>JAWHQI010000358.1:0-1267933 GCA_033032865.1 Dactylorhiza incarnata | reverse complement strand
GTCAACCGGCCACCTTGGAGGCCGGCTGGACGGCACCAGCGTCAAGACCAAAGGGGGAGATCCCCAGAAAGAAGGCCCTTTCGCCAACCAGAGAGGCGTCAGGAGAGGAGGAGAGATGAAGCAATGGCGGTAGCCGGGCGAGGCCGCCGTCAAGGAAGGAAGAAGCCGAAGCCTAGGAGGCGTCAAGCAGAAGAGGTTTCTCTCTACTGCGACTTCCACCAGGTGGGGGGACATGCCATGGCTGCCTGCCCAGACTTTTGGGAAGCCCGGAGGAGGTTGGCAGCAGGAGAGGCTGGAGGAGAGCAGAGGAGGATAGAGGCCCCTGCCGAGCCACAGGCAGGGCAGGCCGCAGTCGTTCGCAGGAGGAACGAGGATCGGGTCGACCAGGGAGGCCGGGGAGACCTGGGCCAGGGAGGCCGAGTTAGAGTAATCCATGGGGGAGCAGGGCTGGAGGCCTCCCGCAAGGGGAGCCTTCATCAGATCTACCGCAGGAGTGTCGCCTCGACCTCGCAAGCACCACCCCCGATGGAGGAGATTACTTTTTCCGAGGAGGACATGCTAGGGAACGAGAATCCCTTCCATGATGCCCTCGTGATTCAGGCCGCGATGGAGGACTTCACCGTTGATCGAATTCTGATCGACAACGGTAGCTCTGTAAACGTCATCTTTAAGGGGACGTTTGACGGACTGGGAGTCGAAGCTGCCAGAGTTCGAGCATCTGATGGTCCCCTCTTCGGCTTCTCCGGAGAGAAGAAGGAAGTGGAAGGAGGAGCAGATCTCCTGGTAACACTCGGTGGCACCTCCATCAACTGTCGATTCATCATCGTCGACGCCCCGAGCTGCTACAGAGCCATCTTTGGGAGGCCGATTCTCAACATCTTCAAGGCCGTCCCATCCTCCTACCATCAGTGCTTGAAGTACTGTAAAGGAGACGTCCAGGTGAGGATCAGGAGCGATCCAAGAGCCGCCAGGGAATGCTATCTTACCGCCGTCAGTACCATCAGCTGGATGGCTGACGCGGAGGAGTTCGGGAGAGTGTTGGAGAGCCCGGCCAGGCTGGAGGTGGCAGAGGAAGTGGAAGAAATCGAGGTACTCTCCGCAGCAGGAGTGCCTGGGTTGCTGAAGATTGGCGGGTCGCTGAAGACCGAGGAGAAGATCGAGATGGCGGCGTGTCTGCAAAAGAACGTCGACATCTTCGCTTGGAGTGCCGCCGAGATGCCAGGAGTCGACCCTGAGGTTGCGTGTCATCACCTCAACCTGGATCCCTCTGTCCAGCCCGTCCGCCAAAAGAAGAGAAGAACCGCCACCATCCTCGCCAAGCCAATTAGGGAGGAGGTTAAAAAACTGCTAGATGCAGGTTTTGTGTCGGAGATCCAGTACCCAGGCTGGGTCTCTAATGTTGTAATGGTGACAAAGGCGGGGGGAGGCTGGAGAATGTGTGTGGATTTTTCCTTAATGAATAAAAGCTGCCCGAAGGATTGTTATCCCTTGCCTCGAATCGACGCGCTGGTTGATTCAGCCGTCGGTTTTTCTGTGATGAGTTTCCTTGATGCGTTTTCAGGATATCACCAGATCCGGATGCATCCCCCTGATTGCCGCGATGTCTCCTTCATCACCGACGATGGCTGCTACAGCTACAAGATGATGCCCTTCGGTTTGAAGAATGCGGGAGCCACCTACCAGCGGATGATGGACCACATCTTCAAGGGGCAAAAGGGGAGGAACCTGGAAGTGTACGTGGACGACCTCTTGATCAAAAGCAAGAACGTCCAGGAACACATAGCCGATCTGGTGGAGACCTTTGAAACGTTGAGGAGGTTCAAGATGAGGCTCAATCCGACGAAGTGCGTCTTCGGAACAGGAAAGGGAAAGTTCCTGGGACATCTCCTAACCCCGATGGGAGTAGAGCCTAACCCCGACAAGGTTAAGGCGATCCTAGAAATGCCGTCCCCGAAGACGATGAAGGAAGTCCAAAGGTTGACAGGAAGGCTGGCGGGACTTAGCCGCTTCCTCTCAAAAGCCGGAGAGAAGTGCTCTCCGTTCTTCAAGACGCTCCGCAAAACAGAAAGCTTCGAATGGACCGAGGGATGCGAGATAGCATTCGGAAGGTTGAAGGAGCAATTGACTCAGACACCTCTCCTTCAGAGCCCGAAGGAAGGCGAAGACCTGCTCATCTACCTTGGAGTGGGAGCAGAGGCAGTTAGCTCCATCTTGGTCCGAGAAGAGGGGAGGAAGCAGCTACCCATCTACTATGTCAGCCGGGTGCTGAAGAAGGCGGAACTAAAGTATCCAATCCTGGAGAAGCTTGCCTTCGCCTTGGTGGTGTCGGCGCGGAAGCTCCGGCCTTATTTTCAGGCTCACTCCATCCGAGTGGTAACTGATCATCCTCTCCGCAATATCCTGGAGGGAGTGGAGCATTCGGGGAGGTTGGCGAAATGGTCGGTAGAACTCAGCGAGTTCGACATTTCCTTCTCCCCCCGAGTGGCGATCAAGGCTCAGGCAGTAGCAGACTTCCTGGCTGACTTCTCGGTGGAAGCGGAACCCGGAGAAGAGGTGCTCAACCCAATCCCTTGGAAGATGTTTGTTGATGGAGCTTCGGGCAAAAGTTCTGTGGGGGTGGGCATCGTGCTCGTCAGCCCACAGGGAACAAGGATCGAGCAAGCCGTCGAGATCCTCTTCCCCGTCACAAACAACCAGGCAGAGTACGAGGCCATAGTGGCAGGCTTGCGCCTTGCCAAGGAGCTGGGGATCCGTGATGTCCGGGCTTTCACGGACTCAATGGTGGTCGCGTCGCAAATCCGAGGAGAGTTCGAGGTGCGTGACACCACCCTGCAGAGATACTTGGTAAAAGTGAAAGGACTGATTGGAGGCTTCCAGTCCTTCTTCGTCGAGCATGTGCCAAGAGAGGAGAACTCGGCAGCAGATCGCCTCGCCAAGTATGGGCCGAGGACCGGAGGAACTATCACCGAATTATTCCACCCGTCCATTGAGGAGGGAGAGATGATGGAGATCGAGCAACGCCCCTCGTGGATGGATTCCTTTGTGGCATTCCTGGCCAGCGGTCAGCTCCCAGCAGACGAAAGGGATCAAAGAAGGTTTCGGTACAAGGCGGCATACTACCTCCTGCAAGATGGAGAGCTGTACCGTAAAACCATCTCGGGTCCCCTGGCCAGATGCGTTTCTGAAGACGAAGTACCCCGAGTATTGGAAGAGATCCACTCGGGAGAGTGTGGAAGTCATTCTGGGACTCGCACTTTGGAGCAGAGGGTCTTGAGGCATGGTTACTTCTGGCCTACTATCCGAAAGGATGCTGAGGCCTTCTCAAAAAAGTGCCAAAAGTGCCAGCTCTTCGCCCCCCTTCAGTTGCAGCCAGCCCAGCAGCTCCGATCGATCATCTCCCCATGGCCGTTCGCCATCTGGGGGATGGACCTGATCGGCCCTTTCCCTCAAGCAAGCGGTCAGAGAAAGTTCGTTCTCGTCGTGATCGACTACTTCTCCAAATGGATCGAAGCCAAAGCTTTGGCCAAGACCACCTCTCAAGTCGTGAAGAACTTCATCTGGGGAGAGATCGTCTGCAGATTCGGGATCCCTCTCGCCATCATCACCGACAATGGTCCCCAGTTCGCCAGCTTAGAACTGGAAGACTTTTGTAGGCAGCTAGGAACCGACCTTCGGTTCGCCTCCGTACATCACCCAAGGAGCAATGGCCAGGTAGAGGCCGCCAACAAGCTGATCATCAACCTACTGAAGAAGAAGGTGGAGAACCTAAGAGGTAACTGGGCAGACCAGCTCCCCTCGGTCCTGTGGGCTTTGAGGACCACTCCTAGCTCAGCCACAGGGGAAACGCCGTTCAAACTCTCTCACGGGTCGGAAGCTCTCATCCCAGTAGAGTTCGAAGTCAGAAGCCCAAGGGTGGTAGCCGCGGAAGACGGAACCGAAGAATGGCGACTAGAGAACGAAGAGGTTCAGAAGCTATCTCTCGACTACATCGAGGAACTCCGAGATTTAGCTTCAGTCAGGCAAGAGGAAATCAAGCGCCGAATGGCGAAACATTTTGACAAAAATGTCCGCCTCAAGCATTTCCAAGCAGGTGACCTAGTCCTGAAGAAGGTGGACGCAGCAGGAAGGTCCGCCGCCGTCGGGAAGCTCAATCCGAATTGGGAAGGACCTTTCATCATCCGGGAGGCGCTCCTGACAGGAGGGTACCATTTGCAAAACCAGGAGGGCGAACTGCTTGGGAGCACCTGGAACGGCGATGACCTAAAAAGGTTTTATCCCTAAGGGGAGATGTATATATCCCATCCTTGTAAATTCATTCCTTTTGAATAAAATTTACGTCGCCCTGAAACATGGGACGAGGAAGCTTCCTTCGCATCAACAAAACCTCAAAATAAGGAAGTCAGGCGAAGTCAATCTCCACGCTAGGTTGGGAAACAGGCCTCCGACTTAACCCTCGTAAAAACTCAGAACGGATGATGGGACAGTGCCTCGGGTGTGCGTTCCCTTAAGACCAAGCCTCTGCAATGACGGCCGAGATCAGCTCCCCCCTTGCATGTTGGCCGCGGTTCCCACCGACTGCATTTCTCGTCCGACTGTAGAGATTACCGGGAAGAAGTCTGGACGCCGACCTTCCGATTCGGCGAAGAGATGATCGATTTCACTAACTCAGGAGACCCTTGAAAAAAGGCGTCATGTACCCTTCGAAAGCTGAAAAGCTCGCAGCAAAGCATTTCATTTTCTAAAGTTATTGTGTTAGATCATATGGGTTTGTGCTTAACTCCCTGCTAAACTCATTGAGCAACAGGAAGCAGGTCCGATCCACATCCAGCATCCAAGTAGGATGGAGGCCTCGGGATGGTGTGTCCCCTTGGATCTCCCCGACTGCCACTCCCTGCTTGACGCCGTCCTGCATCAACATTCGCCGCCGCAGGTTGGAAGACGAGCCTCCGACTTGACCCTTGTAAAAACTCAGAACGGATGATGGGACAGTGCCTCGGATGTGCGTTCCCTTAAGACCAAGCCTCTGCAATGACGGCCGAGATCAGCTCCCCTCTTGCATGTTGGCCGCGGTTCCCACCGACTGCATTTCTCGTCCGGCTGTAGAGATTACTAGGGTAAAGTCTGGAAGCCGCTACTCCAACTTGAGAAGGGGAGCGATCGATTCGACCGGCCAAAGGATGGAGACCTCGGGAGGGTGTATCCCCTTGGATCTCCCCGACCGTCATTCCCTACTTAACGTCACTCTTCGTCGACATCCGGCATCCAAGTAGGATGGAGGCCTCGGGAAGATATGTCCCTCCAGGCCTCCCCGACTGCCGTTCCCTATCTCTTTCCCCTTCAAAATTTATTGAACGAGTCTAATGAACTCTTCACCAGGTACAAAGCGAGGCCTTGAGCGCATGTGTCCTTCGGAACCCTCCAAGTCGCCTCCACAGCTCGACTCCACCAAGGGAGATATTGAAGAGTGCGAGTATACATGCATGAGTACCTAGGCGAGTATACAGGTGCGAGTATGATGTGCGAGTATATAGGTGCGAGTATACACATGCGAGCATGCGGATGCGAATATGCAGGCGCGAGCATTCGCTCCCGCCTCGAGCCTAAGAGCTTAGCGAGCACTCAACCTCGCCTCGAACCTAGGAGCCTAAAGCCACATATAAGCAAGGAGGTAAAAGCACAAAAGGAAGGAATAGGCGAGTAAGAAACTTGTCAAAATTCCTTTTCATTTTTACAAAAAATCTGTACATGCTGCAGGTGTACAAAAAGGTCGCCGGGCGAGCAAAAAAGGAGCCCGGGCGACTAGGCGACATCCTCGCCATCAAATATCTGCATCTGACTCGTCGCCATCGTCGCCATCATCGGCGTCATCGTCATCGTCATCATCATCATCAACCTCATCATCGTCGTCCTCGGCATCGCTAAGTCGCGGCGATGATGCTCGCAGGGGGAGATGGACTCCTCGGCGAGTATGGCCGGGATGAGATCTCCCACCGTCAATCCCATCGCCTCCGGCTTCAAGAGATCGTCTGCCTTCAGCTGATTTAGGATGACCTCTCCTGTTGCTCGCGCGATCTCCCGGCGAATATGGGGCATGTCGTCGCCATGCATCCTGACCTGCTTAACGAACCGATGAGGGCCCGACCCCGCCGGCTGTTGCTCGGCAGGCCGAGTTTCTAGCTCGGCGATGCGGATTTGGGCGGCTTCCAAGGCCGAGCGAGTATCCTCTAGCTCCTTCTCGGCCTGGGACAGTCTCTTCGCCGATTCCAGCTCGGCAGCCTATAGAAGACAAAAAGAAAGAAGGTAAAGCTTGACATCGTATAAAGAGGCGAGTATTCCAGAAAGCGCGAAAAGTCGCAAAGACGAAGTACCTCGAACCCCTTGATCCTCTCCGCCATGGCGATCATTTTCGGCCCCTGCACCCTGATCGCCTCCTCGTACATCAGCAGCCGCTTCGCTGTTGAATGTGCGAGCTCGGCAGTTCGCAAGATTGAGCGCGAGGTTTGATGAGCAAGATGCTCGGCAGAGGCCTCCTGCAGCAGCTCGGCGTCAGTACGACTGTAGATCGCATGGAGCACATCGAAGGCCTCCCCCTTGTCCTCCCAGTCCTCGGACCAGACGGGGAGGTTCGAGCTCAGAGTCACCTCGTGAGCGCGATCAGACCAGGTCACCAATGGGCGACCAAAGTCGTCCTCGCCACGGGTGCCCTCGTTGAAGAAAGGATGGTTGCTCGGCTCGCCAGCCTCCGAGGGATCCGCCTTCTTGCCCAGATCCCTGTGGGCGACCTCCTTCTTCTGTCTCTTGGGCTCAGAGGCCTTAGCCTTGCCCGTTCGCTTCTTCGAGGTCCCGGCCCCACCACCGGCGACATCCAGATCGTCGCCTCCTGGCGACAAGTCGATTGGGGAGGAGTCCCCAACCTCGCGCGCCGAGGTTCTCGCACCCCCTTGGGCGACAGTGGTCGCCTTCGCCGCGAGAGGAAGAGCATCACGCGGAAGAGCCTGCACGCCTGTAAGAAGATCGAAGATTAGTCGCCAGAACGAGGCCCTAGGGCGAGTATGTCTGATGCTCGCACGAAAGATACCTTCCCCTGGGCGAACTTCCGTGAGCTCGTCTACTCGCCTCCTCCAAAGTATCACGTCGAAGCGACGATTCCTAAAGCAGGCGAGCAGCTTCATCTGGTCCTCGGCGAGCCAGGGAACCGTGAAGACGTTCTCTGAAGGTTGAATGGGCGAGCTAGAGATGCCCGCGAAGTCGCCCTCAATGGCGACTATCCGCTCGACCCAGCGATGGTTCTTATTTAAAGTCCCCGCCAGTGTACAGACGTGACTGCACAAGAAGATGACGCCCTCGCCGGTCGCCATGATGGTGAATATTCGCCTAAAGACCGAAAGGTCGAAGACGACGTTCTGCTCCCGAAGGTAGCACAGGAACCCCATGATCATCGCCACTCCGTTGGGATTGATCTGGGCGGGCACTATCCCATAGAACACGAGTATCTTCCGAAACTCGGGCCATATGGGAAGTCGCAGGCCGACCTCGAAGTGTCGGATTGGGAAGATCATCGCCATCTGCGAGGAGGTGTTTAGTCGCTCAGACGGGCGAGGAAGCCTGGCGACATATCCTGGAGTCGCGAACTTGGAATTGAACTCGTCCAAATCTTTCTGATTCGTGATCGGCTTCTTGAACGAGCTCTCATCGAAGTTCTTCGCATGGTTAGCTCGCCTGATGGCCGCCTCGTCGATCATCTTGGGAAGAAAGGGAAGAGAGCGAGTATCGTAGAAGGGCGAGGATTGGAAGCCTGGAGGATGCTCGCTCAAAGAAGCTAGAGATCGCTAAAGGCGTATTTAAGACTCACCCACCCCCCCCTATTTATAGTAGTCGGTTAGTCTGGCTTGTCGAACACGACGCCGCGAGCACGATTAGGGGTGGCGAGTATCTAAGAAAAGTCGCCCAAAGTTCAGAGCGCGCCAACCGCCGACCTTCATCTAGCGAATACCTACATCACAGAAACATGAAGAAGCTCGCCAAAATATAGGCGACACTCAAACAGATACTCGGCAAAAAGGAGATGGAAGAAAAAGCAAAATAAAAGAAGATCAAGTAAAACAAAGATAAGATTGAAGGGCGAGTATTCAATTACTCGGCAAATCAACACTGCTTCAAATAAATCGTTTACAAGATTCAAATAAATGCTCGCGAGGAGCTACCAAGCTACATGGAAGATAAAGATAAAGAAGAGCAGCATCTAGGGTTGCGCCTGGATGTTCGCCTGGGGATCCTGGATCTGAGGTTGTCGCCCGACCCATCCCAAGCCGCGAGCTCGCCTGAAGTGCTCAGAGGCCACAGACATCGCGTCCTCGCCTTGTCGCAGCTGGTCTTCGATCCTCGCCAGCCTCCCCACCGAGCCCATGCTCGCGCGCATCCCGACTAGCTCGTCATGATGCAGCTGTTGCCGATGCTCGATCCTCGCCACCCTGCGCTCCAAGTCGCTGACAGACTGGAGGCGAGCTTCAGTACCTGACAGGCGAGTATCAAACTCCTCCAGCCGGGATACTCGCACCTCCAAGTCAGTTAGGCGGCGATGAGGGTCACTAGCCGCCAAGCGCTCAACCCGCGACTCCACCTCAGTTAGGCGGCGATGAGGTTCGCAGATCGATAGCCGCTCTATCCGGGATTCCAAGTCCAAGATAGCGCGAGTAGCCTTTTCCTGATACTCGCGAGGTGGGAGCCCAACGGCATCGATCAGAGCTCCCACCGGAGTATGCGCGCGACCTGCGAAAAAAGGCAAAAAGGGCCAGAACTTCAGCAGAATTCAGAAAACAGTGGCGACTATCCGAAGGCAGCGATCAAATACCTGGCCGAGGACTACGCGATCGTCGGCGAGGAGGGCTGCGAGATCGTCGTCGAGGAGAAGACCTTCCTCGGTGTGGGGAGGGAGAGTGATAGACGCCATCTCGGCGAGTAGAGTGGTTGCCGGAATGATCCCGGTTGGAGGGCAGGTCCCCTCGACCGCGACCATCTCCTGGTCGCCCTCCACCCCTTGTAGCGAAGAAGGCCGAAGACCCTCCAGTCCCGCCCCTGCGCGAGGACTCCCCCTGGTGGGAAGAGGGAGCAGTTGTGGTAGAAAGACGTTGATCGCCTGGAGGATTCACTGGCGGCGGGAGTCCAGGAGGAGGAGGCGGCAGCGCGATCACAGGCCGCTGTGTGTTGCTCGCCGGCTCTGGTCGCGAGTTAGGTGGAGGAGGAGGCGGAGGAGGAGCGATGTTCGCCAGAGGAGCCCCATGCTCGCTCATCGGCCTCTTCTCCACAGAGGAGCTGTGGAGAATCCTTACCGCGCGACCACTCCGAGACCCACCCTCAGGCGAGATCATCGGGGACGATCGCAGCGGTATTGCAGTCAAAGGCTCCTCCCGAGCCTCGGTATTCGGCGGATCTACAGATAGCAACAAAGACGTCAGAATGTCGCCGGAAGACAGCATTGATCGAAAAAGGGCGAGTAAGGAGCTCACCTCGGGCAGGGGGAGGGTCCGGTTGGGTTTGAGTTTGGATTTCATCCCTACTTGCCTCCGGGGCGACCTCTGCCGAGAGAGGAGCGGGGGGAGGAGCAGGCGAGAGCCCTTCGAGGCCCAAATCCTCCAACAGCTGCTGACGCTGCTCACTCAGCGGATCGGCGACGTTCTCCTTAGTCGCCTCCTTTTCTCTCTCTCTCTTCTTCTTCTTCGCCGCCCTCTTCCTCTTCTTGTTCGCGAGGAAGGCGTCTACCTCGGCGTCCATGCGAGGAGGAGGAAGGGGCACGCCGATCAGATTCGCAAGGTCGGCCTTGGCCTTTTTGGCAGCCTCAGCAAAAGCTAGCGACATTGTGAGCGAGTACAGAAAGGTGGTTCCATCAGAGACCCCCCCCCTCCTTTATATAGAGTCCGGGCGTCGGACAGTCAAGATCCGAGTATCTCCCTGTACTCGCCAAGACAGAAGCTCGTCGAATAACGGTCGGATGTTTCTTTCCGAGCAACTCCGTTACTCGCAAAGAGCGGGGATTGTGTACAACCCTTATTCTCCGAGGGTAGGACCCACTCAAGGCCACGTAGGCAGGTCAAAGTCAAAGAGGCAAGACAAATCAGCCAGCAGGAGCGAAAGAAGGTTGGCGAGTATTGGCTAAATACTCGCCAGAAGGGCGACTATGGTCGAAGATACTTGCCGAGTATCCCGTATGTCGCCCCAAAGTGTCCGGCAACCCCAGAAGACCTGAGCGAGTATCAGCCAGGCTTGTGCGAGCAGCAGCTAAATACTCGCCAGATGGGCGACTATGGTCGAAGATGCTCGCCGAGTATCCCATATGTCGCCAGGTCAGGGCTGGGCTATAAAAACCCCCCTACCCCTTGGTTGCCTATAAATAGGACCCCAGGGGTACTTGGATTGGCACCTGTGCTTGAGCTTCTGGAACCCCATTTCCGAATTCTTGAGCCCGTCACCCCTGCTTGCTAGCCAAGTCGGTGCCTTCCTCGTACCTTGCTCGGCCATTCTTTGGTCTTGGAGGGGAAGTCTCTTCGGAGCTTCTGGGTACGTGGTGGGACCTCCCTGCCGCAGCACCTGGGGTCTTGTTTGTTGCTCTTCTAGCTTCTTCGTCGTTGCCAGCCAAGTCATCTCGTTGGACTGCTGGGCGAGTAGCCTCCGGCTGCATTGGTCCGAATCTTGAGGTCAGGATTTTCCTGGCGTCAACACGCGGGTGGAGGAGGATAGAACTCTTCAGGCGAGGATGTTGTTTCCTAGCCCGGCGAGTGCTCTGCACCTAGGGGAGGAGGCACGACGAGTCATGCCCATCCGCCAGGTGGTAAGGGGAAGCCCTTTCTGCGAGTTGATCCTGACCGCCCCGGTTCCGGAAGGGTTTAGGGAGCCGGTTATGTCCCACTACACAGGCAAAGATGACCCTCAGGAGCACCTCCAGTGGTTTGAGGACGCCATGTCCATCAGGCAGATGACCGACGCCTTCAAGTGTAGGTTGTTCGCCATCTCCTTTCAGGAGAAAGCTAGGGATTGGTTCCATCAACTTCCTCCCGGATCCATCTACAGTTTCGGGGACTTGAAGCGGAGTTTCCTGTTAAGGTTCTCGACGTCCAAGAAGAGGAGGAAGGGGGCGGAGACCCTCTTCCTGATCAAGCAGAGGTCGGAAGAGTCTCTAGGAAGCTACGTGGATCGGTTCCAAGAAGAAGTCCTTCTCGTCAATGAGGTCCCTGGACACACTTTGCAACTTGCGCTTACCCTCGGGTTGCGGCAGGGGTTGTTTCGCATGGGCTTGTCCCGGGACCCTCCCCTGTCCTACGAGGAGTTGATGGAACGGGCAGGACGGGAGATCGAAGTGGAGGCAACAAACCCGGAGTTTGCGGCCAAGATGGCCAAGTGGGCGGAAGGAAGAGGAAAGGAGAAGGAACCACAGCAGCAGCTAGGGTGGAGGTACCCAGAGCAAAATAACAGGCAGGGTCCGAGGCCACCCCTCCCCCCACCTCAACAGGCTATGGGGATCAGCCAAAGAAGAAGAACGAATCGCGCGGGAGGAAGAGAGGGTATCCGAGCGGAGTTGCCCTTTTGTGACTTCCATCAAGCGGAAGGTCACGCGACAGACACTTGCCCCGAGTTCTTGGAAGTCAGGGAAGGGAGAAGAGCCCCTGCAGGGGGAGAGTTATTGCTGGTGGGAGACGGAAGAGAAGAAAGAGGAGAGGAGGTGAAGAAAAAATAAGACATCAGCAACGAAGGTAGGAGGCCGAAGAAAATGCAGGACAACTAAAGGCTGAGCAAGTAGGACCCAAAGAAGGTCTGAGAGTGTATCTGGCAGAGCATGAATGTCTGCTTGCTTGTCTGTAATGAACAGTGAGCATCTTATCTCAATGAATTTTGTTTCTACTAAGTACAGTAAAAATATTTTGCAGGGCCCCGAGATGGTTCCGTTGACCAGACTCTCACTAGCTGGCAGGACAGGTTGACCTCTCGGAGAGGCCAAGTAAGTTTTGCCCCGAGATGGTTCCGCTGACCAGGCTCTCACTAGCTGGCAGGACAGGTTGACCTCTCGGAGATGTCAAGTAAGTTTTGCCCCGGGATGGTTCCGCTGACCAGGCTCTCACTAGCTGGCAGGACAGGTTGACCTCTCGGAGAGGCCAAGTAAGTTTTGCCCCGGGATAGTTCCGCTGACCAGGCTCTCACTAGCTGGCAGGACAGGTTGACCTCTCGGAGAGGCCAAGTAAGTTTTGCCCCGGGATGGTTCCGCTGACCAGACTCTCACTAGCTGGCAGGACAGGTTGACCTCTCGGAGAGGCCAAGTAAGTTTTGCCCCGGGATGGTTCCGCTGACCAGGCTCTCACTAGCTGGCAGGACAGGTTGACCTCTCGGAGAGGCCAAGTAAGTTTTGCCCCGGGATGGTTCCGCTGACCAGGCTCTCACTAGCTGGCAGGACAGGTTGACCTCTCGGAGAGGCCAAGTAAGTTTTGCCCCGGGATGGTTCCGCTGACCAGGCTCTCACTAGCTGGCAGGACAGGTTGACCTCTCGGAGAGGCCAAGTAAGTTTTGCCCCGGGATGGTTTCGCTGACCAGGCTCTCACTAGCTGGCAGGACAGGTTGACCTCTCGGAGAGGCCAAGTAAGTTTTGCCCCGGGATGGTTCCGCTGACCAGGCTCTCACTAGCTGGCAGGACAGGTTGACCTCTCGGAGAGGCCAAGTAAGTTTTGCCCCGGGATGGTTCCGCTGACCAGGCTCTCACTAGCTGGCAGGACAGGTTGACCTCTCGGAGAGGCCAAGTAAGTTTTGCCCCGGGATGGTTCCGCTGACCAGGCTCTCACTAGCTGGCAGGACAGGTTGACCTCTCGGAGAGGCCAAGTAAGTTTTGCCCCGGGATGGTTCCGCTGACCAGGCTCTCACTAGCTGGCAGGACAGGTTGACCTCTCGGAGAGGCCAAGTAAGTTTTGCCCCGGGATGGTTCCGCTGACCAGGCTCTCACTAGCTGGCATGACAGGTTGACCTCTCGGAGAGGCCAAGTAAATTTTGCCCCGGGATGGTTCCGCTGACCAGGCTCTCACTAGCTGGCAGGACAGGTTGACCTCTCGGAGAGGCCAAGTAAGTTTTGCCCCGGGATGGTTCCGCTGACCAGGCTCTCACTAGCTGGTAGGACAGGTTGACATCTCGGAGAGGCCAAGTAAGTTTTGCCCCGGGATGGTTCCGCTGACCAGGCTCTCACTGGCTGGCAGGACAGGTTGACCTCTCGGAGAGGCCAAGTAAGTTTTGCCCCGGGATGGTTCCGCTGACCAGGCTCTCACTAGCTGGCAGGACAGGTTGACCTCTCGGAGATTCCAAGTAAGTTTTGCCCCGGGATGGTTCCGCTGACCAGGCTCTCACTAGCTGGCAGGACGGGTTGACCTCTCGGAGAGGCTAAGTAAGTTTTGCCCCGGGATGGTTCCGCTGACCGGGCTTGTTCATGCCGACAGGGCAGGAGAACTCACTCGGCGAGGCGAGATGTTCATATTGGTTAAGGCCCCGAGAAGAGACCGCTGACCGTGCTTGTTGATGCCGGCAGGGCAGGAGAACTCACTCGGAGAGGCAGGTGATTCATATTGGTTAAGGCCCTGAGAAGAGACCGCTGACCGGGCTTGTTGATGCCGGCAGGGCAGGAGAACTCACTCGGAGAGGCAGGTGATTCATATTGGTTAAGGCCCCGAGAAGAGACCGCTGACCGGGCATGTTGATGCCGGCAGGGCAGGAGAACTCACTCGGAGAGGCAGGTGATTCATATTGGTTGAGGCCCCGAGAAGAGACCGCTGACCGGGCTTGTTGATGCCGGCAGGGCAGGAGAACTCACTCGGAGAGGCAAGAAAGTTGGTTGAGGCCCCGAGAAGAGACCGTTGACCGGGCTTGTTGATGCCGGCAGGGAAGGAGAACTCACTCGGAGAGGCAAGAAAGTTGGTTGAGGCCCCGAGAAGAGACCGCTGACCGGGCTTGTTGATGCCGGCAGGGCAGGAGAACTCACTCGGAGAGGCAAGAAAGTTGGTTGAGGCCCCGAGAAGATACCACTGACTGGTCTTGTTCATGTCGGCAAGGCAGGAGAACCCACCCGGAAAGGTAAGCTATTTATTTATCTTTAGCTAAAAATCCCAAGGAGACGAAACAGTAGAGCTTACTCAAATAGCAAAAGCGGTGTGCAAACCAGAGAGACCGGAGCGCGGGCTCTTGTAAGTTGTCTCCACTTCCAGCTGAGCTCGGCTCCCTGGAAGGTGTTGATTTGTATCTACCTCCAGCTGAGCTTGGCTCCCTGGAAGGTGTTGATTTGTATCCACCTCCAGCTGAGCTCGGCTCCCTGGAAGGTGTTAAGTTATTTCCATTTCCAGGTGAGCTCGGCTCCCTGAAAGGTGTTAAGTTATTTCCACTTCCAGGTGCGCTCGGCTCCCTGGAAGGTGTTAGGTTGTTTCCGCATCCAGTTGAGCTCGGCTCTTTGGAAGGTGTTGAGTTCCTCCACCCCACGCTCCGACTACTCGCATCACTTCCCGAGCGCGCAGCAAGATCAGCAGTCCTCGGCCCCGCAACCTATCTCACCACATCGACTCGCTCAAGTGTATTCGAGAGACTAAGACCTCGATGAGCAGCCATATGTGAGAGGTTGGCTGCGCAGGAGCAAAGCATGCGAACTTATGCAGGCATGATCGTACGCGGCAGTCCTCTTAAAAGGAAGTCGGATCCTTACGGTCGTATGAGCCGAAGGTAAGGTCGCATGCAGAGTCGCCAAGGGATCCGCCTTCAACCCAAGAGAAACGTTGAGCGAAAAAAGAGTTTTCATTCTTGTGTATAGCTTAAGGCAATGGATCTTTTACCATAGTCACGCGACACGCGCGAGAAAGGGGGGAGTGGAAGTTTCCTGGCCAGAGCAAGGGGCTCCGCCAGGTCACCCGACTCCTCCCAAAGAGAGCCTTAAAGCGGATCTAGAAACCCTAAGGAGGGATCGTTTTGTCCAGGAGGTAGGAAGGGGAAAAGCTCTCAAAGAAGGTGCTCCCCTCCCCCTTTAGGGGGTTTTTTGTTTTCAAGTTCTCTTGTAAGGCCCTCGGAGACTCTCGGGAAGGTTCACCTGCTCGTCAAATATGCGGGTTGGACTTTCTTTCCGAGCTTGAGGCAAGCTCGAAAAGAGTGGGGATTGTGTACAACCCCCATATTTGCCGAGCGTGTGTAGCGCAGCGTGTACATGGTCACGATGATGAAAATGACCGTAACAAAGCAAAATGACCGCTCGAACGCATTCAAAAATGACCCTAATCAGAAAAGGCGGAGACGCCCACTCGCCCTTTAGGGGCGGGTGGGGGGAGACCCCCCTCCCCACTCGCCCGCCCCCTTGGGGGCGAGTGGGGGAAGACGCCCACTCGCCCTTTAGGGGCGAGTGGGGGGAGACCCCCCTCCCCACTTGCCCGCCCCCTTGGGGGCGAGTGGGGAAGACCCCCACTCGCCCTTTAGAGGCGGGTGGGGGGAGACCCCCCTCCTCACTCGCCCGCCCCCTTGGGGGCGAGTGGGGGGAGACCCCCACTCGCCCTTTAGGGGCGGGTGGGGGGAGATACCCCTCGCCACTCGCCCGCCCCCTTGGGGGGAGTGGGAGGAAGCCCCCACTCGCCCTTCTTGGGCGAGTGGGGTCTCGTGTAATCACGTTTAGACCTCCGGCTAGGGCGGGAGTGGACGTTTCAGGTCCCACTCACCCCCCCCCCCCCCCCCCCCCCCCCCCCCTCGCCTGCCTTGGTGGTGATCGCAGGGTCGCAGGGTTGCAGGGTTGCAAGGTTGCAGGGTTGCCATGGAAGATTCAGGAAGTAATGTTTCGACCCGCGTTTTAGTATTTTCAGACAGCGGAAGTTGGTTATTGGCAGACCATTTTCACTATACGCATCCCATTTTCAAGAAATCTATAAATAGACCCTCATGGGCACCTTGGGGAGGGTTGGCATCTCCTTACCCCCACCCCCCTTAGTGTGTTCGGTTAGCTAGTGACCCTGCCCTCCGTTCGCCAAGTCTTTCAGGCCAACGGTCAGGTGTTGCGAGTGCTCTCCGAGGTGCCCAGGCTCAGCATTGGCTTGGGAGGGGAAGATCTTCGGGTCTTTCGGGTTAATGGCGGGACCTCCTCGCTGCAGCTCGCGGGGTCTGTTTCCACCTGAATCCACCAGTAGAGAGGTTCTTAGGCTCTAAGTGACTAGACATTCGACTTTACCTGAGATAAGTAAGGGCAAGCTGCCTACCCCTATTTTCGAACGCTGAAGCTGGGAAACTGGTTTCAACAGCAACTATCTTGATTCAGATTCACACAAAGAAAAGAAATAGATTGGAGCATCAAAGACTTAATGATCTTGTATACATCCAATACAATCGTCGTCTACAAACACGATTCCAAGAAAGACGTGAAAAAGAAAGAAATTACAACCCTTTAGTGTTTGATGAGCTAGATTGGAGTAGTGAGTGGATGATGAACAAACCGGAGGAAGCTTTAGTTTATGATGATGATGATCTCACATGGGAAGCTGTAGAGAGAGCTATTGGGACTGGGGCTCGAAATTTACAAAATGGTGCTCAAGCTAATCTTGAACTAGTAGCTGAAGGGGATGAAGATCTAGATCATTTTAGCGTTGCAAATGATGATGAAGATCTTGTTGATAATTATGGGCAAATGACGAGTACCTCAAACCAACTAAGCTCATGCAATGCCAATGGCGATTTACTAGATGATGATTTTATTTGATCTAAAAAATTATTAATGTAGTAATGCTACATTGCTACTGTGTATCAGTGTACGATGATAACATTTTGGTATTGAGTGAAATGGTTGTGAATCTTGTGATTGTCAATTTGACATTATATATGTTGATTCTGAAATCTGAATGTTATTTCTATTTGATTCTGAATGTGTGATTGACTGATTGTTCATGCCACTAGGCCCACTATTCCTCAATGTGTGGAATGATACTGTGTACCTGAATGCTGAATGAAAAAAACTGTGTATCTGAATGCTGAATGACTTCTGGAGTTCTGGGAGTGTTGAAAATTCTCTTTCAGACTTTAAAAAAAACTGGGACTATAGACAGCGGTTATTTCAATAACCACTGTCTATAGTCCCCTGACAGTGACTATAGACAGCGGTTATTAAAATAACCGCTGTCTATATTCACTGTCAAGTGACTATAGACAACGGTTATTTTAATAACCGCTGTCTATAGTCACTGGCAGGGGACTATAGACAGCGGTTATTGAAATAACCGCTGTCTATAGTACTATAGACATCGGTTATTTCAATAACCGCTGTCTATAGTCCCCTGCCAGTGACTATAGACAGCGGTTATTAAAATAACCGTTGTCTATATTCTTCATTTGTTTTAAAAAAAAATTAAATGTCGCCTAGCATTTGCTCGCCTTATTGTCGCCTAGGCGTCCGCCTTGTCGCCAAAGCGTCAAGGCGGTCGGGGCTCGCCTTGGTACGCCTTGACGCCATGAAAAGAATGAGAGATAGTGATTTGTAAGTTTTGCTTCAGTCGTTTTGTCTTTGTAATTTCCTATTTAAATAGTATTTGATTTTCTGGCACTCTTGCACTTATACGACTTCACGTGTTTTCATATTTGAGAGCTTTAACTCTTTGTGGTCAATCAAATTAATATTGCTTTATAAATACTCATTGTTGCAAGTAAACCGTCGGATCTCATGTGTGGTTGCATATAGGAGTTCACACAATTATTTCACCATCACATAGGACCGTCCTGCGTCAGATTGGTATCAGAGACAGGTTCGGGCTTAGTTTATAATACGCGGGACTAGAACCTATATGTTTCACCATGCCATATCATAGTAGCAATTGCTACTCTAATCCTTTATTTGATAAACATGAGTCCACTCATTTCGTTAATCCTCTATTTGAGGAACCGGATTCCACCACTGATCATGCACATAGAGTTCCCTCGGGAGGACCCTCATACTATCATGATTATCCTCGTCCCCAATACATCACTCGTAGAAATCGTGTTAACCCTTTTTCACACTTTGATTTTTCTAGAGGTAATTACCTTGAAGAATATCAAGAGCCTTATATAGGTCACCACCATCAAGATAACATCACGTGTAGTGGCCTCCCTAGTGTTCCGAAAACGGATATGTCGGTAGCCGAATTTCAACGATGGGTCAGTGATCAATTTGATCGCTTGGATGTTCATTTTGATGACATAAAGAATGCCTCAAAGGGAATCCGCAGGAAAAAACTTGAGGATTTAGGTCAAGCCACCAATGTGTCTAGTAGTGCTCTCATTGACATGAGAGACCCGACGCTAGATTTTGATTCCTCTCATATTGAGGAGATTCAGTGCCCACTTGATTTTGGGGTCGAGTCTGATCTTGATCATGTGATATCAGTGGAGAGCGACACTAGTATGATTAGTGAACATGGTCACGAGAGCGAGGACGAACGACCCAGTGACACAGTGATGGTATATCCATTCTCTGCACCTCACTTAGTCTTTGTGTCCCCTACGACTAGAAAGCCAATCCTCAACATTACTATCGGGAGCCGAGAGCCTAGTGTTGTGTACTCAGTGATGACTCCTCTTATATTTAAGGTCACTCCTGATATTCCAGGTAGTCGTTGCATTTGCGACGAATTTCATTATACCCCTCCCGGTGAGCCACCTGATGAGTTTCTACTTTATGGAAGCATTCTACACATTATGGAATGACATCTCAATACCAAAGTCTCGCATAGTCTTCTGGGTGTTTATCTCACACTCGACGAGTATTTTTATACTCCACCAAAAGAGCCTCCAGATAAGCCACCACTATTTAGGTACGTGTCCACTATCTTCGAATTAGTCAAGGATGAGAGTGCTCTCGATGATCTTGGGTTTAGTTCCATCATTGTTAGTACAAACATTTCAGGTGTTTATTTAGATGTTCATCGCCCCCGCTATGATTTTTTTTACACCCCACCCACTGATCCTCCTGATCATGTGCCCCTCTAGTATGACGCCTGGAGGGATGCAGAGTCTCTACATAGCCGTTCTGTTATGTTTGTCGGTCATCATTCATTGTCACTGTGTAACATGCATGAGTCTATCCGACGTAAGAGTACTTGCAATAAAATTATTTATAAATCTTATGATGATAGCCACAGGAGATTGCAAAGCTTCAACGAAGGAGGAAAAATGTTGATTTGTAAATGTGCTGAGAGGTTCCCCAAGGAATTGCTCGTAAATTGAATGCTAAGCGAATGAGTCCTTACACTGTGCTTAAACAAATTGGAGCAAATACTTATGAGCTGGATATCTCGCCGAGTATGGGGATTTCACTTGTATTCAACGTTAAAGATTTGACTTCATACTTTGACCCGCATGATTACATGTACCCTTCGTCCTCTACTTCCACATCCTCTCAGCCTCCGTCTGCATCCATCACTCCACCACAGCCTCAGTTACCACCATTCTCGCCTTCCACCTCGCCGCATCAGCATCAGCCTTCACCTACCACCTAGCTTCCTCCTCAGCTTGAGTCCTCGGCACCGACTGCTCATCCGGCTTCTCCAGTTCCTACATCTCGTTCGTCACCACCAGTTCCACCGTCTTCATCAGTACCACATTCTCCGGCACAGGAATCATCTAGCTTCTTCCACAGCAGTACAGTACAGTGTTCGACGTCGACGACAATAACAGTACCTTCTTCAGCATCGATGCCCAGTACTCCGTCCCCGACATCTTTGACATCATCTCTTTAGCAGCAGCACCAGTTACAGTACCATCGTCAGCTTCAACAGTACCATCCTCGGTTCCATCATCATCAGCTTCAGCGACCTACGAGTTCAGAGCTACAGGGTTTCTCCTTGCCTTCAGACGAGAGTAGGCTCATCTTCATTCACGGAGATGAATGATTTCAAGGCGGGGGGAATTGATGGGGAATCAGAACCATTCATTTTATGCGGATCGACGATCGTAGCAGTTTTTGTTCTTGTCATTTTTTTTCGAGTTGTAATTTTATGTATTTTTGAGTCGGGACGTTCGGCCAATCATAACCGTCTGTTGCCCCCTAGGAATCTATAAATAGAGGGTGAGGGCTCTCATTTTAGGCATTGAAGAATGGAGTATTGAAGCTCATTCTTTGGTCATCTCGGCGCCGAAGCCGAACCCCGAGTGCGAAGCTCGGGTCTTCTCCTCCCTCCCATCTCCCATTGGCCGGCCACTCCACCACCCCTCCTCCTCCTCCTCCACCATCAAGCAACAACCATCCTCCTCCATAATAGCAGTCATCTCCTTCCCCCCAATCAACAGCCCACCAAAGCTTCACCTCCCATCCTCAACACCTCCGTGCCCACTGCTTCCTTCCAGTTTGCTGCCAACATCACCAAACAGCCGGCCAAAAGGGCCTCACACATATCCTGGAGGCTGTTAACCATCTTTCCATTTCCCCCTTGCCGTGGAACCACCATCTCCTTCATTTCCCCCTCCAAAAACAGCCCCAATACCCCACAAACACATCTCCGGCGATCACCGGAGTTCGACACCGGCCACCTACGGTGATTCCCCTTTACCTCCCACACTTATTTCCATCATTTGACGTTTTCCGGCGATCACCGGAAAACGTCTCCGGCGACCACCACTACCACCGGCAACCACCTCCGGCCACCTCCAGCCATTAGCCACCTCCACCACCACTCATAACCACCATAACTACATTCTAATTTCCCACTACCCTTCCATCCTCACTTTCCTACATTTTAGGGAGTTAATTCCTAAATTCACTCTCAGCCTTTCCTCCTCCCATAACTGACCCCCCCCCCCCCCCCCCCCCCAATATCCCCTCTCATTTTCACGTGGAGTTCTGTTGGCTGGATCCCCAATTGCTGCCCTCAACTGCAGCCAGCCTTTCCCAATTAAATCCAGCCCATCTCCCTGCCTCTTCCCCTCTCGTGGAGCCACCGCCAAGTTATCCCCAATCTACCATCACCCAACAGCCCAAAACTCCCCCGGAACTGCTGCCTGAGTGCTGCCCAGCCACCCTACAGCAACCCACAACTCCTGCCGAGCCTCCTCCCCTCCCATACAACCACCCCCAACCTCCAGGCTGCTGTCCAGACTTCCAGAACAGCAAATCTCAGTTACTTATTGCTGAAAACTACCTCCCAGCACCTTCCTAATTGCTGTCCCTGTTTCTGGACAGCCCCAGTCAGCTCCTGAATGCTGAAATCTGCCCCGGATAGCCCTCTTGAACCGCCTCCAGCCCTCCCCTCTTTATAGTAGTGGTAATCAAGGTTTGTGTGGTGATTTCTTTACCGTTGGATCTCGTGATTGTTCTCTACTTGTAGAGATAGTGGTTTGTATGTTTTGCTTCGGTCGTTTTGTCTTTGTAATTTCTTATTTAAATAGTATTTGATTTTCTGGCACTCTTGCACTTATACGACTTCACGTGTTTTCATATTTGAGAGCTTTAACTCTTTGCGGCCAATCAAATTAATATTGCTTTATAAATATTCATTGTTGCAAGTAAACCGTCGGATCTCATGTGTGATTGCATATAGGAGTTCACACAATTATTTCATCATCACATAGGACCGTCCTGCGTCAAATATACTTAATATTTTATTTAAGGTTGTAATCTTCTTTGTGCATAAACTTGTGAGGTTTCAATGATTCTTTTGCTTCCAGGATAAATTTTCCTGCCCGTGTCTCAAAAAAAGAAATAACAGTAAGAGTTGTTTAGCTTTCAAGAAGAGTGTCAGTTTTAACTACATGTGAATCTTTCACAAGAGCTTTTGCTGTGATTCCTCATGTTGCTATTCAGTGCTACGTTCTTTGCTCAACATGTTTTTCATGCAAACATGCATATTACTTCAGTTTCTTTGAAGAATCTTTCATTGTGCTGATAGAAATTTGATAATTTTCCTAAGAACATAAATGTACAAGGAATAAAACTCTCTTTTGTTTTATGTTTTGATCTTTTACGTGCCACACTTAATCTAGAGTAGGAAGGACAGATGCCGAAATGGAATTGTTGTGGCCCGTTCGAATTTAAACTTGAAATAGTTTTGATGTAGCGCGATGGTTATAACTTGTGGTAGTTGTAACATGCCAAATATGATGACACAAAAAATACCATAAAAGATTTCAACATAGAAGATACACAATTTCCATTGTTCGATGATTTGACTCTGCATTCCTCCATGGTTGAACAATGAAATACCCAGAGACCATTTATATACAATCCTCTGACTATTTTGGGAATGGATAAGAAATGCCAATAGACAAAGGTAGAGGCTTGGAGGAGTAGGTATTGTTGATTAGAATGGAAAACTTTAAAGCTCAAATTAGCTCGTGGTACACATGTATGTATACATATATGTATATAAGCATATACAAATAGACGGGACAAGACCACATCTTGTACACCCACATATACTAATGCTCTCACTCAAGTTGGACATAGATCCGCATCTTGTACACCCATATATATTAATGCTCTCACTCAAGTTGGACATAGATATTGATCATACCGAGCTTATTACAAAAATCCCGAATATCGACCAACTGACCATACTCTTCTTGAATTGAGAGAAGACAAATGTCGATCGACCTCTGCATTTGTTGAAAAATCGGAGAATCAAGTAGTTGAGAAGGTAAGACTTACGACTTCGAACCACCAACCAGTGGTGGGAGGAAGGAGGAGCTCCGGCACAACAAATGAAGACCGCAGGAGTTACCCTCGCCATCAGGTCGAAGAAAAAGGCGAGGAGGGCTGTGTAAGAATTGGAAGGAGAGGATAAAAGCCTTAAATCTATGACTTTTTACCCTTTTTATAATTAATTTTGTAAATAGATTTTTTAGATGATATTAGGAGGAAAATTGTTACGCATACACTTTCCCGCAGGTGGAACCCCCGGATGGAGATCATCGACGAACGCGTATGGAAGCCGCCGCACTTAAATGGGGCACGCGCATGGAAGCCGCCATGATTTTCCCTTTTAAATTATGTATGTTAATTAATATTAATTAAATGATTTTTAATTAATATTAATTAAGCATAATTAATATTAAATGTATTAACTTAATTAGTGTCTTATTTTGTGTGCCCTCCCTCATCTATATAAGAGGGAGGAGTAGGAGTTTGTAAAGGGGCTTGATATGTATGAAAGTTCTTAGGGTTGCTCCCTAAAGTTCATCTCTTTCCCTCTCCCCTTCGTCTCGCTCGCCACCGCCGGCCCTCCCCTTGCCAGAGTTCTTCTTCTCTTCCCCGATCTCCCTTCTATTCGGTAACAATGGTCCGACCTGCCGCTCCGCCCGCCCTACCGCCGCCGGATAAAGGCTCTCCCTCCATGGCGACGAACACGCGTCTCCGCACCTCCAACCATATAGCTCACCTCCGCGCCGGGCTCGACAGCCTGCAGTCCTCCCTCGAAGCCACCCTCGCCAACCAAGCACTCATCCTGAGCCGCCTCGACGCCATCTGGCCCCCAACCTCCACCCCTTCACCGTCCGGTTCCACGCCTTCGGCCGCCGCACCAACCGCCAGGACCCTCGCGGAAGAACCACAGGAGGACGAGTCCTCCCCTGCCAGCGCCGAGCAGCCCCCCCCCCCCCATCGTCGTCCTCTTCCTGCGTCGAGCAGCCACCGTCCAGCGTGGAGCACCAGCCACCGCCACCGCTGTCCTCCTGCGTCGAGCAGCCACCTTCCAGCGTTGAGCCGCCGCCGCCGCCGCGGCACCACCTGCGTCAAGCGGCACCAGCCGCCGCACCTCCCACACCCCCTCCATCCACCTCTGCTCCAGTACCACCTCCGGCAGCCAGCCTCACAATCGATTCCACCGACCGCCAGCTCCAGCCCGCGCGGATTCTGGCCGCAAATCCAGCACGCCACGCCTCCAGCGCCCTACCGCCGCCCGTGCCGCCCGTGCCGCCCGGCGACAGCCCAGCGGTAGCCCTCCCTCCCTCCGACAGCGCCCTCCACCAAATTCAGCCCGCGCCATCTTCTGTAACGGCAACACGCGGCCACACCCGACCCCCTCAGCGCTCCTCTTCTTCCGCTGATGCATGCGTCGAGGAAGACTCTGCCGCCTGCACCCATCAGCCTGCCCGCTCGCCGGCACTTCTCCTTCTTGAGCCGTACGTCCGGTGTTTTCAGTTTCTTTTCTTGGAACCCGCACCATCACTCCCATCTTTCCCAACAATCGATGTACCATTCTGGCACCCGCAGCCCCCACAAATATTTTATTCTTCTTTGTCCTACACGCCTCCTATCACTTCTGTTACTTGCCCTCCACAACAAGCCAAACCTCTCTTTTTCCTGACATCTGCCACTTTCCCCACTACACGCAAAAGTCCAATTTCTACAATTTATGATCACTTTTTGGGTCAGCGGGCCCCACCTCACCTCTCCACAATTTCTGATGCCTCCCTCTCGTTAACTATCACCTTCTCTCCTATTTTTTTTATTATTATTTCCTTCCCATTGACTTGCCACATCAAATTATGTGTCCTCTCTTTCTCTCTCCTCTTCCAAAAACAAGCCCACCCACTTTTTTCTATCCTTGCTGCCGCCCCCATGTTCCCACCCATCGAGCACCCACTTTCACCCCCACAGGCCCATCCACTTTTGTTGTCCCCCTTCTCACCGCACTCCTATACCACATAAATATG
Organism: Dactylorhiza incarnata; assembly: GCA_033032865.1. Lineage (NCBI taxonomy): Eukaryota > Viridiplantae > Streptophyta > Magnoliopsida > Asparagales > Orchidaceae > Dactylorhiza > Dactylorhiza incarnata. The sequence continues at coordinate 1,243,282 of JAWHQI010000358.1, read as the reverse complement.
CAGCCCAAATTTTTCTTTGTTTAACACGTCGTTCTTTCTCCTCAAGGCACTCGCCGCCGCCACTAGCAATGCACAATTCCTTTCTCGTCAACATTATTAAAGACCCCGATAAAAGCATAACACTCGACCTTGAGGGCAAGGTCGATTTTCAAGAGCTGTATAGTGTTACGCATACACTTTCCCGCAGGTGGAACCCCCGGATGGAGATCATCGACGAACGCGTATGGAAGCCGCCGCACTTAAATGGGGCACGCGCATGGAAGCCGCCATGATTTTCCCTTTTAAATTATGTATGTTAATTAATATTAATTAAATGATTTATAATTAATATTAATTAAGCATAATTAATATTAAATGTATTAACTTAATTAGTGTCTTATTTTGTGTGCCCTCCCTCATCTATATAAGAGGGAGGAGTAGGAGTTTGTAAAGGGGCTTGATATGTATGAAAGTTCTTAGGGTTGCTCCCTAAAGTTCATCTCTTTCCCTCTCCCCTTCGTCTCGCTCGCCACCGCCGGCCCTCCCCTTGCCGGAGTTCTTCTTCTCTTCCCCGATCTCCCTTCTATTCGGTAACAAAAATATAACGGAAATGTTGATAATTCCCGTAACGGAATATGGCCAGGGATTATTTTGAGTGTTTTGAAAGAGTCTGGGGACTGATTTTAGCCAAATAAAATTATTGAGACTTATTAAAAAAATGACCTAAAAGTTAGTGACCTTTTTTATAATTTTGCCAAATCTTTATCATGTAAATACATAAATAATCATAAAGATACTAATTTATGTACAATTGCACAATATTTAACCATCATATTTACTTCAGAAGCCAAAAAAATAATTTCTTAATCTTAAAATTGCAAATACAACAATTTATAGATGGCCATTGCCAGTATAATATAAGAATCAATAAATATCTCTAAAGTTGCAAATTACTTCACCTTGCTTTATAAGTAGATGCATCTCAGAGTAACGGCACCTTATCCCCACAATTGCTCGAGTTTCCTCCCATAAGATTGAGTCCATTTCCTACTTTTCCCATTGAAGAGGAGTCCTCCCAGTGTCACCCTTCTTCCCAGCATACCTTCTTCTCAACGTCCAGAGTCGTTGACGGGGAGACAATCAGACAATGACATATTTTTCTTACTCCAGTAGCAGACGTCCTTAATAGTAGTGGAATAAGACTCGAGGACAATTGCATTAGCGGAAAATGGCTTCAGTTCTTGATATCCGTCTTTAATTTTTGCTCCTTTACGTGCAATGTTGTTTTCATAACTGAGGATCAAACCCCAAATGCCTATTATTGGTCTTTTCGTTCATCAGATTAATCTTTTACTTGGACTCTATTTGAGACAATTGTGGTATTTGAGCTGTGTCGATATGAAACATTAGTATTAAACACAATATTTGCGGTTTACGTGCATTTAGAACTTTTATGTCGGTTTTGTAAGCTCAAATTTCACTTTCTGGGGTCTGGGCATTCACGATTCCCAACGCTTAACTTACATGACTGTGATGATGTTTTGATCTAAAACTTCATTTTGAGAAAATAGCATTTGTGACCACATCTACCAAAATCTTACATGCATTTTTATAACTGCGTTCACAATCGCCACCACTCTCCCATTGCTTCTCCAAACAGGTCACCTTCTTACTCATATTGTTGTTATTTTATTCTAAAGCGAACTGTTGGAACAGGTGCAGATTTTCTGGCACGTGATTTGGGTTTTTTCCTCGAGGGTGTAACTTCTGACCAGCTTGGCATCGCACAAAAAGTGACCATAACTTCCAATTCGACGACTATTGTTGCAGATCCATTAATGAGAGATGAGATTCAAGCCAGAATATCACAAATAAAGAATGAATTGTCCGCGACAGATAATTCCTACCTTGCAAGGAAGCTTTCTGAGAGGATTGCAAAGCTCTCCAAAGGTTTAGCTGTGATCAAGGTATTATCTTTAGGGCACTTCAACATAATTATATTAAAAGGGGCAAAGTCTCTAAAGTTTATACTCATATCCCTGAATTCTGGAAAACTTGCAAACAAATGTAAAATTTTGAGGGTTTATCCTGAATTTTGGTATAGGAATAATTATGAAAAACTTTCCTCTAGTTTTGCATAATTACAGACCTCTCCTCTATCTATCAAAATTATCAAATCTCTCCTCTAAGTTTGCATTGTTAACATGCATGTAAACAAATCCATGGAAGACCCCTCTCGTTTTTTTTTGCACATGTATGTTAACAATGTAATCATACAGGGGAGGTTTTAGTAATTTTAAAGATAGAAGGAAGATCCCAGTAAATGATCCTTTGGTATATGTATTAGGTTTCTGATTTCTGATCATACCCTAGCGGAGGATATTTTGGACAAATCATGTTACAAATTTTTTATTTCAAACCTTAGGATACAAACCAAAGTTTTATTTTTTATTTTTTTTATCTCATACCTACATATACATATGAAGGGGAGCCTTGGTGCATCAGTTGATGTGTTGCCGTGTGACCTTGAGGTCACGGGTTCGAGTCCTGGAAGCAGCCTCTTGCAAAAATGCAGGGTATGGTTTGCCTACATTTCACCCTTGTGGTGGGACCCTTCCCCGGACCCTTGCTGCACGGGGATGCTTTGTGCACCGGGCTGCCATTTTTTATACCTACATATACATAGTTTTTTTATCACGAACCTTGATATATGAAAACGCTAATTATCACTTGTTTATTTTCAAATCCGTAGGGACCCGATTACAAACTCAAGAAACTTTCATCTTTTCTAACAAAATATTGAAAGCCTTGCGATTATATACAAAACTCTCTTAATCTTATTTTCCTTCAAGTGATGAAACCGGAGGCTCGGAAGTTGAGTGAATGGACGTGTAGAATGGATTTGAGAGATTTAAATTAATGGTTGAATATTTGTAATCGAAACAATGTATTGATATTTCATTTCATTTCCTCTAATCCCCACAAAGCCTTATTCTTTTAGTTTATTCTTCATTTGAACAACTAGTGGATTTCTATTTATTGTTGTGGATAAACTTTACTTATATCTATAATTAGTTTCAAAACATTAAAATGTTGTAGCTTGTAGTTACATCCTAACATTGGATGAAACCTCTTCAAGCTCCCTCGAAGTGATTATTCTCAATTTCACTCATAAAACCGCTACTTTTAAAGAACCTGATTTTATGCTCACACACAAAATCAATACTTTTTCGGAATTCCCCAAAGAATCGGGAGCCGCCGTCATGGCTGAATGATGTCCATTGCAATATTAAATGAGTTTCTTTTATGTATTAATTAATTAGCTCATCTGTCTTATTTTTTGTGCCAAGATAAGGGTTTGGATATCTCCTATTTTGATAGCTTGAAGTCGGCCTAGTGGCCAGAGAACCCGCCCTTGAGAGTTTTTTGGCGAGAACATATCACTCGAGTGAATGCATCCTTCTTCATGTTTCTAATGCGTATCTTTCTTCTTCATGTTTCTAATGCGTATCTTTCTTCTTCATGTTTCTAATGCGTATCTTTCTTCTCCTTGGGATCACTTGTGCTCTCTTTAGCATGTTTTTGTCATACTTTTTAGGTCACTGCTGATGATTCTGAAGAAATAGAACTGATTGTCAGGTAGGAGCCGCCACCGAGGCGGAGCTCGAAGACAGGAAACTCAGAATTGAAGATGCCAAAAGTGCCACTTTTGCTGCCATTGACGAGGGTATTACTCCCGGCGGTGGGGCGACCTATGTTCACTTATCAAAGCACATTTCCAGCATCATTCACCTCATTCAAGATCCAGACGAAAAGATCGGAGCGGATATAGTTCGAAAAGTACGACCTTTCTGTTAAAACGTGACTGTTAAGCTTCCTTATGTTTCTAGGCGTTTGAAGTATCATACAATTCTCCCAATTGACAAAATATTTTGACGGAATTTTCAGGCACTCATGGTTCCAGCGTCATCAATTGCTAACAATGCTGGAGTTGATGGTTCTGTTGTGGTGGAGAAGCTTCTGGCCAGTGATCCGAGAATCGTTTACAATGCCATGGCCGATAGATTTGAAGATTTTCTCGACTCCGGCGTGGTGGACCCATGCAGAGTTTCGAGATGCGCGCTCCAGAGCGCCGCCTCCATCGCCGGAGTTCTTCTCAACACCGAAGCGGTGGTGGTCGACAAAATAAAGAAGCCGAAGCCTGCCGTTCCTCTTGTTCCTGGCATCATGCCGTAGATTCTCGGCGGAGCTGCCGGAGTCGGGGAAGTGCTGAGCGCGTCAAGATATACTTAGTGTGAAGATCTAAGGGGAGAGTTTTGAGGAATAGAGATCAGTGCAGTGTGAAGATCTAAGGGGAGAGTTTTGAGGAATAGAGATCAGTGCGGAGAGCCAGTAGCTGCTGAAGGTATGTATTTAGCTTACAGTATGAAGATCGGCCGAGATTTGAATTCAGATCCAAAGGTAGTCGCGGTTAGTATTTTATTAGACCGTTGCATCAGGAAAAAGCATTAGTTATTTTGGTGTTTTATTATGATAATTTAGGCTAAGTTTGCTGTCTCCTGCATAGTAGTTTTGATGGTAATAACGACTAATTGAAAAAAAATGTAAATGAGAGCTTGTTCATGCTTCCTCCTTGCATCTCTCTTATGAATGTTTTATTTTACTTGGTTAAGGACTTGGCTATCCCACCTCTACTCTCTCTCCCTCTCTCCCTCCCTCCCTCTCTCTCTCTCTCTCTCTAAACGACATTTTCATGAAATGGTTCAAATGCTTTTGATGATCTTGTATGAGGAGCTTAAACTTTTTTTTTATAGAAATTTCTTTAATGTAGTTTAGTGAGAGAGAGAGAGGCAAAGTTGTTCCTATAATTAGGTTTTGTTTCTTTCGTCGGTGAGAATTGTAGACTTGGAGCTGTGGGGGAATGAAGGTGGCGGACGCGTTCTAAAAAAAAAGGTCAAAATGATGTTTTGGAGCTGTGCGGTGGGATTTGGAGGGCTGCAAAACAATTTTTAACTAGCGGTTGTGACTTGTGTGGAGTCTGGGGAAATGAGTGTGGGGAGAGAGGCGGTCACATGACACTCATCGAGAAAGAGAAGCGAGATGGGTGGACAGACAAGTGAGATGAGCATCTCGGCGTATTCGTCATCTCGGAAGTGTTCCGAGAAGGCTCTGTAAAGGTCGGCATGTGTCTTGAAGTGCCGGTGCCTTTGTAACTCGTTGAGAAGCGGGCCAGCGGGTAATGATTGTGGATTTCAGATCTTATCTTATTGGTGCTTTGAGATCTGTTGCATTGATCTGATGGTGACATGTATGGTGTGATCCGATGACCATAGCCTGATAGCCTTAAGTACATTCTTTGATTAAAAAGAGAATTTATTGAATGACTGTTAACTTTAAAATATTGCAACTCACACCACATAATCACTCTTAGAAAAATGCTAAATTAAAATAATCTTAGCACATAAATTAGGAGATTTTAACTAATAAAAAAATTATGATACAAATATTGCAAGGAGCGATTCTCACTCTCCTAAAAAGTCAACTCTCTCTCTCTCTCTCTCTCTCTCTCTCTCTCTCTCTCTCTCTCTCTCTCTCTCTCTCCTAAGAATATTTCAGGTAATGCTGAACTACTAAAGTAAAAAAAAAATAGGCTTGATAATATCATGATGATACTCTAGAGAAGGAAATATTTATTTAGCATAAAAAAATGATTCTGATGGAGTTTAAAAATTGCTCTTACGCATGTTTATAGGGACGGAATTGGAATTGGATTTAAGAATTAAGATCAATTTGAACTAGTGCATGAATTGGAATCGACCAAAATTTCAATTATGAATTGTAATCGACCAAAATTTCAATTATGAATTGGAATCGACCAAAATTTCAATTATGATTGTACAGTGGAATTTAGCATGCAGAATTGGAATTAGTCCATTTTATTATTTTTCGCACTAATTAATGTAGATATGTATTGACCAACCTTCACCATGAGCAATTCACCGTCCAACAAAGATGGAAGGAGGCCGGGTTGGGAGATCAGTGAGGCTTTTGGTTTGCTAATATAATAAAATCATATTAAAAAAATGAGTTTATTATGGGTTGCAATACATTATTTGCTTATAATAACACCCTCAAATAATAATCTCATGGAAAATGCCGAGAAGCCTTCTCATCAGTTCGATGATATCGGGACTCCTCGTGGAGTTGTTGTTACAAAAACGTCACCGCCATATAATGTATGTTTGGCATGACAACGGTTATGACCGCCAACAAGAAAAGAAGACTAGTTTTGAACATAAAAGTGAATGTAGTTCCTTAGGTGAGGTCGGACGTTCACGAACGGCGGTTCATAATCAATGCTTTCACGACCGATGCCGACGTGCCAAACGAAAATAGTTGGTACGCTCGACGCACCATTCTTTCTCGTGCGCGATATTAATCTCACTGTATGATTCCCACTGCACATTTTTTAGTGTGCGTGTTAGATGAAAAATCCGACTGGAATTGAGTCATTTTTACATAATTATTAGCCTAAAATTTGACTGAAATTACCGCGCACAAAAAATATGGTGCGTTCGGACATACCAAACTATTGCTCATGCCAAACGGAGGGGAAAAAGTTGATATGTGTAACGCACCTTAGATCACCGTGCGCGGCCCCTGATCCCGCCGTGCATTTTTGCCAGCACAAATTTTTGTGCATGATCACATGACTATATCTTTCAAATGATCATACGGCTATATCGGCTCCTGAACAGTGATCTGACGGCTATATCTTCTCCGGCAAGTTCATTGTCGAGTCCAGTGAGGGGATCGCATATAAAACGGATATGCTGATTTCTGTTCATTACTCGTGTCCCAAGGAAAGAAAGGAAGAGCGCAAGTTTGCTGTCCTGCTTTGAACCGCACCTATTTCTTCTTCTTCTACAGAAGGCTGACAACCTCCCTCTCCCCGTTCTTGACTTTCTTCTTCCGTCGGCGGTATTCCAAGCACGGCGTTGCCTCTCTAGCTTTCTGTAGCCGATCCGTGATCTAGGGTTCTGAGAATGGCGGTGAAAAGGAGCGTTGGCGATTTGAAGGGCGCAGATCTGAAGGGGAAGAGGGTGTTCGTCAGAGTAGATCTGAATGTTCCGCTCGATGAAAACCTCGAGATCACCGACGACACAAGGATCAGGGCCGCCGTTCCCACCATCAAGTACTTGATCGAGCACGGTGCTCGGGTCATCCTCTGCAGTCATCTGGTTAGTTTTTTTTTTATCTTATGTTATTTTAAAACCTCACTTTCCTCTGTTTCTTCTGATTCGCCTTCTTGGTGTTATTATGTTGAAGCGATTAGATTACCTAGCGAGGCTTTCATTTTCGGCATAATTTATCGCATGCTACTTTGATTGTGCCTATGAAACGATTTTCTACACAATTATTGCTTATCAGATGTCATGTTATCTAGTCTGGATTTGATTTTTTATTTTTATCTTGCTAACGATTCATCCTCTCTCCTCTGATGTGTAGGAGGGTTGTGTGATGGATATATACTTTGATTGTGTTATGTTGTGGGTCTATGTCCGGGGTGGATCCATGAATTAAAAAAAAGGCGAGGATAAAAAATAAACATAAACAAAATTAATAAAATTTTAAATATAAAGATAATATCGATAAGATTTTACCAAAATAAGCTATCTATTTTAATTATTTAAGAAGTTAAAAACTATACTAATAAGCAAAAAAGAGAGACAAACAATCATGTTATTTCAACAGTTCAACTGTGTAAAATATTTTTTTCTTTATGAAATTCATCTATGATAAAATATTTGTCAAACTTTTCTGTTATTTCTCGCACAATGTATAGTCATGAAATTTTCAAGAAATTCGTCCTTCATCTTGTTGTGAAGACTTGTTTTAACAAAGCTTCATAGTAGAAAATGATTGTAGTTATTGAAACTGAAAGGGTCAAAATGTGTCAAACCAATTTGCCAATAAGATAGCATGTCTTTGATGTTTTCGTTTCCACCAATTTTTCACAAAGTTTGAAAATTATAGGCAAATGCTTCAGATCATTATGAGAAAAAACATCAAGCTCGTAGTGTTGCGTCAATTATGAAAGAGAGCTCAAGGAACTGGTGGTTATTTTATAATAAAATCTTATAGAGGGGATCAAACCTTGATCTCGGTTTTCTTTATTTCTCGAAAAAATGTTAGAAGGTTGCAAAGGTAATTAAGCCGACAAAGAAAATATATGCAAACCATCACAAGTAGTGATGAATAAAAATTAACACTTCCCAAATTTGAGCCTGCAACTTGCAAGTTGAAGTCAAAGGCAAGCGGCACGAGCGGGAGGCGCGTGCCTTGGAGGCGAGCGGGATGAGCGGCGAGAGTGGGACGAACAACGAGAGAGGTACGAGCGGTCGGAGGCGAGCAGGACTACAGGTTACGAACTGCGGGAAATTTAGTGCACGAGCGGAAATTAGAGAGTCAAGGCGCTAGCATTATGTAATATACTAATATTAAAATTTAATTTCTTGGAGGGGATGGGATCTAGCCGGCTGCCCCTTTGCTCCGCCCTTGGTCCATGCGACCCATTGTTGATATGTTCAATTAAATGCCGTGTCTTGTATTATATATTTTGCGTGTTTGGATTCGGTCAGAGTATGTGGATCTAACCGTAAAAAGCGTCGTTATATATCCTCTATTTAAGGGCCCCTTGGGTTATGAATGAAGCAAATATTAATTTTCTAATTTAGTCTCTCTTTTAGTTTCCCTTCTTTTCTCCCCCTCATCAAGTTAGGGTTAGAATTGAACAAGAATCCTCTCTTTCTTTTCCTCCCCTTAGTTAGAGCCCAACATCCTCGTCTCATCTCGTAGGTTGAGCTCATCTCTCATGTAGTTTTTCCATAATTGCTAGTTTGACTACCTTTCCTACGAGCTATCGACATGTCGAGCGAAAGACACCGGTTCATAATGACAGAGCTCCCGATTCATAATTACAGAGCTCCCGGATCGGAATCGATAACATAAGCATGTGGGACAGATTCCACATAATGCGACGACCATACCTTTCACAGATACGTCACACGACGCTCGTTTTTGTTGCAGAGCACACCACTTCACTCGAAGCTCATTCTTTTGCAGTTGTCGCCTTTCCTCTGTAACATGCACGCCTGCCTCCCTTGTATTTGCATTATTCTCAGTTGAGGATGGAGGGATGGAGTCTAGTGGCTGCTGGAGGCATTGTGGACGAGGTTTGAGAGGACTCCAGTTGCTGGAATTAAATTTTAGCAGCAGATTATACCCTGGATCCCTGGATCACAGTTCTGGAGCGAGAATAGGTGTGTAAGAGCCTGGATGATGGTGGCTGTGATTAGGGAGGCTGGTGGGGGTGAAGAGAAAGGTCATTGACTGTACTGGAAATTGGAGATGATTTAGGGGGGAAAACAATGACAATTCCTGTAGCAGAGCTGTGATGTAAAACAATGACAATTTAGAAAGTATTTCTGGACAAGAATTTGCTCCTGTAGCAGAGCTGTGAGGTGGAAATGGGGGCCCTGCAGGGGTGGATTCTGGAAGGGGAAGTGGGTCGTGGGCTGGGGCTTCCTTAAGGGGAAGTAGTTACCTGTAAGGGAGGAGAGGGGAAGATGGACGAGGTAGGGTTGAATTTCCAGCTAGTGGGGATAGTGGGGTGGGGGGAATGGCAGAAGTGAACTGGCTGTTTAGATTAAGAAAAATTTGGGGATGGTGGGGAGTTGTATCAATGGGGTAGTGGGTAGTTATGGAAGAGTGGATTGTTATGTAAGTGGTTATAAGGAGTGAACTGGCTGTTTAGATTAGGAAAATTTTGGGGATGGTGGGGAGTTGTATCAATGGGGTAGTGAGTAGTTATGGAAGAGTGGATTGTTATGTAAGTGGTTATAAGTAGTTATGTAGCCATGTAGCTAGTTGGAAGAGGTAATTAATGTAGTTATGTATATTACATGGGAAGTGGGGTAGTGGTGGTGGAGGGGAGGGTGGCTGCCGACCAAGGGGGTGGCCGGAAGTGCTGGAGGAGGGAGGGGCAGCCCAGGGGAGGGCAAGAGATTTTCCTAGGCTTCGCACTTAGGCTCTGACTTCGGCATCTGGTGACCAAAAGGAGCTCTCTTCTTTAACTTTTGATCCATTCTAAATGTCTTGTATCTCTATTTATGGACTAAGGAGCAGCAACAAATGATCATGATTCTCTTATCACGACGGCCTCTAAAATACACTAAAATACAATTCAGAAAAATAAACAAATAATTAAAATTCATGAATTGTCAATTCACACAAAATCGTGTAGACCCATGTGTGACGTGATCCCCATCACATAATGATGTAGGCCGGAGTTCTCGATGCGATTTTAAATAAATAAACTCGATGGCGTTTAAGAGAAATTCAACTCAGAGTTTATCACGCTCTCAATCTCAGAACAATCGAATGTTGTAAAAATTTTAATCAAAATTTGAGAATGAAATTCTTTTGCTCTTGCGGCTTGAATCTTAACACGGATCAATAGTTCCGCAGGTAAAAAGTGCATAAAACAATTTATGAAAAAAATAATGATAATCGCGAATAACTAAGGAGATTAGGGCAAGCTCATAATTATTTAAGGAACTGAATAAAAATATTGTAATGAAGTGTAAGCGCCAGAGATTGAGGAGACTTGCCCAGTTTGTCAGAAGGCTGCAACTAAGGAATCCGACTCATTGAAGCTATGGGAGTCTATGTGAGTGTCGGGTGAGGTTCAATGAGTCACTGTAAGAGTAAGAGTTAGGTGGAATCGACAGTGGACCTCAGGATTTCTGGGACGGAACAACGAATGGGACTGGTGGACTTGACTTCGACAGGCCTCTGTAGGGCTTCACGGGAAGTCAGATACAGGAGTGTCGGAGCTCGCAGGTGCGTCGACGCGAGGGAACTCTACCGTCTGAAAGATTGTCGAGGTCGACGACAGTAGAAGCGCTCGTTAGAGAGACGGTCGACGGAAGCCGCGGGTCACCGGAAATCTGATGGAGGCTATCAACTTGCGGAACTGGCATTGCTGGAGTGTTCGGGGAGGGAATTCGTCAGTCGGCCAACAGAGGGGAACGATAAAGTTTCTCGTTTCCTGTGTATTTGGCCTCCCCTGGCTTTTGATTTTGAGGTTTTTAAAACAAAATTTTAGAGTCTTTGATTGTTTGGCAATTTTCCAATCTTCCAAATATATTTCTCTACTTCTATTTTTGTTTTTCGAAATATATTTCTCTTCTTCTGATTTTGTTTTCTTTAATCATTTCCCCTTTAATCAAGTTGTCCTCCATAAATATTATGCTTCCTAAATTACATTTATTTTTATTTGTTTCTTAAATAATGAGAGCTTGCCTTTCTCTCCCGGTAAACCGCCTTCAAACGGAAAATAATGTGCATTGAAAATAAGGTTGCATCACATAACCTATTCTTTTAGGGAAAAAATGTTGTTTTGTCCTCAAAACGGACACGTCTGATACACGTCATAGGACATTGAAAATTATCGACGTGCACAATTTGTGGCGTTGACAACATAGTGACTTTGAGTTTCCTTCCACGCAATGGGAGGTCGTTGCCCACTCTCTCCCTCAAGTCTACGAGCAGACACCAATTATCCTCCCTCTGATCCCAACAGGCATGCGGCTCCCCACACCAGATAGCAATTTCACCTCCAATTGTAAGCAACTATTGTGACTATTAAAGAAATATGAGGAGCAACTCGAAGCCTCCGAGATTTATGACCTAATAGGTGAAAGCTGCCAATACCGCCCGAGGTGCTTGAACTAACCAACAACAGAGACACCTCAACAACTCTTGCATGCCCTCTTGCTGATCCACTAGATACCGCGCCACCCATCCCGCTAGCCAGTCTCCAACTATTGCTACCATCAGTCTCTCCATGGTAGGCACTTCCACTTCAGATCCCTGTCGTCGCCATTCCACGGTCCCATCAGTTGTTCCCCAATTGGCAGCACCCCTCAGGCTTCCCACACACATGGTTTGTTGATTCTGCCTCTACATTAGCAACAACCCCATGGCAGCATCACCATCATTCACGTCATCAGTGAGCATGTCGGAGGCTCACCTGTGGATGAAACATCAACTCTGGCATTACGCTACCAGGAGTTGTTCCACAGAGAAATCAAGAAACTTGACAAACCTCCACAAGATCCATTATTTGTATGTTTAATCAAATATTGTCTTGTATATTTTATATTTCGTGTATATCATGGGTCCACGCCATTGTTGGTGTGTTCAATTAAATGGCATGTCTTGTATTTTGTATTTAACGTATGTTTGAATTCAGTCCAAGTGTGTGGACCTAATTGTAAAAGCGTCGCCACAAATCCTCTATTTAAAGATCCTTGAGTCATGAATGAAGCAAGCATGAATTATCTAACTTAAGACTCTTTTTCTCACATATTATAAGGAAAGGGGAGGTAAAATTATTACAATCATTTTTCTTAGTAACATTTTGATTATTTACTGTTGTCCTATAAAAGAGCATTACAAGGTGGTTATTTAAAAAATTTTAAAACTGTTTACTGGTTTAAAACTAAATTTTCATAGAAACTCTTAGTTACGGAATACAAAGAAAACGTCATTTAACAGTTGAGAATTGCAATAGAAAAGAAAAAAGGGTGGTTAGTAATGATTTTGAAATCTTTTCTAATGGGTAATAAATTATCCTTATGCATGAAGAGAATAAATTTGGTCATAATGATGGGGCTCTATTTTGGATTTCGGACCGCATTTCTCATCTGATTCCGTGGTCTCCATAAATATTTGTAGAATTTGATAAACGCAGATAGCTAATTTTATGACTACAAAAAGCATTCTTAAACACTATCTTTTTGAAGTATTTTTTTCCTGTTTTGGAGACCTCATTGCAAACTCTCAGAAGCCCTGAAGTATAAACCTGTGCACCAATCTTTTTTCTTGTTTTTTGATGTTTCTTAAAATTGTGCTAGCTTCCAATTTTCTTCCATTCTCAACTTTCTACTTAATCCTTTTATTGTTAGAATATAATCAACGTTGATAACATCAATTTGCTTCTTTTATCATTTATTTTCTTGTTTTCCCTCTAAGCATTGTGGAAATGCATTTTTCATTACATGAATTAACTTGTTAAACTGTAGTATAAATGCATTCTGATAATATCTAATATTCAGGGTCGCCCGAAAGGTGTCACTCCAAAGTACAGCTTGAAGCCTCTCGTACCGAGGATATCAGAACTTGTTGGAGTCAATGTATGCTGTTCATTTTGTACTTTCAAATATTAGCAAACTTTTTTGAAGTGGATTTTCTTATTTTAAGTTTGGTGCAATCATATAGGTTGTGATTGCCAATGACTGCATTGGTGAGGAAGTCGAGAAAACTGTAGCTTCATTGCCTGATGGCGGTGTTGTGCTTCTCGAGAATGTGAGATTCCACAAGGAAGAAGAGAAGAATGATCCAGAGTTTGCTAAGAAACTGGCTTCCCTTGCTGATCTCTATGTTAATGATGCATTCGGCACGGCTCATAGAGCTCATGCTTCAACAGAGGGCGTCACAAAGTACTTGAAACCTGCTGTTGCTGGTTTCCTTATGCAGAAGGTATGACCCAGACTTTTGTTGCCATTTCAAATGTAGAAGAGATTCTAATAAGCTGTAATGAGATTAGTCTCGCATCGGGAAACTCATGTTGTCTTATGCATTTAATATTGATCATGAGTTCCTCACCTATACCAATGTGTTTTAGGTTGATTGCAAGATAAAGACCCCACACGTGAGGGGTGTGTTGAGATATTAATTCTACATCATGAAACTCATGTAGCTTTGTGCACTTAATTAATGAATCCCTTTTTAGTTGTATGCACGGACTCTAACAAGCATAGGTTTCAAAACATCGATATTTTGACATTGTTAGGTACAACACAAGGGTTTAAATGTAAAATAATTTTGAAATTATTTCATGTATTGTCATACATGTATTGTTATGCAGTAGATCAAATCATTCTCAGCTTTAGTTATTTTATGTATTTTTCCCTTTATATCAACATGATTTTTTGTATATTCTCTTTCTTTTGTCTGTTAGCCTCAGTGCTGAGTGTCTTTTTTTTTTTAAACTTCCAGGAGCTTGACTACCTTGTTGGAGCTGTGGGAAACCCAAAGAGACCTTTTGCCGCCATTGTTGGTGGCTCAAAAGTTTCGACTAAGATTGGGGTGATGGAGTCACTCATAGAGAAAGTTGATATCCTTCTTCTTGGTGGAGGAATGATATTCACTTTCTACAAGGCCCAAGGATATGGCGTTGGCTCCTCCCTTGTCGAGGAAGATAAGCTTGAGCTGGCAACATCACTTATTGAGAAAGCAAAGTCCAAAGGAGTGCTGTTCCTGTTGCCGACTGATGTCGTCATCGCTAACAAGTTTGCTGCAGATGCCGACAGTTTGGTTTGTTTCTTGCTCTTGTTAAATATTTTGAAATGAATGACAAACCTGTTTACAATTCTACTAAAACCAAATTTTCAAAAAAAGACAAACTGCAAGAGTCTCACTATATATATTGTCCCGCATTGAGTATTTGATGTTGTTTCGTCGGCCTCTCCATTTGTTATCGATTGGTTTGATATTAGATGATGACAGTTTGGTGTATTAAATGGTATATTATACAGTACAAACTCACCTCCAAGGTCATCTTATATAAAAGGACTTCACTTATGTTGCTATGTAACTCTTCTAATTTACAGGTTGTGCCATCATCTGCCATTCCTGATGGCTGGATGGGACTTGACATTGGACCAGATTCCATCAACACATTCGGCGAAGCTCTAGACAATGTTAACACCATCATCTGGAATGGCCCCATGGGCGTCTTCGAGTTCGAGAAATTTGCCATTGGAACAGATGTGAGTTAAATTATACTGACATTGGCCTTGTTTGGCGGGGCAGATCCCGCGCGGTCGCGGCCGCTGCTCGTTTGGCGGGGCCGCGCTGCGGGATACGCCCCCACCCTAGGAAATCCTCGGATTTTCGCGGCGTGGTGGCCTCCCCTCCCTAGGAAATCCGCGGAGAGGCCGCCGCGGGGCGGTTACCACGGTTCTCTGCATAGATGGCTTCCGCGGGAAATCCTCTCCGCCAAACGCCAAACGAGGCCTTTTATCTTTTCCCAGACACAAAATTATGAACCCAGTGCTCACCTCCATTCTTATCATCTCAGGCCATTGCCAAGAAGCTGGCTGATCTTAGCGGAAAGGGTGTCACCACCATAATCGGAGGAGGCGACTCCGTGGCTGCCGTCGAGAAAGCCGGGCTCGCTGATAAGATGAGCCACATCTCCACCGGAGGTGGCGCGAGCTTGGAACTACTGGAAGGAAAGCAACTTCCCGGGGTTCTTGCTCTTGACGATGCTTGAAATTATGAGGTTAATAAATTGTCAGATGGGGTTTTTTGAGAGGATTTCAACAGCTTGGGTCTTAGAGGAGCCCCTCTTTGTGCATGGAGGTTTTGTAGATTTTCCTGAATAAAAAGACATCTCTCGGCATTAGTGATGAGGTGCTTTGGACCGTTGATTTGCTATCGATGTTTTTGTTGCTAATACATTGGATTTGGAGCTTTTATCAAGTATCTTTCTCTTTGCCTAGTGCTCATCTATGAGGAAAAGGTACTGCTTTTTTCTGCTGTTTTTAAATAGATCGAAACTCTTGACTGCTTTTCATTAGAGGGCAAGGACATGGAACTTTATTCTTTCATAATTTTGTGGAATTATATCAATTCACAACATTAGAGGTGTTGACGCATAGCATTTTAGGGAAAACCAAATCTAAGGCCTTATTGTCACATTTCTACATTGAAATAATCTTAATTTGTTTTAGGACACCTGAGATTTTTTAGGTCAGTAAATCACACTTCTTGTTCCTCCGAATGAGTTCATGATTGGTTCTTGGAAAAAAGGAGAGCAGCCTTTTCTTTTCGTTATTTGGAGGTCGACCAGCAATGCTCTACGGTTCTGAGTGTTGGGCAGTGAATAGTGTACCTGAGCAAAAAATGGGAGTTGCGGAGATGAGAATGCTTAGGTGGATGTGTGGTCACTCGAGACTGGATAAAATTAGAAATGAATGTATCAGGGATAAGACAGGAGTGACGCCAATTGTAGAGAAGATGCGAGAAGCTTGTTTAAGATGGTTCGGACATGTACATAGGAGACCATTAGAGGCACCTGTTAGGCGTTGTGAGAGTTTAGTCACTAGGCATATTAAACGGAGGGGAAGACTTGGAATGAAACTATAAGTAATGACATGATGTACTTACGCATTACTCATTCGTGAGACTATGATTATAGATAGGGCGCAATGGCGACAAAGGATCATATAGCAGGCCCCACTATGGTGGGATAAAGGCTTGGGTGTTGTTGTTGTATCTGGAGGAGGTCGGCCATCCCAAATTCCAACGGCAGTGCTGCTGCTGGGAAGGCAATGGTAGAAAGACGGTCAATGCGGAAAGGAAGAGCACTAGCGATTTTGAAGTCGCCCAAGGGTTAGTATAGAGGGAGATGGAAATTAAAATTTTGGAGGAAAATGAATGAGATACTTATTGGGCTAAATGCCTTGTGAAGTTGTTCCGAGATGTACGCGTACTAATGGTGAAGGGTAGTATTGAAAGCGAGAACTCCGTCGTTGATGGATAGGGGAGCCTGCTGTGCTTGATGAGTTCACTTTGATGTTATCCCAAGAGAGCTATCAGGGTGTTTGTCACCTGATGTGAGAAATACAATTACTTTGTGCATACGGCGAGTTTACCAAATCTACTGCATTGTCGAATGAGCCCACAGGAGATAGCTGTGTGATCAATAAGATCATGATGGTTGATGATCTGAGAAATGCAATAATGCATTGACATTGTACTTTGGGGGAAAATATAATGGCCGGCATATTCGAGAGAGTATGAGCTCATGGGCTGTGCGAATATTTTCGATGTTGAAGAAGTGTGACAAATGGAGAATGCGTGTACATAGTTGTAGAACATGATTGGCTACAAGTTTTCTATATTGCAGTTTGTTGACAATACTTAATCAATGTTGTAGGTGGAAGATGACATTCAAAATACGAGATGGATTTCGGTGTAAGTTTGTTGAAGACATTAACGCGACTAATGTACTGCAGGGCTCTTGATTTTGACAAACTGTTCGAAGTAATGTGGTGTCAAAATGGAGCCGGCATTAGTGCAATGCTTTGCAGGAAGGGCAATCTATATCCTTCTTCAGCAAGCGCTGGACATTGGAGCGTTATATGCTTGGTAGAGTTTTCGTCCCTCTCCTTGACACAAACTCTCAAATACCGAAATAGTGAAATGGGCATCAACAATGGTCAGCACTCCTGGTAAGATTGTGGACGCCGTGTGACCTTGAGGTCACGAGTTCAAGTCCTGGAAGCAGCCTCTTGCAAAAATACAGGGTAAAGGTTTGCCTACATTTCACCCTTGTGGTGAGACCTTTTCCTGGGCCCTCGCTGCATGGGATGCTTTGTGCACCAAGCTGCCTTTTTTTGTGGGACTAACCGAATACTCACATGCACGAAGAGGTAGCACATTCAAAGGCATACACCCCTGGTTCATATGAAGCGATTATGGTGTTCTCAGCTTGCCAAAATTGCTGAATTGCCACTAAAGATCCCAAGAATAAGATGCTTCTAGAACTATGTAAGGCTAATTTAGAAACATTAGAAGATGAAAAGAATAGAATGCAAAATCATTGATAATTTCCCCCCAACACTACACATGAATGTATCAGCTGAGACTTTGAAAACTTATTTAAAAAAGCCTCTAGAAGCTTCTATTTCTCTCTACTTCTTATTGAAGAAAGGGGGGAATAAAAAAACTTCATAAGAGAAAGCTCAATCCAGTATACTTTCCAAGGCAAGCCCCTCATCACACATTCCCATCATGACACATATATCGGTGGGTTTCAACCTCTCCAGTTTATTCAGCACTGTAGAAGCGTACTTGTAGACCGTCCGCTTGCACTGCAGAAAATTATATTGAAATACATAATTATTAGATTATTTTTTGATTTAATCGCGTGACATACGCGAGCTTACTTGATCCTCATTGTCTTCTGCTTCTTCGCAATATTCTATAAGCGCTCCGATTATCTTTGTCTGCAGACATGAAGAACTTTTTGAATGATGAAGAAATTGTAAAGTGTGTTAGAATCTAAGTATCCAATTTAGAACTAATTTGTCGTTCGGGAAGGGCTTATAATATATATGGTTAATTACCAGGACTTTTCTTCGAAGTTTGCGGTAAATAACAAGTGCATGAGCCTACATGAGTTTCTCAGTGTGTGTGCAAGCTGTAATTATGCACACTTTGAGGGGAGGTCCTGGTAAACAACAAGTGCATGAGCCTACATGAGTTTCTCAATGTGGGACTGACCCCTCACTTGAGGGTCTTTGACTTATAATATACACTATAAAAAAAGGTTGGCAACTGAGGAGCGCGTTAGAGTAGACTTAGCACATGTCATTCGCTGTCCCCCATGACTCATGCATTTCGTCGCATGAGGTGGCGTGTTGGATATTTGGACTCTGTTTGAGAGGACGGTGACGGCTGTGAATGCAACGGTGAAAAACACAAGAAGTGTTTTGATAGTTTAGTCACGAATATCATTTCCTCGAAACATTTTATCGTAAAATATCACCATGATCATCCATATGGGGTCAAAAGATAGAGGCCGTGAACACCTCGATCCCCCCAAAAACATGGGTAAAATGCTACTGCCCTGTTTACTACTTAGCTTTAGTCCCACATTGCGAATCCCATATTGATTGTGTACTTGATATATATATTTTTTTTTATTCACATATTTCCAATCGATTTTAGGTTGAATGTTTGAGTTTACTTACCTTCATCTTCGGCTGTCTCATCTTCATGAGTAGATCCTTAACAGCTCTTCGGCATGCTATGCAAGCTCTTTCATCTTCTGACTGTAAAGAAGCTTCCATTTCAGATGTTAGAACTTGCATGTATAAATGTTATACATAAATTATGTATGCATGCTTATGTATTTCGACCCCTTCTCGAGCAAGCTCGATCCAATCCAAGCTCTAGCTCTGCTCAACTAAAGTTCAATTAATTCAAGGTAAGTTTGGCTTCGATCAGCACTGGATTCGGGCGAAAATTGATCCTATTTTCGAGCGATATTCGAGCTAAGGCTGCATTGATTTTCGCTCTAACCTCTATGGGCTCGTTGTTCTCCACGATGATGTCAATTTCATCTCGTGGCTTGTGCTCGTCGACGCACAGTCCCGTACTGCCGCAAAGGCTTTTCCCGTCGAAGAATTCTTCCAATGATGATTTGGTGTGATTAATCTGTATCTTTGATTTCTCCATACACTGTTGGGCAAGAAAAAAACTAGTATTATTATATATAATAAAAAAATAATTGAAAGGAGAACTTGCAGGTCAACCCCAATGAGTGAAAACTCCCACCTGGGCCTCAAAATTTGAGGGTAGGGCATGACATACTTCACTTGACAGCATATCGAATTCTTTAAGCAGATTCATTTGTTTAAGCGTTCTTTCAGCTTTTCTTGAAGCCTCCAAGCATGAATTGCATGTGGACTCATCTGCCAGTGGTTTAGTGGGAGAAAAAAAACTCTTTTTTATGGAGCACTATTTGGAGGAAATGATTTTCATTCACATGTGCTAGTGTAAGCCGGGTGTAAGAAGGTCGACGGTATTAGGAAGGGCGGGATATGGTGGCTAAGGCGCACACCACTTGAACGTACATGATATTTGGTGTAGGATCAAGCGCTTACCCACTTATTTCATAAGCTTGAACGTATGGAAATGACACAACCACTCTCTTTAAACGAATGGCAGCACAAGTCTTCGTACTAAGCATCGGGAGATATGAGGTGCTATTGGGCGGTTACTCCGACTCAAGGCGAAGGGTGGCAATGGATACAACAATCCCTCCTAGCGCCACACAAGCAAACCACACAAGTAACTGGAACTTCACGTAAGTTAAGATTGAATTACTCACATTGTACCATTAAATCCACCCACAGGTGTTGTCGCATATCCTCAAACTCATGACTCCGCTCTGATACCACTTACAAGATCAAAAGCCTACACAACTGGTCCATAAGCTTGAACTTATGGAAAGACCGCAACCATTTTCCTTAAACAAAGGACAATGCAAAGCTCCATACTAAGTGTCTGGTCACTCGGGTGGATATGTGGTGTTGTGCTGTAAGCATCGTGGACTGGACGATTAGTTATACTCGAGTCAAATGGTGGTGATGAACTCAATACCCAGACGAACATTGGCTCTAATTTCACTTATAAGGGAGTGGCAACGAAGCGAAATTAAAGTTGGATGAGATATACCTACAACCGATTAGCTCATATTTAACTCAAAAGCTTAAGCTCACATTTGTACACCAACATATATATATATATATATACTTTGGGTATTCAATGTGGGACTAAACTATATCAACAATAAATGTTGAACATCCATTGGCTAATGTAAAGATCACATTTTTATATTTATTTATGAATGATTACCTTGTAGCATGTGCATAAGAGGCACCATGCTGTACCTTGCATCAGCAAACATCAGTGAAACAAGAAGAATTAGAATGGATGGAGTCAATTTTAGTTCCATATTTACCTGAAAAGAATCATATATGATCATGAGTAAGATGTAAATATTTGATAACAATTGCATCAATGCTGAGGTGGCACTATGGATTAATTATTTGAATTTTTTGTTCTTTAATTTTTACATTCTGAGTTCTCATTTTTTTTTTCGTCGAATGATCGTTGAAAGTATTTATAGAAGACGGTGTATACATTTATTTCTACCCACAATCCTCCAATTATTCTTGTCATTCTTAAAACACGTTTCCTTCAAACAACCAAATGAGTCCTAAAATATATTCATTTATCTTCAAACAACATTGTATGCATGCATTCAAAAGAGATTTTTATTCTAATAATCTATGTGTGTGTGTGTATATATATATAATAATAATTAACAACATTAATGTTAATTATCGGGACCTCCCATGGGAGGTTGCATAATTACAAGTTGCACCCCTCTATTTTTAAAAAATTATATTTACCTCCCCTCTAAGTTTCCTCTATTTACAAAAATATCCTTTCCGTTAAAAATAAGAATGGAAAAAGATAAAATCAATCAAATTATTTTATGATATTTCAATTTATTCTTTTATAATCATTTTAGATTCCATTAGTGAGACTATGATTCAAGAAAGGACGTATTGGCGACAAAGGATCCATATAGCCGACCCCATTATGGTGGGATGAAGGCTTGAGTGTTGTTGTTGTATAATGATTTTAGATGCATATTAAAAAGGGTAAAATTGGAATATCATAAAATAATTTGGCATATTTTATCTCTTTCCATCTATATTTCTAAAGCAAAAGGTCACACCTTTCACTGTAAAGTCATTACAAAAGGTAAAATTAAATATCATAAAATATTTTGGCTGATTTTATCATTTTTCATCCATATTTCTACAAGAAGAAGCATTTTTATAAACCGGGGAAACTTAGAGGGGGGTGATAAATATAATTTTGTAATATTGAGGGGTGCAATCTGTAACTCTCAGGGTAGATCAGTAAGATCGATCCTCAAAACTATTTAACACTGAAAAATGAAAGATTTAGAAAAGTGGTGGATCAAAGGTTAACTTTGATGGAAATTGCGCGGGAAAATTTGCACGAAATCATTTTTTACGCCTAACACCGGACTCCTCAAGGGCGGACGCGAACAAGAATTCATCGAATAATCTTCAAATAGGCGGAGATAGTGATTAAAATGAACTCGGATTTGAAGAGGGAGGAGCTAGAGATGAAATGCATTACCGCAGAGAGAATCACCAAAACTGAAGCTTGATGGGGGAGAGGAATAGCGTGGGCGAGGAATATTAATAAGCATGACTCATTGCACCGAGATTCCTTCTTCTCATTCTATTGCAATTTCAAATTTTTATTCTCTTTTTCATTCTTTTCATGTGCTGAGAAAATCAAAATATTTAATGCTGGGAGAATACTAGGCGCAGCGATGGGCCAGCAAGCAGGTACAGTTCAGGTGCTGTAACAGTACCGGTTAGACCCGGTGTATGCAGGTACATCCCCGGTTCGGAATGTTCAGAGGTTAAGAATCACATTTATATGAAGAGAAAATTCACAGCTTTTTTTGATGTTAACTTCGCTTTGGAAGAATTGTCGGGTCGAACACGATGAAGCTCATGAAAAGCTTTTACAATTTGTTATAAGTAGATCAAAATTTGGTTATTCGTTTTCTTTTAGTTTGCGGTGATGATGTGATCAATCATTTTCAAAACCTACGGAAAAGCAATTTATAGGTTGTGAACTGTCATATACGCTACTAAAATACCCACATTTCAATGGGCGAACTCATGATGTTTTAGGCTAAATAAGGTTCTAGCCCCCCGAAGTTAACTACTTTTTGGGTTAAATATAGCCAATTAGATGAAATTTTGTACGACTTTATAGTGTTATCAATATAACATTTTATGTACTATTATATTTAGAAAACAAATTTTGTGCACCCTCATTTGTACTTTCATGGATCCGACATTGAACGCAAAAGCTTCACCCTACGAGTGACGCCTGTCCACAACGTATTTCTACGCCAACTTATATTTTGCGTGTTCGAAGTCGGACGAAGCAATATTCTCGTATGTCTTAACAATCTCCCCCTCCTACGAGAGCTCTCTCCATCAACCATCGTTTTCACTCAAATCGATTTTTTTTAATATCGTTTGCTTTTGAATCTTGCTCAACCATGGTTGATGCGGTCAAGATCCATGAGAGCAACAAATTACACGAACATACTTTATCCCAATCGAATCATCAGCACTGATATCATTTGCTAGGAATGGAGAAGTGAAGTTGGGGAAGATGCATCATTGAGCACAAATGGTAATTGGCTATTGTTCGTAAAACCAAACTCGTAATTAAGTGATCTAATTGAGAGTCCATTTGGCATGACGGTGGTAGTCGTGAACGCGGTGGTTACGGATCACCGTTGTTCGTGAACGCACAACCTCGCCAAAGGAATTCCATCCATTTTTATGTTCAAAAATAATTTATTTTAGCCAAGCAAACGAAACCTTAGTTTCCAATGTGAGACTATTCTCAATAATCTGAAAATCTGATAAACATATCATAGCAGCAAAATTTGATGTCCAGAAACAGTACTTGTTAATTTATTTTAGCCAAACTTGGGCCTTTCAGTAGCACAGCAGTTGTGATAATATAACTATAAAACATTGCACAAATTACAACAACATTTCCATTATTATGTTACAACAAGATTTGCAGAGTTACAGGAATGCTTCATAAGCTGGTTTTGTTCTCACATTACAAGAAAATCATGCAAATATTCCATATTTGCGCCGTTAATCATCAAAGTTTGCTGTTTGCGAGTGCCGCTGATGATTCCCTAGAGTTTTTCTCCACAGACCTGGATATTCGCTTGACCTCCTCCTTTGGAATGCGACGGGGCCTGCAGAGCCATATCCCTCCGTCAACGACGATAGTCGCTCCGTTGACAAATTTACCTTCTCAGAAACAGCAAAGTATATATATATATATTCAGAACATGGATGTATCAGAAATTATTAGCTGCTAAAAATAAAGCTGCACGAACAAATGAGCTAAGGCTTTTTTGTTGTTGAAAAGTTGCAGTTGCATTAAAATCAAAAGGAGGGTAGAAAGCTAAGGCTATTATAGGATACCATCCAAATCAGATTGGATCAACTCAAGAACTAGGAATGAGAATCAACAAGGCTAGGCCAAAAGAAAGTACAACTCATAGCATAGTAAGCAAAAAAGTCACCGCACGTATGTTCAATTTATGGAGACATATTTATATTCGGGTTCGTGTTAGAACCAAGCATGCCTGAGTAAAATATTCAATTGAGGGCCTCCTCTTCCATCACCCAAACCCCCTCGTCTTCCTGCTCATGCCGCTCAACCGCCCCCTTTCATGGGCAGTTTTTTGACCCTTCTCTGGTCGTCGACCTTATCCCTACCGGGACGCACGCCGTCCGGACTAGGGTGCAGTGTAGCCGCTGAAGATAGTCATTGTTATAGGCAGCAAACGACGATTGCTTCTCAAAGCGCAAGACGCGCACGCATCTCCCACTACAGGGCGCCAACTTCCTCCCTCGGCCACCACTCGTCCTTCGTCCCGCTTATCGACGCCCCCATTTCGTACGCCGCAAAAAGGCTCCAAGCTTCGACCCCATAATAGGTCACCACCGAGGATCTTGGGAAAAGCAGCACTCTCATCCTTCCCATCAAATTCCTCCGTCTCATCCCATTTTATGATCTGATCCTGTGCATGGGGCTGAAGATAGTCGTCGATATTATAGGCAGTAGTTGGCAATTGCCTCTCAATGTGCAGGTCACGCGCACATCTCCCCGTACAGGGCGCCAATTTCCTCCCTCGGCCTCATCGACGCCCCCCCATTTCAGACAACGCGGAAAGGCTCCAAGCTTCAACCCCATAATTGGTCATCGCTGAGGATCTTGAGGAAAGCAGCACTCTCATCCATCCTTGTCGCATTCCTCCGCCTCATCCCATCTTACGATCTGATCCAACGCACGGGGTTGTGACATGATTCCATTAGGCTGCAATCGTTTGATCGGCTTTCATTTGAAGGTTTTCGTTTTGGTAAAAAACGAAACCATCATACGTTTTCGTTTTGGGCCAAAACGAAAATTTATGTTCGTTTGCAGAATGATTTTCAAGTCCGTTTTGGGCCAAAACGAAAACTTATGTTCGTTTGCAGAATGGTTTTGACATTCAAATTAATTTGGATAAATGCACCTTACACGACCTGCAACATATAAACAAGCACAAATTGTAGGAATGCAACCTTTATGCCAGAAAAAACATAAATTGTATCAAAAAATTTGATTTGCTTGCTACTTTGTAGCCATGTTTCTAATCCATAAAACACATGAATATGGAATAAACATGAGAAGGCAAGCACCTTCACTGCAATGAAGCAAATATATGACCATCAAATTTATTGGTTGGCAATTAAATTTTCAGAAATGTTGTAATTTGATAATGCAACGTCTGTACCATTGAAATCGTGAAAAAATTGCATGGCAGAAATTCTAATTAGAGAATTTGTGACAAAAGAGGAGCACAATCTTCTCCGGTGAATTGGAATCTCGGGGATTATACTTAGAACCAGGGATCACTTTCAACAGAACGCGATCTTCTCCGGTGAAATCGACCAGAAAAGAGGAGCGCTGCTTCGATTTAACTGCTGAAATCGATGGGGAAAAGAGGTACAACAAATAGATCTGAGATTAGAAACATGGCTACACCGTCCTGTTTAGGAAGAGAGGAGAGTGGTATAAAAACGAGGTAAGCTTAAAGTTCAAAACTCACCGGAGATCTTCATGAGTGGCGCGTTTGCGTTGATTTGCCAGAGGAAGAAGAGACGGGAGAGAGGAAGGAGACGAAGTGAGGAAGAAGCGAGAAAGACAGTGTCGGGAGGGAGGGTTTCGTAGTCGCGGAAGAGTGGGGAGCTCGCATGTTCTCCAAACCGCGAAAATAGACCTCGCTAGGTCTGTTTTGGGGCAGCGCGCTTTTAGAAGGAAGTGAAAATGGTCTGTTTTCAGCCCAAAATCAAAACGGCCGAAAATACGGCTTAACGAACGCGAAAATTTGATTTTTAAAACCCCAAAATCAAAACAGACACGACGAACGCAACCTTATACTTTATGGTTTGTAGGAATTCTTCCAACATGCGGTATCTTCTTCCCTTTGGAATGTAGATGGAAAACCCAAGGCTTTCTTCAGTTAATAAATAGATCGGAGAAAGGCCGATATGGATATTTGCTTAGGAGAAGTTGTTCTCTTTCCAATTTAGGGCTACAACCTTATATAACCTTCAAATATAGGATTCCACCATCCTATTTTCATTAGTAAGAAAATTCGTTAATATTTGTCACTATTTGATGATTTAACTATGTTTCTCAGCTTTTGATGACTTGATGGATTCTTTATGGAAATTTTTGGCATTGTCAATGATATGGAATTATTTTATCATTAATATCATCATCAATAGACTTATCTAAACTATTGGGATCGGCTTTAAAAATACACATTCTTCATTTATTCATTTTGAGTATTTTCTGAAGTGCTAAACTTAGGCTCTGTTTGGTTGAGCGTTTTTTCTCCGTTGAGTTTTTTTTTAAACTCAAATGTTATTTGTCTGCTTGAATAACCTCCATTTGAAACCATAGATTCCCCAAAACATTGTTTTATGCTTGATTTTAACCACAGGCAGGGAGCTCTATTCAAGAACATTATTTTATCTTCGGCTTCGTTTGGCTCGGCTTATTTGCTCCGGTGAGTTTGGACAAAAATGTAATTGCCATACCAAACATCTTATGCTTAAAACTAGTTTCTTTTCTTGATAACGGTAGTAACATTTGTATACCAAACATACATTCTATGACAATGATGTTTTTGTCCAAACTCACCGGAGCAAATAAGCCGAGCCAAACGAAGCCTTCATCTCCAACTGCCACCACCCACCCAAACAAACTTTAGACTATGCAAAACAACTAGAAAAACTTCAATCCCAATTACCTAAAATCTATCTTTTCTTCTCCATAATCTTTCGACAATAATTACATGCACTTATCTAACTAGTACATTTTTTAAACTACTCTTATCATAATATCATTCACCGACTTTTTTGTTGACTTTCCATGCCGGTGATTTCCATAAACAAAAGGGATACTCATGCAGAAAATGATCAAAAAAGGATTTACCAACCTGCATCAGAAACCAGGTAGAGGGCAGCCATTGCAATATCCCATTTTTCGCCCCATCTGAAAATAGGGACGTCCTTTAATATATTTCTCCTCATCTCCTCTGTTGAAAGTTTTTCAGCTCCAAGTGTGTTTTGAATTGGTCCAGGTGCAATCCCATTGACCCTAATCTCATAATCAGTTCCCCACTCTAGGGCCAAGGACCTTGTGATACTATCAACTGCTGCCTGCACAAGTCAAATAAAAGGTATTTAGACCCATGTGGTAGCTGGTACACAGAAAAAAAGTTAATAAAATGTTGATTTTATAGGAATAATTGCGAAAAATACCATATGACTTTGCATAATTACATGGACTCTCTCCTCTATTTTTTAAAACTATTAAGACCTCCCCTCTAAGTTTACATTGTTAACATACATGTACACAAAAACAAACTGTAGTTTAGAGGGGAGGTAATGGTAGTTTTAAAAAGTTGGAGGTCTCTGTAATTATGTAAGGTTGGAGGGGAGGTCAAATTAAGGCTCCGGTGTCGGTCGTGAACACGGTGGTTATGAACCGTCGTTCGTGAACGCCGAACCTCACCGAAGGAAATTCATCCACTTTTATGTTCAAAACTAGTTCTTTTTCTTAGTGGCGGTCATAACCGTTGTCATACCAAACATACATTCTATGATGGTGGCGTTTTTGTCCAAACTCACTAGAGCAAAAACGTTGTGCCAAACGGAGCATAAATGACCGTAATTTTATCGCCGCACATTTTATGTATTGAAAGTAGATCATTACATTTGAGATGCATGTAAGAGTCTAAAACCCCTATTGATTATTAATTACATCCAACCAAATGATAGAATTAAGACAACTCCATTGTTTCAAAACTCAATTTTTGTTCACCTACAAACAATCATAAACTATTGAAATTTAGGATTTTCCCACGGCAAAGGTGGTGACAAACAATTCCTTGGTGTTTATTATTTGCAGATGATATTGTTTTGGTTAGCTTTAAGCCCTTATCTCTTTACCCTTATCTTAAATGAGCTCACCGGACATATCCAACAAGCAATACCTTGGTGTTTATTATTTGCAGATGATATTGTTTTGGTCGATGAGACGCGTGAGGGTGTAAACGCGAAACTTGAATCTTGGCGAGACAATTTAGAAAAGAAGGATTTTAGGTTGAGGACAAAAACGGAGTATATAGAGCTTAAATTTAGTAGTGCAAGAAGATCGGAAGACTCCGTCATTCAATTGAGCGAACAAGATATTTCCCGCAGTGAGTGCTTTAAATATCTGGGATCGATAATTCAAAAAGATGGAGGTGTAGATAAAGATGTGATACGTAGAATCCAAGTAGTTTGGTTGAAGTGGAGAGGCGCGTCTGGGATCTTATGTGATCGTAAAGTACCATTAAATTTTGAAGGCAAGTTTTACCGTACTGCAATTAGGCCAACAATGCTCTGCGATTTTGAGTGTTGGGCAGTGAATGGTGTACATGAGCAAAAAATGGGAGTTGCGGAGATGAGAATGCTTAGGTGGATGTGTGGTCACACGAGACTGGATAAAATTAGGAATGAATGTATCAGGGATAAGACTGGAGTGGCGCCAATTGTAGAGAAGATGCGAGAAGCTCGTTTAAGATGGTTCGGACATGTACATAGGAGACCAATAGAGGCACATGTTAGGCGTTGTGAGAGTTTAGTCACTAGACATGTTAAACGGGGGAGGGGTAGACCAAAAAGACTTCGAATGAAACTATAAGGAAAGACATGATGTACGTAGGCATTAGTGAGACTACGATTAAAGATAGGGTGCAACGGGGACAAATGATCCATATAGCCGACCCCACTATAGTGGGATAAAGGCTTGAGTGTTGTTGTTGTTGTAAAGGTGGTGACAAACCTTTGCAGCAGAGGAATGAATTTGATACCATGTTGCGGTATAATGCAGAGTTGCGCTTATATTCAAAATGACCCCACCAGCCGATGGACGCTTTCCTGCTCCTCCCTTTTTCAGATATTTTAGAGCTTCAAAGCACATTGTGTATGTGCCAACAGAATCAATATCCAGCACTGCAACATATACCCAAAATAAGACTGATAATATAGCTGTGAAGTATAGAACTTATGACTCGCTACTTCAAAACAGAGAAGAGATTTGCGATTAGGAGATGCGCGGTTCAATGTTATCTTAATGTAATGTTCTCTAGATATATCAAATGTGATAATTATTTTTACTTTTGTTGTTGTTGTCTCCTTTAACCGACAGATATCCTGAGAATTAGAAATTGACAGATTTAGACTTTGTTTGGCGCGGTGGTGGGGGTCGTGAACACGGTGGTTATGAACCATCGTACGTGAATGTCCGACCTCACCTAAGGAACTTCATCCATTTTTATATTCAAAACTAGTTTTCTTTTCTTGACGGTGGTCATAACAGTTGTCATGCCAAACATGCATTCTATGACTGGCATTTTTTTATCTAAATTCACCGGAGCAAAATCGGCGCGCCAAACGGAGCCTTAATAAGTATCTAAATTTCATGAAATTATAACTTAACTGTCATTTATGAAATTATTATTGCTTAAAGATGTCAGTATACCAAATAACTGGCATCTGTCTAATACTGTGATGTTACAGAGCATATGAAAACGAAACGAACTTAATAGAATAAATGAGTGATTCTGATATAAGTTAATGCATGATTTGTCTGAGGGTTCGTGTTGAATATAATACTCATGTATGTACAAAACCACTATGTAGAGCCCATTATGTAAAGTTCATTGTATTCTCTCTAGTCCCACATCTCCAAATTGTACATTGTTTCACCTCTTTACCTATTTATACCCCTACAAGCGATAAATAAAAGTTTAATCATTTTATGCTCATTATGATTCTAACATGGTATCAGAGCTAGGTTCAAGTACCCGTCTATAAGCTAAGGTACTCGTTGAACCCCAACCAACATACTCGCCCATCACCTGCACTCAGCAGACTGCCGAAATAACCGGTCCTGCTTCGCCATTTATAGGCCCGCTGACTACAGGAGTACTCGCTGCTCCCTGCATTCCGTACTCGTCGCTCCCTACAATCTGTACTCGCCAACAGTACTCGCCCTCAGTACTTGTACGGGTACTCGCCCTCAGTACTCGCCGCAGTACTCGCCCTCAGTACTCGCCGCAGTACTCACCCTTAGTACTCGCCGCAGTACTCGCAGGGGGCTCGCCGACTCTTGTTCTTTGCTCTCGCGACATCTAAAGTTCCAAAAGCCATAAATTTTGATCCGACCGTCGGATTTGGTCGTATAATACCTTTTCGGAATCGGCACAACCATCAAACCGAGTTTACCCATTTGAGCTTGTTTCTCCCTCACCGATGCCCAAATTCAACCAATTTTGAAATTAAAAAATTGTAAATTACTCATCAACAAAAGAGAGTGAGTGGGCAAGGAGAAGAAAGAAACTGTTTAAATAAAAAGGGAAGAAAAATCCAACCTGCCTTGAAACCATTAGGTGACAGATCTTCTGGTGAAGTAAGAAAATTTCCTGCTGCCGCGTTCACAAGAATATCGAGCCTTCCAAAGTGCTCGACGGTGCTTTGCACAACCCTAGCCGCATCTTCATGTTTTCGCACATCTCCCTCGAAATAAATTGCCTGGTGCAGAATTAAATGGATACAAGTTATATAATTTGCTGAAACTACAGCACAGGGTAATTAAATAGATACAAGTTACTTAGGGTTGCATTAGGAAGAGAGCCTTTAAGAAACTACAGGTTACCTGCATTTAAAGTGAGATCAATGTTTAAGCCATCTACGACTTCGAAAAAAAGTTGTCTGCTTTGAGCTTCGTCTTCGTGATAATGTTGTGGTATTTTATATTAATTAGGGGCAAGGATGCCTTTTGTTATGCCCTTTTGTTTGCTTAGGGGTTTTGGTGGTTTATGTACCCGGTTTGGCTGTGAACCGGGTATGCAAAAATATTGTGTTGTTTTGATGTTCTTGGTGGCTGCTACGGGAATCTCCCCTGCTCCTCCTGCCAATCCATTCAGGGTTCGCCCTTAGGATTGCTTATCTTCTGAAAGTCCATAGCTTGTGTGAAATTGTTCTTGCCAGTGGTTTGTGATCTACTGACAGGTATTACGTGGTGGTACTCAGGCGGTAGGAACTCGCAGCCGCAACAAGGTATCAGAGCTTTT
Organism: Dactylorhiza incarnata; assembly: GCA_033032865.1. NCBI lineage: Eukaryota > Viridiplantae > Streptophyta > Magnoliopsida > Asparagales > Orchidaceae > Dactylorhiza > Dactylorhiza incarnata. Next base: position 1,212,258 of record JAWHQI010000358.1, on the reverse strand, counting down.
TCGGCGTTCGGAGTATGCCGGTGTCGGACGCCACTCGGTCCAAGGAGGTGCAGTCCAAAATGGAGGCGCTCAAACACAGCCAGGAGGAACTAGCGCGGTCGCTGCAAGCCATGAACGCGGAGATGCGTTCGATGTTTGCGAGTTGGAGAGGGGAAACATCGGGCGAACACAGGGAAGGACCTTCGCCGGAGAGCAGAGCGCCCGGGCCGGCGTCACCAGTGGCGCACATCGCCACTCGGTTTCGAGTTTCCTCGTTTCTTTGGTGAAGACTTAACGCATTGGATTTATAGATGCGATCAATTTTCGAGATCGATGGCACGGCGGAGGACATGAAAGTGAAGGTCGCCTCTGTTCATTTGGAGGGGAAGGCCCTCTATTGGCACCAAGCATACATGAAGGCTCGCCTCACTCGACAATAGCCAAACTGGGAGGAGTACAGCCAAGCCCTACATGGTCGCTTCGGATCGGTCCTATTTAGCGACCCCATGAGCGAACTGAAAAATTTGCGTCAACTTGGAACGGTCGAAAGTTACTTGGATGAGTTCTATCTTCTCTTGCATCGTGTGCTTATCTCGGATGAACATGCCATCAGCCTATGTCTCGCTGGGCTGCGCGAGGATAATCAATATGGTGTCCGAATGTTTCGTCCGAAATCATTACAAGAAGCGTTCTCGTTGGCCCGCCTCCAGGAGCAGCAACTCTCCTATAACAATAAAAGATCCACAACTGTTCTAGAAGACCGTCGCGCTCGCGTGGAGCGGACTGGATATACCACACGACCAAGCTTCAAAACTGGCGGCAACTATCAGGCCAACCCACCGCGGTCCAATCCTACGGAAGGGCGCAAATTTACCTCGTCGGAGATGGACGAGAAGAGGCGAAAAGGCTTGTGTTTTTGGTGTGATCAACAATATACTCCCGGTCATAAATGTCCCAATCGGAAGCAGGCATACGCATTGGAAGTTCTAGTCGAAGCAGTAGATGACTCTGAATCCGAGGGAGGAGGGGAGTTGTTAGAAGTGGAAGAAGGAGAGGACGCTCAACAAACCCCGCAGGTGTCCGTGCATGCGCTCACGGGGATGACACATTACCAAACAATGCGGGTAACGACATCATATCACGGCCAACCCATTCACGTATTGATTGACTCGGGCAGCACTCACAATTTCTTGGATGAAGGAGCGGCTAATCGACTACAGTGCCCATTAAGCCCGATCCCTTCCTTCACGGTGGCAGTGGCGAACGGGAAGACTATTACGAGCTCATTCAAGGCGATTGATTTTCAATGGAAAATGCAAGGGGCGGTTTTCACGTCGGATATGTTGATTCTACCGCTGGGAGGGTGTGAAGTAGTGTTGGGAATATAATGGCTGATCACGTTGGGACCGGTAAATTGGGATTTTGGCAACTTGAGGATGGAATTCTCAAGCCATGGGAGGAAAATTGCGCTCCGAGGATCAAAGCTGAGCAACGGACCGTGGAGTAAGGAGAAACGGCTACATAAATTGATGGCGAAGGAAGGACAACTTAATATGATGGCACTCTGCAGTATTCAAGAGAGTCCTACCATTACTTCGGAGGAAGAGATCGGGGGTTTCCGGTCGTGGGAGCTACAGGGGCATCCCTCGTCAGCGGCCGAGCAGCAGGCAATACGAGTATTATTGGAAACAGCCTCGGACTTGTTTGCGGAACCTCGGGGGCTGCCTCCGCGGCGGGATCAAGAGCACCGGATTGTGTTAAAAGATAGTGGGGCCAACATCAACTTGCGGTCGTACCGTTACCCGCCATTACAGAAGTCGGAAATTGAGCGGCTTAATGGCGAGATGATGAGTACCGGGGTGATTCGATACAGTTGCAGCCCATTTGCATCTCTCGTGGTGTTGGTCAAGAAAAATGACGGGTCGTGGCGTTTATGTGTGGACTACCGTCAATTGAACCAGAATACGGTGAAAGACAAATTTCCCATACCCCTTATTGAGGAGCTGATTGATGAGCTGCATGGCGCCGTTTATTTCTCTATGTTGGATCTTCGGGCCGGATACCACCAGGTGAGGATGGCCGATGAAGACGTACACAAAACGGCATTCCGCACACATCAAAAGCATTATGAGTTCTTGGTTATGCCATTCGGCCTAACCAACGCGCCTTCGACCTTCCAAAGCCTCATGAACCGCATCTTCCAAGGTCAACTCCGAAAATTTATTTTAATTATTTTTGATGACATCTTAGTTTTCAGCTCTACATGGGAGGCCCACCTGGACCACCTCGCCTTCACGTTCGATATCTTACGTTCCAATCAATTAGTGCTAAAAAGAGCAAGTGCGAGTTCGGGTTACTACAAGTTCATTATTTAGGCCATGTGATATCCGGATCCCTTGAAGATTCAAGCAATGCTCGAATGGCCAACCCCCACCACGCTAAAGAAAGTACACGGGTTCTTGGGCCTAACGAGCTATTACCGAAGGTTTATTCAAGGATATGGGAACTTGGCAAGACTGCTTATGGAGCTACTCAAACTCCGAAACTTTGCGTGGCCGGAGGCAACGGAGGTGGCATTTCAGTGTTTGAAGAAGGCGGTATCCAGCCCTCCTGTGTTACAACTCCCGAACTTCCAACTACCATTTGTGGCGGAGACCGATGCGGCGGATTCCGGGGTAGGGGCGGTACTATTACAAAAGGAGCGTCCAATGGCATTCTTTAGCAAGGCTCTGGGCACAAAAAACGTCGGGCTATCAACCTACGAGAAGGAGCTATTAGCCATCGTTCTAGCGGTTCAGAAGTGGATGCATTATTTAGTGGGGTGTTCGTTCGTAATACGCACGAACCACCAAAGTTTAAAATTTATGTTGGAACAAAAGTTGGCAACCCCGGCTCAACAACGGTATCTCTCGAAATTGATGGGGTATGACTTTAAGGTGCAATACAAGCGCGGCAAAGAGAATGTGTGTGTCTGTTACCGAATAGAAATGTGATCGGGGAGGAGAAGAAGAATCCGGCAAGGGGAAGGGCCGGCGGTGGTGAGGAGCAACCCTAAGAACTTGCAATACATTCAAGCATAACTAAAACACCCCAACCCCTCCCCCTTATATAGATGAGGGAGGGAAAACAATACAAGGAAAACATTAATTAATATTTCCTAAATAATACTAATTAATATTAATTAATTAATATCAAACTAATTAATTAATATTAATTATTACATGAAATGATTAAGGCGGTTTCCATATGCGATCTCTGGAGGTCCCGACGAAGAATAGCCGCTCCGGTGACCACGGCGGCTTCCATATGCACGTTCCATAATTGCTGACGAGTGTGGTCCCGTGACGTGCCCTTGCATTCCTAACAATATACCGCCCTTGAAAATCGACCTTGTCCCCAAGGTCGAGGTTCCAATATTTGGAAATATCTTCAATGATGACGGCGGCGTGGGGTGTGAAAATAGGAGAGCGAGAGGTGTAAGGAAATGAAAAGGGGAATGGCAGGAGGGAAGTGGGCCGCAGTTTAAAAAAAATTTCAGGTGAGGAGTTGGAGGGTGGTAATAAATGTGGAGAGGTGAGGTGGGGCCCGCTTACCCAAAAAGTTATTAGGAGGTAAGAGGAGGGTGCTGGGCGTGGCAGAGGAGAAGAAAAAAAATAAAATAGAGGGGGGTGTGCTGGTGGGTCCCAAGAAAAATAAAATATTGGGGATGGGGGGGGGGGGGGGGGGGGGGGGGGGGGTGGGGGGGGGGGGGTGGTGGCGTGTGCAGAAGGGGGAATGCGGATAAGACAAGGGGAAATAAAAATGAAAAGAGGCGCGTGAAGGCGTGGGGTACCAGGCGGAAAGGCGCGACGGGCTTCAGGCGTGGGGATAAGACTGATAAGTATATCGAGCGGAATTCTGGCGTGGGGATTCAGGCGGGAAGGCGTGGGCTCGACGAATATCGAGCGGGAAGGCGCGGGGTTCCAGACGGAAAATCTGCAGGCGGTAGAGTAGGCGGAGATGGCGGTGCGGGACTGGAGTTGCGGGGCTGCGTCTCTGCGGCTCTGGGTTGCGGAAGCTGCCCTGGATTGAGGGGTCGATCGTGTCCGTGTGGACGAAGATGATGGCGGCTGGGGAGTTGGCGCTGATGTCGACGGTGAAGGAGCAGCGGGCAGCGGCTGATGCTGAGCAGCGAGGGTGGTTCTGAAGCAGCGCGGGGTTGAGTGGAGCAGTGGATGGCGGTGCGGAAACCGTGGCGGGGGGTTGTGGTTGCTGGGGAAGTCGCCAGCAGGTCCGGAAGGAGAATCTGTGGGCGCGGCCGCGGAAGGGATCCCCATCCTGTTCGACGCCGTGGTTCGATGGTTCAATCGCGGCCCGGTCGACGTGCGACTGGGACGGAGGTGCGGGTTGCTCGTCGGCAGAGGAGAAGGAAGTAGGCGCCTGCGGTTCTCCCGCGAGGGTCATGGCGGTTGGTGTGGCGGCCGAAGGCGTGGAGTCGGACGGTGAAGGGTTGGAGGTTGGGGGCCAGATGGCGTCGATGCGGCTCAGGATGAGCGCTTGGCCGGCGAGGATGGTGACGAGGGAGGACTGGAGGGCGACGTAGCTGGCGGTCTGGCGGTCGATCATGGCGAGCATGGCGCGGTGGTTGACGGGTCCACCGTGAGCCTCGGTGATGGAGGTGCGGGTGATGGGTGCAAGATCCGGCGGCCCAAAGGCGGGCGGACCGGCAGGTCGGACCATTGTTACCGAATAGAAATGTGATCGGGGAAGAGAAGAAGAATCCGGCAAGGGGAAGGGCCGGCGGTGGTGAGCGAGACGAAGAGAGGAAGGAAGAAAGAGGAAACTTAGGGAGCAACCCTAAGAACTTGCATACATTCAAGCATAACTAAAACACCCCAACCCCTCCCCCTTATATAGATGAGGGAGGGAAAACAATACAAGGAAAACATTAATTAATATTTCCTAAATAATACTAATTAATATTAATTAATTAATATCAAACTAATTAATTAATATTAATTATTACATGAAATGATTAAGGCGGTTTCCATATGCGATCTCTGGAGGTCCCGACGAAGAATAGCCGCTCCGGTGACCACGACGGCTTCCATATGCACGTTCCATAATTGCTGACGAGTGTGGTCCCGTGACGTGCCCTTGCATTCCTAACAGTGTCGATGCCCTCTCCTGGGTCCACGAGACGCCGAACGCTTCATTGCATGCTCTAGTCACATTGCAATCTGACCTCCTACAGCTGATCAAGCACTCTTGGCTTGAGGATACTCACCTACAGAAGATTATAACCGCCAAAGAAAACGCCGGGGAGGCATACCCGAAGTACGCATGGGTGCAGGGCATACTCAAGCGAAAAGGGAAGTTAGTATTGGGAAACAACACGGCACTCAGGAACCGGCTGCTCCAATTGTACCACGACAGCACCATGGGCGGTCATTCGGGAATTACAACCACCTATAAACGCATGAAACCGATGTTGTATTGGAAGAACATGAAACCTGATATTTATGAGTATATTCAACGTTGTGCGGTGTGCCAACAATGCAAACCGGACAATCAACGGCCGATGGGGTTGTTGCAGCCCCTACCTATTCCAGAGCGAGTATGGCAAGAGATCTCCTTGGATTTTATTGAAGGCCTTATGAAGAGTAACGACAAGTCAACGATTTTGGTGGTGATTGATCGGTTGAGTAAGCACGCCCACTTCATGGCATTGCACCACCCGTACACAGCGGAGACAGTGGCTCAAGTTTTCCTAGACTCGATCATTCGGTTGCACGGTCTTCCGGCTTCTATAGAGAGTGACCGCGACACGATGTTTCTCAGCAATTTTTGGCAAGAGTTATTTCGGGTACTTCAGGGCTCAATATGTCAACGTTATACCATCCCCAATCTGACGGACAGACGGAAGTGGTGAACCGCTGCGCGGAGAGCTACCTCCGTTGCATGTGTTTTGAGAAACCTCGAAGTTGGGCTAGTTGGTTGCCCCTGGCCGAGTGGTGGTACAACACCACGTACCAAAGCGCCATCCAGCTGACACCGTATGAAGAGGTTTACGAGCAAGAACCCACAGCGTTACCTCCGTATGTAGAAGGCACGGCCCGGCTAGAGGCAGTGGATCGTTCACTAGCTGCAAGAGATAGGGTGATGCAGCTGCTGAAGGCCAACCTGGCACGGGCCCAGAATCGGATGAAGGTGTTGGCCGACACTAAGCGCAGGGAGCATGTTTTCAAGGTGGACGAGTGGGTTTGGGTGCGTTTGCAACCGTACCTACAAGTCAGTCTCCGGGGACATCGAGTTCACAAGCTGTCTCCAAAGTTTTTCGGCCCCTTCCGGGTGATAGAACGGGTGGGCACGGTGGCGTACAGGTTAGAACTTCCGGAGGATGCCAAAATCCATCACACATTCCACATTTCGTAGTTAAAAGCTTATAAGGGGCCCCCGGAGGGCGTTATTCATCAGTTACCGTCAGCAGTCAATGAGGAAGGCAACGTGTTAGTGGAACCTCTTGCTATCTTGGATAGGCGCATCATCAACCGTGAGGGTCGGTCGACGACACAGTTGCTCATACAGTGGAGCAATGGCACAACCGAGGGAGCAACATGGGAGGATCTCTGGTCACTTCGTCAGCGGTGGCCCAATTTTGTTCCTTGAGGACAAGGAACTTGCGATGGAGGGAGTAATGTTGTGATATTTTATATTAATTAGGGGCAAGGATGTCTTTTGTTATGCCCTTTTGTTTGCTTAGGGTTTTTGGTGGTTTATGTACCCGGTTTGGCTGTGAACCGGGTATGCAAAAACATTGTGTGTTGTTTTGATGTTCTTGGTGGCTGCTACGGGAATCTCCCCTGCTCCTCCTGCCAATCCGTTCAGGGTTCGCCCTTAGGATTGCTTATCTTCTGAAAGTCCATAGCTTGTGTGAAATTGTTCTTGCCTGTGGTTTGTGATCTACTGACATGTATTACGTGGCGGTAGGAACTCGCAGCCGCAACAGATAACCACCTGATTAGTTCGAAAAGGAGAGAAAAGAAGCCATTGTTGAGCCATGTGTGTTCTTGTCTCTGTCTTGTTTTAGCAATAACTAACTCCTGATGGTATTTCATTTGGACAGGCGTTTTGGTGATTGCATGAGATGCATGTACCAAAGTTGCAGGATTGTAACTGTTCCGGAAGTCGGGGAAGCATACAAAAGGCGAGGAAGCGACTTTTCACGGCACACGGTGCAAGATACACTGGCGTGTGCCCTGGCCGTGTGCCGTTCTGACGGTTCCAGGGTGGTTGGTATACGTCTAATGATGTAAAGACACATCATTTGGGACACACGGGCGTGTGTCTCTGCCCTTGTGTCGATCATGTTTCCGAAATTCTAATGTACAGAGTGTTAAATAAAATCCTTGTTGTATTAAGGTTTGGGTATTGGGAAACCTAAACTCTGAAATCTTCATTCTCTATGTAACTGTCTATGTTCTTGATAATGAAGATTTTACTGTTGCTGCATGTGGACGTGACCAATTTTGAGGTAAATCACGTAAATCTGTGTCGTCTGTGCTTGTTTGATTTCTGTTTCGTTCTTCATTCTTCTTGTATTTCCACAACAGGATCGAACCGAAGATCCAGATTGGGTCCTTGATTCAAAAACAGAAAAAAATTTGGATTGGGCCTCCGATTCCTACTGGATCCCCAATTCAGAAAGTAGTGTGAGCGGCTCGGTGAAAACAGAGTAAATGAATCGGACCTCGATACCTACCGGGCCAACGATTCAGGCCAGCACAATTCTGCGAGCTGCTCGATGAATACGGAGAAAATGAATAATTGTCGAAATTAGAGAAAGTAATTGCCGAAATAATTGCACGGAAGAAATTAGCCATTAAAGAAAGCATTTGGTAGAGCGCCAGACGCTAAAAATCACAAAAAATAAGCTAAATTATCAGAATTCTTAAAGTGATCAGCAGCAAACTTGAGAGTCAAAATAGTCGCCGAAATCGATTCTGAGTTATGGGAGGCTAATCACAAAACACTGGAAGCTGTCCCCTGAAGAAGAGATCAAAACTATGGGTGTACAAAGAAGAAGAAGTGTCTTTATGTTTTTGAAAGAAAAGAAAAGAAAGTCTTACATGGATGCCCTGAGACTTGAGAACATCGACGGCGGCCTCCAGGACCTGGCGGCGGCGGCCCATGATGGCAACGGCGGCGCCGTGCTTACCGAACTGCATAGAAATTTCAAAGCCGATGCCGGAGCCACCTCCAGTGACGAGCGCCACCTTGCCCTGTAGAATATCGGGCTTGAACGGCGACTCCATTGTCTGTGGCGAGAGTGCGCGACCCAGGCCAGGACTGCGGGAGTCTTATAGGCAATATTAATTTCAGGCTTTTCGTAAAGAAACATTTGTAGGTGAGTATCTCGCACCTAGATCATGGTGAGATGAGCACATCTCAGCCATTGATAGCTCTAATTATTGCTGTATTTATGAATAATAAATAATATATTTTCCCTACTGTCAGATCTAAGATCATATGGCTGTATTTTCCTTCCACCTAGAACTAGGTGAGAGAACGCACCTAAGTATTTTTAAATTAATAATCTTGTTAAATATTATTAGGAATATAATATATCACCCTGCGGGAGAAATGATCGTATGATATGTGAAAATATATAGTTGTATTTGTGTAATACAGGCGTATTAAAAAGTAATATTATTTTGATTAATCATACGTGAAAATTCATGTTGGCAAAAATATACGACATAATCAGAAATCACGCACAGTGCTTTAAGGTGCCGAACAACTTTTGAGTCCCTAAAAACAGTGAGGTCTAACATTCTTAAAATAATGTGCTGAGACCCAACATTAATTGTCGGTCAGCTGCCCAGCACAGTCAAGTTTTATAGTTGGTGTAAATTTTAGGTGCGGGGGAGCGTACTTATGCATGGTGCGGGAAATTAATTTATAAGCTACAGTTTTTATTTTTATTTTTAAAAAGTTACGAAATATTGATCCATGTATTTTTACGATTATCTTAAGTAGTCATGTACTCATGTGTATATATTTTGGATGAATATACACTTATAAAAAAGTGAAATTTTTGAAATAAATTACAACTGTAATTTATATTGAAAATACAGACCATTTACAATTGTACTGGAAATACAACTGTAATTTGGCAAGAAAAAAAATGTCCCATACGATCCTCTTTGTACACGCGCGTACCTAAAATCCTCTCTGTACGCCCTACGTGTAGGCCTAGCTTGAGTCTGGTCCGAGTCTCAGGCCTAGCCTGGGGGCTCAGTCCGGGCAAACCTGGGCTTGAGAACTGGACCCAACTTTTTCTACACCCCAGTCTTCACCAGATATTAAGTATTAATTAGGAAAAAACACTCTTAGGACCTAGTGAGCTCACACAAGCTAAATATAGCCACAAAATGATACAAATATAAGCTCGCCTTAATTATTTCGAGCTCGAGCTCGCGTCTTTGAATTTTGTCGTGCTTGGCTCGAGCTCTACTCGTTTTGCATCCCTGGCCTGACCACGGGATTTGATCCTTGTTGAAATTTTAGAAGGGGCTACGCGAAGAAACATTTCATATTTCTTTTGATCGCAAGCATTCTTAGAGCCTACCCAAGCTCACTATAGCATCAAAATCTTCTCCCCATTTTCATTTTTCTTTTGATGGCGACATTCTATTTGGAGGCATTTTCTAAGAACGAATCTGGCAACCGATTTTTCATTTCTCTCTTCATTATTCATGTTTTGTGATGCACTGTTCTTTGTCAAGCCTGAAGGACTCGTATTTAAGATTTGAAAAATTTGTAGGTGAGTATCTCGCACCTAAATCATGGTGAGAGGAGCGTAAATTACTGTGCGTGATTTTTGATTATGTCGTATATTTCCGTCAACATAAATTTTCACGTATAATTAATCAAAATAATATTACTTTTAATACGCCCGTATTACACAAATACAACTATATATTTTCACATATCATACGATCATTTCTCCCGGGGGGGGGGGGGGGGGGATACAGCCGTACGCTCTTAGATCCGACGGTAGAAAAATACTGGCATTATTTATTATTCATAAATACAGCAATATTTAGAGCTATCAATGGCTGAGATGCGCTCCTCTCACCATGATCTAGATGCGCTCCTCTCACCTAGATCATGGTGAGAGGAGCGCAGCTCAGCCATTGATAGCTCTAAATATTGCTGTATTTATGAATAATAAATAATGCCAGTATTTTCCTACCGACGGATCTAAGATCGTAAGGCTGTATTCCCTCCCTCCCACCTAGAACTAGGTGAGAGAACGAACCTAAGTATTTTGGGTTCCAGATAAATTGTTTCAATTTTTTGCGTTGTGATTAGCAATGGTGTGCGAAAGTCAATATCGAATTTATACAGTCGATATCAAAATTATAGCGCGGATATATGGGGTGACCGGACGTAAAGTTACCGCCTTAGGGGCGGTCCGGGCGGACCGGGCGGACCGGCGGAGTCGTGACGAAGAGCAAAATGTATATGAGGCCGCAGGATCTCGAGGTGTAGGGCATCTTTCTTCTTCTTCCTGGTCCGCATTCGTCCATTGCCATTCCGCCAGCCTTTCGAGCCTTGAATTCCGCAAGAGGCAGAGAAAATGGCACGCAATCCTTCCTCATTCAAGGTTAGTTCCCGATTTGGAATCGTACTTGATGAATACGGAGGCTGATTTTAATGGCGATAGGCAAATATTTTGGTTCCTTACTTTGAATGATACTTCAGTTCTCACAGGAACTCAAATCTAAATCAACTATCATTAGAGTTACGAGGCACTAGTTTGCTTGAATTATAAATCCGGTCTCTGTATTATCTCGTGAATTGCAAATGCTGAAGAATCCATGGAGGACAGAGAGGATATCGAGAGCATTCTTAAGTATTAGTGCTGATGAGATCACTGAGTATGCTAGTGAGGGAAACCTCTTAGTTATTAGAAGATCACCGAGTATCCAATTGAGCACTGGCGAATAGTGTAGATATAACTTATTTACTAGCTATAGTGACTAAACAAGGAGGGAGGGACCTAGGTTTGCTAACTGGTACTGATCACTTTCTCCATTGGAAAGTCATATAAGGATGACCTGCAATGTGTTAACCTTGAACGCTTGTCATATCCTCCTTGTTTGACCATGGTCCGATGATAGAAAGGCCATACCTGATGGATTCTTCAACACTCATTACTTTTCCTAGGATGAAAGGCACATCATATTGGCTTTCTAACCTCTTCAGCAAATTCTGGAAAGTTGGAAGAAGAATGTGGTTCTGAGGAGCCTTTTTACTGGCAGAAGGCCAAATTCACTTGGATCATTGGTATAATCTAGGGTAGTCAGAAATTTTAAGGAGAATCAGTTGATTCGAGTATGCGACCCAAAGTTGCTACTGGGTGGTTGAGTAAAGGTTTATGTATGAAGAACCTTCGGATTTGATATCAAATCCTTCTCAGGGAGGGGGGATTGCTACTGGGTGGTTGAGTAAAGGTTTATGTATGAAGAACCTTCGGATTTGATATCAAATCCTTCTCAGGGAGGGGGGATTGATGCATTCATGGTTGCGTCATAGAGACCTAGGGGCGACGAAGATGATGTGCAAAGCATTGGGAGGGAAAATCTTATTGTAAGGAGGATTTTCGGGCATGATTTGAAGGACAAGGGAGAAAGGAAATCTTCAAGTCCACGAAGGAGATCTTCAAGCGCCGAAAGAGAATTCCGAGGAAATCTTCAAAGGTGCTCTCCTGGGTGCAGAAGGCAAGGTCCTCTCAAATGAAGGTTCTGGACTCCTTTTATAGCTTTGGCCGGGGGTAGCCCGGTAATTTTGCCGTCGTAACCACCGTAACCACCTAACGGGCGAATCACGCTGGTCGATTTGGAGCACACGGATCGCCATTTTTCGTAAATGACCGTCTCGCCCTTCGGGCAGTTCGGGCAGCTTTGCTGAAGGTGAAAAAGGCGACAAGCGAGTCCTGCAATCAGAGAAATTAAGAAATGTTAACTGCGCGCGCGTTCAGAATTTGGGAACGTTTTGAGCGCGTTCAGAACGTGGAAACGTTTTGAGCGTGCGGGGAAGCGTTCTGAGCGCGCGGGGAGCGTTCTGAGCGCGTGGGGAAGCGTTCTGAGCGCGCAACGAACTTGGGAGTGTTCTGAGCGCGCAGCGAACTTGGGAGCGTTCTGAGCGAACGGAGAGGTGTTCTGAGCGCGCGACGAGCGCGGGAGCGCTCTGAGCGCGTAAGGAACGTGAGAGCATTCTGAGCGAACAGAGATGCGTTATGAGTGCGCAACGAGCGCGGGGGCGCTCTGAGCGCGCAACGAACACGAGAGCGTTCTGAGCGAACGGAGAGACGTTCTGAGCGCACAACAAGCGCGGGAGCGCTCTGAGCGCGCAACGAACACGAGAGCGTTCTGAACGAGCAGAGAGGTGTTCTGAGCGCGCAACAAGCGCGGGAGCACTCTGAGCGCGCAACGAACACGAGAGCGTTCTGAGCGAATGGAGAGGCGTTCTGAGCGCGCAACGAGCGCGGGAGCATCCTGCGGCGAGCGGGGAAATGAGAAGTCGCGCCCCAAAGGGGGAACTGGGTTCCGGCCGAGTGCTCCGCAGGACCCCCTGTAGGAGAGGGGGGCGGTCTGGCCGCATCCGCACGGGGTGTGCCCGCACCCCAAGGGGGGCGCGGCTCGGCCGCACCCCAAGGGGGGCGCGGCTCGGCCGCACCCCAAGGGGGGAGCGGCTCGGCCGCCCCCAAGGGGGGCGCGGCTCGGCGCACCCCTAGAGGGGTGCGGCGGCTTGTCCGCACCCAGGAGGGGTGCGGCTGGGCCGCACCCAGGAGGGGTGCGGCTGGGCCGCACCCCTAGTGGGGTGCGGCGGCTTGGCCGAACCCCAGGAGGGGGTGCGGCTTTGTCGCACCCCAAGAGGGGTGTGGTTAGGACACACCCCTTGAGAGGGGGCCGACGCTATCTCGCGTGTTAGCGCGCGGTACCGCCACGCGCATCGTGGCGGTAGCGCGCCCGCTACCGCGCGCGGTAGTGTTTGCAATTACGTGCGACATTGCCGCGCGCAGTGCTGGCGCGCATGGCTGAGTGCGGCCCTGCGGCGCGTTCTGCGTGCGTCTTTGCTCGGGCGGTTGGCTATGGAGAGGGTGGATTTGACCCACTTTTCCACTCATCACTCACCACCTTAGTGGTGGAGTGGGGTTTGTGAGTAACCGCTACCCGTTTTTGGACATATAGACGAGAGCTCATGTATGAATGCATATCATAAGCCCCTCAAACCTTCGGAGTCCGAATTTTTATACGGAGGAGTTCGGAGGTTTTGATTCTTCTACTGCGGTTTCAATCATCGTCATCTTTGTGGCGCCTTGGGTAGGAATTGCCACTGAGGGATGAGTGTGCAGTTGCTTTTGTTTTCCCGTTCTTTTTGGAAGTCGTCGTTCGGTTCTAACTGTGGCAGAAACTTCTATCTCGTCCTGACCGGTTGCGAGCATGTCGCTCCGTGTTTGCATTGGAGATCGTGACGAGCTTGCTTTTTAGCGTTGATACCTGAGTAGCTTTGTGGCTGCGAGGTGCCGAAGTAGCGTTGATGCGAGGTGCTCAAGGTGCGCTGAAGCCAGGTGCCCAAGCAGCGCTGAGGCAATATGCCCAAGCAGCGCTGAGGCAAGGTGCCCAAGCAGCGTTGAGGCATGGTGCCCATGCAGCGCTGAGGCAATGTGCCCAAGCAGCGCTGAGTCCAGGTGCCCAAGCAGCGCTGAGGCAATGTGCCCAAGCAGCGCTGAGGCAATGTGCCCAAGCAGCGCTGAGGCAAGGTGTCCAAGCAGCGCTGAGGCAAGGTGCCCATGCTGCGCTGAGGCAATGTGCCCAAGCAGCGCTGATGCAATGTGCCCAAGCAGCGCTGAGGCAAGGTGCTCAAGCAGCGCTGAGGCAAGGTGCCCATGCAGCGCTGAGGCAATGTGCCCAAGCAGCGCTGAGGCAAGTTGCCCAAGCAGCGCTGAGGGCAAGGTGCGCATGCAGCGCTGAGGCAAGGTGCTCAAGCAGCGCTGAGGCAAAGTGCCCAAGCAGCTGAGGCAAGGTGCCCAAGCAGCGCTGAGGCAAGGTGCCCAAGCAGCGCTGAGGCAAGGTGCCCAAGCAGCGCTGAGGCAAGGTGCCCATGCAGCGCTGAGGCAATGTGCCCATGCAGCGTTGAGGCAAGGTGCCCAAGCAGCGCTGAGACAATGTGCTCAAGCAGCGCTGTGGCAAGGTGCCCAAGCAGCGCTGAGGCAATGCGCCCAAACAGCGCAGAGGCAATGTGCCCAAGCAGCGCTGAGGCAATGTGCCCAAGCAGCGCTGAGGCAAGGTGTCCAAGCAGCGCTGAGGCAATGTGCCCAAGCAGCGCTGAGGCAAGGTGGTCTTTTGGGCAGACCTAATTAAAATTGTCGTACTTGACGCTTATCCTCCACTCGCGAGAGGCCTCTTCTCTTCGTCACGTTGGCGAATTTGCTGCTATGTGTTAGTATCGAAGATCGTGGGCTTAACTTTCGTAGCCTTATTTTAGATGATTCACATTGCTGATAGAGACAGAGAATAAATGTAGTAATTTTAAATACACAATGGATACATGTGCACAAGTACAGTCTTGTGGCTAACTGTTTAAAAACAAAAACTGGAAGAAGCAAAAAACAGAAATTGATGATAGATGAGACGCGGGCTGTTCGCGCTCTACTAAGGGGAAAGTTTCCCTGCCCAATACCTCTCGCTCATCCGCATCGGGGTACGACGTTGTCCTATACTGGATTGTCAGGCTGCGGTCCGTGCTGTTTCGGGACTTGGTTTAGTAAAAACCTTCCGAGGAGACCTAGTTGGACAAGACGCTCGATCTCCTCCTTCAACCGCTTGCAGCTTTCCGTACTGTGTCCATGCCCGCGATCCGCGATGGAAGTCGCAATATTGCGACTGTTTTCCTCCGCTTGACGTAAGCAGTTCGGGCCCGCGGAGCGCGTTGCTATCACGGATGGCGAGGAGAACGTTAGTCCTGGTAGTGTTCAGGGGAGTGTAGTCCTGATGCTGGCGAGATCTTCGGTCTCAGCTGGGGTTGTCGTGATGCTTGTTGTTCTTATTGAGAACTGTCTGCGGCAACGACTCCTCTTTCTTCCTTTTCGAGCTCCTCTCGAACTGCCGATGGTGCGCTTCGATTGTCTCATCTGCTGCTATCTGGGCCTCGACTCACTGAACGAGGTCTGGGTAGCTAGGCACATTTTCCCGCATCAGTACGGAGTAGAAGCCACCGGGGCGGAGCCCTCCAAGAAAAACTCCTCGTAGAAGCTCGGGGTTTACTCCTGGAATTTGTCGTGCCTCAGTGGTGAAGCGGCGGAGGTAATCCTTGAGGATCTCTCCCTCGCTCTGGCGTATTCCTGAAAGGTGGGAGGGGTCCCGGATGGTTCTGCGGTTCGTGATGAATTGATCTATGAATTGTTGCGTCATTTCCGCGGAGCTATCGATTGTTCCATCTTGCAGAGAATGGAACCAAGTGTGCGCTTGCCCTATCAAGGTTACTGGAAACACTTGACAAAGGAGCTGATCTGGAGCGTTGTAGAGTCTCATGATGGTTGCGAAGTGGTTGACATGTTCTAACGGGTCATCCGTCCCGTCGAATGTTTCGATGTTGGGAAGCTTGAAACCATTCGGAACTGGATGTGCCAAGACCTGAGGAGATAGTGGGGAGCCGTGGTGCGCGGGACGGCGGGTGAGAGCTGCGAGTCGCCCCGCCTGGCCGTACTCTTCCGCTATCATGTCGCGTATCTCTTCTCGAGTGGCTCTTCTCCTCACTTGTCCAGGGAGAGCTCTTCCCTGGTGCTGGTGATCAGCTTCTGGTCTTCTGGGCGGCCGAACAGGATGGGTGGAGCTTGCGTCCTCAGAGAACTCTTCTGAGGCATCTTCTTCTCGAACGACTTCCTCATTTGGAGCATGATTCGGAGCTGGGGGAGGCGGAACATTCAATGCTGGAGGTTGAACGGGAGCCCGAGCAGCCCCAAGATTTCTTACGAGAGCCAGCATCTCGGCCTGCTGTTCTTTCATTTGCCGCATGCTCCCTTCCAGTACTGTCGTGGGCGCAAGCACTTCCTCTGTTGCGAGAGGTGCGTTGATAAGCGAATGAGAAGGTGTTGGATCGATGCGTCCTTCCGGAATCGATCCTTCAGTAGTACGAGCACTTCGTCTTGCCATTACAATCGGTGGCAAGCACTACCTTTAGTGAGTTTTTTGCAGAGTTTTGGAAATCCGTTCCCACAGACGGCGCCAAACTGTTGCGGGTCGCTTGGGTGCTCTTGGTAGACCGGTCGACTTGAACCGTCTTAGCTCTAAAGCGAGCCAAGCGCGCTAACAGTCAATTTGAGATTCGTTGAGTACACTGAGACTTTTTAACGTGGAAAACCCGGAAAGGGTGAAAAACCACGCGGTCGGAGCTGTGCCAACCAAACTTTACTATCTTCTGGGGGTTACAGTCAGGTACTTAGAATTCGAGCGCGACAGGCCGCCGCTCGTTACAATAATAGAGAGAGAGAGAGAAAGAGAGTTCCGGAGGTGACAGGCCACCTCCCGGGAAACTAAGTCTTTTTTCCTTCTGAGAACGGTGAAGAACAAAAGTGAGAATGCTCGGGAGAACAAAAGTGAGAATGCTGAGTCGCCTTTCGGGAGAAAGGAAATCTTCAAGTCCACGAAGGAGATCTTCAAGCGCCGAAGGAGAATTTCGAGGAAATCTTCAAAGGTGCTCTCCCGGGTGCAGAAGGCAAGGTCCTCTCAAATGAAGGTTCTGGACTCCTTTTATAGCTTTGGTCGAGGGTTGCCCAGTAATTTTGTCGTCGTAACCACCTGACGGGCGAATCACGCTGGTCGATTTGGAGCACACGGATCGCCATTTTTCGTAAATGACCGTCTCGCCCTTCGGGCAGTTCGGGCAGCTTTGCTGAAGGTAAAAAAGACGACAAGCGAGTCCTGCAATCTGAGAAATTAAGAAATGTTAACTGCGCGCACGTTCAGAATTTGGGAACGTTCTTAGCGCGTTCAGACCGTGGAAACGCTCTGAGCGTGCGGGGAAGCCTTCTGAGCGCGCGGGGAAGCGTTCTGAGCGCGCAACGAACTTAGGAGTGTTCTGAGCGCGCAGCGAACTTGGGAGCGTTCTGAGCGAACAGAGAGGTGTTTTGAGCGCACAACGAGCGCGGGAGCGCTCTGAGCGCGTAAGGAACGTGAGAGCATTCTGAGCGCGCAACGAGCGCGGGAGCGCTCTAAGTGCGCAACGAACACGAGAGTGTTCTGAGCGAACGGAGAGGCGTTCTGAGTGTGCAACAAGCGCGGGAGCGCTCTGAGCGCGCAACGAACACGAGAGCGTTCTGAGCGAACGGAGAGGCGTTCTGAGCGCGCAACAAGCGCGGGAGCGCTCTGAGCACGCAACGAACACGAGAGCGTTCTGAGCTAATGGAGAGGCGTTCTGAGCGCGCAACGAGCGCGGGAGCATCCTGCGGCGAGCGGGGAAATGAGAAGTCGCGCCCCAAAGGGGGAACTGGGTTCCGGCCTGGCGCTCCACAGGACTCCCTGTAGGAGAGGGGGGCGGTCTGGCCGCATCTGCACGGGGTGTGGCCGCATCCCAAGGGGGGCGCGGCTCGGCCGCACCCCAAGGGGGGCGCGGCTTGGCCGCACCCCTAGAGGGGTGCGGCTGGGCCGCACCCCTAGTGGGGTGCGGCAGCTTGGCCGAACCCCAGGAGGGGTGCGGCTTTGCCGCACCCCAAGAGGGGTGTGGTTAGGCCGCACCCCTTGAGAGGGAGCCGACGCTATCGCGCTAGCGCGCTGTATCGCCACGCGCATCGTGGCAGTAGCGCCGCGCGGTACCGCCACGCGCATCGTGGCGGTAGCGCGCGCGGTAGTGTTTGCGGTTGCGTGTGGCATTGCCGCGCGCGGTGCTGGCGCACATGATTGAGTGCGGCCCTGCGGCGTGTTCTGCGTGCGTCTTTTGCTGAGGCGGTTGGCTGTGGAGAGGGTGGATTTGACCCACTTTTCCACTCATCACACACCACCTTAGTGGTGGAGTGGGGTTTGTGAGTAACCGCTACCCGTCTTTGGACATATAGACGAGAGCTCATGTATGAATGCGTATCAATAATTATATTTATATATATTATGCTCGGTATTGTTAACAATGTTTTTCATTTATTTCAATTATTAGTGATTTGCTCATTTTTGAAGTTAGATGCTTGATCCTACCCGAACTTGTCTTTGGGTAGTGATTATTTTAATTTTCATTCCAACTATTATAGTTTCAATATGATTTCGAGCTTAGACCGTCTCTGACTCAAAATTGGATCCTTAAAAGCCCTATAAAGAAGCGATAACTTGCACGGTTGAATAGCCTGCCAACGACATTACTTGGAGGAGTTCCTCTCCTTTTCACTTTCTCTCTATAGCTTGGTATTCACCTGTTACGGGTCCACCGTCAGTTATCCTATTATATTAGTAGTATGTTGTAGCGAGTCTTTATTATGTTGAGTCTTTATTATGATTGAGTCAAGTTAGAGTATTTGAGGTGTTTTAGTGAGTCAAGTCTTATTATATTAGTATTTATGCATTATAATATTTTATGGGTTGTGATGTAATTACGGGGTTGCCCCCGGGGGTTCTATATATTAGACTCGGTCATGTATTTGGAAAGCAAGAAATGAATTATGAAACTTCATTTATCTCTCTAAATTCCTCTATCTCTCTCTAAGCTCTTCTCTCCTTCCCCCACCCTCTAGGGTTTCTTCCTCTCTCTTCCCCTCCTCCACCGTTCTAGGGCTTGCCCTTTGTATCTCCGCCTCCAACAATCCGGCAATGAACCAAGCCCATAACATCACCATAGCGTGGTGAGAGCTCTTATCCTCTGTGGGTGACAGATGGCCTTATCAACCGTCGGTGGTGAGCAAGTATCTTTAGTCTTTACATCCCGACCCAGTTACTCACAAAACTTCTATCATTGTTGTTCAGAGTTTGTAGTTCCCGTTTTAATTCTATGTTGCAATACTGTTAGTTGATTTGGAAGGTGATGAAGTTTATGATTGCTTTTAAGAATGTTTGACTGTCGTTTATGCCGGACTATTTTCGTAACAGATCTATGCAGTTGTTTAGTATCAGTTAGTGTTTAATACTGCTTGAAGTAATTTCTCTTGACATTTGGGATGCACCGAAATACCGGAAGTGGGTTTCAAAAACAGTTTTAGGCAATTTAGCACTTTCTTCTGCTATGGACATTTTTCCAATTGGATTTTGAGGTTGATTTCTTGTCCTTTTCAATAACAGTTGCAGGTTTTGTGACTTTCCTCTTATTTTCCTATCATAATTCATAATAGTGCACACCAGGTGTGCGTTACGGATCGATTACAACTCAATCGCTGGGTATCTATTCAAGTCAACTTATGTGTCTGTACAACCCCGATATTCGCCGAGCATACTCCCGAAGGCTCATCGGAGCATCACGGTAGCATTGACCCATACAGGAAGGGAGGTGGAGGCCAAGGGGGGCGAGCCCGGGCTGCTGCCCGGGGGCTCGCCCCCGCTCCCCACCAAGGGGGGCGAGCCCGGGCTGCTGCCCGGGGGCTCGCCCCCGCTCCCCATCCAAGGGGGCGAGCCCGGGCTGCTGCCCGGGGGCTCGCCCCCGCTCCCCACCAAGGGGGGTGAGCCCGGGCTGCTGCCCGGGGGCTCGCCCCCGCTCCCCATCCAAGGGGGGCGAGCCCGGGCTGCTGCCCGGGGGCTCGCCCCCGCTCCCCACCAAGGGGGGCGAACCCGGGCTGCTGCCCGGGGGCTCGCCCCCGCTCCCCATCCAAGGGGGGCGAGCCCGGGCTGCTGCCCGGGGGCTCGCCCCCGCTCCCCATCCAAGGGGGGCGAGCCCGGGCTGCTTCCCGGGGGCTCGCCCCCGCTCCCCATCCAAGGGGGGCGAGCCCGGGCTGCTGCCCGGGGGCTCGCCCCCGCTCCCCACCAAGGGGGGCGAGCCCGGGCTGCTGCCCGGGGGCTCGCCCCCGCTCCCCACCAAGGGGGGCGAGCCCGGGCTGCTGCCCGGGGGCTCGCCCCCGCTCCCCATCCAAGGGGGGCGAGCCCGGGCTGCTGCCCGGGGGCTCGCCCCCGCTCCCCATCCAAGGGGGGCGAGCCCGGGCTGCTGCCCGGGGGCTCGCCCCCGCTCCCCATCCAAGGGGGGCGAGCCCGGGCTGCTGCCCGGGGGCTCGCCCCCGCTCCCCACCAAGGGGGGGCGAGCCCGTGCCGCTGCCTGGGGGCTCGCCCCCGTTTCCCAGCTAAGGGGGGCGAGCCCGGGCTGTTGCCCAGGGGCTCGCCCCCGCTCCCAACATTGAGGGGCGAGAGGAGGAGGGGCGAGCCCCCCTCTCTCCCCCCCACATCCAAGGAAGGGGCGAGTTTCTCTCGCCCCCACGCCCAGTAGGGGGCGAGCCCAGGAGGGCATTCGGTCTGTGTTTAGCGCCGTGGAACGGCGGGATTTGGCTATCCGCAGTCCAGTTTTGGCTATTCGCAGTCCAGTTTCGGCTATTTGTAGCCCAACTTCAGAAATCCTATAAATAGGACCAAGGGGGCACCATTTGGAGGGATCTCATTCTAGGCTAGCTCTCTCCCTCTCTCTCTCCCTCCCCAAGCCTCTCTAGGGGGTGAGGAGAGCCTCTGGCGGTGCCCAAGCTTAGTAGTGGCTTGGGAGGGGAAGTTCCTAGGGAACTTCCGGGTATGTGGCGGGACCTCCCCACTAAGCCCTTGGTCCAGTTCCTAGTTCCAACGCCTTCAACCTAGAGCTCTCCCTTGGGAGGAGTAAGGATTGGTCGCCCCTCGGCTAGCTGAGGGCCCCGAACTCCACAGAGACTAAATCTTGTTCGCAAGTCTCGGTTTCAACACATGAGCCACGCTCAAAAAGAGCGGGGATTGTGTACAACCCCGATATTCGCCGAGCATACTCCCGAAGGCTCATCGGAGCATCACGGTAGCATTGACCCATACAGGAAGGGAGGTGGAGGCCAAGGGGGGCGAGCCCGGGCTGCTGCCCGGGGGCTCGCCCCCGCTCCCCACCAAGGGGGGCGAGCCCGGGCTGCTGCCCGGGGGCTCGCCCCCGCTCCCCATCCAAGGGGGCGAGCCCGGGCTGCTGCCCGGGGGCTCGCCCCCGCTCCCCATCCAAGGGGGGCGAGCCCGGGCTGCTGCCCGGGGGCTCGCCCCCGCTCCCCACCAAGGGGGGCGAGCCCGGGCTGCTGCCCGGGGGCTCGCCCCCGCTCCCCATCCAAGGGGGGCGAGCCCGGGCTGCTGCCCGGGGGCTCGCCCCCGCTCCCCATCCAAGGGGGGCGAGCCCAGGCTGCTGCCCGGGGGCTCGCCCCCGCTCCCCATCCAAGGGGGGCGAGCCCGGGCTGCTGCCCGGGTGCTCGCCCCCGCTCCCCACCAAGGGGGGCGAGCCCGGGCTGCTGCCCGGGGGCTCGCCCCCGCTCCCCATCCAAGGGGGGCGAGCCCGGGCTGCTGCCCGGGGGCTCGCCCCCGCTCCCCATCCAAGGGGGGCGAGCCCGGGCTGCTGCCCGGGGGCTCGCCCCCGCTCCCCACCAAGGGGGGCGAGCCCGGGCTGCTGCCCGGGGGCTCGCCCCCGCTCCCCATCCAAGGGGGGCGAGCTCGGGCTGCTGCTCGGGGGCTCGCCCCCGCTCCCCACCAAGGGGGGCGAGCCCGGGCTGCTGCCCGGGGGCTCGCCCCCGCTCCCCATCCAAGGGGGGCGAGCCCGGGCTGCTGCCCGGGGGCTCGCCCCCGCTCCCCATCCAAGGGGGGCGAGCCCGGGCTGCTGCCCGAGGGCTCGCCCCCGCTCCCCACCAAGGGGGGCGAGCCCGGGCTGCTGCCAGGGGGCTCGCCCCCGCTCCCCACCAAGGGGGGCGAGCCCGGGCTGCTGCCCGGGGGCTCGCCCCCGCTCCCCATCCAAGGGGGGCGAGCCCGGGCTGCTGCCCGGGGGCTCGCCCCCGTTTCCCAGCTAAGGGGGGCGAGCCCGGGCTGCTGCCCGGGGGCTCGCCCCCGCTCCCAACATTGAGGGGCGAGAGGAGGAGGGGCGAGCCCCCCTCTCTCCCCCCCACATCCAAGGAAGGGGCGAGCCCAGGAGGGCATTCGGTCTGCGTTTAGCGCCGTGGAACGGCGGGATTTGGCTATCCGCAGTCCAGTTTTGGTTATTCGCAGTCCAGTTTCGGCTATTTGTAGCCCAACTTCAGAAATCCTATAAATAGGACTAAGGGGGCACCATTTGGAGGGATCTCATTCTAGGCTAGCTCTCTCCCTCTCTCTCTCCCTCCCCAAGTCTCTCTAGGGGGTGAGGAGAGCCTCCGGCGGTGCCCAAGCTTAGTAGTGGCTTGGGAGGGGAAGTTCCTAGGGAACTTCCGGGTATGTGGAGGGACCTCCCCACTAAGCCCTTGGTCCAGTTCCTAGTTCCAACGCCTTCAACCTAGAGCTCTCCCTTGGGAGGAGTAAGGATTGGTCGCCCATCGGCTAGCTGAGGGCCCCGAACTCCACAGAGACTAAGTCTTGTTCGCAAGTCTCGGTTTCAACAGTGTCGTGTCACGTTATCTCTATATGTCATCATTTTATATGTGTTATCATTATGTAGGGGTCTCGAGCTCCGGGTCTAGTATTTAGGCGTCATCATTATTATTTTGTCTTTTTTATATGTTGTAGCCTATATAAAGGCATTGGATGGTTGTATGAATTAAGCAAGAAGAAATCTATTTTCCCGTCTTTGAGTGTGAGGTCTTGGAAGCTCTCTCTTCCAACGAGCAAGCCCCGCTTAGGCAGCCGCGGTCATGACTCCATAGTATCTCCGCCACCATCATCTCCACCTCCGGCCACCTCCGACCAAGGCTCATAACAGTGTGATATTTAATTTCAGAGCAAGTTTATCCGTTTTTGACAGCCTTAGAGTACATCCTAGGTCTAAGGATGTTGACACAATATTTTTGATGTATCATGTGTATTCACAGTAGTGCTATTAATTACATATTTCAAAGTTATTTTGGGCCCATAACGAGCACTTGCCTTTGGACTTCATTATCATTGATACCATGTTTTGGGTTTATTTATTCGATCAATTTCATGTGTTTGGAAAAACAATACTTACTCCCGTGTTTTTTCTGGCATGATGGATGCAACAGATAATCTTGGGTTCTTCATCAGTTGCCCGTCGCCAGATTTTAACAGAGATGGGTTATGAATTTGTAATCATGGTAAGTTAGGAATCATGGTCACTATTTTCTTTGGTAAGATTAAGGGTCCGTTTGGTATCCTGAGTGAAAATGTGCGAAAACCAAACTGCGATTGGAGGTGGAGGACTACGGTCAAGAACATCGCCAGATTGGTGAAAATTGTCCTAGCGCGCTGCGTGAGAATGCGCTAGCCCAAACTCTGTCTTCTTGGAAACCTTTGGCGGCATTTACTGTGCGCTGTAATGGCTCACCAGTGCCTTCTCAAATAAAGCATAGCTTATCATATTGTTTAGACTGCAGGTATAGATGAAAAAGCTATTCGAAAAGACAATCCAGAGGAGTTGGTTGCAGTTTTGGCCGAGGCGAAGGTGGTACATTTTCTTACTCTTTAACATTTTTGACAAAAAATCATTCAAGATTACACTAACGACCAATGAAAGCCGAAATAGCCAATAATTCTAAGACTTCATTGCCATTTTAGGTAGTACTTGTTTCTACACGCATGCTTAAGTACAAAGCTTAGGATGTCTAGTTAATGTGGGTCCAGTAGAGGAAACCAACAATCCGTTCACACTTAGGCTTCGTTTGGTGCAGTGGTGGCGTTCGTGAACGTGGTGGTCATGAACCATCGTTCGTGAACGCCCGATCTTGACTAAAAATTTTCATGCATTTTACGCTCAAAACTAGTTTATTTTCTTGGTAGCGGTCATGACCTTTGTCATGCCAAACATACATTCTATGATAATTGAGTTTTTGACCAAACTCACTGGAGCAAATAAGCCGCGCCAAACGAAGCCTTAATTAAGCATAATTTGTAGAATTAAAATGTCGAACAATTAGAAAGTACTTCTTCCGATTCTTTTGCAATAGTTACATGATTAACACTATTTATTACTGCATTCTAAACTTATTATTTGTCACATAAGTTTCTATTATTTCCTTTTGAATCCTGATGGAATATTTCTGGATTTTGATAACTACAGTAAAAAAAATTATGATGCTGAATCTAAAAATTGTAGAAGAGTATGTGAAACATCTTTCTTTCTTCTTTAATATTCTTTTTTCTATACCCTAATGAAGTAAATAACATCTTGATCCCAAAGATATGGGTTACCAAAATTGTCTTAGATATCCAAAGCAGGTTTGTAACTACCAATCTGATTCTAAGCCGATCCAGCACCAGCTCAAAATCATATAAAAACATTTCTTTCCCGATCAGTAAATTTCTTAGTCAATTTATAAATTTCTTCGCCAACTGAAAACATATAAAAATCAAGCTGATTTTAATTTCGAGCTTGAGCAGCTTGATTTTGATTCTCCTATATCAAAATTGAACCACCTTTAAATCTAATATTTAATATACTTTTTTATTCCTTGATCATCAATTTTAATGAACTTGAGAGATCTCAATGTCATATAGGTGAGTTAATTTAGATATGACATTTAGTAAATTTGTTCAAAATCAAGCTAGGTCAACTTCATTTTGATTTGATCTCCTTTAACAATACTAAAAATATCTGATATGCATGGTGTGGAAGATAATACTAGTGTGAAAAACACTCAAGCACAAATTAAAGACCACAATATGCTTACAAATGGATTCGAACTAAAGTTATTGCAGAGCAGCAAGCAAGGTAACACCGAGCTATTGATGTTGGATGCTATGTGATTGAAGGAGAGATAACCAGCGCGCCGTTGCTAAGGGAAATAATAATCGCCAATGGGTACCGAACCCTAGACTTCCAAAATTTTCAAAGGAGCAATGCTTAAGCACAAATTTCATTCAATATCCAAAACTAGGCCTATAAGATGCCAACGACCCTATTTATAGAAATAAGTCTGACCTGGGGAAGAATTCAGGAAAAGGAGAAAATCAAAAAATACAAATAATTACAAAACTACTCAATTAATTATCGTTTATCAAAATATGAGTAATTGGTTAGAAAATTCCCTTATTTGACACTTTGTTTGTAGTTCTATCTTGAACTCGTCATGCACTAACATAATCAACTCATAGAGATGCTACATCAGTCTCCCATGCTTTAAAAAACCTCATCCTTGAGTTAGAAGTGTGTAGGAGGAAGAAATATGCATGACACCCTAACCGCCCAATCTATGAAAAAAGCTCTTAACAAAAATAATATGAGGAGCAACACATGCTAGAAATTCGGAGATGTCCACAACAGTTGTTGTATAAGTATCAGGAGGCCCATGAAGCAAAGAAATATGAGAACAAGTGTGCATAAGCAGATATAACTTGCTCAAAAAGTAACAAGCATGATCTTCATTCTTCACCATAAAGCCTGCGCATTTGCTCCAACAATAATTGTGAACTCCAAAGTTTTCCAGATTTCGTTAATCTTGACCAATGTTGCAGATGCCAAATGTTGGGTTCATCTCAGTTTGTGTTTGAAATGTCGGGTGTCGGATAACAGAGATATAACTGGGATATTTTACAAAGTAAGTATATAAACACTTTTTTTTTGTAAATAAGTAAAATTCTACGTGCAATGTTTGTTAATAATTTATGCAATAAACATGTAATTATATGATTATAATGAACTATTAAAGTATTTAACACAATAAACACAAATTTGCATATAAATAATTAAACAATGAAGCAGGAACTTGTTGTATTTATATGAGAACAATAGAATAGGGCTATAGAGTTAGAGCAAAATGCCAGAAAAATAGAAAAATGCTCTACTTCTTTAGTGAAACATAAAAAGTTTATACTAAACAGCAGAATAGAGGAGTTGATTTAGTGATTATAGTAGAATAACATGCTTACAAAAGTTCGTGCAGAATATCAACCACCATTAGAGAAGATAGAAAAGAAGTAGAGAAGAAGAGCAGAATGCGAGAAAAACAGAGAAAACTTACTATCAGCCACCCACCATTAGAGATGATAGAAGAGAAGTGGAGAAGAAGAGCAGAATGCCAAAAAAATGAAATAGTGAATAACAGAGCAAAACCAGAGTTGAGAAGAATCTGAGAGGATATTAGGAGAAAGTTAAAGAAGCTTTTAAAAAAATAAACTCATAGTGCTATACTGATATTAGAGTCTTAAAGGAGTAGAGAAGAAGATAGAACCAGAACCGATAAATCTGTCAGCAAGTCGTAAATCCAAGAAGCTAGGAAACTGAGTCATCGTGGTTAGGGCATGAGAAAGTGGCGTCGAAGCTAGGGCAGGAATAAGACAAAATGTTGGCTGCTCATTGCTATAGTAGAAAAACTGTTTATGCTGCAATGGGATGATGATTGTTGCTGCAGTAGGAAGGACTGCTCACTGTTGAGGAAGAAGGATCGAAGATTTCCTGGATAGAGTAGGCCTGTAGTTGTCGATCGTCGAAGATGATGGCGGATGAAGCTGAAGACGACTGAATCTAAAGAAATATGTTTGACGAGGATACACCTAATGTGTTGACTATCGAAGACTTATCTTTTTTTCGAAGGAACTTGCTACCGCGTCAAAGAAAGGTTATTGTCGAAGATGTCAATGTTGTCGGTGGCAGTCGAGGGAGAACTCTGTGCTCGACGAAAGAGGATCATGGAGGCATCTACGGAAGGAAGAAGCTCGCTGCTACTGAAAGTCTAAGAAATGGATGAAGTCTATTACTATCGAGAGTGTTGTTGAACGCGATTGTTTGAAGGTTCGATTTTGGCTTAACCATGAAAATTTCACAAAAAAGAGGAATGCCTTTGAGAGCAAAATGCCAGAATGAAGCTTACTAGAGTCGATCAATTCATCCCATGTCATCATATGTCTATATAGAATCAAATCTTACTTATTGCAGCATAAGTTTGTAAGCAACCAATTTCCTTTATAAATACCAGTAACTTTGAAGGAGGAAGAGTTCACGATGCTGTTATTTGATCCTTCACTCCTTTATCTATTGCTATAAATGTTTGGTTCTTGGAGGAGTTTTTCTCACTCCCTAGTTAGAGGAGGTCCTCCATCAAAAGATAATATAGTTCATTTCATTGTGTTTTTTTGTGATTTTCTCATCTATTGTAGGATCAGAAAGGACATAGGGACAAGAATACCCTGTAGCACTTTCATGGACAATTTAAGTTTCAACAAATATCATTCGGCGCTGTGCTAAAGCAAAGCCTCACAAATAACGACCACAATCATTACACAGAATCGCTAATAAAAGTTACTACCTTTGAAGCATCCTCCCCTCTAAGGCTTACTCCGAGACCTCCTATAAAAAGGTTTCGGTTTCAAAAATTATCTTTTTAATCTTATTTCTTAGAAGCTATAAAAATTAATATATACGAAATTTCTACTCTAAAGTTCTATCATTTTGTCGGGGGCTCCGAAGAGCCATTTTAACCCCCATCGTGGTGGAGGTAAAAAATGCTGCAGAGACAATCAGGGCCTGAGGAGTCTCAAATCCGCATTAGCTTATGCCGTGATTTACGAAGAAGTTTAGCCCCAGAACACTTAGTTCATCCATACAAATGGCGCAGAGAAATCTAGAATAACATGGTTCCTTAGTGAAGAAAAATGCCCAAATTAACTAGCACCGTGATAATTTGTTGCCCGCAAAGATCGCCAACGTCATCAAGCAGACACACAACGTCAGAACTAAAATGGTATTTAGGGAATAAGAAACTATGACTAGCCACTGATTAGTTTTTAGGAAAGTTTCCAATGTACACCCATAATCGCTATGCATATGGATAGCCGAGAAAGGAGCATCCAAAATGGGAAGTTGATAAGTATTAGTTGCGCTCATAGTCCGCTATAGAACTTGGTCCAACGGAGGACAGCATGAATTATCATGCCCGAATGAAGTCCGAAAGCCTGTGGACATCAAATCGTTGATCGATACTCAGTGCTTAACGAAAGGTGCTCAGAGCTAGATCCGAAGGGAGGCTATGAAAGAATAATTGATTTCCTTATATTCCTTAACGAACCAATATCTTTCGACTTTGCGCTATTGTTACCACCAAAAAGATCTTAGCTTTGAAGATTCCTCTCTCTCTCTCATTCTCTCAAAATTTTGGTCCTCGGTTAAACCGCCACGATCAAATCAGAATTCAACAGTGCTTAGAAGTTCCCATAGTAAAACATTTATGGTGTTAGTAAGTAAATTTTTGTTTATTTTGGTTTTGACAATTCTCTCTAAAAATAAATGGACTATTTTCAGGCTGATGCTATTTATTCAAGGCTTGAGATTACAGATTACAAGAATGCTGAGCCTACGCTTCTCATTACTTCTGATATAGTATGTCTCACTCTCTTATATTTACATTTTTTGGTATTTCTTTTCTTCCATTCCTCAGCATGATCCCTTTTGTTGTTTGAACTGTCAGTAATAAGAGAAATTATTGCGTTGTCTTAACAAATAGTTACCTGGGGACGACTGGTATTTAAAAAATATATATATTTCCTTTTTTTCATAGAATTGTGTAAACTATTATTACATTTTTACATTCTTATATGTTGAAAAACAATTCCTTCTGGATAATTTCTGGACCATTTAAGTTCAATTCAAAACTATGGTCAGAGAATTTTTAATATAGTTTTGAACGGAAATGGTCCAAAAATGATCCAAATGGAATTATATTTGGATCTAGATAAACACAGAGACATTTGCGCTATTCTATGCAAAAATACTAATTTTAGCAGTAGCCGCCCAGATGCAACTCCGCGTTAGGACGAAAACAAAATAATTTCTCCATAAATAATAAACTCATGAGTACTCGCGCACAATTACCGGAGAACTTTGTAGTTTGAACGTCTGTGCAGGTGTTGGAAAATTTCGTACTTTGTAACAATTATATTTTTAACAATTTTCAGTGAAATGCCTTTTGGCTTAAGACATTTAGGACCTGCTAACCAAGGTTTCATTTAGTAAAGTGCCATGTTCGAAATAAATTCGTAGCTTTTCTAATAGAGTTGGACGCTGCTCGGAATCGCTCAGGTCTGACTAGGAATGAAAGTCAAAGAAGTGAAGTCAAATAAGACTGGTCATGATAATTCAACCATGAAATAGGATAGTGGACTTGCAAAATGCTTTGTCAACATTGCCCATCATACTATGATTTTACGTAGTTTTCGATTGTGTTTTCTAGCTCTTCATACAAAGATAAAAGAAAAGTAAGTCGTATTATTAGATTTTGTTCTTCTAAGTAAACCTCAATCCTTGTACCTTTGTAGGCATCTATACTCGCTATTTTGTTAGCTATTTTTCTACATGCTAATAAGAATTTATTTATCAAGAGCGTCTAGCTCAGGACTCCCTTTGCCGATTTTATGAATAATATCATTTTTTTTTTCAAATGTAGAGATCCTCAATGCTATGAAGTTGTATGATATTGAAATAACAATCTACTTGCATATAAAAGAAAAAAAAACATGAGTGATCTTCATGTTATGATTACATTGTCAAAGTTCAGCTATTATGCACATCATGTTTTACTAAATTTTGATTAACATGGGAGGTGGTGGTTCATGAAGGGTCAATTAAAGAAAAGCCAACCAGTCAGGAAGAAGCGCGACAATTTCTGAAAGGTAATCCTCCTGTTTCTCGTTCGATGCCCATATAATCGTTGAATGGAATGGAACGTGTTTTGATCTTGTAATGTTGTTTAAAGGCTATTCCGGCGGGCACATAATGACGGTGAATTATGTTCATGTTACCAATCTGAAGTCAGGCAAGAGAGTAGGAGGTCTGGATAAAGCTGAGGTAACTAATATTTGCTGATCTACTTTTGATTGAGAATTTTCTACGCAGTAGTTTGAAAAATTCGTGAAAATGATCATTTTGGTCTGTTTTCGATCGGTTTCTACCCGCTCGGTCCGAAAAACTCATTTTATTCAATTTCATACCTTGCTGTTTGTCTCCATTTATATTGTAGTATCCAATATTTTTGAGATTTTGCAGTGTCCTGCTCTGGTTATTTTTTTAGTAGTTCTTCGAGATTCCATACTGCCTCGCACTGAATTTGTTCTGTATTTTTTCACATTTCTGTGCTTTTGGGCTATATTTTCAACCGAAACAAGAAAATGGAAACACTAAATTTCTGGGTTTTGTAGGATTGAAAACTGTTAGCCCTCAATCTCTGCCAGGTATTGGCTCTGGATGATATATAAGATAGAGTCGTTGAGGATAAATATATTAATATTGATGTTTATATTTTACAAAAAAAAATTAATTTTATTTCACAATTTTCATCTCATATCTATAATTCTAATTTTAGTGTCAGTTTGGCACCGAGTTTTTGCTCCGGTGAGTTTGAAGTGACAACATTTACGACCGCCACCAAGAAAAAAAACTAATTTTAAACATAAAAGTTGAGGTCGGGCGTTCACGAACAACGACGGTTCATAACCACCGCGTCGTAGAATGACGGTTCATAACTATCGCATTCACGACCTCCACCGCCATGCCAAACAGACCCTTAATTTAAAATCACTAGTAATAATTATTTTTTGAAAATTTTAATAATATAGAAGTTGTCTACAATAAAACTAACAAGCTAGTAAATTTTTTTTCAAAACAGAAGCTACGACGGGACCGTATCATCATATAAGTCTTTTTTCCTGTAGGTTTATTTTTATCAGATACCTGATGAGGTTATTCAGAGTCTGGTAAGCTCTATATCCTGAAACCAAACCTCAAACATATCATTTTTAATCAACTTTGCTGTTTTCCGCCTTTTTTTATTGATCAAAATTTTATTTTTTTTGTAAGATCGATGAAGGAATCGTGTTCAATGTCGCCGGCGGATTGCTGTTGGAGCATCCACTGATCTTGCCATTAGTTGAAGCACTGGTTTGTACTTGTTAATAATCTGTTTATATTATATTAAATAAAATTAGGTATAATTTATTCAATGTTCTTATGAACATCTTTGATTTTGGATCTTCAGATTGGGGCCTCTGACAGTGTTATGGGACTGCCTAAGGCTCTTACAGAAAGGCTTATCCAAGAGGCTCTGGATGCAGAAATATCCTAGTTTTATTATTATTATTATTATTATTATTATTATTGGGTTTTAGCAATTATTTAATATTCTGGATTTAGTTGATTTCATATTCTGCTTTCTAACATCAGAGGGTCTTATCTGAAATTTAATGATATTATATTGATTTTTTTTGTAAGGATTTTGATGGTGAAGTTAACCCGGGTGGGGTCTCACTGCACCGAAAGCTTCCAACGAAGTCGTGTTTTCGCTCCGTTGTGTTTGGAGCCTAAGGGTTCGTTTGGCGCGGCGTTTTCGCTCCGTTGTGTTTGGACAAAAACACCACTGTCATAAAATGTGTTTGACATGACAATGGTTATGACCGACACCAATTAAAAGGGCAAAACCTCTAAATCAGTCCCCAAAGTTACCACACTTTATGAAATCAGTCCCTTAATTTTTATTTGCTTGAAATCAGTCCTTAATTTTTATTTGCTTGAAATCAGTCCCTAATCTTTAATTCAGATTTGATTTCAGTCCTATTTAACAATTCTGTTAAATATTTCACGGGAAATAAATAAATTCCTTTATTATTTTAAAAATAGCCTTAACCCTACCCCCATCCCCACAAGTTCTCTCCCGTAAACGTTTGCGCCGCGCCCTTCGAACGCTCCTCGGCGAAAAGCATTTCGTCGATCCGGCGAATCCAGCTCTCCTCCCTCCGAAAACATTCTGACGATCTTGCTCCTCTGAAATCAGAACTCCACCCACTGGTAAGACCCATCTGCACAATCTGTAAATGCTTGTAGCTTCCCTTGATTCCATTCCTCTTCTCATTCCTGATTCAGCCCTGAAGCTCCACTGGATGAAGCATCTACTGGCTGCCGCTTCTTCTTCACTTGTTCGTCTTTAACTTCCATTGACCACAGACATTAAGGCCTCTTGAATTTTTTGTTGCCTGAGATACCAACTTTAGTTATTGCTTGTTGACATCAGGAGGCGGGTTTACTCTCTCCTAATATGCTATAAACAACACTATTAACGAGATTTAATAAAAACCGAGTACTATGGAGAATTTGGAGCTAATTATAAAAACTGCTTTCAGCAGTGTTAGTCTTTGGTTTGGTACGAAGAGGTATTTAGAATGGTGTTAATTTAAAAAAAATGTGTTGTTTAGTTAATTTTCATGTATATTCAACATCAATTAAGTTACTTTTCGTTAGTATATTCAGTTAATTACGACTGATTTCAACATTTCAATAAAGTTGTGGACTTATTTCTTGTTATTACAACTTAAGGGACCTATTTCATAAAGACGCGCAACTTTAGGGACTGAGGGTTTTGCCGTAAAAAAAAACTAATTTTGAACATAAAAGTGAATGGTGTTTCTTAGGCGATGTTGGACTTTCATGAACGATGCGGTTCATAACTATTGCGGTCACGGCCACCACCGCCTTGCCAAACGAACCCTAAATTTGAGATAAAAATGATTTTGTTTTTTTTTTGCTTGGATTTTAAAATAATTTATGAATTCAAAGAATTTTTTATTTTCATCTTAGTTACAGTTGGATTGTTTTTTAATTTTGTTGACAAGATAATTTCATTATTTTTGCCTTGTCAAGTTGTCACTACATATATAAAATTGTGGCCTAACCATCTACATAGAGAACGGAGATTAGAGAAAAATATATAAGGAGCATGGATGAAAGAATATGTATGAGCTTATGAGGAGTTCTAAGAGATAAAAGGCTCAGTTTGGCGCGGTGGCGGCAGTCGTGAACGTGGTGGTTATGAATCATCGTTCGTGAACGCCCGACCTCACCTAAGGAATTTCATCCATTTTTTTTCTTGGTGGCGGCTCTATGAGGGTGGCAATTTTGTCCAAACTCAATGGAGCAAATAAGTCATGCGAAAAAGGAGCCAAAGAGAGTAGCTAAAGGGAATTTCATCCATTAAAAAGGAGCCAAAGGCAACATTAAAAAAAGACTGCTGTTATGTGCAAATCGGTTTTGGCTACGTGTAAACCATCAAAACTCGCACTTTTTGAAAATACGCCTTATAGGTGCATTTTTAGGCAAAATGTTCAACATGAAAGTTGTAGATCTCGACGATATCTACAATGCACCTATAAGGCATATTTTCAAAAAATGCGAGTTTTGATGGTTTGCACGTAGCCAAAACCGGTTTGCACATAACAGCACATAACAGCAGCTTTTCCTAAAAATGCACCTATAAGGCATATTTTCAAAAAGCACGAGTTTGATGGTTTGCACGTAGCCAAAACTAGTTTGCACATAACATCAGTCTAAAAAAAAGCTGGTGTGATAATTTAGGGCAATGTTATAAGCACACCAGTTTTGACTATTCGCACACCAATTTCTATGAGTTATTACGCGCCTTTTAAAAATAAGCCTTGTACATGCATTTTTAGGAAAAGTGTTCAACACGAAAATTGTAGATCTCGTCGATATCTACAACTTTCGCGTCGGAACACTTTTCCTAAAAATGCATGTACAAGACGTATTTTAAAAAATTCGCTATAGTTACGATCAGGTCGACAATACACATTGTGCGTGCATTTTTAGGAAAAGTGTTCAACACGAAAGTTGTAGATCTCGAAGAGATCTACAATTTTTGTGTTGAACATTTTTCCTAAAAATGCATGTACACGCGCATAATAACTCATAGAAATTGGTGTGCGAATAGCCAAAACTGGTGTGCTTATAACATTAATTATGATTCTGGTGGGTGTCCGTGTATGTAAATCAATATGTGCTCATATGTGATTAATATATAATTATTATGGTATTAATCCTAATTATTATGGTAGGTATATGCGGGACAAACTTTGACGAGAAAATGTTGTGTACGCTTAACGTACAATAGGAACGTCCTTAAATAAATAGAGTGGGGCCCGCTTTATTTTTCTCTCCCTTTCCCGCTAGTTGCTTACTTCGAACTTCGGCGTTTCGCTACCTGCGGCAGCTGAGCTCTATTTTCGCCGGCATTTCGCTACCCAGCATCGCCGGCATTTCGCTCCACCGGAAAACCTAGCCGGCCTCACCTTCATCGGTCGACGGGAAGTGGCGGTCGCTTCCTACCGATTCTTATCTCCTACAATTGTGCAGCTGAGCTAGAAAACGGCATTTCGCTACCCAGTTTCGCCGGCATTTCGCTCCACCGGAAAACCTAGCTGGCCTCACCTTCATCGGTCGACGGGAAGCTTTCTTATTGTCTAATGGCGGTCGCTTCCTGCCGATTCCGGTCTCAATAATTATCTCCTACAATTGTGCAGCTTCTTTGGGTGTAGGGATAGTCGCCGTCGTTTTGCACTTTACACCTTCTATTCCTCATGGATTCAGAAAGAACTGTAAGTATTTTTGAACTGTAATTCATTATTTAAGCCATTACTTCATCAGTTCTGAAACTGTAAGTCCAAATGTGAGCTCACCGGTAACACCAACTGTAATTATAAGTCTTGAACTGCAAGTCGAACTGTAATTATAAGTGTCTTTTGCACTGTAATTAGGGCATGTGAAACCAACTGAAATTCAACAGTACAGTTCATCATTTAACAAAGTAAGAAATTACTGTCCAACTGTAAGGACAACTGTAAGTACAACTGTAAGTCAAACTGTAAGTACAACTGTAAGTCTAAGTGTAATTCTAATTGTAATTGTGATTATGTTTAGACATATAAGTTAAATTGTAATTATAAGTATTCAACTGTTAGTACAACTGTAAGTCCAACTGTAAGTCCAAGTGTAATTGTGATTATGTTAAGAACTGTAAGTCAAATTGTAATTATATATGTTCAACTGTAAGTCCAACTGTAATTATACATGTGTTTTGTACTGTAATTTTGTTAAGGGAATTTAAAGGCAACTGTAATTTGTTTACCGATGTACTGATGAGTGATGAAATTATCTTCATACATTCCAACTTCAGTTAATTTAATCAGTTAACAAATTACCAAATTCCAACTGCAATGTCCAAATGTAAGCAAAACTGTAATTATAAGTGTAAGTAGAACTGTAAATACAACTGTAAGTCCAACTGTAACTTTAACTATAATTCATAATTTATCTATAGGTTCAACTGTAACTATAATTCATATTTTAACTATAACACCAACTGTAATTTGTGTAACTATTATGCATATTACAACTTTAACTTAATTATTGTTGTACAACTTAATTCGGTGTAGTTTTTATTTAATTTCCTTTATTTCTTTAAAAGGATCTCGTTGTGTTCCCCATCGTGCATTCGGAGGATGAAGCTTATAAAATGTATTGTGATTATGCACACCGGATTGGTTTTAGTGTGCGCAAACAACACATAATGTATTGGACACATACGAGAACAATCAAAACTAGAGAGTATAGTTGTTCAAATGCTGGAAATAAGCGAATAAATCCTTCTCCGAAGAAGTTCCGCAAATTAGATACACGCACTGGTTGTCTTGCTTGTATTCACTTCCATGCAGATGCAGATGACAGAAATTGGACAGTAACAAAGTTTATTGAGGAACACAATCACCCTCTCGCAACAGAGAAAGAGAGACATTTATTGAGATCTAGTCGTTCGATATCTGAAATGCAGGGTAATCTACTGAAAAACATGACGAGCGCAGGTATTAAACCTGTTGCAGCATACAACTTTATGGTAGACGAAGCTGGAGGTGAAGAAAATATTGGTTTTACAAAGACAGATGTTTTTAATTACATTCAGCGTGAAAGAGCAACATTAATTGAAAGCGGTGACGCTACTGCCTTGCTAGAGATATTGCAGGATAAGCAATCAAAGGATAACATGTTTTCATATCATGTCCGAACAGATGAGCTGAACAGGTTAGCTGGATTCTTCTGGATGGATGGAAATAGCAAATTAGATTATGACTGTTTTGGTGATGTTTTGATTTTCGATACAACATATCGATTGAATAAGTACAATCTTGCATGTGCGTCTTTCATTGCCGTGAATCATCATTGGCAAAATATATTTGTAGGTGGAGCTTTCATTGCTGAAGAAACAACTGAGTCATTTATTTGGGTTTTTGAGTCATTATTGAAGTGCGTTGATAAAAAGGAACCAATATCAATATTTACTGATCAGGATCAAGCTATGGCCGCTGCAATTGATCGAGTGTTTACTAAGACCAGACATCGGTTGTGTCAATGACACATCTCAAAAAAGGCGCCTTCTAAAGTTCCTAGCTTTAACAATGACAGTACTATTCGTGCATTTTTTTATCAATGTATGTCAAAGTGCGATGGGGAAATTGAGTTTGACAGAAATTGGTATGAGATGATCACTAGAGGCAATTTACAAGAAAATCGATGGTTGAAGGATTTGTACATTGCTAAGAGGAAGTGGTCGACTGCTTTTAACAAGGATTTGTTGGACCTTGGGATTTTATCTACCCAAAGGAGTGAATCAGCTAATAATTCCTTGCATGGTTCTTCAAAGGGTACTAGTTCTTTAGTTGAATGTTTTGTTGGTTTAGATAGCCTTGTTGCATCATGGCGCCGGGGGGAGCATGAAGAGGATTTCAAAAGCAAACATGGTGCGGTTACCTTGAAGCACAACACATGTGTCTTGCTAAAGCACGCTTCAAAAATATACACTAAAAAAATGTACGGAATATTCGAGAAAGCATACACGGATGGGGCCCTTGGATTATGCATTGTAGATGAAACACGATATGATGATGAGCATACGGTGTTTGTAACAAAAGGCCATGGTGATTCGGCGGATGAGAAAAGATGGTTTGTAAATTTCAACTCAATAACATTTGATTCAGATTGTTCTTGTCGAGGATTTGAAACAAGAGGTCTTCTATGTGAACACATTTTAAGAGTATTCAATTTAAGGAATGTAAAACAAATTCCAATGAAATATGTGCTAAAACAATTCACGGTTGATGCAAAAAAGGGCACGTACCTTCCAAATATACCATCTATTGCAGAGCATGATTCAAACCATATATTCAGGAACCACCTTATGCGTTCTAGTTACAATTTAGCAACTCGCATTGAGAACTGCAAAGCGGCCAAAATTCATGTTATGAATGTTATGAATGAGTTGTTCAAGTACACTGATGAGATGGTGGATAAAGATGAAAGGCAAAAGAAAGGACTTGTAGAAGAGCAAAATTCTAATAAGACACCAACTCTTCGAGATCCACCTACCAAGAGGCGAAAAGGTGCAAGCAATGCACGTCATAAAGACCATTGGGAACAACGGACAAAGAGTACAATTAATATTTATAACTTTCATTCTAAAGATAAAAGCATTTATTATTATAAATTATTTTTACAAGATGATTTATAAGGTTCATTTATCTAAATGATTTTCGACATATTGCAGGGAAAAAAACTTCTGGGCGAAAAAGGGATATCATTGTTGGGGAAGAGCCTGGAACGAGGACTGAGTTGAACTTTATGGCAGATTGTAGTTACAACAGACCATCAACGCCACCTGGAGGGTCCAATTATTTGCAAATACAGGATGACTACCTCACCAATCCTACTACATTAGCTTCTTTTTTTAGTTGAATTCTGCAGGAGCAAGGATTTTTGCAATGGATTTCGGGGCGAACTTCACATTCTGAAAAAACAAATTGTCTTTATGTTATTATCTCTCTTAAATCAGTATTGTGGATTTGTGATGTCTCCCATCCTAAAACATACCATGATATCATACCAAAAAAACTGAAAAAGTGACATGAAGGTTTGCTGATTAAAGTTACAGTTCTACATTACATGTTTAATTACAACTGTAAAGCCGGCCTATAAATATAAAGTTATTTGTTCATTACAGTTTGCCAAGCCGGCGGCCCGCGTTCGTCGAACACCGACCCGCGTTCGTCGAACGCGTGAGTGCATCAATTTCAAATACTTTCACTACTCAACTAACTTTAGCAATTGTTACAATCAAAAAAACTGCAATGTACTAATGGAGTTACAGATACACAGAAAATAAATAGCAAGAGCTGAAGAGAAACGTGTTAATTTTTGAACTGTCATTTACTTGTAATTCTAGACTGTAAGTTATAACTGTAATTGAAACGGTATTTACAACTTAAATTATAATCTGTTATTTTTTACCTGGACTTTAAAAGGATTTTGTACAATAATTTAGCAAATAAAGGTACGAAGAAAAGAAGTGACGTGAAGGTTTGCTGATTACAGTTACAGTTCTACATTACATGTTTAAATACAACTGTAAATGATACTATAAATATAAAGTTATTTGCTCTTTACAGTTTGCCAAGCCGGCAGCCCGCGTTCGTCGAATGCCGGCCTGCGTTCGCCGAATGCGGGAGTGCAGCAATATACTTTTACTAATCAAGTAACTTTAGCAATTCTTGCAATCAAATAAACTGCAAACTAAGGGAGTTAGAGATACACAGTAAAATGGCAAGAGATGAAGAGAAACATGTTAATTTTTGAACTGTAATTTACTTGTAATTCTAGACTATAAGTTATAACTGTAATTGAAAAGGTATTTTCAACTGAAATTATATTTCAAAAAAAAAATGTACCTGTTTGTTGGACTTTAAAAGTATTTTGTACAATAATTTAGCTAAACTTCTACATGGTATGTAGTACACACAAATAAGTTCAGAAATAATTGTGTAAGACTTAGTAAAGTGACAAATAATACCACATTGTATGTAGTACACACAAATATTTTACTTAAACAGTAAATAATTATAGCAAAAATTGTCTCCAGGACCATTAAGTGGTACGCTATACGTACACAACATTTTCTCCAAGATAAGAGCATGCACCATGTTCAAATACTTTTACACGTCAAGAAATTTAAACAAATGTTTTAATTAAATCAACAGCAATTTCTGCACGAAATATTGAGGTCTGAGTTGGCCAATCATTGCATTCCTCCCATGACGTTTCTTGTGTTGATACAACTGTCTCCATATATTTCACAACAAATACTCCGCAGTCATCACCATTTGCATGTTGAGGCAAGCCAGGAACTTCTACAATTGGTCAATTTGTAATGCCGGCTGGGAGTGCTGTCTTTGCGTCTTCATGGAGTAATTGTACCTGCAACACAACTCTGAATTTAAATAAAAAAGCTACTAATATTAAAATTTATTCAATGTTAAACTGTAAAAAGCTTACCAATGATGATATGCTTGTTAGGTGACGCTTACTTTTCATGGAGTCATAAAACTCCCACTTATATTCCTTTAAGCGACACACCAGCAAAGCCCAATGATTGGTTAGGTGGCATGGCATGATAATGAGTTCATGGCTTTTAACACTTGTTGTTGTTAAATGGTTGATTAAGCACTTAGTGTTTTGCGTATCGATTCTCCTATAATATTGTTTTCAATGTTAGAAAACTAAAATGCAAATTGTAATAAAAGTTCTAATTGTTAAATGGTTGACTTACAGCGTACATAGAGAAATTTTTTTACACTCCCCTTTGACAGTTTGATTCTGGATTTTAGCTGCAATGCATACACATTCAAATGTGTATTGTGTAGCCACCGACCTTTCAGTAGGTCATCCATTGCTTCTCGAGTTATCACGATATTTCCAAACTTCAACACAGTGTCGCTACTGAAAATAACAAACAAAAAATATTAGTATGCAAAAATGGCATTTTTAGAGAATATTGCGAATGTGTAACGTTCCTACTGGATAGTAGTACGGGATAGTATTTTTTAGTTGAAATAGAGACGGTAAATGTATTCATAGTTTTATTTAAAGTCGTAAAAACATATGTACTTTACAACTGTAAGTGTATTAAAAAAATCACTTCTCAAGAAGTTCATCTTAAAATGATCATAAAAGTTAAAGAAAGAAATTATTCTGTAATTTATAATTTAAAAAGCAATGTATTTTGCCCTGCAAATACAATCCGTGCACCATCCTATAAAAACGTTACCTTACAAAATAGAAGAGCGATATTACCTTTTTGGGAATGTTTTCATCATAATATCTATAACGCCACGCGACGAAGCCGATATATATGCTTTGCCCGGGTAACTATCCTCCTCTCTTACCTCATCTTTGACCTTAACTTTCACTTTCATAGGGCTATTGGATAGTTTTTTCTTTCTAGAACCTCTGGTCTTTACATTTCTTACCAAACTACTAATAAGAATATCATCCTTATCATTCTCAGATTCTATTTTAACTATAGATTTAACTTCTTTCGGAGAAGAAATGGGTGTTGGAGGGTATGTTTCTTGTTGTGGTTGTGGTCCACCATAGGAATTTGCTTCCAATCTTTTAAACCATGATTCACAATAATCTTTTATTGAATCTACACCCCTCTGTACTTCCGCTTTAATAAATGATTGGAGACGGACCTCTAGTCCGCCCCAACCCTGCTCAAATAATGAGTTCTCAGCTTTCCTCATCTCTTCCTTCTTGACCTTCCTCTTGGTCAATTCTCTCCTAGCTTTCCTCAACATTTGGTTTTGTGTTTTAGCGGTAAGTTTTTGTTCTTCAGTAGTAAAAATATAATCTTTCATCTCCACTTTTAACTCCAAATTATCTTTACCATTGTCTACCCCACCCTTCTTCTTCTTCTTCACTATTTCGAAATCAGAATCGTCCTCTGATTCCGCAAGTAAACATTGCTCATTTTTCATAATCTTCTCAAAATTTCGTTTAACCTACAGCACAACAACAACATATGTTTACAATACAAAATAACAAATCATATTACTATTACAAGGGATTTACATTTGTAATAACCTCATTTGTTTTCTTTAGTTGACTAAGTAGATTGAAACAAAATTCCGCTCTGTAACTTTTTTATCTGACCACCTACATATCCTAGGTCTCGCCAAATCATTCACAACTATCTGAACGTTAGTGTGCTCATATAGCCACACCTACAACCAAAAAGGGCATTAATACAAAATCATAAAAAAAATGCATTTAATTTCATCCTGCTTACCAATAAGACAGTTGCACAACCCTCTAAGTATCCCAGATTTACACCCACCTTTTTGACTACACTAGCTTGATTTAAAGAATCAACCTGTGATAGTAAAAAGCTGTGTATTGCCTTCGGCCAGTTGTACTTTTGGAAGTCCGATAAACCATGAATTCTGTACAATGAAGCTGGGATCTTCATCCCTTTCAGCGGAAAAAAGAAAACATTCACCAGATACCTTATCAAAGCATCCACTCTCCTACTCTCCAACGTCGGA
The DNA here is from genome assembly GCA_033032865.1 of Dactylorhiza incarnata. Classification (NCBI taxonomy): domain Eukaryota; kingdom Viridiplantae; phylum Streptophyta; class Magnoliopsida; order Asparagales; family Orchidaceae; genus Dactylorhiza; species Dactylorhiza incarnata. Next base: position 1,170,949 of record JAWHQI010000358.1, on the reverse strand, counting down.
GACCAATCATCAATTGCGAGATTATTCATCTCCTCTATTAAATCTTTATGTGTTAAATCTGTGCAGGGTAGTCTATAAAAAGTAATGTCTAATCCACGATTTGGTAGACCCAAAATCAAGGCCACCTCGTTAACTGTGAAGTTCAAAGAGTAATTTCCTATCGTAAAGGATTGTCTGTCCCTATTGAAAGCCCTTACTAGAACATAAAGCAAGGGAATGTTTTGAGGCAAACTAGGCATTTCAAATATTGGGAGAACACCTACTTCCCTCAAAATATTCTTAGAATCCTCCTCCAAAACTTCCAACAATTGACGGGCATTAATTTTGAAAGTGGAAACTGCACATCTAGAGTTCAAATAGTTGCTCCCAGGCACTACAACAAAATTTAAGAATTAGCATATATAAATCCAAATAAAACCACATACAATGTGTAATTAAACTTACTTTTCGTCCTTGGAGCAAAGAACAACTTGGAATATTTATAACCTTAGCTGTGAGGTCACCTATTGGCAAAATATTTTACCTAAATACAACCCTAAGAAGCAGATAATCATAAGAAACAAATGATAACATTACCAAACAATGAACCACACTAAACATAAAAGTTAAAAAAGATAAGTTGTAATTACCACTGCCAACAAAAATGTAATTACAACTATAATTAAACCTAAAATTCTGGTTGTAATTAAAAACATATTTTCACTAGTACTAACTAATTTAAATCCAACTGAAATTATACCTAAATACACAACAGTCAGCATATACAAAAACGCAAACAAAAATATGTACATTAAATGACTTACAAATGATAACAAAGGATAAACAATCAACTGTAATTCATCAGTATAGTTCATTATTTAACAAATTAAGCACTTACAGTCCAACTGTAAGTAGAACTGTAAGTCAAACTGTAATTATAATTGTTCAGCTGTAAGTCCAACTGTAATTGTAAATCTAAGCATATATAAATGACTAAACACAAACATTTATAAGTATTGAACTGCAAGTCCAACAATAATTATAAGTGTATTTTGTACTGTAATTAGGGCATCTGAATCCAACTGTAATTCATCAGTACAGTTCATCATTTAACAAAGTAAGAAATTACAGTCCAACTGTAAGTACAACTGTAATTATAAGGGTGTTATGAACTGTAATTTTGTTAAGGGCATTTTAATCCACCTGTATTTGTTTACTGATGAACTAATGAACTTAACTTTATACATTCCAACTGTTAAATTCATCACTTAACTTGATCAGTTAATTTCTCAACAAATTAAATTCCAACTCTAATTCTAAATGTAATTCAACTGTAATTCTAAATGTAATCCAACTGCAATTCTAAATGCAAGCCCAAACACAAACATTTACAACTGTAATTCTAAACTAATCCAACTGTAATTCTAAATGTAAGCATATATAAATGACCAAACACAAACATTTACATTCAATGAATTACAAGTAATAACATTACTTGAAAATGAACCATAACAAACAGATAAGTTACAACTGGAACGTTTAATTGAGTTGCTATAAAAAAAACTATTGGCTGTGATGTCACCTATTGGCAAAATGTTTTACCTAAATACAACCCTAAGAATCAGATAACCATAAGAAACAAATGATAACATTACCAAACAATGAACCACACTAAACATAAAAGTTAAAAAATATAAGTTGTAATTTCAAGTGCAAACAAAAATGTAATTACAACTGTAATTAAACCTAAAATTCTGGTTGTAATTAAAAACATATTTTCACTAGTAGTAACTAATTGAAATCCAACTGAAATTATACCTAAATACACAACAGTCAGCATATACAAAAAAGCAAACAAAAATATGTACATTAAATGACTTACAAATGATAAAAAAGGATAAACAATCAACTGTAATTCATCAGTATAGTTCATCATTTAACAAATTAAGCACTTACAGTCCAACTGTAAGTAGAACTGTAAGTCAAACTGTAATTATAATTGTTCAATTGTAAGTCCAACTGTAATTGTAAATGTAAGCATATATAAATGACCAAACACAAACATTTATAAGTATTGAACTGCAAGTCCAACAGTAATTATAAGTGTATTTTGTAGTGTAATTAGGGCATCTGAATCCAACTGTAATTCATCAGTACAGTTCATCATTTAACAAAGTAAGAAAACTGTAAGTACAACTGTAATTATAAGGGTGTTATGCACTGTAATTTTGTTAAGGGCATTTTAATCCACCTGTATTTGTTTACTGATGAACTAATGAACTTAAAGTATACATTCCAACTGTTAAGTTCATCACTTAAGTTGATCAGTTCATTTCTCAACAAATTAAATTCCAACTCTAATTCTAAATGTAATTCAACTGTAATTCTAAATGTAATCCAACTGCAATTCTAAATGTAAGCCCAAACACAAACATTTACAACTGTAATTCTAAATTAATCCAACTGTAATTCTAAATGTAAGCATATATAAATGACCAAACACAAACATTTACATTCAATGAATTACAAGTAATAACATTACTTAAAAATGAACCATAACAAACAGATAAGTTACAACTGGAACGTTTAATTGAGTTGCTATAAAAAAACTAGCTAAAATTTTGTTTCGCACTAACCTAGTTAGAACTTCAAATATAGTACAAAAATGAGCTTTAAACAACATTTAATGCAGCTGGAAGGTGAACTTACAACTAGAACATTGACTAGAGGAGAGAACTTACAATTGACGGCTGGACATCTTGGAACTGCAATCATGAAAAATGAATTGTAGATGAATGCTAGCAGAGTCTAGGTAAGTGTAAGAAATATTTACATAGGAGGTTCGATCAGCCGGAAGAGGTGATTAGGCCTGGCGGAGAAACAAGCTTGAGTTCCGCACGGAGTTGGACCTGCAATAGGAGATAATGTAGGTGATGATTAATGTCGCCGGAAAAGGTCGGAGCGTACAGTCATTAGACGATAAATAAGCTACCGACCTTGGCGTTTCGTTTCGATTTCTGGCGATGATCCAGCGCCGATGCAGGCTAGGTTTACGGTCGAGAAGCGAAACGCCAAGGTCGGTGGAGGAGCGAAACGACAAGGTCGTTACACCTAGAAACGCCGAAGTAAGCAGGGCCTACTGGTGTGCCGAAGTATGCAGGAGCGAAATGCCGACTCCAGCTGCAGCGGGTAGCGAAACGCCGAAGAAGGGGGAAACGGAGAGAAAAATAAAGCGGGCAGCGAAACGCCGAAGAAGGGGGAAAGGGAGAGAAAAATAAAGCGGGCCCAACGCTATTTATTTAAGGACCATTAAGTGGTATGCTAAACGTACACAACATTCTCTCCAATATTAAAAGAAAAAAAAAGTTGTCTTTGATAAAAGATTCAAATTTGCCAAATATAGTCTTATTGTTTTAATCTAATAACTTAATATATATTATAATATATTTAAAAAAAAATGTAATATCTATTCAAACAATTACACTATATCCTCAAATTAAAAGTAACGATAAATCCATAAAATTGAAAAAGTTTTTATAAGAGTTTCTAAAAATCTATTATGATAGGTTGTCATTAGACTCATCAGAAAGACTGTCATTATGACAGTCTTTTCGAGAAAGACGTCGTTATGCATAATTATTTTTTAGCAAATTTAAAAATTGATGTATAACTACTTTTTGAATTAATTAATTGATAGTATATTTATGGCAAAACACCTATTTCAGTCCTGAACTTTTATCATTTTTAAGATTTCAGTCCCAACATTTTTTTTTTTTGAAGATTTCAGTCTTAACTTAATAATGTTAGGGAGAGAGATTTGGGGACTTAAATCAAAAGGAGCAAAGGTTAGGGACTAAAATCTTACAAAAAAAAAGTTTTGGACTGAACTCTTAAAATAGCTATAGGTTAGGGACTGAAATATTTGTTTTGCCTTGAAGAACATACCTCTTTAATTTAATAATGTAATCTGGTCATTCTAATTGAGATCTAGATTAGGTGAAATTTTTCAAACCAGTTCGTTCCCAAATCTCGGTTCGGGAGCCCCGCGATGTCGACAAGCAGCGCAGAGAACACAAAAAAGCAATCTGAACTGCAAAGTGTAATATCAAATGCACGCGAAATCACTCTTCATGGTGATGAATTTATACTCATAAGGTCTGAACATGCTTGTTTTAATTTTTATTATAGAGCTCTGGACAAGAAGAAAGTCCAAATCGCATATTCATTTTATTATAAATAGGGTTTACGGGTATGGTTTTTAGAGCATACTACAATCCGTCCCCCATTATATCCTAATAGTAGACCTCGATTGCAAAGATGGTCGAATAAGATTATTGTTTACTTTTAAAGAATAATTCTCCGTTATTCCTCACATGTCAGGTGAGTAGGTAAGTGACATTTCAAAATAGATACCTCAAGTACACGTGTTGAGGAGTACTTTGTTCTCCCGGCCCCCTTAAGTACTTCATGCATAGTCATGAAATTTATTCTCCTCCTATATTTATTTCATCACATATCTCATGTGTCTTGATTATTGCACGTGTATACTTTATCAAACACTATTTGTACACATTATTGTCTTACATAAATCTTTCACTTATGAGAATTAGACCCTAAAGCACAATTACACTATTATCTACAAATACTAAGTAAATGTACTAGATAACTAAGCATGATCGCTACAATATTTTTTAAATGTTTGAATTACAAATCACTTTACATTTTAGTTTGTAATCTTTTCTTGGTATCTCTCAAAATTAAATTTCAATGAACATTTTACATACTTCAAAACAATCAATGGAAAGGCATCTCTTGGGTTTAAACTCTAAATTATATCAATATTTTCAACAAATCATCTCATTTGTCAAGCTTATAACTCCTTATGTTTTGTGCTCTTATAGTTTATGTGATAATTTATATATGTCATTTTCACTACTATGCAATATTTACATTGGTATATCCCTCTTTCATAATTATCTCTACAATTCAATACGCTTTCATGCTTATCTTCGTTATATGCATTATGCATTATTTTCATGACTTTTTTAGTTGTTTTACTCTTACCCTCGATCATAATTATCTTTGACGAAAGTGGTCCATTATTTCATAAATAAAGGGGGGGGGGGGGGGGGGGGGGGGGGGGGGGGGAATAAATTTCATGACAAAAGTGGTCCTTTCCTACGCCTCCTCGTCGCCCAACAACCCCGTCCATTCCTTCCCTTCCTTCGACACCTTCGTTCCATGCCCCAGACACGTTCAATGACCCTCCACACTGACGAGGATGCCTCCACGGGCTCTAATCACTTGGATCAAGTAGAAGTTCGGCTTGAAGATCTCACTCTCCTCCTGCGAGAGCTCCTGGCCCCTCCCCCCAACCACAACCCACTCGTCCCGTCCCTGACTATATGGGGTTTCTCCACCCCACTACGGACACCGGACCCATTTTTGTCGGATCGAGATTTCTGTGTTCGACGACACCGCCCGCTCGGTTGGAACGCCGCGTAGAACAGTTCTACGACTTTCAGTCCCCCCCCCCCCCCCCCCCCCCCCCCCCCCCCGCCAACCAGAAGGTTCCACTGGACACTATCTATATGGAGGGTTCGACGCTCCATTGGGTGCATTGGACGCGTCAGCAGGTCCCTAACCTCTCCTGGTCCACACTGAAGGAGGAACTGCAATAGTCAGGCGGGTAATGCATATGAGCATCTCAGCTCCGTGCGCCAGTCAGATATCGTGGCCACCTACATCGACAAGTTCATCGAGGTAGCCACGCATGTACTCAGTCTAGTCCCTCGACCATTACCCGAGGTACTTTCTTGGGGGTCTGCACCCCACCTCCGGGCACACCTCCGGGTCCAAAATCCGACTGCTCTTTCTCGTGTCATTGAGCAAGATTGTTCCCTCGACGAGGAACTCTACACAACCATGACGTCCTCTTCGTCCCAACCACCCCCCAGTCGCTGCTACCACCGAAATCTTTGTCACATCTTCCCCGTCTGGATCACCTGCCCTCACCAGGGCCACCGCTGCTAGGCCCGCCTCCATCGGCACCTCGACGACCCCATCGCTTATCTCACCAGCAACACCTCGAGCTTTACCGCAAGGGCCTTTGGTTTCGCTGCCAGCAGTCGTACTCGCCCACCCACATTTGCACTCTCGAAGACCTGCGCGTGCTGCTTGGATCTGAAGACGACGTCCTGACTTCAGTGAATTGGATCCTCTGACGCTCGCTGAAGACCCCTACGAACCTCGACCTTGTGGATAAGGTCGCTTTCACGTGACCCCTTAATGGTTCATGTAGCTCTAGGGGCATTATCGCATTGTCGTATTTTTGACCCAACTCACCAGAGCAAATAAGCCGCGCCAAACGAAGACCAGGCCTCAGTTACATGTGCCTGATATATCTTCTAATGTTTTTTCTGGTAATCTTCCACCTGACATTACCAAACTCATTTCAATCACTTTCTTTGACCTATGTGGAATAGTTCCAGAAAACTTGAGAAAGTTTCCAGATTCCTCATTCCACTCAAGGAAGGTCTGGTTTTGCACCAAATTGACATGAGTGTTGGGAGAGACATTTGGGTTATATTTTGGAGATCTTATCAGTGTTGGGCTCTCTTAGGTGAGAGAGACTCTTAAGGGGAACCAACCCTCAAGAGTTCGGGCCGAGCTTGTCTCGATATTTTGCATCCCTATTTTGTGTTCAATCTTATAATTTCAGCTCATAATAGCGTGCAACTATCATCGAACTCCACAATGGTAGCCCCAATTGATTGAGATAAACGAACCAATGAAACGAGATAGAAGAAGATTGGTGAAGAAGCGAAAACGAAATTAGTATCTCAGAACTTGGGAAGAGTAAGAATTAATATAGTCAATGTTCAATTTTGCGATAAGTTGGTATCTGTTCTTATTTATAACTATTAGATATGACTTATGCTATACATAAGAGCTATATCCGTTCTTATTTTGTGACAAAAAGCAATTATGAAGAGGTAAAGTGTTCAACTCCATCAAATAAATACATGTAAACTTGCTGTATTACTACAAAAATCAAGTACCTTCGGAGCCAATTGCATGTAACTAAACCACGCAGATATCAAGATGATGAGGTTGACTTATTAACATTATCTCCTGGAGAAAGGAACATGAAAGAATGCTTCATGAACAAACAGTAAAATATTGGCTTTTTTTGGAATCCTGTGTTATAAAAAGAGCAAACATGAAGGATTGAAAGCACTGCCAACTGTGATAACTCCATATTTGTCCAATAAATCTGGAAATTTGAGAAATGTATCAAACTTTAGTAGATAGATACTTGATCCAATTTACATGTAAAATAAAAAGTAAAAAAAAAACTTGATTTTTTTTTACCAAAATGATCTAGTAAGCTGATTGATGAAATGTGAAAAGCATGCTGGTTGATTCATGTCCAGTGTATCACTTCAACTCGCTTCTCGGTTCTAAAAAAAAATCAATGCCCATTGAAGATTTTATTTGTGCTGAAGGCGCATTATTTACACCATTAAAGAGCTCCATAGCGAGAAGGATGGTATATCCTCATTCAAAAGTATTTGACGTGGGAACAAAACTATCTACTTCTATCCAGCTTGAAGCAGACTCTTTCCTCATACTTTTCTCCTCCATGGTGTGCCTCATATTCTCCACTGAGATCCAACTTCCATCCTCTGCATACATATTAGAGGACAGAACATAAGAACCAGAAGACGGAGGTCCCAACTCTGAAATCCGTTCGGCAATTTGCTCTCCAAGTTCGAACTTTCCATGGATCCTACAAGCTCCTAGAAGCGTATTCCAAGCTCTCAAACTGCACCTACATGGATCTTTCCGAAGCCAATCCATTGCTTCCTCGAAACGACCCGCCCTGCCCAAAAGATCAACCAAGCACACAAAGTGCTTTTCTTCGGGCACAATGCCGTGCTCTTCAGCCATGGAGTCGAGAAACTGTAAACCTTCAACTACCAGCCCAGAATGGCTGCACGCGGTAAGAATAACAACAAATGTATTCGAATCAGGCTTGATACTGGTTCTAACCATTTCCTGAAATAAGTTTATAGCCTCACTCCCATGGCCATGATGACCAAGAGCAGAAATCATGGTATTCCATATAACAACATCTTTTATGGTGATACTAGAATGGCAGAAAACTCTACGACCTCCCTCTAAGTACCCGCATTTGGAGTACATATCGACTAGAGCGCTGACAACAACCGCATTCGGATTGAAATGTGACCGGAAAAGGCGAGCGTGTATCTGCTTGCCATGCTTAAGCGAAGCAATGGCAGAAGAAGCAGAGATACAGCTGCTGTAAGTGAATTGATCGGTTTGAACACCATTGGCAACCATCATTCTGAACAAATTCAAGGCTTCAAAGACAGAACCATTGTGTATATACCCTCCAATGAGGACAGTCCATGACACAGAGTTTCTCTCTGGCATTTGATCGAATAGCTTTCGGGCAGAACCTAAGTCACCGCCCCTGGTGTAAGCAGAAACCATTGCAGTCCACGCAAGAACATCTCTCACTGGTATTTCATCAAACACAGTCCTTGCATTCTCTATCAACCCACACTTTGAATAGGCATCAACCAGCAAGCTCGAGATCACAATGTTGGATGAGCATCCAGCGAGTAGGGCCTGCCCATGGACTTGCAATGTGAGGCATTTATCTGCAAGACGGACACAGGAAGAAAGTAGAGCGGAGAAGGTATGAGAATTGCGGCCGATGGTGGAGCAGCGGAGGCGGGAGTAGAAGGAGACTGCCTCTGCGGTGGCGCCGTTGCGGGCGAGAGTGAGGATAATGGTGTTCCAGGAGACGAGATCGCGATGTGGCATCCCATTGAATAGGTTAAGAGCAGGATCCAGCAAGCCGAGACGGGCGTATCCGGCCAGCATGGCGTTATAGGAGAAGACATTTGGTTGGGGCATTTTGCCGAACAGATGCTGCGCACGATCGAGCCGGCCTAGGAGGAAATGGATATGAAGAATGTGGTTGGAGAGGAAGGTGTGAGAGGGGTAGGAGCGCTTGAGACCGGTAAGATGGATGAAAAGAAGGATGCGACGAGCTGAGGTGAGGGAACAAGGGGAGTGAAGACAGTGGGAGAGGAGGAGAGCGAGAGTGCGGGTGGGAGGACGAAGGCCGCGGCGGGCGAGGAGGGGGAGGACGGCGACGGCGTCGGTGAGGCGGCCGGAAGATAGATATTGATGCAGAGAGACCAGGAGGCAAGAGGAGGGCTGTATGCGTCGAACGCCGATTTGGGGCATCGGCGGGGGGACCCGGCGACGGAGCGGCCGTCATCTCTGCATCGTGAAATTCGTTGGGGAAATCATATTGGTTAGCTTGTTTGACGCACAATATAGGAAAAATAAAACTTTAAAGAACTGTTTTTTTTTTGTGTTTATATTTGCAGTCTGCGAATAATTATTAGCAGCCCAATAAAATGATATTGACAGATAGATAGGTATTGTCAGTCCTAAATAAAAAGTAAAATTTAAGTCAAACAAATCATATTTAGTGAAAAAAAAATCCATCTATTTTCTCACCAAATGGTAAAGAAAATGAAAAGTATTATTTATGATGTACAAAAAAAATCAAAAGTAGGAGAATAAGGGAGAAAATATTCCAGATTTTGGAAGAGTTCGTCGGCGTCGCCAAAAAATATCCAGATGAGTTCAACGGTGTCGACGGTTCTTCTCCGGTGGTTGTGGGCGACCGGTGGCGAGAAATCAAGAGTTTTCAGGGGATTTCGACAAGAACGGGAAAAAACGGCGGAAATGAAGAGTCTTTAAGTGGAGCTGCTATTAGAGATGAGTCAAATTAGATTTTATGTATTTTTTTAGTTTATTAGGGTTGTCAATAGCCATTTGCGGACTGCTAATATAAACACCTTTTTTCATATAAGATTATTGTTCATGCCCGAAAAACTATCACAATTGGTGCACCTGCTGTGCGTCCATGACGGCAATTGCTGATCGTCAGGTTTCAGTCCGCAATCGGCGTGCAATTTAGGTACATTGGTTTATTATTCTCAAAGGCTCTCTTCATTGGACACACGGATTTCTCAATATAAATGAGAAATCCGTGTGTCCAAGAGCAGACGAGCACGGGTAGAGATATTGTCTAGGCTGAGACATTGTGGCTCATGTAACAATAATTTTCCCGTCCCAAACTGCTCGTGCATGCAGATATCTCATGCTCAACTTATCCATTTTCATCTTTCTAAAATATATTATACTGGAGAACAATTGAATTATTAACCATTATGTAAATTTTAATGAAATTTATCACTAAAATAATAATAATAATTTCTAATACACATATTTTGCAAGAGTCACCATAGAAATCAATTAGAATTTTCAATTATATATTTCAATTAGTATTCTCTTTTATGAATTAATTCAAATTTTTAGAGATATTATGTAACTTTCATGATATATTTGTTGCGGGTCGTTTAGTGCTCTCACGGACGAGCCGAAGAGGACTGTCTTAGCTCGAGAGTGAGCTGAACGCACAAACAGTCAAAACAGAAAACTAACAACATGCAACAAGACTTTCATGTGGAAACCTCGGAAAGAGAAACACCATAGGGACGGACCACTAAATCCACTAGTAGCATGCTAGCAATTTTGTACAAAGATCAGCTTTTTAGAGGGTGACAAACCACTGATCATTTATAAAATAAGTCTAAGTGTTCATTGCGCGCCTCCGCTCCAAAACGCGCTTCACATGCCAGCGCCGCCCGCCGCCCGCCGTTGCCGCCGTCGCCGGCCAGCGCGCTTGGTGCCGATTTCAAGGTGCCATTGTTCAATCGCATTTCTGCATTCGTTCACGCCGAGTCCATGATGGAGGGCTTGTCGGATTCTGATTCTGACATCTCAAATGCATTTGAGAGGGATGACTAACCAATTGTTTAATCAAATTGAGAAAATGATGTTTAATAAATTTAATTATATTTATGATAAAAATGATTTCAATATAAGATGATTTTAATCATATCCTAATGAGAGAGATAGACTATATTTGTGTTAAATCTATTTGCAATCTTAACTGGGTTGAGGTTAACATGCTACACAACTTTAGCGAGTAGAATTCCAATGAGCAGCTATCTTTCGATCCCGTGCTCTTTACGCTCGGATCACTAGAATTGGCCAAGCTCTCGACTATTACGATGGGCTCGAAGACGATCTTGAAATAAAAAAAGCATAAATTATCAGTTGTCTTCGACTACTGCAACGTTTCACGAAATAGCCGGAGCAAAATAACTAATATGTCGTCCATGCCGGAGTAAATACACACATGTCTTTCTCTTAATTTGTTTGTCATCTCTTAATTTAAATAATCACAATTTGCTAATAATAATGACAATGTAATTGTTTGGTGTCCCGTTGGTGATAATATTTTTTTTTCTTGCAGTGAATAATTGTTTTGTGTAGGATAACATTGAGCGAATGTCTGAGTTCTAGGGTAGAAATTGCGCAACACGCATCTTGCGTGGATTGAAATAATGTAGGAATGAGATTATTCGAATGATCTTAGGATATTGTTAACCTACATTTCATCGATCTTTTAATAAAGTTTATAGAGTAAAATGTAACATTTCATTTAATAAATGTTATTTGAATATTTTGGATTTCAAGTTTTGCCCCAAAAAAGAAAGAAAGGTGAAGTTTCAAATAACTGCAATGTTTTTGCGTCTGGCACAGACTCCTGGTTCAGCTTTTGATCGATTATTGAATGAGTTCACTGCTTTGCTCTGATTTTTTTTAGTTTTGATCTTAACTGTTCCCCCTTCCATGCGGTAGAAAGCGTGGCTCCGTGGCTTAAATTTTGGAACAGAGCACGGTCCGCTAAAATCTCTCCAAATAACTGACTTAAATTTTGAGTCAAATGGATAATATCTATTTCACGGCCCAGATTAATTCGTGGCTAATCCGACGGATTCATTAATAAAAAAATTACGCGCCTTTAGATAAAGGCTCGGTTTTGCGTGGCGATGGCGGTCACGAACTTGATGGTTATGAACCGTCTTTCTTGAACGGCTGATCTCACTTAAAGAATTTCATTACTTTAATGTTCAAAACTAATTTTCTTTTTTGACGGAGGCCAAAACATTTGTCTGCCAATTGCCAAACATACCTTTTATGGCTGTGGCGTTTTTGTGCAAAGTCACCGGGGGGGGGGGGGGGGGGGGGGGGGGGTTGTTAGCATTTAAAAAAGAGAGAAAAGATAGGCTTTTTGGCACTTTGCACGCCCGAATTACGGGATTTTGGCACCTTGCACCCCAAAGTTTAAAATTGGCAATTTGCACCCTCAAAATTCTAATTTCAGGCACTTTGCACCCTAGGACTGATAATTCAGGGGTATTCAGGGATATTTCGGTCCTTAACCTCTCTTCTAATACCATTGTCGGAGAGATCCCAGCCTCATCACAGAATCAAGCCTACAACAAAAGCTTCCTCTCAAACCCAGCCCCGGAATAGAAGGAGATTAGAGCGGTATTTAGGAAGAGGTCGGGGTGAAGGCCAAGCTTCCATGAAAGAGCGTGTAGCTGCTCGCCGGGCGAGAGGGCGGAGGATTTTGCGCAGAGCTTGAGAAGGCGGGGAAGGGAAAGACGGCCTCTGGTTGGAGCTAGGGTGAGGGCTTCAGCTTCAGCCATTACGCTGTGGATAGATGGGAACTTCACAGCGACAACGACGGCCATTGGTATGCTCTGCTACAGTAAGTTACGGCTGATGGGACTGGAATTCTTCCCTGGAATTACCGTCAAAGGGGCCGGACCGAAATACCCCTGAATTATCAGCCCTGTGGTGCAAAGTGTCAGAAATTAGAATTTCGGGGGTGCAAACTGCCAATTTTAAACGTTATGGATGCAAAGTGTCAAAACCCCGTAATTTGTGGGTGCAAAGTGCCAAAAAGAAAAGATATGAAAATAATAAGGTAAAGAGAAATCAAAGCGAGAGGATGGAGATCGGAGGAAGATCCGTAGAAGAAAGAAGAAGGAAATTGGAGTCGCTCATCGCGAGCCACAGAATCTGACCGGAAGAAGTCGTGCTTGTGGTGGCCACTACCTAGGGCAAGGGAAGCGCACCGTACACTCCACACGCCCCATGCCGCACTACTCCCCTGCGCACTCATCCTCCTCCTTCACCGCCGTCACGGCCGGCGCTGGCCGTCGTCAAGCTCGGCAGTCTTCAGGGACAGCCCGTATTAAGCGCAGCCTCTCGACGGCGATCGTTGCGGCCGCTGCCGAGGGCCCCTCCTGCCTTTTCGTGGGGCCCATCGATACCGCCAGCAAGGAGATGCTCGAAGCGCTCTATCAACAGGTGCGTTCATTCATTTAGGTTCTTGCCGATTAGATTGCAGAGTAATCTATTAGGGTGCGTTCGTTTGGATGGTTTTGTTTGGAGGGAATTGGTTTTGTCCAAAACTAAAAATTTGTGGGTTTTGGAAATGGGTGAAAACCTTCCTCTTCTTGTTCGGTTGGAGAAGGTTTTGAGAGGAAGGAATTCTAAATTTGAATGTTTTTGGAGGGGGAGGAATCTACTGTTCATCATCTTCTCCAAAACCTAGTTTGGCCAAGAGTCGGCCATGTAAGAGTAGCAGCAGGTTTTCAACGAGTCGGCCATCGTTTTCTAGCGGGCATCGGTTCAAGAGTAGCAGCAACTGTAGAGAACGATCCTTGTCGCGGCAGCCGGCGTTGACGACGAGGTAAATGTGATCGTCCCTGACCTTGGTGACCACGGAGTCGTCAATGGCGAGCGTGCCGGTGCCCGGGCGGAGGCAGCCAACATCGGCGACGACGAGACGCTCGAGGAAGGTCGCGGAATCCTTGCCGGTGAGACTGACGTCGCTGACCTTGATTCCTGGCCATTTGCAAACAACGAAGGAATGCTAATGAGATGATTACGTGAGAGAAGATGATCACAAAACCTAGCAAAACCCACCAAAATAGGTAAGTTTTGGGGATAGGCTGATTTTTGAAGTCTAAAAACCCATGGGTTTTCTGGGAATGCCAATCCCCTTCATAAAAAGCCCCAAACGAACGCAGGCATTGGTTTTGAGGCCAAAACCTTCCTCCCAAAATCGATGGGTTCAATTCCATCCTCTAACAGCACGAAACGAACAAAAGAATTGGTTTTGAAGTACCCAAAATCAATTCCTTCTCTCAAAACCAACCAAACGAACGCACCCTTAGCTTCCGCCATTTCTATATGGAAGAGAAGCCGTTGATATTGTTTTTTTTCCCTCAAATGTTCATTTGTTCTTCATTTTCTAGTGCGAATCTTGGAGCTATTTTGGGTGTACATGTACTGTTTCACATGGAGCAACAGTTTTTTTTTGGGGGTAAGAAGGGAACAACTAATAGCTAGAGAACTCGTTCATGAGCACATTCATTGCGATCCACGTCCACCAGAATACACATCTCAAGGGGAGGTCATCATGCACATACGAGAAGTCTCCTTTCGTAATCGCCAGATTAACACAACAATCTGCCACACTGTTGACAATCCGATAACCATGCTCGATGATACAATCAAGAAGTCCGGAGACTCAATCTTTAATGTCCTGAGCTTATCCTCTTTCTGTTGTTAAAACAAACAGAAGAACCATTGATCCACTGGATAACCGTCACCACGTCATCCTGGACAACAGTGCGTTGGAACCCAAGAGCAAAGTTCGCTTGCCGGAGGCTCTCTCACGCAACACAGAGCTCAATAATAGGAGCATATAAGCAACGAAAGCCAATGTCACCGGTCAATCGTACAAGACCACGATAGTCCCTGATAACCCATCTGACACCAACCCAACCCGACCGACGTTTGAAGGCACCATTAGAGTTGAGTTTGACTCAGTCATCTGTGGTGGTTCCCATAACAAGTTACAGAGGTCCAACGAATCAATCGCTCCAATAACAATGATAGAATGTATCATTGAACTCATCCACACCATGAGCCTTGTTCTTAGGAAAGTTTACAGCACAACACACAATCTCATCATGGTGACATTCCTAGAAAGCCAAGCATTATCCTCAGTCGAGAGCCTATGCTCTATGTGAGGTAACTCCCCTTCCATAACACCAACCTCCAACCCCCAATGGTCCCTGGAAAAAAAAGAGAAAGCGAGTCTGGATAACCTCAGGATCAGAGACAACTTCACCTTGATCATCAGTCATTTGTCGGATCATGTTTTGACGGCGTGGAATGAGCACAGAGCGATGATAGAAGGCAGTGTTAGCCTTGCCCTGCAGAAGCCACCGAAGTCTAGACTTATGTTGCCAAAGAGTCTCCAAACACCTGAGAGAAGAAGAGTATTCGCGGACCTTCTTGCGTAGGAGGTCCACAGACATGCCACCCTATGAAGCTTCCTAAGTTTGAAGGCACATGATATCTCGCTCAAGAGAGTCCGCCTCCATTATTAAATTCCCGACATGCTCCTTACTCCATATGGACAAGGCAAATCTGGTCTTAGTGAGAAGTCGATTAAGTCTAAAAGAAAGTGATCCTGAGTCACTAGAACGCCAAGGTGCTTAAACAATTTGAAAGGAATTCCCAAATTCTAGCCAGAAATCCTCAGAAGACGATGAAGCAACCTTAGGAACACGGACAGTGATCAGAATTCGAGCGGGCCAAGTGAAATAGGTGAGCCTCCGAAAAACGTTGAGGCCAATCCCCAGTTCACAGTGCCTGATCAAGGCGGGAAAAGATGCGCCCTCGACATCTTAATTATCACAGTAGGTAAACATAGACCCCTGAAACCAAAGATCAACAAGGTGGTTAGAGCCAATGAAATCCCAAAACTTCTGAATCACTGAGCTGACCATAAACCTATCACCACCACAATGTTCCTCCGCAGAGAGTCCGCCTCCATTATTAAATTCCCGACATGCTCCTTACTCCATATGGACAAGGCAAATCTGGTCTTAGTGAGAAGTCGATTAAGTCTAAAAGAAAGTGATCCTGAGTCACTAGAACGCCAAGGTGCTTAAACAATTTGAAAGGAATTCCCAAATTCTAGCCAGAAATCCTCAGAAGACGATGAAGCAACCTTAGGAACACGGACAGTGATCAGAATTCGAGCGGGCCAAGTGAAATAGGTGAGCCTCCGAAAAACGTTGAGGCCAATCCCCAGTTCACAGTGCCTGATCAAGGCGGGAAAAGATGCGCCCTCGACATCTTAATTATCACAGTAGGTAAACATAGACCCCTGAAACCAAAGATCAACAAGGTGGTTAGAGCCAATGAAATCCCAAAACTTCTGAATCACTGAGCTGACCATAAACCTATCACCACCACAATGTTCCTCCGCAGAGAGTCCGCCTCCATTATTAAATTCCCGACATGCTCCTTACTCCATATGGACAAGGCAAATCTGGTCTTAGTGAGAAGTCGATTAAGTTTAAAAGAAAGTGATCCTGAGTCACTAGAACGCCAAGGTGCTTAAACAATTTGAAAGGAATTCCCAAATTCTAGCCAGAAATCCTCAGAAGACGGTGAAGCAACCTTAGGAACACGGACAGTGATCAGAATTCGAGCGGGCCAAGTGAAATAGGTGAGCCTCCGAAAAACGTTGAGGCCAATCCCCAGTTCACAGTGCCTGATCAAGGCGGGAAAAGATGCGCCCTCGACATCTTAATTATCACAGTAGGTAAACATAGACCCCTGAAACCAAAGATCAACAAGGTGGTTAGAGCCAATGAAATCCCAAAACTTCTGAATCACTGAGCTGACCATAAACCTATCACCACCACAATGTTCCTCCGCAGAGCAAATCACGTTGAAATCTTTGATGATAATAGTAGGAATCCCCTGATAAAGAATGGTAGAGAGGGAGGTTCAGAGAGGTAGGCGCTCCGTATAATTCACTTGGCATAGAAACCACAAATGACCCAAGGAAGCATATTAATAGGATGGATTGATCCCACCACTAGTTGATCGTTCACCACATGAAAGACCACAGTAGTCCCTTCCATCTTCCAGAAAACCATAATGCCGCCAGAAAGGCCTTCTGAAGGAAGGCAAAGACGACTTAAAGAGTCACCCAAGGTTCTTTAATCTGAAGGGCAACCTCAACACCCACTCTAGTCTCCAGAAGAATAACCACAAACACAATCTTCTCTCAAACCAAGCACAGAATCTGATCATGGGCACCCAGCTTGTGAGCACCCTTGCAATTTCACACAATGCACTTCATAAAGTGACCGAGGAGGAGAGACCCTCTGCGCCCAGAACAAAAGTAAAAATATACATCTCTCTACTAGCATCCGTTATAACAAGAGTATATGACTCGTCCATCTCTTCTTTAAGACTTTTCTTTGGGTTCGCAGGGGAGGAGCGGTCCCGCTCATAGCAAATATAAGAAGGTCACTTCAGCTAGCGACGAGCCCTCCAAGCAGGGGTCGAACTCCTACTGGCACCCCTAGAGTTGGAGGCTTTGAATCCCGATTCCCGCATCATCCGAACAACATGGCCAAAAGAAAAATGCCCACTATGGGCAAGGGCAAAGCCCGAATAAGGCACGATCGCCAAAGGCTCTTCCCTCGCCTGTAAATCCTTCGAGGAAAACATGCATATCCCACTCCTAGGAAGGCCAAAATCAAGAGCGCGGTGCTTTTGCTTAGACCCTGCAAGAACAACAGGTCGTATATAATCCATGGCAGATCTGTCGATCGTGCTCACCCCTCTGGACCGCTCCTATCGTCTGCCTTTACCACTCCAGTCCTTGGGCCCCACTTACAAAGTACCTCCAGATCTCATAGAACCAACTACTTCCTGACTCGGCATGACCCCAGCAGTCACTGTGCTGACAGGCACATTTTTCCGATTACGCCCCAGTCGACTAACAGTCTGTCACTCCTTCCCAAGCATCGCGAGACTGGCAACGGGCTTATTCAGCTTCAAAGTACTCAAATGCTTAACACTAGCTTGTTGCATGTCAATCCAAAGCCCATATCGAGGCACAGGCGATGCCCAAATCCGTAAGTACAAAACTACTACTATCCACAGAAAGGAAGTTATCAGGTCTGATAGAATCGTCGGATGCACCATAACGACAATCGACATGGACATGGCCAATCCTCCCGCAGCGGAAGCAGACCACCAGAACATTTTCATAGACGAAGCTTTGCCAAAACTCCTCCCCAACAGAACCTCCTTTCTTCCAATAGTAATCCTAGGAACGAGCGGCTTGCTCGAATCAATGCGGACACAGACACACACATACTTTCTCCATTCCAATTCTTCAGTATGGGTGTCCACCTTCACATGCGTGCCAACAACTGATGCAATGGGGATCAGAGTAGAACGAGCCCATAACTCCATGGAAAGCTTCGGCAGACGGACCCAAATGAGGAGGGACGAGAAATAAATCCTCCCGAGTTCTGAAGAATGGCTTCCACTCGTCCAAGGCGCAGTTTCCCGGCTACCACCCATGGTCCTCCATCTTTAACCTTATCTTTATCAAATTGGTTAGAAAAGGTGAACACGAAGAAATCATTAGCGAGCGACGTAGCCTGAAAAGATTCCTTAGTCCGTAATTGATGTGCCAACGATCGACCCACAACAGATGGCAAAAATTTTCCGTCCGGACTCCGGATAGATCGGGCCGGGTTTGAACGGATTCACCACATCCCTTTGGTTTTTTAGTTTTAATCACCACCGTTCATTTCTCCACGTGTCAACATAGCGGAAACCCCTGACCTAGATTTCAGAAAAGAGCCCAGACAGGAAAATTCCTCCCACAGAAGACACGAGCTTATCGCCGAAGAACCTCCCCACAAGGGCAAGCTCCCAATCCTTGCTCACCTCCGCAAGAACCTCTGGCTCGAATAACATCTTTTTGTTTTGAGACTGCTGGAATCTCTCAATTTCCTCCGGTGAGATCTTCGAAGGCGTCACCCAACGATGCTGGCGGCGACACAACACGTTGTTGGCCCATGTCCGAGGCGCATGAGCACCGGATGACTCCGGGAAGACAACATTCTCCATCGGCACTGCATGCGCAGCCTGAGTAGCAGACCCCATTGCCGCAGTCACCAACACTTCCTGTGAAGCCGTAGAGAAACCCTAAAAACACCTCCCTGCTCCTGCTTGTTGTAGCCCTCACACATGCGTTGAGTGAAGCTCCGCCAAAACTCAATCTGGCCAGCCACAGACAAACGACCCCGAGCAACGTGACCGAACCCCTATCAAACTAGTGCAAAAGATGCAGGAAGAGCAGAAGAGGAATGAAAGAACGAACCTGCCGCCGGTCAGCGCAACAACTTAGACGAAAAGGTGTTATAGTTCCACGCCACTGTAACTTCACCGGAGGAATCCCTGATCGTGCTCTGCCACTCTATGGATATTTTTTTTACTCCTAGGGCTTAGGAATGGACCCGGAGAAAGAGGGCTAGAATTGCGCAAGAAATGCTCGACCCTTGGCTTCCAGTTGGCAGATTTTTTCCTTTCTCGTGCACTTGCTGGCGCGCTCTCGATGTGAGGGACTCTTACAGGCGGCATAACCTGACTTTCCTTCTTCGTCCGTCGTCGTCCCTTCTTCTTCTTCCCTACTCACTCGCTCAATATCGCCTACAAAGGGTTTGAATTCCTCGACGCATAATCATCATCCATAAAATTAAAAACTTCTTCCATAAACCTTTAATACATTGTGAAATAGATGAGACTGCATGATTTCGATGATTGTTGAAGTTATTTGTAAAAGTATTTAAGTGTGTTTGTAGTTTCATCTCACACCGTAGTTTTATGTTTAATAGTCCTTGTTTGTCTTATATAATGCCCCCTTGAGGGATGAATAAATTGCACCTTTCATTTCTATTTTGATATTTCAACATGGTATCAGAGCAGGAATTGACTCCTCCCTGAAATTTCGTCGTCCTAATTGTTGGCGACCTAATTTTCTTAGTGGCTTCACCGCTCGTGCCATTGGTTGATTCCTCTCGTTCTCATAGACACGTCCTGCTTCCACTCCCGTTGAGCAGTCCAACTTTCGCTCCCGTCGACAAGATCGATTTCTGATTCCGTCGACAGGAGCAGCCTTTGATCCCCTAGATGAGGGTCTCTGCTGATCCCGTCACCGAGTGTGGTTGCTGCTCTCATCCTTCGATCTCGTCGACGGAGTGCTCATCATTGCTCCTCGTCGAGCGTTTCGCTTTAGTGCTGCTTCCTGTCAGATTGCTTCTGGGCTCGACGGTGTTTCTCCTTTGTCGATCCAGTTGGGCTCAATCTTGTCACGGCGTCAAGGCGAACCAAGGCGAGCGTCGGGCGCCTTGACGCCTAGGCGATAAGGCGGACGCCAAGGCGACAACAAGGCGAGCTAGTCGTTACCTAACGACTTGTTTTTTTTTTTTAAATTATCTGGGACTATACACTGCGGTTTTATCCAAAACCGCAGTGTATACCAAAAAACTAGACTATACACTGCGGTTTTGGATAAAACCGCAGCGTATAGTCTATATAGACTGCGGTTCTATCCAAAACCGCAGTCTATACCCCCATTATGAAGACTATACACTGCGGTTTTTTGATAAAACCGCAGTGTATAGTCCCACTTTGAACAATAGACAGCGGTTTTTAATATAAACCGCTGTCCATTCTGTTTTTTTTTTTACATTTTAAAGTTAAGTCCCAGACACCCAGGCGGCCAGTAGTCCAGTACAGAATATGAGTATATAACAGGATACAAATCAGAGATATAACTCAACATTGACATTGCAATTATAAGTTTTTAACATTATAACATGAAACATCATTAATTTTTAAAGTTTACCAACATCAAGAACATGAAACATCAATAAAGTGAACCAACATGAATAATAATATTAACAAAAAATTTTAATGTTTAAGCAATCATAAAATGTTCAAATAGAATCATCATCTAGTAAGTCATCATTGGCATTGCTTGTGCTCGGATGGTTTGAGGTACTTGTCATTTGCCCATAATTATCATCAATATCTTGATCGTCATTGGCAAATCCCAAATGATCTAAATCTTCATCCCCTTCAACTATTAGTTGAAGATTAGTTTCAGCTCCACTTCTTAAATTTCGAGCTCCAGTCCCAATAACTCTTTCTACAGCTTCCCATGTGAGATCATCATTATCAAAAACTAGGCCATCATTTGGTTTGTTCATCATCCACTCATCACTCCAATCTAGCTCCTCAAGCACTAAAGGGTTGTAATTCCTTCCCTTTTCACGTCTTTCTTGGAATCGTGCTTGTAGACGACGATTATATTGGATGTATACAAGATCATTGAGCCTTTGATGCTCCAATCTATTTCTTTTTTTCGTGTGAATCTGAATCAAGATAATTATTAACTTGTTAGTTGATATAAAAAAAATCAAATTTTATATTAAATATTTGTATACTTACAAACTCAAAAGTACTCCAGTTGCGCTCACAACCAGAAGAAGAACAACATAAGCCAAGTATGCGCAATGCTACCTTTGTAAGGTCAACATTCGCTCCTCCATGTGCACTCCACCAATCCACTATTTATTTAAGAGTTAAGACAAATATAAATTATTTAACATTTAAATAATTAAAGAAAAAATTTAAAACATAATCAATACTTACTTGGATTTAAGGTGGTTCGTTGCCTAATAGCCATAGGCTTTCCAAAACTATCTCGAGATGCTTTGTAGTTAGTACCTTGCTCTGCAACCTTGTCTTGCAATTGTTGATCGGGCACTAGTCTTGCAATAACATCATTGAAAGCATCTTGAAATTTCCAAGCATCATCAATATGTTTTTCCTCATATTCAAAATATTTGCTTGGATTTAAAAACAAAACCGCCCTATATAATTTTGCTCCATTTGATTTGTCCACCTTTTTTCAACAATTTCAATAATCTTTTTAAATAATCTTTCTTTATTATCAAAGTGTTCTTTGATCTTTTGTTTAGCTTCTTCCATTGCCACATATACTTCAGGCATAGCTGGCCTTTCATCTCCATCTACTAATCGCAAAATGGCAATCAGTGGCTTTCCTCCTTTTAGGCAATCTCTTACTCCATTCCAAAAAGTAGTTGAAAGTATTATTTCAACAATTTTTTTGCCGGCTTCAGTTTTTGCTATATTTGCAGCATTCCATGAAGGTGACACAAAGAATAATTTCAACTTCTCCTCATGCTTAAGCACACTTTGTAGAGTAAGGAATGATGTTGCAAATCTAGTCACTGAATGCCTCACTAGATCGCCACCTATAGTAGTCCTTACTGCATCAAGTAAACGAGTGTGCCTGTAGATGAAATTTGTAATCATCCTTGCCTTTTTTATCACCAATTTGTTTTGTGGTAGCTTGCCAATATCTTCTAGCATGAGATCAATACAATGAACTGCACAAAGAGTCCAGAATAATGTGGGTCTTTTCTCCATTAAAATTCTACCAGCTGCCTTGTAATTGGAAGCATTATCAGTCACCACCTGCATACAACATAACATTGTGTATATCTATAGTTGTAGTCTTGTATACCATTAAATGTGAAATATTAGAATTAGTATAACAAAAAAAATTTACCTGAACAACGCACTCTGCTCCTATCTCTCTAATCTTACTATCAAGCAACTCTGATAGCATTGTAGCATCTTGAATATGACTGGATGCATCTACGGAACCCATAAAATAAGTTCCTTCCGGACAGTTGACTAGGAAATTGATCAAATGTCTCCCTCTCATGTCTGTCCAACCATCTGACATAAGAGTGCAACCATATCTCCTCCAGTACGCATGATACTTTGTCTTCATCTCCTTAACTTTATCTTTTGTATTCAATAACAAAGGGACTCGTAAATCATGATAACTAGGGTCTTTATAACCAGGCCCATACTGTCCAACTGCTTCAAGCATTACTTCAAAACTTCGTGCCTTTGCAGCATTGAATGGAATTCCACATTCATAGAACCAATCAGCAACATAACTATCAACCCTCTTCTTCTCTTCAGGAGATCTAAAACACCTCTCAATAGTAGTTTGTGCAGCACCTTTAGCACACCTATCATCAACTACATCTTCAGGAGCACGTCTCACATGAGCATCCATAGGGCCTCTCACTTGTGGTAAGTGGATTGCTTTTCTCTTTTTGGCACTTGTCCCAGAACTTGGGATAAATGAAGATTTAGCTGTAGATAATGCTGGGGATACATTTTGTGAACATGTTCGCTCTATTTCTTGTTCACTCTCATTATTATCATCAACAGTCAAATCCACCTTGTCCTTCTTTTTATCATTTAAAGCTGAATACATCTCAGCTGATATTTCAGAAGTGGTCTTAAAACACTTTGCTACATCTCCATACCCGCCACATAAGTGTTGCTTCAACCTTTTGATTCCACCTTTAATCAATCTATTACACAAATTACATTTAACTGTATTTTTATCTTTTATGTCGGTCCAATGTCCATACTTCCATCCAGCATCATTTGACCTTGCTTTTCTTTTAGGATCTGTTTTTGGATCAAGATCATTGCTATCAACGGATGGAGCAAGACTGTTATTGTTTTGGTCTTCCATCTTTCAAGAACAAGACCTATCAACAGATGGAGCAAGATAGTAAATAATTGTATACCGACATTAAATCATCACATGACAAAGTGATTAATGATTATACAAAAAGAAATCATCACAATTCACATGACAAAGTGATTATACACAAATAAATCATCACATGACAAAGTGATTAACTGATTATACACAAATAAATCATCACATGACAAAGTGAATATTCAAATGAACTACAATTATTCTACACAATAGACTTCTATTTACATGTAGTGAATATATAATCACAAATCTTATTTCGAATATTATCAATTTTCTCCTGCGTAAATTTCGTCACTCCATCATAGATCTGCAATAAAAAAACTATATGTTAAAATCATTTCAACATAATTAGTTATCTATATGCACTTATGCATTTAACTTACCAATGATGGCATTGTCGTTGTCCTAAGAGCATCAATAATATCAATCATGTAGCACATGATATAATACCCACATTGAATATTATCTGGTTGTTTTGGGATCTACAAAAATAAACAATTAGTTAACATTTTAATTTCAAAATTATAAATATTAAAAAAACTACAACACATACACATATATTATAGGCTTATAGCTTACCGACTTCCACCTTAAAACCTTTGGTTTTACAAACTTTATATCTTGATCCTTTGCCAAATCTTTAAATGCACTTTATAAAATATAAATTATTTTAGTTTATAGTCAAATTTGAATTCCAAATAGGAAAAAAAAACAAATTAATAAACTCACCTTGTGATGACATTCTTAATATCATCACGAATGTCATGAGTTAAGGGATCTAGCCAATAAACTGTATTTTTATTGTATTCAATAATACACAACATCCAATGTTCTCTGTGAAACAAATGAAATAATTAATAATTTAATTAGAATAATAAATAGCAATAATCATTGATACTTACAATCTATGATAGGGCATAAATAATAAAGAATCCGGTTGGAGTTGAGTAAGCCTGATCTTTAGATCTTCAGCTCGTGATTTTACATTTTCCCTGACATACTTATCATCAAAAGAACAAATGGCTGTCGGATTATGAAAAGATACATTTCTTTTGTATGTAAATTTCTTTAGTTGTGAATCTATGTACCTGTAAAAAACATGAAAATTCATAATCAATTCATATATTAATAAAAATATTAAGTTTGTAATATTTGATACTCACCCAATACATGCAAATATGATGTTAACTCCAACTTTTTCCATATTAATAAAATCGTACAACTCTGAACTTTCAAAGAATGTACTTGTTGATTCAACTGTACCAAATACTAGTGGATCTAATTCCAGAGATATTATTTTATTCTCTTTCACCATCATAGTAATGAATCTGGGTAACATGATAATGGATTCATTTGTATTCTGTGGAAATAAAAAAAATTAGTATTTTGGAAATCAATATTGATTACATAAAAGTCAAAAATATTAATTATAATTTATAATACCGGAGAAGGTAAACGCTCATGTGATGATTCATGCGCTTCTTGTGGTGATGATGATGTATATAACTGTGTCGGCTGACAAACCAAAAATCCCCAAAAAAATTATTAATTACTTGCTTAACAGTCAAACATAAAGAGAGCATGACATTTCATAAAATTATAAATAATTAAACGTACTAATACCTGAGATATGTCTTGTGCAAGTGCAACACTTGTGGACATAACGTTCCCAGTTCCACTTCCAGCACCAAACATGCGCATAAGTTGTTCAATTTGATTCTTCATAGTACTCATCTCTGTTTCATGCGCTTGTTGTTGTTGGTGAAATAGTTCTTGTTGTTCTTGGTGCCATAATTCTCGTTGATGGCTCAATCTTTCTTGGACTATAACTTCCACATCTTCAATACGAGCTATTGATTTCCTCTCTCCCCGCCTATCATTTTTTAAAAAACTTTTAATGGTAGAAAACTTCCCACCAGCTCTAACCCTGCCCGGATGTTCTTGGCCTAAAACAGATTCAAGAATGTCATCTCTTCCCTTATACATATTTTCAGCACTCTGGGACTCTTGGCTCGACAACTCATCCTAAGCAAAAGCAATAAATATTTTTTAAACTGAAGAGATGTCAAATCAACAAAAGCAATAAATAGTTTACACTTGCCATTTTAGATGCCAAATCAGCTGCATCTTTATTAATGTATTCACCGGACTTTCTTTTATGACCAGCTTTCCACAACTCCATACGTGAAATTGGTGTTGTTCAATCTTGACAAAATAATGAAAATAAATTAACATTTAAAATAAAGAGAAAACCACTTTTTAAAATAAAAAATACAAGAGAGAACTAATACCATCTTTTTTTCTAATCCAGAATAACCCATTCTGGAAGTAGTATGGAAAGTCTTTTGTGCTTTCGCTCTTTGTGTATTAATATTACTTGTCGCCTGCACAAATAAATATTTGTTAATGCTTAAATTGCTTATAAAGTTAATAAATGATATAAAATATTAAATTTAATAAGAACATAACCATATATTCTGGAGTGGTGCGATGGTCGACAAATACTCTCCAATCTTCAGGAGTAATAAAGTTATACTTCACAGGTACATTGTATCGATGCTCCAAACCAACATTCCTTACATAAGTGACAAAAAGTTTGGATTTTCAAGTCCTCCAACTTTCACCCATGTTTTTCATTAGATCATTGCGAAGACCATCAATATTATCAAAATAAAGCTGAAAATAATAGAAAATATTAATTAATAATTAACTAATGATAGTATGATACACAATTATGTAATAAGTAATAACTAATAAGTAATACTAATAACAAAGTTACGTACAGTTAATTCTTCCCATAGATGATCTTTAAGCTGTTTATCAACTTCCTTCCATTTAGCATATGTAATTGGCACATGAAATTTCACAAGAAAACCCATGAAACTCATCAATTTATTTGTGTTAGGCCCGGGAATAATGCCACCATCATCACTCACAGAAACAATAAGCTTCTTCCCTTCTAGCCTAAGCTTATTCAATTCAGACATTTTAGTGGTGCCTCTTGTTGATTTTGATGAAGATCCTTTATCGGCCATTATCCTGTAAATCTGTAATAGAAAAACCCTATAAAAAACCTAAACCATACAAAAACCCCAAACAAGATTCATAAAAAGAATTTGGGTAACTTTTGTTATAATTGTAAAATGCACTAAGCACATAAATGAAAGAAGGATCATAATTCATAAGTCATAACCAATAGGTAATAAGTTGTAAGCACTAAGCACTAAACACATGATTAAAAACTAACAACTCATAAGCACATGAATGAGACTATGAGAGAAGGATCAAAAATTCATAACTAATAAGTCATATACCTAAATGAGAGAAGGATCGGCGAAATAGCTGATTTGAATAGCTGATTTGAGGAAGATGGTCGGCGAAATCACCAAATCGAAGGGAGAAGGCAGAAGGTTTCGTCAATCGGCCGAGGGTTTTCGCTTAGGAGCGGCGGTTGTAAAAAGTAAAGGTAAAAAATGTAAGATTTCGGCTAGACGGGGGTAATAAAACAGGAATAGACTGCGGTTTTTGTATAAACCGCAGTCTATTCTAACCTAACAGAGGAATAGACTGCGGTTTATATGAAAACCGCAGTCTATTCTAACCCTAACAGAGGAATAGACTGCGGTTATACGAAAACCGCAGTCTATTCCCCCTATAGACTGCGGTTTTCATTAAAACCGCAGTCTATTCTTAGTTTTATGAATAAAAAAAAGCGACAGTCCCCTTGGATCTAGTCTGGCGCCAGGACGCCTAGGCGTCGCCTAGGCGACGCCTAGGCGACGCCATGACAAGATTGGTTGGGCTTCTCCTCTGCTGATCTCGTCGAGTTCCCCCTCTGCATCCTGTCTGCATTCCTGTCGGAGCTCCTGATCGACAATCCCGCCGACTGCTCCTGATCGAAGAGCCCGACTCTATTGATCTCGCTGGGCCTTCATCTGCTGCTCCTGTCGTCGGCTTCCTCTGGTCCTCTCTGCTGATCCAGCCGGTGACGAGGATCCCGCTGCTCGATCTCTCGCCGATGATGGAATTTCTTATTTTTTGTAGTTTCTTTGTGTCTTTGGTTGGTTGTTAATATATTTTTTTATGTCTTGTCTTTATGTCTGCATGCATGTGTGTTCCACGTGAGGGGTAGTGTTTGTGACGAAGGTGACTCAGATGACTTTTTCCCGTCTTTCGTCTTAGTCACACACGACCTCCAGACATTTCTTGTATTGTTTATGTCCTCCCATTTTTCTTCATTGTTGGGTAGGTGGTATGGTCTTTGTTTGTTGATCTTTCTATCCAACAGGTTGTATCGTGCGACAGTATCCCCGGTCACCCGTCTGGTGATTTCTTTCCAGTGAGTCCATGTCGTGTGTGGGTCCTGTGTTATGTGTGGGTCTACATCGTGTGTGGCTATGTCTCCGATTTGATTTCCCGTTTTGAAATCCCCCCCCCCCCCCAGTGACTCGTCTGATGTTTTATCCCATATCGCCTACCACCAATACTTTTCTTTTTAATGATGTTTTATCCCACGTCGCCTACCACCAATACTTTTCTTTTTAATGATGTTTTCAAGCTGGAGGTTTCCCCTCTAGCTTGAGGGGGAGTCCCACACCTTTATGTGTGTTTGGGGTTTAGTCCCACACCGTTGTTTTAAGTTTAATAGTCCTTATTTGTCTTGTATAATCTTGAGGGATGAAGAAATTGCACTTTTCACTTCTATTTTGATATTTCAACAGTGATTATAGGGATGATGCAAAATATATTCCTGAGTTGAAATATTATTTTCAGAGCAAGTTATACTAATGTAATGCAGTACAGTTTTTGTTGCACACTGCGCTGTTGTGCTTGTGCAGCAGGCATATCGCGCTTTCAGTTTTGCTTTCATTTGGGACTGTGGAGCTCACACACACACAATTGTTACACACACACACAATTGTCACACACACACAATTGTCACACACACACAATTGTTACACACACACACACACAATTGTTACACACACACACACACAATTGTTACACACACACACAATTGTTTTTTTTTGGATGTTGCGTTATCTTATAAATCTCATTCAGGATTGAAACAATGACGCCATAATGAGCATGTTTTACTTTAAGATTGCATCAGTTTGTGTATTTGGGACAAACACGAGGAAAACTCATTCCTTAGAAGTAAGGCCATAATTATATATAATTGTTGCGGGTCGCTCGACGCTTTTATAGACCAATCGAATTGAATCGTCTCAGCTCGAGAGTGAGCAGAGCGCGCAAACAGTCACAGAGAAGACTAACAACTGGCAAGGAGACTTTTAACATGGAAAACCCAGAAATAGTGAAAAACCACGAGGCCGGATCGGTACTGTGTTGAAACCGAGACTTGCGAACAAGACTTAGTCTCTGTGGAGTTCGGGGCCCTCAGCTAGCCGAGGGGCGACCAATCCTTACTCCTCCCAAGGGAGAGCTCTAGGTTGAAGGTGTTGGAACTAGGGACTGGACCAAGGGCTTAGTGGGGAGGTCCCGCCACATACCCGGAAGCCCCTTAGGAACTTCCCCTCCCAAGCCACTACTAAGCTTGGGCACCACTTAAGGGGATCTCATTCTAGGCTAGCTCTCTCCCTCTCTCTCTCCCCCCACTTTCTCTCTCTAGTGGGTGAGGAGAGCCTCAAGTGGTGCCCAAGCTTAGTAGTGGCTTGGGAGGGGAAGTTCCTAAGGGGCTTCCGGGTATGTGGCGGGACCTCCCCACTAAGCCCTTGGTCCAGTCCCTAGTTCCAACACTTTCAACCTAGAGCTCTCCCTTGGAGGAGTAAGGATTGGTCGCCCCTCGGCTAGCTGAGGGCCCCGAACTCCACAGAGACTAAGTCTTGTTCGCAAGTCTCGGTTTCAACACATGGTGCGGTGAGCGTGGAGTGTGACCGATTCAAGAAACTCTCAAGATGAACTCCATGGACGGAGGTGGAGGAAGCTCCGACCCGGGTCACTCGCAGCCCCCGGTGACTGGGGTGACGTTAGAGATGTTCGAAAACTTCAAGCGAGAGGTCCTGCAGACCTTTGAGGTTGCCTTCGCCATGATAGTCGGAGGCAGAAGAGGAGATGGTCCGGAGGTCCCACCCGAGCAGGTGGACGCAGGAACTCTCGGCCAACAGTCCAGGAAGGAAGTACCGGTGAGGGGGGAGTGGGAGGGTGCCATACCCCCACTCGCCCATCCTCAAGGGGGCGAGCTCAGGAGGGGGGCGCCCTCCCAGCTCGCCCCGCCCCTTCAAGGGGGCGAGCTCAGGAGGGGGCGCCCTCCCAGCTCGCCCCGCCCCTTCAAGGGGGCGAGCTCCGGAGGGGGATGCCCTCCCAGCTCGCCCCGGCTCTTCTAGCCCAGCCCCAAAGGGGGACGAGCGGGGAGGCATTCGGCCCCCTCTCGCCCCACCCCAAAAGGAGTCAAAATGTTGGTGGACGAGGCCACCCGGGGGAGCGGCTACCCAATAACCCGACGAGCACAGGGGTTACCATCTCGACTCCGCGAGAGCAAGGAGGGGGAGGCTTCAAAAGGAAAAGATCCAACCGCCCGAGGTGGATGCAAGGGGAGAGGACACCTCCCCCACTGCCCCGGCAGGCTCGGGCGATCGGCCAAGGTAGAAGAAAGAACCGCTCGGGAGAAAGAAGGGGCATCCGAGCAGAGTTGCCTTACTGTGACTTCCATCAGGAGGAGGGTCACGTGACATCCACCTGCCCCGAGTTCTTGGAGACGAAGGGGGCAAGGGGCCAGAAGCCGCAGCATCAACAACCAGAGGAGGTCGAGGAGGACCGTGCCTGGGAGTAGAAGCCCGAGTCCCGGTCCCCGTGCTTAGTTTTGTTTTTTTGAGTCCATGTAGTAGGATGAAGCGTTTCCGTACTTGGTTTTCTTGCATGTAACCAGCTGACTAATGTAATAAAAATTTTGTTTTTCAAAATATTTTTCCCCTCGGATGGTTCCGCTAGCCGGGCTCTCTCTAGCCGGCAGGGCAGGTTGACCTCCCAGGGAGGGTAAATATTTTTCCCCTCGGATGGTTCCGCTAGCCGGGCTCTCTCTAGCCGGCAGGGCAGGTTGACCTCCCAGGGAGGGTAAATATTTTTCCCCTCGGATGGTTCCGCTAGGCGGGCTCTCTCTAGCCGGCAGGGCAGGTTGACCTCCCAGGGAGGGTAAATATTTTTCCCCTCGGATGGTTCCGCTAGCCGGGCTCTCTCTAGCCGGCAGGGCAGGTTGACCTCCCAGGGAGGGTAAATATTTTTCCCCTCGGATGGTTCTGCTAGCCGGGCTCTCCCTAGCCGGCAGGGCAGGTTGACCTCCCAGGGAGGGTAAGCGACTAAGACCCCGAGCAGATACCGCTGACCAGGCTCCCATCTAGCTGGCAGGACAGGAGATTCACTCGGTGAGGCAGGAGGTTCACATTGGTTAAGGCCCCGAGCAGAGACCGCTGACCAGGCTCCTATCTAGCTGGCAGGACAGGAGATTCACTCGGTGAGGCAGGTGATTCATATTGGTTAAGGCCCCGAGCAGAGACCGCTGACCAGGCTCCCATCTAGCTGGCATGACAGGAGATTCACTCGGTGAGGCAAGTAATTCATATTGGTTAAGGCCCCGAGCAGAGACCGCTGACCAGGCTCCCATCTAGCTGGCAGGACAGGAGATTCACTCGGTGAGGCAGGAGGTTCACATTGGTTAAGGCCCCGAGCAGAGACCGCTGACCAGGCTCCCATCTAGCTGGCAGGACAGGAGATTTACTCGGTGAGGCAGGTGATTCATATTGGTTAAGGCCCCGAGCAGAGACCGCTGACCAGGCTCCCATCTAGCTGGCAGGACAGGAGATTCACTCGGTGAGGCAGGTGATTCATATCGGTTAAGGCCCCGAGCAGAGACCGCTGACCAGGCTCCCATCCAGCTGGCAGGACAGGAGATTCACTCGGTGAGGCAGGTGATTCATATTGGTTAAGGCCCCGAGCAGAGACCGCTGACCAGGCTCCCATCTAGCTGGCAGGACAGGAGATTCACTCGGTGAGGCAGGTGATTCATATCGGTTAAGGCCCCGAGCAGAAACCGCTGACCAGGCTCCCATCCAGCTGGCAGGACAGGAGATTCACTCGGTGAGGCAAGTGATTCATATTGGTTAAGGCCCCGAGCAGAGACCGCTGACCAGTCTCCCATCTAGCTGGCAGGACAGGAGATTCACTCGGTGAGGCAGGTGATTCATATTGGTTAAGGCCCCGAGCAGAGACCGCTGACCAGGCTCCCATCCAGCTGGCAGGACAGGAGATTCACTCGGTGAGGCAGGAGATTCATGTTGGCTAAGAGTTTTTCCCCCGAAGTGGTCTCGCTAGCCTGGCTCTCACTAGCTGGCAGGGTTGGAAGACCTCTCGGGGAAGCTATGTATTTTTCCCCCGAAGTGGTCTCGCTAGTCGGGCTCTCACTAGCCGGCAGGGTTGGAAGACCTCTCGGGGAGGCTATGTATTTTCCCCCGAAGTGGTCTCGCTAGCCGGGCTCTCACTAGTCGGCCGAGTTAGAAGACCTCTCGGGGAGGCTATGTATTTTCCCCGAAGTGGTCTCGCTAGCCGGGCTCTTACTAGCCGGCAGAGTTGGAAGACCTCTCGGGGAGGCTATGTATTTTCCCCTGAAGTGGTCTCGCTAGCTGGGCTCTCACTAGCCGGCAAGGTTGGAAGACCTCTCGGGGAGGCTATGTATTTTCCCCCGAAGTGGTCTCGCTAGCCGGGCTCTCACTAGCCGGCAGGGTTGGAAGACCTCTCGGGGAGGCTATGTATTTTCCCCCGAAGTGGTCTCGCTAGCCGGGCTCTCACTAGCCGGCAGGGTTGGAAGACCTCTCGGGGAGGCTATGTATTTTTCCTCCAAAGTGGTCCCGCTAGCCGGGCTCTCACTGGCCGGCAGGGATGGAGGACCTCTCGAGGAGGCTTTATGTTTTCTCTCAAAGTAACTCCGTTAGCCGTATTCCCAACGACACTCATCGAATATGCAGGGTTGGACATTTCTTTCCGAGCGTGAGCCACGCTCGAAAAGAGCGGGGATTGTGTACAACCCCGATATTCGCCGAGTATAGGCAAGAGGTAGAGGCAAGGGGGACGAGCGATGAGGGATGAAGCCTCCCGCTTGCCCGGCCTACATAGGGGAGCGAGAGGTGGAGGGACAAGTCCCCACCCCCAAGGGGGGGCGAGCCCGGGCTGCTGCCCGGGGGCTCGCCCCCGCTCCCAGCAAGGGGGGCGAGCCCGGGCTGCTGCCCGGGGGCTCGCCCCCACTCCCAGCAAAGGGGGCGAGCCCGGGCTGCTGCCCGGGGGCTCGCCCCCACTCCCAGCAAAGGGGGCGAGCCCGGGCTGCTGCCCGGGGGCTCGCCCCCGCTCCCAGCTAGGGGGGCGAGCCCGGGCTGCTGTCCGGGGGCTCGCCCCCGCTCCCAGCTAAGGGGCGAGCCCGGGCTGCTGCCCGGGGGCTCGCCCCCGCTCCCAGCTAGGGGGGCGAGCCCGGGCTGCTGCCCGGGGGCTCGCCCCCGCTCCCAGCAAGGGGGCGAGACCGGGCCGTCGCCCGGTGATCACGCCCCCGCCCCCAACATTAAGGGGCGAGAGGAGGAGGGGCGAGCCCCCCTCTCGCCCCCTGCGTCCAAGGAAGGGGCGAGCTTCTCTCGCCCCACGCCCAGTAGGGGACGAGCCCAGGAGGGCATTCGGTCTGCGTTTAGCACCGTGGAACGGCGGGATTTGGCTATTCGCAGGCCAAGTCCGGGGTATTTTGGTAATTTCACGGATCGGTTTTTGGTTATTCGCAGCCCAACTTCAGAAATCCTATAAATAGGACCAAGGGGACACCATTTGAGGGGATCTCATTCTAGGCTAGCTCTCTCCCTCTCTCTCTCCCCCCACTTTCTCTCTCTAGTGGGTGAGGAGAGTCTCAAGTGGTGCCCAAGCTTAGTAGTGGCTTGGGAGGGGAAGTTCCTAAGGGGCTTCCGGGTATGTGGCGGGACCTCCCCACTAAGCCCTTGGTCCAGTCCCTAGTTCCAACACCTTCAACCTAGAGCTCTCCCTTGGGAGGAGTAAGGATTGGTCGTCCCTCGGCTAGCTGAGGGCCCCGAACTCCACAAAGACTAAGTCTTGTTCGCAAGTCTCGGTTTCAACAGGTACCGACCAAGTTCCACTATTTTCTAGAGGGTTACAAAAGTTATTTCTCGAGGGTGACAGACCACCGCTCGTTACAATGATTCTTCTGGACCGCGGAGGTCGCTTAGAGTGGAATGGTGATGAGCGTGCTCGAAAAATAATATTTTCCTTGGTATCACTCATCAGAAATCTGCCACTTATTGATCCAAGATGATGACGCATATTGGTTTTTTTAATTTAATCATTTGACTCAAGGCCCGGCATCTGTTTTTTTTCGTTAGTATAGTTGATCAATTTACGTCAAACCCTAGAAATTCACATTGGAGTGCAAGGATGCATATCATTCATTATTTGAAAGGTACATCAGAGCAAGGGAACATGTTTGAGAACTTTGAGAGCATTGTAAAGTTGCATGATTTATAAATGCAGAATGGATTGGATCATATGTAATCGATATCAATCACCTGTTTTTATATGTTTGTTGAAGGCAATTTAGCATATGACAAATCAAGAAACAAAATTATCTCATGTTCGAGTACCGAGTCAAATATAGTCATGATAGATACTATGAGCAAGCTATTAGGTATAAATTCGAGAAATAGTTTTCAATCTATGGTGCCAATACACCTTTATTTTTATAACAATGTTGTCTACCTTACCAGCAATCCAATGAACAAAGAACTTCGAATTAGGATGTTATTTTATTTGGAAAAAGATTGAAAAAATGAACATTCATACTGTCCACATTAAAATTTACTATCGATTAGCAGACCTACTCACTAAGACATAGGGTTGATGTTGAGTGCAATTTCGAGGAGTATGTCTAGGAAAGTTTCTGTTAGGAAAATTTGTATTATCTATTATTTGTAAAGCAATACCGTGTGCACACACACAATAAAGGGACATGCGCGTGCCCCCTCATACGCAGTGTGTGGAGGTGACACCATTGTTCGATGTCCCTGTAATGTGTGGCGAAAAATGATTTTTTATGGAGGTCATTGATATATGTGTGTGTGTGTCTGGAGAGAGAGAGAGATACATACATACTAGGGAACATGCAGGTATGTGTATGTATGTATATGTTACGGGCGTGCACGTCGACGAGATGCCGTGGCAGGTCTACACGCGATGGAAGAAGACGACGGGTCTGGAGGAGGAGAGGCCAAAGACGCGACTATGGCTTGATTATTTTATTGCTAATCGCATTCTGTCATTTCATATTATGTATGTGTACGCTTTTATTTTTAATTGCTTTCGCTATCCGCACCCCGCGCCTATAAGGGGTGGTGTTGTACCTTTTGGATTATTTTTGGATGAATGTGTTTTAGGGTTGCTCCCTAGTCGCTCTCTCAATCCCTTTTCCTCCTCTTTCTTTCCTCTCCTCCGCCGGCCCTCCCCCTCGCCGGATTCCTCCCCGGGTATCGTAATATTTGGTCCGACCTGCCTCACCGCTCGCCGCTATCGCCGTCGGTGCTTCATCTGTCGTCCTCCCACTTCCATCTATAGCTCGTTGCCTCGCCCGACTACTGCGATCGACAGCGCCCAAGCATCGCAGTTCCGCCAGCGTCGTGGATCCGCTTCCTTGCGTCGTCTTCTTGCGTTGATCGAGGCCATCTTCACCTTTCCCAGTCGCCAAAGTCGCGGGTCCTTGCGTCGATCGTCGCCGTTTTCGCCTTCGCCAGCCGCCAGGCCCGCCTCCTTGCGTCAATCGACGCCGTCTTCGATTCCCCAGCCGCCAGAGCCGTGGATCCGCCTCCGTGCGTCCGTCCAGCACCAGGACCCGACGACCCCGTCGAGCGCCACCCTTTTCTAGCCGCCGTCCGTCGGATCCAGCTCCCATGGCTCCCAATCTCCGCTCCTCCGGAGACCCCGCTCCTGATGCCGCCGCCTTGAGCCGCCGCGTGGAGGCTCAGGAACAACTCGTCGCCTCCATGCACACCTCCCTCCTCGCCCTCCACTCCAAAATTGACTTTACAGTCTGCCTGGGTGATGGTCGTCGCCGGCCGACCTACGGGTGTTGCACCGCTGATGCAGGACGATGCGTAGGGTTTACGCGCTTGTCGGCTATTTCTAGGAAACCCTAAATGCATGTAATTAAAAAATTAAAATTTGAGCGGGCGTGCACGAACTTAAAGAAATTAAGCAACTAAATTTTGTAAGCCATAAAATCACTACTTTTGTTCAAATTGAATTGTCTTGAAGTTATGGTTCAATTCTAAATCCGGGAAAGGAAATTTGCAACTTTCGTTCCGTTCCCCTTGTTGTAGCAAACAGAAATCGTGAACTCCAAATACGTTTCCGTTTGGAGTTTTCGACGTAGCGTTCGCTGACAAGACCCGAGCGAAAATCCAACGATGAATCTAATAACCTAAGAGAAAATGTAGACGCACACAAAGGAAAAGAAAGGAACAAGTTACCCACGGAAAGAGGCGTCTTTCCGCAATCGAAGTTGACGGCGATCCCGCGAGGAATTCCTCGTCACCTTCGATCTCCCGCTCCGAGGTCGGCCGCTATCGCATAAGGGCACCACGGAAATAATTCACTCACTCTCACACTAAGTGGTTCCACGGAAATCTCAAATACTCACTAGTGCAAGAAGCCACAAACTAAACAACCTAATTTCTCAATCACTCTCACACACAAACAGGGTTCCACGTAATCTCGAACACACGAACCCAAATTCACTCACTCTCACACATATTACTGTTTCCCTTTAATAATTAAAACTACTAGTCATCATCTTCCCAAATGGAAAGCCGCAACCCAAGCACATTCTCATCAGCCGATTACTCCTAACTGGAATTCACAAATAAACTCCAATCAGACACACAAGCGAAATCTTCTACTCAATCAGCATCTTCAACAGGAAGCCCATCAGAAATTAGTAATGACAAACTCCACAGGAAACGAATGAAAGAGGAAAGAACAAAATAAGTTTGAACTTCTCCAAATCAAATCAATCTCACGGGAAACACACAACTACACACAAAACAATTCACTATTCATCGCCTCTATCACCAAAGCAAAAACGCAGAACCACAAGTTCGTTTTCAGTTCTCAAAATCAAAATCTCCCCTTACCAAAATCAATCCCCCCGCCTTTTATACCTCGCCAGCAGAATAACGAACCGAGGTTAACTCTTTGCCTCGTCGGCCATGGCGGAAGTTCCTGACCTGGACATGGGCGGCGGTTGAACTGCTGGGAGAGATCGTGGCTTTGGCGGTTGCAGAAACTCCCACTTGAGGGATCGACGAACGGCTGAGATCGTGGACCGGGAAAGAGCGTTGGATCAGTCGTCGTTTCTGGTGGTTTGGGCGCGACTGCTTCTCCTGGTGCTGAGGTAATGTCGGGTGGTGCGGGAAGAGCCGAGCCCAAGCTTTGCGGGAAGTTAACAGTGGTTCGGGCGTGCTTCAGCTGAACGGAGTACGAATAGGACTTAACATATCTATATATATATATATATATATTTCTATAGCTGTTTATATATATATATATAGGGACGCTATACACGTAGGCGTGTACAAAATACAAAGATTCAACACCGAAGTTACAAAATAAAATCAAATCTAACAAGATAAAATTGCAAAATGAATTGCAATAATTTCAGGGTCGGTAGAGGTCCGGACGGCTGCGGCGGCGGGCACTTTTGCGTCGACCTGATCTGGGTGGGTCTCCACCAACTCTCCCCCTCTCGAAATCACTCATCTCTGGTGAGTGTTCCAACCGGTAGTGTTGTAGAAGATCGGCATCCATACGCTGTAACTCCTCGGCCAAGACCCAGCTGGTCTCGGTCTCTGGTCTGCCATGCCAACGAACCAAATATCTCTGAAAACCACCATCAGTAGTGGTCACTGTCTCGTCATCCAATATCTGCTCGGGAACCAATATCTGTCGCGGAAGTCTATCAGCGGCTCTGGGAACTGGTATGAAAGAATCACCTGGCGCCTCACGCTCATCCTGAAATCTGTCAGTGGAAAATGGGAGAACTGCAGAGGGTGTGTCAGTAACTGAATGAGTGTCGGTATGTCCGGAATGTGGCTCCCTACTAGCACTCCCCAACCCAGAAGCAACAAATGGAGGAGAAGGCAATGGAAGATCTAAAGATTCATGCGGGTAATCGTGGAATAAAGTCAGATCGGCTACGTTGAAAACCGGATTTGCACCCCAATCGGAAGGCATCTCAAGTTCATACGCATTTTGCCCAATCCGCTTGACCACTCTAAAGGGTCCAGTTCTACGGTCAGCTAACTTCTTTACGGTACCCGAAGGTAACCGTTCCGGATTTAGCCGAACCATCACGAAGTCATCCACTTTGAAACTAATAGCTCTTTTATGCTTGTTAGCTTGAGTTGCGTATAAATCATAAGTACTATGCAATTTCCGCTCAATTTCTTTATGCAAATCATGCAAATGCAATGCATAGTCGTGTGCAAACTGGCTAGTCCTAAAAGTGGGTGGTAGTGGGGCTAAATCTAGCGGCACTCGTGCAGTGTGACCATGAACAACCTCGTTGGGAGATAAACCCGTAGATCTATTCTTCGAATTATTATAGGCCAATTGAGCGTGTGGAAGAATTAGATCCCAATTCCCCTGGTGATCTCCTACCAAACAGCGCAGTAAATTTCCTAAACTCCTATTAACAACCTCAGTTTGACCGTCGGTCTGTGGATGATAGGCGGTCGAAAATAGAAGTTTAGTACCTAATAGTCTCCAGAGCGACTTCCAAAAATAACTGGTGAACTTGACATCTCGATCCGTAACGATAGTCTTGGGTATCCCTCGGTGCGCGACAACCTCTTTATAATAAATTCTGGCAACATGAGAGGCATCGTCGGTTTTGTTGCAGGGAATGAAATATGCCATTTTAGAAAACCGATCGACCACTACAAGAATGGAATCGTGCTTCCTAAAAGTGCGCGGCAATCCAAGCACAAAATCCATGCTAACATCGTCCCAAGGAATACTGGGCACCGGTAAAGGTGTGTATAATCCAGCGGGCTGTTTATTGCCCTTCGCTACCTGACAAGTGCGGCAACTACTGACAATCTGTGCGATAACCCGCTTCATCCCGGGCCAATAGAATCGCTCTTCTACTAAGGCTACCGTCTTATCTCGTCCAAAGTGTCCACCTAAGCCTCCGCCATGTAACTCCCATACAATGAAATTTCGCAACGAGGTGTGGGGAATACACAGACGGGTTCCCCGAAACAAATATCCGTCTCGAATGAGATAATCTGTCTCATCGTGAAAGGGATCAGAGCGTATCGCATCATAAATTCCGCTAAAATCGGGACAACTAGAATAGTCATCTTTGATACGCTCAAATCCTATCACCTGAGTACGCATCTGTGATAATACGAGGGTAACTCGACTAAGGGCGTCGGCAACCCGATTCTCCGTTCCCTTACAGTGCTTGAGAACGAAGGTGTACTCCTGTAAATATGATACCCACTTAGCCTGTCGAGGGTTCAACTTTTGCTGCGAATTGATATAACGCAATGCCTGATGATCGGAGTGGAGGACAAACTCTTTGGGCAATAGATAATGCCTCCAGTGACGCAACGTTTGCACAATCGCATAGAACTCACGCTCGTAGTTGGAATAATTCAGCTTCGGGCCTGAAAGCTTTTCACTAAAAAATCCAACGGGGTGACCCTCTTGACTAAGTACACCTCCTATCCCAACTCCGGAGGCATCGCAGGATACCTCGAACACGTGACCAAAATCAGGGAGTCTCAAAACAGGTGCAGTGGACATCTTATCCTTGATGATCTCAAAGGCTCTAGCTGCCGATGATGTCCACTGGAAATTTCCCTTCTTCGTACACTCAGTGACTGGCGCCATAATAGAACTGAAGTTCTTAATGAATCGACGATAAAAGGTGGCTAGCCCATGAAAACTACGGACATCGTGAATGTTCTGGGGTGTAGGCCACTCACGAATCGCTCGGACTTTCTCGGGGTCCATAGTGATGCCAGCGGAGCTCACTATATATCCCAAGAATATAACAGACTCAGCCATAAAAACGCATTTCTTCAAATTGATGTATAGTCGCTCGGCTCGCAGGAGCTCGAAAATAGTACGTAGGTGAGTCAAATGCTCACTCTCGGTCTGACTATAGATCAAAATGTCATCGAAATAAACTACTACGAATTTTCCAATATAAGGTCTGAAGACATGGGTCATCATCCGAGCGAAAGTACTAGGGGCATTGGACAACCCAAAGGGCATCACAAGCCACTCATAAAGCCCATCCTTCGACTTGAAGGCAGTCTTCCACTCGTCTCCTTCGCGTATACGGATCTGATGATAACCACTACGAAGGTCGATCTTAGAGAAGATCGTGGCCCCAGTCAACATATCCAACATGTCATCCAGTCGGGGTATCGGAAATCGATATTTCACTGTGATCTTGTTGACAGCGCGACTGTCAACGCACATACGCCAAGTACCATCCCTTTTCGGGGCAAGGAGGGCAGGCACCGCACAAGGGCTAAGGCTATGGCGAATAAAGCCTCTATCTAATAACTCTCCAATCTGCTTCTGCAGCTCCTCGTGGGCGGCAGGATTCAATCGATAATGCGGTAGATGAGGGAGAGAAGCTCCAGGAACAAGGTCTATCGCATGCTGAATACACCTCATGGGAGGTAACTCAGTCGGATGCTCGTCAGGGTGTAGGTCCTGGAACTCCTCTAAGAGTCTCCTAGCAGGTATAAGAGTAGACTCATATGTCTCTGATAGAGCAGATGCCTGTAAAACCACTAAGGCATAATAGAATCCGCCGTCAAAACTCTCTCGATGGAACTCAGTACCTCGTATGATGCTAAGAGTCTTCTTCCTTTCAGTGGGAGGAAGAGATTCTTTCGCACTACTACTCGCGCGGAATGTCGGTGCTTTGGGTCGCACCGAGGTCAACACTACTCTCTTCCCGTCCAGTAGAAAGGAGCAAGTATTGGACCTGCCATGTATGGTGACATCTCGGTCGTACAACCAAGGTCGCCCAAGTAAAACGTGGCACACATCCATAGGCATAACATCACACCATATCTTATCGGAGTACGTTCCGATAGTGATGGGCACTAAACATCTCCTAGTCACCGATAGTGTAGTCTTGGTAATCCAAGCTACTTGAAATGGGGATGGGTGCGGCTCAGCAGTGAGTCCCATGCGGGCTAGAGCTGTCTCGGCTATCACATTCATACAACTCCCGCTATCCACTACTAAACGACACACTTTCTCCCCAGCCTTGAAGTAGGCCTGGAAGATGTTCGTCCGCCAATAATCGACTGATTCTTGCGGTGTAGATAACATGCATCTCACCACTAGAACGCCGGAATCTATCTCCTCATCACTAGGCGTACCGTACACTTCGTCGTTCAAAACGTGTGAGTCCCTCTCGACTCTCTCTTCTTCTACATGCTCATCCTCCTCAGTCACCTCATGAATAACTAACGTGCCTTTCCTCTTGGGACAATCCCTCGAAATATGGCCCATCTACTGGCACTCATAACATCGGATCTGTGAAGGGGTCACAGTTCCCATGGGGGACTTCCTATTCTGATCTCTGGTGTAGGTCGAGGTAGGCTTCGTTGCACTCTCCTTACCTTTCTGTTCTTCTTTCTTGTAAGAAGTGTTCGTTTTAGGTTGAGATTTGAACCGGGAGGTTCTCTTCTGGTGCTCTTCGATATCGATGGCGATAGATATGATCTCAGGGAGAGAATAATGGTCATATCGAATCAACTCATCTCGGATCTCAGATCGTAGCCCACACTTAAATTTGGATAATGTGTCACGTGGGTGTTCTACTACATTGCACCTAATCATAAGATCCTTCATCTCAGCTAAATAATCAGAAACTGATTTGGACCCTTGACGTAAAGACGTCAGCTCGTCTCGTAGACGGGACTGATAATGCTGGGGAATGTACTGCTCCTCTAATATGACCTTCATGTGGGGCCAAAGTGTAATGGGAGGGCGTCCATTCCTCTCTAAACTACGCTCTTCGCCTATCCAAAAGATCTTCGCTCGCCCAGTCAATCTCATTTTGGCGAACTGAACCTTTTGGTCCTCCGTCATACGATACCAGTCAAAATAAGTCTCAATATCAATAACCCAATCTGAAAAGACTTTGGGATCCATAGAACCATCATAAAGTGGTGGATCAAGTTTCACCACTCGGGTTAGATCCGGTCGCCTATCCCGGGGAGGATAGTCGTAATCATCATCGTAAGGATCACGATAGTCTCGACGCCGTGGGGGCGGAGGTCGATGCCAATCTCTAGGGCGATCATCACGATGCATGGCCGGTATAGGCCGATGATGGTCTCGAGGACGCTCCTCTCTCGCTACGTCATAATCTGGTCTCTCCTGATAATTATCTCGCATGCCTAATATAGGCCCTCGTTGGGGTTCAGGAAAATTCCTTGGAAAATTCCCACCCTGATCGCGTGCAAACTCGAACCTATCTACGGGATTCCGACCCTCTTCCTCAAATAGAGGATTTCTCCTAAGTGCAGACCTCTCTCCATAGTGTGGAG
This sequence comes from Dactylorhiza incarnata, assembly GCA_033032865.1. Taxonomy (NCBI): domain Eukaryota; kingdom Viridiplantae; phylum Streptophyta; class Magnoliopsida; order Asparagales; family Orchidaceae; genus Dactylorhiza; species Dactylorhiza incarnata. The sequence continues at coordinate 1,128,772 of JAWHQI010000358.1, read as the reverse complement.
GGGCTTCGTACTGTGGACGAACAGAATGCTCATCTCGAATTGCAGGCGGCATTGAAACTCGAGGGGGTACTTCTAAACTATTCATCCTAACACTAAGGTTTTCAAACCCTTCTCTCACATGATAGACACTCTCGGTTAACGCTGCCATTTGGTGGGCGAAAGGTAGAAACCACTGGGGTGGCTCCGTCCCTTCGTTCACACGACTCGCTTGGCCACGTTCAACTCGACGCATCTCTGAGTTTACCTCTGGAGGATGTTCAGGTGGAGTGTGATGTGGTGAACTCATACTCACTAACCTACCACTACGCAAATGCATGCAAGCACCAAGTTAAGATGATGATTATGCTAAAAATAAAATAAAATTAAAAACTTCTTTTTTTTTTGAAAAATTTTAAAATGCTATGCGGGGTTCCTATTCTACGCAGGGCGGATTTCGAAATTTAGAAAAATTTCGGAACCTCCCTCTGATACCAAATTGATGCAGGACGACGCGTAGGGTTTACGCGCTTGTCGGCTATTTCTAGGAAACCCTAAATGCATGTAATTAAAAAATTAAAATTTGAGCGGGCGTGCACGAACTTAAAGAAATTAAGCAACTAAATTTTGTAAGCCATAAAATCACTATTTTTGTTCAAATTGAATTGTCTTGAAGTTATGGTTCAATTCTAAATCCGGGAAAGGAAATTTGCAACTTTCGTTCCGTTCCCCTTGTTGTAGCAAACAGAAATCGTGAACTCCAAATACGTTTCCGTTTGGAGTTTTCGACGTAGCGTTCGCTGACAAGACCCGAGCGAAAATCCAACGATGAATCTAATAACCTAAGAGAAAATGTAGACGCACACAAAGGAAAAGAAAGGAACAAGTTACCCACGGAAAGAGGCGTCTTTCCGCAATCGAAGTTGACGGCGATCCCGCGAGGAATTCCTCGTCACCTTCGATCTCCCGCTCCGAGGTCGGCCGCTATCGCATAAGGGCACCACGGAAATAATTCACTCACTCTCACACTAAGTGGTTCCACGGAAATCTCAAATACTCACTAGTGCAAGAAGCCACAAACTAAACAACCTAATTTCTCAATCACTCTCACACACAAACAGGATTCCACGTAATCTCGAACACACGAACCCAAATTCACTCACTCTCACACATATTACTGTTTCCCTTTAATAATTAAAACTACTAGTCATCATCTTCCCAAATGGAAAGCCGCAACCCAAGCACATTCTCATCAGCCGATTACTCCTAACTGGAATTCACAAATAAACTCCAATCAGACACACAAGCGAAATCTTCTACTCAATCAGCATCTTCAACAGGAAGCCCATCAGAAATTAGTAATGGCAAACTCCACAGGAAACGAATGAAAGAGGAAAGAACAAAATAAGTTTGAACTTCTCCAAATCAAATCAATCTCACGGGAAACACACAACTACAAACAAAACAATTCACTATTCATCGCCTCTATCACCGAAGCAAAAACGCAGAACCACAAGTTCGTTTTCAGTTCTCAAAATCAAAATCTCCCCTTACCAAAATCAATCCCCCGCCTTTTATACCTCGCCAGCAGAATAACGAACTGAGGTTAACTCTTTGCCTCGTCGGCCATGGCGGAAGTTCCTGACCTGGACATGGGCGGCGGTTGAACTGCTGGGAGAGATCGTGGCTTTGGCGGTTGCAGAAACTCCCACTTGAGGGATCGACGAACGGCTGAGATCGTGGACCGGGAAAGAGCGTTGGATCAGTCGTCGTTTCTGGTGGTTTGGGCGCGACTGCTTCTCCTGGTGCTGAGGTAATGTCGGGTGGTGCGGGAAGAGCCGAGCCCAAGCTTTGCGGGAAGTTAACAGTGGTTCGGGCGCGCTTCAGCTGAACGGAGTACGAATAGGACTTAACATATATATATATATATATATATATTTCTATAGCTGTTTATATATATATATATATATATAGGGACGCTATACACGTAGGCGTGTACAAAATACAAAGATTCAACACCGAAGTTACAAAATAAAATCAAATCTAACAAGATAAAATTGCAAAATGAATTGCAATAATTTCAGGGTCGGTAGAGGTCCGGACGGGTGCGGCGGCGGGCACTTTTGCGTCGACCTGATCTGGGTGGGTCTCCACCAACCGCTCTCTCCCTGACAGTGGGGTCCTGCCCGGTGACCGCTGACTTCTACGCTTTCGGCCTCGGTGGTATTGACTCCATTCTGGGATTGGCTTGGCTCCGCACGCTTGGCGAAGTGCGGGTCAACTGGGACAATATGACTATGCAGTTCCTTCAGGAGGGCCAGACGCGCCGCCTGGTGGGTGACTCCGCTCTGTTTGCTCTCCAGTCTCCACCCGTGCGATTCAGCTGACCGCCGACGTCGACTTTTCCGCGTGGCTTTGGCCGCTCTCCGCTCCGGCACCGCCGCCTCGATCACACCCGGCCGACCTTCAGGCGTTACTCGCCGAGTTTGATGACATCTTTGAGGCCCCGATCAGCCTCCCTCTGGCTCGCCCGACTGATCACGACATTCCCCTCCAGCCCGGTACTGCGGCGGTGTCGGTACGCCCTTACCGCTTACAGCCATTTGCAGAAAGACGAGATCGGGTGGTTGGTCCATGAGATGTTGATGGGAGGCCTTATCCTCCCCAGTGCGAGCCCCTTCTCTAGCCCGGTTCTCCTGGTTCGGAAGAAGGACGGTAGCTGGCGATTTTGCGTGGACTACCGGGAGCTCAAAAAGGTCACCATTCCAGACAGGTACCCGATCCCAGTTATTCAGGAGCTTCTGGACGAGCTCCACGACGCCATATTCTTCACCAAGCTGGACCTTCGAGCGGGCTATCACCAGATCCGTGTATGGCCCGAGGACATCACCAAGACCGCCTTTCGGACGCATGTTGGTCTCTACTAGTTCTTGGTCACGCCCTTCGACCTGACCAACGCACCGACCACCTTCCAGACGACGATGAACGACTTTTTCAGAGCGGTACTTCGTCGACACATTCTCATTTTTAATGACATTTTGGTGTACAGTTCTTCCAGTCAGGATCACCTTCAGCACGCCCGCCTCTCTCTGACTACCATCCGGCGCCATCACCTCAAGCTCCACCCGAAGAAGTGCTCTTTTGGGGCGGCGAAAGTGAGCTACCTCGTCTACACCATCTCGGCCTGAGGGTCGTCATGGACGAGGAGAAGATTGCGGCGGTCCTTCATTGGCTGACTCATACATCCCTGCTGGACGTCCGAGGATTCCTTGGCCTGACGGGATACTATCGTCGTTTCATCCAAGGGTACGGGGCTCTAGCTCGACCCCTCACGCAGCTTCTGAAGAAGTCGGAGGAGGGCCCTTTTCAGTGGACGGCCGCCGCCGCCTTTGCCGCCCTTCAACAGACCCTAGTTCACGGGCCGGTGCTGGCCATGCCAGATTTCTCTCTTCCGTTCCTAGTGGAGTGTGACGCATCGGGCGCCGGGGTGGGAGTCGTACTCATGCAGGCCGGACGACTGATAGCCTGCTTCAGCCGCGCTTTCTCCAACACTGTCCGCAGCCGCTCCGCATATGAGAACGAGCTCATGGGCCTCGTCCTCGCCGTTCAACATTGGCGCCCATATCTACTGGGACGCCCCTTCGTGGTCTGCATCGACCACCACAGTTTCCACTACCTCCTCCAACAGAAGATCGCAACTCCCGCCCAGCAGGTATGGGTGGCCAAACTCCTGGGCTATGATTTCACCATCGAGTTCCGCCCGGGGAGGGAAAACCGAGCGGCCTATGCCCTCTCTCGACGGAGCCAGTCGCCAGAGCTCACGGCCATCTCTCGGGCGATGTGGGAAGACGCAGCGACCATCCAGCACGAGGTTGAGGCCGACCCCGTTCTATCCGGGATTCGGACGGCGCTCATCGCGGACGCCACCGCCCATCCACCATACTCGCTTGTAGGGGGCCTTCTGTTCTTCAAGGCCCACCTTGCTCTAGCGCCCTCTTCACTGAGCATTCCCCGCCTCCTCACCGAGTTTCATGCTTCGCCCTTCGGAGGGCACGCCGGGGCCTTCCGTACCTATCGCCGTTTAGCATCCTCTCTCTACTGGCCCCACATGTTCCGACAGGTCAAAGCATTCGTGGTTGCCTGTCTGGTCTGCCAGAAAACCAAGTACGAGGCAGCATTTCCAGCCGGACTCCTTCAACCTCTTCCCATTCTGGACCGCGTTTGGGAGGATGTGGCCATGGACTTCATTACTCGGCTACCACGCTCCCAGGGATTCGATTGTATCTTGGTCGTGGTGGACAAACTGTCCAAATACGGCCATTTTATTCTCCTTCGTCGCCCCTACACCGCCGCCACAGTTGCAGATAGCTTCATCAGCGGCGGCGTACGCCTTCAGGGGTTTCCTCGGTTGATCGTGAGCGATCATGATCCGCATTTCTTAAGCACCTTCTGGTCCACACTTTTTCGGCTACAGGGTACTCGCCTCCGCATGAGCACCACTCACCACCTACAGATAGATGGTCAGTTTGAGGTTCTCAACCGCTGCATGGAGACGTACCTTCGTTGTTTTGTGGGGAAGCAACCCCGCGGATGGGCCAAGTAGCTCTGTTGGGCCGAGTACTCCTACAACACCGCCTACCACCACGCTGTAGTCACCACTCTGTTCGAGGCTGTCTATGGCCGGCCACCACCCCCATTCTCCGCCATCTGCCGGGAGAGTGCCAGGTCGAGAGTTTGGTCACCGCCCTGCAGGACTGTGACACCATCCTGGACCACTTGAAGCATCACCTCTTACGGGCCCAATAGAAGATGTTATCCTTTGCGAACAAGAAGCGGCACGACCTTTCCTTTCAGGTGGGGGAGAAGGTGTTCATCAAATTGCACCTATACTGCCAGCTGTCTGTGGAATACAGGCCATGCCTGAAGCTATCCCCACGGTTCTTTGGCCCATTTGAGATACTGACGCGTATCGGGGCGGTCGCCTACCGCCTCCCCGATGAGAGCCGCATACACCCGGTCTTCCACGTTTCTTAGCTACGTCGTGCGGTGGGCAACCACGCCAACACGGATCACATTCCGGCCGACGTCGATCTCGCCGGCGAGGCACTGTATTACCCGACCATGATACTCGATCGCCGCTGCCTTCTGCCGGGAGTCCCCACTTCGGAGGAAATTTTGGTTGCATGGGCTAATCACCCAGACTCCGATGCTACATGGCTTTCTCAGAATGATTTCTGCCGCCAGTTCGCTGACTACTGCCTTGAGGACAAGACACATTTTCCAAACGGTGGTATTGTTACGGACGTGCACGTCGACGAGACGTTGTGGCGGATCTACACGCGAAGGAAGACGATGACACGTCCGTCTGGAGGAGGAGAGGCCGAAGACGCTTTTATTTTTAATTGCTTTCGCTATCCGCACCCCGCGCCTATAAGGGGTGGTATTGTACCTTTTGGATTATTTTTGGATGAATGTGTTTTAGGGTTGCTCCCTAGTCTCTCTCTCAATCCCTTTTCCTCCTCTATCTCTCATCTCCTCCGCCGGCCCTCCCCCTCGCCGGATTCCTCCCCGGGTATCGTAATAGTATATTTGTATGTGTATGTATGTATATGTGTGTATATAAAGTACGGTCGGAGCCCGTGTGCATGTCCCCTCGTACAAAATGTGTGGAGGCGACACCACTGTTTGATGTCCCTGTAATGTATGGCGAAAAAATGATTTTGTATGGAGGCCATTGATATATGTCTGTAGAGAGAGACATACATACATACTAGGTGACATGCAGGTTCCCCGTGCACAGTGTATGAGGGCTACAATACCGGCGATTGTGCGATGTCCCTTGTAATATGTGGTGAAAATTGATTTTACATGGAATAGTATATTTAAATTATATTCTAATACTTCAATTATATTATTATGATATGTATATAATTTTTTGCTTATATTTATTATTAACATATCCTTTAAAGGCTTGAGTGTTGTTTTTGTTGTTGTATTTATTATCATATCCTTCCCCGGACCCTCGCTCCGCGGGGATGCCTTGTGCACCGGGCTGCCCTTTATTTATTTATTATCACATCATGTATTTATAATTAATAGTCATTTAAAGGATGTAATTAGGTGGAAAAGCCAAAGAAAATTGAGAGGAAAAAAACATAAGAATGGTGTGTGTGTGTGTGTGTGTATCGTTTACCGGGACCCCCCTCTATAAATATTCTAAATTATAGATTGCACTCATCCATCTTTTGAAATTACAAAAATATCTTTCATATGTATGCACAAAATTACCTCCCTGGAGGGGATCCCCAACAGGATATTTTTGTGCATGCAATGAAATGTAAACTTACATGAGAGATTTTTGTAATTTCAAAACATAGAGGGGTGCAACCTATAATTATGCTAACTTTTAGTGGAGGTTTGGGTGATTAATATTGTTATACATATATGTATGTATGTATGTATGTATGTATATATATAAAGTACGGTGGAGCCCGTGCGCCCGAGAGCAGCACGGAAAATTTTGCCCTAATTTATGAGGTAGAGGGGATCCTTTATGCAAGACCCTAAAAATTTTGCCCTAATTTAATATACCAAATATGAATTAATTTCATTGATGATCTTGATATCTATTTAACACAGCCTTTTTTCCTTGTCACCACAGGCGCGGAATTCCTATTACAGTGGTAAACCCTTGATTGTGGATGCCATGTTTGATAGAGTAGAGGTAAACTTGTTACGTCCTTTTACCATTCTCATAATTTACTGTTCATTCTTGACCCTTAAATTAATAACAGAAGCGGTAAACCACAGTTACAATTACGTTTGTTTGGCTCAAAATCTGTTGTCAAGTATCCTCGGTGCAGCATTATGCGACAGTCAACATATGCAGATGCCGAGGTATCTTCTTTCTGGCATCTTCTTATTTCTACTTTGCAGTTTAGCACCCATTTTTTGTTTCAGAAATTTTAATTGTTTGTGGACTGTTATGGCTTGTTTGTAGGGCAGGAAGATCCTTCTCAGGTCTTGGCATTAGCAACTGTATGGATTTTGTTACTTGCATTTGGCAGTTTCGCCTTTCTCATCCCCACCATCCTTACCATCAGTGCAGCTCTTGAAGACACATTCAACTCGCGATTCTTCCTAAGCAGCAAGAAATATCCTTTTGATTTCGCTCCAATGTTGAATAGTGCTTTGTTCGCTGGACTGGGATTTTCCGTTGGTTATCCCATAGCATCGTCATCAGGTGCGTTGTACTCTTTCTTGTAAATAGCAAACAATTTTTTTAATTAATAAACTAGCGAAACATGTTGACGTAGGGTGAATCTATAGGTGGCGGATAGACGATGCCCTAACCCTACCTGCAATGCAAGCGAGCACACGACAAACGCAAGTGAAGCTACGACCAACCCTAGAATGACGTGATATCGTGTGCACAATCCGATGAATAAAAATACCAATTGATGTGGGTTAGATTATGTTACGGGCCTCCCTATCAGGTCACCCGCAACAGGGCCGCGGCCCATACACCCTAACCCATCTCCGACACTGTTCTCATGCACAGCGGGTTATTGGAGCGGTGGCAAGCCACCGTCAGGGTTTGAACAAGGGAGTAAGAGGTCAGGGGTTCAAACCCTGACGGTGGCTTGCCACCGCTCCAATAACCCGCTGTGCATGAGAACAGTGTCGGAGATGGGTTAGGGTGTATGGGCCGCGGCCCTGTTGCGGGTGACCTGATAGGGAGGCCCGTAACAGATTAAGTGTGTTGAAATACTTAGCATGCAACCTTAGGTAAAGTACCAAGGAAATAACTTTACAACTCTATGTTACTACGTGCAACACACAAGATCCAATAGAGAAATCAACAATAAGTAACAAAAGATGAAATCTCAAGCATTAATTTAAGTGGTGCAATTTATTTCTTTTTGGCAAAGCAAGCTTAGGTTGTCCTCCGTGTGGAGGGCCAAAGCAAGAGTGCGTTAGCAAACAAGTTTTGCAAATCACAAAAATATCTCAAAGCAAACAACTACTAAGCACGAGACTCAATCAAGCATGAAATCGCGTAACCATATATTAATAATGAAGGAAATGTTTCATACAACAATAAAACACTCACAAAGTAAGGGGGTTTGTCTTGCAATGGAGATCCGGTGGCTCGCGGGTTGTTGGTGCCTGTCCGGAGGAGGAAGGAATGTTGTATGGTGTTGTACGGTGGCTGGAATCAGGGCACTGGAGGGAGGGGGGGGGGGGGGGGGGGGGGGGGGGGGGCTGGATTTAGGGTTGCTGGTTGGATCGGGGCTGGAAGTAGGTAACAGGGACATGAGGGGTTATTTTCGGCTGCAGGGAATCAAGGGGCTGCGGCGTGGGTTTCCTGGGAGGGATTGGAGGATCAATGGAAGGGGGTTGATCGAGATTTGTTGGATGGGATTACGACGTGTGGAGTGCTCGGGAGGGAGAGGGATTGTCGGTGGAGGGGATGGATGCAAAGGAGGGACCGACCGGAGCATGGCTTTAGAGGAAGGAGGTCGTTGTGCCAGATAATAGCGAAAGTTGTCTGCTGTAGGGATGGAATAGGATGCGGATTAGAATTGGGAGCGTCGCAACAACAATCCTGCGAGCGTGGACATGATCGAGGATGACGGGGTGGGAGGCAACATGTTGGAGAATAAGGAGAGGATAACCAAGGAATCGTCACCTTGGATTCATGGACTCCGCACCACGTCGACCACCGGATTCCGGGAGTAGAATCACCAAAATTTGCAGTAAAAACTAATGACAGCCTTCATACTCCTTATTTATAATAAAAACAAAATCAGGGCATCCTGGCATCAACGATCATGGTTGTCTGTGATTGTCAAGTACTCGATATCACTAAATAATGACTAAAAATAATGAAGTAATATATAAAAAAACATAAACAAAGATTCAGACGCATCCATGGAGTCAGATCGTCGATCCGGAGATGCTAAATATGGAAGGTGGCCGATCGGCCCCAAACATACCCAAAAGTCGTGCTCTATCACAGATCCGCGTCGTCGATCCCTGTCATTCTCCCCGGCTTGAAAGAATTCATCTCTTGATGAATAGAGATCGTTATCCTCTCGGTGAATGTCGAATATGAATCAATGTGGTCCATCGGAGGTCGTCGAAGTATCGTTAATGACAGAGAATCCTCTCCATGTTACTCATGTGCTTGTCCGTCAAGCTGGTTATGCACTCGTGGGCCACGAGATCAGTAGTGTTTTCAAAAGTAAAATGATGTGTTGGTAGTCCCGGTGCGATCGCAAGTGCAGATGATGAAGTCATAGACGATTGACCCAAAGGCGTGCGGGGCTCAGGAGTGGACTGGGTAAGGCTTTGCGGATGTGGTGGTGTATCCGGGAGGTCTCCATAATATGGGTCCACATACTCGTGAGGCTCCTAGCATAGCCTCAAGTCCTTAATATTAAATACGGGATGGATATCCATACACTTATGGATATCAAACTCATAGACTTTTGCTCTGACCATTCTCATGATTGTGTAGGGACTCATTGGCCTGACACTCAAATTTTTAGCAGGCCTCGAGGGAGCCTCTCAGCATGGATTCTCGCGGGCACATGCTCGCTTTCATGAAATACCTGCACCCGCCTATGGTTATCTGCATGAAATTTAAAAGATTTATTACTAGTATTGATCCTCCGTCAGACCGACTCATGTGACCTATGCAAATGATGAACATGCGACTCAACAGACTCATACAAGTGACGCAAATGAAATGCAACAAATACAACACACGTTCTAGGGGAAATCCAATAACGAACTGATTATCTCTAAAACGGGGTGGCCTATCAGGAGGTTCTTTGGCTGGAGTGTAGAAATATTCACCGAGTGTGCGACGAGTATCAAAATGACAGCATGAGACATCAACACTAAAATATGAGCTCATAATGTGTCAAATGTCTCTCGGAGAGCGTGACGCGTCAGGGGGCTCACCAGGAGGTATGTATGAAAATTCGTCGCGAGTGCGATGATCACTTGAGTGAATACCAGAGACATCGACTATAGGATATGACTATAGAGTGTGGCGACTACCTCTAACAAGAAATAACTCATATGGTGGGTCACCATACAGTGTGTCCTAGAACTAATCAAAAGTGTGATGGGTCATATGGTAGACTCTCGAAATATTGGGAGTATGCTCAAGTTTATTTAAGTAAATCCCTACGTACTTGATGTTACACTCAAGGTTCGCTCTATGAGCCAGATTGGGAACGTGATTTGAAGAGATGTCAATGATTCAATACTCACAAACGAAATCGCTCATCTGAATTTCACCCTCACAAGGAAGTGGTGGTTTATCAGGAGACTGGCTCATCAGGGGGCTCACCAAAGAATTCATCAATAGAGTCATGATCCTCCAAATGAGTATCATAAGGGGTTATGTCCCCACAAACGGGTGAGGCAGCCACTACAAAATCAATATTAGACTCTCGGCTCTTGGTTGTGATGTGGCTTGAGACAATGACATGGGAAGAGTGGGAAGAGCCCATACTCAAGAGTGGGTCAATAGGTAGAGTGTTAAGGAATGAGTTTCTAGCCGAAGGAGTAACTAGGTCTAAATGGGGTGTTGGAGATGGATATATTATCACAGTGTCACCAGTCCGCTCGGCCTCACTCTCATGATCATACTCACTAGTCAGACTAATTTCACTCTCTACCTGTAACATAAGGTCATGAGCAGACTCAACTTCAAAATCAAGTGGGCATCGAGTTTCATTAAGATGAGATGCATCAACGTCAGGTGTCGTGCCAGTGGGAGCTCTACTAGACGTCATAGTGGCTTGACCTAAATCCCGAGGTCTTATCCTATTGGTTCCTTTAAAGGCAGTTTTAGGCGATCAAATTGAGCATCAATGCGATCAAATCGTTTAAGAAGCAATCGCTGGAATTCGGCTCCCAACATCTCAGTTTTCGGAACACTAGGATGGTCTCTACACGCGATGTTATACTGATGAAGGTGACATTTATAGGTCTCTTGATATTCAGTCGTCCCTAACATACTCAAATCGTGCCCGAGGGTGGACGTGATCCCTACAAACGGGCGGCATGTAATGACGATGACCCGAACGATACTCAAACCTACCACCATGTAGTCGTGCCGAATGATCACTATTACTCACCATGAAGGAATCTATAGAATCAATGACTACATCTCAATATGGTCTCGTGCACAGTATGTTGTGACGATAGTATCACCGCTTTCGCTCGGTGTTCCTCTTATGTTAGTATCTCTTTTTTTCCCGCGGTGAATAACAGTTTTGCAAGAGAGAACACGGATCAAATGTTGAGTCCTATACAATAAAAGCTGCACAACATGCAAGATGCATGGATTGAAAATCGTAGGCTGCAAGTATCCTGAAAGTCCTAATTCAGGGCCATGAATAACCCAAGTCTCCCATTTAATATAGCACATTCACTCTGTGTTTTGATGTTTCATAAGTTAGTCTGTTAGTTTTTATTTTATATGGCAAAATGTTCCCAAAATAACATTTTCAAACTGTTTGCATGTTAACTAAATTTTGAGCAATCTTTCAACAATCAAATTCAAGTTTTTAGGCACATCCTTGTGATGGAATGGTTAAACTATCTCTCCTTCTGTGTGAATTTCCTGAATTCAAGATTGTGTTCCTGATTTATATTTTTCTATTTTCGTCATCTAATGTGCCCCTATTTTATTAAAAATGTTATTTTGATGTCGGTCGCACTTATGGTCTTCTAAACAGTCGAGGCTCTGAAAGGCCTGTGGATGAAGAAATTAGTGGCGTTAAAAGGCTCTTGTCCAAATTGCGGGGAGGAGGTTGAAGCTGCAGAACAATAATGATTTTTTGGTTTATGTTTTCATCTCAAAAAACTTGGCTAATTTGTGCATGATTTCTCCTCAGGTTTTTGCATTTATGAAGGCTGAGAATTCTATCCTCCGCCCACATGGTACCCTGTGTCATGTGTGCCAAAGTAGATTGGAATTTCGCGGCAAGGTGGAGGTATGCATTTTCCGTTGTTACGCTACGAATTTTCGCAACGTTCTTCCTTTATTCCCGTCTCATCAAACAATTTTTTAGTTTTTAATTTCATCATCATTTATAAAAATTGCATTAAAATTAAATATGATAAACTAAATTAAATTAAATTAAAAGTAGGCAATAAAATAAAAGTAAAATAACCTAGACATACAAATGCGAGTGCAAAATTTTAGTATCACATAGTAGAAAATTATATTGTGACTTAACGTATTATTGCCACGGACATGGTGTACCCTAAACAGCAGAAGTACTTAGGTCACCAGACAAATATTGCACATGGAGGACTCTGTCTATTTAGCTGGAATTGCTCAAATAATATAGAAAGTCATTCAGGACTCACCATTTAAACCCTGTCATGATGCCCAAGTTTCAGGAATTTGGGTCTGGATCATGGTATTATACTGAGTTATCATTTTATTTTTTTATTAGTGCATATATTTACTTGATAATAATTTTCAAGGGAAATATATTATTTCTCAGCTGTAAAGACTGAGCTTCGTTATTAATCTTATTTTGTTGATATTTTATCATTGAAATGATGGCTTTGTGCCCGACTCTTCCCCGTGCAAACCCCTCCACGCATGTGCCTGCGCACACAGACGTACGTGGTCATATAAGCCGTTTGAAAAGAAAAAAGAAATTTTATGATCTTGACAAAAAAAGTACTAAAACACAGACACATACAGAACATGCATTTCCTATATCAATAACCATTTGGTTTTGATTATTGAACAAGAAAAATATCACAATGTTGTTCTTTGTTTCAATCCATCTAATGTCTTGGCATAGAAGGGTTTTGATGTTGATGATGATATTCTTCCATCTTCTTTGAAGAATGTTGCACTATCAGCTTCCATTTACTTTTTTTTTGAAACATCATGGAACACCGTGGATGCTCAATTTTCTCGTTTGAGCGGGAATCATTGTTTACTTAGATGATTAGATAGTCATCATTATTAACATTCTCCTAATTATTGGTCATCTTTACGAGTTTTCTTTCTTCATTCATTCATGTTGAGTGCTATATAACAACTTCTAATCCATTATACTCTATAAATGATAAGCTTCCTCTTTGGTGTAACATTAAGGCTTCTCATTTTACCTCTTATTTTGTATTATTTTTTACCTCTCTTGCCTCCATAAGAGAGTGGAAGGGGATGAAAGAGAAGAGAAATAGGGAGAGAGTAGGTAAGGACCTTGGCGGCGCCTCCTACCATCTTTTGTACTTGCTCAAACGACCTACCTCTACTCCCTAGCATCTCTCTCTCTGATTTTTCCTTGAATTCATATAAATATCCTAATTTCTATCGTTCCACCACCCATTCCAACCCAAATTCTCAATTCTTTCTCGTCTTTTTTAATATGTTGTGCGCTTATTCTTCTTTATATACCACATAAGTTCTCCTTTTTTAGGTGAATTATGCCTCTTTTCACATCTAGGATGAACACTTTTTTTTTTGATGGCTTGATGCTCGTACCTATGGACATTTTATCGTATGTTGGTAAGACCCGTTCATGTATAATCTCTTGAAGTTCAACAAATCGTATGACCTGTAAACCTGCTGCAATTTTTTCCGTTTTTCGATGCCAGATACAAAGATGACTCCTCGGGCTTGCAATGCGTCCCCCTATCAGTCTATGTAACCATAGTGGTGTTTTTTATCATTTCATGTATGCACACTCTCGCCTATATAAGGAAGTGGAGGAGAGTTATTTTCACCATCTTGGATCATTAGGTTTTAGGCTTTCTTTGGAGAGAGACTCTTAAAGAGAGATCTTGCTCTCAAGAGTTTGGGTTGAACTTGTCTCGAAATCTTATATCTTCTTTTTCATTAATCATGTTTCTTTCGTTCAATGATAGGGGAAACTATCATATTTCCTCGTCAAGGATGCCGCCGGAGGTAGCGGTGGAGGCGGAGATACAAGGGGAGCTAAACCTAGAATGGGGATGAAGAGAAGAACTAGAGGAAGAGAAGAGGAGACTTGAGTGAGAAGGAGAGGAGTTATAGAGAGAGATAAATTTTTATTTACTTTTATGCCTCATACATGACCCAAGGGTCTCTATATACATGACACATGCATAAATAACTCATAACTACGACTCGACTCATGCAACTCAACTCATACAAATCGATTCATGCAACTCGACTCATGCACTTAAAGACTCATAATAATATAATTGTTAATACATAACTGTTGGCATGAGATCCATAACATTCCACATGTCCTTCAAATCGAACTTGTCCTCAAGCTCGAACGAGGGTTGCACGATGTGGTCATTTGACTGTTTGATTTCCCGCCAAAATAACTCCCAGTAACGCGTTACTGTAGCGGAGGCTGCATCGGGCGACAGGTCATCAATGTAATCCCTGATGATATAAAAGATTGCACGGAGCGGGCGTGATAGTGGTACATGTTGAGGAGAGATTATCAGACATATCTGAAGGCGAGGCGAGTACCGACTAGGAAACGGTCGGTGGAAGGAATGGATCTAGAGGGGCTGGCAGAGCATGTGGTCGGAGCATAGGTTGCGGGATGGAGACCACGGGGACTGACGATGGTGGCACGAAATGTGACGCCACCCTCACTGAGCTTGGAGGCAACGATGTCGGTGGTGTAACTACGGGGAGGGAACCGCCGGAGACGATGGAGCGACACGAACTGCGGAGAGCGGTGAAGCTTCTTCGACGATCGGTGGAAGCGGCGACTGCTCTAGTGGAATCAGCGGCGGGGGAGGTGGAAGCTGCGTCTGGAGGCAGTCTGCAGGGTCTAACAGTGGCAGGTATTGCATCGACGTAATCGGCGGCCTCGGTGGAGCAATTGTCGGTGATGGTGGGACCGCCCAAGTTGGGATGGAAGGGGCGGCAACATGTTCTATTTGGGATGACGATTGCGTTGGTGGAACCAGAACCTCGAAATGGCCCAACATCACCAATTGGTCGATGTGGTCATTGAGGGCCAGTTTGGGTGAGCTGTTGCTGATGGAAAGCTGCTGATGAGCTGTTGCTGATAGGAAAAGTGTTGTTTCTGGAAAAAAAGTTTTGTTAAAAAACTGTTTGTGTGAAATGGAGTTCGCAGAGCTTTTGATAAGCTGTTTTGTACAAACTGTTTGGCAAAAATGGAGTTTTAGGTTATTTTTTTCTATTTAATTTAACTTAGGGCACTTATATCACAATCTTTACTCATTCTGTATCAGTTTCCCTATATAAGCTCCACTTTTATCTCTGTTAAGGTCTGGAATTCGTTAACCTGTAACTCCTCGAACAAAATTCATCTGAACTCTAACACAAATAATACAGAACCCATAACAGCAGAAAAAAGGGCAAATCGAAATATACAACAAGACTCATCTGAAATATAACCCAGCATTACAACATTCTCATGCCTCCTGATGTTACCCATAACAGCAAAAAAGGGGGTTAATTGAGTTCTTCCTGATGCCTCCTGATGCTGCCTTCACACACACACAAACATGGGGATGGAATCCCTTTTAGCAGTTCTTTATACTACTCCACTACTCAACTACCAGTTAAAAAATTCGAGTGATGAAAAGCTGTGAGAATATTGCGTAATGGTGAGATGAGAGGCGAGAAATCCAAGAACTGGAACATAATTCCAGCAGCTAATTGCCTATTGCAATAATAATTACTGAACTCCATCTTCTCCGTCTTCTTCTTGACCATCGCGAGCCTTCTCTGTCTTCTTCTTGACCATCGCAAGCCTTCTTCGTCTTCTCCTTGACGAGATGAGGCCATGGCCTGCGGATGAGAGTGACGGGACTGGCGAGCCTTCTCCGTCTTCTCCTTGACGAGACGAGGCATCTGCGGATGAGAGTGACGCGCGCGAGAACAAGGCCATGGCCTTCTCCGTCTTCTTCTTGACCATCGCGAGAAAGAGGAAGTCGGGATCTCAGTCGGGACTGTGAGACGAGGCAGCTGCGGTCGGGAGGAATCGGCAGGGAGGAGACGCGAAAAGCTGCGGTCGAACTGGAGAACATTCCCGCGGATGAGGCGTAGGTCTAAATTGCGTTTATTAATAAACGTTGTTTCTAATATCAGCCAACCCAAACGCAGCTTTTACTCTAAACGGAGTTTTCTCCCAACCGCACCGCGCCCCATCAGCTGAACCAAACGCTACCTGAGTTGCGATATAGCGGGCAACATCTCCCATATCATCAGACAGATGGCGGCCTCTTCCACATTACTTATCGTCATGTCAACACAATTATTTGATTGAGTTATTAATCCAGTTAGGAATTAATACATTAAAGCAATTAATTACCGGGCAACTCGATAAAGTTGTTGTTTGGAGTGCCCGACAAGACCTAAAAAGGACTTGATGCGTGCAACATGCGTTGTGCGGCGCAAGGAATAACGCAGGTACGAGAACGATGGAGCGATGGGCTCGATAAGGGCTTTGCGGCGCTGGTGCAGACAAGGTATGATGGAGCAGATGCGAATAGAAGGCGTGGGGCTCGATCTCGGCGATGGAAGGAGGTCGAAGGCGCTGCGTGTTGTCGTTGGCGTCGGAGCTTCGAGCCAGGGAAACAAGAGGACTCACACATGCGGAGCTGGCTGCGAACCAGAGAGAAAAGGTGTCGAGGGATAAGTTGTGGTGCTGCTCTGATTCCAGCAAGTGTCGCTGGAAGGAGATCGAGACGAAAGAGACGGAAGGATCAACTGTTGATTGCAGCAGGGGAAAAGGAGGATCGATTGCTCTGAAGGACGACGTGCAACACAGAAGATGCGTCAGCAAGCAGGAGTCGAAGGAGGCGTGATCGACGGATGCGCTGGAAGACGCCGAAGCACTACGACCCTTTACCAGTGCATTAACTTGTTGCCGTTGGCGTGCGCTGGCGAGGACTGGTGGAGTCGATCGTGGGAAGGTTGTTGGGATCAATGGAAGGGAAGGATGTGGGTTGTGCCCCCCTTACACTTCTCTAGAAGCGGACCGGGACTGCGGTGTGACTTCTGTTGCAGACGATGGGGCAGGATGTTTACCGCGATATCACGGGAAATGGAGGAAGGACGGCTCTGATAACAAAATTGTTATGTGCCTATTTTGGGATGTCGTCGTAGGTAGTGGTAGAGGCAGAGATATAAGGGGGAGATAAAGGGGGCTAACCCTAGAATGGGGATGAAGAGAAGTAGAAGAACTAGAGGAAGAGAAGATGAGACTTGAGAGAGAACGAGAAGAGTTAGAGAAATAGAGATTTTGATTTACTTCTTTTAGTACCTCATGCATGGCCCAAATGCCCTTATATATAGGAACCACGATGGCACAAGTGTAATTAACCTCAACGTAAGAGATGAGTAAATAAATCGTAACTACGACTCGATACGGCTCGACTCATGCAACTCAACGCATACAATTCGACTCAACAACTCGACCCATACAACTGAAGACTCATAATAATATAACCGTTAATGCATAACTGACAATGTGGGATCCATAACAAAGCCATTTTCCATACCATTGAAGTGATGCTCATTTCTTCTCGTCGAAAACTCGCATAAGCATTCCGAATTTTCGTTAAACATCGGATTTATAGGGAGGAGATTATTCCGCACAGTCAAAGTCGCACTTTTCATATTATTTCTCTCTAATTATACAGCATGTTTGAAATTTGTACGCAGCAATCTACAGCTAGGCATGGACGCCGCTGTGTTTATGGCCGGGTTTACCTCGTCACGACGACTCATGCTTGAAGAGGGTGTATGTGATGCTGTAAATTTGGTTGCCTCTCCATCAAAATCTACATTGAATTCTTCGTCATCCATTAGAAACTGGCCCGCGAAGAGGAAAAAATAGAATGTGCTTTGCTTTGCGGCTACATTGGACTAGTATTCGTGGATCAGCAATATTTCCTTGAAATATAGTATTTTTCATGCTCTTATCATCCTTTCATTTTCCACCGTTGGATCTTTACATGTTTTATCCAAAATATCTTTAACATAAATAAAATAAAATAAACTTCCACGGAGTGGGAGTGTGTGAGAGATAGAGAGGAGAGAGAAATAATAAAATAAATTTTCTCGGAGAGAGAGTGTGAAAGACAGCATCGCGCCGGGGGTGGGCGAAACCCGCCGTCGCCGGCCGGGTGCTGTCGCCGGCCGAGTGACAGTGCACGGGGGGCCCCCCGTGCCCCGCACGACAGTACCTTGCTTGCTCACGACGGGCTTCGCCTGCTCTCGGTACCCTGCCCGCCCCCGGCGGGCTTCGCCCCCCCTCGGCACGCACCAAGTTATATTTAATTTATATCTATATACTGTAAAGATTATGTATTTTATATAATTTCTGTATTTTATATAATATATTATATATAAAGATTACTTATTATATATATATATATATTAAAATAATAAAAATTATTATATATTAGAAATTTTAAATAATAAAAATTATGTATTTTAATTTTAAAAATTTCTCTAATATATATTATATATTATATATATTATATATTTATTTTTAAAATATTTAGATTTTATAAAATATTTTGTATTTTTTTTTCATTTCTCTCTCTATTTCTCTCTTTCTCTATCCAATTCGGCCACCCTCTTTCTCCTTCCTCTCTCTCTTAATTGCGGCCCACTTTCTCCTCCCTCTCTCTTAATTGTGGGCCCCACTCTCTCTCTCCCCTCTCCCTCTCTCTTTCTCTCTCCTTATCAAACGATGGGTATTAGTTGGCTGAGCATTACACCGATAAGAGGATTTCTTTATATATAGTATAGATATATATATGTGTGTGTATGTATATATATATATGTATATGTATGTATGCGGTATATATATGTATATGTATATGTATGTATGTATGTATATATATATATATATTATATTAAAAGAGATTGAAATATTCATGATATCAATATTATTCCTATTTTTTAATCTAATGTCATCAAATTTCTTTATTTATTTCAAAATTATTTAATTATGCATTCAAAAAAGTAAAAAATGTTAGTTGTCGAATAAGTTTTAATGTTGCATAATTATTATATTATCTAACTGTGGAGAGAGGGGGGGGGATCAAGCTTGAGGCTGCAAGTTGTGGGAGTGTCGTCTTGCTGCGGTACTTTTGTGGTTGACGTACTGTCGCGGTTGCATGGGGCCCCTTTGCTGTTACTTGTATATAAGGGACAAATATTTTTGGTGACATTCATTTTTCTGATTTTATTATCTTTATTATTATTTTATAATTTTAAAGTGTGTAAGCATATAGTTTGTGTTTTGCTGTTCTTTTAAATATATGTTCTCTCAATTTTAATTCAATTTTATATTTGGCTAAAAGAGAGGAAAGGCAAGAAGTGGCTAGAACCCCTTGTGTGCATGTGCGCGCGCGTGAGTGTGTGTGCGTGCGTGCGTCCTCTTAGTTTTGAAACTATATTTGCCCCCTTTTAGTTTGTTATGTTTACAAATGCCTCCTCACATCCAAATTATGTATGAAAAATGTTAAAACCAACGGAAATATTTATTATATTCCAATTTTGTCTTTTATAGTAATCCATTGGTTTTAAACGCTTCAGATTACCTAGAGATAATTGGATATTTTAAACACAAAAATTACTTTGTAAATAGAACAAACTAAGACAGTAGGTAAATGTAATTTCAAAATTAAGAGGGGTGCAACTTGTAATTATACAAACTTACCGTGTAGGTCCCGGTAATTAATCATATATATATATAACAGCTATAATTTCATAAATTCAATTCATTAGGTGGGGAGAGTTCTTGCATGTGCCTGTATGACATAGCCCGACAGGCTTCAGAGAGAAGAGTGACCTCATCCTGATACTAATAATACAAACATTATGGATGAAGGTACGAGAAGTGCTGTGTCCAGTTGCCACTTCATCCATAAATAGAACTGAAGCAGTATTTTATAAATAGTAAAAAATAATTGATAACAAACGCCTACCGGAGGCCAAAAAATTTTGATAACAAATGACTACCTGAGGAGAAATGGACTTTCAATAGAAATGCAGCACTCCGTGGGTCCACGGTGCACATGTTTATTGTGTACAGCGGGACCCACGCACTGCTACAAAAGCCTGCATTTCAATTGGTCCCGGACGTCAACAAATTCCTCCTACTGGAGGCCGAAGATTGCAACCGCCAAGAGCATCCCGCACGGTAATGTGGCGGACTTTTAAAGTTCTTTTCGATTCTAGAATGAAAGTTTTATGACATTTCCATGTATTTTATACATGAATTACCAAAGTCGCGGCAAGTTGACGACGTCATTTGGGTGATTATAGATCGGTTGATGAATGTATCACACTTCATTCGGAATCAGACGGACGATTTAGTGGAGAAACTTGACAAGTTGTATATTAGGGACAGTGCTCGATTCCATGGTGTTCCTCGTAGCATTGTTAGCGATTGGGACGAACGCTTCATTTTGTAAGGATTAGGGGTATGTTCACAATCTGTTGGGCACTCGATTTAAATTTAGTGCCTCTTAAACAAACGTGCTTGAAGAATATGATATCGTTCAAGCGTTGATTGAAAAGTAAACATTCGTTGCATATGATTTTAAGGCTTCGTTTGGCATGGCTTTTTTAGCTCCGGTGAGTTCGGACAAAAACATCACCGTCATTGAATGTATGTTCGGCATGGCAACGGTCGTGACCACCATCAAAAAAGAAAAACTGGTTTTGAACATAAATCCGATGAAGTTCCTTAGTTGAGGTCCTTCGACAAGTTCATAGCCACCGCATTTGTGACCGCCACCCCCGCGGCAAACAGAGCCTTGGTCAGTAACTTAGGATGCATGCGCTCGGTGTAATCGCCGAAAACCATCAATCCAATGCTTCGATATAGGACAAGATTAGATGTGCTTTAAACTTCATTCAAAAGTAATAAAATTCAAAACAAGATTAGCAAACTTAATCCAAACAAGATAAATTAATTATTTTGGGGAATTGTTATTGGTATCTCATAAATGGTTATTTGTAACCCACGATTATTTGTACCCAAATAGAATATTTGTACTCATACTTGATAATCATACCCATACATGTTAGTTTTATAATTAAATTGCGTCAACATAGATTTTCTTGCGTAACTTAATTAACATAAAAAATATTTCACCAAAAAAATACATAATGTGTTGTCATGTTTCAAAAAAAGTACATAATGTCATTTGTAAGTTATATCATTTCTTGTAAAAATGAATTCCGCTTGTAGAGAAAAATGTTTTAAATTAATATTGTAAATTTAAAATAATAAATAACTAAGTAATTTTTTTACTCCAGGTGTTGCTTTGTCACTGATTTTATCTGTCCTTGTTATGATAATGACGAAACTCAACTGTTTGGCACAATTCCGAGTCCACTCAATCATATCTTCTTTGCTTTGAAAGTTAAGGGACGTGCAAAATTGCATTTCAACATCTTTGAAAACTTCAACATTTTCAAACAAGGTCAACTCTTTTGAACTCATCATTAATTAGGTGAGCCATAAACACAATCAACACACAAACAGGTATCAACATGAAAACTACTATCACAAACCCAAATTACTAAATGGACCAAATTACAATCACAAAACCTGAATAATCCAAATTACAATCACATATGAACCAAATTAAAACAACTACTAATGCAATCACAAAACCTACTGCAATCTGGGAGCAATATGAATAATCCTTAAATCAACTACATATGAACCAAATAACAATCAACAATAAAAAAAACTGAATGAATCAACTACATATGAGCAAAAAATGCAATCGGGGAGCTCTATTTGAAATCCCGGTTGAAAATTGGGAGCAGAAATTGCAGTCCATGCTGCAGTCTGGGAGCAGGAAATGCTATCCCTACTGCAATCTGGGAGGGGTTTACCTAGGGCAAGAATCCTTACTATAATCCATACCGTGACATCATTATAAATTGGCGACATTCAAAATCCAAGTGCCTAATGCTAAGAGGAAGAAGAGGGGTTTATCTAGGGCCAGCGCAAGGGATCCCGACGCCTTCGAGAGAAGAAGAGTTGCGATCGACAGAAGAAGAAGAAAACGCGAAATCTGGGAGCAAAAATGGCGAGGTCGGCAAGGGTTAGGGCAAACATCCACAAAATAGGCGAGGGAGAAGGGTTAGCTTACCTGAATGTCCAAGCGAGCGGAGAGCATGGACACCTGGCGAGAACGGGGCGACGGCGAGCGGAGAGAATGGACGCCTGGCGAGGACGGGGCGCTGGCGAGCGGAACGCTGATCAGGGGAGGGTTTCTCGGGCACGCGTGAGAGAAGAGAGGGGGCACTGTGGGTACAAATAATAATTTTTTGGGGTTTTAAAATTGAATAAAATTAGATCAAAATGAGTGTAAATATTCATTTATGGGGGTATGAATGGCATTTCCCTTATTTTTTTCAACTGATAATAAAAACGAAATTAAAGGTATTTATTTATACGCTTTAGGAAAAAAAACATTAATGCACCAAGTTAATGTGAGTAGACTGCAGCGTAATAATGTGAATAAGCTAAATAGTAAATAGCGCTATTGTCGGGACATTTGTTGGAATATTCATTATTGCTGGTGGGTCATGTGAGCCGGGAAAGTGGCCTTGATCCGGTCCGCCACAGGAGTAGAGCACATGCTTGTGGGCCCCACTGTGATGACCATTTTGGGAACTATGCTCAAGCTGCCAATCAGGAGCGATCATATGAGATTCATTTTTATTTATTCGGGTAGTTTGGGCTGGTCACACTGTCGCTCCTTATTAGTCACATTATCCGGATACTTTGAGTCTTTGAGAGGTGAGAAAAAGTTTTAGGCTCTGTTTGGGGCGGCTTTTTTTTGCTTATGTGTGTTTGGATAAAAACGTCACCGTCATAGATTGCGTGTTTGACATGATAGTAGTTATGACCGCCATACAAAAACTCGTTTTGAACATTAAAATGGATGAAGTTACTTAGGTGAGATCGAGCGTCACGAAAGATGTTTCATAACCGCCACCGCCGCTGCAAATGGTGCCTATGAGCAACCTCGTCATTTGGAGGTGCCCAGCCTCGTATGTCACTTCACACTCAACGAATTAAGATCCAACCACAACAAATCATCTCCTCGGTCTCTGGCAGCCGACGAAGATAAGACGACTTAATCAAATGATTTCATGGAGCCTCGAGGAGATCCAAATTTGCCTCTTTCACCTAAACAGACGATTGGTGAATATTTGATGATTTGATCGACAAAACATCCATATATAAAAGCTCTATTATCATCGTCACCGAACTTTTTAAGTTGTTTGGATGAAGAGTTTTTTCAAGAAATGAGTTTTGGGGGGCTTTTTGAGGAGCCAGTCCAACAAGATTTTCTAAAAATCGATTTTTCTGCTTTTAACTTTTTATTTTTTATTCGAAGGTTTACAAAAGTCACACTCCGATCATTCGCGATCTGTCTTTCTTTCTTCTCGATACTGCAAATATTTTCTTCCCATATTCGTGATTCTTCACTCATTCGCTATCTTTGTTTCTCTCCGCCGACCTTTTGTAACCTGCTTATTTAGGGTTTATATAATATTTACTTATTTATGAGATAAATGATTAAGTATAAAATATTTTTTTATTATTAAAAAGCTAACCTCTATTATTAAAAAATTATTCTTTCAAAAAAAAAGTAAACCACTTTTTTAAAATGCACTTAAATTGAGATTTTTCCAACATTCCACCGTCTTTTCAAAACAGCTTTCTGGATAGCTCTGATGTCACCATTACTCACCGCCGCTTCTTTCACTCCCACCGCAGTCCTAAACAAGGTCAAAAGCTTGAGTAAGGCAGGGGACATTTTTTTAGGGAGACAATCATGCACCCGTCTCTAAGTCATTTGGCTAGATTCGCCCAAATATGGTCAAAGGCGGTTGTTAAGAACAAGTTTATTGGTTATATGTACATAGAGATTATTTATTAAAGATGAAATTCTAAGTTTATCCTCCTTAATTCTATAATAAGAAGGCTCTACCTCTTATTTAAAGCATCTAAATTCTCTCGAGAAATTGTTTTAATTCCAAAGCTTGGAATTCCATTTAAAATACATTTGTCTTCGGAAAATCCTAAACCTCAGTAGAGAATTTATATGGAGGACTCATCCATTTTCTCTCGAAAAGGCAAAGTATCTGGCTACGACTCTGGCGACGTTTGAGGACTCATCCATTTAAAATACAAACGCGTATTGCCGCCCTGATCGTAACCGATGGGTCCTCATCCATTTTGTAGAGAAATCCGGGTTGCATTTAGCCAAAAACCCAACTCCCCACTAAGATGGTGGAGGTATGGGCAAGAAAGAGGAGGAAAACCGCCCACAACCGCAACCGCAACCGCCGCAACCACCGTACGAAGCCACGCGCAGCACCACGCGCGGCCACAAGGCCGCGCGGCACCGCGCGCGGCCGCACGGCACCGCGCGGCACCGCGCGCGGCCGCGCGGCGCCGCACGGCCGCGCGGCACCGCCCGGCCGCACGACGCTGCGCGCGGCCGCGCGGCATCCCGCGGCCCCGCGGCACCACGCGGTCGCACGACCGCGGCACCGCGCAGCCCCCGGCGCCGCGCGCGGCCACACGGCGCCGCGCGCGGCCGCGCGGCGCCGCGCGGTGGCGCGGTACCGTGCGCGGCACCGCGTGCCCGACACTGCGCGGTGCCGCGCGCCTAACGCCGCGCGGTACCGCGTGCCCGGCACCGCGCGGTACCATGCGCCCGGCACCGTGCGCCCGGTACCGCGCGCCCGACACCGCGCGGTACCGCCCGGCACCACACACGGCTGGGCGGTGGGCACGGTGTCAGTCGGCCTCCCTCGCCGCCGGGCGCATTCTCCGGCCCCTCTCGTCTCATCCCCGGTCGGCCTCCCTTGACCAACGGACGCGCTCGCCCGACCTCTCCCGCCTCATTCGGCGGAGAAAACGAGGACGATCAAGGCAAATCTCGCTAAACCTGTAACCACCCATCATGGGGTGCGAATAGTGAAACTCCACATCATGGGGTGCAAATAGTAAAAATCCTCCAACATGGGGGTATAAATAGTAAAAACCTTCAATACGGTCTGCGTCTAGCAAATCGTGTGGTTATGGTGTGCACGTAACCGTATCCGTCATATGAATACATATCATCACCAAACTATACAAATTGGTGTGCGCATAGTCGTATTCATAATAAATGGGCATACAGTCTGCGTCCAGCAAATAGTATGGTTATGGTGTGCGCATAACCATATCCGTCATGTCACTACATATCATCACCAAACTATACAAATTGGTGTGCGCATAGCCATATTCATTTATACAAATTGGTGTGCGCATAGCCATATTCATGATGAGTGGGCATCCGGTCTGCGTCTAGCAAATAATGTGGTTATGGTGTGCGCGTAACCATATCCGTCATATCAATACATATCATCCTAAAAACTATACAAACTAGTGTGCGCATAGCCATATTCACAATAAATGTGCATATAGCACATAAATTGGTTATGGTGTGCGGGTAGCCGTCCTAACCACCATAACCACCCTCAAAAGTTATAAAAGGAACCCCAGGGCTTCATTTCAAAGGACTTGGAATTTTCTATACGGGAGAGAGCTCTCTGGAATTCCCTTGAAGATCTTTATCAGCATTCGAAGATCTCCTTCGGAACTCAAAGATCTCCTTCAGCGCTCGAAGATCTCCTTCGGAACCCGAAGATCTCCTTCGGAACCTGAAGATCTCCTTCAACGTTCGAAGACCTTCATCAACACTCGAAGACCTCCTTCAACCTTCGAAGAACTCCTTCGTCGCTTGAAGACCACCATCGTCGCTTGAAGATCTTCTGCGGACTTTGAAGACTTCCCGGCCAAGAAAAGTACTTAGTTTTTCTGAGAGGTGGCCTGTCACCCTCAGAGACATCCATTCAATTACAATTGTAACGGGAGCGGCCCGTCGTTCCCGATTCTCGCACCATTACTTGTAACGCTCAACCACATAGTGAAATTTGGTCGGCGCTGATCCGACCACGTGGTTTTTCACCCTTTCCGGGTTTTCCACGGTAAAAACGTCTTCTTGCCACCTGTTCGTTCTCTCTGTGACTGCTTGCGCGCTCGGTTCACTCTCGGGCTAAGACGGTTCGATTCGCCCGGTCTGAAAGAACGTTGAGCGACCCGCAACAGTTTGACGCCGTCTGTGGGAAAGGTGTTCCCCAAACTCTGCAAAAGTTTTTCGAAGACAGTATTCGCCTCGTGGCAATTCTCGTGACTGACAGCAATGGCAAGAAGAAGTGCTCGCATCACTGATGGTTCCATCCCTGAAGGACGCGTCGATCCCGCTCCATCCCATTCACTCATCAACGCACCTCCTGCCGAAGAAGTTCCTTTAGCGCCCATTGCCGCGCTAGAAGGGCGTATACGCCAGATGGAAGAGCAGCAAACTGAAATGCTGGCTCTTCTCAGAAACCTCGGAGTCCCGCAAGGTCCTGCTCCACCTGCCGCTCCAATCATCCCGCCTCCCTTGGTCCCTGATCACGCTCCATTGGGAGAAGCTGCTCAAGAAGGAGAGGCATACGAAGAAGAATACTCGGATGCTGCCAGCTCCGCGCATCCAGTCCGCCCCGCCAGGGGAGCTAGAGGAGAACCCCTTCACCGCCAGCAAGGAGGAGTAGGAGTCGAACAAGCCATAGGAAGGCCCACTCGTGAGGAGATACGCGACGTGATAGCTGAAGAGTACGGACAGGCCAGACACCGGGGCATCTTCGCCTGCCACCCCCTACGTCGCGGCTCCCCGCTCACACAACAAATCTTGGACCATCCAATTCCGCACGGCTTCAAGCTTCCCAACGTCGAGACATTCGATGGGACGGACGATCCCCTGGAGCACGTCAACCATTTTACCACCATCATGCGGATCTACAACGCCGCTGATCAGCTCATCTGCCAAGTGTTTCCGGCAACACTCAGGGGGCAGGCACGTACTTGGTTTCATTCCATGCGGGATGGATCCGTCAACAACTTCACCGAGCTCGCGCAGCAGTTTACGGACCAATTCATCGCTAACCGAAGAATCGTTCGAGATCCCTCGCATCTTTCAGGAATTCGCCAGAACGAAGGAGAGACCCTCAAAGACTTTTTCCGCCGCTTCACGACTGAGGCGCGGCAAATCCCGGGGGTTGATCCCGAGCTTCTGCGCGGCGTTTTCCTGGGGGGACTCCGCCCAAGCGGATTCTACTCCGCTCTGATGAGGGAGACAGTACCAAGCTATCCTGACCTTGTGCATCGGGTGGAGGCGCAGATAGAGGCAGATGAGGCGATTGAGGCACATCGCCAGCAGTTCGAAGGAAGTTAGAAGAGAAGGAAAGGGCAGGAGCAGGCTCCCAGGAGGCAGGAGGAGCGGCGTACGGAGGAACGCCGGAATGATGATCATCGCCGAGACCCCCGAAGAGATCAGGGTCCCCGGCCGCCGCGGATTTACACCCCACTCAACATGTCACGAACCAACGTGTTTTATGCCATTCAAGAAAACCCGGCGTTCCGTAGGCCAAGGCCGCCTGTCCCGAATGAAAGAACCGACCAATCAAAGTACTGTGAATTCCATAGAGGGGTTGGGCACACGACTGAAGAGTGTACCAGGCTGAAGGAGGAGATTGAGCGCCTTGTCAGGCAAGGGCTCCTCGGAAGGTTCCTGCAAGGTCAGCTACCAAACCAACAGCAGCAACCCAGGCAGCCCAGAGATCAGCCCCCAGCACCTCACGGGGCAGCAGCAGGAAGGCCGATGGTAGGAGAAGTCGAGACTATAGCCGGGTCTCCTAACCTCGCCGCGCAAATTCTTTCCATCGCTAGGCCAAAGAGAGAGCATGAAGATAAAAGGTTAAAGCAAGACACTGTTGGAGCGTCCAAGTCATTGCGTGGCTTGGTACATCAACGATCATCTCGAGGCTTCAACCTTCCTTTCAGAGATCTGAATTTCTAGGGAGTTCATCATTTCATTTTGTATTTTCATTTATATACATTTCATTTTGTATTGGTAGGGAAATCGTTTCCTTGTGCGTGACGTCTAAGTCCTCGCGTGTCTTAGGAGAAAATCGCTTCCTTGTGTGGAGCGTCCAAGTCCTTGCGTGGCTTGGTAGGAAATCGTGGTCTTGTGTGCTACGTCTAGATCTTGGGAAGATCTAGAGGATAGGCTTGGGCTTGGTCTATGGAGAGACAAGTGATAGCCTTCCGATCCTTGGGAGAAGGATTGGTAAACACAAATTGTTAAAAGTTTATTTTTATTATAGCCTTGATTTTAAGCTTTATTAAGATCGACAATCCTTTGTATTCATCACTTGTGGAAATAAATTTGATTTCCAATTTCTTATGATTTTCTAAGTGTTTATTTGGATTGTCTAAAAATCTACTTGTTTATCCGTTAAAATTATCATAATATATTAGAAAAATTTCAAAGTAAATTTTATCCCTTATTCACCCCCCCTCTAAGGGCGCCGCAAGATCCAACAAGTGGTATCAGAGGCAGGTTATTCCAATACGGCTTCACAACCGGGAATAATGGCGCTTCATGATCTCGCATCTTCTAGAGGGGATAATTTTTATGAAAATGAAAAATCATTATGTCCACCATTATTTATGGGTGAAAATTATAATGGGTGGAAAATATTAATGAAAAATTTTCTTAAGGCCTTAGATGAAAAAGTTTGGAATATTACTATTAAAAAACCATCAAGCGTACTAACTAGAAACGAAATTATTTTAAATGCAAAATCTATGAATAGTATATTTTGTGCGTTAGACCAAAATATTTTCAAACTTATTTATACTTTACCTTCCGCATATGAAATTTGGAGTTTTCTTGAAAGAACTTATGATTCTCCTTCTACAGGTACGGAACATTCACAAGAACCGGAGAATATGCAAGCCTATGCAAATATTCAAGAAAGCTACACAAAGGATGGATCCATAGAATGCTCATCAAGCGGAAAGGATGATGGAAACTCTTGTTTGGAAGAGGAAGATGAAGAAGACAAAGGAACACTATGTTCAAATCTTGCCTCATCCACGAGCGCTGTAAGGAAATCAAAATCTCCTATTTTTTGTACATCTATTTCTACACTACAATTGCTACAAAATACTAAACGTAAGATTAAGAAACTAAAAATGGCTAATGCAAAACTACGTTTAGAAAATAAAACTTTGAAAGCAAATGTGAATGTAGAATCCAAAAATGAAATGTTTGTATCTTCTGCATTCTCTTCATTTGAAAACTCTATATCTTGTTTTGATTGCAATTTATTAAAAGAACAATTCAAGGAAATTGAAAAAGGGCTCTTAGTTTCTAAAAAGCATAATGAAAAATTGATATTTGAAAATGATGCTTTAACTTGTAAGTTAATACAATTAAAATCTTTTGTTGAAAAATTTCAAAGTTCATGTAATGAATTTCATCATAAGATTTTGAATAACAAGGATAAATTAACTTACAAAATCATTTCTAAAAAGGACCATTTTCACACACTAAATCAAAAGAAGTTTAATTTCAAAAAGAATTATGATCCTTATAAAATTCTTAAGAGTCACTATTATAGGTCTCAATATATTTTCAATCATGACTCAAATTTAAAAACTCATTTTCATGAAAATCAAAATATAAAATATTATCCTTCATATTATAAGAGTATGTCTATAAGAAAGAGTGGAAATGAAAATCATCAAAATAATAATCAATCTTTTAAAACATATTGTAACCCACTCTTTCAACAATCACTTCTAAAGAAAGACAATCACTCTTATAAACTTTCAAAGAATCCATGTAATAAAATTCATTATGATTATCAACATCAATCTATTTTGAAAAATAATTTGAATAAACTTAAATCACAAATGAATTATTTTTCAAATAAATATAATCATATAAAGATGTCACATAATCATAATATGAATTTAAAATATAAACCACCAAGGTATGAATGGAGACCCTTAAAGAAAAATGATACATCAACTTTAATTGAAAAGGCCCATTTACCCTTGTATCCTAAAAAATCATCATGTCATATTTGGGTGCCCAAAGGAACCATTACACATGGTCAACTTTGGATACCTAAATCTCTTATCATTTAGTATCTTTCAAATGCATGAAGTAGAAACTATTAAGAAAATGAAAAATCATTACTCTACTTCATGATATGCTTATTGTCACTTTTCTTTTGTTTATTTTTATCTTTTGAACAAACATGCTATGATCACTTTATATATCATGAAATATGACTTTCATATATTAAGCCTAATGTTTATCAAATCAAATTTGAATTAAAATTGAACATTAAGTCATATATATTTTTCAAAGTGATCTATCTCTCATCTTTGATTGTACTTTATCCTTTTAAATCCTTTACCCTTAATTGTCTTGAATTATCATTAGAAATTGAATTTTGAAATTATTATCAAGACTATTGAAACTATTTTAAAGATTGGATTTAAATGGTTTATTAAAGGGCCTAAACTAAAAATTAAAATGCGCAACATTTTTTTTATTCTATATTTGTTTGCTGCATATGATAGCCCTTATAATGAAGAACATTATCTAGAAAAATTGAAAACAAAAATTCATCTAAACGCATGTTTAATCTTTCAAAAATGCGAGTTTTCGATCAAAACTTCAAACATCCATATCTTTTGATCCGCTCGCCTGATTTTTGCGCTTAATATATTTTCGGAAAGAGCACAAAAATCTCCATCCAACGGCAAACTAGGCTTGCTCATTTGAGTTTTTTTGGTGCTGTCAACTTGCCCAATTTCAACTCCATTTTAAAAGCTATCTTAGTTTGCTTGATTTGGAAATTTCTGTGTTTATGGATCTTTCATCACATGCTATCCTTATTAAAATTATTTCATATATCAATTTAGATATTATGTGTGTGATGTGTGTCACCAATGTTTGCATGTAATTTAGACCTTAGAATCATCTTGTATCATTAAGATCAAATCAAAAGTTTAATCATTTCATTCTAGGTCTAAAGTAAATTAATTTAAAAACTTCTCATATTACATGCAACATAATCTCCATTAATCCTATGTAATAACATTGCATTCAAACTCATCATGCTAGCATCACTTCTTGGTTTATGCTTAAATTTATATGCTAGGTATAACATTTACAATGTTATTAAAATATCATGATAACTATGTGATTTAAAATTATATAGAATACTAAAATTCCAACAAACACATAGTTTATGGATTAATCATTATAATATATATGAATATTGTATCATAAATCATATATTATCATGCAAAACCAAAGATCAATAGATTCAATTATTGAATGCAAATTTTACTATAAATTTCAAAACATTATATATGTGATCTTTGTCTTTAATATGATTACATGATCATCATTTTCTAGACTTAAAAAATCAAACATGCTTATTCAAAAGAAAAATCACCAAATCATATTGTCATAAGTCTAGAAAGAATAGAAATCACATACATCATGATGATCTAACATATATTCTATGCAAAATTCTCTATAATCATAAATCATAATTCATGTTCTATCAAGAAATATCTCAAATCAATAATAAGAATTATGAATCTTATGATAAAAATATGAATATTGCTTTCTTTACATTAGTTGGTGTATGGATATGCTTTGATATTGATTGCATGTATCTCACATATATATAGATTCTAGAACCAACCTAAGAATAATAAAAATACATCAAACTTAATCATCACTCTATTCTAGATCTATAATTTAAAATTCTATTTTGGAATACATGCAATATTAATATTAATCTTATGACATGACATTAAACCCAAAACTCATCATAATAGCTTTATCACTTATTGAATATTAGTAATTGTGCTAGTTATCACATATCGTCATCTCATAAAAGTAGAAAAACTATGCGGTTTTATAACTCATCACATTAAGCAAAACTCATAGTTTATAAATCAACCCATAGTTTAAAAAGCTTATGTTGTCCAAAGATTATTCACCTTTGACTTCATATCTCACAATAGCGGGGGCGTAGGGTTGTATGCATTAGAGACCTAACCTCTAAGTCATGTCTTGTCCTTAACCGGGGAGGGTTCCAGTGGGGCCTTGCGAGGCACTGGGGGGAAAGAGTGCTAGGTTGAGTGTTCTCTAGTGTGTGCATATGGGACTAACACCCCAACCTACGGCATGTGTGCAGCTCCTCATGCCCATCCGTCACTTAGTACGGGGCTAGGGTGTAGACATTTAATCGGGGTAGTCTTTAATCTTAGGACATACTTATTTTACTCTTTGCATGATCATTTTATTTACTTATCACTTAAATCATGCATATTTTGGTTTATTTAATAAAAACAAAAATGTCCTCTTGTGTTTGCATAATCTATCTTTTTGAGCTTAAATGTTTTTGTAAAACACATGTATTTGAAAAAGCTATAGTTTTACGCAAATTTGAGCAATCAAGACATCTCCATAAATTACAAAATTTTTGCATAAGACTACTCTAAGGACACTTAATAAATTTCACAAAAAATCAAGTACTGTTTCCAGCGCTAGCGTTACCGCCTGCGCTAGTGTGAGTGTTTGATTTTTCTGATTTTTAAAATTTCTAAAAATCTATAAAAATATTTTAGTTCATATGTACTACTTAGTTTTTGTGTTTCTGACTTTTTGTTATTTTGTTTTTATTCAGATTATGAAAATCAAATAAAAAATTCAAATTCAAAAATTACAAAAATATAATTTTTTTTTTGTGATTTTCTATTTTTTTTAATTGATTTAAAAATTATAAAACAAAAAAAACTGTATGATCTTTATTGTCAATATCAAGCATGAATGAATTCTATTATTTAGATTTTTTTTTCAATGTTAAAATTTATTCCTTCAAATTACTATGAACATTGTTTTGTTTATCATGCTTTGATATATCTATTTAAAGTGCATAAATTGTATTGAAAAATATGTGTAGAACCAAGCTTAGCATGCCTCTAAGTATGAGTAAATGTATTATGATTGATAATGATACCTTTCACTCACTTATTTTGGTAATCAACATGTATGTTTAAATCTAAAAATGCTTGCTTGTGTATTGTATTTGTACAATGAATTAAATCTTGCATAAGTTTATTGCCTACACTACATTTGAATTGCACTTGTGAAATTTAGAAAAGTGGTTAAGTTAAAAAATTTTGGGTTTGCAAAATAAGTGTATTCGGAGAATGTTGTCTCACAAATGTTAAAAAAAAAAATTATATATGTAGACAAATATAACTCCACCAAGCACTACTTGAACCTCCTGATAAGTCTTCATAAGCATTATGAGGTTGAGCACCTTGGAAAGAATAGTAAAGTGTCTTGTGCAACCCTTGATTAGTACACCACTTTTTATAAAATAGTGTGCATTAAAGTGTGTGAAAGTAAATATACTTGTGTTTAATTGTGCACTTTACTCTACATATGTCTTGTATTTTGTGTTTTTAATAAATTGTTAACATTGCCCAAAATACACTAATGTGCACATCATTATCTTTCATAACACTTCTTCTCATGAGTATTGGATTCTAATGTTTTATCTATACTACTCTTTATATAAGAAATGCACTAGATAACCTAGCATGATCTCTACAATGTTTTCGTATTTCTTGAACTTAAAATTAAGTAACATTGTAGTATATTTTCTTTTTGATGTGTTCATTTCATGCTTGGTATATTTATTAAAAAAAAACTTGAGATTTCAAAAAGGTTAAAACATCTTTTCATTTTGCACTTAAACTCATATTTATAACACTGATTTTCATGTTTACAAAAAGATGTTTCTTATAATCTTCCGCTTGCTTACAACTCTTTTTTTTTGTGAAAGCTCTTATATACTATGCTTAAAATCTTTATCATTATCTATATTACAAAATCTCGATCATGCTTTATCATTTATAAGAAATGTCTCATTACTACCCTCACCTAAACCCTCTTTTGATTCTACCAAAAGGGGAGATTAAATTGCATAAATCTAATATTTAGGGGGAGTGCATTATAATGATATTAAACTCAAAAAAATGGATATATTTATAGGGGGAGTAATCATATAGGAGGTGCATACACTATCATATGCTCGATCATGAAAATCCTTCAATAAATGGTTCCTTACCTATCTTAAAAGATATACACTCATCCCTACCCACTTTTGTTAATAACAAAGGGGGAGAAGAAATTGAGAAATCTAGTAAAATAGATATTTAGGGGGAGTAGTTTATAAGAGACACTAATGTAGGGGGAGGACTTGATATAGAAAGAGTAGGCATTATCGCTTTCAATTCTATCACGCTCTTAATATGTTATTCATGCATATCTTATTACCGCACTTATCTATAAACACAAATTGTCTTAATCTCACTAATTTCTCATACGGGTATTTGTTATTATCAAAAGGGGGAGATTGTTGGAGCCTATGCTCCGCATCTCTTGGTTTGAGAATAACAAATACCGTGTTGTATTTGATCTAGTCTTTTGTGTGTTTATAGTGTCCAGGTTGTACGGGTTCAATGAGGAGATGAGTCCTCGTTCATGGGCATGATCCGAGAGTGTGTACACATTAGAAAAAGCAAAAGGATGAGTTTTGTGTGCTGATCTTAAAATGGCCATAACTTTCAATCCAGGAAGAGTTGCAGAATGTGCCACCCCATTTCGGAGATGAGAACGACTCAATCTACAGTCTGGAGAAGTTTCGGACGGCAAAAATGAAGAGGAGATGTTGCCCAGGTGACATCGATGTCGCCCAGGCGACAACTCAGAAGTTACAGCAACTGCCTGCACGACAGCACGACGAGCAGCAGTTTTGCGCTGTCGGAATTCCGACAGTGATGTCGCCCAGGCGATAGTGAAAATCTATAAAATGGTTCTTTCTGTTCGTGCATTGCAAGTTTGGAGAATTCTAAGTTCCTTCCTGATGACATACGAACCAGAGAGCTCCAGAACTTCATGAACTCCCATTTGTGCTGAGAAGGTTTGAAATTGAAGACGAGATCGGACGCGCTTCTACATCAACGATCATCTCGAGGCTTCAACCTTCCTTTCAGAGATCTGAATTTCTAGGGAGTTCATCATTTCATTTTGTATTTTCATTTATATACATTTCATTTTGTATTGGTAGGGAAATCGTCTTCTTGTGCGTGACGTCTAAGTCCTCGCGTGGCTTAGGGGAAAATCGCTTCCTTGTGTGGAGCGTCCAAGTCCTTGCGTGGCTTGGTAGGAAATCGTGGCCTTGTGTGCTACGTCTAGATCTTGGGAAGATCTAGAGGATAGGCTTGGGCTTGGTCTATGGAGAGACAAGTGATAGCCTTCCGATCCTTGGGAGAAGGATTGGTAAACACAAATTGTTAAAAGTTTATTTTTATTATAGCCTTGATTTTAAGCTTTATTAAGATCGACAATCCTTTGTATTCATCACTTGTGGAAATAAATTTGATTTCCAATTTCTTATGATTTTCTAAGTGTTTATTTGGATTGTCTAAAAATCTACTTGTTTATCCGTTAAAATTATCATAATATATTAGAAAAATTTCAAAGTAAATTTTATCCCTTATTCACCCCCCCCCCCCCCCTCTAAGGGCGCCGCAAGATCCAACAGACACCATCATCGCCTTCGGAGATGAAGACCTAGAGGGGTTACGGCTGCCACACCAAGACCCGCTCGTGATCAATGCTGGGATCGGGGATCCCTGTTTCAACGTCAAGAGAATACTAGTTGACAACGGGAGCTCAGTCGACGTCCTGTTCCTCTCCACTCTACAGAGCATGAATCTCACCAAGGAGCACCTTAGCCCGACAGCAGGGCCCGTTTACGGTTTTGATAATCGCCTCGTCCCGGTCCAGGGCATGATCACCCTTCCGATAACACTCGGCTAGTTTCCAAGACAGACAAGCCACAACATTCAGTTCGTAGTCGTGGAGTCAAACTCCGCCTACAACGCAATCTTCGGGAGACCACTCCAGTCTGTCTTCAAAGCCATCCCATCAATCCCACACTTAGCCATGAAGTTTCCGACTGCCGCTGGAGTAGGAGTCGTTCGCGGGAATCAAGAGGCAGCCAGGACCTGCTATCTGAAGCAAGCTCGACCCACAAAGGCGACGGTCCTCAACATCGACAACTTTGACCTGCGAGATGAAGCTACTTTGCAGCGGGGGGCACCCGTTGAAGGATTGGTGGAAGTGCCGTTCTCCCAGCGGGATTTGACCCGGACTGCCCAGGTCGGGTCCCTCTTGTCGCCAGAAGAACGAGAAGAATTCGCAACCTTCCTGCAAGAGAACGAGGACATTTTCGCTTGGAGCCCGGAGGACATGCCTGGGGTAGATCCTGAAGTCATTTTTCACTCGTTAAATGTTAACCCTGCCTGCAGGCCGGTGATTCAAAAGAAGAGGAACTTCGCCCCCGAGCGAGTGAAGGCAATCGAAGAAGAAGTGGCT
Source organism: Dactylorhiza incarnata (assembly GCA_033032865.1). Classification (NCBI taxonomy): domain Eukaryota; kingdom Viridiplantae; phylum Streptophyta; class Magnoliopsida; order Asparagales; family Orchidaceae; genus Dactylorhiza; species Dactylorhiza incarnata. The sequence goes on along the minus strand of JAWHQI010000358.1, from coordinate 1,092,340 downwards.
AAGCTTCTGGAAGCACGGTTCATCCGTGAGGTAGATTATCCCACGTGGCTCGCTAACGTGGTGATGGTAAAGAAGGCCTCCAGGAAGTGGCGGATGTGCGTCGACTACAGCAACCTGAACCAGGCCTGCCCAAAAGACAGTTTCCCTCTTCCAAGGATCGACCAGCTCGTCGATGCAACGGCCGGCCACGAGCTTCATGGACGCGTACTCAGGCTACAACCAGATAAGAATGAATCCCGCAGACGAGGAGCACACCGCCTTCCGTACCGATAAAGGAGTCTACTGCTACAAGGTGATGTCGTTCGGCCTTAAAAATGCCGGAGCAACATACCAAAGATTGATGAACAAAGTCTTCAAGGACCTCATCGGGGAGACGATGGAGGTATACGTGGACGACATGCTAGTGAAGAGTGTCCACCGTCGCGACCATTTGAAAGACTTGGGAAAGTGTTTTCAGCTTCTTCGTCATTTCCAGATGCGGCTCAACCCCAGCAAATGCGCGTTTGGCGTGACGGCGGGGAAGTTCCTGGGTTTCATGGTAACCCATCGGGGGATCGAGGCCAACCCCGAGAAGATCAAGGCGTTGGAGGACATGTCGCCGCCTCGTTCAATCAGAGAAGTACAACGCCTGAACACGAGGATCGCCGCGTTGTCCCGCTTCCTGTCAAGGACAGGGGACAAGTACCTCCCTTTCTTCAAGATTTCCAGGGAGCGCGCCACACTGGGTTCCAATGGACGGACGAGTGTGTAACATCCCCAATCCTTCTAGACCCCTAGTTGGTGTTAGGGCAGGGGTGGTGTGCAGAGTGGCCACTAAGGCCCTTGGGCAAGTGAGTATGCTAAGTGCACACCAAGGGCACAAAATCAACATAGCCCAATACCACTCCCTTAGGCCAATTGACCCTCAATTGTCCAAGATGACCTCACTTATGATGCCCTAACCACCAAGGGAGACCTACAGGATGAGAAGTGCACTTGGATGGGACCCAATGATATGAATTTGACCCAAGTCAACACTTAACCCAAATGGGTCAAGGTGACCCAATTAGCCCAAATTGACCTAAGTGGGTCCACACCAAGACCTCATGACCCCTCATGGGTGTCATTAGACCCAATTGGACCTAGTGGGGTCCACTCCCAAGCCATGGTTGACCAAGGTCAACATAGAGGGGCAAATTGGTAATTTTACCTCGGAGTGAGCTTAACCCAAATTGAGATTAAATCTTAACCCTAACCTCAATTAATCCAACCCCAAATTAATCCCCTCAGCCTTGGGATGAAGAATCATGATGGATGGCCAAGATTGCATGGTGATGAGGTGGAGAAAAAGACAAGGAAGTGAGGATGTGGAGGGATTTACCCAAAGTGGAAGGAATGCTTTAATCTTTCCCCCAAACCAACTCCTAATCATCATGGAGGAAAGCTTTGGATGCTGGAAGGCATGGGGAGAAGAAGAGGAGCAGGTTGACCCTGCTGGTAGCATGGAGTGGTCGACAAAGCTTGACTCGTGACCTCCCATTTCGTTCCCACCTATACAAGCCCCCTTAGCCAATTCTTTTCAGGGGATCACCTTTAGTGAGTTGAGGAGAGTCGGAATAGCCACCTGGAGTGAAGGAATTGGTGCTGAATCGAGCTTGGAGACGAGTTCGCCGGAGCTGAAGAAATACATGCCGAATCGCCGCCTGAGCCGCCTTCGGGCACCAATCAATGTTCGTTTCTCCTCCCCCCTCCTCGTGCTAGCTTTCTAGATCATAAGGACCGCGCTTCGTGCTCAATCGAGCCGAAACCATGGAGTAAAATCCATGATTTTTCTTGGTTTTTGAGAGTGGCGGGATCGCCGGAAAACACCACCTTCGGCGGCCTCACCTCCGCCAATCGAAAGCCCCCACCTCAACGGAGGTGGTGGTGGCGGTGGCTGGCCAGGGAGGTGGCGGGTTGGCCGGGTTATGGTCGGAGAAAACGGCCCAGCACGGCTCAATCTCAGTCGTTGCTCAACGAGGAAGACAAAATCAGAGGGGTTGAATCTGCGCCAAGATTCGTGCGCCGTCTGATGGATTTGAACTATATATCATATGGATTTAAATAAATGAATAGTGCTGCAAATGTCACACTTAATCAGTTAACTTCAAGCCGGATTTTAAAGGCATTAGAAGCCATAAATCAAAAAGTTGCCTGAGACAACTATTGTAGGGCTTGATATCCTCTTTAATTTGACACCTTAACCATCTCATTTGGATAAGTGGTCTGACCGCAGCACTCCATTTAGTGAGACTGGTCATTGTGATATTCATAAATTAAAATGGTTGCCCACACAAATTTAGCCATCCAAATGACTTGATATTTGAAACATAGATGTATCTGACCTAGAGCTAGGTTATGCCAAAATCTCAGAATTTTTGGAGTTCTTTTTCTATAGTTTTTATCTTAATTTCGAAAATGAAATTAATGGTATATAGTTGGCTATATGCACCCAACTGCCCCCAAAATGGGGTGGCATGGTGGTTAGGCCTTGTGTAGGCTCTGGTAGAAATTTGAGACCCTTAGGAGCTCTGGTCATGGGTGGATTCACCATTTAAGAGCCTAGGGTTGTTGTTCTTGGTGTGCCAACAACAAAAATGTGCATTATGTTGATTTGACCCTTCTTGGCTTATTATGGGCCACTGAAATTGTGCATGGTGGTTCACCATGGGGTTTTTCTTCATCCTTGGGATGAGAGGGACTTTTGGGAGCAAAAATCCCTAGGGTTTTCATTTAATTAATTTTGGGGCCCATTTGGGTAATGAAATTATCAACTCTTCTAACTTTGGAAAATTGGGAAATTTTAACCATAGTTAATTTTGGACATAATGAGCCTCTGAGAAATTTTATGGATTTTATTTCATAGGTTGAACATGAAAAGTAGGGTTTTAATAATTACACCCTTTATGTACTTTTGATGAAATCAACACTTGGGTTATTTGTAATTGTGAGTTTAATTGTAGGGCTCTAAAATGATGTTTCAAACCTCGGGAAATTTTAGTGGAATTTTTATATATGTACTTTGGTACTTATGAATTTTTAGGCAAAGATTGCCTTGAGGAAATTATTTGATAATAAATAGTAGATCATCTTGTGAAAATCAATTTGAGGAGTTGAGTGTGATAGCCTCCTCCCCTCATGTTGGATATGTGGGTATGGATATACAAATGCATGTGACACACCCTATTGGTCCATTTGGAGCCATTAGGGTGGTGTGACCTAAAACCCTAAGGGTAAACCCTTAAGGGTGCAAGGTGAGATTTGTGAAGGGCATAGGACCAAATGTTCTTGTCTTGACTCAGAACTTTGTAGATATGTTTGTAGGAGCATAAAATGACCTAGTCAATTAAATGAAAATTTTTAGAGGTATTTAAGTATTTTCTTCCTAATAAATGAAATTGTCACCCTTTCCCTAAATAAAATGAAATGCATGGTCATATGACCTTGTATGGTGTTGAAACTCCATCAGTGGCTGATTAGGGATGAAAATGTACTATAGTAATTTTGTTATGATTTATTGAAGTATTATTCCTTGTGTAGGAAATTTTGAGTACTTGCTAGCTTAAGGGAATTTATTTTTGAAAAATATCAACTCAAGGGGCAAAATTGTGAAACTTGGTTATCTGTCATTTAATGCTATTATATGCCCATGATAATTAGTTGGAAGTTGGTAGAATTGTATTTCATATACTTCATGTGGAAATTGAGAGTTTCATCACTTGAGTATTTAATCTTTTTAAAATATCAAATCATGGGCCTTTGTTATGATACTTGGTGATCTGTGATTTTAGGTTAATATATACCCATGACAAGAGTTTGGAAGCTTGTAGATTTATAATTCATGTACCTCATGTAGAAATTGGTAATTGCTACCTTTGGATGTTTAATCATTTTAAAATATCAAATCATATGGTAATGACACAATAATTTGACAGAGGACTCTAGGTCCCCATATGGACACTTGGTAATTTTTTTGGAATTTTCAGAAATGAAATACTATTTTTCCTAATTATAGTGGCATTTTGGTAATTAAACAATTATGATGATTTAGTAGACCAGATGACATCCTAGGGTCATGTTACTCAGTGAACCACCATTTGATGGAATATTACCTTACTGATAATTTTCATGTAGCATGAGGAATCATTTTGAGGGTAGTTCATGTGTAATTTGCCTTTAGGCCTTAACTACTTTAAATTATATTAAATACCAATTTAATATGGAAAATTATGGAAATTGGAACTTACCCTATTAAGATCAGTGGGAACCTTGGATAATTATTAGAGACCTTGGTGATGAATTTTTAGAAGGGTTCCCTTATGGGGTTGAAGGATAGTTCAAATAGTGGTCTGCGTTTAGTAAAAACAGAATTCTGAGTTTTTGATAATTCAGACCCCTAGGTAGTGGATAGGGATTATACCCAATCAGTAAATGAGTTATAGCACACAATGATTTAAGGATGGTCAATCCTAGAGTTATTTGTGGGGTGGTGCTAGGGTTAATGTAGAAGGAATGGAGGTACGTCCAACCTGATTGGGTGGGACGGAAGATGAACTAAGTCACTTTAACTATATGAAATGATGAAGGGTGAACCAAACATTAATCACCAACTAAATTAATTGTCTTGAAGAGGATTGTGGGGTTGAGCCCATTGATCTGTAGTACCGTTAGGGGCCCCTTACGGAGTACACCGCGGGAAGTCCAAGATTCACCCTAAATATAACACGAACTAAATTGTAGGCAAGAGTAGCCTAAATGGGTATGCAGACTGGTATGGATCTCCTCCGGAAAGGAGATGGGTTGGATCAGCTTGTGTGTTAGTCCTTGAGCTGGAAGCTCGGGTGGACATGTTAACACCTATTACTTATTCAAATAGTGGCGAGTCTTCGGTACTAGGCTAGTCGTGTCACCGACGGTAGTACGTTGACTCAGGTGAGGGTGAGGTTTAGAGGGCCGGTAAGTTTGAGTACCGCGGTCTGGAGGACGATCCCTAATAACCCACCCCGACCTTAAAGTTTGGTGGATTCCAGCAAGAGTACGCAGGAGCTCCGATGTTGTGTTCTTAGCGTTGAGGCGTACACAAGGTCTAGGCTTGGTAGTGACTATACCCGCCTAGGATGTGGAGTGCCCGATCCACTACCACCGTGAGCCACGACGGTCGGTACCCGAAAGGTTGGCTTCCTTTCAAATAAATTGGGAACTATAAAGGTCTGTGCGCATAGAGTCGTGTGGGTGAGTCACATTGCATAAACTCATTTAAAACATCATAACCATAGCATAACATAACATACATATAGCATACCCCCATCATATAAATTAGTATGGGCTCGTTTATATGATGGGTTACCTGGACATCTTAACTTATATGCCGTATGGGCGTTCATATAAGTTAAGGTACGAATCTGTGATGGTAGTTTAGATTTACTTACTGCACTGCATTTTCTTCCTATTTACTGCTTATTGCTTTGCTCTACTTTACTTATACCTGCAATATACTGATAGCTAGAGTTTACTGCTTTTCATATACCTGCTAGATTAGTGCCATGTCACCACCACCTTGTGTACCCCTTGTTTTTCCTCCGCTTCTTCCTCCCGCTCGGTGCCTAGGAGTCGCGGAAAGGGGCGAGGACAAAACGACTTAGTCTTTATGACTAACGGTCGGTGTGACCGCAGGAGTCCGAGGAGACGGAGTTGTCCCGCGCGCAGCAGGACGAGATTGCAGGACCTGAGCAGCAGATGCAGCGCACTACCCCGACGCCACAGGTTGATGATTAGATAGTTAGACTTCCGCTTTTTGAGAGCTTTTGTTGTAGACTTCCGCATGTTGTAGAGAGAGAGAGATAGTACTTTACTTTGATTATGTATCGGGTATAAGCCCCCTTTTTGCTAGTACTTCTCTTTTGGACTTTCTGTTCTCATTAAATACTTATATATGATGCTGTGATTGTGGGCATGCCTTCTTTTATGTACTTACTTTTTGGCATAATTTACTTATGATCGTAAAGCCGGCAGGGTTGGTGCTGAGCGGTGTTAGTCGACCCGAGTGTCGGTGACACCGCAAGGCAGCGATTCTGGGCGAAGATCCACCTCAACCGTGCGATGCGGGAGAGGTTCGAGTTTTCAAGTACCCAAACGGGTTTTGGAAAAAGAGATCTTACAGAGTGTCAGACAGCTTTCGAGCTTCTCAAACAGTACCTGGCCTCGCCACCGCTTCTATCAAAGCCAATCCTCGGGGAAACCCTGTTCCTGTACCTTATAGTTTTTCCTACGACCCTCAGTTCGGTGCTTGTGAAGGATGAAGGAGGGGTGCAGCGGCCGATCTATTACCTCAGCAAGGTCCTCACCGATACCGAAACCAGGTATCCGGCAGCGGAAAAAACGGCCTTAGCACTCGTCTTCTCGGCGCGAAAGCTTCGCCCCTACTTCCAGGCGCACACAGTAAAAGTATTAACTCAGCTCCCGCTACGAACAATCCTCCAGAAACCAGAAGTCTCAGGAAGACTAGTGAAGTGGGCGGTGGAGCTCGGCGAATTCGACATTCAATTCTTTCCCCAGCCGGACATCAAGTCGCAAGTGCTCGCTGACTTTGTTGTAGAATACACCATCCCATCGGAAACAACTCCTGTCAAAGATATCACCACACCCCGTTGGACTCTCTACGTCGACGTGCTTCAGGAGCTGAAGGGGCCGGAGCAGGATTACTTCTCATAAGTCCCAACGAGATCACTTTGGAGTATGGCCTCAGATTAAAGTTCCCAGCAACTAACAACATCGCAGAGTACGAGGCTTTGATCGCCGGCCTCCGGCTCGCCATCGATTGTAGAGTTGAGAGCCTGACGATTCACGCCGACTCCCAACTGGTAGTCTCGCAAGTCGAGGGAGATTACGAGGCCAAGAGTGACCAGATGGCGCATTACCTCACATGCGTAAAGTCGCTTCTTCAGAAGATTCCGTCATACCAAATCCTGCACGTACCCCGAGAGCAGAATTCTAGAGCGGACGCGCTCTCTAAGTTGGCAACTTCTTCCACCAGCTATCAATCGCGAAGACGCCGAGTCGAAGAAATCATGGTCCCAAGTATCCTAGGGCCATGGGAGATTGCAGCAATCAATGAAGAGGAGCCATCTTGGATGACCCCCCTGCGGGCCTACCTTGAGCAGGGGCGTCTCTCCGAGGACCGCCTGGAGGCGCGCAGATTGTGAATGCGAGCGGCGTCGTTCACCATCATAGACGGGGAGATCTACAAGCGGGCGTTCTCGGGGCCCTACCTAAAATGTTTACCAGCCGGCGAAGCAGACTATGCCCTAAGAGAGGTGCACGAGGGGTCTGCGGAGAACAACTAGGAGGAAAAGCGCTGGCCCAGAAGATCTTGCGCCAAGGTTTCTATTGGCCAACGATGAAGAAAGACGCGGCTGAACTCGTCCAGAAATGCAGGAGCTGTCAGCTTCACGCGAACGTACCCCACCAGCCCCCAGTCGCGCTCACCGCGCTCCAGAGTGCGTGGCCCTTCGCACAGTGGGGGATTAATCTCCTCGGCCTCCTGCCTCTGGCATCCGGACAGAGAAAATTCATCATCCTAGCCATCGATTACTTCACCAAGTGGATGGAAGCTGAGCCCCTGGCGAAAATCACGGAGGAGAATGCTAAGCAGTTCGTCTGGAAGAACATCGTCTGCCGCTTCGGAATCCCAGCGACGATCATCGCAGACAACGGCACCCAGTTTACTGGGAAGTCATTCACCAAGATGTGCGAAGACCTGAAGATCAATCTCTGCCACACCGCCGTAGCACATCCACAGACAAATGGGCAGGTGGAGGTCACCAACCGCACCATCCTCAAAGGGCTGAAGACGCATCTCGAAGAAGTCGGGGGCAGTGGGTGGATGCGCTCCCAAATGTGTTATGGGCATACCGTACAACAGAGAGGACTCCAACAGGAGAGACGCCGTATAACCTCTGCTACGGGACTGAAGCTGTCATCCCGGTCGACATCGGAGTGTCAAGCCTCCGGGTGCTGACTTTTGATCCCAGTAAGAACGACGGACTGCTCCGCGAAAACCTCGATTTAATCTCCGAAACTTGAGACAACGCCGCTCAGCGCATCGCTATCTACCAAAGGCGAGTGGCCCGGCTCTACGACAGGAGGGTTATGCCCAGGCCTATCAACGTCGGAGATCTCGTCCTGCGCAACGTTGAAGCAGCCAGGAAGGGCCCGCAGAAAGACAAACTCTCTCCAGCATGGGAAGGACCCTATGTGGTCACCGCGGCGGTGAAGCCTGGAACATTCAAACTCAGAACGGCGGAAGGAAAGACCTTCCCGCGCACTTGGAACGCGCAGAATCTGCGCCGCTTTTATCAGTGATTTTTCTTACTCTGTTATGTACAAGCCGTGAGCCTCGACTCGCGCAAATTATCTTACAATGATTCTATGTACAAGCCGCGAGCCTCGACTCGCGCAAACTTATCTTATTATGATTTTATGTACAAGCCGCGAGCCTCGACTCGCGCAAACTTATCTTATTATGATTTTATGTACAAGTCGCGAGCCTCGACTCGCGCAAACTTATCTTATTATGATTTTATGTACAAGCCGCGGGCCTCGACTCGCGCAAACTACTTTACCAAAATTTTATGTACAAGCTGTGAACCTCGATTCGCGCAAATTATTTCTCTGCAATTATTACGGAAGCCGCGAGCCCCGACTCGCGCAAGTTATCTCCCAACGATGGTTCAATATTGCTCGGGGCCAGTTCCCTAGTGATCTCACGCTACCCGGTCTGAAGCGTCCGCCCTTCCCCGGTAGTAAGATCACGGCACCGCCAGGGCCTGCCCCCCTCACGGTCGCCCACGGTTCGAAGCGTCCGCCCTTCACCGCTACTCGGGGCCAGTCCCCCAGTGATCTCACGCTACCCGGTCCGAAGCGTCCGCCCTTCCCCGGTAGTAAGATCACGGCACCGCCAGGGCCTGCCCCCCTCACGGTCGCCCACGGTTCGAAGCGTCCGCCCTTCACCGCCACTCGGGGTCAGTTCCCCAGTGATCTCGCGCTACCCGGTCTGAAGCGTCCGCCCTTCCCCGGTAGTAAGATCACGGCACCGCCAGGGCCTGCCCCCCTCACGGTCGCCCACGGTTCGAAGCGTCTGCCCTTCACCGCTACCCGGGACCAGATCCCCACTAACCTCACGTAGAAATGAAAAAAAAAAATAGAAGTAAGCGGTGGACAAACAAGTAGCCATCAATCGATATAACAAAGCAAAGAGTTGTACAACTCCACTACAAGAGACGCAAATACAGGAACAAGGAAGTACGATACATAACGAAAGAAAGCAAAGCATACAGACAAATAAAGACAAAGACAATCAACCCTCAACATCTACATCAGTTCAGTCGTCCTCAAAAAGGTTGCCTGCGCCAAGCCTGGACGTACTGCACCCAAGCTTCCTCTCCACCATACGAAGGGTCTTCCCGATCCCCCTCTTGAAAGAAATCTCGCACTCATCTTCCAATAGGGGGTCCACCTCCTTGGTCATGATCTCGGCTCGAAGCTCCTCAGAGATCCTAGAGCGCTCCTCTACGAATTCCAGGGAGTCCTTGTACTCGGCAACTCCCTCGGCCTTAATGGCCTTGATATCTGGCTCAAGGGAAGAAAGCCTCTCCACCTCGCTTCTCAAAAACCCCAGCTCGCCATCTTGACGGAACATATCACCCTGTAAATCTTGGACCAACTGGGAGGCACTCTCGGCGGCGGCTTTCTCTGCGCTAAGCCCCCTCTGAAGACGCTCTACCTCGGAGCGAGCGTGGGCAAGATCAGACTCCAATTTGAGCCCACGTGATATCTCGTGCTCCCTCTTCTTCTGGGAATCCTCCAGCAAACTCTTCGCAACACGAAGCTCCTCTTGAAGAGCAAAAAACCCGTCCTTCAACCCAACATAGCAATCGTTTCAAGTACGAGCGACGCTAGTCATGACATCAGCCTGTGAAAAAAAAACGGGATAAGAATCTTAGGAAAGAGAACACATAAAAGATAAACAACAAAAAGACATGACTAACCGCCGAAGTCATCGCCCGTAATGAAGAGGATACCCTCTTCGCCGTCACCAATGGAGGAGGAGGACCGCTCCGAGGAAGCGCTTCCGCCACGGGAGAAGCCACGATCTCAGCATCAACATCAATAGGAATCGCCTCGGGCGCGACTCCGCTGGGACCCGCACCATCAGAACGGCTCTTCGGTGGAGGTGGAGGTGGCACCGTCTCTGAACCTCCGCATCTGATAACAAGCTTCCTCTTCCTATCACGCGGCAAAGCAACAGCGGCATCACGCTCGGCATCCGACGAAAGGCCGACCAGCAACAATTTCTTCTCCTCCGCATAATTAACCACGCCATAAAGAGCCTTCGACAAATCATCACGACCAGGAAAACCAGGAAGGGGCTGGAATTCATTCTCTCGCCCCACTTGACGGCGGCAACGTCCCGGGAGGTTCCTCCAAAGCTCTGTTGGAGCCTATGTTCCGCATCTCTTGGTTTGAGAATAACAAATACCGTGTTGTATTTGATCTAATCTTTTGTGTGTTTATAGTGTCCAGGTTGTACAGGTTCAATGAGGAGACAAGTCCTCGTTCATGGGCATGATCCAAAAGTGTGTACACATTAGAAAAAGCAAAAGGATGAGTTTTATGTGCTGATCTTAAAATGGCCATAACTTTCAACCCAGGAAGAGTTACAGAACGTGCCACCCCATTTCGGAGATGAGAACGACTCAATCTACAGTCTGGAGAAGTTTCGGACAACAAAAATGAAGAGGAGCTATCGGAATTTTCCGACAGTCAATGTCGCCCAGGCGACAGTAGAGAAGTTACAACAACTACCCACACGGCAGCACGACGAGCAGCAGTTTGGCGCTGTCGGAATTTTCCGACAGCTACTGTCGGGCGACAGCTCGGAAGTTACCGCAACTGCCCGCACGACAGCACTACGAGCGGCAGTTTTGCGCTGTCGGAATTCCGAGAGTGATGTCGCCCAGGCGACAGTGAAAATCTATAAAATGGTTCTTTCTGTTCGTGCATTGCAAGTTTGGAGGATTCTAAGTTCCTTCCTGAGTGCATACAAACCAGAGAGCTCCAGAACCTCAAGAACTCTCATTTATGCTGAGAAGGTTTGAAATTGAAGATGAGATCGGACGCGCTTCTACATCAACGATCATCTCGAGGCTTCAACCTTCCTTTCAGAGATCTGAATTTCTAGGGAGTTTTTATTTTATCTTGTATTTTCATTTATATACATTTCACTTTGTATTGGTAGGGAAATCGTCTCCTTGTGCGTGACGTCTAAGTCCTAGCGTGGCTTAGGGGAAAATCGCTTCCTTGTGTGGAGCGTCCAAGTCCTTGCGTGGCTTGGTGGGAAATCGTGGTCTTGTGTGCTACGTCTAGATCTTGGGAAGATCTAGAGGATAGGCTTGGGCTTGGTCTAGGAAGAGACGAGTGATAGCCTTCCGATCCTTGGGAGAAGGATTGGTAAACACAAATTGTAAAAGATTTATTATCATATTTGTGCCTTGATCTTAAGCATTGTTAAGATCATATTATTTGTATGTGAATTTCATGATTATAAAATTATGATTTTTTCTTTAATTGCAAATATGGTTGCTTAATCTTTAACTTAGAAATTTGTGTTTGAATTAATTTAAAAATTACATTGGTTTGAAATTTTTATAAGTAATTTTTAGAAAAGTAAAATTTGTTTTAAAATTCTTAAGTAAAAAATCGTATTTTTTTAAAAGGCCTTTATTCACTCCCATCTAAGGGCGCCACAAGATCCAACAAACTCTGGCAAATCCCATCGGTTGCGGACGTACCCATACAAAGTGTTCCCATGGCGATAGTCGTTCCTTTCCTCAAAACGGAACCACCTCTTGTTGCTGCAAACATCAATCCGGCCTCCCGGATCCGTGAAAACTTCACACCAATCTTTGAAGATCTCCAAAGAGAATTGCGAGCCATGCTCCCGAAAAAACGCAATCAACCCCATGATTCTCGCCATCCCGGCTGGGGTAAATTGCGAGATAGGAACGCCGCAAAATCTGAAAATCTCAATCGCATCCTCCGATGGGGGGAAGCGGAACCCCGACTTCAAACAACTCTCAGAAATGGTAATAAAGTCGGTCGGGGGGTTCTGAGCACGTGCCTCCGGATATGGAATCTTCACTTCAACAGATGACGGGAGTCTAAACCGCTTGCGCCAAGCTTCGACACGCTCAATGGTTAGCGAGGAACGCATCCGCATGGATTTTGATCGTGCACCGTTCCTTGACGTCTGAAAAAAGAAAAAAGAAATAAACAAAAAATAATCGACAAAAATTGTGCGGATTATCACCACACAATGCGGAGATTATTACAAAAGGCGAAACGACAAGCGACAAAATAAGAGGGAAGAATATCGCAAAATACCTCCGCCATAACGCCACCTCAACGACTGGACCGCGCCAAAGGATGATAAAATCCTCGTACTTCTCTAAGCAAGATGAGCGAACTCCGAGGATTTGGGAGGCAACTGATGGGTCCTCATCCATTTTGTAGAGAAATCCGGGTTGCATTTAGCCAAAAACCCAACTCCCCACTAAGATGGTGGAGGTATGGGCAAGAAAGAGGAGGAAACCGCCCACAACCGCAACCGCAACCGCCGCAACCACCGCACGAAGCCACGCGCAGCACCACGCGCGGCCACAAGGCCGCGCGGCACCGCGCGGAGCCGCACGACCGCACGACGTCGCGCGCGGCCGCGCGGCACCGCACGACCGCGCGACACCACCCGTCTGCGCGGCATCCCGCGGCCCCGCGGCACCACACGGCCGCACGACCGCACGACCGCGCAGCCACGCGGCATCGCGCGCGACCGCGCGACACCGCGCGACACCGCGCGGTGGCGCGGTACCGTGCGCGGCACCGCGCGCCCGGCACCGCGCGATGTCGCGCGCCTAACGCCGTGCGGTACCGCGCGCCCGGCAAGGTGCGCCTAGCGCCGCGCGGTACCGCGCGCCCGACACCGCGCGGTACCGCCCGGCACCACACACGGCCAGGCGGTGGGCACGGTGCCGGTCGGCCTCCCTCGCCGCCGGGCGCATTCTCCGGCCCCTCTCGTCTCATCCCCGGTCGGCCTCCCTTGACCAACGGACGCGCTCGCCCGACCTCCCCCGCCTCATTCGGCGGAGAAAACGAGGACGATCAAGGCAAATCTCGCTAAACTTGTAACCACCCATCATGGGGTGCGAATAGTGAAACTCCACATCATGGGGTGCAAATAGTAAAAATACTCCAACATGGGGGTATATATAGTAAAAACCTTCAATACGGTCTGCGTCTAGCAAATCGTGTGGTTATGGTGTGCACGTAACCGTATCCGTCATATGAATACATATCATCACCAAACTATACAAATTGGTGTGCGCATAGTCGTATTCATAATAAATGGGCATACGGTCTGCGTCCAGCAAATAGTATGGTTATAGTGTGCGCATAACCATATCCGTCATGTCACTACATATCATCACCAAACTATACAAATTGGTGTGCGCATAGCCATATTCATTTATACAAATTGGTGTGCGCATAGCCATATTCATGAAGAGTGGGCATCCGGTCTGCGTCTAGCAAATAATGTGGTTATGGTGTGCGCGTAACCATATCCGTCATATCAATACATATCATTCTAAAAACTATACAAACTAGTGTGCGCATAGCCATATTCACAATAAATGTGCATATAGCACATAAATTGGTTATGTGTGCGGGTAGCCGTCCTAACCACCATAACCACCCTAACCACCCTCAAAAGCTATAAAAGGAACCTCAGGGCTTCATTTCAAAAGACTTGGAATTTTCTACACGGGAGAGAGCTCTCTGGAATTCCCTTGAAGATCTTCATCAGCATTCGAAGATGTCCTTTGGAACTCGAAGATCTCCTTCGGAACTCGAAGATCTCCTTCAGCGCTCGAAGATCTCCTTCGGAACCCGAAGTTCTCCTTCGGAACCCGAAAATCTCCTTCAACGTTCGAAGACCTTCATCAACACTCGAAGACCTCCTTCAACCTTCGAAGAACTCCTTCATCGCTTGAAGACCACCATCGTCGCTTGAAGATCTTCTGCGGACTTTGAAGACTTCCCGGTCAAGAAAAGTACTTAGTTTTTCTGAGAGGTGGCCTGTCACCCTCAGAGACATTCATTCAATTACAATTGTAACGGGAGCGGCCTGTCGTTCCCGATTCTCGCACCATTACTTGTAACGCTCCACCACATAGTGAAATTTGGTCGGCGCTGATCCGACCACGTGGTTTTTCACCCTTTTCGGGTTTTCCACGGTAAAAACGTCTTCTTGCCACCTGTTCGTTCTCTCTGTGACTGCTTGCGCGCTCGGTTCACTCTCGGGCTAAGACGGTTCGATTCGCCCGGTCTGAAAGAACGTTGAGCGACCCGCAACCAAGCTTTAGAGAACCGGACCGGCCGGTCGGACCGGTCGGACCGCCGACCGGACCCCCAGCCGGTCCGGTCAAGGTCTTCTGCCCGCCAATCTATTGACCCGCCCCAGAACCGGCGAACCGGCCGGTTCGACCGGGAAACCGGAAACCGGAGCCGGTTCACCATAACCGGGCTAGCAGATTATGGGCCATCCGATTTCATCCAACGGTGCAGCCTTCCATGGACATGATAACCTAGGGTTTTATACTTTTATTAGTTACTTTTTACATTTTTGTTTTTACAATTTCATCTTCCTCCAGATCGCAGCTCCACGCCCCCACCGCTCCGTCGACGGCGATTTCGTTCTTCCTCGAGCAACTCCACGTCACCACCGCTCCGGCGAGTTAGTACTTCTTCCTCGCAGGGCAGCTCCACGCCCCCACCACTCCGGCGAGTTCGTTCTCGCAACCCGATAGGTACTTCTAATCTCGCGAATAAATTTTCAATTTTGTTTTAACTTTTAAGCAAATATATTCAGTCTTAAATAAATTTTCAATTTTGGGGAATGGAACACATATAAAAGAAAAAGTGATAAACATACGATAAAAATTATTCAATTCAAGTGTTGATGCCTCAATTTTTGCACAGTCCACTACAATATGAAGTTGCAGCCTGAGTTCTTAAGTTTTCAAACAATGTGCTTAAAATCCTATCGGGGAAGAGCTATTTGCACCCAAATAAATTGTCCTCATTCGTACCATATGTGCAATATAGAACAAATGTATCAAGTGCTTAATTAATAATGATATAGGCTATGGATGATTATAAAGCTTTCTCTAGTTATTTTCAATCTGATTCAATTTTCTTGTGCTTACATTGTATGATTTATCATTTATGTTTATCTTTAGAATATCAAATTCGATCGACGTGCTATCTGTCTGCAGGTATACTAAGTACCAACTGCTGTTTCTCGACTTAAGGTTGGAATAACCAAGATTCCTGTCAAATTACTTTGTGGATTATCATCTCAATCCATAGTATAATATTTTCATCAAGAGAGGTATAATTTTTTCACATGTATAATATTTTTTGTTATTCATTAATATTGTATCTTTTTTTGCTATTCATTAATATTGTATCTTAAATTTTAATGCATTTTTTAATAGATACGTCAATATGGAAGGAGTAGAATCGACAAATATTAGTACAAAAGTTCGTGAAAAAAATGATCCAGGATGGGAACACTTCAGTTTAGTACAAGATGCTAGTGGAAAAAAATACAAGTGTTTACATTGTGGAACTGTTTATAGTGGGGGTGGAACACTTCAGTTTTGCAACTACTTTTATTACATTAAAGAGTGTGCATGATCATAAGCATGATTTACAAGTTTTGATAACAAGTAAATATTACTTTGATTCCAAGCTAGCTAAAACAGTGAAAGGAAAAGAAGCAACTTCAATTATTTTGGATAAAAACTTTTGGACTTCTTGCTTGATAATGACAAAAATATCGGGTCCTATGATAAGATTATTACGTATTGTTGATGCTGATGAGAAGCCATCACTTGGATATGTTTATGATGGATTATACAGAGTAAGGAAAACAATCAAAAATTTATTCAAAAATAATAAAAGATTGTACAAAGTCATACACAAGTATTATCAAGAGTAGATGGCATAGCCAGTTTCGTCAAGGGATACACTGTGCTGCATATTTTTTGAATCCAACATTAAGTGGGCGAGTTGGCGGTGCTTCCAAGTCTAAGTATTGATCGTCGTCAAGAACTAATAATGTTGCCTTACCCTTACACATATGACATGTTGTGTATTGGTCATTGCATGCGTAACACAATCCTTTCTCACGTTTTTTACTTGCTTTCGGTCTGAGAAAGACGGGCGTAATTTGGTTTAGTTGAGCTTACTAAATCTTGATTGTTTAAAATATTTGGAGTTTTGTACTTCAAAAGGCGGGCTAATGAAAAGGCTTCATATAAAGTTTGTGGTCAGTGAGCCATAACATGACGGTGAATTGATGGTTTAAGATTTGAACTACGCCTTGTTTTCCTATATAGCCGCTGCTCACGATTTCAGCCGGACCAACCGCACCGGGAGCATCGTCTCCTTCGTTTTTTGCCCAAAAAACTAGGGTTTCTACCCCTAGCAATTTCCTACCTCCCCAAGCTTCCTAAAGGTGTTTAGAAAGCATTTGCAAGGATCCTTTGGAGCTCTTCAAGTCTGGAACACTTGGCGTTGAGGTGAACAAACCCCGGGTGAAGATGCGACTAGGAGAAGGTGATATCTCCTCTCGTATCGTGGAAGCAGTCAATGAGGACGAGCTGGTGGACCAAGCCGGGCTCCCCTTTGAATCTGTGGAAGTCTTCCATTCCCTTCGTGCTGAGGATTGGTAACTTGTCTCTGTTTCCTCTCTTTCAAGATTTTAATAGTTTTATATTTTGTATCTTTTTAGTAACATTTTACACTTCTATCATTCTATGTTGGTTATGCTATTTTATGTTTACTTGTACGAAAAGGAGTTACGATCCCTTAGATTACACATGTATTGATTTGATGGACTTTTGGGTGGTAGAGGAGGAACAAGTGCCGGAGCTCACATATGAAGATCTAGAAAATGAAATATATAATGAAGACGCTATCCCAATGGTTGCAGAACAAAACCTTAATACTACACTACCAACTCAAAGTAAGTGTATAGGTATGCCAATATTTTATGTATAATTGTATGATTTAAATATAAGTTGTTTCATAATTAAGTTATATATATTGAACATGCAGATGAAGAACAAATTGATATTACTGAACCATTGGTTGAGCACACTGACTTGGAGAATTTTGGAGATGAGTATATTACGGATTTTTACGGTGTTGGCAATGACTTTGGTGAAAGATTTGACTTATTAAACTATGATTTGAATTTGTTATAAATAATTAAATGTTAGTAGATCATAACTATTTTGAGACAATCATTTTATGTGACAATGTCACATAATATTTGTTGCGGGACGCACACGGCTCTTCCGTGGTCTGGTCTAGATCGACCGCCTTAGCTCGAAAGTCGAACTGGTGCGCGCAAACAGTCAAAGTGGACGGCAATGGACAAGGAGACTTTTACCGTGGAAAACCCCAAGGCGGGGTGAAAAACCACGTCGTCGGAGCTGCGCCGACCAAACTTCACTACTTTGCTGGAGGTTACAACCTTTAGAGATATAGAGGGCGACAGGCCGCGCCTCTTTACAGTTTTGGGTGAGAGAGAGAGAGACGTTCGGAGGGTGACAGGCCACCTCTCGCGATGCTGAATAGCTTGGGAAAATTCTCTAAGTCCTGGGTTCTTCAGTTTCTGAGATGGACTCCTCCAGGATCGAGGCTTCACTTGCGCTCTACGCTTTGCCTTGGGCGGGAGTCTCGAGGCGCACTGGGAGAGCGCGAGCCTTTGGGAAGAGTGCACACGTTGAGGGTGTGCACACGTCGGTGCGGAGTGTGGGTGGCGCTCACTTCAGCGGAACGAGCGAGGCTTACTTCCGCGGAACGGAGGAGGCCCGTAGGAAGATTTCCCGGTGGCAGAGTCCTTGTAGAGAGAGAAAGAGAGAGAGGGATTTCCCAAGAGAGAGAGAGCCTAGATCCAAATGAAGACCCCTAGGGTCCTATTTATAGGATTCCAGGGTAGTTATGGTGGTTATGGTGTGCGGATAGCACCTTCTATTTAAATAAATAATAATAATAATTAAATAAATAGGAAAATAGAAAGATCGGACGGTCCACACGCGTCCCTTCCATGATCGGGCGGTTTGGTAACCGCCGGGTGGTTATCTCGCCAGAGCGGCGGCGTCGGCCACCGCCGGATTCCCAGAAATGGGCGGTGGTGGCGGCGGCCTTCTTCCTCGCGGGGAAGAAGGGCCGACCGCCGCCCTCCCTCAAGGGGAGAGGGGCGGCCGGCCTCCTCCCTCGAAGAGGGAGGGGCGGCCGGCCGGGCCGACCCCCTCCAAGGAGGGGGCGGCCGGCCTCCTCCCTCGAAGAGGGAGGGGCGGCCGGCCGGGCCAACCCCCTCCAAGGAGGGGGCGGCCGGCCTCCTCCCTCGAAGAGGGAGGGGCGGCCGGCCGGGCCGACCCCCACCAAAGAGGGGGCGGCCGACCTCTTCCCTCGAAGAGGGAGGGGCGGCCGGCCGGGCCGATCCCCTCCAAGGAGGGGGCGGCCGGCCGGGCCGATCCCCTCCAAGGAGGTGGCGGCCGGCCGGGCCGATCCCCTCCAAGGAGGGGGCGGCCGGCCTCCTCCCTCGAAGAGGGAGGGGCGGACGGCCGGGCCGACCCCCTCCAAGGAGGGGGCGGCCGGCCCCCGCAAGGGGGGCGGCGGCCGGCTGCCGGCCTCCTCTCGAGAGAGAGGAGGCGGCGGTTAGCCCCGGTTGGGCTCGGCGGTTGGCTATTCAGGAACGGTTACACGTAGTGGTCGATTACGCCGAGTGGCGGTTACGACGAGTGGCGGTTACGCTGTAGTGGGCGGTTACGCCGCGTGGCGGTTACGACGAGTGGCGGTTACGCCGTAGTGGGCGGTTACGCCGCGTGGCGGTTAAGCCGTAGTGGGCGGTTGCGCCGCGTGGCGGTTACGCCGTAGTGGGTGGTTACGCCGCGTGGCGGTTACGCCGTTTGACCGGACATGATGGAGAGAGTGGGGTTAGTGGGGGTTTGGAAAACCGCCCACTAACCACCTCAAACCGGGTTATAAATATGAGCACGCATCAATTGCCCCCCAAGACCTTTGACGGGGAGAACGCTCGGCTTAAGGAGGAGAAGGTCTTTCCTCTACGGACGTTTGCTTCCATCATGGCGGGATGCGAGGAGATTGCTCGCGAGGTAAGTGAATCATTCGTAAGGATAGGTCGCGGGAGAAAGGGCGAGCGTGGTGAGCGGAGTGCCGCCGGGATGCAAGTGAGTGTGCCCTGGGCCGCCGCTCCTAACCGCGCGCATGGTTGCGCGCGCCCCGGGGAAGTGTGCGCGGGGGCGCGCGCCCCGGGGGAGTGCTCTCGGGAGCGCGCGTCCCGGGCAAGCGCGTGCGGGCTCGCGCACGCCCCGGGCGAGCGCGCGCGGGCTCGCGCACGCCCCGGTCGAGTGCGCGCCGCGGGCCGACGTGTGCACGCACGGGGCGACCGGGTGTGCGCGCGCTCGGGTGCGCGCCCGTGCTAGCACGCGCGCGGGTGCGCTCCCGTGCTAGCACGCGCGCGGGTGCGCGCCCGTGCTAGCGCGCGCGGGTGCGCGCCCGTGCTAGCGCGCGCGGGTGCGCGCCCGTGCTAGCACGCGCGCGGGTGCGCGCCCGTGCTAGCACGCGCGCGGGTGCGCGCCCGTGCTAGCGCGCGCGCTCGGGGGCGCGCGCACGGGGCGGTCGGACGCTCGTGGATGCGCGCCCGAGCTAGCGCGCGCGCGCGGATGCGCGCCCGAGCTAGCTCGCGCGCGCGCGGGTGCGCGCGCGCGGGTGCGCGCGCGCGGGTGCGCGCGCGCGGGTGCGCGCGCGCGGGTGCGCGCGCGCGGGTGCGCGCGCGCGGGTGCGCGCGCGCGGGTGCGCGCGCGCGGGTGCGCGCGCGCGGGTGCGCGCGCGCGGGTGCGCGCGCGCGGGTGCGCGCGCGCGGGTGCGCGCGCGCGGGTGCGCGCACACGGGGCGGTCGGGGTGCGCGCTCGGGTGCGCGCCCGTGCTAGCGCGCGTGTGCTTGGGTGCGCGTGCACGGGCGGTTTAGCTCGTGCGCAAGCGCGCGAGTGCGCGCGTGGGCGAGAACTCATGAGTGAGTGCACCCACGGTCCACGTGTGTGGGTTTGCATGCTCCGGGCGATCCGCGAGGGCGCGTGTGCGGGGGCTAATGTTGGACGATTCTGATCTTTATTTTTCTGCTTTGTTCTTGCAGGGATCCAAGCGTGGAGGTTCCGGGCGCCCAATGAGAAGTCGTTCTTTTCTGAATGTCGAGGGCATTGCTGTCTGGAGGAAGCGGTACAATATACCCGACGACTTAGAGATCAGGGTGCCGGGGGTCCAAGAGCGGGCCCAAAATCCTCCATCTGGATGGATGACCATATGCGATTCTTCTCTCCGATCTGGCTTTCGCCTGCCTCCTTGCGAGGGGGTGGTGGAGATCCTGAGGTTCTTTGCGTGTCCGGTCTCTCAGTACACGCCATTGGGCATGATGCGGATGATGGGTTTGGCCGCCTTCTTTCGAGAGCACGGATCTCGGATTTCGTTGGACTTGTTCCGCGAGTTGTGCTTCGTGGAATCAGATGGCGGCGGGCGCATCGAGGTTTACAGCAATAAGCGGTGGCTTAGATTTGAAAGCCGATCGTCGGCACGGGAACACTTTATATGGATATGTTCGCAATTCCTGGTCTCTTCCAGAGGAATGGAGATCGCTTCCCGGTCGTAGTCGCAGAATCTCTGGACGAGAGCATGAGTTTGTCCCGGTGCTTGGCTTTATGGATGCGGGTTCGCTATCGAAGGCCCTTTTCCATCTGTCGAAGGGCGTGGAGGAGAAACGTTTGCTCCTATGTGGGATATCTTCCGACGCAGGACGCTCTGCTGCGGCTCCTTTGGGTCGTGGGATGTGGCAGTTGGCGAGTCTCCGGCCACTCGTTCCCCGGACAGAGGGGGAGAGCAAGCAGAGGATGTGGCGGTTGGCGAGTCTCAGGCCACGGGTGCGCCTGATGTTTCAGATGTGGAGGTACTCGAGTCTCCTGCCCCCCCCCCCCCCCCGAGTTCCTGATGAGGCCCCTCGCCGGCGCCCGGCAAAGGGAGTACGAGTATCGTCTTCGTTGGAGGCGATGAAAGTTGCGGTTGGCATGATTTCGATCCTCTTTTTTCTCCTCTTTTAATGTCATTCGTGTTCTAAGCATTTTCTTGTCTTTTGCAGATTGGTGTCCAGACGAGTATCGCCCATACTTGGAATGACCATTACGTTGGCCTGAAGGATAGCCATGAGCAGCTTCAAAAGGAGCTCCGGGAGTCCCAAGAGTCCCTGTTGATTTCCAGGGGCGGATGGGAGCGCGATGTGTCGCGATTCCGTCAGGTTGAGGCAGGTCTGCGTGCCGAACTTAGGCAATTACAGGGGGAGCTTCGTGCTGAGAAGGAGCAGGTCGATGAGTCTGCCCGCCTTCGGGCGGCGGCCCTTGAAGACGTTGCTCGCTTGGAGATGGAGATAGGGCGCCTTTCGTCACAGGAGCGGATTGCTGAGTTAAAGGCTGCGGGAGTTGCAGAGTACCCGGACTCGCTTGACTACGAGCAGGATCGCGTGACTTATGCCGACGAGATCCGTGAGGAGATCTGGAGCTCAGAGGTGGAGCCACAGCTGGAGGATGAGCGTGAGATCGCCTTCCGTCGAGGAGCGGCGAAGGCTTTCTGTCTGATTGCTAGAGTCTGTGGTGCGGACGTTGAGGGCCTTGGGGTAGGCGACCTGTCTGAAGATGATGCCGATGCCTCGGAGGGCGAGGTCAGCGTCTGACGCGTAGCCATTTGTATCTTTGTACTTATGCCCAGTTGTGTGTTGTTCGCGCGTTTTTATGTTTGTCGCGATATCTGTCCCCGTTTGTTGACTGGGTTTGTATATCATCTTACTTTGTTTTTGTGATGACATGTTTAAAAGGACACCTGGAAAGGTGCGATTGTGAATCAGCTCCGTGGTGATTTTATTTGTCTTGATTGACGTAGTAGCAATCTTTTGACCGAATTTGCTTAAGGAGGGACCAAGGGTCCTGCCTCTTGTCTTAAACGAGGGTCGAGGGTCCGGTCGTCTGTTAGGATAGGCGTAGGTACGATCCTTTGACCGACCTCGCATGATTTGGACGAGGACCGAGGGTCTTGTCGCTTGATTTGGACGAGGACCGATGGTCCGGTCGTCCGCTGAGTTGGGTGTAGGTACGATCCTTTGACCGACCTTGCCTCCAAGGAAGGACCGAGGGTCCTGTCGCTTGTCTTAGACGAGGACCAAGGGTCCGGTCGTTTGCTGTGATAGGTGTAGGTTCGATCCTTTGACCGACCTTGCCTCCAAGGAAGGACCAAGGGTCCTGTCGCTTGTTTTAGACGAGGACAAAGGGTCCGGTCGTCTGCTGTGATAGGTGTAGGTGCGATCCTTTGACCGACCTTGCCACCAAGGGAGGACTGAGGGTCCTGCCACTTGTCTTAGACGAGGACCGAAGGGGTCCGGTCGTCCGTCTTCTACAGGTGTAGGTGCGATCCTTTGACCGACCTTGCCACCAAGGGAGGACCGAGGGTCCTGTCGCTTGTTTTAGACGAGGACCAAGGGTCCGGTCGTCTGTCTTCTACAGGTGTAGGTGCGATCCTTTGACCGACCTTGCCACCAAGGGAGGACCGAGGGTCCTGCTACTTGTCTTAGACGAGGACCGAGGGGGTCCGGTCGTCCGTCTTCTACAGGTGTAGGTGCGATCCTTTTACCGACCTTGCCACCAAGGGAGGACCGAGGGTCCTGCCACTTGTCTTAGACGAGGACCGAGGGGGTCCGGTCGTCCGTCTTCTACAGGTGTAGATGCGATCCTTTGACCGACCTTGCCACCAAGGGAGGACCGAGGGTCCTGCCACTTGTCTTAGACGAGGACCGAGGGGGTCCGGTCGTCCGTCTTCTACAGGTGTAGGTGCGATCCTTTGACCGACCTTGCCACCAAGGGAGGACCGAGGGTCCTGCCACTTGTCTTAGACGAGGACCGAGGGGGTCCGGTCGTCCGTCTTCTACAGGTGTAGGTGCGATCCTTTGACCGACCTTGCCACCAAGGGAGGACCGAGGGTCCTGCCACTTGTCTTAGACGAGGACCGAGGGGGTCCGGTCGTCCGTCTTCTACAGGTGTAGGTGCGATCCTTTGACCGACCTTGCCACCAAGGGAGGACCGAGGGTCCTGCCACTTGTCTTAGACGAGGACCGAGGGGGTCCGGTCGTCCGTCTTCTACAGGTGTAGGTGCGATCCTTTGACCGACCTTGCCACCAAGGGAGGACCGAGGGTCCTGTCGCTTGCTCGCCGTTTGTTGTATTGGTGTGGAGCCCCCCAGGGTTAGTCCTTGGAGATAATGCGACTTTGCATGTGCTCGATTTGTAAGTAAATTAGCTCTGTGAATAGCCATGCATTTACTAAGCAAGGAGAACGAGCAAGCATATGTTCACATACAACGAAATGACGGTTCATGCGCAAGTGGCTACTTGCGACCTTTAAGTTTTGTGGTTGTTCATAATACAAACATTAGTTCATAAAATAAAAGGTGAAGCCGAGGAGGTCATTCATCTAGTGCTTGAAGTGCCGACGTGCGAGGTTGCTCGGACGTTGGGCTGCACTTGCTGTAGGTAGCATGCTCGTGCCGTCTCCTGGTCTCCGCGAACGACTCCTACTCCGGCGGGGGTGACAAATTTCATAGCGAGGTGCGGGATGGACGGGATTGCCCCAAATGCTACCTGGAGCGGACGACCGAAGATCGCGTTGTACGGTGATTCTGTTGTAACTGCCACAAACTGAACGTTGTGAGTTGCCTGTTTCGGGAACTCTCCCAAGGTTACTGGGAGGGAGATGGTCCCCTCAACGGGAACCGGGTTTTCGCTGAACCCGTGAATGGGCCCTGAAGCTTGCTGAAGCCTTTCCCTCGGGATCTTCATTCCCTAGAGAGCGGTCATGAAGATGACGTTCACCGAACTACCATTGTCGATCAGTATTCTTTTGACGCGGAAGCTGGGATCTCCTATCTCTGCGCTTATGACCAGGGGGTCTTGGTGCGGCGTGAGCAGCCCTTCGAGGTCCTCGTCCCCGAAGGAGATTGTCCCCGAGGTTTGAATGCTTCGGTCTTTGCCCCATTCCTCGTGCTCGGCGATGGAGTTGACTGTGTCGTAAGGTGATCCGTAGATGGTCTCTACGATCCCTACCACTTCTCTGTTCACTGGTCCCCCCTGGGGAGCTGGTGGCTGGTTCCGGGTACGGTCCTGTATGAACCTTCCGAGGGCGCCTTGACGGATGAGGCGCTCAATTTCATCCTTGAGCTTTACGCACTCCTCCGTTGTGTGCCCTGGTGCTCTGTGGAACTCGCAGTATTTTGAGGGATCTCCCTTGCTCGGCTGGATTTCCCGCGGCCTTCGCAGCGCCGGGTTGTCCTGAATCGCATAAAGCACGTTAGCACGAGAAGTGTTGAGTGGAGCATACTCTCGGTATGCGTTGGATCCTTTATTGTCGCGCCGATCTTGTCGTCGGGTATTGTTCCTACGTTCTTCTGGCTGCCGCGGGTTCGGCTCTTCCTTCTTTCTCTTTAGTCCTCCCTCGAACTGCTGGCGATGAGCCTCTATCGCTTCGTCAGCTGCAATTTGAGACTCTATCCGATGGATGAGGTCGGGATAGCTTGGGACGGTTTCCCTCATCAGAGTTGAGTAGAAACCACTGGGTCGAAGTCCGCCAAGGAAAACCCCTCGCAAGAGCTCTGGGTCTACCCCGGGGATTTGTCGAGCCTCGGTGGTGAATCGGCGGAAGAAGGCCTTAAGCGTTTCTCCTTCGTTCTGACGTATTCCGGAGAGGTGGGAGGGATCCCGGACGACTCTTCTGTTTGCTACAAACTGCTCGACGAACACCTGGGTCAGCTTGACGAAGTTGTTGATCACCCCTTCTTTAAGCGAATGGAACCACGTCCGAGCCTGCCCCTTGAGTGTCGCTGGGAAGACTTGGCACATGAGTTGATCACTGACATTGTAGATGCGCATTACCGTTGCGAAGTGATTGATGTGCTCAAGGGGGTCGTTGGTCCCGTCGAAGGTTTCCACGCTGGGTAGCTTGAACCCATGAGGGACCGGATAAGCTAGGATCTGGGGAGTTAGCGGGGATCCACGTCCGAGTGCCCCCCCCCCCCCCCCCGAGCATAGGCGGGGGTCCGTCCCAGATGTCTGCATTCTTCTGCCACCACCTCACGGATTTCCTCCCGCGTGATTCTCCTCATCTCCTGGTCGGGGGCTGTAGCTGCCGAATGATGGTGGTGGAGCGGATGGGTGGAACTAGAAGTGTCGGACTGCCCATCTCTCGCAGCGTGATGTATGTCGGCGGTGTACTCGCCGCGGGGTTGGCTCTCTGCTGGAGGTGGTACATCATTCGGTTGTGGAGGCGGATTGGGAACACGCGGGGCTGCGGCGTTCCTGAGGAGCAGGAGCATCTCGGTTTGGAATTCTTAAAGCCGGTTCATCCGTTCCTCCATGGCTGCCATAGGCGTGACGACCACTTCTCCAACGGGAGCAACGTTGACGCCTGAGGGCGAGGGTGCAGACCCCGGCTGCCCTTCGCGAGCAGGCTCTTCGGTCGCTCGTGCAGTCTTTCTTGTCATTTCCGTCGGTCGAGTATCACTGTGTTGGGATACTGTCCTCTGAATTCTAGAGCTTTTGGGAACGAGTTCCCACAGACGGCGCCAAACTGTTGCGGGACGCACACGGCTCTTCCGTGGTCCGGTCTAGATCGACCGCCTTAGCTCGAAAGTCGAACCGGTGCGCGCAAACAGTCAAAGTGGACGGCAATGGACAAGGAGACTTTTACCGTGGAAAACCCCAAGGCGGGGTGAAAAACTACGTCGTCGGAGCTGCGCCGACCAAACTTCATTACTTTGCTGGAGGTTACAACCTTTAGAGATATAGAGGGCGACAGGCCGCGCCTCTTTACAGTTTTGGGTGAGAGAGAGAGAGACGTTCGGAGGGTGACAGGCCACCTCTCGCGATGCTGAATAGCTTGGGAAAATTCTCTAAGTCCTGGGTTCTTCAGTTTCTGAGATGGACTCCTCCAGGATCGAGGCTTCACTTGCGCTCTACGCTTTGCCTTGGGCGGGAGTCTCGAGGCGCACTGGGAGAGCGCGAGCCTTTGGGAAGAGTGCACACGTTGAGGGTGTGCACACGTCGGTGCGGAGTGTGGGTGGCGCTCACTTCAGCGGAACGAGCGAGGCTCACTTCCGCGGAACGGAGGAGGCCCGTAGGAAGATTTCCCGGTGACAGAGTCCCTGTAGAGAGAGAAAGAGAGAGAAGGATTTCCCAAGAGAGAGAGAGCCTGGATCCAAATGAAAACCCCTGGGGTCCTATTTATAGGATTCCAGGGTAGTTATGGTGTGCGGATAGCACCTTCTATTTAAATAAATAATAATAATAATTAAATAAATAGGAAAATAGAAAGATCGGACGGTCCACACGCGTCCCTTCCATGATCGGGCGGTTTGGTAACCGCCGGGTGGTTATCTCACCGGAGCGGCGGCGTCGGCCACCGCCGGATTCCCAAAAATGGGCGGTGGTGGCGGCGGCCTTCTTCCTCGCGGGGAAGAAGGGCCGACCGCCGCCCTCCCTCAAGGGGAGAGGGGCGGCCGGCCTCCTCCCTCGAAGAGGGAGGGGCGGCAGGCCTCCTCCCTCGAAGAGGGAGGGGCGGCCGGCCGGGCCGACCCCCTCCAAGGAGGGGGCGGCAGGCCTCCTCCCTCGAAGAGGGAGGGGCGGCCGGCGGCCTCCTCCCTCGAAGAGGGAGGGCCGGCCGGCCGGGACGCCCCCCTCCAAAGAGGGGGCGGTCGGCCTTTTCCCTCGAAGAGGGAGGGGCGGCCGGCCGGGCCGATCCCCTCCAAGGAGGGGGCGGCCGGCCTCCTCCCTCGAAGAGGGAGGGGCGGCCCGCCGGGCCGACCCCCTCCAAGGAGGGGGCGGCCGGCCCCCGCAAGGGGGGCGGCGGCCGGCTGCCGGCCTCCTCTCGAGAGAGAGGAGGCGGCGGTTAGCCCCGGTTGGGCTCGGCGGTTGGCTCTTCAGGAGCGGTTACACGTAGTGGGCGGTTACGCCGAGTGGCGGTTACGCCGAGTGGCGGTTACGCCGTAGTGGGCGGTTACGCCGAGTGGCGGTTACGCCGAATGGCGGTTACGCCGTAGTGGGCGGTTACGCCGCGTGGCGGTTACGCCGTAGTGGGTGGTTACGCCGCGTGACGGTTACGCCGTTTGACCGGACATGATGGAGAGAGTGGGGTTAGTGGGGGTTTGGAAAACCGCCCACTAACCACCTCAAACCGGGTTATAAATATGAGCACACATCAATATTATTATCTAATATTGTGTTTCATGATATGTAATTTGTTTTGAGTTTTCCCAATATGGCATATAAATATATAATGTTTGATCTAATGATTCTATAGATTGTTTTATAATTTTACACATTTAAAGTTTACAAAAATAATAGTATAAATGTATAATACACCATCACGGTTCGACCCCGGTCCAACCGGTCCAACCGGTCGGATCTTGAACTTTTGATCTCACCGGTTCGATCTCCGGTCCAGTTCTCTAAAGCTTGCCCGCAACAACTATAGCGAAATTTTGACGAATTTTTGAAAATACGTCTTGTACATGCATTTTAGGAAAAGAGTTTAACACGAAAGTTGTAGATCTCGACGAGATCTAAATTTTTTTGTTGAACACTTTTCCTAAAAAATACATGTACAAGACGTATTTTCAAAAGCCGCGCAATAACTCATAGAAATTGGTGTGCGAATAGCCAAAACTGATGTGCTAATAACAATTGCCTATTTTTTTTATCTGCCGTGTATTTTATAAAAAAAATACAAAATTTGAAATTAATATGTGGTGGCACCGCCACCGTGGCATTAAAATAAATAAATTTGATTAACTTTTTTTTTTAATCCTAAAAAAGAAGAAAGGACAGTATGACAGATTGACAGATATGAAATGCTAGAGCCCGATGTAGGACAAGAACTACCAAACACCAATTATTAACCAGATTTTAATTCATAATTTCCATACAAAAGCAAAAACAAAAAAATCAACACAACGCGAATCGCAGGGAATCGCGAACCGCCCAAATTAAAGTGATTAATGGGAAGCGGCCAGCGGCCGGGCAAATCTGGAGGAGAAGGTGTAGTAGAAACGCGACGAGTCCTCGTCCAGCGCACAGCAGCCATCGAAATTACGTGAGTAGCTCAGTGGGTCGTACTGGCACCGGAAAGAGGCGCCGCTGCCGGAAGCAAGGCCGCCTCCCGCGGCCGTGCACATTAACTTGGTCTGTTTCTTCAGCTTCCTCACAAGCCGCCGCCCGATGCCGCCGCATCCGGAAAGGCATTGCCGACTGGAGGCAGCGGGGAAAACGCCGCGGCCTGTAGGGGCGTCGGAGGCGGCGCCCTGCGTGGTGTCGGTGGCGGCCGGAGAAACGTGCTTTTGGCAACGGAAGAGGGGGAGCTGAGCCATGTCGCCGCCGATGGTGATTCCTCCTGCTTGTACAAGTGAGGGTGAAGACTGAAGAGTTTCTAAGTTTTTATATGACGCGGTGGAGAGGGAATCGGATGCCGAAACGCGATTCACCGCAGTAGATGACGTGGCACTTTTCCGATAAGGACAGAGGGTTGATGGCGATGATCCAACCTGTGGGTGCGATCAGTCTGGTTTGGTATAGGCCCCAATGAAAAATTGTATAAATAAATAATTAATTATAATTGATTATAACTAATTATAATTATGTATTTTGTCTTGGTACGTTGTCTCCTAACAATAATTACGTTATCCTGATCTTCCTCTGTAATATTCACATGAAATCTTATTTAAAGAAGGTTGTGTGTTGAAGAATTATAATGGCCTGGATTACGTTGGCTCGGAGATTCCTCCAAAGTTGGATATATTTCTAGCTCAGGTCGGCTCGATTGACTATTTGGATAAAAATTTGACTCGGATCGAGACTACTCGATCTCGAAAATAATTTGCTATAAAATTTTTGTTTCTAAAGGATGAATCAAAACTCTCCAAATAGAGAATCTCAACTTTTCTCAGTGCAATGTTGTATTCCATGAGAAGTTTGATAAAGCTTCAACAAAAATCATTGACTGTCACGCATTGAATTAATAAATAAATGATTAAATATCATCTTGTAGGTTTTAGCTCTTTATCCTACACTGCTCATCTACTTTTTGCTTTCTCTCTAATTTTCGACTCTTGGTCTCTCTACTTCTCTACAATTTACTCGTCTTTCTATTTTGTTCTAACCAATGTTTTAAGAATCGGACCGGTGATCGAATCGGTGAGACCAAAGGTTCAAGGTCCGACCGGTTGACCGATCGGATCGGAGTTGAACTGTAATATTATAATAAATAATAAAAACATATAAAAATTATGTATAACAATATAATAATACTAAGTTGTATAATTTTATACATGTTTTTATAGTTTTATAGTTTTATATATACTTTTATACGTGAGTTTTGAGTTTTATAGTTGTATATATTTAATTTTATACATATTAATACAATATAAAATTATTCCCACAAATAAATATAAAAAATATAATATATTATATATATTATACATACATTTATATAATCATTTTTTATAAAAATAAATAAGACTAGGGGTGCAACTCGGATCGGTTCAGTTCGGTTCTATCCAAAACCAAGAACCGACCCATATATGTTCGGTTCCAAATTTTTGGAACCGGAACCGACCCACGGTCCTATAGTATGGAACCGGAACCGAACCGTTCGGTTCGGTTCGGTTCCGGTTCGGTTCTCGGTTCGAAGTTATAAGTGTGTCACCGTTAAATAAGTTGGATATAGATAATTTTTGATAACCAAACTAGTATGACATGGATACAATAATTAACACGCAATTAAAATACTTATTTACTGCACAAAATGAGAAAGCTGAAGAAGTCATAAACTTTCAGATTATAAGTGTAAAATATACCTCATTTTTATAGAAGTGTCAACAATCAACAATCTTTTTCAAAGGCCTCTTGTTCACTCCAAATAACTGGTAAAAATAAAACAAGATAAAGAATTAAAACCAATGAAAAAGATATCCTACATAGAAAAGTAATATTCATAAATATTAATAGTATTTAGTATTTACCATTCTCAAGTTCTTCAATTTGATGTAAGTCCTCTTCAATGTGCATTGGTAATGGACTTGATCTCAACCAATCTTGAGTACACACCAACCCCTCTGCAATCTTTGGCGAAAGAGAACTACGGAATCGATCAAGAATACGCCCACCTGTACTGAATGCTGATTCTGATGCAACTGTAGATACCGGTATTGCCAAAATATCCCTAGCGAGCAAAGAAAGAACCTTATACTTGCTCGAGTTCACCTTCCACCAATTCAATATGTCAAACTGCTCAGAGTGTTCATCTAAGTCACAATCATCTTTCAAGTACTTATCCAACTCAGATTGGTTTGAAGAAATTTGAATGGCCTTCTTTTTCATGTCAAACATAGCTCTTAATTGTTTCATCTCATTTAAAGGATTGCTTTTAAGACAAATATTTGGTGTATCTAATTCCATATTGTCATTCGTAGAGGCAGAGGTTGATGGTGTAGAATCAATTTTTTTATAATACTTGAACAAATCTCTCATAACATCTACTACTTTTTCCATTAACTCGTCAACTTGCTCGGATTGGTAAAAGAACTCATAGCAATGTCTCACATATTCAAGTTTATTTCGTGGATCTAGCACAGCTGCAATGACAAGTAAAATATTTACTTTATCAATGGTTCCCCAATATTTATCAAATTTTTCCTTCATTCTCAATGCCATTGATTTATGTTGAACATCTGAAGATGAAGCCCATGTGTCCAATGCATGTTCAATATAAAACACTTGCTCAAAATAAGAACTAGAAGTGACATAAGTTGAACCGGAGAACAAATTACTTGCAATATAAAACTTTTCTAAGAAGGAAACCAACAACTTAGCAGTATCCCAATCAATTCTTCGCGGTGGTCCGTTTTCTAAATCTGTAGCAAAATCTGTCACTTCATCCTCGAACCTTTCGAAGGCCTTTTGAAATTTAATTGTCACTTTTAACATCAAATAAGTAGAGTTCCATCTAGTTTGCACATCCAAGCAAACTGAACCTTTATAATCTATTTTTTCTTTCTCACAACAAATTTTAAATTGATGTGATCGCATAGGAGAGCTTCTTATATATTTCACTGCATCACGAATTCTTATTACCGTATCAATCTTTTCATGCAACCCATCTTTTACAATTAAATTTAAGATATGACAAGCACATCTCATGTGAAAATAAGTTCCATGAAGAGGCAAAAATGACTTCTCATTAAGTTTTTTTCTTAGATAATCAATGGCAACCGCATTTGAACTAGCATTATCCACTGTGAGAGTACAAACTCTATCTATTTCGCAATCCAAGATACATGATTCTAAAACCTTTCCAAGAGATTTCCCCTTATGACTGGTGATAACACAAAAATTAAGAATTCTCTTTTGAAGCTTCCAGTCATCATCAATAAAATGTGCTGTGAGACATAAATAAGAAAGATTTTGTAAGGAGGTCCAACAATCGGTTGTCAAACTCACAGCTGACTTCATATTAACTAGTGTCTTCTTTAGCTTCGTCTTCTCGGTGGCATACAATTTCATGCAGTCTCGTGTTAATGTTGTGCGTGATATTAACTTAAATCTTGGTTGTAACATTCTCATAAGATATAAAAAACCTTGGGTTTCAACAATTTTGAAAGGCATCTCATCCATAATGATCCATTTAGCAAGTGCTTCCCTACATGAATCTTGATCAAATTTCCAACAACTAAGAGAGCCAACTGAAGCAATATCACTTCCCACTAACCCATCTTTGTTTTCAAATGCTAATGTCTTTTGTTTTTTGTCAACCATATTATGAGGATATTTCCTACAAAGCTTCAAATGTTTCCACATGTTACTTGTACCGTTGACACTAGCACAACCGTACTCTTTGCTACAATAATTACAAGTGGCTTTCTCAGCTTTCTCTGATTCCTTTTTCTTCACCTTTGTAAAATGACTCCAAATATTTGATTTAGCTCTATATTCCCTTTTAGGATTAGGATCACATGTGCTAGCAACATTAGCATTGGCAACATCTTCAACTACAGGGGGACCAACCACTACACCATCATGATCAGATTGTCCAATATTACCAATATTTGTCTCCCCCACACTTGACATTGGCATACTACATAACAAATTTTAATAAACTTTAATTACCAATTGATCACATATGCCAAAATAATGAACAATCAAACAAAAAAGTGAAAAAAACGGTAAATGTAAAGACAGATTTCAAGAGGTTCATACCCCAAATGCAAATGAAAATCAATAAATCTGTAAGTTGAAGTGTGGAATGATTACTGGAAAGCAATGTTCCCACCTGCAAAACAAAAAACATTATATGCAAATCAATAATGTTCCCACCTGCAAATCAAAAACCCTAATCTAGAAATCAGTTGAAGGCATAGCACTAGGCTACTAGCACATGTTCTTGACCGGCGAGGCGGCGAGGAAGAGGGTTTATTAGTCTTTTTTTTTTGACCGGCGAGGGGAAGAAGTTTACCGGAGACGAGAACTTCTGAGTTCTGAGGCCGTCCAGGAAAATACGGAGAGGAAGGAGCGTCGGACGTCGGTCGTCGAGGCGGGAGAAAGTAGCGCCGGCAGTCGAGAACTCGAGATGGAACCGAGAACCGAAGGAAGGAAGGAGCGACGTCGGTCGTTTAGGGTTCGGGAGATTGGAAGGAAGGAGCGCCGTCGAGAACTCGAGATGGAAGGAAGGAGCGACGGTTCTACTTCTTTCTATCGGGACAGATCACAGAGCCTAGGGCGTGGGTACTGCTGGGTAGGCACGGGTAATCTGAATGATAATTGATATTTGATAAGCATAAGATTATAAAACAACTACTTAGGCATTTACTGATTTACGGGAAGATTATAAAATAATAAATATTAAGTTCTAAAATAAGTAAATAACAAATTCAGAAATCACATTATGGCAAGATTATAAAATAAGCCTATATTCTCGGTTCGGGTCGGTTCTCGGGTACCCGACTATCGGAACCGAGAACCGAACCGAACTACCGGTTCTTATTTTTTTGGAACCATACCCGAACCGACCAAACTAGGAACCGACCCGAACCGCTCGGTTCGGTTCGGTTTCGGTCCGGTTTTCGGTTCTTCGGGTATTTTTGCACACCCTTAAATAAGACATCACAACTATTATGTATAAGTAAAAACTATTTGACATGATATCATAAGTGGTTTCTTGGTTGGTTGGGTTGAATTATTCCTCTTATCTTTGAGGTCATGGGTTCAAAACCTGGCAGCTTCATTTTAAAAAATTTAAAATTTAAATTGTTATTCTTAAACCGGGCGGGTTTCAAAAACCTGCCCCGGTTCGCCGGTCCGCCCCCCCCGGTTCCACGGTTCCCAAGTGATCCGTGGAAGAAGCGGGCTGATGACCTGACCGGACCGGCTGGGCGTCCGATTAGCGGTCCGACCGGTCGTACCTCTTGGTCCGATCCGATTTTCAAAAGCTTGGTTCTAACATCTTCACCTACAGTTATTTTTATACATATTTGGTGGTGTCGATATTTTTATTTTTGAGTTTAGTACGTATTGACTTTATACTTCACTTCAAGTTCAGTCCTCCTAGAATATCCATTTTGATTATTAATTGCTCATTGTTATTTCTCACAATCTATAGTCATTCTCTTGAGCATAATTACTTCATGTGTCGTGTGTTTTGATTTTCTGTTTATTTGATCGTTCATTTTTCACAACACGAACACGCGTTACTCCTAGTAGATATGAGTGTGGCGAAAGGAATGAGTTTGTGTTTATGTGAGCGAAAATAGTTGAGTTATGCATACGTGTGAGTGAGAGTGGGTGTGTTTGGGTGTTCCTAGTCTATATGAGTATATAAGACGGAACCGGATCCTCTGGATTTTGTGCGGGAACTCAGATTTCAATCCAACGGGTGAGAGCCCCCTTATTTTTATATATATATATATATTTTTAGTTTTTTATTTTTTAGTTTTTTGTCTTCTAGCGAATAAATTTAGGTAGCCCTTGGATTGATGAAATTAAGGAGTCTCGTGCTGTTGGATTGAACTCCACGCTGGAGTTCCCGCACGAAATCTAGAAGATTCGGGTCCATATAAGACTACTATGTGTGGGTGCACGTGATCAGTGCGTGTGAATATATGTGTTGAAAGATTATAAATCATTAGAGGAGCACTCTCTTAAAATTAACAACT
Source organism: Dactylorhiza incarnata (assembly GCA_033032865.1). Lineage (NCBI taxonomy): Eukaryota > Viridiplantae > Streptophyta > Magnoliopsida > Asparagales > Orchidaceae > Dactylorhiza > Dactylorhiza incarnata. The sequence goes on along the minus strand of JAWHQI010000358.1, from coordinate 1,057,831 downwards.
AACTACATATTTATTTTATCACAGTCAAAACAACTCATCATTCAAAGCTTTGACATGACATGGAATCATTTCAGTATAGAAATACTATTTAAATTATTAAGTCAAGTTGTTAATATTATATTGGATCTCACAATCATATGAATGACACGTGGAATGTAGGATCCCGAAAAAAAATTTAGTGTACGATTTTTAAGTGTGATTAATCGAAAATACGGGTGTATTAAGCATGTATTTTAGCAAAAATTATTCACTGTAAAATCATGGATCGTGAGCATTACCCGTACCTAATTATCTCCCTAGCATCCTCGTCATTTTAACACCCAACCCTAGTCAAAATCAAATCACTTTTTTATTAGGGTAATTATATGGGTAGCCCAATTTAGGCTATTGGCAAACCAACCAATCTAAAAACCATTTATTTTTTTCTCCCCCTCATATCGACTACTGGCAGCCCGCTTTTTTTCTCGCGATGGAAAACCATAGCTGGCCTCGCCTTCCAGCGATCGGCCTCCGCAAACCTTCTCCGCCGCCCATTTCTTCCTCCCCGACGGCGCCTCATACCACCGAACCTAGCCTTTCGACGAAGTCTCCAGCGCCCGGCCCTCCATCGACGATGCTTCTTCTGAAGGAAGCCCATAGAGCTCGATCGTTCTTCTCCTCCTCGCCTTCCTGCGATCAGAGATCGGAGAGGGAAGATGCTGCTCTGCTATTTCTGAAGAGGAAGCCGCTCCCAAATCCTTGGCCGATCAAGCACCGGTGCCGCGTCTAGGGCTGAAGCAACACCCTATGTCGCTCCTGCTTTGACGGGGAAGGGAAACCCAGCAGGTAGAAAACCATAAAAATACAGCAATTTGTTGCTTTCCCATTTCCTTGTCTAATCATTACAATATGCAGTCCTTACAATAGCATGTACATTTTGAGTTATGTTCTTGCTTTCTACGAATATAACAATACTTTTGGTCTGCGTAGTTGCACATTACGGGCACAATGGTTTTTTAGAGTAACCTTCGATTCAAGAAGTTTAGGTAAGCATTATAACTTCTCTCTACCATGTATACATATTTTAATATATAAATTTGAATTAATAATTTTTTTGCCTGGTGAAGTCTTACAAATGATTAAGCATTCCAATTTTTATGCTTATTTTGGACTTTATATTTGATTTAAACTATATATTTGTACAACCCCGATATTCGCATAGTGGGTGAAATGAAAGTGAGGCGAGTCGGGTTCTCGGGATATATACATGTTGATAGGCAGAAAATAAGCGAGAGAGCGAAATTGCCAGCGCTCGACGAAGTCCAAACGACGCTCGACGATCCCGTCTCAGCAGATCCGCTGGGACGAGCACTTAGCCGGCTGCTCGCGAGTCAAGAGTGCGAGTGGAGCAGGAGTGCAAACGAGGCCTCCACAGGCCACCCGCGGGAGGAGGCGCGAGTCAAGTTCCCGCGAGCCAGAGTCTCAAGGTCGACCCGCAAGAAGGCGAGCGAGCCAGGTACTCGCCAAACGCTTGCAAGGAGGCGAGCGAGCAGGAATCTCGCCGAAGGACCGCGAGAAGATAGGCGAGCCAGACTTCTTCCAGAGTCCCCGCGATCGGCGAATCTCAGTCGAGGTCGACGAACTCAGTCCGGGGGCCCGACGAAGTGCGGGCCGCGTTCGACGAATTCGCTACTCATCTTATGATCGACGAAATCCTCTCTCTATCCCGTTGGTCTGCCATTAGCCTATCCGAACAGCGGAGTTCAGCTGTTAGCAGACCCATTTGGGGTGCGGATAGTAAAATCAGAAGGCGGAATCCTGCTATTTGCAGGTCAGCCCAGGAAACGTATAAATAAGATCTCAAGGGCACCTTTGGAGTGGACTTCAGCTTCCCTCTCCTCAGGTTTTCTTTGGTTAGCATTTTGCAGAGCTCTCCAAGGTGCCCGAGTCTCAGCTTTGGCTTGGGAGGGGAAGCGCTCAACGATCTTCCGGGTTAGTGGAGGGACCTCCTCGCTGTGACTAAGGTCTTAGTCAACCTTCCTAGTTTCCGGTTTACCTTCTCTAAGGGATTAGTAAGGGCTAGCCGCCCCTCATCTCGGTGAGGGCCCCGAACTCCACAGAGACCGAGAAATCGATTTCAACATTTTGGTGCGGGGAGCGTGGAGCGTGGCTGGTCCAAGAAAGTTCCAAAGAGTAGATATGACAGGAGGCGAGGATCAAGGCGAGGAGTTCAGCGAGTCGCCCCAGGTGGTGACGCCGAGGATGTTCGCGGATTTCAGGAGGGAGGTGCTTGATACCTTCGGGCTCGCGGTCGCGGCGCTGCGGAGCGAGTTCGCGACCCCGGCACCTCAGGCGACCCTTCCCCCAGCGGCGGTTGGTGAGAACGCCCCGGGAGGGAGGATCGGAAAGGAAGTCACAGGAAGTTCAGTTCAAGACATGGAAGGGCAAGTGTTGTTCGCCAGCCCGGCGAGCTCTGTGCCGGCGAGTTCTGCGCCGGCGAGCGCGGCGCGGGGGGAGCGAGCGCCCAGAGGATGCAGTGACCGTGGGAGTGGTCCAGGCGAATGCTGTTCTCGCGAGCGCAATCCCCGCGAGCTCGAGTCTGGCGAGAGAGCTAGGGGGCGAGTGGAGCGAGAAAGGGTAGCAGAAGGGGGAAGTCCCTTCTGCGAGTTGGTAATTTCTGCACCTGTCCCGACAGGGTTCGGAGCGTGGGACAGGGTGTACTACAACGACAGGGATGACCCTGTCCAGCATCTCCAGTCTTTTGAGGACTCGGTCTCCATCAGGCCGATGTCGGATGCTTTTAAGTGTCGGCTCTTCGCCGTCACTCTCAAAGAAAAGGACAGGGACTGGTTCCATCAACTCCCTACAGGGTCGATCTACGCCTTCGAGGATTTGCGCAGGAGCTTCTTGTTGCGATTCTCCACCACAAAGAAGAGGAAGAAGGACGCCGAGTCCCTCTTCAAAGTAAAGCAGGAGCCAAAGGAGTCGTTGGCTCGCTACACGGAACGGTTCCAGGAAGAAGTGCTGCTAACTCAGGAGATGCCCGGATTTGCACTCCAGCTCGCTTTCACCGTCGGGCTAAGGGAGAGCTTTTTCAAAATGGCTTTGAAAAGGAAAGCCCCCGTCTCCCAAGTTCAACGCGGGTGGAGTCCAGGTCCGGATCCGAGGAGACCCCAAGATGGCGAGACAGTGCTATGTGACGACTGTCAACACCATCACCTGGATGCGAGAAGTGGAGGAGTTCGACAAAATGATGGAGGAGGCGTCGGAGGTCGGAGGCAGTAATGGAGTGGAGGAGAGGATGGAGGAAGAGGAAGTTCATGCCCAGGAAGGGGTCGCTGAGAGGCCCAGGGCGAAGAGAGGAGAAGAAGAGGGGAAAGGGAAGGGTGCCCGAGAAGGAGGGGCGGAGGAGCTGATGATGGTAGGGGAGGAAGAGACGGAGGAAGGAGCCCAAGCGCTCGCTTGCGGCGGAGAGAAGGAAAGTACTTGGGGGGAGCAATCCAGGCTGGAGGCCGTGGAAGAGGTCGTGGAGCTTGAAGTCACCACTCGGCTCGGGGTGGTGGAAAAGGTCCGGGTCAGCGGAGAGCTCAATTCGGAGGAGCAGGCCGAGATCCTGGCCTGCGTACAGAAGAACGTGGACGTCTTCGCTTGGAGCGCCGCGGAGATGCCCGGGATCGATGCGGATGTGGCTTGGCACCGCCTCAACCTCGATCCCAGCACCCGCCCCATCCGCCAAAAGAAGAGGGCCACAACGGACAAGCTGGAGGGACCAATCCGCGAGGAGGCGAAAAAGCTCATACAAGCAGGTTTTGTGTCGGAGATCCAGTATCCAGGTTGGGTCTCCATTGTAGTCATGGTAAAAAAAGGGGGAGGTAAGTGGCGCATGTGTATCGACTTTTCACTTCTTAATAAATCATGCCCGAAAGATTGCTACCCCCTGCCTAGAATCGACGCGCTGGTTGACTCAGCCGTTGGTTTCTCTGTAATGTCTTTCTAGATGCTTTTTCAGGTTATCACCAAATCCGCATGCACCCCCCGGACATCAAGGATGTCTCCTTCATCACGGGGGACGGATGCTACTGTTATAAGATGATGCCCTTTGGGCTCAAGAATGCAGGTGCCACTTACCAAAGGATGATGGATCGGGTCTTTCGCGAACAAAGGGGAAGAAACTTGGAGGTCTATGTCGATGATCTCATGATAAAGAGTTGGGACCTTGGGTCTCACCTCCGATACCTTGAAGAGACGTTCGGGACCCTACAGAAGTATAAGATGAAACTCAACCCCTTGAAGTGTGTCTTCGGGGCTAGCCGAGGGAAGTTCCTAGGCCACTTACTCACCCCGGCAGGAGTGGAACCTAACCCAGACAAGGTCAAGGCGATAATGGAGTTGGGGTCGCCGAGAAGCCCGAAGGAGGTCCAAAGCCTCACGGGGAAGTTGGCCGGACTTAGCAGGTTCCTCTCCAAGGCGGGAGAGAAGTGTGCGCCCTTCTTTAAGGCGCTAAGGGGCAACAAAAAATTTGAATGGACTTCGGAATGCGAGGGGGCCTTCCAAGCCTTGAAAGAGCAACTCACCCAAACCCCCTTACTTCAAGGGCCGAGACCGGGAGAAGACTTATCCCTATACCTGGGAGTAGGACTTGAAGCGGTAAGTTCAGTATTGATCCGTGAGGAAGGAAGAAAGCAATTCCCAATCTACTATGTCAGCCGAGTGCTGAAAAAGGCGGAGCTCCGGTACCCAATCTTGGAGAAGTTGGCTTTCGCATTGGTGGTGGCGGCTCGGAGGCTCCGACCCTACTTTCAGGCACACTCCATCAGAGTAGTTACGGATCATCCGCTTCGCAAAATCATGGAAGGGGTGGAGCACTCGGGAAGATTGGCAAAATGGTCCATGGAGCTGAGCGAGTTCGATATTATATTCGTACTCAGGACATCAATCAAGGCCCAAGCGGTGGCGGATTTCATGGCCGACTACACATCCGAAGTGGGAGAACATGAACCACCTCCCCCAATGGCGTGGAAGATGTTGGTGGACGATGCGTCGGGAAAGCACTCCTATGGAGGGGGAATCATCCTAGTGAGTCCCCAAGGGACAAAGATCGAGCAAGCCTTGAACATTCATTTTCCGATTACCAACAACCAAGCGGAGTACGAGGCGGTGATAGCAGGCCTGCGGTTAGCTCGAGAACTGGGAGTGCAAGATGTGGAGGTCTCGACGGACTCCATGGTGGTAGCATGCCAAGTCAAGGGAAAGTTTGAGGCAAAGGACCCGACCCTCCTGCGGTACTTGGAGAAGTTCAAGGGAGTCATCGGGCAATTCCACACTTTTTCCATCAAACATGTGCCCAGGGAAGAGAGCACCCCCGCGGACCTCCTAGCCAAGTTCGGTCCCCGAGCAGGAGGGACGATCGATTTCGGAACTCTTCCGACCCACCATCGACGAAGGAGAACTGATGGAGGTGGATCAGTGGGTCTCGTGGATGGATCCATTCATCTCCTTCCTATCATTGGGGAAGTTCCCTGAGGAAGACATAGACAGACGACGCTTCAGGTATAAGTCAGCTTATTACTCTTTGCATGCAGGAGGGCTGTACAGGAAGACTCTCTCGGGACTCCTGGCCCGTTATGTTTCATAGGAGGAGGTTCCGAGAGTCCTAGAAGAAATTCATTCCGGGGAGTGTGGGAGTCACTCCGGGAGCCGAACTCTGGAAGGGAGAGTGTCGAGGCAAGGCTACTTCTGGCCCATCCTCAGCAAGGATGCGGCGGAGTTCGCAAGGAGGTGTTCAAAGTGCCAACTCTATGCTCCGCTCCAACTCCTCCCGGCTCAGAGGCTCTGAACCATCACTGCTCCCTGGCCCTTCACCATATGGGGGTTGGACCTAGTTGGTCCTTTCCCTCAAGCTAGCGGCCAAAGAAAGTTCTTACTGGTCATGATCGATTATTTCTCCAAATGGGTAGAAGTGAAGGCGCTCGCCAAGGTAACATCTCAAGTTGAGAGGAATTTTGTGTGGGGAGAAATAATCTGCAGGCACGGCCTCCCCTGGCTATAGTGACGGACAACGGGCCGCAATTTGCTAGCGAAGAGTTTGTCAGTTTCTGCACCCAGCTTGGCATCGACCTAAGGTTCACATCGGTTCACCACCCACGAAGCAACGACCAGGTGGAAGCGGCAAATAAAATAATCGTCAACCTGCTGAAGAAGAAGGTGGAGAACCTCTGAGGGAATTGGGTAGAGCAACTACCATCCGTTCTATGGGCCCTGAGGACTACCCCTAACACCGCCACCGGGGAGACCCCGTTCAAACTTTCCCATGGATCCGAAGCAGTCCTTCCCATTGAGTTCGAAGTAAAGACCCCCAGGGTGGTCGTCGCAGGAGAAGGGGATGAAGAGTGGCGGGTGGCCAACGATGAAGAACAAAGGCTATCCTTGGACCTGGTGGAGGAACTCCGGGACTAGGCCACCATCAGGCAGGAGGAAATCAAGCGACGAATGACCCGATACTTTGACAGACACATCCGAATAAAACACTTTCAGAAAGGAGACCTGGTGCTGAAGAAGGTTGACGCGTCCGGGAGAGGAGTCGCAGTTGGCAAGCTAGAGCCCAATTGGGAAGGACCTTACATTGTAAGTGAAGTGCTCAGGTCAGGAGGATACCACCTCCAGTATGTGGAAGGGGTACCCCTTGGCCGAGCCAGGAGTGGAGATGATTTAAAAAGGTTTTATCCTTAGCCATTTGTTGTAAATGACTTTTCATATTTCATACTCAACATATGCATGTCGGAGCCATCCTTTGGCAGATCCCCAATAGTGTTGGTGCTGGAATGCCCCAGATCGATTCCGCTCCCGGGCTCTCACTAGACGGGGGGTTTAGGTTGATCTCGGGAGAGGCTGGCAAGGTAGCAAATGTTGGTGCTGGAATGCCCCAGATCGATTCCGCTCCCGGGCTCTCACTAGACGGGGAGTTCAGGTTGATCTCTGGAGAGGCTGGCAAGGTAACAAGTGTTGGTGCTGGAATGCCCCAGATCGATTCCGCTCCCGGGCTCTCACTAGACGGGGGGTTCAGGTTGATCTCTGGAGAGGCTGACAAGGTAACAAGTGTTGGTGCTGGAATGCCCCAGATCGATTCCGCTCCCAGGCTCTCACTAGACGGGGGGTTCAGGTTGATCTCTGGAGAGGCTGGCAAGGTAGCGAGTGTTGGTGCTGGAATGCCCCAGATCGATTCCGCTCCCGGGCTCTCACTAGACGGGGGGTTCAGGTTGATCTCTGGAGAGGCTGGCAATGTAGCGAGTGTTGGTGCTGGAATGCCCCAGATCGATTCCGCTCCCGGGCTCTCACTAGACGGGGGGTTCAGGTTGATCTCTGGAGAGGCTGACAAGGTAACAAGTGTTGGTGCTGGAATGCCCCAGATCGATTCCGCTCCCGGGCTCTCACTAGACGGGGGGTTCAGGTTGATATCTGGAGAGGCTGGCAAGGTAACAAGTGTTGGTGCTGGAATGCCCCAGATCGATTCCGCTCCCGGGCTCTCACTAGACGGGGGGTTCAGGTTGATCTCTGGAGAGGCTGGTGTTGGGTCCAGCGTTCCTTCACTTGACCCGTAGCGCCTTTCCGTTGATATAAAGATCAAGTTGCGCCTTCACCAACAGTCATGGCTTTTGGTGCAGTTGGTTGCGCTAGGTCCTCTCAATTGGTATCAAAGCGAGGTTGCGGGTTCGAGACCGGGGGGCGCTGATAATTCCTGAAATTCTCTCTACCTGTGTGGGTCCCGGCGGGTCAGGCGGCCGCAGCCATGTGTCAAGCCACCTCTGAGCCATGTGGTGCGCCACCTCTGAGCCATGTGGAGCACCTCTGAGCTTGCGGGTCGTGCTGGACGCTGGGGGGGGGGGGGGGGGGATTGTTGGGTCCAGCGTTCCTTCACTTGACCCGTAGCGCCTTTCCGTTGATATAAAGATCAAGTTGCGCCTTCACCAACAGTCATGGCTTTTGGTGCAGTTGGTTGCGCTAGGTCCTCTCAGCTGGCAAGGTAGCAAGTGTTGGTGCTGGAATGCCCCAGATCGATTCCGCTCCCGGGCTCTCACTAGACGGGGGGTTTAGGTTGATCTCTGGAGAGGCTGGCAAGGTAACAAGTGTTGGCGCTGGAATGCCCCAGATCGATTCCGCTCCCGGGCTCTCACTAGACCGGGGGTTCAGGTTGATCTCCGAAGGGGCTGGCAAAGTTTCATGTGGTTGGGGATGGAAAATAAGTTACCCATGGCAAAAATTCCTAAGGCGATTCGCCGGATTACATTTCAATCACTCTCTCGACCCTCCGCCTCGGAGATGGGCGCGAACAAGTCTGGGACGACTTCCTCCGCAGTAAACTCCATAGCGTCGGGAACGATCATGCCCGCTCCTTTGAGAATGTCGAGGACGAGCTCTGCGATCTCCATCGATCTCTTGCGGTCGGCTTCTTTCTCTTCCCGCGACTGACCGCAAGTCCCAGCTCGCGGAGGAGGGGGAGGAAGCACCGCCGAGGTCAGGTCGTGGACCTGGGCCTTGAGGCAGGTGTTCTCCAGCTCCAGGTCAGCGATCCGCGCGTGAAGCTGGCTGACGGACTCGACATCCTACAAAAAGCGGGTCAGCGAAAAAAAAAACGAAGCCGAACTAAAAAGGGATTGTCGCAAAAAACAACTTACCAGTCCGCCTTGAAGACTGGCGAGGAGGCCCTCCGATAAAGCCTCCTTCCCCTTGAGCCCCGCGATCTCGTCCACAGACCTCTGGAGCTCAACGTTCAGCTCCTTGATCTCCCTATCCGCCGTGAGATACCGGCGACCCACCATGTGGGTTAGCTCCATCGCCCGGAATTGGGCTCGCATTGCCTCACATACGACCCCCTCGGCATGAAGGACCGAAAGAGGGAGGCGTCCTCGCGACCGTAGAGGCCTAAGGCGAGGGAGAACGCCTCGCCCCCGGCCTTGCCATCCTCTACCCAGGAAGGGAGTAGAGAGGAGCAGGCGACCTTGTTCTGGTCGGGGTCCCACGCGAGCACCGGTTCACCGACCGCATCCACCAGCTTCATGCCGATCCCGAAGTTAGTATGGCTCGATGGCTTGGGCTTGGCGGCCGTCTCCCCGGGCTCTCCCCCCTCTCTGGCGAGCTCCTGATCCACAGCGGAAGGAGAGGGGAGATCGGGCTCGGACAGGTCCACAACCTCCTTCGCCTTGGCAGCAGGGGGAGCCTTCTTGGTCTTCTTCGCCGCCCCCTGCGAGGCAGGCCGGCGTGGGAGAGGAGGGCGCTTCCTTCCCGACAAAGAGCTCGGGACGTCGCGACAGGCCTCGGCGGCCACGCGCGCTAGTGAGCTGGAGGTGAGGGAAGAAAGAGGTGCATGAGGTGGGTTGAGGGGAAGCTCACGCTCTCCTGCGGAGATGACAGGGAACGTTAGACAATCGAAAGTAAAGAGAGCGAGAAAGTTAGCGAGTGCGAGTCAAACCTTCTCCTGGGAGGACGGGTGGCAGGAGGTCCACTCGCTCCCAAAGGAAGGCGACCTCGAAGTTTTTTTCCTTTGAGGAACTGGTACAGGGCCGCGTCACAACCCCCTAGCGAGGTCGGAGGGCGGTAGACAGCCTCGTCTCGCTGGGTGGGAGCGTAGGAGACGTTGCCGAAGGGACCCTTCACCAGGACGAACTTCTGCGTCCAATAATGAGATTTGTTCACCGTCTCGCAGACGGTGACATGCTGGCTCGCGAAGTGAACCGTCCCATCCCTATACGCGGGAAACGAAAAGACCTTGCGGAAGACGAGCAGGCTGAACTCGATCCTCTCCGCCCTGAGATAACTGGCGAACGCGACCACCACGGAGATCGCGTTCGGCGTTAGTTGGCTCGGCAGAACGCCAAAATACTTGAGCACCTGGAAAGGTCGACAAGGTTTAAGCGCCAATTCGCAAAACGAGTCAGGGATATAAGGGGTGAGAAATAAATATACATGGCGCACTTCCGGCCAGAGTGGGAGTCGCAACCCGTTTTCGAAGTGGGCAATAGAAATGGCGAGTTCGTCAGGATGTGGGTCGTTGATGGTGTCCCTATCGGTAGGGCAGCGAGCCACAAAACCGGAGTGGATGTACTGATCGGCGGCGGCCTGGTACTCCTCTTTCGTAAGGTTGGCGCAATAGAAAATGCCATCGAGGAAGGCCCTGGCACACTTGGATCGCCCCTCAGCTTCCGCCTCGCCGACCATGATGACTGGGATCCGCGGAATCGCAAAAGTCACGAGGGCGAGATAGATCTGCGAGAGAAGTAGAAAGAGAGGAGCGCGAGGGAGTAACCGTAAATGCGGTGGTTGGAAAGAAAGAGGATCGGCTATTTATAGAAATGAAAAAGGCGGGAAGAAGCCGAAGCGTCGGTATCTGCGGATAGCGGATTCGCGCGGTACTCCTCCGCCTCGGGGGATCCGATGCGCTCCCGGCGAGTCGACACCCTGTCCAAGCTTTCTCCCATTGGCGAGCCAGCGCAAAATAATAAATCATAAAAAAGCAAGGGCAATACGCGAATGCGAGTGATAGACACACAAACGTAATCCACGCAAGAGCGAGCCAGGCAAGGTGGAAGAATAAATAAAGAACAGGGAAAACAAAAGGCTCGCAAGCAAGTCAAATTATCATTACTACAAGCTCATAAAAATTGTTCGCGTCCCCTCCCATCGAAGAGGAGGGGGAAAGAAAAACAATAAAAAGCAACATTGGGATCCTCAATATCGCAGCCATTTCCAGCGACCGCGACCCCGGACACCAGAACGAGGGGGAACTCGCGGGTAGTGATACCCGCGGAGTGACCGGCTCGCCTGGCTCGTCAGCCGCATGTAGTCATCGTATGAGCAATGTACACCCCGGGGGAGGTCGCGTCACCATGATCGGTCGGCCGCATCTCGGCGAGAACGCGCGCGTTCACGTCCTCCAGCGCGGCGAACCTTTCTTCATTGGAGAGCCGATCCAGCCGATTCTGCTCATGTAGATCCCTCAGCAGGGTGGTATGCTTCTGGAATATCTCAGTGACCCGCCTCTTCATTCGCTCTGGATCGCTGGGATCCCCCAGAAAGTCGGCGACCTGACTCGGCGAGGGGGGTGGAGATATCTCCAATGCTCCAGATTCTGACTCGGAGAGAGGGGTCGTAGGATTACCTGCGAAGTAGGAGTCAGCGACAAAGTGAAAAACAACACTCAGTGACGACATTCTAACCTAGTGGAGGAATTTGAGTACTGGGCCGCTGGCGAGAGGTGCCCGACTGGCCTCAAAATGCTTCAATAAAGGCAGGGGTGAAGGCCTTACCCAGACCGGAGGCGAGCGCGGGTCTGGAGCCAAGTCCAGACTCGGCAATCAGCGTCCCTCCTGGGCTCCTCTGACCCAGTAAGCCGAATCCAGGAGTAAGGATGGTCTGATTCGGCATGATGGGCGAGTTCGCCGGAGGAGGGACCTGTTCCTCTGGGGCCGCGATAGGGGACACTGCATAAAAAAGTAAGTGTGACTTAGCGAGTCAAGGGACGTGAAGGAAGATGAGGTAAGCTGCTCACCTCGTTGGGAAGGCGAGTCCTGTCGGCCGACGGCCCTCACATCCACAAGGAGAGCGTCAGCCCCACCCGTAAAGGGGAGGTGGATCCCCGTGATTGGTCTTCCCGATGCGCTCTCGTCCGGAGGATCATTCTGCGAATAGGATAAATAAGGTAAAAAGGGAAGGACATCAAATGAGCGAGCTTGGCGATAATACCTGCGAGACGAGCCCTTCATCAGGGGAGTGCGGCGAAGAAGAAGACCCTCCCCCACCAGCCGCGCGCCGAACAGCCTTTGCCGTTCTTAGGGAAGGCGGAGGCGGAGAGCGTCGCGGAGAATTCCAGGAGGCGATGAAAGCGGTTTTCCCCTTCTGGGCCGCTTGCGAGGCCTTTAGGCGAGCCAACATCTCGTCTTTTTTCGACATCGCGTTGGGGCCCGCGGCGAGTAAGAAAAGATAGAGAAGAATAAAAAGTTCGAATGACGGCCAGGGAGAGTGATATTTATATATAGTAGTGGGTATGGGGCCCACCGAAAGATTCTCGCCACGTCACCAAGGGAGTCTGCGAATATCAAGGGTTGGATGATTCTTCGCGAGCCCATATAGCCTCGCGAAGAGCGGAGATTGTGTACAACCCCGATATTCGCCTAGTGGGTGATCAAATGAAAGTGAGGCGAGTCAGGTTCTCGGGATATATACATGCTGATAGGCAGAAAATAAGCGAGAGAGCGAAATTGCCAGCGCTCGACGAAGTCCAAACGACGCTCGACGATCCCGTCTCAGCAGATCCGCTGGGACGAGCACTTAGCTGGCTGCTCGTGAGAAGGCGAGCGAGTCAAGAGTGCGAGTGGAGCAGGAGTGCAAACGAGGCCTTCACAGGCCACCCGCGGGAGGAGGCGCGAGTCAAGTTCCCGCGAGCCAGAGTCTCAAGGTCGACCCGCAAGAAGGCGAGCGAGCCAGGTACTCGCCAAACGCTTGCAAGAGGCGAGCGAGCAGGAATCTCGCCGAAGGACCGCGAGAAGATAGGCGAGCCAGACTTCTTCCAGAGTCCCCGCGATCGGCGAATCTCAGTTGAGGTCGACGAACTCAGTCCGGGGGCCCGACGAAGTGCGGGCCGCGTTCGACGAATTCGCTACTCATCTTATGATCGACGAAATCATCTCTCTATCCCGTTGGTCTGCCATTAGCCTATCCGAACAGCGGAGTTCAGCTGTTAGCAGACCCATTTGGGGTGCGGATAGTAAAATCAGAAGGCGGAATCCTGCTATTTGCAGGCCAGACTAGGAAACCTATAAATAAGACCTCAAGGGCACCTTTGGAGTGGATTTCAGCTTCCCTCTTCTCAGGTTTTCTTTGGTTAGCATTTTGCAGAGCTCTCCAAGGTGCCCGAGTCTCAGCTTTGGCTTGGGAGGGGAAGCGCTCAATGATCTTCCGGGTTAGTGGAGGGACCTCTTCGCTGTGACTAAGGTCTTAGTCAACCTTCCTAGTTTCCGGTCTACCTTCTCTAAGGGATTAGTAAGGGTTAGCCGCCCCTCATCTCGGTGAGGACCCCGAACTCCACAGAGACTGAGAAATCGATTTCAACAATATTGACTTTATATTTGAGCTATGGATTTTATATTTGAGCTATGGACTTTATATTTGCTTAATATCATTTTTAATTCTTTTGTTGTTATGCAAATAACAATTTGATTTGACATTAAAATTTTTGATTTGACATTAACATTTATAGTCTCTTATTACTGTCATTAGCCAAATTTAATTTTCCCATAACACAAACTTTTTATTATTCTTTTTGTTTAATATGAGCCAGGCTTAAACTTTTTCCTCCCATGGCGTCACGTGACACCCCCTTCCCAATGCTGCATCTTTGTAGTCAAACCATATGTCAGAGTTCTCTTCTTAAAATTCACCTACCCTATGGCTAGATCGATAAACAATATATTTAATAAAAAATAATAAAATATATAATTAGTAAAATACTTAAATCATTTCTAAGGTTTCGGGATTATTTAAAATAGGTCTCTACATTTTTAAAAGGCGCTACTGTTAACACCGCAGTTTTGACTAATCGCATCATATTTTTCCTAATTTTTCGTGCCTTTTGGAAATACTCATTTTACATGCATTTTTAGTAAAATTGTCCAACACGAAAGTTGTAGATTTCGACGAGATCTACAACTTTCGTGTTGAACGCTTTTCCAAAAAATGCATGTACAAGGCGTACTTTGAAAATACGCCCAAAGTTTTGCGCCATTTGGAAATACGCCTTGTACATGCATTTTTAGGAAAAGTGTTCAACACAAAAGTTATAGATCTCGTCGAAATCTACAACTTTCGAGTTTGACAATTTTCCTAAAAATGCATGTACAAGGCGTATTTCCAGAAGACGCGAAAATTATGAAAAAATACGGTACGACTAGCCAAAACTGTGGTGCTAATAGCAGCTCCCTTTTTAAACTTAGATGGATATTACCTATATTATTATTTTTAAAATATATTAACTTAGCATCCTAGGGACCAAAATTATGCACGTGATTCAAAACATATTGACCACTATGATCGTTCAAATATTATTTATATATAAGGTAACATAATTATGAGTGACAGATAGCTCTGCTCCTATGACTAATCGCGGCAGCTTCCTGTTCACGATAGGTACGTGACTCTATCCTATCAATTTATTAATACAGCTCAAAGTAAATATATTATTAATTAATGTGAAAAGAGTTATACATCATTTTATTTTAAAACTTATTATTATCTATTATTAAATTTTCATCGTTACTTTTATAAACTAAATTAATTTATTTTCATCTTTATTTTTCAAATCAATTTTAATAAAATTTACATGCATAATAATAATCTATAGTAGTATGTATAGGAGCTCAACTATTTTTTTGGGCGTTGCTATTATCACTGCAATTTTGGCTATCCGCACTCAATTTGTACGAGTTATTGCGCATCATTTGAAAATACTCCTTGTTCATTTTTTTAGGAAAAGTGTTCAACACGAAAGTAGTAGATCTCGTCGAGATCTACAACTTTCGTGTTGAACACTTTTTCTAAAAATGCACGCACAAGACGTATTGCCGCTCTGATTGAAATATGAGCATAACTACAGCGAATTTTTAGAAATACAACCTTTACATGCATTTTTAGGAAAAATATTCAACACGAAAATTGTAGATCTCGTCTAAAAATGAATATACAAGACGTATTTTCAAAAGGAGCATAATAACTCGTACAAATTGAACGCGGATAGCCAAATAGCAGCACTTTTTTTTCAATACCGGATTTTTGCAATTATATCATGATTTAGTGTCTTTATTGTAGAATATAAAACAGTTTATTATATCTAGTCCCACAAATGCTTATATTTTATTGCACTTCCCAAGACTCGATCACTCAATATATTTTGACTTCAATAACGCAGCAGCATCCGCATCATCAGCTGCGGCGACAGAGTAGCATTCGTATTTGATCGAATAAATGTCGGGATTTTTATTTAAATATTATAAGTTAAAAATATTAAATTATCAATATTTTTAACTTATTTAATATATAAAATACTTCTAAATTATGTCATACAATTTAGTTTTTAGAAAAACTAAATTTTTATATTATGAAACTAATTTAAAATTTAATTTATAATATAAATATAAGTGAATATATTAATATATAATTATATATTGAGTGAAATACTTATGTATATTGTATACGAATATAAAGTATAAACATAATATATATACACATATTTTTATATATTATATAGTTTAATTAGTTCATATAGATAATAGTTTAGGCATTATCAATAGCTTTCAAGTTGACTCAATTGTTGCCTCCTGTTTTGGGTGTTGAGTAGAACTAATCCGAACCTAACCGGGCTGCACCCATATCTGAAATATAGAAAACAATCATGTAAAATAGTTTAAGCTTGATAATTAAAAAGAGAATTGTTATATGCTCGTCTATCCGCAGACCAAAAATTACACCTTTTATTTGATTTAAGGAATATTAAAATACCTAATAGAACTTTTATTTGCAGACCAAAATCAGATATCATGCCCGAGCTTCGCCCGCCTCTCCTAATTAGGTTACAGACTCACCCCGACAACGTTGACTCCCTCAGCTGACTGTACCCATTTCCCCGCCCGACTGACCGAGTCATTCCACCGGTAACGTTATCTGATTGCTATTCTCCACTGCTGGTGCTCCTTGCTTGCTAGACGATAGTAAGTAGGAGCCCAATGCTCCGAGTTCTGATCTTAATGAAGTTGGTTTTCTCGTCGGAATTTATTTTATTTTATGGCGGAGGGAAAAAGGACTAGTTTTGGGTAATTGTAAGAATAAATGAATAAAAGTTCTGGTCTGCGGATAACAAAAATGTCTACATGTAACAATTTTCATATTGTCTAACCTGCGAATAGTAATCATCGGTGGATAACCAAACTTGAACTCCATATAACAATTCTCAATAAAATATATATACCTTTAAAATCTCTAATAATTCAAGAAATAATTAGTTCCCTTTATAATCAGTTACATTTCCAGTATTACAGAAAATGTGAATATAATTGATGTAAAGAACAGACACGGCTATATACCACTTTACATTTATTTATGATCCCAGAAAAATCGTGATTAATACTCTTGAGATGACAAACAGCAAGCAAGGAAGAAATAATTGGAAGATTTTAATTATTTACGCGGTAATAAATCAAGGGAATGGCAGGGGAATGAACGGCTTGGATAAGATTTGATGGGACTAACCCGATCATCTGTGGACAGGATCTATGCCGCGAAAAAAGCATCCATAATTCTTCAGTACATGTATATTACAAAGCACTGGAACAAGGGGTGATGAAGCTGCAACAAAAAAAAATGACAAGCAGTAGATCAGAATTAACTTGATCACATCAAACCCTAAAAAAATTATGAATGCATCATCAAGAAACCTGCGCCACTAAAAACTGCGAAAGTGTAGAAATAAAATCGCAATCTTGAGGGATTTTGATGACGCGGGAGTATTTTAAGTTCATATTGATTTTTAATTATCTCCAAAGAAACAATGGAATTTATTAAATTCTGTGGATTCGATGGACATTATTTTTAATGGAACAATGGAATCTATTTTTTTTAGGGGCCATTTACCCGGACCTCCCCTCTATCCCCTCTAACTTTGCTAAATTATTGAGAGCACCCCTCTTATTTTTGAAATTACAAAAAACACCCCTATAAGTTAGCATAATTACAAAAACTTCCCTTGAAGTTTTAATTTCATTACAAAAAATCCCATCCGTGATACAATTTCATTACAAAAAAACCCAAAATTTTTGTTCATGATGTTATGAAATTAAAAGTTCAGGGAAGGTTTTTGTAATTTCTAAAATAAGAGGGGTGCTCTCAGTAATTATGCTAGGAGGTACGGGTAATTATTATTATTTTTTTATTTATCTATTTTGTTGTGCAAAGCCAATAATTTCTTCAGTATAAGCACACCTGTGGGAGAGAATTAGTAACAAGTGTGTGCATGAATAGAGACTATTCTCAATAGAAGAATATAAAGAATTCCGATAAATGGCGGTGGGTAGTGAACCGAACGAAAGTTGTGTGCAGGCAAACAATGTCTGTTTTAGTCTTTGGCTCTGTTTGGGCGGTGGAAAAAACAGAAAGCTGTTTTGAAAAAACTGTAGAATGTTCTGCGCTAGAATGTGCAACACTGTGCAAGAAGCTGAATACCAATGAGTGCCTCCTTCTAGAGTCGAGTAACCGCACGATCTGCGAAGATGTGTTGAAAGACGTATCACTGCTCGAGAAGATTGCTAAAGGGAGCACCAAAACCTCACTATGAGAAGCTGGTATGAACCCATAAAAAATTTTCTGAGGTTTTTGGAGGGTGTCTTCAGAAAATACAGAGACTGGAGATGAGACCAAACCTCCTCAGTAGTCTAGAGGGACATAACAATTAAAGGTGTAGCATATAGTATCCATAGAGCTAGGCAACCAGAAAAATCGTCTTATTGTCTTTCTTGAACCATGTTTCGTAATACGAACAAGAAGCAAGTTGCATTAATCGAAGAAGAACACGGATACAATCCGGATCGAAGTCCGGCCAAGATCAAGAAGGTTGGTTCCTCCAATGATCCCTCCCTCAAATGAGAGCCTAAATCCCTAATGATCCAAAGATGAAACTAACACTCCCATACCTCCTCCTTATATAGGGAGGAGGGGGCTCACATCAACCCTAAGACATTTAACGAAAAACAGTAATAATAAAAAGAGATGGCGTGTGCGCGTAACATTTCGTATGAAGCATCGTTGAGATCAGGATGCGACATTGTAAGCTGGCAATGAAGGCTTTTAATGTCGATGACCTTTTCTACAAAAATCGACAAAGGCAAGTAATTGGTAGCTCTGGAAAAGAGATGCTGATAAGGCGTAGGTCCGTCTTAAAAACATCGATATGAATGGACCATAGTAAATATTCCATCCATGAGATATAGCAAGATAGATGATCCATGAAGAGAGGAGCAAATTGGTTGCATGGTTCGGCTGAAATAGACGCAGTTTGGAAGGATAGTTGTGCTCGTGAGATCGACATAGAGTGACTCGCGATGTGCTGGATGGGATCTATTCCTGCAAACGGTGAGCTACCAATAGAGAGTAACTGATGAAAACTAAAACTAGGGTTTTGAAAATAAAATAATTTTTAATGCGAATTAATTTTATTTGTTGTAGGCCGAGCGGACCAAATCGAGTTTTGCGCACGAAATAACCCTCGTGTAATGAACTTTAATAAAATCGTTGAGTTTTGTTAAAGTCGGATCTCTCGAGCGTTTTCGTAATTGAATCTTTGCGAGATTCGTAAATCCACAAACAGAATCACAATAACAATTTATGAAATAACGGTAATAAGAATAGATCGAACGTTCGAGGCAAGCTTAGCTCTATTTAAGTGAATCACATAAAATTAATTTGATATTTTGGAGCACAGGAGTGAATGTTACCCAGACTAGGAGTGGTTCTTTCAGATCCGACTGTGGAAGGAGATCATGTCAACAGTGGCACAAGGACGGTCGGAAAAGGATGTTGTCGTCGACGACAGCCGGTTGCAGGAACAGTAGCAGGATCTTCGGGCCTCAGTTGGATTCGGCGGCACAGTCCGTTGAAACAAACGACAGCGGGCTCGAGCGCGATTCGCAGGGTCGGACGAGGGAGAAGCTAACGAAGAGGCGCGTGGTTGGTTGGCGATTTCCTGGAGCTTCGTCGAGCGGCTGGAAGGCTGGACGGGGGAAGAAGATGGTGCAGGGACCGAATGTAGAGAAAAAACGAAAATAGGTTTCGTTTTTCCTCTAATATTCCATCTGCTTAACTCTTCTCCGTGGATTCAATATAAAGAGCAGAATATGATTTTTTTTTTCTTCAGAAACTTTCCATTATTTTTCCAAATATTAATATATTTCTAAACTTTCTCCAGTAATAATATTCTCGTGCATCCTTGAATGATTTATTTCCAAAAGATGACTTCTACTTGCTGTTTTTCACGTTGAGTCGAGGAATAGGTATTTTGATTTTAATAATAATCGCTCTAATATTTTGCGCTTAAGTTTATGCGCCTTTGAAATAAATTAAGCTTGCCTCTTACGTCCTATCTAATCAAATTACCGGACCCTCTATTCAGGGTCTCACCGGGTGGTCAAACTGATGAGCTGAAACTTAAAATAACAATAGTGCAAGGGAAAATGACAGAAAATAACAAATGATAAAATATAACTGGTGCGTGACAATATCACGCATCATCGGATGCGACGACGGCTGCATCAGTAACTCACTACATCCGAGCAATCTATCAACAAAGAGCAGTAGATCAACAAGAGGGGCCAATCGGTGGAAAAGGCTTGGTAGGTGTGGAATTTGAGAATAAAATGGGGCCAATATTTTATTATTCTCATAAAATCATTTTTCTACTCACTTTAAAATGTACAAAGGGTCTCCTTTTATAGAAAGAGAGAGAGAGAGAGAGAATTAAATGTAAACTAAAGATGTGACACTTAAGGAGTTTGAGAGGAGAGGCCTTATAAGCCTAAATACATGAGTTTTTTATTTATTTCTTGTAACACTCCCCCGCAAGCTGGAGCGTAGAAGTTGTAGGCACCAAGCTTGGAGAGAAATTGCTGATATAGTGGGCGAGACAATACCTTAGTGAAAATGTCAGAGATTTGACCGGCATCCCTCGCATGTCGTAGAATCAGTTTCCGAAGTTGAACCTTTTCCCGAACAAAATGACAATCAACTTCAATATGTTTTGTACGCTCATGAAACAAAGGGTTCTCGGCGATGTGAATAGCATCTTGACTATCACAAAAGAGAACAGCTGATGAAGGAAGTTTGACACCTAAATCAGTGAGGAGACTTTCAAGCCATGTGAGTTCTGAGACGATGGCAGCCATGGAGTGATACTTTGCTTTAGCTGAAGATCGAACAACCACAGACTGCTTCTTGCTTCGCCAAGTAACCAAGTTCCCGCCAAAATATGTGCAGTAGCCGCTCATGGATCGCCGATCATCCAGGGACCCAGCGTAATCAGCATCATAGTTTGCAATGAGAGACAGAGAAGTAGTGGGCTTGTATACCATCCCTTGTCCCGGAGCATTCTTCAAGTATCGAAGAATACGCTCAACGGCCTGAAGATGAGAGACTCGAGGGGTATGCATGAAGCAAATGACCACGCCGACCGCAAATGAAATATCAGGTCGAGTGACAGTAAGATAGATTAGCTTGCCAACAAGGCGACAATAATACTCCGGATTAGGGAGAAGTTGATCAGAGTCAGAGCCATGAGCCCGGAGTTGATGATTTGCATCCATAGGTGTATTCACAGACTTACATCCGGAGTAGCCTGCATCATGAAGTAGATCGAGACAATACTTCCGCTGAGAGAAGACAAAACCATCAGGTCGTCAGGCCACCTCAATTCCCAAGAAGTAGCGGAGTCGTCCCAAATCCTTAGTTTGAAAATGTGAGGCAAGATATTGCTTGATTTGGGTGATGTCGGGAAGATCATCACCAGTCACAAAGATGTCATCAACGTAAACTAGAAGAATCACTGTGCCAGATGAAAGTTTTCGAATGAAAAGGGAGAAATCTGCCGAGCTCCGGGTGAAGCCAAACTCACGAACCACCTAACTAAACTTCTCAAACCATGTCCGTGGAGACTATTTCAGACCATAGAGAGATTTCTTCAAATGACAGACAAGATGGTTGTATAACCAGGAGGTTGTTGCATGTACACAGTCTCCACAAAATCGCCGTGAAGGAATGCGTTTTTAATGTCAAGCTGATATAGAGTCCAATGCCGATGAACGACAAGAGAGAGAAGGACACAGACGGTGTTGAGTTTTGGCACCGGAGAAAATGTCTCTTCATAATCAAGACCGTGTTGTTGAGTAAAACCTCTAGCAACAAGATGAGCCTTGAGGTGATCAACAACCCCATTCAGATGATGCTTCACAGTGAATAGCCACTTGCAGCTTACGGTATGTTGATTAGACGAAAGAGGAACCAAGTCCCAAGTGTGATTGACCCAAAGAGCAGTCATTTCTTCATCCATTGTTGCGCGCCACCACAGATGCTGAAGGGCTTCCTACACAGAAGAGGGAGTGGAAATAGACGATAGAGAGGTCGCAAACCTGTGTAAATCAGAGAAGAGACGATGCAGGTCGCAAAAGTGGATGCGCGGTGGAGGGTGTCGTCGAATCAGCAGTCGGCGGAGTATCAGTAGTAGATGGAGGTTGTCGAGGGGAACCAGATCGAGGATAGTGGCAAGAGTAGACACGAAGAGGAGGAGCCAAGGCAGGCGGTGGTGTCGATAGTATAGGTGGTAAAGGAGAATTGGTAAGAACATGAGGACATGGGATATCAAGAGGTGGTATTGACGTGGTGACGGATTGATGGAAATGTTGATCTTCCATGAAAGTGACATCAATAGACGTGATCAACTTCCGAGTGGAGAGAGAATAACAGACATAGCCTTTCTGGGTGCGTGAATACCCAACGAACATGTAGCGCGTGACACGAGGAACCAGCTTGTCGATAGGAGGACCCAGATGGTGAACATAGAAACGCAGTCAAAGACCCGTGTGGTCAACGGGAAGGGAGTGCGTTCAGGAAATAGGAGAGAGAAGGGAGTCACAAATTGGAGGATGGACGAGGGCATGCGGTTGATGAGATAACAAGCAGTGGAGATAGTGAAATTCCAATAGGTAGTGGGGACCTGCATTTGGAATAAGAGAGACCGAGCAAGTTCGAGAAGGTGACGGTTCTTCCGTTCAGCAACACCATTTTGTTGTGGCGCGTACGCACAGAAAGTTTGGTGGATGATACCCAACGAGGTGCAGACTTCCTGAAAAGCATGCCCAGTGTATTCGCGTGCATTATCAGTGCGAAGAATTTGGATAGTACGGGTAAATTGCGTGTGGGTTTCTGCAGTAAAGGAGCAAAAAATGGGCAAAAGCTCAGAGCGATCACGCATCATATATAACCAAGTCATGCATGAATAATCATCAATAAACATAACAAAGTAGTGATAACCAAATATACTGACGGTTTTGTAGGGACCCCGTATATCAGAATGAACTAAATCAAAAGGAGCAGCACTCTGAGTACAATGAGGAGTGAAAACAGAGCGATGTTGTTTCTCATAGATACATGATTCACACGTAAAAGGAGAAAAAGATACATAGGGAAGAGCCTTTTGGAGAATGGGAAGAGGGGCATGACCGAGGCGAAGGTGGTATGGGGGCAAGATCAATTTTGATTAAAGGCATTCAAAACCCCCCACTTCCTCCAAATAACTAATCCCCATGAGATTGCAAAACTTCAAAGAAGAAGAACTAGTGTTGATCTGTATGTGCTGAGAGGTTCCCCATGATAACTGCTTGAAAATTAAATGATAAGCGAATGAGTCCTTACACTATGCTTAAGAGAATTGGAACAAATCCCGTAGAGTAAGAGAATTTCACATGTATTCAACGTGTAAGATTTGACACCATTCTTTGAGCCACATGATTCCATGTTCCCTTCGCCCTCTACCACCACAACTTCTCAGCCTCCATTGTCGTCCACCACTCCGTCACAATTCCAGTTGTCCCCGATTTCCCCTTCCATTTCAGCGCCTCAGCTACAACCTTCATCTACCACTCAGCTTCCGTCATAGCCCGAGTCCTGAACACCAGTTGATCATGCGGCTTCTTCCACATCAGTACGACATTCTCCGACACAGGCATCACCTCGGCTTATTCCATAGCAGTACGACATTCTCCGACATAGGCATCACCTCGGCTTCTTCCACAACAGTACCTTACAGTGTTCGCCGGCAGGTAGAGGTGGGTGGTGTCCGTAGGTGGCCGCCGGTGATTTTTTCCGGCAATCGCCGGAAAATGTAAAATGAGGGGAAAATGAAGGGGAAATAATGCAAGATCACCGGAGATGGCCAGATACGTTTTTCGGTGATCGCCGGAGATGAAAATTGGGGAATAGGGCTGTTTTGTGGGGGCATTTTTGTGGGGAATGAAGGTGGTGGTGGCTGGCTATGTAATGGGAGGAGGGGAGTGGCTGGCTGCTCTTGGTGGAGGGACTTGGCCCGGAAGCAAGGGGTGGAGGATGATGGTGGTGGACGACAAGGTGGTGGGGATTCCAAGGCTTCGCACCCGAAACTCGGCTTCGACACTGAAATGACCAAAGGATGGCTTCTATGCTCCAATCCTTCAATGCCCCTAAATGAGAACCCTCATCCTCTATTTATAGACTCTAGGGGGCAACTGAGGGCTATGATTGGCTGATCGTCCTGACTCAAAAATACAACTCGAAATAAAAAATGACAAGAACAAATAATACTACGATCGTAGATCCGCATAAGATGAACGGTTCTGATTCCCCATCAATTCCCCCCGCCTTGAAAGCATTCATCTCCGTGAATGAAGATGGGCGTGCTCTCGTCTGAAGGCGAGTAGAAACCTTGCAGCTCTGAACTCGTAGGTCGTTGAAGCTGATGTTGATGATGGAACCGAGGATGATGCTGCTGAAGCTGGCGATGGTACTGTAGCTGGTGCTGCCGCTGAAGGAGATGCTGTCGAAAATGTCAAAGTTGAAGTAGTGGACATCAATGCGCAAGAAGGTACTGATGTTGTCATCGTCGTCGAACACTATAAGTATTGTTGTGGAAGAAGCCGAGGTGATGCCTATGTCGGAGAATGTCGTACTGCTGTGGAATAAGCCGAGGTGATGCTTGTGTCGGAGAATGTCGCACTGATGTGGAAGAAGCCACATGATCAATTGGTGTCGAGGACTCGGGCTGTGACGGAAGCTGAGTGGTAGATGAAGGTTGTAGCTGAGCCGCTGAAATGGAAGGGGAAATCGGGGACAACTGGAAAGGTGGCGGAGTGGTGGACGACAATGGAGGCTGAGAAGCTGTGGTGGTAGAGGGCGAGGGAACATGGAATCATGTAGCTCAAAGAATGGTGTCAAATCTTACACGTTGAATACAAGTGAAATTCTCATACTCTACGTGATATCCAACTCATAAGCATTTGTTCCAATTCTCTTAAGCATAGTGTAAGGACTCATTCGCTTATCATTTAATTTTCGAGCAGTTCTCATGGGGAACTTCTCAGCACATACAGATCAACACTAGTTCTTCTTTGAAGCTTTGCAATCTCATGGGGATTAGTTATTTGGAGGAAGTGGGGGGTTTCTTTTCACGTGAGAATGTGGGTGAATGTTGGGATATAGTGGGTTGTTGTTGAGGGGTTTGAGGGAGTGGCTCCACTTGTGAATAAGGGAGGGGATTAAGGGGCTGGTTGTGAGGGAAATGAGGGGATAGTGGGGCTTAAATTTAGGAGGTGGTTCCTAAATAAAAGGAAGTGGGGTAGTGGGTAGTTAGAAGGTAGTGGGGAGGTCGTTAATTGGTGGTGGGGTGGCTGCCGGCAGTTGGAGGTGGGTGGTGGTCGTAGGTGGTCGCCGGTGGTGGTGGTGGTCGCCGGTGATTTTTTTCGGCAATCGCCGGAAAATGTAAAATGAGGGGAAAATGAAGGGGAAATATTGCAGGATCACCGGAGATGGCCAGATGCGTTTTTCGGTGATCGCCGGAGATGAAAATTGGGGGATAAGGCTGTTTTGTGGGGGCGTTTTTGTGGGGAATGAAGGTGGTGTTGGCCGGCTATGTAATGGGAGGAGGAAGGGGGTGGCCGACTGCTCTTGGTGGAGGGACTTTGTCCGGCAGCAAGGGGTGGAGGATGATGGTGGTGGACGGCAAGGTGGTGGGGATTCCAAGGCTTCGCACCTGAAACTCGACTTCGACACCAAAAGGACCAAATGATGGCTTTTATGCTCCAATCGTTCAATACCCCTAAATGAGAGCCCTCACCCTCTATTTATAGACTCTAGGGGGCAATGAACAGCTATGATTGGTTGATCGTCCCGACTCAAAAATACAACTCGAAATAAAAAATGACAAGAACAAATAATACTATGATCGTAGATCCCCATAAGATGAACGCTTCTGATTCCCAATTAATTCCCCCCGCCTTGAAAACATTCATCTCCGTGAATGAAGATGGGCGTGCTCTCGTCTGAAGGCGGGTAGAAACCCTGCAGCTCTGAACTCGTAGGTCGCTGAAGCTTGATGTTGATGATGGGACCGAGGATGGTACTGCTGAAGCTGACGATGGTACTGTAACTGGTGTTGCCGCTGAAGGAGATGCTGTCGAAAATGTTAAAGTCGGAGTAGTGGACATCAATGCGCAAGAAGGTACTGTTGTTGTCATCGTCGCCGAACACTGTAAGGTACTGTTGTGGAAGAAGCTGAGGTGATGCCTGTGTCGGAGAATGGCGTACTGATGTGGAAGAAGCCACATGATCAATTGGTGTTAAGGACTCGGGTTGTGACAGAAGCTGAGTGGTAGATGAAGGTTGTAGCTGAGGCGCTGAAATGGAAGCGGAAATCGGGGACAACTGGAAAGGTGGCGGAGTGGTGGACGACAATGGAGGCTGAGGAGCTGCGGTGGTAGAGGGCGAAGTGAACATGGAATCATGTGACTCAAAGAATGGTGTCAAATCTTACACGTTGAATACAAGTGAAATTCCCATACTCTACGGGATATCCAACTTATAAACATTTGTTCTAATTCTCTTAAACATAGTGTAAGGACTCATTCGCTTATCATTTAATTTTCGAGCGACGTGTGCCAATATAGGCTCCTGAAATATCTTGAGGGGCCTTAATTGTAAGTAGGGCCATCGTTAAGTACGCAACACTAGGTTCGAGAACCTCATAAATGGGGTGACTCGGAGATATGACTAGGAGAGGTGTCAAGAATTTTGTGCTCAGAAAGGGATCAGTCATTATAATCTCATCCTCACAATGGCGTGGTGTGGTTCAACAGGAGGCTTAATAGGGGGTTTCCAAAGAACCCGTCAACAGGTTGATGGTGCTCCATATGCAAACCATCGCAACGGGGTAGTGTTCCCAAAGATGAGTGAGACGATCATCACGAGATCAACATTATGCTCTTGGATCCCGGTCGTGATATGGCTTGGGATGACATTGGGGGAAGAGTGAGAAAAGTTCATACTCAATAGTGGGTCAATAGGTATAGCATCGAGGACTGACTCTCCAGCCGAAAAGGACACTAACTCTAAGTGAGGTATGAGGGATGGATATACCATCACAGTGTCACTGGGACGCTCGTTCGCACTCTCGTGACCATGCTCACTAATCATACTAGTGTTGTTCTCCACCTGTATCATATGATCAGGATCAGGCTCGACTCCAAAATCAAGTGGGCACTGGGTCTCCTTAAGAAGAGATGAAACAAAATCAGGTGTCGGGTCTCTCATGTCAGTGGGAGCATTACTAGACGCATCAGTGGCTTGACCTAAATCCCTAAGTTTTTTTATGGATTCTCTTTATGTGATCAAAATGAACATCCAAGCAATCAAATTGATCACGAACCCATCGTTGAAATTCACCTACTGACATTCCGTTTTCGGAACACTAGGAAGGCCGCTACACGTGATGTTATCTTGATGGTAGAGACCTCTATAGGGTTTTTTATATTCCTCAAAATAATTACCTCTAGAAGAATCAAAGTGTGGAAAAGGGTTGACATGATTTCTATGAGTGATGGGTCGGGGATGAGGGTAATCATGATAGTATGAGGGTCCTCCCAAGGGAACTCTATGTACTTGATCAGTGGTGGAATTTGGGTACTCAAATAGAGGATTAACGAAATGGGTGGACGCGTGTTCATCAAATAGAGGATTAGAGTAGCAATTGTTACTATGATATGACATGGTGAAACATATAGGTTCTAGTCCCGCGTATTCTAAACTAAGCCCAAACCTAGGGCTCTGATACCAACCTGACACAAGACAGTCCTATATGACGGGGAAATAGTGAGTGAAACACCAACATGCAACCATACATATCCAACGAATTGTAACTTGCAATTATAATTACTTTTATAAATCAAAATAAACTTATGTCACAATAGTTAAAGCTCTCAAATAAGGAGACACGAGAAGTCGCATAATTGCAAGAGTGCTAGAAAATCAAATAATTTTTTAAATTTAGGAGGTGGTTCCTAAATAAAAGGAAGTGGGGTAGTGGGGAGGTGGTTAATGGGTGGTGGGGTGGTTGTTGGCAGGTGGAGGTGGGTGGTGGCCGGTGGTGGTGGTGGTCGCCGGTGATATTTTCCGGCGATCGTCGGAAAATGTAAAATGAAGGGGAAGCAATGGAGGATCACCGGAGATGGCTGGATATGTCCCATCAGGATCTTACGCATGGTTTGCACTCTTTAGAGAAATTTAATGGCAAGTTTTTTAATGGTTGAGAGGATGGCCTTAGTGTTTGATGGATCGGTCACTTATAAATCATTGGTGTGATCCTGTCCCTTGATTCTTCAATTTGATTTTCTATTTTGGTCCAAGTGGTTTGTCAACTATTGCTTAACTACGTGTAGGGTGGCCAAGGGGTGCCCCCTAGTCTTGGGACTTACTTTGGAGGTACTTGTTGTGCCCCATAACAGTACTATGATCAAATCTTGCCTCCGATGATCTCAAATGGTTATACTTTCCTACTATTTTGCTCACAACTACTATATATGCACTTTATTTATTTTAACAACCTACCTATGCACTTACAAGCCCATAAATATGGATGTTCATAATATTTTAAGAATGTACGCATTTATTAACTTGAACAAAAATGATTCTCTATAAAAATAAGTGTACTTTAATTCAAATCTTCTAAATCCCCTGAACTAAGCAAACTCTGAGCCAATGTGCAACAGATTGTGTAACCTAGGTTATTTTCAAATATTTAACATTTATCCTTTAACTATATTAATCCAAATTAGATGATGGCATAATGATTTCTTCTGAATCTTAATAGAATAATCACTTATCTATGGAAACTTCACCGCACAGGCAAGGGGAAAATTGAGTATAAAGCAATCATAAGAAATATAACAAAAAAAATAGATATAAATTATGAATCCATCTTGAAAGGCCTACCTAATGGAGGCCTCCTGATTAGATTAAGTTCAAGGTTACAGGATGTGGCAACTCCATCGTTCCCTGTTGAGATTCATTAAACTTTATATTAGAAGCATAAAATGGGTCTCGAATAACAATAACTAGTCAATATTCTCATCGATAGAGAAAACAGGGAAGCTACTTCAACCCTAGAGCCCAGGTCATCATCAGTGGTTGACAGTACAATGAGCAATATAAGGGTCTGTTTGGCGCGGCGATGGCAGTTGTGAACGTAGTGATTATCAACCATCGTTTGTGAACGTCCGACCTCACCCCTGGAACCACGTCCGTATTTAACTTCAAAATGGGGTTTTCCTACGGCGGAGGTCGCAACCACTAACATGCCAAACCGGCATTTTATGGCATTGGTGTTCTTGTCCGAACACACGTAGAAAAACACCGCGCCAAACAAACCTTAAGTTAATAACTAAACCAATTCAAAGAAAAAAACGTGATAAAGCAGATGAAGGAAAACAAACAAACATGATAAAGCAGATGAACATACTTCTTCCGCTCATTGTAGTATCCCAGGGCCTCTTGGAACTTTTTCCAAAAGGGACCTGTTTCCTGCAGGTTAACATTATCTGGCCCTCCCATATATGCTTGAATAACAAATTCATGGCTTCTTTCCCTACTTCCAAACAGGGTTTAAAGATCAGACAGAAGAATCAAAAAGATATAAAGATTATAATTGCTAGAAGAGAACTCATGTTTAAAATAGAATAGAAGATATAACTCATGAAGTCAGAACTTTGTCTATGCAATTAACCACAGTGTCCAATAAGGCAATAAATACTCACCTTCCTTGATATTCTGAAAGCCAAGAATAGTAAGCAGCTCCAAAGTACATAGACACAAATGGATTATGCAGATCCTCCACAGAGTTAACTTCATATGCCCCAAAACCCAAGTCCCTTGGGAAAGAAGAGAGATTTTAGAAGTATCAGAAAATTGGAAAAGCATATATGAATAGAGGGAGTGTAGAAACCAAGCATGGTAATGATAAACTGTTCAATTGTGCGATAGATGGAAAAGAAACAATTTCAAAGCACTTGATAATAGCAAACTCTAGAATTGAGTACAAAATTTGCAATTTTAAAGGTTCATTTGCAAGTATATGGGGGAAACCTGCTCATCCATAAGGCAGTAGGATAGTCGATTCCCATCAATCCAGTATGTGAACGCAGTCCGTATACAAACCGTAGACTGCAAATCTCTGCGAGGGCTGCTAAAGATCCCTGCATGAAATACAACCATGAGATCATAAGCATAAGAAAGATAACTGAAAAAGCAGAAAGAAGTGAAGTGTCCAACAGGTTTTACGACAGATACTTATAAATTATCTTTTCTCGGCTTTTTAGAAAATTGTGTAATGTAATTTTAAGATAAACTTCAATGTAGGTCTACATTTTCACATAAAATGAAAAGGATAATCCACATAGACCCTCAATTCTTCCCTCGTGGGACCTGTTAGATGTATTATGCATTATACTGTATATTCTGGTGATTGACCCTCTTAGGCTCACCTCTAGGTGTTTGGGAACTCATCCTGTGTATATATATACATGTATCCTTAAGTGTGAATATACAAGATTCATTATTCTTATCATATCATGGTATCAGAGCATTAGGTTTTCCGGCCGCTTTTTCGGATCCCGCCGTTTCCGCCGATTCCCGTCTCCAGCTCGTCACCGATCCCGCACTGCTTGATCCAGCCCGTCACCGATCGATCCCGTGCTCCTGCTCCGATCGATCCCGAACAGCTACTGCGATCCCGTGCTCCTGCTTCATCGATCCCGCACATTTCCTGCTCGTCACCGATCCTGCTTCCGAAGGTCTACTGCTTCCGATCGTCTACCTCTCCGATCGATCCCGTCGAGCACTGCTACAGCTACTGCTTCTTCTTTGATCGATCTCGTCGAGCACTGCTCTTCTCCGATCGATCCCGTACTGCTACTCCGATCGATCCCGTACTGCTCATCCCAGATCGACGCTACCGATCGATCCCGACGCAGCTCCTGTTCAGTCTCGTTGCTCCGGATCCCGTCGACGCTGCCTCCTGCAGCCCCTGCTTCCAGCCGCTGCATGCTCTTGTCCCCATCCGGTGTCGACTTCGAAACCTTAACCGCCGGCCTTGTTCTCCTCCTCCCCCGACTGATCCCGCAGCCCCGACATCCTCGGTTGATTTTCTCGATGGCCTCAGGTGCTCGTCCTCCTCCGACACTTTCTGCAGCTCAGTCCGGTGTTTCTCGCCGCCCGCCTTCCCGCTGCCACTACTGTCAGTGCCTTGGTCATGTCAGATCTGAGTGCCGCAAGCTTCAGCGGGCGCAACAGCCTGGTCAGCAGCGTGCTCCTGCTCTGTCTCTCAGTCGGCTGCCTCCGCCCCTGTAAGTATCTCCGCCTCCGATTGGTTGCTTGACTCTGGAGCTTCTTTTCACATGACCTATGATGCTACACGTCTTTTGTCATGTCAGCCCATTACTCCTGCCCTTAGTATCATGGTAGCAGATGACACCATTCACCCCATCACCAATCGTGGCCTCCTCCACACCACTCATTTTCACATTCCTGATGTGGCCTACATACCAGAGTTATCCATGAACCTTATATCCGCCAGTCAGCTCACATCCCATGGTTGTCTGGTTACCTTTGATGAGTTCACATGCCGTGTGCAGGATCGTCTGACTGGGGCACTTCTTGGGGCCGGTCGTCGTCGTTGCGGGGTGTACGTCCTTGATCGTCTCCACCTTCCATCCACTTCACGGTCACCGTCATCCGCTTCCTCCCTTTGTCTTCCTTCGGTGGGTTTCTCTCAGTGGCACCACCGTCTTGGTCATCCCAGTGGTTCACGTCTAGCTTCCCTCATTAGTCATGGTTTCCTTGGTCGTGTCTCTATTGATCGGTCTCACTCATGTTCAGGTTGTAGGCTCAGTAAACAGCTACAACTCCCCTATCAGTCTAGTGAGTCCAGGTCTCAGCGTCCCTTTGATCTAGTTCATTCTGATGTCTGGGGACCCGCACCCTTTGTATCCAAGGGTGGACACCGGTACTATGTACTTTTCGTTGATGGCTACTCTCGTTATTGTTGGGTCTATTTTATGCGTTCTCGATCTGAATTTTTCAGATCTATGTTACGTTTTCTGCTATGGTGCGCACACAGTTTTCTGCTTCCATACGCATTTTCCGTTCTGACTCAGGGGGGGGGGGGGGGGGGGAGTACCTCTCTCATGCTTTTCGAGATTTGCTAGCTACTCACGGGACTCTCCCTCAGCTTGCATGTCCCGGTGCCCATGCTCAGAATGGCACCGCTGAAAGGAAGCAACGTCATATTATTGAGACAGCTCGCACCCTTCTTATCTCCTCTCACGTTCCTCCTCACTTCTGGGCTGAGGCTGTTTCCACTGCTGTTTATCTTATTAATCTGCAGCCCTCCACTTTCCTTCAGGGTCAGTGTCCCGGTGAGTGTCTGTACTCTCGACCACCACGTTACACTCATCTTCGTGTTTTTGGTTGTCGATGTTATGTTCTTCTCTCTCCACGTGAGCGTACTAAGCTCTCTGTTCAGTCTGTTCCTTGTGCCTTTCTTGGGTACAGTACTGAGCACAAGGGCTATCGATGCTATGACCCTGTTGCACGTCGACTTCGCATTTCACGTGATGTCACTTTTGATGAGTCTCACCCTTTCTGTGTGTCCCCTGTTTCCTCGACCTCACACTCATCTGTTACTCCCTCTGACGTGCAGTTTCTCACTCTTCCCGTCTCTCCGCCTCATGTATCCCTGCCTCATGTATCCTCCCCTCCGGTATGTCCTCCTCCTCTTCCCTTGCCACAGTCTACTCTGTCACCCCCTGCTCCCTTGTCGCAGTCTACTTCGTCTCCCTTACCGCAGTCTACTTCCTCTTTCTCTGATGAGTTGTCCACTTGGGATCGTGTCTCTCCTCTTCCCTATCACTATACTCGTCGTCATCCTCCTATCTCCTCGCCTCCAGTGCCCCCAGACTCAGTGCCTACCTCCTCCAGCGAGTGCCCTATGGATGATCCTCCTGTGCGCCGCAACCCACCTCGTGAGAGGCGCCCTCCCGACCGTCTCAGCCTTGCTACCCTACCGCTGGATCTACCTGCCCTTCCTGCCCTTCCTGCCACTGTCTGCAGTACTCCAGAGCCGACTTCCTACCGTGAGGCTGCCCAGATACCTGAGTGGCAGGATGCTATGTCTGCTGAGTTGGAGGCGCTTGAGCACACTCGTACATGGGAGTTTGTTCCTCTTCCACCTGGTGCTGTTCCTATTACTTGCAAGTGGGTCTTTAAGGTCAAGACTCGCTCCGATGGTTCTGTGGAGAGGTACAAGGCTCGACTTGTTGCTCGTGGTTTTCAGCAGGAGCAAGGGAGAGACTATGACGAGACTTTTGCTCCAGTTGCTCATATGACCACGATCCGCACTCTTGTTGCTGTTGCAGCTGTTCGTCGCTGGTCTCTGTTCCAGCTCGATGTGAAGAACGCTTTTCTTCACGGTGACCTTCAGCAGGAGGTGTACATGCTCCCTCCTCCCGGTCTTTCCTCTCCTCCAGGACTTGTTTGCCGCTTGAGACGAGCTCTTTACGGGCTCAAGCAGGCGCCCCGCGCGTGGTTTGCTCGTTTCAGTTCAGTCATTACTGCCGCCGGTTTTCAGCCGAGCCCGCATGATCCAGCCTTGTTTGTGCACTCCTCTTCTCGTGGCCGGACTCTTCTATTACTTTATGTGGATGACATGATCATTACAGGTGATGACCCTACTCATGTAACATTCGTCAAACATCACCTCCAGCAGCAGTTTCAGATGACTGATCTTGGACAGCTGAGCTATTTCTTGGGCCTTGAGGTCACCTCTACAGACCGTGGTTTTCAGCTCTCTCAGCGGCGTTACACATCAGATCTTTTAGCTCGGGCTGCTCTCTCTGACTCTCGCACTGTGGACACCCCTATGGAGCTTCACCTTCAGTTACGACCGGATGATGGGGTTCCACTCTCTGATCCTACTCGTTATCGTCACATTGTCGGGAGCCTCGTCTACCTTACTATTACTCGGCCCGACATTGCACATGCTGTTCATGTTTTGAGCCAGTTTGTTGGTGCGCCTACCTCTGTGCATTATGGTCATCTACTGCGGCTATTGCGTTACCTCCGGGCGACGACTTCACGTGGTCTCTTCTACTCCAGTAGCAGTTCTCTGCAGCTTCGTGCTTACTCGGATGCTACTTGGGCCAGTGATCCCGTTGACCGCCGATCTGTCACTGGTTTCTGTCTATTCTTGGGTACTTCACTTATTGCCTGGAAGTCCAAGAAACAGACCGGGGTTTCTCGTTCCAGTACTGAGGCTGAGCTGCGTGCCATGACTACTACTACTGAGGACATCATTTGGCTTCGCTGGCTCCTTGAGGATCTTGGTGTCTCTTCCCCGGATCCCACTCCACTCCACTGTGATAACACCGGTGCCATTCAGATCACCTTGAATCCGGTGAAGCATTCTCTTTCCAAGCACATCGGGGTGGATGCTTTCTTCCTTCGTGAGCAGTATGGTCGGGGAACTCTTGCTCCTTCCTTTGTTCCTTCTGAGCAGCAGCTTGCAGACTTGATGACTAAGCCGCAGACTCGGTCCCAACATGTTTATCTATTATCCAAACTCTCGGTGTATGAACCCCCGTGAGTTTGAGGGGGGGTGTTAGATGTATTATGCATTATACTGTATATTCTGGTGATTGACCCTCTTAGGCTCACCTCTAGGTGTTTGGGAACCCATCCTGTGTATATATATACATGTATCATTAAGTGTGAATATACAAGATTCATTATTCTTATCATATCTCTGCGAGGGCTGCTAAAGATCCCTGCATGAAATAAAAGCAGAAAGAAGTGAAGTGTCCAGCAGGTTTTACGACAGATACTTATAAATTATCTTTTCTCGGCTTTTTAGAAAATTGTGTAATGTAATTTTAAGATAAACTTCAATGTAGGTCTACATTTTCACATAAAATGAAAAGGATAATCCACATAGACCCTCAATTCTTCCCTCGTGGGACCATTATCTGGTTGTCTGTGACCTTATTGTATAGGGCCCATTTATTTTGTTTCATATCGTTCTATTTGTGGCCCTTAACTCAATTTTTTTCTTTCTTTTGGGTGCATGATTAACATACACTTAAAGTAGTAAAATATTAGTTAAAACAACCTGATAGACAAACGTAAAGGTATAGATTAGTTCACATGCATTGTTTTATCAAAAAATGCCAACATTGTTTTACAGGCCTATGTTGGCACAGGGTATGTTACTTGATAAGGGATGTTTTGCCTAAAAAAGATTTTTTCACAATGGGCGTGTGTAGTAAACTTATTTCAACTAACAAGTTAATTGTTTTAAGGGACCCCTTACCTGGTCTTTTCATGCTAGATTTCCTCCTAAGGGAGTTTTATTCTCAATCGCAAGCATCATGTCATGCGTCACAGATTTGAGGTGTGATCGGGCTTATGTTGCACGAGTTTGAGGATGCAAACTCAGCAACAAGTTGAAGCAGTAAGGCTATGATAAAAGCATCGTAGGATTATGTTACGGTCGCGCACGCCAAGGCGAGTTCACGCGCAGAGGAAGGTGACAGATGCTAGTCCACCGATTGAGGAAGAGACCGTCGATGCTCGCCTAGGGATTGTTTTCATTTTGATGTCATTTTGTCTTTCACTATCCGCAGATCGGATATTGTTATTCGCACTCCCACTGCTATATAAGGGGAATATGCTTGTATTAGGTTTTTTATCTTGGATGAATGTTAAGTGTTACGGTTGCTCCCTAAGTTTCCTCACTTCTTCCTCCTTGCTTCTCCCTCACCACCATCGGCCCTCCCTTTGCCGGATTCTTCTACGGAGTTCGTATTAATTGGTCTGACCTGCCTCACCGCCCGCCTCCAAAGCCGTCGGTGCCCGCTACCTTCGCTCTAGCGCCAGTTAACAATCCCGTCTCCTCTGGGTGGAGTGAATTTGCGCAAGCGACGATCGGCCCGCTCGCGTGAGTTCCGCCTCCAATCGATTGACTTCCGCCAGCGTCGATCGGTCTTCGTCCACCCGTTACTTGTCCAGCGCGCCTTCTCCATCAATCGCGAGTCTTCTCCAACAGTCCACAGTACGCTCGTTCCATTTCGCATGCTGCTTCCAAACCGCGACCACCCTTCCGCCGTTTTCGATCGTTCCGATCCAGTGGTGCCTCCTCCGCTCGCGAGCCTTTCCGTACAGCGACTCTGATAGTCTTCCGCTTCGATCCTTTGCGTCCCCGGCTCGCTGCTGCAATCGTCCACCTCACTGCCTCGATCGACTGCCCCGATCGGCCGCCTGGCTCCCGACGCTCCGCCAGCAACGCTTCGACTCCTCGATCGATCTACATTGTCGTCCGATTGCCCAGCGGACAGATCCGCCCCTTTACCGCTGTCGTCCGCCGGATCCAGCCCCCATGGCTCCCAATCTTCGCTCCTCTGGTGATCCCGCTCTGGATGCCGCCGCGTGGAGGCTATGGAACAACTCGTCGCCTCCATGCACGCCTCCCTCCTCGCCCTCCACTCCAAGATTGACTCCATCCAGGCGCCCCCCACTGCCGTTTCCGCCGCGTCTGGCTCCGGCTCGCCCGTGGACGACGGCTCTCTCCTCGGCGCCGGGCCGCCGCCCATTCCCACCGGGACCCCTCCTCCGCCCATTTCAGGGCGGTCCACCCTCTCCCTCGACATTCCCTCTTTTGTCGGCATTGACCCCATGGGTTGGATCACCAAAGCGGAGCAATATTTCGACCTCAACTACACACCGAAGCAAGAGACGGTGTCTACGACTATGGTTGGCCTGGACGGCTCGGCCCTCCACTGGGCTCGGTGGCTCCGCCAATCCAACCCGCTCCTCCCCTGGCCCGAGCTTAAGCAGGATATGATCCGGCGTTATGACACCCGCTACTCTGGCTCCACCAAAGAGCGATTGTGCGGCGTCCGCCAAACTGCCGGCATGGACGACTATATTGATGAGTTTGTCTCCTTGGTCACCCACGTCCCCGACTTGCCTCCCGACCATTACCTGGGCTTCTTCATGCAGGGGCTCCTGCCCCAAATCTGCTCCCGTCTCCGCACGTGCCATCCCTGCACGGTCTCAGACGCCCTTGACATGGCGCGTCTGGTGCAGGCCGACCTCGCTTCCAGGGCGCCGGTGCCTGCAACCAGTCACCACCCGCCTCGGCCACCTTGGCGGACACCCCCCTCGACGCCCCCGCAGCAACCGCCCCCTGGGGGGGACCGACCCGGCCTCCCGGTGGTTCCCCAGCGCATCTCCAACAGTGACTACAACGACTGTCGCAGCAAGGGTCTGTGTTCCCGGTGTCGTCAGCCCTGCTCTCTAACGCATGTGTGCACCGTCAAGGAGACGCCATCTTCAGCGACTTCGACCCAGAGGTCACCTTGGCGAACTTCGAGGTCCTCGAGCTCTCCAAGGGTGACAGCGGGTTGTGTTAAGGAAAAACGACGCCTACAGAAACCACAAGAATCGCAAAAAAATACGCAGACAAAAACACAAGGATTTAACGTGAAAAAACCCCAAATCCGGGGAAAAAATCACAACCACCCGCGCCCAGAAAATCCACTATGAAAGGATCAAAGAAGAAATTACACTTCCTTCCGCCGCCCCGCCTTCAGTTTTTCAACCAAACATAACCCTAGGCCGAAAACAAGGCATTTTAAACATACATAGTTACAAGCAAGAAATTACATAAATGCCACTTGCTCCCAACGCAGTCAGGCTCCACAATCCAACAAGTTGGACACCGCCACAGCTTCGTTCCACCGCTTGGAGTTATCGTGTGTCTCGGTGGGCGAGCTCTCCGGTCTGCAGACCATGAAGTTTCCGGGCACGCTTTATGATCGCCCGATCATTGTCGTGGTGGACAGCGGCGGGAGCCACAACCTTATTTCCGAGCGCCTGGTGCAGCAGTTCCGACTTTCCTCAGTTCCATCACCAGATTTTTTTGGTCCGCCTTGGCGATGGGCGACGCAGACCGACGTCGGGCCATTGCCCTGCCGTGAATCTCTCTGTGGGGTCCTATCCCATGACCGCGGACTTCTAAGTGTTCGGCCTCGGCTATATCGATGTCATTTTGGGGGTGGCTTGGCTCTGCGCACTTGGCGATGTACGTGTCAACTGGGCGGCTATGTCCATGCAGTTCCTCCATGAGGGTCGGTCGTGTCGCCTCGACGGTGACTCCGCTCTCCGGTCTCCCTCTGCACGATCCAGCGGACCACGAACGTCGACCTTTCCGCGGGGTTGCGGACCCTCTAGGGACTATTTGATGTGCCCCCCTCCCCCAACGGACCCCACGGAGTTTCCCACTGCGCTCGCCGATGACGTCCAGCCTCCGGCAATACTACTACCAACCCGTTCGACCGTCCGCGACATCTCACTCCAGCCTAGGACCGCAGCAGTCTCGTTGCGTCCGTACAATTTGGTCGGTGGACAGAAGGACGAGCTCAAGCATCCGATGCAGGAGATGCGGATGGGGGGCTCCTTCATCCCGATGCGCCCCCATTTTTCTAGCCCATGTCTTCCAGTCCAGAAGAAGAATGACCAGTGGCGTCGTACTACCCTGCCAAGCTACTTGTTCGCTCCCACCACCTTCCGGGGGAGTATATTTCGCAGGAGACCCATGCTGCTTGCATTACCCGTCCAACTTCCGAAGACACGCGACTCCTTCAGGGCTACTCCGACCGCCAGTTCGTTGACTACTGCCTTGAGAACAGGGCATATTTTCCAGACGGAGGCATTGTTACGGTCGCGCGCGCCAAGGCGAGTTCACGCGCAGAGGAAGGTGACAGATGCTAGTCCACCGATTGAGGAAGAGACCGTCGATGCTCGACCTAGGGATTGTTTTTCATTTTGATGTCGTTTTGTCTTTCGCTATCCGCAGATCGGATATTGTTATTCGCACCTCCACTGCTATATAAGGGGAGTATGCTTGTATTAGGTTTTTATCTTGGATGAATGTTAAGTGTTAAGGCTGGGTTGCTCCCTAAGTTTCCTCTCTTCTTCCTCCTTGCTTCTCCCTCACCACCACCGGCCCTCCCTTTGTCGGATTCTTCTACGGAGTTCGTATTAGATTAGGCAGGGTAGATGCCACATTTTTATACTTACGGTGTAACCGTGGCCAAGACCTTAAGTATTCATGTGCTAGACGAGCAATGCAAGCTAAGCATGGCACCTCAAGAAGGCTTAGAGCGCATGTCTAAGGCGCAGTTTATGCCACTGAAGGATGAAGCTACAAAAGGCTGGAGATGAGTCTTGAAGATGGTTGAAGGTTTCAAAATAATATGGAGTCTTCGTACGTTCGAGTCTTGTGGAAGTTCATATTTAGTTATATAGGAACCTCCATAGTTATCAGTTTCTAGATATTCTAATGTTGTGTAGAATAATTTAAAGTATTGGAGTGAGTTTAAACAATACGAGGATACGAGTACTCAAAGCGATCGAAGAGAGGCGGTGACGACGAGTGAGAATACTAAAAGTAACGAACTTGCATTAATATCTAGATAGACATACACAATACAATTTGGAGGTAAGCTCCGGGAGAGTGAACACACAAGGCCAGCGAGGGAGGGAGAGAGAGAGAGAGAGACCACATTCAAATGATCCAAGAATGCCCAAACAAGTCCCACCCCTCCCCCTATATAGACGAGGGAGGGCATGCTCGAGATAAAAGAAGTCGCTCAAGCAACGCGAGAGGCCCCGATAGGGGGCTCGACTGATAAAGAGAGAAACGAAGGAGCTCAATTGATGACAAGGAATGAGAGGAACGAAGTGTAAGACCCCCCCCCCCCCCCCTCCCCAAAATTGAACCGGGTTCAGGGAGGGGGGATCTTACTGCCCAAAGCTGACTACTAGTGCTTCCCGGATGGCAACGGCCCACCCTCTCAAGCACTGAGCGGTCGCCTTGTCGGGCACAAGAATCACATAGTGGAAGCAATAGAATAGGAAAACTAAGCACACAGCTTATAATTACATAAAGAGAAAAGGCCGAAGCCTATTGTTTACAACATATGCCTCGGGGGCTACACCTGACTATAACAAAAATGTTCATAAGCTAGTCCTATACTCTAGGACTCACGTCGCGGAAGACAGGGGGCGAGGCTGGAGTATCTGATCGGGCCATCTCTAAGGCCGGTAACTCATCCTGCGGTGCGGGGGCTTCGCGCTGTCCCATCTCCTGTGATTGGTTATAAGAATAACCGTTAGTCACAGAGCTAAGTAGAAAACACATCCCCTCCCCGGATCCATATCCTGGGGGCGAGCTAAAGTACATGAATAAATAGCCGAAGCAAGGTAGAGGGTTAGCAGCAGGTAAACATATATACATATATATATCTATATTGCCTACCAACCATAATTTCCACGAGGTGACATAGACGCACGGTACGTAATAACAAAACAATACTATCTCGCGCATACTCGCACCCAGGTATTCAAACCTGCACACACACAACTTTGTGTCGACACAGCTTGGACCGCTTTGCTTCAAGCGGGGTTGTGAACCCCGTGGGCCTCACCGATGTGGTCGTCGGTGACAGTGGCCAGTCCTGCCACTTCTGAATGTAGTTATACTGTATCACTCAGGCCCTCCCGTACAACTGGTGTACTAACTGGATGTGAGCGACATCTGGCGATTCCGAGGTTTAGGCCGACCAGCGGAGGCAAAACTGCGGGTTCGGAGTGGTGATAACCCATTGTGCACATCTTCCGGTTGCCATGAGACGTCAACCCTCCCGCACCGGTATGAACGGTCTGCGGGCGTGACCGACCCGCCACTTCCAAAACAATCTTCAAAAAGCTTAAACTCCGAGTAAGCGCTTTAAGTCTTGACGCGGCATTCTTAACTCGACCGGTCACTCGACTTTTGACCGGGAGGCTCGGCAGTAGGAGGGCTCCTTATTTGGGGCTAACTCGGGAGGAAGGACTCAACTCCGGGTTTTCCCCAACTAAGGCCTCACAGAAAGGAGGAGAAGCACCGCTTGCCAGCATAGGACCGCAGTTAGCACTAAAATATATCAAGTGCAACATAAGCAGTAAGAAAGGCCGGAAGCAGGGGTCGTAATATCAGGACCAGTACGAGACTGGAGAATTGAAAGTACAGAAAGCAGTAAATAAAGGACCAGTGCGAGACTGGATTACTGAAAATGAACGAACAGAAATATAAATAAGGGGACCAGTGCGTGACTGGATTACTAAAAACATAAACAGAAAGCAAAAGTAAGGGGGACCACTGCGAGACTGGATTACTAAAAGCATAAACAGAAAGCAAAAGTAAGGGGGACCAGTGCGAGACTGGATTACTAAAAGCATAAATAAAAGGGTTAGTAGTCCAATCACTCCATAACATGAGGCTTCAATGTCGACTCCGTTCTTAGGAGGAAGTTCCGTTCAATCCCCGTTCATAGAGGTCTTTTCTCCGTTCATAGGAGCTTACTTATATTTTGTGAGATTACTTATATATCGTGTGCCTTAGGTTCACATTTTAAATATCTTGACGTTATTGAATTTGCAATGTCGCCTCGCGATTGCGACCCAAATTTTGCGTCGATACTTTTAACTTAGTCGATTCCTTAGATCGATACGCATAATTTTACTACGTAACTAAAAATACGCGCCGCGAGTCAGCCAAATTATCCCACTTAATGTCGCTCACTTTCGGGCGTTTATTTTGCTCGTAAAAGACCTTTAAAGGACCAAAAGAAAAGATCACACCTTCAAACTTTTATAATAATTACAAAATACCATAAATTAGAGCCTATAATTTTTTGGGGAATTTTCCCAACTCATTTGGGTTTTTAATAAACCTTGTATAGGGGTTTAAAAATAGCAAAATTCCACCTAAAAATCTCAAAAATTTGCAGGAGGTGCCCCTCTGAGTGGGGAACATTTTCCATGTTGGGGGTTTTTGCCAAAAATGCCCCATTTACCCTCAGAAAATTAAATAGGGAAGGGGGCTTTTGGGGTGTGGATAGAGGAAAGGAGAGGGGGCAGGGGGCGCTGCACCGTGCGCCCTCCTGGGGTCCCTACAGCGGATCCGCTGTAGGGGGTACGTATGTGGAGACGGGGGGGGGGGGAGTTAAGGAAAGGGGAGCCGCCCGATTTCCTGGGAGGAGATCGGACGGCTCCCGCTATCCCAGCGAGAGGCGGTCGCTGCCGCCACCGAGCAGCGGCCGGCTGGGGCCGGCGACCACTCCGGTGGTGGTCCGGCGGCCTGGCGCCGCCGGCCACCGCCGGAAATACAGAAGGAAGGGGGCGGGGGCGCAGCCTGCATGCGCCATGCAGGCTTGCTGCGCCACCTCCCCAGCTGGGGGAATCTCCCATGCCACCACTGGCTGGGTCGCCGGGGAGGGGGCAGTCCTCCGGCGGCCTGGCGCCGGCAGCCTGGCGCCGCCGGGGGTGGGACTTTTCCCTGTACAGGAAACGGAGAGGGAGGGGGAAGGGCGCGGGTGCCGCCGGAG
Source organism: Dactylorhiza incarnata (assembly GCA_033032865.1). Lineage (NCBI taxonomy): Eukaryota > Viridiplantae > Streptophyta > Magnoliopsida > Asparagales > Orchidaceae > Dactylorhiza > Dactylorhiza incarnata. The sequence goes on along the minus strand of JAWHQI010000358.1, from coordinate 1,016,213 downwards.
GCGCGTCCTTCGGCGACCCTGCCGCCTCCTCCCGTCGGAGCTCGGGTCCCCGGGTGGGGACCTGCTCCCTCAGCGTCACCTCCCACCCACCTGAACCTGGGCAAGGTTCGGGGTGGGGCTGGCGGCGCTCTGGCGACGGGGGGGGCGGCCAGCATGCCTCAGGGAGGTAGGAAGGAGGAGGAGGAGGGTTCTCTACCTGAGGGGGAGGGGCTCGGGAGGTTGAGGGGCAGCTGGCCATGGTGGGGAGGTTTGACCGAAGTTAACTTAGGGTGAGGTCCTCCATGGTCCCGGGGGTCCACCAAGATTTACTGGGGCCGATTCCGAGTTCGTGCGCTCCATATTTCGTGCGTTGTACTGAGGCGGTCTGCATAATCCTAAAATGGCATATTCTCCATATGACCTCGGGTTGAAATGGAACGAGTTTCATTACACCCGTATAGATTACATGAGTCTGACGAAACTGACAGAAGTCAAATCAGAGTACATTTGGTCACTGTACCCCAACGACTAAGTTGCGGCGCACAACAATACCCAAAACGGTCGTTTTCTCCAAAAGACCTCGGCTTGGAACGGAACGAGTTCCATTACACTCGTATCGGTTATACGAGTCTAACGGAACTGACGGAAGTCCAATCGGGGTACATTTGGTCATTGTACCCCAACGACTTAGTTGCGGCGCACAACAATACCCCAAACGGTCGTTTTCTCCAAACGACCTCGGATTGGAACGAAACGAGTTCCATTACACTCATATCGGTTATACGAGTCTAACGGAACTGACAGAAGTCAAATCGGGGTACATTTGGTCACTGTACCCCAACGACTTAGTTGCGGCGCACAAGAATACCCAAAACGGTCATTTTCTCCAAACGACCTCGGATTGGAACGGAACGAGTTCCATTACACTCGTATCGGTTATACGAATCTAACGGAACTGACGGAAGTCCAATCAGGGTACATTTGGTCACTGTACCCCAACGACTTAGTTGCGGCGCACAAGAATATCCTAAACGGTTGTTTTCTCCAAACGACCTCGGATTGGAATGTGACGAGTTTCATTACACTCGTATCGATTATATGAGTCTAACGGAACTGACGGAAGTCAGATCGTAGTCCCCTAGTACACAATCTTATATCGGGTTAATTTCTATTGCTCGGGCCTACTTTTATTGGGCTCACTAGGGTCTAGTGACCCAATAAAAGTCGGGATGTTACAATCCAATAAAAATAAAGAGATTTTCGTCCTCGAAAATTGCCGAAAGTAGGGGGTTTCACTGACATACCTTGGGAAAGAGTGTCGGGTATTTTTCCCGAACAAGCGTTTCTGGTTCCCAGGTGAACTCCTCGCATCCACAGTTTGACCATAAAATCTTGACCATCGTGATGGTTTTGTTCCGCAGTTCTTTGAGCTTGGAATCTACTATCTTCACTGGTTTGAGTTGGACGGATCAGTCAGATTGCACTGACGCTGGTGGCACGGGAAGATGTTGCTCTGGTTGGCGAAGGACACGTCTTAGCGAGGAGACGTGAAATACGTTGTGACGATTTCCCAGTTCTACTGGCAGAGCTAGCCTATATGCAACAGGGCCAATCCTTTCTATGACTTGATATGGGCCTAGGTAGTGGGGATCCAGCTTTTTCTGCTTCTTTATTCGGGATACCCCATGCATTGGTTTAATCTTCAAGAATACCATGTCTCCTACATTGAATTCCACCAGTCGTTGACGTGCATCGTAATATTTGGCTTGACAGCTCTGTGCCTCCAACATTCGTTCTCGAATTAACCTTATAGCCGTTGTGGTATCATCTATGTATGCGACTCCTAAAGATTCTGGGTCTTCATCTTGTGCCCATGATAACGGTGTTCGACAGCGTCTTCCGTAGAGGCCTCGTATGGTGTCATCTTGATGCTTGCCTGGAAGCTGTTATTGTATGAGAATTCTACCAAAGGCAGTACCTGTTCCCAAGGTTCATTGTGTTCCACTATGCATAGTCGGAGGAGGTCTTCCATTGTCCGGTTCGTCCTTTTTGTTTGCCCGTCGGTCTGGGGGTGGAAGGCGGTGCTAAAAGCCAATCTGGTTCCCAGGTAAGCTTGTACTCTCCTCCATTCTTTCGAAGTAAAGCGCCCGTCGCGGTCAGATACTATTGACTTGGGTACCCCATGAAATCGGACCACCTGCTCTATAAATAGCCGGGCTAAAATGTCGACGTCATCGCCTTGTCGGTTTGGGATAAAACGTGCCACTTTGGTGAGGCGATCTACTGCGACCCATATTGAGTCGTTTCCTGCACGAGATCGGGGTAATCCATGAACGAAGTTCATGGAGATATCTTCGAACTTCCATTCTGGTATGGGCAAGGGCTGTAGTAAACCTCCTGGGCTACGGCATTCTGCCTTGACCATTTGACAGGTCTGGCAGTGCGCTACATAATCGGTGACGTCCTTCTTCATACCTGGCCAATACAATGTTCTTCGTAGATCTGTATACATTTTTACCACTCCCGGGTGTATCGAATACCTTGATTGATGTGCTTCACGGAGTATCTCTTCCAGGATTCCTTCGGCAGAGGGAATGAATATGCGGTGTTTGTACTGCAGGATGTCATCATATAGATTGTAGTCTTCTTGTGCGCCGTGTTGCAGGGTCTGAACGATTGGGGCCGCTTCTACGTCGATCTTTCGTGCTTCTCGTATTCTGTCTCTGATGTCACATTGTATCTCCATCAAGTAGAGCTGGGCCTGGTAATCCATCGGGTTCCTGCGGGTGATGAGGATGATATCCAAGTCTGCCAAGGACTTGACTAATTCCTCTGGTATCATCTCTAGCCAATTTCCGGACATCGGAGGTTGCCGACTCAGGGCATCTGCAACCTTATTGGCTTTGTCGGGGTGGTATTGGAGGGCGAAGTCGTAATCGCACAGGAACTCCAACCACCGGCGCTGTCGGAGATTTAGCTCTTTCTGGGTGAAGGTGTATTTGAGGCTCTTGTGGTCGGAGAAGATCACGCATCTTACTCCGTAGAGATAATGCCTCCAGACTTTTAGTGCGAATACTACCGCACCCAGTTCCAGATCATGGGTGACGTAGTTTAGTTCGTGAGGCTTCAGCTGACGTGAGGCGTAGGCAACTACCCTGTCGTGCAGCATTAGTACGACTCCCAACCCTTTTAGCGATGCGTCGACGTAGATTTGGAAGCCCTCAGTGCCTGAGGGGAGTGTCAGAATTGGAGCCGATATTAGTCGGTTCTTTAGTTCCGCGAACGCTGCCTCGCATTTGGGAGTCCATTGGAACGTTGTATCCTTCTTGGTGAGGGAGGTGAGGGGTAAGGCAATTTTAGAGAAGCCTTCCACAAACTTGCGGTAGTAGCCGGCGAGGCCAAGGAAGCTTCTGATATCTGTTGCTGACTTAAGTGGCGGCCAGTCTCGTACTGCTTGTACTTTGGCTTGGTCTACCGCCACCCCGTTCTTGTTGATCGTATGCCCAAGGAAACCGACTTCCTCCATCCAGAATTCACACTTGCTAAACTTCGCGAAGAGCGAGTGTTCCCTTAACTTGAGCAAAACCATTTGGAGGTGCCTGGAATGATCGGTCTTATTCTTCGAGTAGATGAGTATATCGTCTATAAAGACGATCACAAAGTGGTCTAGGAAGGGTTCAAACACTTTATTCATTAGAGCCATGAAGACGGACGGGGCATTGGTCAGCCCAAAAGGCATTACCATAAATTCGTAAAGCCCGTAACGGGAGCTGAAGGCTGTTTTGGGAATATCCTCCTCTCGTACTCGGAGTTGGTAGTAGCCGGACCTTAGGTCCATTTTGGAGAAGACGGACGCATTGTAATTGATCGAATAATTCATCTATCCTGGGTAGTGGATAGGTATTTCGGATAGTGAGCTTATTTAGTTCCCTGTAATCGATACAGAGACGTAGGGATCCATCCTTCTTCTTGAAAAATAGTACTGGAGCTCCCCAGGGCGAGGTACTCGGACGAACGAAACATGCGTCAATTAGCTCTTGTAATTGTATCTTGAGCTCGACTAGTTCCCTTGGAGCCATTCGGTACGGTGTTCGGGACACTGGTCGAGCTCCATGAGCAAGTTCAATCTGGAAGTCCACTTCCTGTTGCGGGGGCAACCCGGGAAGGGATTCTGGAAAGACGTCTGGGAAGTCTCGAATTACGGGTACTCTAGAGAGCACTTGCGTCTTGTCTTCCATCTCGAAGTAGATTAGGTACACCTCGTCCTTTCGTCGGACTGCTTTGACTGTTTGAGCGGATGTCAAGATGATGCGGGTGACAGAGGGTATACCTGTTAGTGTGATAGACTGCCCATTTGGGTTCCGGAGGTGGATCTCTCGAGTCGAACAATTGATTTGGGCGTTGTGCTCAGCCAACCAATCCATTCCTAAAATGATGTCGAATCCGGTTATTGCTAGGATGGTTGCGGCGATTTCGAATTCTACGCCTCCCAGCGTTGCTTGGAAGGAGCACTTTTTCGTGGACGTCATGTCTGATCCATCCGGGAGTCGTATTCGTATCGACATTCCAGATGATCGCACGGTATTTCCTTTGTCTGCGATGAAGTTCTGAGCGACGAAGAAATGCGTGGCATCGGTATCGAATAGCGTTTTTGCGGGATAACCTTCTACCAAAAGTAAACCTGGTAATATGTATATACTATGATCATATGATTTTTTTTACAGATATACAAGAGGAGTAATCACATAGACAAAACAGAAGCTACATCACATATTTCTACCATATCGTATCATCCTAGTATATCGTGGCTAATGAAAGTATATACCTATCACTACATCTGGTGCGGGCCCATGTTGGAGGTCTAATGTGTATGCCTCGAGCGGTGCTGCTCTGCCCTGTCTGGCCTGGTCCCTCCTGCCTGCAGGTCGTCCTCTGCGACCTCATCGTCCTCGTCCTCTCTCCGCGGCTCCCTGCACTGCTCTTAAGCCGGACATACCTATAGCCTGAGGGCAGAAAGCTCGTATGTGCCCGGGCTGCTGGCAAAGGTAGTTGTTCCCTGCAAAGGGAACATCTCGTCGTGCGGCTGGGATGGCCTGAGGTGCTGGGGCTGGAGGTGCCGGTCGGGGCTGGGGTGCCTGTCGGGGCTGGGGTGCCTGTCTATATGGCTGGTGGCGCTGACGCTGTCTCTTATCCCGGTCCTGCCTGCGAGGGCCTACTCCTCTCTCCCGGCCCTGAGCCCGGGGAACATCCATGTGTCCCCTTCGCTGCTGGGCCACCATCCTCTGATCCATCTCTAAAGCTGCGGCGTGTGAGGCGATCGTGTGAAAGGTCGACTGAGAGATCATGATCAAAGCCTGTCGAAGATCGTCTCGTAGTCCTCGATAGAATCTAGTCGCTCTATCTCTATCTGTAACTGCCAAAGTCCCAGCGAAACGGGCCAAGTGGATGAACTCTCGCTGGTACTCTGGTACCGTCTTCTTTCCTTGCCGGATCTGCAGGAAACGCTCCTGGAGTGCAATCCTATCTGCATCTGAGATGAAGTGCTCTAGGAAGGCCTCTGAGAACTCTCCCCAGAGGATCGTGCTGAGTGGTCGTCCTCCAAATGTGGAGCGGCTGGCTGCCCTCCACCAGTCTCGGGCATACCACTCCAGTAAGGTCACTACTAAAGACACTGCGGCCACAACGAGGCACATCATCCCAACCAGAAGCTCCTCTACTCTCTCTACCCACTCCTCTGCCTGTATGGCAGACTCGGTGCCTCGGAAGGTAGGGGGCCTTAGCCCCCGGAATGTCGTCAGAAGGTCGGTAGGCACAGTGGTCTGCTGGGGTGGCCGTAGGATGGCCGTCTGAAAGGTGGCTAGCAGAGCTGTCAGTGTCCGTCCTAGATCCGTATCAACAAAAGGAACTGCAGCTGGGGAGGCCAGGGCTGGTGGTGGAGTGGTAGGATGGTACTGATCCCTAGAGGAGGACCTTCCGTTACTGGACTCCGGTATCTGGAGAAGTAACAGGCGAACATCAGTATTTGCAAAAGTAAGGGAATTTTGCAGAACTGACTGAAAGGAAGCGGAAGAACGTGTGGGTGTACTACCGTGCAGTCTAGGATCCTTAAACCTTAAACCTAAGGGTCCACCAGGCTTCCGTTGCGTGGTTCGTCCCGAACCAAGTAACGAAAACTGGGAAGGGAGGATCTAAAGACTGCCCCATGTGGTCGGATCGTGGTAGCTCTGATCCATTTGTAAGACCCCCCCCCCCCCCCCCCCCAAAATTGAACCGGGTTCAAGGAGGGGGGATCTTACTGCCTAAAGCTGACTACTAGTGCTTCCCGGATGGCAACGGCCCACCCTCTAAAGCACTGAGCGGTCGCCTTGTCAGGCACAAGAATCACAACACATCAGAATCACATAGCGGAAGCAATAGAATAGGAAAACTAAGCACACAGCTTATAATTACATAAAGAGAAAAGGCCGAAGCCTATTGTTTATAACATATGCCTCGGGGGCTACACCTGACTATAACAAAAATGCTCATAAGCTAGTCCTATACTCTAGGACTCACGTCGCGGAAGACAGGGGACGAGGCTGGAGTATCAGATCGGGCCAAATCTAAGGTCGGTAACTCATCCTGCGGTGCGGGGCTTCGCGTTGTCTCATCTCCTGTGATTGGTTATAAGAATAACCGTTAGTCACAGAGCTAAGTAGAAAACACATCCCCTCCCCGGATCCATATCCTAGGGGCGGGCTAAAGTACAGGAATAAATAGCCGAAGCAAGGTAGAGGGTTAGCAGCAGGTAAACATATATACGTATATATATCTATATTGCCTACCAACCATAATTTCTACGAGGTGACATAGACGCGCGGTACGTAATAACAAAACAATACTATCTCGCGCATACTCGCACCCAGGTATTCAAACCTGCACACACACAACTCTGTGTCGACACAGCTTGGACCGCTTTGCTTCAAGCGGGGTTGCGAACCCCACGGGCCTCACCGATGTGGCCGTCGGTGACAGTGGACAGTCCTGCCACTTCTGAATGTAGTCGTACCGTATCACTCATGCCCTCCCGTACAATATGGTGTACTAACTGGATGTGAGCGACATCCGGCGATTCCGAGGTTTAGGCCGACCAGCGGAGGCAAAACTGCGGGTTCGGAGTGGTGATAACCCGATGTGCACATTTCCCTGTCGCCATGAGTCGTCAACCCTTCCGCACCGGTAGGAACGGTCTGCGGGCGTGACCGACCCGCCACTTTCAAAACAATCTTCAAAAATCTTAAACTTCGAGTAAGCGCTTTAAAGTCTTGATGCGGCATTCTTAACTCGACCGGTCACTCGACTTTTGATTGGGAGGCTCGGCGGTAGGAGGGCTCCTTATTTGGGGTTAACTCGGGAGGAGGGACTCACCTCCGGATTTTCCCCAACTAAGGCCTCACAGAAAGGAGGAGAAGCACCGCTTGCCAGCGTAGGACCGCGGTTAGCACTAAATATATCAAGTGCAACATAAGCAGTAAGAAAGGCCGGAAGCAGGGGCCGTAATATCAGGACCAGTACGAGACTGGAGAATTGAAAGTACAGAAAGCAATAAATAAAGGACCAGTGCGAGACTGGATTACTGGAAATGAACGAACAGAAATATAAGTAAGGGGACCAGTGCGTGACTGGATTACTAAAAACATAAACAGAAAGCAAAAGTAAGGGGGACCAGTATGAGACTGGATTACTAAAAGCATAAACAGAAAGCAAAAGTAAGGGGGACCAGTGCGAGACTGGATTACTAAAAGCATAAATAAAAGGGTTAGTAGTTCAATCACTCCATAACAGGAGGCTTCAATGTCGACTCCGTTGTTAGGAGGAATTTCCGTTCAATCCCCGTTCATAGGGGTCTTTTCTCTGTTCATAGGAGCTTACTTATATTTTGTGAGATTACTTATATATCGTGTGTCTTGGGTTCACATTTTAAATATCTTGACGTTATTGAATTTGCAGTGTCGCCTCGCGATTGCGACCCAAATTTTGCGTCGATACTTTTAACTTAGTCGATTCCTTAGATCAATACGCATAATTTTACTACGTAACTAAAAATACGCGTCGCGAGTCCGCCAAATTATCCCACTTAATGTCGCTCACTTTCGGGCGTTTATTTTGCTCGTAAAAGACCTTTAAAGGACCAAAAGAAAAGATCACACCTTCAAACTTTTATAGTAATTGCAAAATACCCTAAATTAGAGCCTATAATTTTTTGGGGAATTTTCCCAACTCATTTGGGCTTTTAATTCTTTTAAATAAACCTTGTATAGGGGTTTAAAAGTAGCAAAACTCCACTTAAAAATCTCAAAAAATTACAGGAGGTGTCCCTCTGAGTGGGGAACATTTTCCATGTTGGGGGTTTTTGCCAAAAATGCCCCCATTTACCCTCAGAAAATTAAATAAGGAAGCGGGCTTTTGGGGTGCGGATAGAGGAAAGGAGAGGGGGCAGGGGGCGCTGCACTGTGCGCCCTCCTGGGGTCCCCACAGCGGATCGGCAGTGGATCCGCTGTGGGGGGCACGTATGTGGAGGCGGGGGGCGGGAGTTAAGGAAAGGGGAGCCGCCCGATTTCCTGGGGGAGATCGGACGGCTCCCGCTATCCCAGCGGGAGGCGGACGCTGCCGCCGCCGGGCAGTGGCCGGGTGGGGCCGAAGCCGCCCCCGGTCGGTGCGTCGGGGGCCGGCGACCACTCCGATGGTGGTCCAGCAGCCTGGCGCCGCCGGCCACCGTCGGAAATACAAAAGGAAGGGGGTGAGGGCGGGGGCGCAGCCTGCATGCACCATGCAGGCTTGCTGCGCCACCTCCCCCGCTGGGGGAGCCTCCCCAGCCGCCCCTGGCTAGGGCGCCGGGGAGGGGGCAGTCCTCCGGCGGAGGTCCGGCGGCCTGGCGCCGCCGGCCGCCGCCGGGGGTGGGGCTTTTCCCTGTACAGGAAGCGGAGAGGGAGGGGAAAGGGCGCGGGTGCCGCCGTCCTCCGGCGGACCTGCCGCCTCCTCCCGTCGGAGCTCGGGTCCCGGGTGGGGACCTGCTCCCCCAGCGCCACCACCGGCGCTGGGGGTGCAGATTTACGGCCAGCCCCCCCCCCCCCCCACCACCCGAACCTGGGCAAGGTTCGGGGTGGGGTTGGCGGCGCTCCGGCGACGGGAGGGGGGCTGCGGCCGACATCCCTCGGGGAGGTAGGAAGGAGGAGGAGGAGGGTTCTCTACCTGAGGGGGAGGGGCTCGGGAGGTTGAGGGGCGGCTGGCCATGGTGGGGACTGGGGAGGTTTAACCGAAGTCAACTTAGGGTGAGGTCCTCCATGGTCCCGGGGGTCCACCAAGATTTACCGGGGCCGATTCCGAGTTCGTGCGCTCCATATTTCGTGCGTTGTACTGAGGCGGTCTGCATAATCCTAAAATGGCATATTCTCCATATGACCTCGGGTTGAAATGGAGCGAGTTTCATTACACCCGTATAGATTACACGAGTCTGACGAAATTGACGGAAGTCAAATCGGAGTACATTTGGTCACTGTACCCCAACGACTAAGTTGCGGCGCACAACAATACCCAAAACGGTCGTTTTCTCCAAACGACCTCGGCTTGGAACGGAACGAGTTCCATTACACTCGTATCGGTTATACGAGTCTAGCGGAACTGACGGAAGTCCAATCGGGGTACATTTGGTCATTGTACCCCAACGACTAAGTTGCGCGCACAACAATACCCAAAACGGTCGTTTTCTCCAAACGACCTCGGATTGGAAGGGAACGAGTTCCATTACACTCGTATCGGTTATACGAGTCTAACGGAACTGACGGAAGTCAAATCGGGGTACATTTGGTCACTGTACCCCAACGACTTAGTTGCGACGCACAAGAATACCCAAAACGGTCGTTTTCTCCAAACGACCTCAGATTGGAACGGAACGAGTTCCATTACACTCGTATCGGTTATACGAGTCTAACGGAACTGACGGAAGTTCAATCGGGGTACATTTGGTCACTGTACCCCCAACGACTTAGTTGCGGCGCACAAGAATACCCTAAACGGTTGTTTTCTCCAAATGACCTCGGATTGGAATGAGACGAGTTTCATTACACTCGTATCGATTATATGAGTCTAACGGAACTGACGGAAGTCAGATCGTAGTCCCCTAGTACACAATCTTTTATCGGGTTATTTTCTACTGCTCGGGCCTACTTTTATTGGGCTCACTAGGTCTAGTGACCCAATAAAAGTCGGGATGTTACACGAAGTCCCCAAGGCCTCCCGTAGGCTCTGAACGAGATAAGCAAACGGGTGATAAGATAGGTGAAAAAGATGTACTATGGTCGGTGAGCCGATAGGAGAAGAGCTCAACCGATAAGGAGAGGAATGAAGGAGACGTAAGTCAATGATCCGATAGAAGGATCTCAAGCAACGCAAGAGAAGCAAGCTATCTTTCCAATTCACTTTACCATTTACTTGAAGCATAGGTTCAATCTTATCTTACCAGTACTAGCAAGAAAGCAGTACTGAGCTCACTTAGCTGAATTCTGCCGGAACTAACTGCTTACCTTTTCATTCGGGTAGGCAAATATTCATATGATTTTAGTGAAATGGTGTACGATGTGCTAAAGTTCATGACAAAAATACACAAGACATAAAATTTTGTGATGGAAAAGCTTACTGGTTGTACTTTTCCCCTGAAGTATCGTGACACGATGATTTCAGCAACAGCCTGCCAATGATGCAATTAACATATAAGTATTTCAGGGAGATCATAGCAATGCATGCCAAAAGGAACAAAAAACAATCATCTAATTTTTGCAGCTTTCCCTTCTTACAGTTTTACTATGAAATTTCTTTTCATAACCACGTGAAAGTCTCATGCCATAGCCTGACAGCAAGGGTTTCCACTGACAACTTGAAATCATTTCAGAAAACTAGGAAATTTCGGATTCTTGTGAGATGTGCACTCTTTCACATTGCTCACTAGATAATTCAGGTTTTTTATTACATTGGATTTTTTACTTTATAACTCAAAACAGTAAAATAGGTCCTTGGAATCAAATTTATCACACTGATCAGTCTTTACCTTCACTTCAACTCGAGAAAGATACGATCTCCTCTCAGAGTCTCGGGAAAACTGAACTCTTCCATGTCTCTGGCCAGATTTTGTCCACTCTTTGAGCACATCAGGATTATTCCATAATTCATCCATGTCTTTATCGGATACAATTGATTCCCAGTATATCCATCCAATACCTAATTAAAAAGGTAAGACGATAACCAGTTGTAAGTGGGGTTCTGTAAACAGTTTATGTGAGAGATAAATCTAACAGACTTAAGGAGGAAAGCTATAAGAATTCAGAGAATACCTTGACCTATGGAAATACAGGACAGAAAATAACATTTTTTTAAGTATCATAGAGATGAAAACTGTAGGTTTGGCAAAAAAACTATCAAAATAGTGAAGTGGACCATGATATGAACAAATAACCGGGGAAATCTAGCATTGTTTAAAGTGCGGCAGATGCAGTTTTGGATTTCTGATGATATGGAAATCAAATTATGATCTGTTTCAAGGCTGTTTGAAATGAATAAGAATTTTATCCACAGTTTCTTATTTTTTTAACGACTTGAATTTGGAAGATAATACAGCTAATGGGAATGATCATCACAAGGTCAGAACAATAAAGGCAATCATTATAAGTTGTGCATGGCATAATAGATCACAAACATCTTAGCAACATGTCAGAAACCAACTGAAAAAAATACAAGAGAAAATCAATAGCAGGCCAGAACACAAAGTTGTCCGGATCAGCAGGAAATGACCCATGTGTAGCAATAAAAGGTCTCAATGTTAGCTAGATAAATGAAGGAATGCCAATAACTATCATGTTAAACATACCTATTAAGGATTTAGTGCTAATTTAGTGCTAACATTGCAATAGTTGCTGTAAAAATCAAGGGGGAAATGGTAACCTTCCTTCACCTCTGTTGAAGCATCGATACTAAGAATGTCAGGTGTGAGATTACGGCCATCATACTTCTTTTGGGTCCTACAAATTGAAAAGGTGGTCAATTTTTTAATTAACTGAAGAATCTCCAAGCTAAAAACTGATAGAAAGTAGAGACCTGATATTGAATGTAATATTCTTCTTCTTAATGAGTATAAAAAAAAGGCAGCCCGAAGCACAAAACATCCCTGCTCAGCGAGGGTCCGGGGAAGGCTCCCACCACAAGGGTGAAATGTAGGCAAACGGATATGGGCCTACTCAGTGGTTGGAGCCATGACCGCGACTGCCTAAGCGGGGCATGCTCAAGAGTGAGAGCTTTCAAGATCTCTTTTAGTATTTGGGAAATTAGACTTTCTTCATTGATACCAATTCAAGACCCAATAGGTCCTTTAAATAGACTTACAACCGACTCTAATGCAAATACAAACGACGAACTTGGAATGCAAATAAATAGAAAATCAATGACAGACTTGGAATGCGACTAAAAAGAACATCATATAAAGACACGACATAAATAACGACGTCATATAAGGACGCGACTTTTAAGACAGAATAAATGCATATTATTAAATAAATAATGAAGACCCATAACACAAACCTTACCCGACATTTTTGCAAGAGGCTACTTCCACGACTCGAACCCGTGGCCTCAAGGTCACACGACAACACCTTAACCGGTGCGCCAAGGCTCCCCTTCTTCTTAATGAGGGGTATAGATAGAAAAAAATGAATATAATGGAAGTTAATGCACAATATGAGACTGAAGTACTAAATACATATTTAACCTCTCTTCCCCCTCAAACTCATAACGAGAAGAATCACGAGCACATGTGGATTGATCACCGAGAGTTTCCTAAGAAAGAGTTTCATTGGATGGTGTAACACCTCAAATTTTATTATGTTGTTCATGTACCAATAGACTATGTTGCATGGGGACGGGGACGAGATACGTGATACGGATACGATACGGATAGGATAAACATGATTTTCAAAAAACCTAGGATACAGGATACGTTTTTAATTTTTTAATATAAGTACAAATTAATATTAAGACATGTGTAACATTAATATCTTCTTTATTTTTTCATCATTATACCTCATATATCATATATTAAATGAAAGCAATATTTATGTGTCACAAAGGCGTATCATATCCTAAATAGGAACCATGAATAGAAGTATGTGATTAATTAAATCCCACCACTTATCATTCTACAATTTTTTTCACATGTCTTTCTCCATGTCACCATCGTAAAACACAAATTTTGGGCATTTTCAAGCATATTCAGACATATCTAGTAATATCAGAAAGTATTCGCGAGTATCCAAATTTTTTATATCTAAAATTAAAATAAGAAGTTTCGTTTCGGAGAGTTTCGGGGATGGATTTTGATGGCGCGCAACGCCCTACGCACGTCAATTCCCGCAGGAGGCGGTGAACCTTCGCCTGTCTGGGCGATCCGAGTCCGCAATTGCGTCTGGATCATCGTTGCGAGTCGATTTGCTACATTACTTTATGTATTTTGAGTTTTATTTGGCTCTCGATCGGACCGGACGATATGAGCCGTCCATTTTGGGATGCCCTAAGTCTAGTTAGTATAAATAAGAGGGGTGCTGGATGTTCATTCCATCGTGGGTTTGCTGAAAGAGCTGAGTCGCGCGGGCTCCTTCCGGTGCGACGTCGGAAGATCTCCTCCCTGGTGCGACTCCGGGAACCCCCCTCCTCCGCCCCCTCTCCCTCTCCGGTAAGCCTTCCTCATCCTGAACCTCACCGCCTCCCCTCCTCTTCCTCGTGCAGCCATCGCCGACTTTACCGCCTCCCCTCCTCCTCTTCCTCATGCAGCCATCGCAGACCTCACTGCCTCCCCTCCTCTTCCTCGTGCAGCCAACGCCAGCCTCACCGCCTCCCCTCCTCCTCTTCCTCCCGCATCCACCGCCAACCTCACCGCCTCCTCTCCCTCGTGCAGCCACCCAGCAGCCTACATTCAGCCCCCACACGCATCCTCCCTCCCCCCTTCCAGCCAACCCCGACTACCGGCCGCCCCCTTCACACAACCCAGATTCGCCGCCCCTCCACCTTCCTAAAGCCAACTTCCCCCTTATCATCCCTCCCCTCTACCTACAACAATCCTCCCCCCTTTTCCGCTACCCGCAACAGTCCCCTTTCGCCTTCCAGAGCCCCTCCACGCCGCCGTTCAGCCACAATACCCTTAGGTGCGCGTGATCAGCCATCGTCCCTCCATCGCCTGCACGCGTAAGTTGTACTTGGAGTTCTATTTTCTATTGTTGAACATTTGGCACATTTACCTTGTAGTGAATGTTTATCTCGCTTTGTTATTAGTATTGTACCACGTGTGATTTGCAGGGCTTATTCCGCACGCGCTTAAATAATTGCAACTCGCTCGCTTGTGAATTAGTGCTCACTCTCCTTAATTAAAACTTGTGATAGCTCGTGCCTCTGCTTGTTTTATTTATAATAATAAATTATTGTTGCGCATTTTTACGCGGATCGTCTCTTGCATTCTTCAAGATTCATCACGCTTATGTTTGCATTTAGCGTGTCTATCGACTCTATCCCTCATTGGTCTACCACTGCATCAGGTTTCCTAGAGTTTCCTGACTCCGAAACGTTTCGGATACGATACGTAAGAACGTTGTAATTATTCGTGCTTCATGGCTAATAGAGAGGTCATTATCAATGGGCAATATAGGATTAGTTTATGTGATTGGATTTCTTGTAGTATCAAGGTCGATAGCTCTGAAGGGCCCAATCCATCTAGCAAAGATACTAGAGGAATTAGTTCAAGTTGAAATGATGGCCCGATATGCGATTCAAGAGAAAGGGAATTGGCTCAGTCAATTCAAGATATCGGACTAAGAGGTTCATTCAACATGCAGATTTGGGACTTGCCAGTATTAGACTGAACGATCCAGTTTCAGCTATACCAATAGTACCCAGTATCGAAACACAAACCTGGCGATATCGGCTGTGCTGATACACTCGTATGTCACCCAGGACTATAAATAGGCTTCATTAATTGGCTAAGGGCGCAATTATGAGAGAAGACGTCACTAAGTCGTTCAATAGGTTCTTTGAGGTGGAAAATTTCAAGCAAAGTTCAATACTTCTCAAAGGTCATCCTCTAAATCGAAAGTCCTCTCCTTCAATCATCTCATAAGGAAAAATACTCATGGTTCTCGTTCAGAGGTGTCTTCAAAGTTTCTCATTGACAAAGCTTGTTGAGAGAGGAACAGCGTGAATCCCTCCATCTAAACATCTCAAATATGGAATCTTCGCAAACCTAAACTCTTGTCACGACGGAGAATCCCACATTATACGGGATTTTTTCCTAAATATTTTATTTATTATCAGTTTTAGTCTTTGTAGTTTTTATTGTTATGTTTCTTGAACTCCTTGATAAATTCGCCCCATGTTTGCAGTGACTAGTCTGTGTTGACTAGATTTCAAAAATCGCCTTGTTTTTGTTGTGGCGACTAGTTTTGTGAAGGCAAGCAGGAAATAGGTTTGAGTAGAACCTAAGGAGGAAATAGGTGTGACAACTCCATTTGTATGGAAATAAAGGAGGTTAGCAGCAAACAAATTGGATACATGGTGTTATCTAAGAACAACCATATTTGTATCGTCATGCCCACTGTATCACTGGTATTTCTCATTATTCATTTATTCTACTTTTTTTCTTATATATTTTACTTTTCATATTCCGCTATGTGAAGTGTTAGAATCGTTTAAGAAAAGTGATAAAGAGTCACTATAATACTATAACCTAATTCAACTCCCTTTGAGGTTGTATCTTATTCCAATATCAGAGCCAGATTCTATGTATTTTGATCTAATACCTATTAAAAAAGGGAAGCCCAATGCACAAAGCATCCCCGCACAACGATGATCCGGGGAAGGATCCCACCACAAGGGGACAAACCTTTCCTGAAGGCCATGCAATGAAATGACTTCCATTACTGAATGGAACTAATTACAACTATTGGAAAGCTCGTATGTGAATTTTCCTTATTTCAACCAACCATGAGGTGCGGCAAATGGTACAACACCAATACACTCCAGACACCATCACTGAAGAGTAAAGACAGTATAACACTCGATAAGCCACATATATAGACATTGATAAAAGGTGTTATGTGTTATGCCTCCGCACCCGTTACAGTTCGCAGGACAACAATATTCAAGACGGCGCAGGGAGATACAAGACAACGGGGATGAACCATCCGGTTCAGCCCCCTCGCAGCAATAAATAAAGAATAGGGGCTGAACCATACCGGTTCAGCCCCTACTGGGGGGGCCGGCCAGCCCCCTTGTCCCCGGGCATTAATAGGCCCGGGGACCCTCTTTTGATGGCATGCAATATTACTTTCAGGTATTCCCCTCTCTTTCTCCTCTCTCAAACCCTAGTCGTCTTTCTTTCTCTTATTCTCCTCTAGATCTCTCTTCTCTTCTCTCAAACCCTAGCAAGTTCATATCAATTGGTATCAGAGCATCGCTCCTACGACCATGGTCACCACACGCACCGAAGCCGAAGTCGCTCACCTCGCCGCCATCGAGGAGAACTACGTCACCTTGGCGGATTCGGTGGCCGGCATCGAGGAACAAGTCAAAACTACCACCAAAAATCTGGAAGAACGGATGGAAGGACGCTTGGATGAACTCAAGGCGTTGTTAACGCAATCCCTCCGAGGAAAATCGAACGTAAACAGTGATTATACGGGAGAAACCTCAAATCCAGCGCCGCCAATCAACGGAGGAGGCACGGAAGGGGCTGGCGTGATGCCCTACGCGTACACGGGCCCGGAACCAGGTCGAACAGGCGGCCAGGGAGCGCCCGCAGTCGGCTCAGGCGCGCTAGGGCCGACGGCCCTGTTTCCGCCCAGCGCCTGGGCGGGCGCTGCTGCCGCCAGGCCGCCGGCCGGACCGGTCCCCAACTCCCACCAGCAGGTCGCCGGGAGGTGGTCCGGCCCTGGAGGGGTGGCCGCCGGTGGTGGGATCGCCGGAGGGGCTGCCGGACGTCAATTTGGAGCTCCGGAGCAGAATTTCAGGCCGCCGGCACCTATGGGAGGTCCGATTGGAGTTGGAAACGGAATTTTACCCATGCCTCCACCCCTTGGGACCCCGATGCGGATGGGGCAAGGAGAACCATGGCGGGAAAATCCTCCAAGACACGTATACGACGAGGAGTGCCCTCCAATGGAGCATCAACTACTATGGGCGACCAAATTTTATGGCGGAACCATTCCGGCATGGAGGACACGAACCGGATTTCGGAAGGAATGGAGGGGCTAATCAGCGGGCGTACATGCAACCGAAGAGGACTCGGATAAATTTTCCAAAATTCCGGGGCGGCGACGCCTTGGAGTGGGTGCAGAAGGCCGAGCTGTTCTTTACCTACCAGGAGATCCCCAAGGACCAATGGGTGCAGCTGGCCTCGTTTCACTTGGAGGACGACGTATACCAGTGGGCGCAGTGGTTTGTCCGTAACCAGGGCTACGCCCCATGGGATTATTTTGTGGAAGGGTTCACGGCCCGTTTCGGCCCCCTGGAGTATGAGGATATGGAGGCGACCTTGCAGAAGCTCAGGCAGAAGGGAACCGTCATGGAATACCGCACTGAGTTCGAGCGGTTAGCAAATCGGGTCAACTGGGGTGAAAAGACCCTTCTCAGTTGTTTCATTTCGGGACTGAAGGACCATCTGAGGGACGAAGTCCACGCATACATGCCTTCCAGTCTGAGCCATGCCATTAGTCTGGCCCGGATACAGGAGGAGCGGTTCAACCGCCAGCGAAATCGGGGGACAGCACGGGCAATTCCAGCAGTACCTGCAGCACCAGGAGCCGGACGGCGAGACCCGCCACCTGCAGGACGACCGACTGTGACTCGGTTGACTTGGCCAGAGCTACAGGCCAGAAGAGACAAGGGGTTATGCTTCAATTGCGACGAAAAGTTCACCCCCGGACATCGATGCCAGAAGGTGCAGGTCTTTATGTTACGAGAGGAGGATGACGAGGGCGAGCCCATCAGTTGTGAGGAGGTGGAGGAACTAGACCTGGCAGAGTTTGGAATCTGCCTGCAAGCCATGGAGGGATGTCCTGCACCGCTCACGTTACGCGTTTCTGGGAGGCTGGGACACGAGCGGGTGACCATCTTGATCGATAGTGGGAGCACCCACAATTTTATCACCCCCGCAGCAGCACTGAAGGCGGGGTGTGCAGTTGACAGAGGGGCTTCCTTCCAGGTCATGGTCGCGGACGGCAGCAAGCTGCGGTGTGAGGGGGTCCTAAAAGGGGTGGAGCTGCGGATTCAGGGTTATGTGTGCCAGACGGATGTTTACCTTTTGCCGATTCAGGGGTCTGATATGGTTTTGGGTGTGCAGTGGCTCCACCAGCTCAAGAGAGTCACGACGGACTGGGAAAAGATGACATTGGAATTTACGCATCTGGGAACAGAGCATTGCCTCCATGGCATTAGATCACCGCCGCTCAAGGAAATTTCCATTAGGAGCTTACAGAGGATGGAGGAGGAGGGTAGTACTATAGCCATGATTTTGGGGGTTGAGGCCCTGGGGCCGGGCACAGCAGCCGAACCAGAGCAGATACAGGGGTTGCTGTCACAGTTCGAGGATGTTTTTCAAGAGCCGTCTTCTTTGCCACCCTCCCGGTTCCGTGACCACCAGATCCAGTTGAAGGCCGGATCAGATCCGACTAATATCCGGCCTTATCGCTACCCGCATATTCAGAAGGCCGAGATCGAACGCAGTGTACGAGAGATGCTATCCACTGACATCATCCGTCCCAGCACGAGTGCGTTCTCCTTACCGATCATCCTTGTGAAAAAGAAGGATGGTTCGTGGCGGTTTTGTGTGGATTACCGGGGCCTGAACGGCTCGACTATTAAAGATAAATTTCCTATTCCGATGATTGAGGAGCTGCTAGACGAGCTGCACGGAGCTAGCTTGTTCACCAAGCTGGACCTCCGGTCTGGGTACCATCAGATTCGGATGAAAGAGGAGGACATCCACAAGACGGCCTTCCGCACCCACGACGGTCACTATGAGTTCCTGGTGATGCCGTTTGGGCTGGCCAATACCCCATCTACCTTCCAGGCCGTGATGAACGAGATCTTCCGGCCACTACTCCGTCGGTACGTTCTAGTTTTCTTTGATGACATACTGATCTATAGCAGGAATTGGGAAGATCATCTGGAGCACGTCCACCATGTCCTGAGCATTTTGAGGGAGCACCAACTGTACGCCAAGCGCTCCAAATGCTCTTTTGGGCAGGAGGAAGTCGAATACTTGGGCCACCTGGTATCCTCCCGTGGGGTTCAGGCGGACCCAAAGAAGATCGAGAGCATGGTGACCTGGCCACAGCCCACGACGACACGGGCCCTGCGGGGCTTCCTTGGGTTGACTGGATACTACCGCCGGTTCGTGCAGGACTACGGGAAGATTGCCCGACCCTTGACCCAGCTGTTGCAGAAGGACGCCTTCGACTGGACGGCAGAAGCAGAGGCGGCATTCCAGGCCCTGAAGCGGGCCATGACGACCACACCGGTGCTGGCACTACCGGACTTTTCCAAAGGTTTTGTAGTGGAAACCGACGCTTCAGGAGTCGGAATCGGCGCGGTATTGATGCAAGAGGGCCGGCCGATAGCTTATTTCAGCAAGGCTTTAGCGCCCCGGACTTTGGGGCTATCTACTTATGAGAAGGAGATGTTAGCCATCCTTCATGCGGTGGCTATGTGGCGGCCTTATTTATTGGGGCGGCATTTTCAGGTCCGTACGGACCACCAGAGTTTGAAGCATTTTTTGAAGCAGCGCCTGGCCTCTCCCCTCCAGCAGAAGTGGTTGACGAAGCTGCTAGGCTACGACTACGAGATTGTCTACAAGCAGGGGAAGGAGAATGTGGTGGCAGACGCCTTATCTCGGTTACCCGAGGGCTCCCTAGCCCATGTTTCCGGACCGTTGATTGATTCCCTAGATGAGGTTCAGGTGGCAGTACAACAGGATCCAACCCTCCGGGACATTGTCGAGGCACTACAGCACGGCCGCCCCACCGAGGCCGGCTACCACTTACAGGGAGCGCGGTTGTACTATCAGGGCCGGCTCGTCATTCCCGCCACGTCACCTTGGCGCACCATCATGATACAGGAGTTCCATTCTTCTCCTACCGGGGGCCACGCCGGTATCCTGCGGACCCTACAGAGGGTAAGGGCGAATTTGTTCTGGAAAGGCATGCAGCGAGATGTTCAGAAGTTTGTCAGGGAATGTGACATCTGTCAACGGCAGAAATACGAGACGACGTCCCCAGCTGGGTTGCTCACTCCCTTGGCGATTCCTCACCAGATTTGGGATACCATCTCTTTGGACTTCATCGACGGCTTACCCAAGTCTCAGGGCAAATCGGTCATTCTCGTAGTGGTCGACAAGCTCTCCAAGTACGGCCATTTCTTGGCTTTGAGCCACCCCTACACAGGCGAGTCCGTAGCGGACCTTTTTGC
Source organism: Dactylorhiza incarnata (assembly GCA_033032865.1). NCBI lineage: Eukaryota > Viridiplantae > Streptophyta > Magnoliopsida > Asparagales > Orchidaceae > Dactylorhiza > Dactylorhiza incarnata. The sequence continues at coordinate 995,702 of JAWHQI010000358.1, read as the reverse complement.
CAGGGAGATAGTGCGTCTCCACGGGGTTCCTCGAGCCATCATATCAGACAGAGACCCGGTGTTCATCAGCAAGTTCTGGAAGGAGTTATTTCGCCTGCAAGGCACCACTTTGCGCATGAGCACGGCCAACCATCCCCAGACCGACGGGCAGACAGAGGTGCTCAATCGTGGTGTTGAAACCTACTTGAGATGTTTCGTGATGGATGAACCGCGGACTTGGACCCAGTGGTTACACTGGGCGGAATATTGCTACAGCACATCGTTCCATACCGCGAGCAAGCTCACCCCTTTTGAGGTGGTCTATGGTCGCCCACCTCCACGCTGAGTTCCTATGAGCCAGACAGTACTTCTCTTCCGGCAGTGGGCCGGACACTTCAGGAGCGGGACTAGACGCTAACCCTCTTGCGGGACAATCTTCGGACAGCACAGGATCGCATGAAGGTCCAGGCGGATAAGCATCGTAAGGAACGGGAATTTGCAGTGGGGGATGAAGTTTTCATCCGTCTCCAACCCTACAGGCAGCTCTCGGTCGCTCGGCGGGCCAATCAGAAACTGGCTCCACGTTACTATGGACCCTTCAGAATCATCAGGCGAGTAGGTCCAGTTGCTTACACCTTGGCACTCCCTGAAGGGTCGCGCATTCACCCGACTTTCCACGTCTCCGTGCTGAAAAGGAAAATTGGGGACTCGGTCCAGGCCGACCCCGTCCTCCCGGAAGCCACTAGCAGCGGGGAACTGCGGCCGTTACCAGAAACTATCTTGCTTACCAAGTGGAAGAAGCGGGGCACAGAGTACCGCCTCGAAGTCCTCGTCAAGTGGAAGCACCTCTCTGATACACACAACTCTTGGGTCGATCTTTTGGAGTTCCGAGAGCACTTTCCGGATTTCCACCTTGAGGACAAGGTGACTCTTGATGGGGGAGGGAATGTTATGCCTCCGCACCCGTTACAGTTCGCAGGCCAACAATATTCAAGACGGCGCAAGGAGATACAAGACAACGGGGCTGAACCATCCGGTTCAGCCCCCTCGCAGCAATAAATAAAGAATAGGGGCTGAACCATACCGGTTCAGCCCCTACTGGGGGGGGGGGCGGCCAGCCCCCTTGTCCCCGGGTATTAATAGGCCCGGGGACCCTCTTTTGATGGCATGCAATATTACTTTCAGGTATTCCCCTCTCTTTCTCCTCTCTCAAACCCTAGCCGTCTTTCTTTCTCTTATTCTCCTCTAGATCTCTCTTCTCTTCTCTCAAACCCTAGCAAGTTCATATCATTATGACACCAACGAAAAAGACAACAATGCCTTATGTTGCGCACTATAAATCTGAATTTAACAGAGTTTCAACATGTGAAATAGCATATGGCATTCGACACACTCTGGAGGTGGCTCAGGAAGGGCCGACACGAGTAAAGAAATCATGGCACTTCTCGACACACAATCCGAAAACTTCAGAGCGGGGGAGACAATCGATAACATGTTTACATGGTTGACCAACTTGATCAATGCATCCAGATCGTTGGGCAAAGTGTTCCAGAATCAAGATCTGGCGAGAAAAGTTATGACATCACTCCCTCCAATTTCCAATCCTAAAGTGATGGCTTTTCAAGAGGATCATGGCTTGAGCAAGCTGTCATAGAAAAGTCTTCTGGGGAATTTGAATACTCATGACCTTGAATTGAGAATCTAGAGAGACGAGTTGGTCAGTGATTCCAAGAAAAAGTCCATAGCTTTGAAGTCTATAAGAGAAGAAAGCAGCATGGATCTCGACATGGGCATGCTTGTGAAAGGCATGAAAAACTTTATAAATTCCCAAAGCCACTAAAATCATTTTGTGAAGGGAGACAAGAAGCCCAATATGAGGGCTAGCATTAGTTTTTGTTTTTTAAATGTGTTTTTTTCTTGCACTTATATCACTTATATTCCACCCCTCCTATTAATATAGGAGAGGTTACTATTGATTATTAATTTTGTGTGTTTTTCGCAACATGGTATCAAAGCAAATGTGGAATTTGTGTCTCGTCTCCCACTCGCGTACACGGCGTATGCTTCCACCTTGCCATTTCCAACTGTCGATCGTCCCCAATTCCACTGCAGATTGCCTCGATTCCACCGTCCATCGTCCTGATTCCACCGCCGATCGTCCCGATTCCTTCGCCGATTCATCCCAACTCCACAGTTGATCATCTTCCATGCCCTTCTCTAGACAAGTTCTTAACTCCTCGTCCACCCTACGCCCACCCTACGCACACCTCGACCCCTTTCGGTACCTATTACGTGACATTTTACCGACAACGTAGCCGGGCGCTGGATCCTTCAAGATTGGTGCTTAACCACCAGTTCGACATCCAATCTCCACCATATTTGAGGAGAAGGTTCTTCCTCTCCTCTATCATATAAAAAGGGCAGCCTGAAGCACAAAGCATCCCCAAGCAGCGAGAGTCAGTGGAAGGGTCCCACCACAAGGGTGAAAGGTAGGCAAACCTTACCCTGCATTTTTGCAAGAGGTGCTTCCAGGACTCGAACCCGTGACCTAAAGGTCACAGAGAAACACCTTAACTAGTGCGTCAAGGCTCCTCTATCATACACTTGATTAATTGTTGGATCCAACATTTGGATTGTGATTTTTGTCCGATTTGGGGTTTCTGTCTTTGTATGAGAAAATCCTAGTTTATAAATTTCCTTTTTATCATCCATCTTTGGGTGATCTCTAGATTTCTATTCTCGAATTATCATGTCTGGAAGTGTTGACTCTCCCTTTACATCATCTGAAGTTGGTGTCATTCTGCCTCCTTTGTCTCTTATGGGATCTCTCTGGGATATTCATGATCATAAAACCCTCAAAATACTATTATACGATCGGATGGATCCAATTACCTACCATGGTTTCGTTATATCACCCTACCTCTAAAAAGCCAACAAATGTTTGGATATGTTAGTGATGCCACCATTGAACCTGTGACTACTTTGGATGCAATGGGAGTTAGAGAACTCCTTAGTCATGTCCTAACACACGAAATCTATGTAGGAATTCATTCCCACACATGTCTGTTCTTGAATACGGTTGTTGATATCTGAAAAAGGGCTGCGGTGATATACTCTCATCATGGAAATGTTGTTCAAATAGTCTAGTTGAGACAGAAGATATTCTTTCTGCAATAGGGAGAGTGCACACCTTTTGTTCACTATCTAGAGTTTACTCAACTCTACAAGGAATACAATCACTTTGACTCGTTTATCCTTTAAAGGTACACTCAAGTACACAAGAGAAATCATCAATAAAAGTAGAGGAAGAAGAGCCTTCTGCGCCGAGAGACTGAACTTCCTGATACTCAGCATCGGAAGAGAGTGTTAGTCAAACGAAGAGATCCGAATAGAAGGTGTAGATGCGAGAGGTTAGGGCACCCTTAGAGTAAAAGGCTGCAAAATGATCTCACGCCAACTTCGCAGTGTCATCATGATGGATGATACGCAAAGAATCATCAGAAAGATTGGCTACAAGCCACGTGCAAACAAGAGCATTATTGATGTCCCAATAAGCATGGGTGGGAGTCATACGTGGGGTCAGGAGGAGCATCAGTGAGATGGTGACTTTTGTGTTGAGGACGCAAAAGAAAGGTGAAAGAGACATTAGTCAGGATAACTAGGTCCAATCAACTTGAAAGCCGTCCCCAGATTTCCAGGGGCACCGGAAATGAGGGTGGGGTTAGAACCAGAAGTGAGCGGTGATGTCGCCGGAGCTTAGTGAGATTGGAAGAGCACACTGGCTGAGAACTTGTTTGGAGTACATACAAAGCTTGGTAAAGGTCGTTGAAAGGTGTTACGATGTAGCCAGGGAGAGCTCGTTGGGAGATCGCAGAGTGGTCGGTGGCCAAGAGCTCGTAAAGAGCACACAGACTGGGAGATTGGCAGGAGAGATCGTGGATGCAGGCGGTGCGTTCACGGATGACAGACTGGGAGAGCTCGCGATCGCAGGTTGTAGAAGAGTTCACAAGAATTTCTCGTTCTCGCCAGAGTACCCTCTGGATGCAAGTGGGAGATCTGCAGGCGTAAAAGAGAGTGCGCGTGAGGGAGCTCGTAGAAGATTGTACGCAGGAGATTTCAGAGGCTGGCGAAAGTGCGCACGAGGTCACATGCATGAGATTGCAGTCGCAGACGGGAGATTGTCGGGAGAGCTCGCACGTCGGAAGGTCGCGCCGGAAAATTTTAGCGAGAGGAGAGATTGAGAGAGAGCAGCAAAAATTTTCGTCATGGGCAAATTTGAAATATTAAACAATCATTATCCAAAAATTACTCTTTATTACATAAGAATTCTTCTCTTTCTATAGATATGAGATTACCTACAATAAAGATGAAAATGTACAATGAGCTCTCTTTTAGGCTTTTTACAAATGGGCTTCAACATTTAGCCAAATGACCTAACAAACTTATTCACATAAGGGCTCATTAAGGATTCTTTCCATCTGAATATTGGAAAGTTAAACATGATTAACTTGACTCTCAATTTGAGGGGGAGTGTAAAGAGAAACCGGTTCAAAATTCACCACCGGTTCAGTGTTATATCTTCACATGGTCAAATAGACCACTTAAAGCCAGAATCCCCTCATACGAAGACTGAAGAGAGTAAACATTCAAGGTATTCCTCTTTTCAACTATCTTAGAAAAAAAATATTTATACGAACAAAAGTGCTTATTTAGTCCAACAGTAAATAAATTAGTTGAGTCAAACTTGTTTTTGTCGTCATAATATTTTTTTCTCTAAAAAACAAAACAGATAAAAGGACCTAGAATTTTTCCAAGCATGACCGAAGTTATATGAAACAACTGGTCATAGAAAAGGTTGTATAATAGAAAGCAGATCCCATGGCATTAATTGCAGATAAATTAAGCATAGTCAATTCTCAAGTTTACACAGTAAAACAGTAACATATCTCTTGGGAATTGCAGACTTTTAAACATGAAAAGATTAGCCTATACATGATATACCTAATCTAATCCAATATGAAGTATATATCGAAACTAGAAATTTGTTAGTTGAGTATTCGACCCAAAGATCAAAAAGATTGACAATCAGTTCAGTTTTCAGCTAGAACAAATTGTTGAGCCAATCAATGAACCTGGCCATATGTAGGTCTCAACAAGTGGCTCATGAACTCATGAGCAGGTGGTTTGAACCCAGCAAATGGCTCATGAGCAGAAAAGCTCGTGAGTAGCTCGAGCTCACGAGCTCATGAGTAAAGCTCGAGCTCGAGCCTATATATGCGAGCTCGTCGATCTCAAGCTCAAAATAGCAAGTTTGAGCTTGAGAATTTGAGCTCGACTCATTTGAGAAATGTGATGGAGATTATATGAACTTCTAAGATAGTCATCTCTAAAGAAAGAAAAAAACTGTGTAACTTCACAATCAGGGAATTTCTAACTTGTACTAAAAGAAACTGATATTATAGGCCAAGATAAGTACAGAAACCTTTTGGGCGGTAAACTTCGTTTGACAGAAAAGTATCGATCAAAATATTTAATCGTAGATTTGTTGTTTACTTTCTTAATGCCCCCTTTGAACGCTCTTACAACATACTGCTCACTTCTTGGTCTGTCAACAAAAACTGGGGGAGTTAACATTTTCATCATGGCCTGCTTATTAAATGGTTAAAGACAGAAAATGCAAACTCACATTCCATCATGATCAGATAGCCATTTTATATAAGCTGCGCCGAAATATACGTTCACAAAAGGTTTGTACAATAGAGATTCATCTTCTATCTCATATTCACGATAGCCCACTTCCCTACAATGTAACATGAATGAGGTAAAATGTCTCTATTTCTGAGGATGCAGCACACTACGCTACCTATTTTCATAACATTCAGTAAATGTGAAACCTGGCTAGCCATTCTATTGTTGCTGGCGCTATCTGCATGATTCCTATCTTAGTTTCTTGCTGTTCTTTATCATAACTCTCGGCAAGAAGCTGCCTGTCACTTAAAATTTCAGCCAGAGCACAGAGCATGTCCTGCAAAACAGGTAATGATGTCAAATCAAAATATGATCATAAATACATTGCAAAAGATAGGAACAAACAACTATAAGCATACCCAGCTCCAACCATATAAAAGGTCAAAATTTTACAAGATGTAGTCCAAGAGCTTCAACCTTCGAGTTGCTCAGATTCTAAACTAAAGGTTACCTAAATTTTGTTAAACATTTGGTCTGTCAAGACGTTATTGAAAGAACATATCACGCTCACTATATTTAAGGAGCAATCAATCAGGTATCATAACAAGTATTTTGTCTATTTTTCATGTAATACATAAATCGCAATCAGAACCATGTGTTGTCTATAGAAACGAACTATTCATCCAGATGGAGAACTTTACTTAGATTTGGAAGGCTTCAACATAAGTGTAAAGACATGTACATAAGTGTAAAGACATGTACATGTTGATTTTGTGATACAAAATTTTTTTAACCTGAATAATGATGTAAGCAATGATGCAAATAATTGGATGATGTAAATGATTGATGATGTAAATGATAGATGATGTCATCAATGATGTAAATGATAGGATAATGTCATCGATGATGTAAATTATGTGATGAGGTCAACGATGATGTAAATAGTAGAATGAGGTCAGCAATGACACAAGCTTGTAAATAAAATATTGGTCTTGGATAACTATAAAAGGGGATGAAGTATTCAATTGTAAGACATCCAGTTCAGAATTAATTCTTGAGTTCTTTTCTTTTTTGCTCTCTTGTGGTATTGTGCTCTTGTTTTGTTCGTTCTCTCCTGTTCCTCTCTCTTCTCCACGCTAATAGTACACGCATTAATAATTGATAAAAATTCAGCTTTTTTGTGTCAAGTTGTTAAATGTGGAGAAAATTTCAGGCAATCATGCCTGCATAATCTAACAGAAGTACATATGTATGCCGCCGACATGCATGTTTCTAGTGTTTTATTTACTGATCATCTAATCCATAAAGGAACTAAGAACATGTATATGCTTTGCTTTTACTTGCAGAGTGTCCCCAACAGCATTGTGGTTTAATTAATTCTCATAAGAAGATTGGAGCGGTTTATCATATAACAGTAGAAAAAGGCTAAATTAATCTTCTAAAGTAATATTTATAGATTAAAAAATATAAATTTACCGGGTCTAGCTGTGACTTGAAATGTCTGTCAACAACGATTTTGGCCACAGCCTGCAACAAGAAGATAATGTAGAGCATAAAATTAATTTTGTATGATGACAATAAAAAGTGTTGTAACATGGGCCGCCCGCTCTCCGCAAGAGCTTACTGGGCCGGCCCATGTCAGGACTGCAGTTCGTACACCTCAACCTACTCTCCACTCAGTGACCACAGTCTAAGTGGTAGGTTGTTGAGGCCAGGCCTCGACCCGCTGACCTCCTTTATCAGAGTGCTTGAGCTCAGTTGGGTATCAGGAGAGCGGGCGGCCCATGCACTTTTGTTGTAACATGGGCCGCCCGCTCTCCGCAAGAGCTTACTGGGTCGGCCCATGTCAGGACTGCAATCCGTACACCCCAACCTACTCTCCACTTAGTGGCCGCAGTCTAAGTGGTAGGTTGTTGAGGCCAGACCTCGACCCGCTGACCTCCTTTATCCAGCTCAGTTGGGTATCAGGACTGTGGTAAGCACCCTGATAAAGGAGGTCAGCGGGACGAGGCCTGGCCTCAACAACCTACCACTTAGACTGCGGTCACTGAGTGGAGAGTAGATTGGGGTGTACGGACTGCAGTCCTGACATGGGCCGGCCCAGTAAGCTCTTGCGGAGAGCGGTCGGCCCATGTTACAACAAAAATCATGATGAACTTAAACAACAAAATGATGGAAACTTTTTCTCTCGTTGAGTAAATAATTTTCAAACAAAAGCTTCATATCAAACTAAAATATACTCAATTTCAACTAACATGACATCATTTGGCTAGCACTGTGGCCGGAGGTGGAGACAGGTTGGGGTGTGTAGAGAAAAACTGAACCTTGCATATACTTCTTCAATTATCAAATACAATGTACGAATACATTTATATATGAGGGAGAAAGAAAGAAGAGTCCATATACAAGGTGTGGGACCAATGTATAAAGATTAAAAAAAAGACTAAATGGGTCACAATCATGGCCATTTACATGGTCTTTTCTAACACTCCCCCGCAAGCTGGAGCGTACAAGTCATGGGCACCCACCTTGGACAGGAACTGATAAAATAAGGTACTCGGTAGGGCTTTAGTGAGAAGATCGGCAACTTGGTCAGTGCCCGGAACATGCTTCAATTCTAGCTTCTTCATTTGAACTTTCTCCCTAATGAAGTGGCAGTCCACTTCAATGTGTTTCGTTCTTTCGTGGAAGACTGGATTCTTAGCTGCGTATAGCAGCTTGACTGTCACATATTAAGGTAGCTGGTGAGGGAAGTTTTACTCTTAGATCAGCGAGGAGACTTTCAAGCCATGTAAGCTCAGAGACAACTGAAGCCATCGACCGGTATTCAGGTTCAGCTGATGATCGAGCAACCACAGCTTGTTTCTTACTACGCCAGGTCACAAGGTGACCTCCAAAGTAGGTAAGAAACCACTGGTAGACCGCCGATCGTACAGGGAACCAACATAATCTGCATCTGAATACGCAACCAATGTTGGAGTAGAAGAAGAGGTTTTGTATACCAGCCCTTACCAGGGGATATTTTTAGATATCTCAGGATGCGCTCGACGGTCTATAGATGAGGTATCCGAGGAGAATGCATAAACCGGCTGACTACCCCAACTGCAAAGGATATGTCTGGTCTCGTGACCGTTAAATAAAAATAAGTTTTCCAACGAGTCGTCAATAGTATTCTGGATTTGGAAGAGGAAGATCTGCATCAGAAGCATGTGCACACAGCTTGTGATTGACATCCATCGGGGTATTAATCGGCTTGCATCCAGAATAGCCAGCATCTTGAAGAAGGTCGAGACAGTACTTTCGTTGAGAGAGGACAAGTCCATCAGGACGTCTTGCGATCTCCATACCAAGGAAGTATCGAAGGTTCCCCAGATCTTTTGTTTGAAAAACGGAACTAAGATGTTGTTTGACTGCTTGTATTCCCTTTGAATCATCTCCTGTGATTAAGATATCATCGACATACACCAAAAGAAGAACCGTTCATGTAGTTCGATGTCGAGTGAACAGAGAGAAGTCTGTCGAGCTCCGAGTAAAGCCAACCTCCGGAACAGCCTTACTGAACTTATCAAACCATGCCTGAGGGGATTGTTTGAGACCATAAATGGACTTCTTAAGGTGACAAACTCGGGACACCCCTGTGGTCTCAAACCCGGGCAGCTGTTGCATGTAGACTGTTTCTTGTAGGTCACCATTTAGAAACGCATTCTTGATATCCAACTGATGTAAGGGTCATTGACGATGCACAGTCACGGAGAGAAGGACACGAACTGTGTTGAGCTTGGCCACTGAAGAGAACGTTTCCTCATAATCGAGACCTTGTTGTGGAGTAAAGCCACGAGCCACCAGTCGGGCCTTAAGACGGTCAATTGTCTCATCAGGAGCATGCTTGATGACAAAGACCCATTTGCAACCAACAGTAGTCTGGCCTGGAGGGAGAGAAACCAGATCTCATGTCTGGTTAGCCCAGAGGGCTGTCATTTCTTCGTCCATGGTTGCCCGTCAGCCCGAATATTGGAGAGACTCCTGCACAGAGTTAGGGACAGAAATAGAGGATAAAGAAGTAGCAAATGTGTGAAGCGGCGGGGACAGGCGATGTAAAGATACATAGTTCGCCACGGGATGAGCGGTGGAGTCTGGTGCCAGATCAGCAGGTCGCAGAGTGTCAGAGGTCGAAGCCGACTGCATTGGGGCGGCAGAGCGAGGGCGGCGAGTGTAGACACGGAGAAGAGGAGGCTTGTTGGGAACGAAAGTCGGGTCAGGGAGGAGAGGTGGTGGAGAGATAACTGGGATGACAAGTCTTGGTAAGAATTGTGGTGGAAGAGGGGGGTTTGGGGCGGAGAAGAACGGTTGATCTTCCCGGAAGGTAACATCAACAGAAACCGTCACCTTGCGGGTAGTAGGAGAGTAGCAGACATATCCTTTCTGAGTACGGGAGTAACCGACAAACATGTGTTTGGCTGCCTGAGGCTCAAATTTGTCCGTGGACGGACCAAGTAAGTGAAAGTAGCAGGTACAACCAAATATGCGAGGGGTGAGAGAGAATGGCGGAGTAGAGGGGAAGAGGAGACTAAACGGAGTAGCATTTTGAAGGACGGAGGAAGGGAGACGGTTAATGAGATAGCATGTCGTCAAAAACGCAAAGTTTCAATAAGTCTTTGGTACCTGCATTTGAATTATGAGGGAGCGAGCAACATCGAGAAGATGTTTATTTTTACGTTCAGCAACGTCGTTTTGTTAGGGGATTTAGGCACACGACGTTTGATGAATAATTCCAAATTCAGAGAAGAGGTTAGCAAAATACTGGCGTTCGAGAATAATCATCAATAAAAGTGATAAAATAGCGATAACCAGACACACTAGTAATTTTGTACGGGCCCCAAACATCAGAATGTACTAAAACAAAAGGAGCAGAGCTCCGAGTACAATGAGGAGGAAAAGAAGAACGATGTTGCTTGCCCAAAATACATAAATCACAAATTAAAAGCAGGAAGTGAGATCTTTGGAAGAGCCTTCTGGAGGACTGGAAGAGGAGCATGTCCAAGACGTCGGTGTCAATCAACGAAGGAGACTGAGGAGAGGATGGTAGGAGAAAAATCAAAAAGGTAGAGCCCATTTTACAGTCGTCCTATACCAATGATACTCTGCGTCCGTCGATCCTGCATCAGAAAAGAAGAAGAGGTGAATGTGACAGAGCAATTCAAATCGATAGTGAGGCGACTGACAGAAAGTAAATTAAACGGGGAACTCGGGACATGAAGAGCCGAGCGGAGAGAAAGAGGAATTGAGAAGGATATCAGCAGAGCCGGAGACAGGAACGGTGTCGTCATTGGCCACTGTGATACACTTAGGATGCGGAGAATCCAAGTAGTGATGTGGCTTCAGCGAGGTGATATGGTGAGTAGCACCTGAATCCACTATCCAGCGTGAACTAGTGGAGAGACAAGTGATACCTTCATTGGAGATGGAGGCAGCGGAGTCAGGCGGGCGGCTGAGCATGTCGTGGAGTTGCTGGACATGGAGGCGGACTTCTTCAAGATCAGCACGAGTGGCAGAAGGACTATCGACAACAACAGAAGCAACCGAACGAGGAGGAAGAACATGTTTGCGGTAGCAGGTCGTCTCAATATGTCCATCCCTACCGCAGAAGGAACACTTAGGACGTGGTCGGCCACCGCGACCCCTTCCCTGAGAGCCTGAACGTCCTCCACGAGCAGGAGGAGTGGGATGTAGTAATGACGCAAAAGATTGTTGAAGGAGGGTCGGTGAGGGAGGTCCAGTAGTATCAGGAGGCGGTGATACCTTTAGTAGCAAGGAGCACACATCAGAGAGTGAGGGAATAGCAGTTGACGAGAGGATCTGAGCCCAAATGCTCTAAAGATGAGGCGGGACACGAGCCATCATCATGGCAATACAGACTGCTTTCTTCTGAGCACGCTGGGCAGCGAGATCCGTAGTAGAGGGCTGATGTCGGATCCAGGCTTCAGGCAGTGTCTTAGCCCGAGCAACAAATGAGGTCAAGTCGGCAGCACCGCTAGTGTCAAGAGTCTGAAGATCTGTGATGATATCATATAGGTGTTGGAGACTGTCCTTGTCGGAGTATAGGGAATGAAGCTCATCCCACATCGCCTTGGCCGTCTCCTGATACATGGTCATGCGGTAAGGTTCGCCATCAAGGGAGTTGAGAAGCCAAGTCTGAACACGACCATCGTCATGTAGCCAGTCATTCGTAGGTGCAGAAGGAGGATCCTTAGTGAGATGATGCAGAAGTCCCTTAGACTGAAGTACCCTTCTGACAGAATGCACTCATTCAACAAAGTTCTTCTTCCCAGTAAGGGAGATGGTGGTGATCCTCAACTCATCACGCACCTCAGGAGCAGGAACCAAGGGGACTGTAGGAGAGGACGCGGGCTGCTCTGAAGAATCAATCGAGGACTCCATGGAATCGCGGCGGCTAGAGCAAGCTCAACGGCTAAGCGGCGACTAGACAAGGGGCAAGGTCGCATCTGCAAAGCAGGAGATGCCAAAACTGCGTGACTAGAGAGGTCGGCAAGACCGCGAGCAAGGGGAGACCGCGGCGAGACCGCACGAGCAGGACCAAAGGGAGACCGCGACTAGCAAGGAGCAGCAGCTAGCAAGGAGCAAGGCGAGACCGCGCGAGCAAGGGGGGAGACCGCGGCGAGACCGCGCGAGCAGGAACAAGGGGAGACCGCAGGAGGGGATGCGGTCTGGAGAGTATGTGGTTTGGAGAGCTCGCGGAGGTCAGATGACAGCGAACTTGAGGGCTCGCAGAACCAAAGGGCTCGCAGGAGAACAGGAGAGCTCACAGGGGTGCTCGCGGTCTCGGCAAGCGAGACAGGCTGCGGTCTGAAGTCAGCGGACTGGAGAGCTCGCAGCAGAGCAGGAGGGCTCACAGCAGGAGAAGAGCTCGCGGCCTGAAGAGCTCGCGGTCACAGGGAAGAGCGAACAGCTGACCAACTATGGGACCCAGCTGTCAGAGAGGGGAGTATAAAAGGAGGAGGAGGAACAGAACCAACTCCAGAAGAAGGCAGCACGGCAGTCGGTCTCACGAAATTGAGACCGCACGGGATGCGGTCACACGAATTTCAGACGTATGGAGCACGGGTTGCGGTCACTTGAATTTGAGACCGCATGACAACCCTGGAGATCCAGGAATGCAGGCAACATGCGAAAAAAAAAGTTAGGACCGGTTTTCTAGCTCTTATACCATACAGAGAAAAACTGAACCTTGTATATACTTCTTCAATTATCAAATACAATGTATGAAGACATATATATAGGAGGGAGAAAGAGAGAAGAGTCTCTATACAAGGTGTGAGACTAATGTATAAAGATAAAAAAACAGACTAAATTGGTCACAATCATGGGCCTTTACATGGTCTTTTCTAACAGGGTGTATGGGCTGCAACCCTGATAAAGCCGTCTTGGTGAGATGCCAAGGTGGGCCCCCTAATGGGACTCCAGAGTGGGCCCCCTGGTGGGACTCCAGGGCGGGCCCCCTGGTGGGACTCCAGGGTGGCAGGCAGGTGGACTCATGTCCTGATGCAGGATAGACCCACCATGGAATCCACCAGGGGGCTGTTAGCTTCTCGTCTAGCCTTCCTGTCTTTAATCAGGGTTGCAGCCCATACACCACAACCAGCTTTCCCCACCGGTACCCCAATGCGATAGGTTGTTGAGGCCGGGAATCGAACACTCGGCCTCCTTGATATAAAATACAAAAAATCTCTAGGTAAAACCTAAAGTCTAGATAAATCTCTGGACACTGAGAAAAAAAATAAAGTGATGCAGGTTTTCAAATAAAAAAGATCTGATTTAGAATAAGCTACGCAGTTTTTTAAATTAAAAATAATCCACATAATAAGTGAAGCCAACAAAAACGTACTTCCCAGGAAAAACATTTTTAGTCAGTTCTAAGAAACATGCAATAAAGTTCACTAGTTTAGACTTGACAGCAAGTAGAATGGAAATGAATGGACCATATAGGAAATTCAAATGGAACATTATATATATTGGATTAATTACCAAAACTTCCCCTTGAAGTTAGCATAATTACAGGTTGCACCCCTCTTTTGAAATTACAAAAACCTCACCTGTAAGTTTACATTTTATAAGATTCATGCACAAAAAGACCCCCCCCCCCCCCCCTCAAGATTTACTTCAAGGAGGTATTTTTGTGCATTGATGTTATGAAATGTAAATTTAAAAGGGAGGTTTTTGTTATTTTAAAAATAAGAGGTGCAACCTATAATTATGCTAACTTCCAGGGGAAGTTTTGGTAATTATTCCTATATATATATATGTGTGTGTGTGTGTTGTATTATCATTTACCCTCATTTCTGTCTGAGTAAGATATGTCTGTCCATCTGGATCACGTGACAGGTGAACTTTCTGCCCGAAACTTTCCCCAGCATCAGTCCACTCCTTACTCACCTCAGCATCATTCCACATCAACTGGATATCCTCTGAATCCGCACATTCATCCCAATATTTGTAGCATATGGGCATCTTCATTATGTATATAATGTGTATGAGAACCTACAATGAAGCTTGAAAAAATTATTTTTTAACACTCTACCTCTAAGCACATCATTTTGGGAAACTAATGTGGCAGTTGCATATATTAAAAAGATATAGGACACATTTGATAAAAAAGCTTGATATACAACGCCATTATACCACTACATGTTAATTGTAACTACCACGCAAATATGAAAGTACTAGCAGGCCTCCTATGTGAAAGAAGCCTGCTCATACAAAAGAAAGTTATGTAAGCAAATGACTACCTACAGCAACAATTATTTCTGTTTCACATTTATCAATTGTATTTAGCTCAATAAAGTTGTGGACTAAAAAAACTCTCGAAGTATTGTTTTTCTTAACAAGACACTTTGGTTTAAATACCCACATTCTCACTCAAGATGGGCGAAAGATATCCACTAAACTCATCTTGTCACACAATCTAGATAAATTAAGTGAGCTAAGTCCCTTAGGTAGACAATCAGTCACTTGCACTTTAATAACTACATGTCCCGGCTCCGGTACACCGTTATCCAGCTTTTCCTTGATGAAAAACATATCGATCTCCACATGTTTGGTTCTGTCATGTTGAATGGGGTTGTTTGCAATACCAATAGTTGACTTGCTGTCACACCATAATGTCATCTGCCCCCCTTAGTTCATCTTAAGCTCTGCAAGCATGGATTTCAACCATAGCATCTCTCATATACCTAAGACCATGGCCTTGTAGTCTGCCTCGGTTGTGGATCTCGCAACTACAGTCTGCTTCTAGCTCTTCCAGGAGACCAGATTGCCCACTACAAACATGCAATATCCTAACATGGACCTCCTGTCATCGACGCAACTAGCCCAATCTGAATCGCAACAACCTTTGACGTTCAAATGTCCATTCTTCCGGAACATCAACCCCTTCCTTGGTGCACTCTTCAAGTACCTTAGAATCTGATACACAACATCCATGTGACCCTCCCTAGGGTCATGCATATAGCGGGCCACCACACTCACAGCAAAAGATATGTCAGGACAAGTGTGACTCAGATAGATCAAGCGGCCTACCAACCTCTTGCACCTCTCTCTATCGACTGACTCTCTTGCCTCAGTACTGATCTTGGACTTTTGATCAATGGGAGCAACCACAGGCCTGCACCCCAGCATACTTGTCTCTGTCAGCAGATCTAGCACATATTTCCGTTGAGATAGAACAATCCCCTCTGCACCACGCGCTATCTTAATCTCAAGGAAATATCTTAGTTTCCCCATGTCCTTTACCTCAAACTCCTTACCCAATCTTGTCTTCAGCTGAGCAATTTCATTCTCATCGTCACCGGTGATAATCATATTGTCATCATACAAAACAAACATTATAGTGTGAACTCCACATCGCTTAAAGAACATTGTATGATCAGCATTGGTCTGCCGATACCCCATGCCTACCATAGCTCTCCTAAACCTGTCAAACCAGGCTTGAGGAGACTGCTTCAGCCCATAAAAAAACTTTGTGAGTCTACACACCTTACCAGTCATTTGTTTCGTGCCAAAACCCAGTGGGGCCTCAATGCACACCTCCTCCAACAAATCACCAAGAAGAAAGACATTCTTCATATCTAGCTGGTATAGTTTCCATCCCCTATTCGCTGTCAAGAATACTAGTTTCTGCACTGTGCTTATCTTCGCCACGGGTGCAAATGTCTCATCATAGTCGATGTCCTAAGTCTGAATGTACCCCTTTGTTACCAATCCGGCATTGTAGCGCTCAACCCGACCTTTTGGGTTTTGTTTCACAAATAAAGACCACTTGCATCTAACTACCTTCTTGTCTGGTGGTAGTGACACAAGCTCTCAGATTTTGTTCTTTTCCAGAGCCCCAAGTTCCACTAGCATTGCAGCTTTCCACTTTGTATCCTCCTTAGCAACCTGCTGATACTTAGGAATAGAGACAATGTCCAAAGATGCAATGAATGTTCCATGTACCGGTGATATGTGAGAGTAGGAAACAAACTGAGCAATATCACGAGGGAAACAAACTGAGCAATATCACGAGGGAAGTCATATCGATCAGGTGAGACTCCCGCATTGTTGTGGAAAGATCTTCTTACCGGTAGGGGAATGAGAGTAGTGAGAGGAATCATATCACCTGTGTATTATGAGTTTGAAGTGGATGGTGCACGTGTCTCAGGAGTCGGAGTAGGTAGGTGCAAGGGGCTTGGCACAAGTGGCGATGTAGGCATTGTAGGCACGGTTCCCTCATTCTATTTTCTTCTCCTTATATACACTCTCAGCTCCTCATGCCTGAGGTCCACCATTCTCGGATTCATTCTCATCATGCACCAACACCACAGACGACTCCACACTCGTACAAGAGGCCAAAAGATACTCATTATCCCGCTCTCGCCGTTACTGTTATCATCCCCCTCTCGCCTCACACTGCTTGTAACGAGCGAGTCCACAAAGGGTATCCATACTAATGAACAACCTCCTCTCCGTCGGACTCCAACATACATACCCCTTTTTGAGTAGTCGAATACCCAACAAAAGCACACTTCACAGCCCTTGGATCTAGCTTTCCCACATTTGGTCTAGTATCCTGCACGAAGTACACACAACCAAAAGTTTTGAGAGGAAGAATATCTACATTCTTACCTCTGATCATCTCAATCGGAGACTTCCAATCTAATACACGTGAGGGCATCTTATTGATAAAAAAGGCCGCTGTCAGGACTGCTTGCCCCAACAAGTACTTTGGTACCTTCATCGACATCATCATACTCTGGAACACATCAAGAAGATGCATGTTCTTCCGTTCAGGAACCTCATTTTGCTCTAGTGTGTATGGACATGTGGTTTGATATTGTATTCCCTGGGATGGCAAGTACTCCCCAAACACCATGTTGGTGTACTCTATCCCATTGTTAGACCTTAACACCTTCACAACTGCATTGTATTTGGGTATGAGCTCCTTTGTGAAAATCTTTAAAGCAAGCAAACACATCACTTTTGTTTTTCATCCAATAAATCATGTCACACGAGAAAACAATCAATACAAGACACAAAATATCGAAATTCATTCATAGTAGTTGTGGGACAATGTCCTCACACATCTGAGTGCACTAAGTCGAAAGCAGAAAAACTCATACTACCAGAACTATAATAAGAGCTCCAGGTATATTTTTCCAGCTCACATGCATTACACACCAGTTTTGTTGTATTAGCTTTTTCAAACAAAGATGAATACAACCTACTTAAGACAGTAAAAGAAGGATGACTCAAGCTTCGATGATGAAGCAGCAGCAAGTCCTACACACTCGTCCCAACTCCTCCAACACCCTCAACAATGGATGAAAGAGTTGAGTTCATACTCTCCCTATCCAGGTACCACAAGCCACTATGTGAAGTGTCAGTCCCAAGTCTCCTGTCGATCTACTTCTCCTGAAAGATCACCTTTGGAATATCAAACAAAACAACATATTTAGTTGGGATATAATGACACTAATGGATAAGAGATTCACAAGAAAGGAAGAAGCATGTAAAACATTGGACAGAGTCAAATTGTTTGTACATTGCACAGTACTCTTACCAACTACTTGTTGAGTTGTACCATTGGCGGTCTGAATGCGTTATGGGACTGCTAGGTGAGTATAGGAAGAAAACTCTTTAGCAGCCACAGTACCCGATGTGTGTCCGTCATTTCCATTTGTGAAATTCCCAAAATACCACTGCTTTCGCAATCAATCCCTTTACCGCCGCATTTTCGATCGCCCGCCACTCCCTCTCCCTCTCGCGTGCCCTAGCTTTTTCTTCTCGTCGATCACAAGGACTTCTCGCGACATTCGGGATCTACGATCGGTCTCCGCTCCAGTCTTTTGCAAGCGTTGCTTTCCTCTCTGTTTAGCTAGGGCATCACATTAGCCCGTTGCAGCCTCAAGCACAGTCGCTCGCCTCGCGTTCACCAACGGTTTGACCTCTACCTTATCCTCTCAGCGCTCCATCTTCTCCTTATTACTGAAAAGCAATGCAACTTGAAGTCTTCAACTGCGTTTTTCCCTGCACAATTGTTGCTTGCCTGTAGAATATTCTAGTTCCTCCCTGTTTTTTGAAATTTTATGAATAATTCTCATTACTTACAAAATCTATTTGCTCACTTGAATTAGGTTCGTTTGCGGATGATATAATTTTAATTCTCAAGAGTACAACTCCATGTAAGCCATTCAGATATGTTCTCGTAGTTGTTGTATGTGATATCTATGATTATAAAATTTTCATATGCATGTTATGCATATTATTACACATCTTCTTACAGTTACATGTCTTTTTTAAATACATTTGAGATAGGTTATTGTTGAGTGTTTTAGTCATTGGCGTTGTCCTATGAGTTTGTGTTTGGTTTTAGGTTAATATCAGGGGTGGAACTATTCACGGGCACACCCGGGCACGTGCTTGGGTTCAATTTTCGATGAAACAAACGTAGGTTTTTTAGCTCATATGGATTCTAAGACTTTAAAAGTCGATTTCTCTTAAACCGCTCAGCAGAAATCAAATCTAAAAGTTGTTCCTCACAGGAAAACGCATAAAATAGAGTCATAAATCTAAGGTTTTCATGGAGTTTTGATGGTGCTTCATTTTTTTACAAATCAACCTTCGTGAGCTGATTTCTTAAGCTTCGGTAATCGGATAGAAGAAGAATCATCGCCATTTGATTTGTGGAGACTATTCAAAGAATTCCTAAAAAATTTGGGCTGATCAAAAATCTTTTATTTTTTTACACGACGGTCACTACTATCATGTTCTCCTGTCATGCCTCTAATTAGTGGAAATTTTTTTGCTTCATAATGTTGATGATCTGTGTAATAAATTTTAAATAATTTTATTGATTGTAATCATTATCATTAATTATACAATATTTTCAGATCGCTTCTCACTTCCATTCAAGTACCTCAACAAATTTTACATATAAAACTCGAGATTCTAGAAAAGAGGGTATGCGGACCATAATACATTTTACAACTCAACTTTAGACTTGATGAAAATTAACTAACGAAAACTATCGCTTGGCCTTAGATTTGACATAATTTTTTAATGTCATGAAGCCTACAATTTGTCCTAGATTTGACATAAAAATTCGACATAACAAAGTCTACTACTCAACCTCTAATTTGGTATAATTTTTTGGCACGACGAAACTCATTGGATGGCCATTTTTTTCATTCTTCTGACTCAAGAGAATGCTACTCAAAATGTATCATTTTAAATTTTAGTTTGTGTCCGAGTAAAGTTAAAATCCTAGTTTCGCCATTGGTTAATATAGATTAAATGTATAAATTAATCGGCATTTGTCCACCATGGCAATGCTTTGTTATGGGCTTCAATGATGGCCAATTGTTTCTTGATAGTTTTTCTACTCTTATAACATTTTAAAATTTTATTTATGCGCATATGTGACATATTGAAGAAATGGAATATTACTTCTATTTATTCTATTAAGAATATAAATATCTACTTACATTACTCATTATATGTCTCCCATATATATAAACACAAGAGAGAGACCAAATACAGGATTGGAGATGTGTGACTAAATACAAAGGAGGAGAGCGTTAAACGCACAACAATTTATGATAAATGCACACCAAATACCAACACTCCCCCTCAAGGAGGGCAAAAGTATCCACTAAACTCATCTTATCACACAACCTAGATAAATCCAGAGAGCTAAGTCCTTTAGTTAGACAATCGGACACTTGTTCTTTTGTAACATGTCCCAGCTTCAGTGCCTCACTATCAAGCTTCTCCTTGATAAAGAATCTGCGATCTCTACATGTTTGGTTCTGTCATGTTGGACGGGATTATTTGCAATGTTAATAGCTGACTTGCTGTCACACCACAATGTCATTTGCCCTCCTTGATATGTCTTGAGTTCAACCAGCATGGCTTTCAACCATAACATCTCCCCCACACCTAAGGTCATGGCCATGTACTCTGTCTCGGTTGTAGATCTCGCAACTGCAGTTTGCTTCTTGCTCTTCAAGGAGACAAGGTTGCCCCCCACAAACTTGCAATATCCTGATGTGGACCTCTTGTCATCATCACAACTAGCCCAGTCGGAATCGCAATAGCCATCGATGTTCAGATGCCCATTCTTCTGGAAGATCAGTCCTTTTCCTGGTGACTCTTTAAGTACCTAAGAATATGATACACGACATCCAAGTGACCGACTCTTGGATCATGCATATAGCGGGCTACCACACTCACGTCAAAAGATATGTTGGGTAACTCAAATAGATAAGGCGGCCTACCAACCTTTGGTACCTCTCTCAATCAGTTGGCTCTCCTGCCTCAGTGTTGAGCTTGGACTTTTGATCAATAGGAGTAACTGCAGGCCTGCACCCCAACATACCTGTCTCTTTGAGCAGATTTAACACATATTTTTGTTGAGATAGAACGATCCCCCTTGCAGCGCGAGCTACCTTAATCCCAAGGAAGTATCTTAGCTGTCCCAAGTCCTTTACCTCTAACTCCTTGCTCAATCTCGTCTTCAGATGAGCGATTTCTCTCTCATCATCGCCCGTAATAATCATATCGTCTACATACACAGCAAGCATTATAGTGTGAACTCCACTTCGCCTAAAGAACACTATATGATCAACATTGGTCTGCCCATATCCCATGTCAACCATGACTTTCCTAACCTGTCAAACCAGGCTCAAGAAGACTGTTTTAGCCCATACAGAAACTTCTTGAGTCTACACACCTTGCCTACCGTTTGTCTCATGCCAAAGCCCGATAGTACCTCCATGTACACTTCTTCCAACAAATCCCCATGAAAAATGACATTTTTCACGTCGAGCTAGTGCAGTTTCCATCCCTCATTCGCCGCCAAGGAGATTAGTGTCTGCACCGTGCTCATCTTTGCGACAGGTGCAAAGGTCTCATCATAGTCGATGACATACTTCTGACTGTATCCCTTTGCTACCAATCGGGTCTTATAGCGCTCAACCCAACCCTCTTAATTTGTTTTACAGTGAAAACTCATTTGCACCCAACTGCCCTTTTCCTAGTGGTATCGACATAAGATCTCAGGCTTTATTCTTTTTCAATGCTCCAAGTTCTTCTAGCATTGCAGCTTTCCACTGTGGATCCTCCTTGACAACCTGCCAACACTTAGGAATAGAAACAGTATCTAAAGATGCAATGAATGCTCCATGCATATGGGATATATGAGAGTAGGAAACAAACTGTGCAATGTCATGGGGAAAATTATATTGATCGGGTGAGACTCACGCATCCCTGCGGAAACTCTGCCTTACCGGCAAGGGAGTGGAAGTAGAGAGATGAGGGATCATATCACCTGGGATTGTTGAGCTTGAGGTGGATGGTGTAGGTGCCTCAAGGTCAAGGATCGGAGTAGGCAGAGGTAAAGGACTTGACGCAGGTGGCACTGTAGGCATTGTAGGGGTTGTAGCCTCACGCGACTGCTTTCTTCTCGTATACACTCTCAGCTCCCTCTGAGCCTGAGATCTACCATCTACAAATTCATTCTCCTCATGAATCGGCACCACAATTGACTCCGCTCCCTTTGGCACAAGAGGACAACGGATACTCATTATCTGCTCACCACCATCGTTATCCTCCCCTTCTCGCCTCATACTGTTAGTAAAGAGTGATTCACCAAGAGGCGAGTCAACCAGAGATGAGTAATATGGCTCAAGCTCTCTAAATGTGACATCCATACTAACGAATAACTTTCTCTCCACGGACTCTAACACACATACCCTTATTGGGTAGTTGAATACACATTTCAGAGCCTTTGGATCCAACTTTCCCACATTTGTCTATTGTCCTGCATGAAGCATATGCAACCAAAGGTCTTGAGGGGAAGAATATGTCCATTTTTCCCTCGCAGCATCTCAATCGGAGACTTCCAATCCAATACCCGCGAGGTCATCTGATTGATCAAATAGACCGTTATTAGAGCAGCTTGCCCCCAAAAGTACTTTGGCACCTTCATCGATATCATCATACTCCGAGTCACTTCCAGAAGGTGTCTGTTCTTCTGTTCGGCTACATCATTCTGCTATGGTGTGTAAGGACAAGTGGTTTGGTGTTGGATTCCATGTAAGGACAAGTACTCTTCAAATGTCCTGTTGGTGTATTCTGTCACATTGTCAGACCTCAACACCTTTATGACAACACCGTATTGAGTTTGAACCCTTTGGTGGAAATCCTTGAAGCAGGCAAACACATCACACTTGTTTTTTATCAAGTAAAGTCAAGTCACACGAGAGAAACAATCAATAAAAGACATAAAATATCAAAATCCATTCACAGTAGGTGTAGGACATGGTCTTCAAACATCAAAATGTACTAGATTGTAAGGATAAGAACCCATACTACCAGAACTGGGATAAGATTCTCTGGTATGTTTTCTCAATTCGCATGCATCACATGCGAGTTTGTCATGATTAACTTTCTCAAATAAAAGTGGATACATTTGTCTCAAAACAAAAAAAGAAGGATGACTCAGACGTCGATTAAGAAGTAGAAGCAAGTCCACGTTTCTTCTACCCCCTGCAGCATCCTCTACCAATATTGAAAGAGCTGAGTCCATATTCTCCTTATTCAGGTACCACAAACTATTATGTCATGTGTCAGTCTCCTATCAGCCTCCTTCTCCCGAAAGATCACCTTTGAGATATCAAACAAGACGACACATTTTAGTTGGGATATAATGACAGTAATGGATAAGAGATTCACAGGAAAGAAAGGAGCATGCAAAACATAGGACAAAGTTAAAGTGTTGATACATTACACAGTACCCTTAGTCCCTTACCAACCACTGGTTGAGTTGTGGCATCGGCAGTTTGAATGCGCCCTGGGAGGCTGGGACTGCTAGGGGAGTGTACGAAAGGAATTCCCCAACATACCCAGTAACATATCGAGAGGCACCCGAATCGACGATCCAATCTAGAGAGCTAGTGGTGGATACAAATGCGAGGGCAAGTGTATCATAAGTACCTGTGGCTGAGTGAGCAAAAAGGCAACATTACCCCTGGATAAAGTTGCAGTGAGTGCGTCATCGACCACACCCTCCTACTTCCTCCGCATCAGTTGAGTGTAAGCATCCAAAATTCTCTGCTCCTCTGAGTAACTCACGTCATTAATACTCATTTATGTCTCTTTGTCTGATATCATCAGATTTGCTCGGTAGCCTCCTCTTTCACCATCTCTACGACCCCCACGGCCGCGATAACGACTACCAAACTGTCCCCATCCACCCGCATCTCTCTCTCCTTTGAAGGTTGGGGTGAGCCAGTCGGAGATGGCATATCTCACCACAATTGAAACATTGTCGTGTCTCACTATTGTATCCGGTGTGCCTTTAATTGGTGACCACAAGAGCCGATTTCACTCATGAAAGTGCAGTAGTACCAGACTGGAGCTGAATCTGGATCTCCTCCTGCATAATGGCTGAGATTGTCTCATCCAAGGACGGGATTTTTGGTTGAGCGGGTAGCAATGCACATCTTGGCTCAAATGTCGAATTCAACCCTCTCATAAAGTGCATAGTCCGTCTCTAAGCATCTCGCTCCCCTTTCCTGCACCCGGGATCTTTGCAACATACAGCTGGTGAAAAATAATCATAATATGTCCACAATCGCTCAAGATCTGCGGCATACTCCTGGATCAATCGATCTCCTTGTGTTACTGTCTCTAGCTCTCTCTCAATTTGAAACACCCTCATGTTGTTGTCGACTCCCACATAGATCCTCTATAACTTCCCTCAAACATCACTCACGATCTCTATGCCATCCACCGTGACAGTTATAGACGCAACCATTGAGTTTCAGTTCCACCGGAGGAAGATCCAACTTTGTCGAAGACAAATGTGTTTGAGCCGATCCCTCGCCTTTAGACATCCGTAAGAACTCAAAGAATACATTTAGGTCCTCCTTCTCCATCTTGTCATCTTGGCAACCAGCTTCTCCATGAAGGGCTCGCCAACACTACCTGCTAACCAGAAGATCTCGCCTGGAGATTGGCAAGGATTTCGGTTTCCTCCCAGCATCTAACCTCAACACTTGTTGCAGATCAGAGCTTGCAACGAGCACCTTTAGTTAGCGTCTCCTTTCGAGTCCGCCCGAACTCTTGCCATGAGTCCGCAACTCCAAAATCTCCCTATGCTGAGTTCGACTGGCCTTCAAGTTTGCACCACCTTCAATACAAGGTTGCCCGATCGCCTAAAACTGAAGTTCTTATCCGCTGCTGCTTCAAGAAGATCGCGCGAACTATTGGAAACTCTCCTCACTATTTGGACAGCTAGTGACCGCCTTCTTTGAGAGTTCGCCTAAAACTGGAGTTCGCCAACCTTATTGCTTGAGTTCGCACAAGCTCATGTCTTCTCCCACAATGGGCACCAGGTCTGCAAGCTCGCAGTCCTTGAGCTCCTTTTTTTCTTTTGTTCGCACCAGCTTCCTCTCTCACTCAAGTTTTCGTTGCTCGCACTAGCTTCAGCTAGAATCTCGCCAATGTCTCCTTCAAAACTGCACAAGCTTCCTCAGTTGTTCGCACAAACAACTCCAAGGTAATCGCTTGTCCATCTGTGTGTTAGGAAAAACATAGTAAAATGCAACAAGGAATAGTGGTTTTACTTCAGGTTTCACACAAATTTTATTAATTATATAGCTGATACAGGGCTACTTGGATTTATAAGCTAATCCTGGAATAATCTAGACTCAAGAAGTAATTGCAATTAGGAGACAGTTACAACCAGTCAGGTGTTAAGTACTTTCAATACTTTTAAAGTTCCGCCGGCTAATATTTATTATGGTGCAGATTTTCATCTAACACCCCCCCCCCCCACAAATCTGTGACGGGAGAACTTCGATTTCTGCCCTAAACCCCTTGAAGCGTTCCCGCGGCAGTGGTTTCGTCAAGATATCCGCGAGCTGGGCTTCGGATGCGCAGTGAACAAGCTCGATCTCCTTCTTTTCTACTATCTCTCTGATGAAGTGGAAGCGGACGTCAATGTGTTTGCTCCTTCCGTGATGAACGAGATTCTTCGCCAGCATGATTGCTGATGTATTGTCACAGTAGATAATGGTTCCTTCTTCAATTTCTTTATCTTCCAGTTCTTCTATCATTCTTCGTAGCCAGATGGCTTCACAGGCGGCGGAGTTTATAGCCATATACTTCACCTCTATGGTAGATAGGGCTACAGAATGCTGCTTCCGTGAACTCCAGGAGATTGGGCATGTACCTGCAAAAAAGATAAAATCGGTGGTGCTTTTCCTGTCACAAAAATCACCTCCCCAGTCGGAGTCGGAGTAACCGACCATACTGAGTCCTTCCCCTTTCTTAAAAATGATTCCATAATCGGCAGTTCCCTTTAAATATCGGAGGATACATTTTGCGGCGTGGAAATGAGCCTTGGAAGGATTGCTCATAAATCTTGCAACAATGTTAACTGCATTCTCTATATCTGGTCTTGTGTGGGTAAGGTACAGGAGAGATCCAATTAGGCTCCTATATTCCTGAATGTCAGTTCCTTCATCTTCGACAGTTTTACTGATCAGCTTTTCTGAAGTTGACATTGGGGACAGGGTAGAATTGCAGTCGGCCATGTTGAATTTCTTCAAAATAACATGGGTGTACAGCTCTTGGCTGAGGTGAATTAAGTTTGAGCTCCTTTTGATCTGCATTCCAAGGTAAAAGGATAAGTCCCCCATATCCATCATCTCATAATCTTCTTTCATCTTCTCTCTGAATTGGTTTATGAGAGCAGATTGAGTCCCTGTGACAATGAGATCGTCAACGTAGAGACTACAATCACTCTCTCCCTTCCTTCCTGCTTGATGTATAGGGTAGGTTCATTTGAGCTCTTGATGAAACCTTCAATCTGAAAATATTTGTCGATATTGTTGTGCCAGGCTCTTGGTGTCTGCTTAAGTCCATAGAGTGCCTTGTGAAGTCTATACACCTTATGTTCTTGGCCGGCAACTTCAAAACCAGGTGGTTGACAAACGTAGACCTCTTCTGATGCAACCCGCATCGCTTCTTTTTATTACTTTTATTGCACTTGTCGTTTATTTTTGTGACGCATGCCTTCGCGCATTTTTTTTATTATGTTGCGTCGAATTGTATTGCGCGTGTTATAAGCGCTTGGGTGTTACTTTGTATCGCGCATGTTGCTCGCGCATTTCTTTTTGGCTCGTTGGTGTGACCGGCCAACGAGATCTTAAATGCATAGGTCCGGTATTTTAGGGGATAGATTAGCTTAGGGCAAGTTTGTAAGAATTAATTATTTTGTAGGGCTGCTAATAGCAAATTTGGCCCAAACCCTAAATTGTATTGCTATAAAAGTTCCCCCCCCCCCCCCCCCCCCATATCTTCTATCGGGAGCTGGGAAAAGAAAGGAACAGCCGCAACTCACGTGCCTTGTTCCCTTTCTTTCAGCGCCGCAACCCCCCCTCTCCCGTTCACGCGACACCACGTTCCCCTCCCTCTCCAGCCAGCGTCAGTGACGCACCAAGTCATGCCCTCTGTTGTCGGCGCTAGCTCCAACCCGTCGGCCTCCCTGCATCTCACTTGCAACGCCGACGCCACTCCAGCCCGTCGGCCTCTTTGCACCCCCTTGCCAGGACGACGCCAGAACCCCCCAAGTTTCCGGCGACCTCCCATGCACCATCCTCCGGTGGGTTCAGGGATCCTCCGGCGTTTTCCTCCACTTCCCGTCAGCCCGACTCTCTGCTCCAGCACCCACTGCTACGGCCAGAGCTCCAGCTTGCTCCCAGCAATTCGTCTGCAACCTGTCACTACAGTTCCCGACAACATCCAGGCAAACCGATCCCTAACTGCTCCTTCACCTTCCAGGAGACCCCCCCCCCCTGCTAGTATATCTCTTTGGGCTCAATCCTTCAGTTGCATTGTTATGCCCATTTCATTTAAACGAATAGTTAATTATAACGAGCTTGTCCTAATTAATTATCTCCTGAATTGTTGTTATTTCCAAACACGTGCGTGCCACCTCTTAATTTATGCGGCTGTTGAATTGAGATTCATGGCGTTATTACGTTTGTATGGCAGCCTTGCGCGCGCGAGCGACGCCTAGGTCGTTATAACTATTAAAATAGCCCGCGAAGTCCTTTCACGCCATAATTATTTAAGGATCGCATGAATTTTATCCTTTAAAACTACAGCCCTAGGTTTGAGATCACATCAACTTCACTCAGTTCACCATTAAGGAAAGTTGATTTTACATCGAGATGATATATTGGGTATTCCATTTGTACTGCCAGAGCTAGTATTAACCTGATGGTAGACTGTCGAGCAACTGGCGCAAAGGTTTCAGTATAGTCCTATCCAGGTTTCTGGCAGTGCCCTTTGGCAACTAAACGAGCCTTATGCTTCACGATCTCCCCTTCCTGATTCTGTTTTGTCTTGTAGACCCACTTCAGGCCTATAATTTCTGTGTTGCTAGGTCTGGGTGCCATGGTCCATGTCTTATTCTTCTCAATGCAGTCCAGCTCTTCTCTCATTGCATTTCTCCATTCTTTCTCCTTCACAGCTTCTTCGTGTAGGATTTAATCCTTCACTTCAAAGGTTGTGGGTGAAGATGTGAGAAGAGCAAAGTCATTTCTTTGGTATATCTCTTGCAGTGAACGGGTGTGTCTAGGCGATGATGATTCGAAATCTGATTCTTCGGGATCTGAAACTGATTCAGTTTCCCTGCCATGGAGGGGGCTGGGGTGAAGCTCCAGCTCAACCGGCACCTCAAAAGATGTAGTATCCTGGGATGAATCTGAGCCCCAATCCCACCCGTTAGCTTCATCAAAAGTGACATCTCTTAAAACAATGATCTTGTTGGTGGTTGGAATAAGAAGTCTGTACCCCTTACTTTCTTCAGTATACCCAATGAACACACATTTCACACTTGATGGTTCCAGTTTATCTCTTTTGGTGGTATTTTTGTGTGCATAGGCAATACACCCAAACGTTTTGAGATGGGAGATGTTTGGTCTGAGGTTGAATAAAGCTTCATAGGGAGTGGAATTGGAAAGCCCTCTTGTGATGCTCCGATTTAGAAAATAGATTGTTGTAGAGGTGGCCTCTCGCCACAGTGATTTTGGACATGTGGTTTGTGTGAGCAAGGCCCTTCCCATTTCAACAAGAGTCTTGTTTCTTCTCTCTACTACCCCGTTTTGCTGAGGAGTTCCTAGAGTGGTGAGTTGTCTTGAAATTCCATTTTCACAGCAGAACTTGGTGAACTCTGCTGACAGAAACTCACCCCATCGATCACTCCTGATAGCTTTGATCCTTCTTTCACACTAATTTTCTATTTGAGCTTTAAACACTTTGAAAAAACTGAGTGCCTCAGATTTGTGAGTTAGGTAGAAGATCCACATGTATCTGGTATGATCATCGACTATCAACATATAATACTCCCCCCCCCCCCCCCCAATGTTGGTGTACTTGCAGGTCCCCAGAGATCAATATGAAGCGTATCTAAGGGTCCTGATGTCTTACTTACAGCATTTTTTGGAAAAGGTAACTGGTGGGATTTGCATTGAGCACAGGTATCACACTGGGCTGGAATGGTTTTAATCTTGGGGAACCCAATTACTAATTCCTCATCGTGAAGTTGTTGTAGAGTTTTGAATTTTTTGTGCCCAAGCCAATGATGCCAAAGTCGTATGGGATTTTGCTGATGACCCTCGTGGACTGCTAGAATTGTGGGTGAGCAAGGTTTTAGAATGATGGTATAAATGTTATTATGATTCAGTCTAGCTGAGGCTATAGTGGCTTGAGATTTCTTATGAACTATGGCACATATGTCTTCATCAAATACCACTCAGAAACCTCTTCTAGTCAGCTGACCTACACTAAGTAGGTTTTGGGAGAGGGTAGGAACAAACTGAACATCCTTAACAAGTTTTTTTCCAGCATTTGTTTGAACAGCAATGACTCCTCTTCCTTCTACTTTCTCCTCCTTACCATCTCCTAGTATTACTTCTGATTTAAAATTTTCATCTAGTTCCACAAAATAGGCTATCTCATTCACCATATGGCTTGAATACCCGCTGTCGATGAACCAAACTCCAGGGGTATCAGTGGTGAATGAGGTACGTGTGAACCGATATTCTTCCTCTCCCTCTAATTTTGTTGTCTTGGCTTCTTCTTGAGTGTTATACCAGCATCTCTGAGCAAAGTGGGTTTGAACTTTGCATTTTTTACACCGGAAATAACAGTCCTTAGTTTCATGGTTTGATTTTTTACATATTTTACAACCATTGAACGATGATGGGGGTTCTCTACTGTATTTGGTTTTAAATTGGTGCTTCATATTTCCTCCCTTCTCAGTCCTTCTTGGTATTTCAGTTTTGTTGTCAAGATTCATTTTGATTTGCAATACTTTGTCCCGGTTTTCTTCTTCTGCAGGATATAAATCCTCGTAGGATTGCAGTGATCCTAGCAGTTCTATCACGGTTAGTGTCTCCAAATCGTGGGCTTCTAAAATGGATGAGACAATATGTTTGTGCGTTTTGGACATTGAGCGGAGGATTTTCTCGACAACTTGTTGTTCTTCTATCACGCCACCTAAAGATCTGATTTGGTTTACTAAGCTGGTTATTTTTTCACAAAAAAATTGAGAGGACTCACCTTCACTCATGAGCAGAGCATCAAATTGTCGTCGTAGAGCAGTTAGTTTAATTTTCACCACCTTCTTGGAGCCCTTAAATTCATTTACTAGCCTCTGCCATGCTTCCTGAGCCGACTTGGAGCCCATGATCCTTGGGTAGATGCTAGGAGAGACACCTTGTTGAATAAGGTGGAGTGCCAGCGCATCCCTCATGCTCTCTTCCTTTGACACTTTGGGTTCTGCTCCATCAGCCGCCTTCCCAGTCGATTGAGGACCATTTGAGACAATGTCCCAAAGATCCTGAGACCGCAACAGGGTCGCCATCCGGTCGCTCCAAAACTTAAAAGACACCGTTGTGAACACGGGATGGAAGTGTGGGTGATGCTGGGAATGTTGGTAGATGATGACGCCGCCATGTCGGAGAAGTATTAGTGATGAATACAGTTCCCAGGCAAGAAAACGGTGCTTTGATACCACTGTTAGGAAAAACAGAGTAAAACGCAACAAGGAATAGTGGTTTTACTTCAGGTTTCACACAGATTTTATTAATTATATAGCTGATACAGGGCTACAGAGATTTATAGGCTAATCCTGGAATAATCTAGACTGAAGAAGTAATTGCAATTAGGGGACAGCTACAACAAGACAGGTGTTAAGTACTTTCAATACTTTTAAAGTTCCGCCGGCTAATATTTATTATGGTGCAGATTTTCATCTAACACTGTGCTCTTCCCGCGAGCCTACTATTTAAATATGCGTCTAAGTCAGTTGTAAAACTTGGATAAAGTTCTAGGAAAATGGTCGTACCCTGGTTTAAAAACTTTAATGAAATAGAAATGTACATATAGATGACAAATGCTGGGCAATAGTAAAAAAATATTGTTTTCGTGTTTCTTTATTTAACACTGCTTCAAACTACCTTAGTTGCACTTGAACTGACCTGAATCGAGCACTATTACTTTAGTCTGGATTTGGGATCATGTATCATTACTTTGGGGATGGAAAATGAAGTGGGAGATTGTTTGATACCTCATATCTGTTGTATGGTGGATGAATGGATAGCATACATGAACTAGAATGAGTTGATACCTAATATTTGTCATATGTTGGATGAATGGATGGCCTAGATGAACTAGAATGAGTTGACCCATTTTTAGAGCACTTTGAAACATTTTAAGACTATTTTTGGCAGATCTGGACAATTAAAGACCCACTTCATTCGTCGGTTTTTTATAATAATTCTTTGTTTCGACTGCACGATTATGCAGAAATGCTTTCAGTTGCGTGCCCGACACAAAAACTGTCTCTCCCATTATCCGGATCATCAAACAATAATAGAGGAATGCAAATGTTAAAAGATCAATTCCATCTGCCATGGCAGTCGGGAACCTACAACCGTTGATCGCATCCGACATTCGGGGACCCAGATTCGCTCCCCGTCATGTAATTCAACACATGGTTAAAATCGCGGGACCACGCCCCCCTCCACGACAACAATGTTAGAATTGTCGACGGAAATATGAGGCTGGCTCAAGCTGCATAATGTGGAGTTCGAAGACATCGACCTAGAGCTGCAGTGGATCTTTTTGACTGCATTTGAGAATTGATAGAGGAAGATTATTCCATGTTCAGTTTAAATACCTTGAAGATTATTCAGTCTTCTGTTTAAATACCTTTCTTACTATACTGCGTTTTCTATTTTGCCAATTTTGTTATTTAGCACCTCTTTCTGTAAGTTCTGTTCTTTTGTGAGAGTAAGAATCCATGGATGGTTTTTTCTTGTTTCTCATTTTTATTCTATTAGAGTGAGCATGACAGAGTCCGAGATATGCTTTGATAAAACTGAGGTTTGAAGAAACGGAGCTACTTTCCCAGGGCCTGTATGCCGCTCTGGCTCCGGCAGGCATATGTCGTCCACCATTCTCGCTCCGCTGCCAGAGGTCCCGCGAAACAGAGCCTTAAGGATGGCGGTGGTGGCGGACCTACTTGGGATACAGACAGACCAAGCACTGGATACTTGAACCTTTTACAGGATCTAAATGAGCAAGTAGCAAGAGATGCCAGTTTGACAACTATAATTTATTTAGAAAAGCCAATAAGAAAAACCCTGAACTTTTAGTTTCAGCACTTTAATTGAGTAATATTGATCATTTGATATCCATTTCTTTCAGGGATGTTCAATTTTTTCCCAAACTTCATCATTGGAAGGATCCATGAACGAAAACCTTGACAAACTTAAAAACAACATTCAAAACGATCACTGAAAAACTAAAATTTCATGGAGAAGAATAAACTGCAATCCTGAATCATTACGTGTCGTTAATTTGTAAAACAAATTAACGTCCATCATTCTATAAATTTAAAAAGAAAACGGTCCTAAGCATTCAACCAGGTAAAATCCGGATTCGAAGCCTCCAAGAAACCAACCGAGCCCTCGCTTCAGAGATACCTATTCGTGGCGAGAAGCCCGGCGCAGAAACTTCCAAGGCAACACAAAAGGTCCATCTCTTCGACGCCATGCTCCTCGCCGAAGCTTCTCATACTGAAATGCAGCATCCAAATAGAGAGAGAGAAGGGGGAGAGGAAGAAAGAAGGCTTACGGCAAATAGAAACAGAAATCGAAGCACGAAACCAGCGCTATAGCAATCCCTCGACGGAGGTTCGGCCTATTTCGTCGTCGGCACAAAAAATCGAGAGCAATCGGCACCAACAATCTTCTCAAGAGAGCGTGAGAGAGAGAGAGAGAGAGAGAGAGAGAGAGAGAGAGAGAGAGAGAGAAGAGAGAGAGAGAGAGAGAGATGTCGATCGCGCTGGATGTGCGCGGGAGAAGCAGACGATCTCGAACGGTACAGACCGAAGGGGGGCAAAAGCGGAATACCAAAATATGTAATAACCGACCGACGCAGGATTGCCGTAGAAATCCCATGTTTGTTTATGAACGCTGTCATTGGCTAGATTTTTTTTTTAGGCGGTTGTTATTCGCAAATAGTGTTTGTCTATTTCTAGATTTTGTTTATTTACAGATATTTTTGTTATCCGTAAACAAAATATTGATCGTATTCTTCACCTTCCTGCCACATGGAGAGAATAACCCTAGCTATCTAAATCTTCCTAAACAAACCCTAGTTATCTAAACCTTCTCAAACAAATCGAAATCGCATGAACAACGAAGAAATCGTCTTTCTTCCTCAACCCGGTCTCTATCCGCGCATTTATTTTATGAATCACGACCGTGCACACATTGAAGTGCTCAAAAGGTCGTCAGAGATGTTCCTTCGTTGTCGAGCCCATGCTCAGGAGAGCAAAAACAGCCACAGATCAAATTTAAAACTGGTCTGCGGATAACAATTTGTAAACTCATATTAAATTACAAAATATTGGTCTGCGGATAGACATTTATGGTCTGCGAATAACAATTGCCTTTTTATATTGGCAAACTAAGAAAAAAATAGAGTTAATATTAGCAGTCCGGAACTGGCTATTCGCAGTCCATCACTATTCGTAGTCCATAAATTTTATTTGTAGTCCAAAATTATATTTGCATCCCGCTCGCAACCCAAATAAGCGAAACACTTTGCTGATTTATTAAGTACTAGAAGCATAGAAAAACATCTTAAAGACAAACAATTTAAAAACCTAGCAGAAAAACAAGTTAAATGGCATGCATAGAGAAATTAACTCTAAACCAAGTTAAATGACATGCAAACCTTCCTCTAACCAGAAAACTGACTACTTTTTTGAGATTTTCGCTCGATAATTTCCTTCTTTTTTGAAGGTGAATCGAAAACGACGCAGTCGATTGAACTACTGCTAGAGTTTAGGCAACGGGAGAGAGATGAAGATGAGGTTATTTGATGGGGTGCGATTAATGAGAATTGGACTGCGAATATAATTAGGATTTTTACAATTTTGGGGTTGTGAATAGAGAGAATTGGGCTGCTAATATCAACTCTAAAAAAAAGACTTGTTAAAGGCACCGCAGTTTTGGCTAGTCGCACCACAATTTCTATAAGTTATTACGCGATTTTTGGAAATACATCTTGTACATGCATTTTTAGGAAAAATGTTCAGCACGAAAGTTGTAGATCTCGAGAACTTTTCCTAAAAATGCACGCACATGATGTATTTCTACCCTGATTGAAACATGGGCGTAACTATAGCGATTTTTTGGAAATACGTATTGTACATGCATTTTTAAGAAAAGTGTTCAACACGAAAGTTGTAGAACTCGACGAGATCTACGACGTTTGTGTTGAATACTTTCCTAAAAAAGCATGTACAAGACGTATTTCCAAAAGGCGCATAATAACTCATAGGAATTGCGGTGCGACTATCCAAAACTACGGTGCCTTTAACAACTCCCTAAAAAAATTTCAAATTGGTCTGTTAATTTTGGGCCTAGTTTCAAAAAGGCCTTTTATTTTTCATTTGTTTCAAATAAGTCTCTTAGCTTTTGGTCTGATTTCAAATATGTTAATTAACAAATTGGTCCATTAATTTTGGGTCTAGTTTCAAATAAGTCATTTAATTTTCATTTGTTTCAAATTAATTCATTTACTGTATATTTTATTTCAAATAAGTTCTTAAACCACCATTATTTAAATTACTAGGCATTGATGAATTCTTTATGTGCTGATAAAATATTTTTTTGTAATTATCTAATAAAATTAATTACTATTTTTTCTAATTTATAATTTTTTTAATTAATTTTTCTCAGCGTACTATAAATTTATATTCATTCACTAGAAATAAAAAATAAAAAAAATAAAGATTATAAAAGTCAGCACTCAATTGAAATATCAAAAAACTGAAGAAAAAAAACTCAAAATATAATAATCTTTGTCACACTTATTTCCACTAAAATATAAGTTAATTAGTATAAATAATTGTCACCGAGAATGCTACGTTTTTTATTTCTTTCATTATTTTTTATATTTTAATGTATGCTAGCTTTTATAATCCCTACTTTTTGTTATTTATTTTTAATAAATGGATAAAAAATTATAGTGTGTTAAGAAAAAATAATTATTATTTTTATTATATAATTATAAAAAAATATTGTATTTGCACAGTGATTGTCAACGTCATGTCAATGCTCCGTCAGTGTCTAGTAATCGGAATAATTGTGATTTAGGAACTTATTTGAAATAAAGTGTAAATTTACGGTATCAATTTGAAGCAAATGAAAATCAAATTATCTATCTCAAACTGGGTCCAAAGTTAAGGGACCAATTTAAAGAAAATAAAAATTAAAGAACCTATTTAAAATCAAGCCAAAACTAAAGGGACCTAATTGTATCAAATGAAAATTAAAAGACCTATTTGAAACTAGGATCAAAGTTAAGGGACCAATTTGGATATTCAAAATTGATTTTTTATCCAACCTAATAAGACCTAAAGGCAGCCCAAATAAAATCTATCTCAATCGGCCAACCATTACTTCTCCTGATACCCTACTCCGCTCGATCCCTCACGTCGCTCCTGTCGCGATTCCCACACCAGAACGTCGCAAACCGCTGGAGCTTCCTCCCTCCTAGAGCTGCCTATCTCGATTGGACACAACTCGCCGACCGACTAGAGCCTAATCCCACCGAGCATCCTGCCTTTGGACCAATTTGGATTATGATCGACTTCCTTTAGGTATTTGACACCCGTTGAGCCTCCTTTCCTTTTGTAAGCTCTCTTGAATATTGGATTTGAAGCCCTAAACCGTCAGCTGACTTTCATGTATAGGAGATTCCTTAAGTGTTGTTGCGGGTCGCTCAGGGTGCTCTGGTAGATCGGTCGAATTGAACCCCCTTAGCTCGGAAGCGAACCGAGCGCGCAAACAGACAATTAAAGATTAGTTGAGTACACAGAGACTTTTTAACGTGGAAAACCCGGAAATGGTAAAAAACCACGTGATCGGAGTTGTGCCGACCAAACTCCATTATCTTCTCAGAGCTTACAATTAGGTACTTAGAAGTCGAGCGCAACAGACCGCCGCTCGTTACAATAATAGAGAGAGAGAGGGAGTTCCGAGGGTGACAGACCACCTCTCGGAAAACTAAGTATTTTTCCTTCTGAAAACTGTGGGGAACAAAAGTGAGAATGTTCCGGGGAACGAAAGTGAGAATGCTGAGTCGCCTTTCGGGATGAGGGAAATCTTCAAGTCCACGAAGGAGATCTTCAAGCGCCGAAGGAGAATTCCGTGAAAGTCTTCAAGGAGCTCTCCCGGGTGCAGAAGGCAAGGTCCTTTGAAATGAAGCCCTGGGGCTCCTTTTATAGCTTTGGCTGGGGGTAGCCCAGTAATTTCGCCGTTGTAACCACCGTAACCACCTGGCGGACGAATCATATTTTCCGGTTCGGAGCACACGGATCGCCATTTTTCGTAAATGACCATCTTGCCCCTCGGGCAGTTCGGGCAGTTCGAGCATTTTTGTTGGAGGCGAAAAGGGCGACAGATTGTTTCTGAAATCTGAGAAGCTAGAAAGACAAAATGTGAACATGTCAGAAAGACAAAATGTGAGCATGTCAGAATGACAAAATGTGAGCATGTCAGAAAGACAAATGTGAGCATGTCAGAAATGCGAAAATGTTCCGGGCGCGCAAGCGCGCTCTGAAGCGTTCTGAGCGTGCAACGAACACGGAAGTACTCTGAATGCGCTTAGAGGCATTCTGAGCATGTTACGAGTGCGAGAGTGCCCTGAGCGGAATCCGGGGCCTAAAGGGCGCACACCGAGCTTGGGGAGGGGGGGACGCGCCCGAACCCCTCTACGGGGAGGGGATTTGACCGCACCCAAGGGGTGCGGTTTGGCCACACCCTAAAGGGGTGCAGTTATGGCGATGCGCGGTGTTCGGCTGGGCGTGGGTCTGGCGGTGGATTTTTTGATTCCTGCGATCACGTTGATGGACCTTTGACTCCACTACCACCACTTCTCTTTAGTGGGGTTTTTCTCTAGACGCACTCCAAAGACTTTATGGATTTATAACAAGTGTGAAGCCGAGGGAAACCCTAGTGGCCTCATTGGTTAGCTTTTAACTCCAATTTTTCTACTTTATTTTTGCTGGGTTCATGCTTTTTATTCCTCCACATGAAAATCTTATGGTTACAAATATCAACGTATTTAGGGTTGTGGATGTCATCAATGGGTTGTGAATGTGACCAATGAGTTGTGAATGCGGTGAATGTGTTGTGATGGTGTGAACGTGTTGTGAATGTGTGTTGAATGTGTGGCGAATGTGTTGTGAATGTGTTGTGAATTGGGAGTACGTTGTGAATGTGAAGTGAATGTTTTGTGAATGTGTCCTGATTTCTTGGTTTTAATTTGTATTATCGATCCAAATTATACCACGGAGGAAGAAATTTTGACACAACATAATTCAATCAAGTTTTTAGTAGTTCCCCTGTACCTAAATATGACCCTATGGTCGCTTTAAAATCATTTGGTAAACCACTAAATCCTATGAGATTATACATACACTTATATCTTAGTCTAATAGATTCTAATTGCTCTACGGGAGAAGAAATTTTGACACGAGAACCTATGGCCACAATTTCACCAGCAATTTAAATATAATTTTTATGATTTTTTATAACACGAGCAGTCGTGCACGGGAGACCCCGTGCAGGGCGGCGACATTCGGCGGAGGCGGCGACATTCGGCGGGGGCGGATACATTGATCGTGACGGCGACATTGGTCCTGAGGCAACATTGGTCGTGGGGGGGGCGGCGACATTGGTCGTGGGGGGCGGCGACATTGATCGTGGGCGGCAACATTGATCGTGGAGGGAGATAGTGGTCGTGGGCAGCGACATCGGGCAGCGAAAGTCGGCGGGGGCGGCAGGGGCGGCGACACTCGGCGGGGGCGGTGATGAGTCTCATTTATATACACATATTTGGACTTATCTGGGCTAGTTTTCACGCACTTGCACTTCATATTTAGTTCATTAATGCTTATATTTCACTTGTTCACTCTTCTCACACGAAGTGCTCATTTTGACTCATTGTGGTGTGCAATTGCGTGCTATTCTGCTGGGGGTAAGCACATGATGCTCCACATGTCTTTATTTTGTTGTTATTATATATTTATGTGTGCTGGTGGTATGTTCCCCAGCTTGTTGGTTTATATTGCAGGTGGGCGGATCTTCATTCTATGAGAATTGTAACCTGGAGAAATCGCACGGTCGTGCGATTCCTTGAAGCACGATTTCAACGACCGTGTGATTCCTATGGAACTTATAGATGGTGATCTGCCCCCGGCTCGTGCGTTTTGTTCGCGCACGGTCAGTTTTGATCGTGCGTGAGCAAAATCGCACGAGTTTCCCTCTTTTATCTAAGAATTCATGTCATTTTGCAATTTTCCAGATCGCACGGTCGTGCGTTTATCCTTCACGCACGATCTGGTCGATCATGCGCGTTCATTTGCGGCCCAAAATAGCATTCTGAATTTGGTCGTGCGTTTTTACGCACGGTCGTGCGTTTGGTCGTGCATGAACAAAATTCTGCAACTTCTCTATTTAAACTGCGATTTTTAGGTTTTCAGGATCCCGATTTTGTTCCGCGATTTCTTCCGCCGGAAGGGGCGTCTGCTCCATTTTCTTCCACTATTCCTCCCCCTTTTGCCCGAGGCCACCTCGCATCATCCAAGCGCTTCAAGGAGAAGATTCTACACTCATCTTCATCGTCAAGCTAGGAGTTATTCGCATCGGACGTGGCCGGATTGTAGTTTACCGGAGAAGACGGGTCCATTGGGAGGAAGTGACAGCCCTCCTCTACCCCGGACGATATCTGGGACCGAGCTAGGACGCGGATTGACAACCCGACGATTCCTACCGTGAATCTACAGCAAGCCTCCAGATTCGGTTGTATCTCTTGCATTTTTCTCCTCTTGGACTATTGTTGTTAGTGTAATCTTCTCTATGTTGATGATGTTGCACTCTATATTTGTTGAACTTCTTGTTATATATTATGAAATGTTTTCATGCTTTATGAGTGCTTGAGGTGTGCTTTCATGGTGATTGTGGTGTGAGTGTTTGGTGTTACCACACTAGCAATTGCCAGTGGCGTGCTTGTTGACGAGGTGCTTGCGACCATCATTCCGCCGGTGCGCCCCCTTCCATCCCGCTTGCCTACTCGTTCATCTGCCTAGTAAAGCGTGACATAGCGGCCCGTGTAATCCATTCGCCTAACGAAGCAGCGCACTCAAGGCCTGCACAGTTCAATTCTGCTTGCCTACTCGTCCATCCGCCCTTGCGAAGCAGCGCGCTCAAGCTCTGCCTAGTCTCCATCCCGCCAAGCAAAGCATTACATAGCGGCATTGCATAAGAGTAGTTTAGTTATTTTCTTTTATTTCCACAAACCAAATCACCCCCTTTCGCACCCATCCGACCTAAAGGACTTCGATCTCAAGTCCTTCCTCGAAAGTTAACTCCACCTTACTGTGTTCCTTCGAGATTCGATACTCGGGGATTCACTCCTCATTTTATATTACTTGAACGATCGGTACACTGCCGTTTCGTGCCGCAGTCTAGCTACCGCCTACAGCGGTGTGCGAGATTTGCGCATCAGGCGGCGACACTCGACGGGGGCGGGGGCTGCGAAACTCGGCGAGGGCTGCGAAACTCGGCGGGGGCGGCGACACTCGGCGGGGGCGACGCCAATCGGCGGGATTTGGGCGGGGCGTCGCCAATCGGCGGGGCGTCGCCAATCGGCGGGGGCGACGCCAATCGGCCGGAGCAGCGCCAATCGGCGGGGGCGGCGACAATCAGCCGAGGGCGGCGACAATTGTCGGGGGCGGGGATAATCGGCGGGGGCGGCGACAAACGGCGGGGGTGACATTCGGCGGGGGCGACATTCGGCGGGGGCGGCGGCATTCGGCGGAGGCGGCGGCATTCGGCGAGGGCGACGACATTCAACAGAGGCAGCACCATTCGGCGAGGGCGACGACATTCAACAGAGACAGCACCATTAAAAGAACTGTCCGAATCTCTTTATTGAAATGAAGGTCGTCATATTTAATTTCAATGTGCATTATTTTCCAAAATTGAAATTATTTTCCAAAAAGTAAGTGGTAAATAATCTACAGAGAAATAAAAGCAAGTCCAATTGAGAGGAAAGGACTCCTTATAAGAGGAAGAAATAATCTATATTCGATGAATCTCAATAACAGTAATGAGCATAAAGCAAATTGATACATATTATTACTTGCTCTATCTTGACAAAATGAACAATCTCCACCAAAATACCCATAAAAGCACATGAGACAATATCCAGATCGAAGGAATAGGATGAATAAATAGGAAAATGATAGTAAAATACACACATTAAAATACACCACTTAAATTTGATTAGAATGCATCATATGTAGAATGAACCTCTTTGAATAAACTAAATATATTTTACCCGCAACAAAACTGCAACAATGCAAAGTAAGCACACAAATAAGTTGAGAATTTGAGAATGATGATTGAAATAATTAGGAGAACATAAATATTATTTTAAGGACAATGATATAAAAAAAGGGCAGCCAGACTCCACATGGGTCAGCGGAAGTCTTCTATGATCTGAGACTGAGGTCGAGTCGTAACCGTTTGACCGGTGAAAACAAGTCTCCCAAAACGGAGTTTTAACCTATTTCCGTGGAGTTGATCTCAAAGTAGAGCGGATTTTCAAAGTAGGTCATGTTTGACGTTCATCTTCCTTGACATCAAATTTAAGAGGGACTAAAATATACAGCCATGAAAATATCAAAATATTTGTTTTCTACCTCCATTTGTATGTGTCCTTGACATCAAACTTTAACAATTTTCCCGTGAACTTAAAACATTAAATAAAATTGAGATTGCATGTAAAAACAAATTGAAGATGTCTTATAAAATCTTGTTTATTAAAAGAAGACATTAAAAATGAAATAAAAAGCCACAAAAATTTTATTTATATCAAGTTACCAAAACAGAGAGAGAGGAAGTCTGAAGAGAGAGAGAGAGAGAGAGAGAGAGAGAGAGAGAGAGAGGAGGAGGAAGAAAGAAGAGGCGGTGGAGCTCACAGATCCAGGTTGTCTGAGCAGCTTCAAACGAGAAGAGCACGCGAGAGAGAGAGTGTGGATGCAATGACAATGTAATCTTGAATCTTTGTAATGGCAGATAAGCGAGAGAAAAAGGAATATGGAAGTGAAGCATATTTTCCGCGGACTTGAAGACCTTCATATGCAGGCTTTTTTGGCGAAATTTTTTGGGTAGGTATGCGCACCTCCCGGAGGTGCGCGAGCATATCCGACCGTAGGATCGCGAGATCCAACGGTGCAGATTATGTATTGCGGGAGTATTTCATATTTTTGGAGGAGTATTACAGATGTATTGCATCTCGACCGTTGATCGCGAGATGTATTGCATCTCGACCGTTGCGCACCTCCCAGATTAGGTACGTATACGTATCGAAAACGGGTTCCTTTTCTGGTGCCTTGATGGTTTACGGCGGGATTCAAAACTTCATCTTCCCCGAGCATTTGGCGTGAGGGCGTGGAGCTGGCTAGATGCATGAAATTACCATAAAATGGAAATTTTGAGAAGAAAGTTGAGTTTTTAGGGGGCATTTTGAGAAGAGGGAATGTCACACCGTCCTACTTTAATTCTACTTTTATCTTCCCTTATATAATAAAGATATAATAAAGATATGTTAATTTATAAGATCAAAAAGTGGATATATAGTTCATTTAAAATAAGATTTCAGCTTAAAATAATTCTAGAAAATTAAATGATGGTTTTTTAGCTCTTGCCCAATGAAAATTATTTAGAATTTTATGGCGGGTCTATATAAATTATTAAAAAATATCAAACTCCGTTTGCATAATTTGAACTCTTCGAGGCGGTAATAACTCGTCCATTTTTCTCTGAAACGGCTCGAGTAAATTAAATGCCGCGAGGAAACATTTCAATCTCATAAAGAGATGTAATTCAACTTAATAAGGATACATTGAATAATTATCGGGTTCAATCGACGTAAAACCCAACAACGCCTAAAACTCATAATATCGATAAGTTGGGCGTCACAACAAGATCTCGTTGAACTAAAATCTTTACTGCTCAAACTAATAACTGAAAGTGCCGCTCGAAGCATCCGAATGAGGATCAAAGTGAAATCTTCTATCTGTTGCCCCTAGGTAGGTATAAATAGGCACCCTAAGGAGTAACTACGGGAATCGAGTATCCGTGTGCACGAAACGACCCGTTAAGCCTCTGAACCCTTTTATTGTCCAAATATACATTAACAATAACTTCTTGGAACGGAGATGTATGTCTCCTTGAAACGGAGATGAATTCTTCCTTGGAACGAAGATGAATGCCTCCTTGAAACAGAGATGAATGCATGTCTCCTTGGACCAGAGATGGAAATTGAAACTCAAAGGACTTTGCAAAACTTTGGAAAAGAACATGTTTTAGAATGTCTTTTATTTCTTTCATTTACCGCTCTTAATTATTTACCTTTTGCACCTTTTATTTACGGTTGGTTTTGACCTATTGTTTTGTTTACATTACGGTTTTAATATTAACCTCTTTTAGAGTTAACATGAAGATGGAACATTCATCCAATGTTAACCCTAAATAATGCCCGAACTCGATCAACGCTCTTTAATTAGTAGAGCAGTGCGATCGTGTTCGATGTCTTAGTTGCTTGCTGGGTCGTTATATTGTTTAGTATGACAAGCAACTGATGGGCTCGAAATGCAGTGTTTTGTATCTGATTCAATTTTTATGCTTATAATGCTTCTTATTTATGCCTTGCAACATGATTGTTGTGGAGGGCCGGTTATGCCCATAAGTCGTTCGTACTAGTATGAGAGAGTTGATGACTCTTGGGCACTATGAAGTGTATGAACCCCGAGTGGTTATCTTTTATTTTATAATGCCTTTCTGGTCCCTCCACTAGTTAGCATGATATTATTATCGTTGGATGTCGCTCACATCCCCGAGTACACCAAGATGTACGATATGGACTGGGAATTGATGTACGGTCATATCAAAAGTGGAGAGACCGACCATTGTCACTGTTTTGCTATGGCAGTGAAACCCACATGGTTAGCTACCACGATGAAAGCGAATGTCGAACTATGACGACATAGAGAGTTGTAGCGGGTTATGAATATTTATTTTGAGTACATGCACGCTAAATACAATATAATAGATTAAGTGCTTAGATTGCTTCACCTTTTCAATTCTTATTACCTGCTCAATCCTTGCATTTCCCCCTACATTTATTTCTTGCATAGATTAATAATTAATTTTGTTTAATTATATATGTTTAGATTATTGTATAATCTTGTAGATGCTCCCTCTCGTCCTCAAGTCTTAGAGTTTCTTGAGGAGGAGGTGAGAATTCTACTAGTTTTTTGACCAATGTTTGTCATTGTACTATACCATTTTAGGGGACGTCCAAACCGAGGTCTTGCTAGAGATCGAGGGCATTCCAATGATAGAGTCAGCTCCTGATGTTGTAGATACGACCGCTTCACCACCTATCTTCTGAGATGTGAGATATTAGATAGTGATATTAGCGAGACTTTTGTACTTTTGCTCTCGCCCGGTTAGAGCCGATATGTAAAAACTATGACCACGTCTTTGTTTCATATATTTAGTTTTTCTGGTTTTTTTTTTTCTGCTCATAATGTATATGGATGTGATGATGTTCTCTTTAGCCTTACAAGTCGTTTGTTCTACGTTTGAAGAGCGAACACGTTTACCCATATGGATAGCATAGAGCGTCCGCCTTGGGCAAAAAGTCCCATCAACCCGGTCATTTTTTTTGGGTGGGGGTGGGGGTGGGGGGGGGGGGGGGGGGGGGGGGGGAGACCTTACAAACCATACAATCTAAAGAGACCATAATTTTGATTTTCTAGCATGTTCATATATGTATGCATGTAAATTCACGTAATTTTGTAACTCACATGAAAGGGTAATGTAGAGTTAGAGTTATCTTTTTTTAAGGTTGTCAAGATTTTATGAGGTTTCATATTGACACCATACATCTCATTCACACTTTGTTGCTCGGTTTCATTTAACATCCCTGCATAAGAATGTGCTTCAAGGTGGGTCATTTCATAGTTATGTGTGCCGCATTTCACTTCAACACTACATTCAGTACCAACTGAATTTCATGTCTTTTAAGCAGAAAGGACATCAATGTCGCTTACAAGACGATTTCCTAACATTTGTATATAGAGTCTTGACTGTTGAAGACAAAAAGATTCAGGCCAATGCAGTCGGAGGCTACTCACCCAACAGTCCAACGAGAAGGCTTGACTGGCAACGACGAAGAACTAGAAGAACAACAACAACAGGACCCCAGGCGCTGCGACAGAGAGGTCCCACCACGTACCCAGAAGCTCAAAAGAGACTTCCCCTACACAACCAAAGATGGCCGAGCAGGGTACGAGGAAGGCACCGACTTGGCTAGTATCAAGAGTGACGGTCAAGGATGACGGGTCCAAGAGTTCGAAAACGGGGTTCCAGAAGCTCAAGATCAGGTGCCAATCCAAGTACCTATGAGGTCCTATTTATAGGAAAACCAA
Organism: Dactylorhiza incarnata; assembly: GCA_033032865.1. NCBI lineage: Eukaryota > Viridiplantae > Streptophyta > Magnoliopsida > Asparagales > Orchidaceae > Dactylorhiza > Dactylorhiza incarnata. Next base: position 951,319 of record JAWHQI010000358.1, on the reverse strand, counting down.
AAGGGATGGGGGACTTATTTATACCCCACCCAACTCGACAACTAAGCGACATTGAGGCGATCTCGCTCGGAGATAGGCGAGTATCACCTATGGTCGCCCACCTCTTGGCGAGTATCAGGGTTACTCGCGCGAGCTCACCCATACTCGCCCAAGCCTCCTTCTGCTCCTGCTGGCTGAGCTGTCTTGTGTCTTGGACTGTTGACATCTGTGTTGACCCTTTGACATTGACTTCTGCCTACGTGGCTTTGAATGGACCCACCCTCGAAGAATAAGGGTTGTACGTTGACACTTTCACCGTGATGTTTAAATCCATCTCTATCACACCCAAGCATTACTCTAGACAGTGGCAGAACTAGAATTTTATCTCAACCCATGCATACTTACAAAATCAAGTTAAGCAAATCACAAAAGAAGATGATGCGTGAGCATAAAACAGGGAAAAACAAAAAGCTAAGAAAATAAATCACGAAAAAAGAAGACTAGGATGACAAAAAGCAGGGGACGATAAACTGTAATAAAAAATTGAAGAGGAAAAAGAGTTATCTGTGCTGGCAATTGAAAAGAAGACGATACAGTCCATTGAGGGTTTTAGGTTAGGACGCCGAGCCATCGACACCTCCAGCTTCCACAACATCGTCGGGGAAGACTCGACGGACATTGTTTACGCTCGAGGAAGAAGAATCAGAGCAAGAATAAGAACTCACATGATTGGATCACAATAATCATCCGCCTCTTGGAAAAGTCATCTCCCCTATCACCTCGAAGAGGAAGCCCATGGTGGTTGCCATGGTTGAAGTGAATGTTAGGCTACTTTGTGACGGTGATAACAAAGGGGGAATGACGTGATTTTTGAAATGCCGGCCACATACAACTTACAAACAATAGTTTTTTTGTAGGTTTGTTTTTTAGCCAAAGATGACTGGCTAACCTGTTGTTGCGGGTCGCTCGGGTGCTCTGGTAGACCGGTCGAATTGAACCACCTTAGCTCGGAAGCGAACCGAGCGCGCAAATAGTCAATTAGGGATTCGTTGAATACACAGAGAGTTTTTAACGTGGAAAACCCGGAAAGGGTAAAAAACCACGCGGTCGGAGCTGTGCCGACCAACTTCCACTATCTTCTGGGGGGTTACAATTAGAGACTTAGAACTCGAGCGCGACATGCCGCTGCTCGTTACAATAATAGAGAGAGAGAGAGTTCCGAAGGTGACAGACCACCTTCAGAAAAATTAAGTCTTTTTCCTTCTGAGAACTGCAGAGAACAAAAGTGAGAATGCTGAGTCGCCTTCCGAGAGAGCAAAAGTGAGATGCTCCGGAGAACAAAAGTGAGAATGCTGAGTCGCCTTTCAGGATGAAGGAAAATCTTCAAGTCCACGAAGATCTTCAAGCGCCGAAGGAGAATTCCGTGAAAATCTTCAAGGAGCTCTCCCGGGTGCAGAAGGCCAGGTCCCTTGAAATAAAGCCCTGGGGCTCCTTTTATAGCTTTGGCCGGGGGTAGCCCGGTAAATTCACCGTTGTAACCACCGTAACCACCTGACGGACGAATCATATTTTTCGGTTCGGAGCACACGGATCGCCATTTTTCGTACTCGGGCAGTTCGGGCAACTTTGTTGAAGGCGAAAAAGGCGACAAGCCGTTCCTGCAATCTAAGAAACTAGAAAGACAAAATGTGAGCATGTCAGAAAGACAAAAAGTGAGCATGTCAGAAAGACAAAAAGTGAGCATGTCAGAAAGACAAAAAAGTGAGCGTGCCCGAAATATGAAAGTGCTCTGAGCGTGTTCAGAAGCGTTCTGAGCGCGCAACGAACATGGAAGCATCCTGGTCGTGCTGTGAGGCGTTCTGAGCGCGCAACGAGCGCGAGAGCGCTATGAGCGAGCGCGCAACGAATACGAGAGCGTTCTGAGCGAACGGAGAGACGTTCTGAGCACGCAACGAGCGCGGGAGCTATGAGCGCGCAACAAACACGAGAGCGTTCTGAGGGAACGGAGAGACGTTCTGAGCGCGCAACGAGTGCGGGAGCGTTCTGAGCGCGCAGCGAACACGAAAGCGTTCTGAGCGAACGGAGAGGCGTTCTGAGCGCGCAACGAACACGAAAGCGTTCTGAGCGAATGGAGAAGCGTTCTGAGCGCGCAACGAGTGCGGGAGCTCTGAGCGCGCAACGAACACGAGAGCATTCTGAGTGTGCTAGGAGGCGTTCTAGGCGGAATCCGGAACCCGAAGAGTGGGCGGAGAGCTAGAAGAGAGGGGATTTGCCCCAACCCCGTTACGGGGGAGAGTGGCTCGGCCGCAACCTAAGGGGGGCGCGGTGCGACCGCACCCGAGGGGGGTGCGGCTTGGCTTGGCCGCACCCCAAGGGGGTGCGTCCGTGCCGCACCCAAGGGGGTGCGGCTTGGCTTGGCCGCACCCCACATGGGGTGCGGCACGGCCGCACCCAACATGGGGTGCGGCTGGGCCGCACCCTAAGGGGGTGCGGTTTGGCCTTACCCCCCATTATGGGGGGGTGCGGCTATTCGCATCCCACTAGTGGGGTGCGGGCTAGTCGCGCCCCAGTAGTGGGGTTCGGCTATGGCGGCGTGCTCTGTGTGTTTCGTGCGTGCTCTCGCACTGGCGGTTGGCGGCGGAAATGGCGGGTTCGGTTTCTTCAACAAGAGCGATCATGCGTTGACCGTTGACCCCACCTCCTTTTAATGGAGTTTTCTCTAGACGCGCTCCAAGGCCTTTATGGATGTATAACACTTGCTATACATTAATTTTTTTTTCTAAAAATCTCATCCGGGCATGTGCCCAGATGTGTCATCACTTGGTTCAGCCAATCACTCTGGGTCTTGTCATAGATGTTAATTTGTCTGCACTTTTAATTGTAATCTCAAAACCAGGATCCTTAGCAACATCACGGGCCCAACTAATCAACTCTCCCTTAGCAGTAAAACTCATGATAGTTATAAAACAGCAACCGAAGTTAAAAATATTTTTGTGTTAAAATTTCTTCATGCGCCGACGTTTGAATGTAAACAAGTTAAAGCCCAAAAAGCAAGACATAATATATATCAAATAACAATACTATATATCAAACAACAGATGCAAAATGAGATACAATTACCTAGAATTTAGGGGTTTACCAATCTCAAATTTTTCTCTTTTTTCAATATAGTATAGATACTAAAAATGATTTGACTAGCTTTACAAAATGTGCGCGTGTTATTAACACATTTGAAAAGCGAAGAGCACGAAAAAGAGAAACGTGGGAAGCATCAAAGAGTCCGCCCGAGAAGCAGGAAAGAAGAAATCGCCCGCCCGAAAGCCGTACGATTGCTATAAATCCCGCGCCCGTTCCGCCTCCTTGACATCCCGCCGTCATCGATCCTCCGCCTCCCTGGTTATTGTTAGGGTTTCCCTCTGCATTGACCTAGGAAAAAGAGAAACAGAGGAGCCCTTTAATGGCTTTCTCCGTTCTCCTCAGATCCGCGGCTCTTCTTCCCGAAGCTTCCCTCGATTACTTCCCATCGGATCCAAGATGTCGAGCTCCGGAGGCGCTCAAGGTATCACTTCCCATTCTGGAATCCTTCTGGTACTCTTCCATCAGCTGCTGAAAGCATTTTGCTTCCTCTTTGTTTATGGCACGCAGCCACCCTTCATCATCAACTTTTTTCTAGCATCTTTCCCTTAATAATTACTTTAATCATGAATATACTTTCTTAATTGCATATTGATTGTAGCTAGATTATTCATACTCGCTTCGTTTTGATGACATACCTTAATTTTCTATCTCCCGGTAGGTTTTTTGTCGCAGCAGCGCATCTAGTGCCGGTTCTGCACGGATTCGTTCAAATGCTTTCAGTTCTTCCCTTTTTTTGGAAGCTCCGTCAGCACAGTTAAGTAGTTTAACGATTGTTATTCTCATTACGAGCGTTTTAGTGACCTTTTGCATCTGAAGCTTTTGAGTAGAATCTACCTAACAAAATCGTGTATTTACGTTCGATGATTTCCAGGAGACCCAGTGAAATAGGGTTTCAACCCATCAAAGCCACAACAGTGGAAGCACCACCTATTTTCCCCAATAATCCTCGTTAGTTGAGCTGGATACTGATTTTTTTTTTAAATTTTTTCTTGTTATGTGATATATGATTTGTCTATTTTTTTTTTCTATTAGGATTATCAGGTGATGTGAAGACTAAGGTTGGCATCAATGGTACACACCTTATCTCCATTTAACTCCTTGGTCAGAAAAAAAGATTTGGACCAAAATCATGATTAACTATGTACACTATTTTTTGCTTGTTTGTGATCTTGGTTTACTATTCTGTCAACAAATGAACAAAATTGCTAATGTTTTCGTGGCATGTTGCCCAAAAATGAATAGAGAGTGTGATACGAATCCGGGGGATCTCATCCCAGGGCAGGGATTTGCCCCATGTATACACACGTCGCGTGCGTGTGCCGAATACGGCGTAATACAAGAGGAATTATCTTTAATGGCAACTTCCATATTATTGCTTTCCTATTGTTGTTTCCTATTATTGTTTTTCTTGCATTTAAATACTTTTCATTGCCACACTTTCTATTTTTGTTTCCCACCTTTTGTATCGAGTCCCTCCCCTATATAAGGGATGTCTCACATTAGAGTTAGTATGCTTGTATTAGCTTTTGTTGAAAGAAATTTTAGAGGAATACGACCTAACATATTTCTCTTGCCGCACTCGTCGGCCCCCTAACAATTTAGTCCGACCTTGCCGCTCGCACATCACACTCCACGTGCGCCTGTCCGCGTTCTGACGTGCTTCCCTCCCCTCCCCCGATTGCGGCCCTCCCCTACACGCCTCACTATGTGCATTCAGTTTCGTCGCACCGTCGATCGACCCTCCATCTGCTATCGCCCGCCTCTTCTGCCTCCCAATCTACTCCGATCAGCGAGATCTCCATTGATGCATGCCCCCAACCCGCCGCACGACACGAGACAAGGACTCCCCCCTCCGCTGAGGCCCTCTCCGACCGCGTCGATACCTCCCTCTCCGACCTCCAAGTCGCTGTACACGAGATCCACTCCTCGCCACCAGCACGCCACCAGCACGCCACCAGCACACCACCGCCTGCTCCATTATCTGCCTCCACCAGTAGCGCCGTGGGGCCGCTCAACTCTTTTCCGTCCTCGGACGAACCGCTTGCACACCACCTTCGACGCCGAAAAATTTCAATTTTCGATGGCCTCGATCCTCTGGGCTGTTTAGCGCGCGCGGAGCAATATTTAGACCTCCAAGCCACCCCTGACTTCCAGATGGTTCCTCTCGCGACGATCTACATGGAAGGCTCTGCCCTTCATCGAGTTCGCTGGCTACGCCAGTTCAATCCTACGCTCTTGTGGATGCACCTAAAGGAGGAGATAATTCGCTGTTATGATACGCGCAACACAGGAAATCCCTTTGAACGATTGAGCAATGTTTGCCAGACGAAGTCCGTTGACTCCTACGTTGCATCAATTAAATTTAATTTCATATTCCCCATTAAGTTATAATTTAATTTTAATTTCAAAAATTAAAATATGGAATTATAGTTTCAGAATTTAAAATTAAAACATTTAAATTATAGTCATTTTTCAATTCTTGCCCTAATTACTATATTATCTAATTTGACGGACCTTTTCATTTAAGGTCTTATTGGTCGGTCACGCCAATAAGCCATACTAGGGTGTGCGAGCGCGATACATGACATAAGCGCGCTGATAACATGCGCCAAAATAAAATAAACATGTTGATACGCTCAAAATAGATCTACGTTTTAACGCAAGTGCACGTGTCGAATCAAGTAATATAAAGTGAGAAAAGATCGTTCCCTCGGAGAAGTGATTAATTTAGTGCTCGTATGTACTAGCTCTACCTTTTCAATAAATTCAAGTGGAATGATTAAAGTGAGTTTTTAATAATGAAAAATTAATAATGATAACAAAACTAAACAACGCTTACTTAAGATTACTCTATTCAAACTAATTGGAGAAATATCAGTTGGAGAAATAATCTTGTGTATTGTTTTCCTTTGCTTATGGTGATGATTTTTATGATGAATCTTTATGAAATGTTTGGTTAATTATCTTGCAACGATTTAAAAGTGGATGTCATCATCTCTCGATCTCTGAAATTCATATTCTTAATTCCCCTAGTTATCTCTAACTTAGGTGGAAAAGACTATCATAAAGCACACAATCGATGTTGCTAGCAAAAGATGAAATCTCTTTCTACCTTTATGCTATATTGAAATTCATGATACTTTCACCGCTCCTCTCTCGAATCTCGCAGTGCAGTATAAAAACGGAAATTTTGGTTAAAGATTTACGCGACTCCTCTCTCGAATCTTGCCGCATAAAATAAAGCAATCATCTAGTCTGACTCCTCTCTCGAATCTTGCCAAGTAAATTAAAGATGAACTTAAGCCAAACATTACAAGAGTAAAATCATAAATTCAATAAAGATAATATTCCAAACATCCATAAGGAAATTAAAATCAAAACATCATAACAAACAAAGTACTAACAACATACAAGATCTATGAGATTAGTTCATGATGGAGGGATGAAACCAAACAAGAAAGATCTTACTAGACAGCTTAAGAGAGTCAAATGATGCAGGAAATTCCACTCAAGGATGTGCACAATCCGTTGAAGAATCAGTTCTATCTCCTTCTTCTCCACTAGGGTTTTCGCAAACCCTAGTTCTTCTTTTTCTCCAAAACTCCTCCTTTTCCTCTCCAATTTCGTATCTCTCTTTTACTGGAGGTTATTTCCTTCCTAAAACGAGCAGCCCAAGCCCAAGAGACGCATCCTTCCATAATTAACTTTGGCGCAAAATTCGGATTTCAAATTCTTAAATCCGCCAGATTGTTGTAACATCAAAAAATGGATGTTATAACAACTTGAACCGGCAAAAATAGATCTGTCCAGCTTTTCTTCTCCGAGTCGATTTATTCGGCATTTCTAATAAGAAAACAAATAATTTTAATCAAATGATCCATAATTTAAATAAACATGAATTTATTTATATTTTATATTCATTTAGATCATTTATTCCATTTATAATAAAATAATAAGTCAAAATAAAAGGCTAGATAACTTCTTTTTATGAGTTATCACACCTCCACACTTAAACTTTTGCTAGTCCCTAACAAAGATCATTCAAATTACTGGCTTGAATGAAGAACTAATAACATAACATAAATTCAAATGATCTTTCATCCTTGTAAAAAAAATTTAATCAAAGCATACTCTAAAAATTCGCTTTACTCAATTGATAAGCCTACAATCAATAAAAATTCAACCATTCATAATTCCATTAACTTGAATAAAAGATAATGCTCAAATAAGATTTAAGTGCGGTGAGTGTTAAAAAGAAATTTACTCCCATGCAATATTTCTTATTGAACCTCTGCATTTATTGGAAAGGATAAGAATATGCTAAGCTATTAATTTTAGTCTCCACATGACTTTGGCTTGATTCGAAATTTATGGGTAACTTTGATAGTGGAATGACATTCCCTAGTTAGTAATCTTAACAAGTTTGCCATAATATGGGGTTTATCAACATATATTTTTTTTCTTTTCATAGTAGGGATCATTCCAAGTACATGTGTACATACCTAGGCCACATATCACTATGATGTTTTTTTTTAAACTTTTTCTTTTTTTATATATCACAGTTGGGATCATTCCAAGTATGTATACAAATACCTAGACCACATATCAGGCCACATATCACTATGATGCTTTTTTTTAAACTTTTTCTTTTTTTATATATCACAGTTGGGATCATTCCAAGTATGTATACAAATACCTAGACCACATATCACTATGAAATTTAACCATTTTTTTAATCAAACACCCATAAATGTCTACTTATTAAGATACAACTAGTAGGAACATAGAGAATTTAAGCATAGAATAGTGTATATCAAAGTGGTAAGGATAAGACTCAAAGTATTTAGTGGATGCTCGAAATGGATTAACTTCCTAAACTCAAGTCTTGACTTACATCGTTAACTCAGTTCTTGCTCACCCTCCCTGGTATTTGCAGAAGTCAATATCAAAAATTGCCTTGGTCGTAAACAAAAATTTTGTGCATGAAATAATTGCCTAAATGAGCATTATCCAAAAAATTCTTACTAACTTCAAATTCATGAATTGAACTCCTAAGATTGTAAAACCATACCAATTAATTATCATTGAACACTTAAGTAACTTGTTGATTAATAAAAACAAGAATTAAGATCATAAAATTCATGTAAGGTTGATTTAATCTTCACTCAAGTGGTAGGGGTTGTTATATTACCCCCACCTCCACACTTAGACTTTGCTAGTCCCTAGCAAAGAGACTATATCATGCAAAATCTGGAATGGAGCAATAAACAAAAATAATAAGATGTCAAAAATTGAAATAGGAAACTCCCCTGAATTGAATGTGATGGAAAGGATGTTCAAGACTTCGTATTTATGCTCCACCTCCACACTTAATCGTAATAATAAGGCCTGCATACTCAAAATGTCTAGAGTGCATAGATATTAAAGCAGAACATAGTCAAAGAGATCATCAAGATGAAGCTCAGAAATTATCATAATATCATCTTAATATGAACCACATTGCACCATCGTAATATTGAAAATCAAGAGAAAATATAGCTGTTATGAACTCAGCCATCATAATATGAAAAATTCAAGCCCCCAGGCATTACTAAATTTCACCAAACATTAATAAACATCTGTTAATCAATAGCATATGAGTGTGGTGCAAACTTGAATAAAACAAACCCCATACAAATTAATTTCCTATGGTAAGAGACCGTCCAGTTATCATCAGAATTAGATGTAAAGCAATGTGGTTAGAACATGTAAGTAGCTACTTTAGGATAGCAGCATAATACAAAATAAATCACAACAAACAGGCTTCAGGGCTAGATCATAATAAGCAGCAATAAAAAATACTCAATAGCAAAAGAGAGTGGATTGCAAATGATAAGTAAAAATAGTGCATAAAATGTAATCACACAGAAATCATCAGCAGCCACCATAATGCTATTGGCTCAAAATAAATTTGCCGAATTGTTCATAGCATGATCAAGAAATAGTTCAGAGCAGAAATATAATATAATAGATGGTGCATAGGAAAATCATAATGACGGAAATAGTTCAAAGCAAAAATCATGGAAAGAGGCATCATGCCTAGTCTTCTTCATCGTCACCATCTGCTTCGTCTTCCGCATCATCAATGTTTTCAGTTTCTTCCTTTTCTTCATCAGAGTCCTCGTCTGTGATTTCCTCACCTTCAATACCTTCTTCTTCCTCCCATTCTGAATCGGGGCTCACGTCGCCTTTGTTGAAACAATGTACCGGATTCAGTTTACGTCGGTCTTTCGTCATTAAGTAACCCGATCGATCCCATTGGCCGGCCATTTGTATATTCGGAACAGGAATTGGGATCTTAGCTTTCATCAATAAGATAGCTTGGGTAGCCCGAATTTCTTGTAGTTGTGAGTCAAAATAAAGATGCTGGCATCTTTGATACTCTTTGAGGTATTCTAAATTCCGCATAGTAAACTCAGTGGCCCTGCTCAAATCTACTAAAATTAGTCCAGTGTCCGCAAGCTCAGCTCGTGGTAACTTGATGGACTCATCAGTTCCCTTACCTTTTTCTGCCTTTACATTAACCTCTATAACTGTCTTGGTTGTATGATGCTTCACTTGGGTGATTAGATCATCAACATACTCATCTACTCCTGCATTTCGACATAGGTCAGTGATGAGGGTCGGGAACCACAAATGTTTAGGCTTTTCTTCATCAATCTTTTGCCGCAGTTGTAAACTGATAATTTTTGCTAGATCAAACTCCATCCCCGTCATGATTCCAAAGAGCAGAGCAAACCTATCCATGGTGACAGTATTGGGATGGCGTGTGGGCATGATGCTTGCATTCATAAATAGCAGCCAAACCTTCGCTTCCCGCTTTAAACAAGTAGTCTTAATAGCTTTTCTTGCTCGGCTGACCCATTCTGGTTGTGGTGTGCAGCAGCAAATCTTAACCATCTCATCCAAACTGACATTATTCAGAATGTCTGTATAATCAGGGAAACCATGGTCTTCAAGACCGAACATGTCACTTAGATAAGCGGCTGAAAAATCTACCTTTTTCCCTTGCACGGTTACGATTTCCCCATCCGAATTCTTCGCATTTGCATAAAATTCATAAACCAAGGGGAGTATGGCCTCTGACCTAGGATGACAGAATGACTCCCATTTTAGAGTTTCAATTTGTTCAACGTAACAGGTACTCCATGCCTTCTTTTCTAATTGAAGCCTCTTTAAAAAATGCAAGGTATTTCTTTCAACATTTGGAACCTTCTTTCAGCCGACGGAGTAAAATTTTTTCCTAATTCCTGGGCTACACTCTTTCCCTTGCCCCTCTTCTTTCTTTTCTTAGAATACTCAGCCTAAATCGAAAATGAGGCCAAAAGAAATCAACCTCTAGCAAAGTACACTGCTTAGCATGAGGGGGAAGGTTAGGGTTTTACCTCCTTTGGCGTTCCAGCCACCTCCTCGCTTTGATGCCGACGCACCATGTTGTCGAGAGTGCAAGGATCGTCTCGCCTTCTTGTGAAATGCCTGCTACTTCGATGTTCTTGTCCGTCTCTTTCTTCTCAAGAATGGCCGCCACTCCTCCACAAAATCGCCCTTCACCGCCTTTCTTCTCAGCGGAATCGCCCGAGACGAACTCTAACCTAGCCGGTCGGTCGATGAATGAATAATAAATTAGGGCGGCTGTTGATTATACCGGTGATGGGATCGAGGTAAAATTAGGGCGGTTAAATTAGCCGCGGTTAAATTAGGGCTGTTAATAAAAATCTCGTTCGACGAATGCCTATCGTCGCCGCGGTTTAGTATATTTCGAAATGGGTTCGACGAAATGGGCTCACGCCAGCGGTTTGATTCAAATCCGGTTCGATGAACGCCGAACCCTGGCCGCGGTTTAATTTAGACGTTGGTTCGACGAAATTTTAATACATCCGCTATTTTAATAATGATCGGAATTGGGTTCGACGAACGTCGAACCCATCCTGCGCGTGAAATCATGAAGGAAACCCGCAAGCGAGCAATGTTATAACAACTTATTTTTGGTGTCGTAACAATTTTGTGCAGCAGTGACAATGTTGTAACAATTATTTTCAGTTGTTGTAACAATTGCCTTAGAAAAATTTTTTACTCAGAAAAATTTTCAGCCTACTTTCATTTCTTCCTTTTCTTAGCCGAATTTTTACCTTTTCTACAATTCCTTCATGGTCATCATCTTGTGCTCCATTTCTCACTCACATATCCTTTACTAAGTTAACAACATATAAATTTAAAATATTTCATATTAGATGGGTTGCCTCCCACTAAGCGCCTAGTTTAATACATCCCGGCAGGACGCTCTTCTCTTAACTTCCTATTGCAAATGTATGACCATCGCATCACGATGATCATTATCCTCGTAATACTCCTTGAGTCGTTGTCCATTCACCTTGAAAATCGAGCCATCTTTCTCGTTACAAATTGTTACCACTCCATATGGAAATACTTCCTTGACTCGAAAGGGCCCAGACCACCTAGATTTCAATTTTTCAGGGAATAAACGCAGTCGCGAATTGTATAAAAGGACTAACTGTCCTACCCCAAATTCTCTTTTCTGTACCTTAGCGTCGTGCCATTTCTTTGTTCTCTCTTTATATAACCTAGCATTCTCGTACGCATTGAATCTAATTTCATCCAATTCATGTAGATGCAACAGTCTATTCTTACCCGCCTCTTGAAAATCAAAATTTAATTTCTTTATTGCCCAGTAGGCTTTATGTTCTAATTCTACAGGAAGATGACACGACTTTCCATATATCATCCTATAAGGAGTCACTCCTATGGGTGTCTTAAATGCGGTGCGGTACGCCCATAACGCATCATGTAGCTTTAGTGACCAATCCTTACGATTTGTGCTTACCGTCTTCTCAAGAATTGACTTTGTTTCTCTGTTTGAAACTTCAGCCAAGCCATTAGTTTGTGGGTGATAGGCAAGGGCAACTTTATGCGTTACACCATATTTTTTTAAAAGTGTTTTGAACTGTGAATTACAGAAATGTGACCCTCCATCACTGATTATTGCTCTCGGAGTACCAAACCTAGTGAAAATGTTGGACTTGATAAATTTCAATACTACCGATGCATCGTTCTTTTGCGTGGCTATGGCTTCGACCCATTTTGAAACATAATCTTCCGCTAATAATATATATAAATTGCCATTGGAGTTCACAAAGGGTCCCATAAAATCAATACCCCATACGTCAAAAATTTCAACTTCAAAGATGTTATTCAAAGGCATGCTCGCCCCTCGATGGATGTTCCCCGTCTTTTGACATCGGTCACATTTCTTGACAAACATATGCGCATCCCTAAACAAGGTTGACCAGTAAAAACCAGCCTCTAACACCTTCATAGCAGTCCGCTCCCCCATAAAGTGTCCTTCATAAGGTGATGCATGACATTTTTCTAGAATACTATGTACCTCTTCTTTTGATACACACCTACGGATCACTTGATCAGCACAAATCCTAAACATATATGGAGCATCCCAAAGATAGAATTTTACTTGGTGAAGAAAACGCTTCCTTTGCTGATAATCTATATCTGGCGGAAATACGTTACTTACTATAAAATTAACAAAATCTGCGTACCAAGGCGTACTATTCGTATGTGACACTGCTAGTAATCGCTCATCAGGAAAGTTTTCACTAATCTCAATGTTCATGTTTTTCTCGTTTTCATTTTCTAGTCGTGATAAATGGTCGGCTACCGGATTTTCTACTCCTTTGCGATCCTTGATTTCTAAGTCAAACTCTTGTAGACGAAGGACCCATTTAATAAGCCTAGGTTTTGCGTCCTTCTTATCTACTAAATATCTTATAGCTGAATGGTCGGTATAAGCTATAACCTTGGAATTTATCAAGTACGAACAGAATTTGTCAAAGGCAAATACAATAGCTAATAATTCCTTTTCCGTAGTGGTATAGTTTATTTGGGCATCAAATAGTGTTTTGCTAGCATAGTAAATAACATGAAAAACCTTATTCTGTACTTGCCCTAAGACTGCTCCTACTGCAAAATTGCTAGCATCACACATAATAGAAAATGGTAATAACCAATCCGGAGCAATGATGACCGGTGATGAAATCAGACTTTGTTTTAAGATGTTGAATGCCTTAAGACATTCCTCGTTAAAAATAAAAGGACTATCCTTTTCAAGTAAGTGACTTACATGTTTAGAAATTTTTGAAAAGTTTTTTATAAATCGCCGGTAGAATCCAGCATGACCCAAAAAACTACGAATTCCCTTAACATTTGATGGTGGTGGAAGTTTTTCAATGACTTCTATCTTTGCCCTGTCTACCTTTAAACCCCCTTTTGATACTTTATGACCAAGCACAATACCCTCACGTACCATGAAATGACACTTCTCCCAGTTGAGAATCAAATTGGATTGTACGCATTTATCTAAAGCTTTCTTCAATACTACTAAACATTCGTCAAAAGATTTCCCAAACACAGAAAAATCGTCCATAAAAATCTCAATACCATCATCAATCAAATCCGCAAAAATAGAAATCATGCAACACTGAAATGTGGCAGGGGCGTTACATAATCCAAATGGCATTTTCCGAAATGCGAACGTTCCATACGGGCATATAAATGTTGTCTTTTCCTGATCTTCCGGTGCCACCATAATCTTATTATACCCGGAATATCCGTCCAAGAAACAATAATACTCAGTACCTGCCAATCTATCCAATACTTGATCGATGAATGACAACGGAAAATGATCTTTTCTAGTCGATTTGTTCAATTTTCGATAATCCATACATATTCTCCATCCCGTTACAGTTCGAGTGTGTATCAATTCATTATTTTCATTTTTTACAACTGTGATACCTCCTTTTTTCGGCACACATTGAACAGGACTCACCCATTTACTATCGGAGATGGGGTAGATAATACCCGCGTCTAACCACTTGATTATCTCCTTCATGACTACTTCTTTCATGGGTGGGCTAAGTCTTCGTTGAGGATCAATAGATTCTTTTGAGTTTTCTTCCAACAAGATTTTATGCTTACAGATTGACGGACTGATTCCTTTTATATCAGCAATCGTCCACCCCATTGCACCCTTAAATTCCCGAAGTACCTTAAGCAAATTTTCTTCATTTCTTTCTTCTAATGATGAGTCTATAATGACAGGTAACGTGTTTCCCTCTCCAAGGAAGACATTTTAAATTTTCCGGTAAGGGTTTTAACTCTAGTGTTGGTGGATCAAGAATAGATGGTTTCATTATTGTTGATTCGCTTGACCTATTTAATACTTCAAATTTCTTACCAAAAGGTAAACGTTCATAAGTGTCTAACGCCTTCACACATTCGACTATACCTAAATCTTCTTCATCTACTTCTTCATTAGTTAAGATGCTAAAAAGTTGATGCTCTAAATCATCTTGATCATGCAACAATGGAGTGGACATGTCTACATCTGCAATAGAATAACATTCCTCTTCATCATTAGAAAATTTCATGGCTTTAAGAATGTTGAATGTTACAGCTTCATCATTAACCCGCATTGTTAATTCACCTTTTTGGACATCTATGAGTGTTCGTCCCGTGGCTAAAAATGGTCTTCCTAAAATAATAGGGACATCTTTATCCTCATCCATGTCTAGCACAATAAAATCGGCAGGGAAGATAAATTTCTCAACTTTAACCAATACGTCTTCAACAATTCCCTTAGGAAATGCTAAAGATCTATCGGCCAATTGAAGAGTGAGAGACGTTGGTGTAATCTCTCCTAAGCCTAATTTTTTGTAAATAGATAACGCCATCAAATTGATGCTAGCACCCAAATCACACAATGCTCTCCCGACAAATTTCACTCCGATTGAACATGGTATTGTAAAGCTACCAGGATCTTTCAATTTTTGTGGTAATTTCTTTTGTAGTATTGCACTACACTCTTCAGTTAATGCCACTACTTCCTTATCAACAAATTTTCTTTTCTTAGATAAAATGTCCTTCATAAACTTGACATAACTAGGCATTTGTTCAAGTGCTTCGGCAAATGGAATGTTTATAGTCAATTTCTTAAAGATGTCCATAAACTTCTGAAATTGTTTATCAAGCTTAGTTTTCACTAGCCTGGATGGAAATGATGGTGGAGGGTAAATAATTTTTTTCTTTTTGTTATTTTGTTGTGTGACCTCCACTACTTCTGTTTCCTAATTTTCTATTAGTTGTTCCTCTTGTGATTGATTTGAATGGACAGATTTCTCTTTTTGTTTCTCCTCTCTAGCTTTTTTTAACAACCCATCACCACTAGAAATCTCTACTCCACTCCTTAAAGCGATGGCCTTACAATGACTAGTTTGTTCATCTCTTGTAGGATTAGGTGTTGTATCCGAAGGTAATGATCCAACTGGTCTCTGACTTAGCGCATTTGCTAGTTGACCCAATGTGGATTCCATCGATCTTAATGAAGATTCAATGCCTCCTATTCTAGACTCATTCTTTTGAAACATCCCTATAATCATTTCATCAGTCAATTTCCTAGGATTGAATTGGCTGTTTGGAGGATTGTTTTGCATTTGAGTTAGATTTTGATTGAATCCCGACGGTTGATTCATTTCTTGATTATTTTTTCACGAGAAATTAGGATGATTTCTCCACTCCGGATGATAATGATTTGCAAAACCCGGTGGCATTTGTCTTTGTTGTCCTCCCACATAATTTGCTTCTTCAGTTATTTGATTAAGTTATTCCACGGTAAGTGGTGTACTAGGTGTAGGTGTAGACAAAGAGTCTAACCTTTTATTAATCAGATTGAATTGGGATGTCATTTGTGCGGCTAAGAATGTTATTTGATCAACTTGATGAATTCCAGCCGGAGTATTGTTTCCTTGTCTTTCAAAAGCTTGATAATTATTAGATGTTAGATCTTCTAATATTGTATATGCGTCTTCAGGATATTTCTTCATTAAGGAACCCCCAGCGGCTCCGTCTACCAAAATCATAGTAGCAGTTTGTAACCCATTATAAAATGTTGAAACTTGTTGGTGTTGGTGTAATCCGTGATGCGGACATTTCCTTAATAACTCTTTAAACCGCTCCCAAGCATCATACAAAGTTTCACCATGATTTTGCATAAATGTGGTTATATCCCTAATTAGCTTAGCAGTCTTAGAAGGTGGAAAATATTTACCCAAAATATTTTCCACTAATTGATCCCATGTAGTTATTGATTCATGTGGTAATGAGTTTAGCCAATCTTTTGCTCGACCTTCTAAGGAAAATGGAAATAACATTAGATAGATTGATTCTTCAGTTGCTCCATTAAATTTAAACATGTCACAAATTGCTAAGAATGTCCGTAAATGAAAATTTGCATCTTCATGATTGAGTCCCCCAAATTTGTTATATTGTACTTGTTGCATCACTAAGGGATCCATTTTTAAATTATTAGCAACAATTGCTTGTCGGGCTATGCTGAAGTGCAAACCTCCTCCTAAATGTGTGTTATAGTCTCTACATGTCCTACGTGGTACAACAGGTTGACCATTCTGATCGACTTGACCCCCATTATCATTGACATTATTTTGTGCGTTATTATCCATCTCAGGATGAATAATATTAACCGTTCTGAACTCTTTTCTGTTTTGTTTGCAAGTGCGTTCAATTTCTAAATTTAACGGCAATAATTCAACGTTACGATATCTGGACATGCATCAAACGAAATCTTAATAAAACAAAATAAAACAAAATACTTGATCTCTAAATACTCTGGATTTACTAATATTGCAAGAAGAAAATCACTAAATAGTTGCACTTCCCCGGCAACGGCGCCAAAAACTTGATACGCCCAAAATAGATCTACGTTTTAACGCAAGTGCACGTGTCGAATTAAGTAATATAAAGTGAGAAAAGATCGTTCCCTCGGAGAAGTGATTAATTTAGTGCTCGCAAGTACTAGCTCTACCTTTTCTTTAAATTCAAGTGGAATGATTAAAGCGAGTTTTTAATAATGAAAAATTAATAATGATAACAAAACTAAACAACGCTTACTTAAGATTACTCTATTCAAACTAATTGCAGAAATATCAGTTGCAGAAATAATCTTGTGTATTGTTTTCCTTTGCTTATGGTGATGATTTTTATGATGAATCTTTATGAAATGTTTGATTAATTATCTTGCAACGATTTAAAAGTGGATGTCATCATCTCTCGATCTCAGAAATCCATATTCTTAATTCCCCTAGTTATCTCTAACTTAGGTGGAAAAGACTATCATAAATCACACAATCGATGTTGCTAGCAAAAGATGAAATCTCTTTCTACCTTTATGCTATATTGAAATTCATGATACTTTCACCGCTCCTCTCTCGAATCTCGCAGTGCAGTATAAAAACAGAAATTTTGGTTAAAGATTTACGCGACTCCTCTCTCGAATCTTACCGCATAAAATAAAGCAATCATCTAGCCTGACTCCTCTCTCGAATCTTGCCAAGCAAATTAAAGATGAACTTAGGCCAAACATTCCAAGAGTAAAATCATAAATTCAATAAAGATAATATTCCAAACATCCATAAGGAAATTAAAATCAAAACATCATAACAAATAAAGTACTAACAACACACAAGATCTATGAGATTAGTTCATGATGGAGGGATGAAACCAAACAAGAAAGATCTTACTAGACATGCTTAAGAGAGTCAAATGATGCAGGAAATTCCACTCAAGGATGTGCACAATCCGTTGAAGAATCAGTCCTATCTCCTTCTTCTCCACTAGGGTTTTCGCAAACCCTAGTTCTTCTTTTTCTCCCAAACTCCTCCTTTTCCTCTCCAATTTCGTATCTCTCTTTTGCTGGAGGTTATTTCCTGCCTAAAACGAGCAGCCCAAGCCCAAGAGATGCATCCTTCCATAATTAACTTTGGCGCAAAATTCGGATTTCAAATTCTTAAATCCGCCAGATTGTTGTAACATCAAAAAATGGATGTTATAACAACTTGAACCGGCAAAAATAGATCTGTCCAGCTTTTCTTCTCCGAGTCGATTTCTTCGGCATTTCTAATAAGAAAACATATAATTTTAATCAAATGATCCATAATTTAAATAAACATGAATTTATTTATATTTTATATTCATTTAGATCATTTATTCCATTTATAATAAAATAATAAGTCAAAATAAAAGACTAGATAACTTTTTTTTAGGAAGTTATCACATGTGCGAAAACATGCGCGATACAAATGCAAATAAAAATGCAGAAAATTAACATAAGGATACTTAAGTTGCATCAATGCCCCCCCTCAACCACCTCCAGTGGTATGAAGACGTGGTCTCGATTCGAAGCGTGACCGATGCCTTCAAATTACGGCTCTTTACGATCACCTTCAAGGGGAAGGCCCGCGATTGGTTCCATTAGCTTCCCCTGATCTCTATCTACTTCTTCAGTGATCTTCGCCACGACCTGATGTTGAGGTTCACCAATTGCAAGAAGAGGAAGAAGGGACCGGTGACTCTCTTCACAATCCGACAATGGGAGCAAGAGACTCTGGGCCACTACATTGCTCGCTTTCAGAGGAAATTCTGGAGACCTAAGAACTCGACAGGTACACACTATAGCTCGCCTTGATGTGCGGATTGCAGGAGGGGTTGTTCAAGCTCGAAATCGGCCGCGATCCCCCCACCGTCTCTTTCGAGGAACTTATCGACTGTGCCCCGTATATAGAAGGCGAGGCCACAAACCACTCTTTCTTGTCCTCACTAAATAAATTGACCCGTGAGAACCCGCCAGAGCTTATCTTGGGCCAGTGACTCGAGGCTGGCAGGAGGGTGGAGCGACGGGAGGAGGAATATCATCGTTGGCCGCCTTAAGGGGCGAGAGGGGCAAAACAAAGACATCTTGCACAGGTCGCAAAGCCATTATAGGGGCCGTCGTGTGGACCTTGACTTTTCAGGCGAGAGCGATTTGTTTTGCCGGAAAGGCGTCGGGGCGATGACCAGGGAGAGCGAAGCCCCTCTCCACCGCACAGCGCATTGGCAGTCGGAAGGCGAGGTCGACAAGGCAAACGACCCTAGCAGGAACACGAAAGACCGACACCCTATTGTGAGTTCCATAGGGAGCAGGGTCACGAGATGACAACATGCCAGGGTTTCTGCGATCTGGTGGATCGGATGGCCGTTGAGGGGAGGTTGTTGGAGAGAGGACCTGAAAGAGCCGCCTCCTACCTCGCAATGACCGAAGCTCGGGCTCTGGGCGGGACACTTGTGTGACCTCACTGTGAAGAACGTGAGGACATTGACACACGGGTCGACATCTATACGATTCACGACGGGCCAGGTCGCGCGGCCTCGCACAAGTAAAGCCTGCATTCTATTTATTGGAGAGACGTCACGTCCACCTCACTAGGCCCTCCCCAGATTGGCGAAATCGTCTTCTCGGCCGACGACATGACAACACATGACAATCTTTTCCACAACGCCGTGGTGATCAAAGCAACGATCGAGAACTTCATTGTTTCCAGGATCATGGTCAACCATGGGAGTTCAATGAATGTAGTTTCAAGAAATCTTTCGAGGCAATGACTGTGGAACCCTAAAGGATCAAGTTCTCAGACGGTCCACTATTCGGCTTTTCAGGCGAGAGGAATGAGGTCGAGGGAGGCGTAGAATTGGTCATCACCCTGGGTGGAACCACGGAAGCCCGCCG
This sequence comes from Dactylorhiza incarnata, assembly GCA_033032865.1. Lineage (NCBI taxonomy): Eukaryota > Viridiplantae > Streptophyta > Magnoliopsida > Asparagales > Orchidaceae > Dactylorhiza > Dactylorhiza incarnata. The sequence continues at coordinate 931,518 of JAWHQI010000358.1, read as the reverse complement.
TTTCGTCATTGTCGACACTCCGAGTAGTTATAATGTCATCTTTGACCGACCCCTCAATGCTTTCGAATTCGTAGCCTCGTTCCTACCATCAATTCCTCAAATGTAACATCGACGGGGTACAAGTTAGGGTTTGAAGTGAGCCCAAGGTGGCTCGAGAATGCTACCTGAACACTGTCAACATTCTCACCTGGAAGGAGGAGGCCTAAGTGGTTGATAGGGCCCTAGTGGATATAACGCGCCTCGAAGCTGCAGAGGAAATCGAGCAGATCGAGCAGATCGAGCTTGTGATCGGCAGAGGGGAATCTGGGAGCATACAGATCAGCCGAGAGTTATCAGAAGACGAGAGGACCGAGTTAGTGGCATGTATCCAAGACAATGCCTACGTTTTTACTTGGAGCGCCGCATACATGCTAGACATCGACGCTGACGTCACCTGCCACCGTCTCAACCTGGAACCGGACGTCCGCACCATTCACTAGAAGAAGAGGGCTATTGCAACGAATATGTCAGAACCCAACCGAGAAGAAGTTAAGATGCTGCTGGAGGCCGAGTTTATCTACGATATCCAGTTCCAGAGTTGGGTGTCTAATGTTGTAATGGTTAAAAAAGTCGGGGTGGGTGGTGGGGGGAAGTGGCGCATGTGTATCAATTTCACTATTTTGAATAAAGCTTGCCTAAAGATTGTTACCTCTTGCCTCAGGTCGACGCACTCGTTGGTTCGACGGTCTTTTTTTGTCATGAGCTTCCCTGATACTTTTTCAGGTTACCACATAATCTAGATGTACCCTTTAGATGCCCCAAACACCTCATTCGTCACAAACGGCGGCTGCTACTGCTATAAGATGATGTCGTTCGGTTTGAAGAACGCATAAAGACATACCAGAGAATGATAAATCAAGTCTTTAAAAACCAGAAGGGCAGAAACTTAGAGGTGTACGCCGACGATCTGCTGGTGAAAAGTAAGAGCGTCGGAGACCACCCAGGGGATCTCGCAGAAACTTTATCGACCTTGCGAATGTACAAGATGAGGCTCAACCCGGCCAAGTGCGTCTTTGGGGATAGAAAATGGAAGTTTCCCGGACATCTCCTCACGCCAAGTGGGGTTGAATCGAACCTCGACAAAGTCAAAGCGAATTTGGAAATGAATGCACCCCGGGATACTAAGAAAGCTTAACGACTTATCGAGAGGATCGCCAGACCCAGCCGCTTCATCTTCAAGTTGAGGGAAAAGTGTTCCTCATTCTTCATGACTCTTCGAGCCATATAGAAGTTCGAGTGGAATCCTGAATGCGATGAGGCTTTCTGCAACTTGGAGCAACAACTAACTGAAGCCTCTTTACTACAAAGACCGCAAACAAGGGTAGACCTCCTACTATATTTGGGAGTGGGGGCGGAAGCCGTGAGCTTTGTTCAGGTCTGCGAGGAAGGACTAAAACAACTACCTAGACATCACGTGCTACATAACAACTCGAGGCACATGCACACGAGTCATAGGTACCAAAAAAGAAAGACCAGTATTGACTTGGGTTGATGGGATTGTCGGTCTAGATTCAAGTAAACTTGTGAAGATCTTCATTGTTGAGCATGTGGATGTTTTGCGTATGTGGATGAGACGACGACACTCGCGATGTCTCCAAAGAATAAGTGAAGAATTTCGGGTTTAGTGTTTCACCTGGGTTCCTCGGGATCAACGCCTCAAACTCATTCTCAAAGGCGGGCTCCGTCATATTTATATGTCAGCCTTGAGATCGGCGATCGGATCCTATTAAATGAAGGCGAGCGATAGCGAAGAAGAATCCAAACTGGCTTTCTCTTTCTAAGAAGCACACTCCGGCCGGGGTGTGTGGTGTACATCAGTCAGGACCTCAGCATCAATTAAGACACTTGGGAACCACCCAGCCTTCTATGATCTCAGTTCAATAATTGAATCCCGTGAGTCGAGTACTGAACAGTGCTGAGACAAGGTATCCTATCCTTGAGACGTTGTCGTTCGCGCTGGTCTTGTCAGCAAGGAGGCTTCGATCGTATTACCAAGCCCACACCATCAAGGTGGTAACCGATCGCCCCTTCCGTAACGTCCTAGAAAGAGCTAAGCATTCTGGAAAGCTCGTCAAATGGTCTGTAGAACTTGGCGAGTTCGATGTAATCTACGTCACAAGGGTGGCGATCAAGGCGCAGATGGTGGCCAATTTTCTCACCGATTGTACAATATACTTCTTGCTATCATCACCGACAACGACCCTCAATTCGCAGGTATTGGATTGGTGGAATTCTGCGAGGCAATAGGGACTGACCTGCGTTTTGCTTCAGTCGACCACCCCCGCATAGGCCTGAAATTTAAAAACCGAAACCGCAAAAAACCGCAACACCGCACCGCACCGTTTTCGAACCGCACCGAACGGTGTGGTTGTGGTGCGGTTTTGATTATTGAAAAACCGCATAGTTTGCGGTGCGGTTCGGTTTTGGCCTTGTCGAAACCGCATAAACCGCACCGCACCGTATGATTATAAATATTTTATTTTATATCTTATAAGTTATAAATTTTTTACTCATTAATGTATACTTTCATCTTTGCTGTTTCGCATAGACATTTCTAGCTAGGTTTTTATATTTTTTATTAATATTTTACAATCTTATAAAGTTATATTTTGGTTTTTACATTTTTTTCTATATCTTTTAAGTTCAGAGCTCTCCATCTCTCATTTCTCCCGACCCACTCTCGTTCTTTACTGTTCCGCCAAAGCTAGGTCACGGGAAGCCGGAAGGAGTGTCTTCTCCGACGCATCGGCTCGCGACTCCTACTCACGCGTGCGAGGGCGGCTCTACTCCGGCGACATCTCTTCTTCGGCGGGCCTGCATGGGCTGATCCTCTCTTTCGCATCCGACGAAGGTGGAAGCCTACTCCACTGTGAACCGCTGCTTGATCTTAGGCAGGGTGTGAATCGACATCGTATTTAACTTCTATTAATGCATCACAAACTTCTTCCGATTTTACATTCCAGGCCTTTATAGAAATTGTCAAATTCTGCGATTTCTTGGGATCAAGAATTTGAATGCGGTTTTTAGAAACATCGTTTGCCGAATCCTTTTTGGCGGCATCACTCCGGCGCTGATCAGTAGCACTGTATCCAAACAATGATTCTATCATCTCAAGCACAAATTATTCCATTATTTCCATACAAGACAAACGAGTGATAAATATGAATTAAATACTACACATTGTGAGACATTGTGAGAAATACTACACATTGTGATAAATATGACTTAATCTGATGCCAAACCATCGACTGATCCGGATTTGCCATCACTTTATCCCAGAAGAATGGCTTCAGCTTGGTCTTGGCGTCACCACTACCTGGACATTTTGGTTTGGATCAACCTTAAAGGACAATGCACCATTCTTCTTCACTCTGTTTTTGTTAGTGTTGTTCTATTAATTGTTGAGTTGCTCGACATTTTTTTTTTTACTTTTGTTAAGTTGCTCATCAATTTATATTTTTATCATTCTTTGCAGTGGTTCTTTGGCGGCATCAATAATGATATGAATGTTAAAATTTATTGTGTTTAGGCCGCAAAAACCTATTTTAATTTTTAACAATTATAACATAAGAAAAAAAACCGAAACCGCACCGCAAAAACCGACTCCAAACCGCACCAATGTCACACCGCACCGCACGGTTTGGATACGGTGCGGTTTTGTAAAGTCAAAAACCGACCCTCTTTGGTGCGGTTGCGGTTTGGGCTCAAACCGCACCAAACCGCACCAGTTTCAGGCCTACCCCCGCAGTAATGGGCAAGTCGAGGCAGCAAACAAATTGGTGTTGAATCTTTTAAAAAGAAGGTTGAGAACCTGAGGAGGAATTGGGTGGAGCAACTTTCGTCCGTCCTCTGGGCCCTTAGGATCACCCCTAACACGACCACTAGAAAGACTCCTTTCAAACTATCGCATGAGTCTGAGACCCTCATCCCAGTAGAGTTCGAGGCAAGAAGCCCTCGTGTCATTGCTTCCCAGGAAGTCGGAGAAGACTGGCGGTTGGAGAATGAAGATGAACAGAAGGTCGCCCTAGATCTTGTAGAAGACCTCAGAGACCTCGCGGTGGCCAGATAGGAAAATATCAAGAGGAGGATGACAAAACACTTCGACAAACACATTTAGATCAAACAATTTCAAAAGGGGGATTTGGTACTAAAGAAGGTGGATGCCACTGGAAGATCCCTTGTCGGTAAGCACAATCCTAATTGGGAAGGACCTTTTCTGGTCTGTGAGGCACTCCAAACTGGGGCTACCGCCTCACCACACACGAGGGAGAGGAACTCCTAAACACATGTAGCAGCGACGATATGAAAAGGTAGTACCCATAGAGTCTCTCCATGAGAGCACCTGAGGTATGATCTTTGTAAACAATTTTTCATCCGGCTTTCTAATATTTACTCGAATAATCTAATTCTACCTAAGTTCACCTTTCTTGATAAGTTTATAACATACTCGACAAATTATCCACCTCGCCGGGGGCCCTGCGAACATGCGACAACCGAGAGTGTGAATTCTGGCGTCGAGCCGTCGATGCGACTTTCAGCTTTCTAGGAGTCCCACTGACATGCGACATCCGAGAGTGTGAAGTTCTGTGTCGAGCCGTTGACGCGACTTTCAGCTTGCTAAATATCCACCTTGTTAAGGGCCCCACAGACATGTGGAAGCCGAGAGTGTGATGTATTGCGTTGAGCCGTCGATGTGACTTTCAACTTGCTAGATATCCACCTCGCTAGGGGCCCCACAGACATATGCCAACCAAGAGTGTGAAGTCCGGTGTCGAGCCATTGACGTGACTTTCAGCTTGCTTGATATCCACCTCGCCAGGGCCCCTGCGGACATGCGGTAGCCGAGAGTGTACAGTCCAGCGTCGAGCCGTCGACGCGACTTTCAGCTCGCTAGATATCCACCTCGCTAGGGGCCCCGCGGACAGCGACAACTGGGAGTGTGAAGTCCGACGTTGAGCTGTCGAAGCGACTATCAGCTCGCCAGATATCCACCTCGCCAGTGACCCTGCGGACATGCGACAATCGAGAGTGTGAAGTCCGGCGTTGAGCCGTCGACGTGACTGTCATCTTGCTAGATATCCACCTCGCTAGGGGCCCCACATGCATGTGACAACATACGAATTTTAGCTCGCTCGATATCCACCTTGCCAGGGCTCACGCCGACATATGGAAGTCGGGAGTGTCTATCTTGATCAGTGCCCCGCCTCCCCTAGCTCAACGAGTCAGGTTGAACACTTCTTTCCGTTCCCGTACCGTGCCTGAAAAGAGCAGAGATTGTGTACAATCGATACTCGCCGAGGGTTGTCAACGACTCAGAATGGCCAACACAAACCGGAAGTAGTCCTACGAACACCATGCCCAAGTTGAGAACTCGCATTTAACTCGCTTAGGCCATATTTCTCAACTCGCCAAACAAATATCAACTTACTGGCCATCTGGTCAAACCCGCACGCTGGTAGGGGGTTGACCACCGTCTACGGACCCCCCGATATTCGTTGTCTATATATACGACCCCTCGTCAAGGGAAAAGAAAGTGCTAGCAACCCACAAGGGATCTCACCTAAAATCAGTGAGCCCGCCAGCGCTCCCAGCGCGCCCGCCTCTTCCCCCTTAACTTAACACAACATTTGGTTTGGTAGGGAGTGTTCCTATACACTCCTGGGTGTGAGTGTTCCTATACACTCCTGGGTGTGAGTTGTGACCTCGGAGCTGTCGCTATTCACCTTCTCGCTCGACCTCTCTCGTCCGTGACTTATACTTCCATGGGCCAGTAACTGCTGTCCATACTTAAGTTTGAACATTAAGGCCAGGGCTCCTGGCTTCAACAAGAGGCATCAATGGCTTTTGCTGCTACAACATACATTGGTGGCCACCCCAGTCCTAGCAATGTTGGACTTTGACCAACAATTCGTCGTCGAGTGCGACACTTTAGGAACGTGGATCTGGGTGGTACTGATTCAAAACAGCCGCCCGATCGCCTACTTCTAGCCTGGTGTACTCGTCGACACTCTACGCCCGACAAATGAAAATGAACCGATGGCTCCCGTTCTCGCCGTGCAACATTAGCGACCTTACCTCCCGAGTCGGTCCTTTGCATCCGCACAAATCACCCCAACCTTTGTTTTTTCCTCCACCAGAAGATCGCCACTTTGATGCAACAGGTTTGGGTGGCCCGACTCCTCGGTTATGATTTCACAGTAGAGCTTCACTATGGTTCCAATCGCGTGGTGAATGTGCTCTCCTGGCAGCTAGATGTGCCCAACTCTCCTAGCAATATCTCAACCGGTTCGGGAGGACAACGACCACATATAATAAGAAGTCTTTAAAGATCCGATGCTCGCTAAAATTTGCTCTGAGTTGCGCTCCAATCCCATCACCTGCCCTCTGTTCTCCCTGGTAGGAGACTGCCTCTTCTATCGTGGGCAATTGGCGCTCTCCTCGACGTCCTCTTACATCTCATGATACTTGCAGATAAGAGTGTTCATGAACCGAATCGAATAAAATAGCTCTTCAATCGAACTCAAATTTGTCATAAAATGCAGAGATTCAGATTCATATTTGTTTGAATATTTGAATACGGATTCAGATTTGTCCTGAAATCATGGATTCAAGTTCGGATTCAGGTTTGGATTCTAATTCGCTTCAAATGATGCACCAAATAGATTTTGATCGGACGACCAGGATCATACGTATATATATAATATATAGATATTCCTACTATTCCTGAACTTTTCACGAATCTTGATAATAAAGATAATATTATTTGGATTCAGATTCAAATTCGAATATCCCTCGAATCCGAATTTGGATTCGAATTCGGGAAATGCGAATCTTTACGAATCGATTCCCGAATTATTTGGTTTGCGAACAGTCCTACTTGCAGAGTACCACGTTGAACCTACAGACTACCACATGGGCTCGTTCCACACCTATCGTCGCTGAAGAACATCTCTCTACTTTCCATGAATGTTTCGATAGGTTCAAGCCTTCATGGCGGTTTGTCTCTCTTTCGCAAGGAAGAAATATGAGGAAGCTTTCCCAAGGGACTCCTCCAGGTACTTCCAATTCTTGAGCGGGTGTAGGAGGACACCGCCATGGATATCATTACATGGCTTCTTCCATCCAACAACTCTGATTGCATCCTCATGGTGGTGGACCGGTTGTCCAAGTACGGTCGTTTCGCTCCACTACCCATTCACCGCTCCTCGGTCATCCCGTACTTATTGAGGGTGTATGTACCATCATAGGTTCCCGCACTCGATCATTAACAACATTAAGCCACTTTTTTGAGAAATTTCTGGGAAATCTCTTTTTCGGCTTCAAGGCACGCAGCTTTGCATGAGCACAACCTACCACCCACAGAACAAAAACCAGTAAGAGATTCTTAATCGTTGCTTGCCTACTTGGAGACTTTTTACGTCCGTCCACCACTTCGATCACTTGTCACCTACCCGGTGAATGCCAGGTGGAGGCTCTCACCACAAATTTACGTGATCGGGATGAGGCCCTGTAATAATTGAAGCACCATCTCCAATGCGCCCAGCAGAAGATGGCAAACTCCGCCGATAAACGTTGACAGGTGTCCCTTTTGGTGGGTTACCGAGTGTTTGTCAAGCTAAGACACTATTATTACACATAAGTAGCAAGCCAGGCCCACCAGAAGCTCGTGGCGGATACTACGGGCCCTTCGCGGTGCAGGTGGGCATCAGGGCGGTTCACAATTGTTCCATGTGTCCATGCTAAAGAAGTTCGCGGGGGACCATCCAATTGATGGTTCACTATCACAAGCTTTGTCCCAGGACGACACGACGTTCTATATACTGCATGCCATCTTGGATAGTAGCACGAAAACTCACTTAGGAGCACCACAGGAGCAAGTCTTAGTTAGTTGGATCCATTGCCCTCTGTCCGATGTTACCTGGATTAACCGCGAGGATTTCCGTTGCAAATTTTTTGACTTTTTCTCGAGGACAAGATGAATTTTTCAGATGACATGGAGCATGAGGGTGATCCCGACAATTGCGTGTGGAAGGTGTATAGATGCCGGGCCGCCTAGGATGAGAGCTGCGACCCCAAACATGGAGTTGGAGGGGAGAACCAAGCCTTGACAGATCTGGACCCTCGATTCGTTATGGCTCCCCGGTTGAGTGGGAAGACTATCGGGGGCCCCGTGCAGTGCCTTTTACTCATTAATTTTGCGCGATTCTTTTTGTTTACCCCTAGGGGGTTTATTTAAGGCTATGTTGTACTACTGGAGCGTAGATCTGATTTTCATCTCTTTCTTCTCCCTCTTCGTTTTCTTCCCCCTCCACTTATTCCATATTCCACGGTACTGTAGATGTATCAATCTTTCTATGACACTTTGTAAGTCCCCTTTCCCCAGACTTATGATGAGACGTCCGAGGGGGTCTTATGCTAAGAACCGCCGCCTTACGGTGACACCAACGTACGAGTTAGTCGCCACCACGAGACGCGGATTCTGACGGCAAGTATGATCATCCAGGCCAACCAGAGAAACGAAGTAATTTATCACATCAAGTCCACAATCACACAATTTATATATCAAAATGAAGATACAATGTCCATCAACGAGTACATAAAAGTGAGTAAGGGTTTATGTCTGGTACATGTCCAAATGAAAATACAAAACACTCTCTCACTCTACGACATACAGAAGCCACTCAAAACTCACAACTGTCTGGGAATGGATGGTAGTAGTACGCTGCATCGGCTCCTCAAGTCCTATCACCCCGTCCTTCTGTGCTGCTGCTCCGACTCCTTCTACACCTGGTGTTACAGCCACATCTGACTGTTAGTCGAAAAAACTAAGTCGTTTTGTCCTCGCCTCCCCACGCGACTCCTAGGTATCGGACGGGAGGAAGAAAAGGTGGACAACAAAGTAGTAGAACAAGCGGGTGACATGACTCTAACTAACAAGTATATATGTAAAGAACTACAACAATGTATAAAAACTATGATAACAGTTGTATATAGATTAAAGCAGTAGTAAAGAGCAGAAGTAAAGTAAGGTGCGGCGCAGTAAGTAAAGTAGAGAAAAGTATAAGCTACATAACCATCATAGAAGCGTACCTTAACTTATATGAATGCCCATACAAACTTATAAGTTAAAATTTCCGGTAATTAACTCATCATATAAAACAGCGCTCATACTAATTTATATGATGAGGATCTGCAAGTATGTATGCTATAATATATGAATGGTATGCTATGCAATGTAATATATTATGTCATGCTTCATACAAGTGCAACTTACTCACACGACTCTGTGCGTACAGAACTTTCCTTCCCGTTTTTCGGAGATAGCTAGTCTCTCAGGTACTACCGTCGTGGCTACGAAAGCAGTGATCGGGTCCTCCACTCCTAGGCGGTATGCACACTACCAAACCTAGACCTTACGTGCGCCTCTGTACACGTCCTATGTGCACCTCTTGAGATCCCGCGTACTCTTGCTTGCAATTCCACCAGTCTTTTATGATCGGGTGTGGGTTATTAGGGATTGTCCTCCAGACCACAGTAAAAACAACCCACTGGCCCTCTAAACCATTACACCTCATCAGAGTCAACGTACTTCCATCGGTGTGCCGACTGGACCAGTACCGAAGACCCACCACTAATATGCACATGCAATGTATCACCTCAATCAACCGAGCCTCCAGCTCGCAGGACTAACCAATCCTCATATCACAACCACACCGAGTCTCCAGCTCGCAGGACTAACTAGTCCTCCATAACCCACTACATCCCTTAACACGGGACAGGGTTTATCAGTCCTGTTATTCACCTACTTAATATAAATATTGTTTAGTGTTTAGTTATACTTTGACACTTATGGTGAAATTTGGATTTTCCGAGGCCTGCCCGGTGAAGGGCTCGCAACGATACTAGAAAGTATGATGGGCTGAAGCCCAAACTTCTCTTTCTCAAGATATTTACTTTTGTTAGTGGCTACCCTCTTATAACCCTCTCTCCATATTACTCTTATTAACCTAAGATAGGCTTTAGGTGGATCTTGGACTTCCCGAGGTCTACTCGGTGAAAGGCTCGCAGCGGTACTAGAAAGTATGATGGGCTGAAGCCCAAACTTCCCTTTCTCAGGATATTTAAATCTTATTGCTCTTATTATCTTCAGCTAGACTTATAACTCTCTCGGGCGAAGAGTTGACTTATCCATTGAATTCTTGTATTAACTCCTCCCCTTGGCATCCATGTTATCTATCACTCATCATCATTTGGCTAAATGCCCTAGGACTCCAATCAGAAGTTTAATAACTCCCAAACATGCCACTAATTCATCATTTGTCAAGCCCTAGGTTTGTCCTCAAGTTTACTTGCTAGCACGCGTTTTGTTAAACGCTGCACACTTACTATCCTTATAGATTAGGACCTATGTGTGACTCTCCACAAAACTCATCTATATGCTTCAAAATTACTACCAGAGATGTAATATGATCAAAATGAGATTATGCCAGAAAATTGTAATTTTCCAAAGTAATTTACTCACTAAAATTTCATTTATACGTGAATGTGACATAAATCATATGTAAACTCAAACTATAGGTCATTTGCGCTCCAAAAATTCTATCAATTTTTGGAGCTGATATAAATGTAGTCCTACTTTCACATGTCAATTTTCATCTATATCCAAGGTGATTATGATGATCAAATCCATAGAATACAGTTTTACTATCTGCAAACCATATGCCAATTATTACTATTCATGTCATTTATAAAGAGACTCCTCATTTAAAGATCAGAACATCTAAAATTAATTCCAGAGGTTCAACATGATAAAATATATGGTCTATTAGAAATTCAGATATTTTCCATTTAATTTTGGCATAGTAATTAATTTCACTAATTATGGGGAATTACCCAATATTGAACATGAAGTACATACAAATGATGCCCAAATATTCCAAGTAATTTTGCCAGAGGATTGTCATGATTCAAAATAGTGTTTAACAGAGATTGACAATTTTCATTAATATTGTATCCGTGATATTTCATAGATTCCCAAGGATGATAATTCAACATTTACACATGAACTATATAAAATATTCTTCCAAAAATTCCAAGTAAATTTCCAGAGATAAATATTACTCTAACAAGTGACTAGCCAGAATATTGGAATTTTACAGATTAATCTAACCATGAATATTTCCTAAATTCACATGTGAGGTAAATCCAAATAAATACAATAATCAAATAAAATGATGCTTAATAATTCTCAATAAATTTTCAGAGATAAATATTACTCTAACAAGTGACTGGCCAGAATATTGGAATTTTATAGATTAATCTAACCATGATTATTTTCTAAATTCACATGTGAGGTAAATCCAAATAAATACAATAATTAGAGAAAATTGTGCTCAATAATTCTCAATAAATTTCCAGAGGTGTGTTTTGACCTAATAACACATATGACATAGATTTGGATTTTTCCTAACTGATTTGGTCACAAATATTTCATTAATTTAAAAATGTGACATATGAAATATTTACTTAAACTATAGAAAATGATATTCCAAAAATTTCCATTCTTCGAGAGGTGATATATATTATCATAACACATGCATGGCCAAAATGTCATTGGCATGCAATAAGTACTTTGGGAAAAATACACCAAATATAGTTTTTGTGCTAAATGCACACCATTACGAAACCTACAAGGTTCATGCAATTGGAATACACCCACATGCAGAAATCCAAATGGTCCCAAATTTTGACCAGTGGAATATGATGACCTAAACAACAATCTACCAGAGATTTGGGTCATTTTGAAGTTGTTTAACCATGTATATCACCTTTACATGCGTAATTAAATTTTTACCTAAATCATAGAGAAATGTCCTCCAAAAATTCTGTTTTTAGATGAGAACTCTATCTAGGTACCCCTCATGCGTGGCCAAAATTTCAGACCCCTGCCATTAGTCAATAGTTAGGAATTGACAATTTAAGGTCTAGGTCACCTTTAGGACACCTCCTAGAAAAATAGAGATTCTGAGGGTTGTAGGGCACCAATTGAGGTGTTTTAAAATTCCCTAGAAAGTAGAGACAAAGGGCTACAAATTTTATGTTCATCACTAGACCTAGATCTGCCTCTGAGGTTGGGGTCATTTTGAAGTTGTTTAACCATGTATATCACCTTTACATGCATAATTAAATTTTTACCTAAATCATAGAGAAATGTCCTCCAAAAATTCTGTTTTTAAATGAGAACTCTATCTAGGTACCCCTCATGCGTGTCCAAAATTTCAGACCCCTGCCATTAGTCAATAGTTAGGAATTAACAATTTAAGGTCTAGGTCACCTTTAGGACACCTCCTAGAAAAATAGAGATTCTGAGGGCTGTAGGGCACCAATTGAGGTGATTTAAAATTCCCTAGAAAGTAGAGACAAATGGCTACAAATTTTATGTTCATCACTAGACCTAGAACTGCCTCTGAGGTCCTAAATTTTAGCCTACAAACTATTGTATAAAGTGTGACATAATTATACATAAATAATTTAAACTATATTGTATAAATGTTATTACAACACTAATCTCAGCGCAAATTCAACGACTCCCAGTCATCGCCCCCGATAGCCAACGACCACGATTGCACTTTCCTGGACATCTCACGGGGTGATTTCCCAGCAACCTCCTCATCTCCACGGCCGGTCACCACTACTACCACCACCTTCACTGAAGTGGTGGCTAGCGTTTGGCGTCGACTTTCCGACCAGAGGCGGCCTGTACAGGAAATGGCTAATGTTTTTTTTTGGGCCGAAAAATCCACTTTCAGAACTTTGATCCAAGCTCAATTGAGCTGGGATCTTCAACTAGATACCCTAAAATGCTAGCACAGAGGGAGAGTAGGAGAAACGAACTTGGATTGAGGCTCGGGAACGGGTATTCCGGCGGGTAGGCATGTCAGCGATTCTCTCCGGCGAGCTTGCTCGAAATATTGCTCCACTGATTTAACCACTCCAAACTTATGGCTTGACTCTCTGGAGCTCTCTGAAGCTAAAGGTGAGGTTGAAATGGCATGAGGAATGCTCAAACCCAGTCAACCATTAAGGGGGCTCACGACCAAGCTTTGGTTGCTCCTCCTAGTCGCCACCTGTCATCCTTCTAACACCAAAACGTCTGGGAAAGCTTGTGTGAGCTTAGAGGAATGTTTGGGAAGAGGAATAGAGGTCCATGTGGCACTCTATCCTCAAATTCCTCTTGTCCCATATGAAATTTGGGGAAAAGTCCAATTTGCCCCCATGCATGCCTCCCCCTTTCAAATTCAGTGGGCATGGGTGGTCATTTGGTCATGGGCTGCAGAATGGGCTTGGATGAGAGGTCAAAGCCCACTGGAGTTGGGCTTGGCACCCATTTCCCCTCTTTGGGCTTAAGTTTGACCATGCTTGACTTTAGGATTGACTTAGTCAATTTGATGAGTTGCCTGACCCTACATGTTGGTGGTGAGTCATATGACACCCCCCAATGTTGATTGGACCATGGCGGGGCCTTGATTGGGCTAATTGATCCATATGGTGCAATTTGACCTAATTTTGATTTAGGTTTGACTTTGGTCAATTTGGTTCAATTGGTTGACCCAAATGTTGGGGATTATGGTCAATTGATCCTCTATTAAGGTTTGGAAGGTAGTCGTGGGGTCAATTTGATTTGAAGTGTAATTGAGCTACTTAGGGTTGAATTGGGCTATATTGACCCAAAATTGACTTTGGTCAATTTCATGAAATTGGTTGAGCCATTGGATTATTTTTGACCTAGTGGCTTACCTTAGTGGTTAGGAAGGCATTGGTGAAGTCAATTTGGGCTTGTGAGTCCAATTGGAGGTGATTTAACCTAAATTGACTTGTGCCCCTCTTTGGGTGCACTAGGTGAGGTCACCTTGCCTTATTGATACCTAGGGTCACCTACTTGCCCTAACTCACATGTCACGCCACATGTCATGCCCTAGTACATACCAGAGGTCTAGTAGGAATGAAGATGTTACAAATCCCAATAAACAAAAAATAATAATTTCGTCTACGAGGATCTACGCATAATGAAATAAGAAAATTTCCAGTTGGGTTTAAGTTGTACCTGAAGCGAAGAGTCTCGGGTATTGTTGTTGCATGAGATCCAATGAGTCAATGATTCCCATGTATGCTCCTCTTGTCCATGATTGGACCACAATACCTTTTGACCAATGGAATCTTCTTTCGCCGCAGGACTCAGACTTCTGTATCATCGATCCGAACTGGCTCTAGATGAACTGATCGGTCAGATGCTACCGGGCCTAAAGTAGAAGTGATATGCTGCTCTGGGCGAAGTAAGGCTCTCCGGAGTGAGGAGACATGAAAAACGCCGTGCAAGTTTGCCAACTCCGGTGGCAGCTCCATCCTGTAAGCCAAGGTGCCGATCCGCTCCAGGATCGTATAAGGCCCCATAAATCGAGGGCTGAACTTCTTCTGTCCCCGTACCGCGAGACACCATGCTTAAGACTTATCTTTACGAAAACCCGATCCCCTACCTGAAACTCCACCTTCCGATGCCTGACATCATAATACTTGCCCCGTTTGCTTTTAGCCTCCAGCATCCGATCACGAATCATCCGAACGAGGGCATCCGTATCCTCAATGTAATATCCCAGTACCTTTGGATCCTCATCCCAGTACCTTTGGATCCTCATCTTGGATCCAAGATAGCGGTGTCCGACACTTTCTCCCATATAAAGCCTCATAAGGACTAGGGAGCCATGCTAATGCTCGCCTGGTGGCTGTTGTTATAAGAGAACTCAATTAGAGGCGACAGTCTCTCCCAAGACTTTCCAGTATCCAATATGCATAGTTGCAGCAGATCCTCCATGGTCCGGTTGGTACGCTCCGTCCGCCCGTCGGTCTGTGGATGGAAGGCGGTGCTGAATGTCAACTGAGAACCCAGTTAAGCCTGCACCGCCCTCCACTCCCTTGAAGTGAACCGACCACCTCGATCCGAAACGATCGTCACGGTAGAGGCCGAAGGCCGGAGCAGATAAACGCCCTGGGCTTGGCTCAAGAAAGGAACCCCGAGGAGATTATCACTTGTGCTTTAGTATTTTTTTAATATTATATTTAGTACCATGCAAAAACCCTTAGTTTTGTTAGAAACTTATAACCCGAACAACCAAAATCACTCTAGGTATAATGCTTATCAGCGGTAAGCCCGCACACACCTTATTTGTCACGGGTGCCTCCCACTCGTTCGTCTCAGAGGAATTCGTAGAGGGCTTGGAAGGCATTCAACGATTCACCGACATCGTTAGGAGAGTTCGACTTCCAGTTGGTTCGGAGGTGCTCTCCTCCGCCAAGTGCAATATGGATGCGGAGATCGGAGTAAAGCTGTTTGACACACCAACCACTATCTTAAGGATGTCAGACTTTGATTTGATCCTGGGCATGACTTGGCTGCATTGGCACCATGCTAGGATCGACTGCCCGACGAAGAGGATTGCGCTGAGGCGTGGAGATTCTGAGGTGGTGATCGAAGGTATTAGATCCGTTTCCCGTGTTTTATTATCATCTATTCAGGTCGTCAAGGCCCACCATCAAGGGGACGAGGTATACTTTGTTTGCTTTGGGATGGTGGAGGTGGATGCCTCCATTGCTGATATCCCGGTGGTTCGGGACTTTTCCGATGTCTTTCCGGAGAAGTTGCCCAGACTACCCTTGCACCGAGACGTGGATTTCCAGATTTAATTGGTGCCGGGAGCTAGGCTTGTGTCTCGGGCACCATACAGGATGGCTCCAAAGGAGCTGGCAGAATTCCGTACGCAGCTCCAGGAGTTAGTAGATTCAGGATTTGTCAGGCCGAGCTCGTCGCCATGGGGAGCCCCAATGCTATTTGTAAAGAAGGACGGGTCATCGATTACCGAGTGCTCAATCGGTTGACAGTGTGGAACATTTACCCGCTACCAATGATTGATGAGTTATTTGACCAGCTGGAAGGAACCATTGGTTCTCCAAGCTCGACCTGAGATCGGGGTACTATCAGTTGAGGGCCCAGGAGGAGGACATCCCAAAGACAGCGTTCAACTCATGTTATGGCTTGCACGAATTCACGGTGATGCCTTTCGGGCTCACAAATACCCCTTCCGCATTCAGAGCCTGATGAACCGCGTCTTTGAGTCATATTTGGACGTCTTCGTGATCGTGTTCATAGACGATATTTTAATCTACTCCAGTACCAAGGAGGATCACACTCAGTATTTGCCTTTAGTTATGGGAAAGTTGAGGGAGCATCAAATGTTTGCGAAGTTCTCGAAGTGCCAGTTTTGGCTACAAGAGGTGGTATTCCTTGGGAATTCTATCAGTGGAGCTGGGTTGGCAGTGGACTCGACTAAGGTGCAGGCAGTCCGGGAGTGGCCTCCGTTGAAGACGACATCGGATGTTCGTAGTTTTCTAGGCTTAGCGGGCTATTACCGCAAATTCGTGGAAGGATTCTCGAAGATAGCGCTCCCTCTCACCTCTCTGACGAAGAAGGATGCCCTGTTTACTTGGACTCCGAAGTGCGAGGCGACATTCCAGGACTTGAAGGATAGGCTTACCTCAGCTCCCACCTTTGCCCTAGGCGGCATTCCAGGAGTTGAAGGATAGGATTACCTCAGCTCCCACCCTTGCTCTTCCATCTGGGAAGGAGGGATTTCATATTTACACCGACGCATCCTACCAGGGTATGTGCGCCGTGTTGATGCAGCACGACCATGTCATAGCATATGCCTCTAGACAATTGAAGAAGCACGAACAGAACTACCCAGTGCATGATCTTGAGCTTGGGTCTGTGATTTTTGCTTTGAAGATTTGGAGACACTACTTATACGAGGTTCATTGTGAGATCTTCTCGGATCACAAGAACATCAAATACATTGACACACAGAAGGATCTAAACCTGAGGCAGCGAAGGTGGGTTGAGTTCCTGTGTGATTACGATTACACGATGCATTACCATCAGGAGAAGGTGAACACCGGGCCGATGCATTGAGCAGGAGGGCCGACACTTCTTGTTCGGAGCCCCGATTGATGGCCATGGAGTTGGTCAAGATGCTGGAAGACATAACGATTACATTAGTATCCGAAGCCGAGCCTGAGATTTATGCGGAGTGCTTGGCTTCCTTGAGCATCATTTGTGACCTCAGAGACCGCATCAGGACAGAGCAGAGGCAGGATGCAACATTATAGCCAGTTTTCAGAGCCCTGGAAGGGGGCACTTCAGAGGATTACACGCTGCGTGAAGACCTCGTTCATTTTCGGGGCCACATTTATATACCTGCATGAGGTGAGATCCGGGAGGACATACTTAGAGAGACACATTGCACCAGATATTTGGTGCACCCAGTGATCACCAAGATGACGGCGGACTTGCGGAAGACTATGTATTGGCCTGAAATGAATAGGGATATCATCCACTATGTGACCACTTACCTTTTGTTGATTTTTTTTGTTTCTCCGCTTGGTGCCTCCTATTTCTAGATTTTGTAGTTCTCTTTTTGTAGACACTACTTCCTCTTCTGCCCACAAGGCACTACAACATTCAAGTGGTGTGTGACGATGGATGAGGGGATGCAGACTCTCTGGACCAATCATATGTGGGGCTTATGCCTTTGCATCCAGATCAGTCTCATTTTTTTCCTTTGGGTTTTATAGTGAAATACAAGTCGGATGGTTCAGTCAAGTGTCTCAAGGCACGACCCATGGCCCGATGATTTGCTCAACAACAAGGTATTGACTATGAAGATTTATTTTCTCCAGTTGTGAAATTGAATAATGTTTGGGTCATGATATCCCTTATCATTCACCGTTGTTGGAAGTTGCATCAACTTGATATTAAAGTTGTTCTTCTCAATGTCGATTTGTTTGAGACTGACAACATGCATTTACTGTTTGGTTATGAAACTACAAGAGTCTATTGTCTGTCATCTATAAAAATCTCTATATGATCTCAAGTAGTCTCCTCACACTTGGTTTGGGAAATTTACTCAGGTTGTTTAGTCTATTGGTTTTTGAATATTCTCTCCCTTTACCCATCGTTTCTTGGAGGGCACATCTATTCTTCTTGCCTATGTTGACAATATTTTTATCACATACGATGATATTGTAGGCCTTTTTAGGATCACTCTCCACTTAACCAAACACTTACTGATGAAAGATCTCGACTCTCTTCACTGCTTATTAGATATTGAGCTAGTTATCATGACTGTTCTCTCATACTTTTTCAAAGGAAGTATTGCACGAATGTTCTTCAGGATGTTGGATATTTAGGGTGTCAACTACTGACCAATTGAAACACCCATGGGAACAACTGTGAAATTCTTCTATTGCCTTTGCCTTAACCATCTTTATTTTTTCAATCATTTTATTTCACACATCATATATTAAATGAATATGATGTTTATCCGTATCACAAAATTGTACCATATCACATACAAGAGTCGTGAATGGAATTATGTAATCACTTAACTCTCACTGCTTATCATCCATCATTTTCTCAGTCACACGTCTTTTTCCATATCATCATCACAATATACACAATTTTAAGCGTTTTCAGGCATACTCATTCATATTTGAGAGTATTTAGAATTATTTGTGATTTCTTTTATTTTAAAAATTAAAAGAAAAAGTTTTTTAGAGTTTTAGGGACGGGTTCCTGAGTATTTCCCTACTCCAAAACATTTCAAATACCATACTTACCGTTGCAAGCATTCATGCTTCTTAATTTAATGGCAGTTGAGCACAATATTCGATATCTAAAGTGCACTCTTGGCCAATGACTCATCTATCATCCATCCTCTGCTCTTTCCCTTGTAGCTATTCCGATTTTGACTATGTCAAATCCGTGGATGAACAACAATCTACAAGTGACTTTTCTACGTATTTTGATGATAATCTGATCACGTGGATGAGTAGGATGCATTCACTTGTTGTTCTCTCTACAACTAGGATGAAGATCAGATGATGAACCTGATGGTTTCCATACTCACTTGTCTTAAGAGCCTTTTGATCGACTTCAATGTCTCACTTTCTTTTCCTGCGGTTCTTTTCTATGATTACTAAGCTGCTATTCACACTGTAGAAAATCCGATCTTTTGTGATCGTATAAAGTACATTAAAGTTGATTGTCACTTCATTAGAGATAAGATCGAAATCCAAGAATGTTTCTGTCATCCCTCAAATGTTGTCATTCTCATCAATTCTCTATCACATCCTTTGTATCTTCAGTTTCTTTCCAAGCTTGGTTGGATGACATGTGGTCCAGCTTGTATGAGAGTTTAGAAAATTTATTTTTCATGATGTTATTTTTTCTTTTATTTTATTTCTCCAATATTTCTGTGGTAGTAATAGGGACCTCCCTCTCCTTTGTGTATATAGGATCGTTGCTGTGTCTCAATCAATTAATTTCAATTTTATTTACAATCTCCACAGTTTACACTCATTTTATGCGTGTAGTTGAAATCACCACTTTTGAGAGTGAAGTTTTATTGAGTTTGAATTCAGTGTTTAGGTCTAACTAAATTCAGCCAAAAAAGTGGATTTAACATACCAATATTTTTATGAGACATTTCTAATTGCAAGCAATCAAATGAGCCCTTGGCAGAATCTTGATCAAAGGGTTGGCTTCTCCATATCTAAAGGGTGCACTTGTTCTTATGTCTGATTCACTGAATCATTAATCTTCAAGTCTTCATCCCAAAGGTCAAACAGTCTAGCTGTGAGAATGATTGTTTAGTTTATGTGAAACTCGGGGACAATGGTCCCTCTTTCCACATAGTGAATTTTCTTTTGTTTTTCCACTCTTTTGTATTTTTTGTTCAAATGCTTCTTACATGTAGTTAAGCATTGCAACATACTTAAAGTTGAGGGAAAATATTCCATGGCAGTAAATATCCCTGATTAATTTGAAACTGTGGTTCTGAAATAGTGCATTATGGTTACTGCTATATTTATTTGTATCATCATGTTACATGACCTCTGTTTTAGTATGCAATGATATTCCTTTGTTTATTTTAATCTAGGCTACTGAGAATTGTCTATTTTAAACTTGGACTATTTCAGGTTTTGGTCGTATTGGAAGGTTGGTCCTACGCATAGCTGCTTTTAGGGATGATATTGATGTGGTGGCTGTCAATGATCCTTTTATAGATACTAAATATATGGTATGCCTGAACATACTTCACATTGAACCATTCAATCTTGTTTTGAGGCCCTTCCATGTGGATAACTGATGGATCAATACCGTTCCCGAGTTGATTTTCAAAGATTATTACTAGATGGAATCTCTTTGATGGTACCTTTGAGTAAAACTTCCTTTTGTTGTCTTTCAGCATGATTGGAGCTGTGATTCAACATGTATTTAAAAGTTTGGCATTACTTTCAATTCAATTGGTTGACAAAATGTCATGAGAGAATACATTTTTATTAACTTTCTTTTGTGTTTAGCGTGGGAAATAATAACTTCAGTTATTAACATAAGGAGAGACTCCTCTATATACATGTATAGTGGAGTTAATTACATGGGACTAAAGAATAGAATATAAGCCATTAATATTAATAGTCCCCCTCAAGTTGGGCATGACATATTCATCATATCTAACTTGTTAATAAACCCACAACAAACATTCATATAAAGTCTATTGGTGAGAATATCAGCAAGTTGACCTTCCGAGGGAACATAGGGTGCACAAACCACCATCTTCTCCTCAATGAAGTGTCTGTTCACTTAGATATGTTTGGTGTGATCATGCTGAACTGTATTATGGGCAGTATGATTTTGAATGTTCCCAATGTGACCATGACCTTGTGGAGAAGGCCAAATCAATCTCTTGGAGGTTGCTTCAGTCCATAGAGAGTTGTATTAACTTTACAAACTTTTCTTCTGAGCTACTGAGAGCAAAGCCCAGAGGTATATACATAAATCTCTTATTCCATCTTATCATGAAGAGAAACGTTCTTCACGTTAAGTTCACATCCCTTGCATGCAACACAAGATAGTAGGACCCTTATAGAGTTCATCTTTGCAACTAGGGTAAATGTTTCTTGATAGTCTATTCTCAGGGTTTGAGTGTTTTCCCTGGCCACAAGTCGTACCTTGAATCTTTTTACAATGCCTTCAGAGTTTAACATCATTGAAAATGCCCATGTACAAGCAAATGTGACGCAGGACAGATGTGACAAAAATGTAGGTCAACTCTATGAATAACTAAATGAATTAAACACGAATCCGATGACTATGCTTGCAACAATTATAGTTATAAATCATATGACACAATAATCACGCTCAAGTAGAGATCATATTAAGGAAACAAGTAATGTATTATATGCACAAGAGTAATAGAGAATCAATACTTGAATGAACAAAATCCAACACGCCATAGGATAATATTGACACAAAGACTACAAACTTATATTACCCAAAATATGAAATAAACACATGATTTAACATTAAAGAAAAGACAACCAATCAATAAACTTACAATACTTACGGGACAGAAAGCTTGGTGAGTGTTCGGATGGGTTGTCGGTTGCCGGGAATGAAGCAACAATTCGGTTAAAGATTAATGGACAGCGGTTTCACAGGGCTTGGGAGTAAGTTAGGAGGTGGGAGGAGATGGGGGGAGGGCTGTTGCTGGTGTAGGGGAACTGTGGAAGGATTGTCGAAGGTGGATGCAATCCTGTAGAGGTGGTAGGTTGCTGAAGTTGGGTTGTCAGAGGGACTTGGGGCGTCTGGAACAAACTGTAAAGGGGCCTGGGATGATGTTTCAGAAACCTAGAAGGTTTTCCAGGGATGTCCAGGCTGGGAGTATGAGAAGCAAGGGGCCTAACGTAGTTGTAGGATGCTGAATTGTATTTTTAGTGGGTTGGATGATGGAGAACAACCTCCTCCTTAACACTCTCACAACCCCCATTCACCCACTTCTCAATTTCATTTCCTTCCACTTGCCAACACCCTCTTCACATCCAAACTGAGACCCCCCACTCATTCCCCTACTCGTCTACCTCCTCTCAACTCCCCTCACCACAACCCAAGCTCTGTTCAGGAAGGTGCAAAACTGTTGACAACCACTGAACCCCTCCAGCAGCCAATTATTTCACCTTCAATCCCCCCAAGCCTTCCAGAACATCTCTCCAATCTTTGGAAGTTCCCCCAGTAGCCTGTCCCTCTTCCCTCAGGCCCCAGCCCTCCAGAACTTCCCACCAGTCACCGGAAAACCCTCTCCAAGCATGAGCTTAAATTTTAGGAGGAGGCTATAATGGCGTAGTGGGTAATGGGGAGATGGCTAGGGAGTGGGATGGTGGTGGCCGGAGGTGATTGCCAGAGGTGGTGGTGGTGGACGGATTTGGTGGTTAAGATCATTGGAAAATGAAATTGATGGGAATTGAGGTGGAGGTGGTGGGATTTTGGAGAGGAGATGGACTATGGGGGTGGCCGACTAAGGTGAATGTGAGGGGAATGGGACGAGATGAGAGGGAGGTAGCCGACATGATGACTGATAGGAGATGGAGGGGGTATGTGATGGTCGGTTGGAGGTTTGGGGAGGAGGGGTTGGCTGGAAGTATGGAGGTGGAAGGATGACCTGCTGTGAAATGTGGAGGGGATGTGGTGATCGGCTAGTAAGGGAGGGAGGAGGACAACTTCCAAACTTCGCGCTTGGTTTTCGGCTTTGGCACCGGGTGATCAAAGTGGAATCTTCACTCAAATTTTCAATACCTTCTAAATGAGCCTTATATCACTATTTATAGACTAAGAGACCATCATTGAAAGTCATGATTCTCCGGTCATGACGACCCTCTGAATACATTAAAATAAAAATAAGAAAATTACAAAAATTAACTAGAAATTATAGATCGTCGATTCACACAAAATGGACGGCTCTGATCCTCGTGTAGGCCCTTGGAGTCGCGATTTCCATTAATTCCCCCACCTTGAAATCATTGATCTCTGTGAATGAAGATGATCGTGCCCTCATCTGAAGCAAGGCGAATCCCTCTAGCAGTCTAGCTTTGATGTTGTTGTGATCTCGTGGGCTAGGATTTGTAAGGAAATCGAACGAATCTGTGTGTACTACTGTTGCAGAAGCTGGAGACGGTGTTGTTGAAGCCAATGTTGACAATGGAACCGAAGATGGTACTGTTGAAGCTGGCGACTGTGCTGAAGGTGGTGCTGATGTTATAAGAGATGATGCTGCAAATGTCGGAGTTTAGGAATTTAGTGCTGGAGATGGTATTGACAATGTTATTACTGTTGTCGCCGACGTCGAGAACGGTGATGGTGTTGATGATGGAAATGATAATTCTGTAGATGGCACTGAAGATGATACTGACAATGGTATTGGTGCCGAAGTAGATGCTTGAATTGGTGCTGGTGGTACTATCAGAGGCTGGGTGGTAAGAGGGGGCTGATAGTGTAGATGGTATGATATGTAAGGTTGAGGCTCTGAGACGGTGGAAGGTAATGGACTCATGCACGTGGCTCATCAAATGAGGTCAAATCTTTAATGTTGAATACATGTGAAATTCTCATATTCTGAGAAATATTGATTTCGTAAGCATCTGGTCCCAATTCTCCTTGTGACTGTATAAGGTCTCATTCGCCTTGCATTTAATTTTATCATAATTCCTCGTGGGAACCTCTCAACATGTAAATAAACCATAACCTGTTCACCTTCTTGGAAACTTTGTACTATCTTGCCATTATAAGCATAAGATTTATAAATTTCATTATTGCAAGTGATTCTACGTCGGATAGCAATTACAATAAATGATGGTCGACAGACTCAACGAATCTCCTATGCAGATGCTCTACAATCCTCCAGGTATCTTTCCAGAGGGGTATATGGTCACTGGGTTCGGTGGGTGGGTTGTAGAAAAAGTCATCGCGAGTGTGATGATCATTTGAATAATCACCCGAGGTATTAACACTAGTGATGACTGATGATGGAATTGATCCCAAGGCCATTGAGAGCACTCTCTCTTTCGACTGACTCATAGACAGTGGACACATCCCTAATGAGGGTGAATTATCTAGAGGCACTTTAGGGAGTGTGGGGTGAAATTTGCCTCGAAATGGACAATCACCCAAACAAATGTCTAAGATATTGACATTATAGATAAACATCGGATGTGTCCAATGTCTCTAAAGATGAAAAACTCACACAATGATTCACTAGGTAGGATATAAGAAACCTTATCGTACGTGTTATTTGTAATATGATATGTTCTCGATAAATTAGAAATGCACTCTAGAGTGTGAAGGACGGGCCCTACATGCACAATACTAGGCTCCACATCCTCAGGGATGAGTATGCTTCGAGGTATAACCAGAAGAAATTTTAATGATTTTATACTTGTAGACGAGTCTCTTATTTAAGTCTCATCTAGGTGTAGGTACTAGACGCTTTATGTTAATGTCGCTCTCAGGGACATTGGTGATCCTTAGTTATTAAAGGCTCAAGGCGCACCAAAGCGCAAAGGGGTCTTGGAGCCTAGGCTCAAGGCGCTGGCGCGCGCCTGACGAAGTCTAGGCACAACCACATCCATTTTAAATAGTCAGCATCAAACATCAGTTCATCTTCTTGATTAAATATTTATATATTATACTCATTAATCATTCATTACTATCATTTATATTTCTTAAAAAAATGTAATTAATGTAGTCACTTGCATCATATACAAGTTTCAACGCTCGATTATGTTTCACAAACACTTAATCATGCAAAAATTATTGAGTTCTTACATTATTATTTCTTTATTTAAAAAAAAAGTTTACAACAGAAATCTCACTCAGGCGCGTCTTTTATGCTCCAAAGGCGCAAAAAGGTGCACAAAAACACAAACCTCTGAGCCTGGTGAGCCTTGAGCCTTGGGCGTGCCTTTAATAACACAGTGATGATCACACTATTATATTCCTCAGTTTGCACGATTGGATCAGGGGTAAACTCATTCTCACTACCCAAATGTGATTTTTTTTGCAGTGCACTGGGCACTGAAAGGACTCATACTAGGGAGGTCAAAGTGTGAATCCACTCAACTAACTTTAGCGGATCTCAAGGGCTGCTCGTAGCGGAGGGCGACTGAAATGTCTGCTCGACAAAATCTAATCGATGACCAATCAGTGCTATGCAGATAACAGACTGAAGTCCAAAATGAAATCTAGCCGCAACTGTGATTGGCTCATCATGAATGTCGCTCCTCACAATTAACTTGTCAAAATGATCTCCATACTCAGCATACATGTATCCTTGCTGGAGGGTAAATACTTACTCGAGGAGACGACTGTTATATGACTTCAGTAATACCTATGACACAATCTCCGCTTCATCTCCACCCAACTAGTGATGGGGCGAAGACGATCTCACACATGGGTCCTCTCAATGCTATTCCAGTATTTTCTCGCCTGACCCAACAACCTAAGATTTGCAAATCTGACACGACATTTACCGAATAACTCAAAATGATCTCAATAATATCCCATGTCGACGACCAATAGCTAAAGTCCTAAGGACTCGACAAACCATTAAACTGTGGGGCAACTCTTCAAAATCTATTCTCGAGACTCTCCTCAAAACGATGATCATCGTAGTAGTCCCTCCTACCATAATTGAGTCGTGTCGAAGGGTCAATACGATCTTTATGAGTGATAGGTCATGAATGAGGATAATCATCATAATAGTACGACAATCTCTCCGATGTAACTCTATGTGCTCGAACATAGACGGACTTTGGTTTCTCAAATAGAGGAGAATAACAACGACTACTATGATAGACATTGATGATATATAGACTCTGGTCTCGCGTGTCCTAAACTGAGCCCAAACTTGACGCTCTGATACCAAACTGACGCAGGATGAATGTGACAAAAGTGTATGCCAACTCTATGAATAACTAAATGAATTAGACACGAATCCAATGACTATGCTTGTAACAGTTAAAGTTATAAATCATATGACATAATAATCACAGTCAAACGAAGCCTCTATTAACGAAACAAGTTTTGTACTATACGTGCAAGAGTAATAAATCAGTACTTGAACGAACAAAACCCGACACACCGTAGGATAATTTTGACACAAAAATTACAAACTTATATTACTCAAAACATGGAATAAACACACGATTCAACGAAGCCTCTATTGACGAAATAATCACGGTCAAACGAAGCCTCTATTAAGGAAACAAGTTATGTAATATACGTGCAAGTGTAATAAATCAATACTTGAACGAACAAAACCCGACACATCGTAGGATAATTTTGACACAAAAATTACAAACTTATATTACCCAAAACATGGAATAAACACACGACACACTGTAGGAGCAAGTCGGGAGGTGGTGGGAGATGTGGGAGGGTTGTTGGTGGTGTAGGGTAATTGTGGAAGGGATGCCAAAGGCGGATGCAGCTCCGGAGAGGCGCTAGGCTGCTGAAGTTGGGCTGTCAGAGGGACTTTGGGGGGGGGGGGTGTGGAATGAACTGTAAAGGGGTCTGGGATGATGTTTCAGAAACCTGGAAAGTATTTCCAGGGATGTCCAGCCTAGGAGTATGAGAAACCTGGGAGTCAGAAGGCCTAACGTAGATGTAAGACTGCTGAATTGTATCTTTAGTGGGCTGGATGATGGAGAAAAGCTACTGGGAGAGAGGGTTTCTCCAGTGACTGGTGGGGAGTTCTGGACGGCTAGGGCCCGAGGGAAGAGGGACAGGCAGCTGGCGGAACTTCCAGAGATTTGAGAGATGTTCTGGAAGGCTTGGGGGGGGGGGCTGAAAGGGAAATAATGGGCTGCTGGAGGGGTTTAGTGGCTGTCAGCTGTTTTGCACCTTCCTGGGTAGAGCCTTTGGCGCTGGTGAGGGGAATGGGTGAGTTGAGAGTAGGTGGTCGGGTAAGGAAATGAGTGGTGGTGGCGGGGGTCTCAGATTGAATGCGGAGAGAGTGTTGGCGTGAGTGGAAGGAGAGGAAATTGTGGAGAAGTGGGGGAATGGGGTGGGGGTCGGGGCTGTGGGAGTTTTTAGGAGGAGTTAGGCCTAAATTTTAGGAGGTGGTTGTGATGGGGGTAGTGAGGTAATGGGAGATGGCTAGGGAGTGGGATGGTGGTGGAAGGGTGGTGGCCAGTCAAGGGTGGCTGGAGGTGATCGTCAGAGGTGGTGTTGGTAGTCAAAGGTGGTGGTGGCGACTGCCGGAAAATGAAATTGATAAGAATTGAGGCGGTGTTGTATGTGGTGGGATTTCAGAGAGGAGGGGAACTATGGGGGTGGCCGGCTAAGGTGAATGTGATGAGATTGGGGGAGGGGTAGCCGACAGGATGACTGATAGGAGAGGGAGGGGTATGTGATTGATGTATTCTAAATTTGAATTAGATTTTAAATGTTAAAAATGAGTTTTGTTTTTAAATTTGCGACGCGAGCGAGAATTTCACGAGCATCACCTGTCGAGAACCGACCTAGAGTTCGTGAATGCTCAATTGCTCATAAAGTGCCAACATTCGAACAAAGAGTAGACATAATTTAACGTTCCACAAGCGATATCAAGTAACAACGATGAACAAGAGGCTTTCGAATTAACAATAATTATTTAGATAAAACTAAGGCAAGCTCTGAATTTTGAGATAATTTATATTAAGCATAATAGACTAACAATAATGAGCAGTGGGAGGAGTTGTGGATCATACCATCAGTCAAAAGACTGCAAGGATGAGTGAAACTAGGTAACAGTGGCAGGAGGTTTCTTTTGGAGTCAGGTTTGGCCCAACAATCTGTCTCAGATTCCTTCTAAACTGAGCAGGAATTGGCTGTCTGACTGGGGGTGGAGCAACGACGGACATGGATCAATTAGGCTGAAAGAAATACAACGACGATCACCGGAGAAGGGCCGAGTATGGGTCGACGAAGGTCGACCGGCCCTCCGACATCGAAATCGGAGGAGTACTTTCTTTTGCGGCAGGTGGTGGCAGGAAGCAGAGATCGGAATCACAGTGGCCGTCGTTTCCTCCCTGAGAACGGTCGGAGTAGGGTCGCCCGACGCATATCTGCCGAAGGGAGGGTTGCCAGAGACTGATCTTCCCATGGGTGGTGTTGCCAACGACGGAGGAAAGGGAATCAGGCAGGAGGCGCGCTGGACGTGAGAAAACGACGAAGACAATGAATGTCTCATCGTTTTCTTCTTTTCCCGCCTACCACTCATGGAAGTGGGTCGACTGCTTATAAAGCAATTGGGATTAAAAATAATTTTAATTGAGGAGGTTTTCAAAAGTTCAAATGAATCGGCAAAGAGTTACGGTTAGGAAATTCATGGCATAGGGGAATTAAAGAAGAAAACTCCTCTTTTGATATTCCATATTAAATACAATACTTGAATTTTAATTTCTAAAAATTATAATTTCTTAAATTTCAGAATTCAAATTACTTTTTAAATACTTAAATAAATAAATCCCTTTTTCAAAGCTTGCCCTAAGTAACACCTAACATAAATTGACGGACCTTTTTATTCATGGCCTTATTGGTCGGTCACACCAATAAGCCGAACGACGTGCGCGAGTGACGCGCGCGAAACAAAACATACAAACATGCCCAAAGATGTGCGTTACACAAAAAAGAAACAAAAATGACAAGAAATAAAACAAAATAAAGAGGCAACTCAGGTTAGCATCAGTGATGGTCGACTGGAGGTTTAGGGGGGTGGAGGGGTCGACTGGATGTATGTAGGTGGAAGGATGACCGGTTGTGAAATGTGGAGGGGATGCGGTGGTCGGCTAGTAGGGGATGAAGGAGGATAACTTCCAAACTTTGCGTTTAGTTTCCCGCTTCGGCACCGGGTGATGAAAAGGAGAATCTTCACTCAAGCTTTTAATACTTTCTAAATGAGCCTTCTATCCTTATTTATAGACTAAGGGGCAATCATGAACTGTTATGATTCTTCGATCATGGTAGCCCTCAAAATACATTAGAATAAAAATATGAAATTACAAAAATAACTAAAATCATAGATCGTCAATCCGCACAAAATGGACGTCTCCAATTGTTGTGTAGGCCTTTGGAGTTGTGATGCCTATCAAACCGTCTTCTTCCTTTTTGGAAGTTGTATCAAATCTCACATATAGTTCTTTTTTAGAGCAAACACCTCCTATATCGTCGCTTTTTCCACTTTTGGTGTCCAAGTGCCTTATGCTGTGAAGAGCGAGTACAAACATAAGCAATGGAAGACACAAAAGCTTTGTGTGATGGAGTTAGGGTCCTTAGGGCGTCATATGATACTTAATGGAACAATGAATATTAGGTGCATGATGTGATACCTTTGCTGAGGGTAATAGGAAGCTCAGTGGATTCTGAAGATGGGATTGGGCACTAATTCTGACATCATGAGATGAACTTGTGTGTTTGGCCCCTTACATCTTTCTGTGTACCCTTGTAGTTCCTGTTGTTTGGGAGTAGTTCGAACATGCTCCTCCAATTGAAATTCTCGTTAGGAGTGGGTGAAGAAGAATGAGTACGAGTAGGGATAGTGTAGGGTGGTGGGATTTTTATGGAGAGAATAGAGGTCACTTCCAAGGTAAATGTAGGCTCCCCCTGAAGTGAGGTCGGATAGTAAACCTTAGATTTGCGAAAGGTAACATCCATAGTGACAAAGATCTTCTTTATTGGAGGGTGGTATCATCTATACCATTTTTGAGTAGGAGAGTAGCCTATGAATAAACGTTTAAGTGTACTCAGTCAAGTTTAGATATGTCTATATGATGTATGTGAGCAAAACAAGCACATCCAAAGACTTTAGTTTGGAGTTGAGTAGGGGTGATGCACAAGTATGCAGATGGGTACCATTCCTTAAGATCTGAGTATGCATGCAGTTGATAAGATATGCAGTTGTGAGGATGACATGTCCCCAATAACACTTGTGAAGGTGCATGGTGAAGAGTAAACTCCGAGCGACCTCCAAAAGGTGGTTATTTTTCCTATCAATAACTTCATTTTGAGAGTGATAGTAAACGCAAGAAGTTTGATGATTGGTGCCAAGGCCGGTCAAGTACTTTGCAAATTGAGAGTCAATATACTCTCTACCATTATCATTACACAAGATTTTAACAATGCCAGAAAATTAGGTGCATAATTTTTTTGAAAATTAAAAAAGAAGAAAAAAGAAAAGCCTCATTTGTATTTCGCATAAAATATACCTAAGTGGTGCACGGAAAATACTCAATAAAAGTTAATCCAATAACATCCAAAAATAGAAGCGGTGTTACAAGTTCCCCAAACATTTTTATGAATAACATGAAAAGGAATAGTGCTAGGTATAAAGACATGATTAACCGAAACATGATTATATTTAACAAGTTCACATGCATCACAAGTAAGAGTTTTAATAACATGGGGTGAAATAATATGAAATAAATTTTGCATGGTAGCAATGGAGTGGTGTCCTAAGCGACGATTTTAGGAGATCAAAGTAGGAGTCTGAGCAAAGTCGAGAGCCTTCTGAGATGGAGTGATGCCGGAGGCCCCGTCTTCAGATCCTGAAAACGCAATGACATAGAAAAAAGCTAACTGAGCAGTTTAGAGAATTAGTCAAGTGACAAACAGAAAACAAACTGTAGATAAAATTAGGAGATAAAGAACAAATCATAAAATAAGAGATGAACAAGGGATGAATCATTTTCCTGCAATGGAAGATAAAGATCCATCAACAATACTCATTTTATCCTCACCAGATAGAGGTGAATAAGACACAAAACATGAAGAGAGATAATCATATGATGCGGGTTCACAGTCAATAATCCAATGAGTGGAAGGGCATGTAACAGCAACATGGGAACCTGGATTACTTGAGTGGGCAAAGGCAGATGTATACTCGGGCAAAAGATCGTGCATCAACTATTGAAGAGTTTGCATCTCCTTTACGAAGAGAGTGGTTGGCTGAATAATGAGATCTTGGCAAAATAGATGAACCATCCTTAGGTTGTAACACCCATGCTTGGTTCCTAACAGAAAGACAGTAAATGTAACAAAAGCATCTAGCGTAAATGAATGACCGAGCTAGAGTAAAAATGAATACCTCAATTTTTGAATCATACAGCTAACTAAATGGAAATGAAAAGTAAAATTGAATGCTTGAATTAAAACAATGTCTAATACATACCCGAGTCCGTAAGTAATAAATAATCAAGTCCAAAACATATACAATGTTGGAATTTATAAGACATGGTGCAAACTAAAACTGCATAAATATCCTCGGTAGATCATCCTACGTGAGTCTCCCAACTTGTGTTTCCTGTAAAGAAAATTTTGAAGACGGTCAAATCACTAGCGAGTAAGAAAGACACTTTGTCTCAGTGACACTAAATCAAACACAGATAAAGATAGAAATATGCAATAATTGAAATTAGGGATCATGATTTTTAAACATGGTAACTATGCGTGATCTAAACATGAAATGAATTGTAATAACATAAATACTATTTTTTGCATTGAATCATGTTTCAAGTTCTAGTCGTAACTTTAATTCATTAAAATGTCAAAATTTCTAGGTTCTGAGTTCTTATTTAAAACTAAGATAATTCGAGTTTATGTTCTTTTAGGTTTCATAGCTTACTAGGCACATCATGTGATTTGAGTCCCTATAGGCTGTTCACATCTAAAGGTGCTAATGTGCCCCTAGCACTGGACACAGATTCACATTCAACTATTTCTATATATGAAAGAGTGTGTTGTCGATCCCTATTTAAGGCTTAAACGGTCTACTCTACTTTATGATGATGATGTGTCCAATCATGTGAGAAAACACCTCTCATGCCCCCTAACAAATACACCTAGTGGTTGTCATGTTCAACTAAAGAGAGACCTGCATGAGCTTACTAGTCGATGGAATAATTATTTAATCCACGTCTTCATTCTATGTCTAATTAATGTGTTACTTTGTCTAGCATGCATGAGCCACATTAATCACGACATAATATTTACAGTATGCTTCTACTATAATTTTATCTCCACATCACAATGTCTATCAGACACCTTGGTGATTTCTATATTATTCGTACGCTTACAGAGATACATAGATCTAACATAGAGAAATAATCTTACCTCGATATTGCGACGCTCGTAGACATGATTTGACTACATGCTTCCCTAGGTTAATTGAAATCGCATAGTGTCTTTTCTCCAATCCACACCTAAAATCCTATAATAATTAATGCATGAACCATAGTAAATTTAGAATCCACACCCTCAGGTTTCTCCGAAAATCTAGCAATGAAATCTTAAGTGAAAGAAAAATGGATAATAACCTAGATAATGGAAGAAGAAGACTGAGACTTACCCAAACAAACTTAACCTCCTAGATTCGAGCCAGTGTGAGGGCTGTTGGAACAACCACGACAAGGAGCCACACTAAAAGGAATAACGAGTTGAGATCGATAAATATGGATCAACTAACATTGGAAGATTGAGAAGAAAGTGCATAATACCTGTCTAAATCGAAACAACGATAAATTTCTTACCTGAGAGAGGAACGGTTGGCATCACGTGAACAAGGAGTTGAAACGAGCGGAAGAGACCCGTCGAAGGGAAGGAGGGAAGTTGATCGATTGCTCCAAGGGGGTCGATTCCTTACTGGCACAATTGATTGATTCCAAGAGAGGAACGGTTGACATAACGAACGTGAAACACATATTGAAATCACAAGCAGCCATCACATTTTGTGTTGGCATGCCATGCCTCCCAATGTACGGTACTTGATCACGAACAGGTACGCATGCATGAACATGTGTTCCATCAATTGAACCGACACAATCTTTAAAGAAGGGCATGTAACGTGAGTCGTAGAGAATCTCTGGCGGTGTGCTACTGAAAAATCTATCTAATGACTGAATCACTTCATCCGTCAATAGTAGCAACACGCGAATGCCTTCTCCAAAAAACCTGCTAGCAGTCTCCGTCGAGTGCTGAAAGTGCTCACATGTCTTTCTCATGACCTCATTATGAGACAGTATGTCTAAGGTCAGTGCCAAAATCTCTCTAGATGCAGTCCATCTCGTCCCGTAAAATCCGTACTTCTCCTCCAAGACATGCAATAGATCCATAAAAAATTCTTGGGACATTCGAAAAGAATTATGAAATCTGACTGTCGAAGATTGAAGCATTTCTCCAACCCATTTATCACCTGTTTGCTTCGATGTCATGCATGGTACTGGTTGGTTGAAAATAGAACTACTTTCAGCCAAAATACTAACTGCTGATACAACATTTTGATGATGTGCGATCGCATAACTTTTAATAGCCTCAAAGCTATTTTCTGAATCATCAG
Source organism: Dactylorhiza incarnata (assembly GCA_033032865.1). Lineage (NCBI taxonomy): Eukaryota > Viridiplantae > Streptophyta > Magnoliopsida > Asparagales > Orchidaceae > Dactylorhiza > Dactylorhiza incarnata. The sequence continues at coordinate 898,168 of JAWHQI010000358.1, read as the reverse complement.
AGTCAGTGGTAGACATTTTCTGATAAACAAAAGACAGGAAATAAATAAGAATAATGTCTAACCACAACCACAACCACAACAACAACAGAAAAAACAGTAACAGTCTAGCAGAAATACTAATAATAATATCTAACAGAAATAACAATGTAACAGAAATAACAATGTAGCAGAAATACTAATAATAACAGTACATGACCATAAATATGATAAGACTACTCCCCACCATTGTAGCGGTTATAAATTCACTTTATGTTCATACCCTCGAGTAGGAACATAAATGTCTCTCTATGACCTTTGTCCAACAAAAATGTGATGGCAAAGTCATAGAATTTCTCGTCCGCTACAACGTCGGGGTATCCACTTAACCGCTCTAATGCCTGAGTAATAGTATAAGGATTGCTTTTCGGATGTCCCTGAATGCATCAACTGATGGTCCTTGAAGATTCTGCCAGATCTTCTAAGACGGAGCTGGTGGCACTTTTCTTTCCTTTCTTTCTCTTCCTCGCCGATGTGACCTCTGGGGGAGGTGGTGCAACATTATCCTCCTGGATGTCATGATCCTCACTGGACAACTCTCTCTCGTCGGTGGACTATCGTGGATTATTCCTTAAGCTAGAAATGGTAGCATGACGTCCACATGCAACTACTGAATCGTACATCCTCCTCAATCGTTCCTCTAACTCGAGGGGGATGCCAGCATATCTAAACTTTTTGGCCGCTGGGACAACCTACAATATTATAACAAAAATTAGGAAGGGCAAATATTTGAACATAAAGTTAAATCATTATTTTTTAATAAATGAATACCTTCAATCTCTCGGTCCACCACTCGTCCGAAGCATCTATAGGCTTTGTAGTCGGATTCCAACCCAAACCAGTGGGCTCACGTTTTAGCTCACTCCAAATTTTCCACTTCTTCTTCAAATGATCCCATTTGTTCTTCATTTGAACCTTATCGTACTTTTTTCCAGTTTGTAGTTGAAATTTTGTAGTCACATTTACCCAGCCCTCTTTGCTAAAATGGGTTGTCGGCCGGTTACCAAGCTTTATTTCATAAATGCATGTCGCAAAAAATTAGGACATCATTTGCATCCCATATAGCAGAGACACCACCGTATTTCGCCTTACCCATCTTAAAAAAAATTCAAACATATAAACATATGTAAACATATAAACATGTAAACACACAATCATACATAAACACACACAAACACACACAAACACACACACACATACACACACACACAAACACATAAAAACATAAACACATGCACATAAACACACACACATACGCATATAACATATAACACACATACACACACACATACACATATAACATATAACACACATATACACACACATACACACCAAAATTGAAAAATACACACACATACACATATAACATATATAAACATATATAATCACACATATATTTAAACACACACACACACACATATACATACATACACACACATATATAAACACACACACACACATATACACACACATACATAAACACACACATACACACCAAAATTGAGAAATACATAAATACACAAACACATACATACACACTGATATGAAACTACTAGGGCAAACTAGAGAAAGAGAGAACTAGTAAGGAAGAAGACGGCTAGGGTTTTCTAGAAAGAGAAATACCTGAAGATAATTATGCATGCCGCCAAAAGAGGGGGGAAAAGGGTATTTAAGTGAACCCTTTCCCCCTAGGGGCCGGCCGGCCCCATGTGAGGGCTGAATCGGTGCGGTTCAGCCCTCCTCTTCTTATTTAATTAATGGCGGGCTGAACCGGATGGTTCAGCCCGGTCTTCCTCCGCCTTCTCCTTTGGCCGATGTGCACAGTAATCAGGTAGCCTGGTGACGACGCCGGGCGTAACATTCCCTCCCCCTTCAAGGACCAGCTTGTCCTCAAGCTGGAGTCAGAGAGCGTGCGGCTCTTGGAACAAGTCGGCTCTGGCGTGCATCAGAGACGAGACCATAGTGGGCTCCGCGCCACTCGCCGAAACGATGGGCATCGTACTATCCGGTGCCCCTAGTCGTACCTCAGAGCACTTGAGGCCTTCCAAGCAGTACCCCTTCCCGTGCTGGTTGAACTCCATAGTCATTCGGACCCAATCGAAGGTCACCCGCTTAAGTTGCTGCAGCCACGGTGCGCCCAACACCATGTCAGAACTCCGGATTGGCAATAAGTACACATCAATATGCCCGGTGTATCCCTGTATCTGGAGCTCCACCCCCTTCATCACACCCTCGCATTGCAGTGTACGTCCATCCGCCACCCTGACGTGGAACGCTGCGCTGCGATCTATGATACCCCCCGTCTTCCGGGCCACACCGGGTGGGATGAAGTTGTGAGTGCTCCCGCTGTCCATCAAGATCGTCACCGTCTCACTGCCGACCCTCCCCGTCAAGTGTAAGGTCGGAGATGAGGTACTCCCCTCCAGGGCCTGGAGGGATACGACAAAGTCGTCAAAAACCAACTCGCCCTCCTCTGCAGTGCGAGTAACATCTTCCGCTTCCTCCTGTAGCATGAATACCTGGACCTTCTGGCAAGCATGCCCGCGGGTATACTTCTCATCGCAGTTGAAGCATAACCCTTTGTCCTTTCTGTCCTGAAGCTCCTGCCACGTCAACCTCGTCACCGTAGGGCGGCCCCCGGTAGGTGGTTCTTGCTTAGGTACATCTGTGCCCGTAGGTGCCCGACCCGTCGTCCGAGTCCTCTGCCGATTGTACCGCTCCTCCTGTATCCTGGCCAGGCTGATGGCGTGACTCAGACTGCGTGACATATATGCGTGGACCTCGTCACACAAATGGTCCTTCAACCCTGAAATGAAGCATCTCAGCAGTGTCTGCTCACCCCAGGTCACCCGGTTCGCCAGCCTCTCGAACTCTGTCCGGTACTCTGTAACTGTGCCCCTTTGCCGCAACTTCTGCAGAGTCGCCTCAACATCCTCATACTCCAGTGGCCCAAATCGGGCCGAGAAAGCCTCCGTGAATTCCTCCCAGGGAGCAGTGGTGCGTCCCCTGAGGAGCCATTTCGTCCACTGATACGCGTCCTCCTCCAGATGGAAGGCCGCCAACTGCACCCACTGAGCCTCGGGGACCTCCTGATATCTGAAGAAGAGCTCGGCCTTTTGGATCCATTCGAGCGCATCGCCTCCCCGAAACTTCGGGAAGTTCATCCGAGTCAACTTGGGTTGCATGTACGGGCGTTGAAAGGCCCCACCCAAACCGCCTCCATTTTGGCCCATCGGACCGTGTTGCTCATGAGCTCCTTGAAGTCCTCCATGATTCCACCCCGGAGGCCTCCCCGGCCCCATATGGGCCGGTCCGTATCCTCCGTTCGGTACGATCGCTGGTTGGGGCGGAAAAAATTCCGGTGCACCTCCGAGAGGATCCGCATTCGCCCCGGTTGGGCGAAACAGCCCAAATCCTTGGTGTTGCGGCCTCCAGGGTTGTCCTGCGTGCTGTCCGGGTCCAAACGGAGCTCCTCCACCCTGTCCGGAGCCCCCTCCATGCCGCAGCAGGCCGCCGGCTCCCTGCAGGGGCTGTTCGAACCCCCAGGGAGCCGCTGCTCCTCCGCCGCCCCCCCAGGGAGCTGCTGCTCCTCCGCCGACCCCCCAGGAGCCTCCTGCGGCCTCCGCCGCCCTGCTGGAGCCAGTCCGAGGTGGCTCCGGCACCTCCCGGCCTCCAGGCTCCCTGCCGCTCAGCCCCCAGCCGTCCGGGTGCCAGCCTGACGTTCCGCCCGTCCGGTATGGGGCTCCGTTTCCTCGTGCGACCCCCAACGGGTCTCCCGCTCCCGATCCAGAACCGGAAGCCCTCGACGGGAGTCCTTCGCCATTTTCCGCTCCCGTGTTGCCCCCGTTAAGAGTATTCGCTGCCTCAGCGTCGGGTCCATCACCGGACACCTCCTTTCCTTTCAGATTTTGCAAAAGGAGGGATTTTAACTCCTCCATCTTCGAATCGAGTCGCTCTTCCAGATTTTTCTGAGAGTTCTTCATAGATTCTTCGAGCGCCGCCACCGAATCCGCCAAAACGACGTAATTTTCCTCGATCGTGGCCAAACGTGCCATCTCCACCTCCGTGCGTGTCACCATGGTTGGGAGGAAGATCCTCTGATACCAAATGATATGAAACTACTAGGGCAAACTAGAGAAAGAGAGAACTAGTAAGGAAGAAGACGGCTAGGGTTTTCTAGAAAGAGAAATACCTGAAGATAATTATGCATGCCTCCAAAAGAGGGGGGAAAAGGGTATTTAAGTGAACCCTTTCCCCCTAGGGGCCGGCCGGCCCCATGTGAGGGCTGAACCGGTGCGGTTCAGCCCTCCTCCTCTTATTTAATTAATGGCAGGCTGAACCGGATGGTTCAGCCCGGTCTTCCTCCGCCTTCTCCTTTGGCCGATGTGCACAGTAATCAGGTAGCCTGGTGACGACGCCGGGCGTAACACACACATACATAAATACACACATACATACATACACACACACACGCACACATACAAACACAAACAAACATACACACATAAACACACACACACACATACAAACACAAACAAACACCTTCATCTCCACACCCACATAAACACACACACATACAGCCACAAACAAACACAACATAGACACACACACACATAAACACAGCCACAAATAAACACACACACATATACACAACCACACATACATAAATAAACACACACACAAACACCACAGGCAACTACAATAAACACACACACACACACATACACAACCACAAATAAACACACACACATATACACAGCCACACATACAAAAATAAACACACAAACACCACACACACACATATCCATAGATCTACTTTGTCAAAAAAAGGAATTCGATTTTTGAACACACAAAAACACACAAACACATATTTATCATTACAAAAAAATGAAAAATCGAGTAGGAGCAGTAGACAACAGCACATAAAAATGCGGAGGAGTTGATGATTACCTTCACCACAGAGATCGGAAGTGGCTTTGAAGAATGTGGAGGAGCAATAGACGTCAGCGGAGGAAGAAGTGAAGCACGGAGGTTGACGTCGCCGGCGGGCGTGGAGAAGGACCGTTCGGCGGCGAAAGAAGCTGGCGAGAAATCGACTGGGCGAAAAGAAGAATCGGGGAGCGCTCCGGAGTCGAGGAAGAAGACCTAGTCGCGCGTCTGGACCGTCTGGACTGGAGGAAGGAACCGCGGCTGAGATGATAAAAGAAACGGGGTTTATTAAAAACCGCCGTTTCATAGAACCGCCGAACCAAACGCCGCGTTTGGTAGAAGCGCCGTTTCTGTCCAGACGCACTGGAACCGATCCGCCGAACCAAACGGGCCCTTAATAGCCAGTCAGGTTATTAGGATAGTAGATCTAGGATAAGGTAGTTCAACTTATTTTCAATCCCAGACCTATCCCCTTAAAATGGTATCAGAACAGTGCTCTTAAAATGAGGTCGATGGGACAGGCGGGCGTGAGACTCGAAAGTAACGAGCAGAGGAAGGTGAGCAGAGAGGCGTGTGGTATGGGCTTGAGGGGCTCGAGAAAGGAAAGTGTGCGGCTTGCTCGAAATTGCAGGAGAGGCGATGGCTGCTCGAGTCCGAAGCAGTTGGCTCGACGTGATGGAGACGTGCGCCTATGGGGAAAGGAGAAGATCCTGGGCGAGTAGCACAAGTCGAGCGGGGAAAGACGATGGATGTGAGGATATGGACCTGCCTGCTAGAGACGATGAAGAGGCGCAAAAGAAGGGCGCCGATGTTGGGATGGATCGATCGAGGCAACATGAAGTAGGCTTCATCTTCGTTGTAGCGGCTCGATGGAGTTGACGAAGCAGCGAGAAGGCTTCATCGGGCTGACGACAGGGAATCAGTATGCGTTAAGGAGGAAGATGACGAGCTTGGGGGAGGCTTCGCCAGAGGAATGGGGGTGGCATGCAAAAGTAGTGTGCGGGACGTCGTCGAATGGAGGTGAACCAGCCGCTGTTGGGCGTGCTGGAAGCAGTCGAGGTCCTTGCTGGGAGGTTTCGATGAGCAGCGATGGCGTGCGTGAAGGATGAGAGTGGACGGGCTTGCTGGAGACATCGAATGTGGAAGGCAGCAGACGATCAAAAAAATGACGAGCACGCCAGAGGAGGGGATCAGTCGCCTCTGATACCAAATATGTTATGTGCTTCTTTTGCTGGTGGATTGATGGAAGCGGGAATACAAGGGCAAGCCCTAGAATGGAGGCAGAGGAGAGAAGAAGAAGCTTGGGGAAGAGGATGAGTGGAAACACTAGTGGAAGGTAGTCGGCACGGGCGTAAATACCTCGATACACATAAACTACCAAAACATATAAAATACTACGACACACATAACATGACTCGGTATTAAAAAGACTAATACTCTAATACTAGATAACCAACGGCGTGAGATCCATAACTAGTACCAACGGAGTATGAAACACAATTTCTTTTGTCCATCCTTGCGTGCGCTTCCTAGTGAGTCCAAACGATGTAATATGGATCAAGGCGAGCTAATATGGCCAATCCAACACCTTTGCCCATCTACCAACTAATGTTTTTTTTAATCTTATAGTTGATTACAACCCCAAACTGTTTATCATTTATTGTGCAACAGATTTTGAAGAGCTTGTTCCATTACGATCGTTGACCTTGTGTCTTGAAATAATTCTGCACACCACACTATAACTTCCTCATCAGAATCATTTGAACAACAAATATTGGGATCATCAAAAGTCAATGTGGGGCCATCACGGCGTAAGCCACGTCATTTTTGTGGGCAATCATTCGAACAATTTTTAGGTTGCTTGCACATATAGCTCTAGTTTATTTTATTTTTTTAACTAATTATTTTTAATTCAAGCTCGAAACTTATGAAAAAATGGTACAACTTTTATTTCAACAGAAACAATTTGCAATGTCACTTAATAAAATTGATGTGACTTGCGATTGATGTAGAAACCCCAATGCACAAAGCAAATAATCGGGGAAAAACTACTCAAGCTGCAAAGATATCAAAATTTTCATTAATCATTTGTTTTACATACCTAAAATTCTTCTTTACAGAAATAGGATAAAATCCAAAAATAATTTCATAAAATACTTCAAAAAAAATAAATATCCGCTCATAATCAATAAAATCTTTAATTATCATCATATTAATAATTATCAATCAAACAATTTCAAAATTTTAAAATTAATATTATCCACAAGGAGATGATATTTATTAAAAACATATAATTATCTCCTTAATTAAATCGATGTTCACAAAAAATAAATTAAATGCTACTAATATTTATTCACATATTGATAATCGTTTATGGAACTAAACTAAAATTAAACTCTTAATTTATTTAAATATTGAGTTAATTCTTCTTGGATGTACTGTGTGAAGTCAATTGACCCAAAGCAACCACATGAAGAGACGAAGGCTCTCTTTCTTTGGGCGGTGGTAATGAGAGTGGTGAGAGATGGAGGGAGGGGACTGAGGTCTCAAATTAAACCAAAATGATGTTTTTAAGCGGTAGCGATGAGAATGGGGGGTTAACCAAGTAATTTTTTTAGTGGAGGTACTTTTTCCCATCGGAAATAGAGCAAAATGCTCAAATAAACAGAGCAGAAAGCATGATCCCGAAGGGTGGAGGAGGTCGTGGACATCTTCGAAAACACCTTCGTGAATAGTGATGATGAGCACACCAAGTAGTATGTTGTAGGCAAGGAGAGACCAATGCGTGCCAATTATCCAGGTGCACATGATTACAAATTAAAATCTCTGCATACTATTGCAATAAGGGCGGGAAAGCACAAACTCAATCATCTCCTAAGTAGGTGTCAGTTGAAGTTTCTGACCCTAATAAAGCTATTTAGCACAATAATAATTCTTGAATATATTTTTCCTTTACTGGGATGTTTCTTCTACAAGGTCAAGATTTTCATCAGAAAATAGTCTCTCTTATAAGAAACTATATAAGGCAATCAATATGTACAATAAGAGCACGCGAGCAGCATGATGTTTTCATGGGACGATTAATGAGAAGGTGAAGCGACATGGATTGTAAGGATGAAAAGATGATGCAAATGGGTAATGCTTTGCACGCAAAGGGTGAAGCGAGTAGGCCATGTAGGGGGATAAGGCCGGGATTGAGGAGGCTTGCATGAGTACAATGTTGCGACGATTAGCTGATGACAAGGTCAATGATGCGGTTGATTTCAGCATGAAGATGCAATCAAGTAATACCCCTATTGGAAAGCCATTGATGAGGACTTGTGCCTAAATATGCCTTAGGATTCTTTACAACAACACTCAAGCCTTTATCCCACTATAGTGGGGTCTGCTATATGGATCCTTTGTCGCTATTGTGCCCTATCATTAGTCATAATCTCACTAATGCCTAAGTACATCATGTTTTCCCTATAGTTTCGTTCCAAGTCTTTATTGATCTACCCCTCCCTCGTTTAACATGCCTAGTGACTAAACTCTTACAACGCCTAACAAGTACCTAAGTAGAGTGTTGAGTTATTACTCAGAGGACTTCTCTTTGTAAGTTAATTCCAAAGGATTGCTATCATCATAATTAAAGGTTTTTGATGATAGTTTGTACTTTATTTGGTAGGTTGTAATTTATCTCATCCTTACGTGGAGGCCTCGGTACTATAAGCACCAAGAGGTAATATTGTACAAAGACGATGAAATCATTTTAACCCTAAGTGTATTGTATGTTGTAAGTGGAGACTGGGGTTGAAAGCCAGTTTATGTGTAGGACTTTGGTTCTTAATCGAAGTTTTGAATCTACATCAGATGGTATCACAACTCTGACGTACTTGATGGTTGATAGGAAACAATGGCGATGACGACAACTAACAATTTTGAAAAAGAACAATGTGTTGCAGCCTTGTAGGACTTGTCGCTACAATCTGTCATAGTAATGGCTTTCTGAGGGATCTAAATCTTTGTGTAGTGCAACATGAGCATGTGATATGTATTCAATGACCAAGAAGGCAAGCATTCTGAGATATATAAATTACATTTTGATCAAGAGCAGCTTGCAACCTTCTAGATAAAAATCAGGATTATTACCGCAGTGTCAAAAGAGTCAAAATAGCTCGTTGAGTGCAAGTGGAGGGGATGTTTTTGCTAGGCGTGGTCAAGTGAAACTTATCCATGACATGATTTCCAACCTTGGAAAAATTGAAGAGCTGAACGGGTACCTCGGACGCAATCGACAAGAGGGTCACATGGTGAATGCTTTCCACAACGATGAGGACGATGACTATGTAAATCAACATAGTTGTTATAAGGCAATCTCCTACCGGTTTGGAGTTGAGTTCAAGTTGTCAATGGATATTTCGACCTTTTATGGGGAACTCTGAAAGTGCACGGTTGTTTTCCTGAGAATTCTCTAGGGGGGGTGTGAATAGAGATTTAAATAATTTTACTAAAACTTGCACATAAATTATTACTAATTCCTAGGCATCCAAGATTCCAACCAGAATTAAAGCAATCACAGAATAATAATAATAAACAAGAGACAATCATAGGAAATGCATAACACACAGAAGACACAAGAACTTATACTGGTTCCACAAAACTATGAGTACTCCACTCTTCTACCCCCTTGGTAGGAATCCACTATCACAATGCTGAGTCTTTTGATAAGGAGACTCTTAGAACCACCGAGTGTTTTGATAAGGAGACTCTTAGAACCACTGAGTCTTTTGATCAGGAGACCCTTAGAACCACTGAGTCTTTTGATCTGGAGACTCTTAAAACTAGTTCTGAATCCTTTGAAGATGAATTCTTAAAACTCTTTTACAATGTGTTTGAATGAAAAAGAGTGAGAGATCAGAATAATAAATCAGAATAAGAGATCAGAAGAATTATAAGAGTTAGAAAATTTTTCTGATCAAGATCCTCTCTCAGAAGCACTGAGGATCTTTGAGCACTACAGTGGATGATGATTCTTCATATCTGATGAATCATTGATGAGCAGAAGGTCAAGAATTGTTCTTCTTCACAGATGTAGTTCAAATGATCTTGTTCTTGACTATCTTCTTTCAGAGAAATGATGAAGATGAATCTCTGCAAATTGAGAGAAGAAATCTGCAGTCCAGAATTCTGTCGGGTAAAATGAGAGAGAGAGAGGTGTGTAGAACTAGATTCCTTTTTGAATTCTGTATGTATATAATCTTCTGTCGATTCAATTGAATTAGAATCAAATCTATTTCCCTTTCTATCGATTCTCCAAATGGAATGTAGAAGGAGAATTATAGCTTTCTTTCTAACTGTGTTGACAACCCATCAATGACCTTTAGTATAACTTCCAATTTTATCACCTCTGAATCTCAAGAGGCGTTCTTTCTCTATTTGTACTCTTACGACCCTAATTTGTATAATCCTCAGAATCGTATTCAAGAAGTATCCATTTCTGAATTGTATTTGACGTTGCGTCGAATCTCTTCTGACTTCATATCGACGCACTTTTGAATTCCATTAGAAGCAACGTCGAGATTTGCTTCAGAAAACCTCAACTTTGAAAAGAAGTCTGCTATCGACATTGCGTTGATTCATTATTGATGTATCTGTCGAGATAAAGAACGCAGTCTTCAACTTCTGACTTCTGCGTCGAATACCAGTCGATGTTGCGTCGAGTTCAACTTTCATCAGTCCTTCGAATCCTTCTCGACGCAAATCTCAATCTCCTCGACGCCATTTGATTTAGAACAAATCAAAGCATACATCGACTTAGAATTCTGTCACTGCGTCGATACATAGTCGACGTTGCGTCGACCACCAATCAAATGAAGCGTCAACTGCCAGTCTGAGTTACCTTTTACTTCCTTTCGAAGTTGCGTCGACTGCTTTTCGACGCAGGTTTAACTTAACTGATTTTTGGTCTCCCTTTGACTAGGCTTTGACACCCTAAGGTGAATATGATATCCTAGGACATCTAAAGACCAACTTACCCTCACTATACAACTTAGGTAAAAATTTCTAGAGAATGAAATCACTTTTACATAATTTATAAGGTAAATCATGAGTGTGTTTTTCTCAACAAACTCCGCACTGAGGAATTCATGGATTGGTTGTCTGAAGTCAACTATTTCTTTAACTACATGAAACTCAAACTAGTAGCTGAGTAAAACCCATAACACACTAGTACCTAGAGTTACGGGATGGTAGGATCAACCGCAACATTACAACACTCAAGCCTTTATCCCACCATAGTGGGGTCGGCTATATGGATCCTTTGTCGCCATTGCGCCCTATCTTTAATCATAGTTTCACTAATGCCTAAGTACATCATATCTTTCCTTATAGTTTCATTCCAAGTTTTTTTGGTCTACCCCCTCCCCCTGTTTAACATATCTAGTGACTAAACTCTCACAACGCCTAACATGTGCCTCTAATGGTCCCCTATGTACATGTCCGAACCATATTAAACGAGCTTCTCTCGTCTTCTCTACAATATGCGCCACTCCTGTCTTATCCCTGATACATCCATTCCTAATTTTATTCAGTCTCGTGTGACCACACGTCCACCTAAGCATTCTCATCTCCGCAACTCCCATTTTTTGCTCATGTACACTATTCACTGCCCAACACTCAGAACCGTAGAGCATTGCTGACCTAATTGCGGTACGGTAAAACTTGCCTTTAAGTTTTAATGGTACTTTACGATCACATAAGATCTCAGACGCGCCTCTCCACTTCAACCAACCTGCTTGGATTCTATGTATCACATCTTTATCTACACCTCCATCTTTTTGAATTATCGATCCCAGATATTTAAAACACTCATTGCGGGAAATATCTTGGTCACCCAATTTAATGACGGAGTCATCCGACCTTCTTGCACTACTAAATTTAAGCTATATATACTCCGTCTTTGTCCTGCTCAACCTAAAACCCTTCTTTTCTAAAGTGTCTCGCCAAGATTCAAGTTTCGCGTTTACACCCTCGCTTGTCTCATCGACCAAAACAATATCATCTGCAAATAATAAACACCAAGGTATTGCTTATTGGATATGTCTGGTGAGCTCGTCTAAGACAAGGGTAAAGAGATAAGGGCTTAAAGCTGACTCTTGGCCAACAACGATAGGGAATTCCTGTGTTAATCCTCCAGATGTCCTCACCATGGTCACTGAATTTGTATACATATCTTTGATTACGTCAATGTATGATACGTTTACACCTTTCTTTTCTAAGACTCTCCAAAAGACCTCTCTTGGAACCCTATCATAAGCCTTCTCCAGATCGATAAACAACATATGCAAATTTTTTTGTCTTTCCAGATAGTTGTCAATGAGTCTCCTCAAGAGATGTATAGCTTCCATGGTTGACCTCCCTGGCATGAATCCAAATTGATCAACCTCAACATTGCCCACAATAATTTTTTGGTCAATTATTGATCGTTTATCCTAGTTAAAATTTTAATATATTTTTTAGCATTTGATGGATAGGTAAGCCTTTGCTTTATCCTAGATATATAGTTCTTTTTAAACCTTGAAATTTATTTTCTGTCATCTGATTTAATTAATTTATTTCTATTATGCCTGTTGGAAGTGAAATTCATTGCCCTTAGAATAAGGGCCTCTCCTTTATATATAGGAGAGGGCAAAATACAACTTGACCTAAGAATAGACCCAAAATAATAATCCAACATCTAACACTCCCCCTCAAGTTGTGCTTGTGATATCTGTCAAGCCCAACTTGGACATAATGTTCCAAAACACCCTATGAGACAAAGCCTTTGTCAGCACATCTGCCAGTTGTTGATCGGAGGGAACAAAAGGAGTGCTAACAACTCCCCTTACAATGTTTTCCTTGATGAAATGTCTGTCGACTTCAACATGTTTAGTGCGATCATGCTGGACGGGATTGTGCGCGATGCTAATGGCCGCCTTGTTATCACAGTATAGGCGGATGGGTCCTTTGCCGTGAATCCCAAGTTCAAGTAGAAGGGATCGGATCCACATTCCTTCACATATACCTTGGGCCATGGCCCTAAACTCCGCTTCGGTACTGGATCTAGCCACGACATGTTGTTTTTTGCTTCTCCACGTTACTAGATTGCCTCCAACTAAAGTGCAATACCCAGAAGTGGATCTTCGGTCATCGACAGATCCCGCCCAATCTGCATCTGTGAAGACTTCAATGGTTAGATCTTTGTTTGGAGAGAATATGATTCCACGTCCAGGGGAGGTTTTGAGATATCTGAGCACCCGATTGGCAGCATCCAAGTGATGAGTTTTAGGAGAGTGCATGAACTGGCTAATGACCCCGACAGCGTACGAGATATCTGGGCGAGTATGAGATATGTATATAAGTCTCCCCACTAGCCGCTGAAAGGCATTGATGTCAGCCACCGGTTCTCCTTCATCTCTTCCCAATCTATGGTTTGTTTCTATGGGTGTGTCAGCAGGGCGACACCCACACATCCCCGTATTTTCTAGGAGGTCAAGAATGTACTTTCTCTGGGAGATGAAAATACCATGCCTGGATCTGGCAAGTTCAATGCCAAGGAAGTACTTGAGGTTCCCCAGATCCTTAACCTCAAATTCACTAGCCAGTCTAACCTTCAAGTGTTTTATTTCCTCAATGTCATCACCAGTTATTACAATATCATCCACATACACAATCAATGCCGTCACTTTTCCATGCCTGTGCTTTACAAATAGAGTATGATCCGTGTTACTCTGTTTGAATCCAAAGGTCACCATTGCTCGTTGAAATCTTCCAAACCATGCCCTCGGGGATTGCTTAAGGCCATATAGGGCCTTCTTCAGCCTGCAGACTTTCCCTTCAGATCCCTCAACAGTAAGGCCAGGGGGACAAGACATGTATACTTCCTCTTCCAGGTCTCCATGGAGGAAGGCATTTTTTACATCAAGCTGACTCAGAGTCCAATTTTTACAGGCGGCACACGAGAGCAGAATACGGATAGAATTCATCTTTGCAACAGGCGCAAAGGTCTCCTGATAATCAATCCCTGCTGTTTGGGTGTATCCCCTGGCCACCAGTCTGGCCTTGTAGCGGTCCACCAACCCTTGGGAGTTTTGTTTAACAGAAAAAATCCACTTGCATCCAACCAGTGTCTTGCCTTGAGGAAGGGAGACAAGGTCCCAGGTGCAATTCTTCTCAATGGCACCCATCTCTTCCATCATAGCCGTTCTCCACTCATGATGCCTCAGAGCTTCCTGCCACGAGGAAGGGATGGAAATGGAAGACAGAGAGGTGACAAAGGCTCTATGTCGAGAAGACAAGGAGTCATAATTCACATACAGAGATAAGAGGTGGTGAGTAGAAGCACGGTTACCTTGAGGACCAGTTAACGGGTCAGGCGTGGATTCTGGTATATTGCCCAGAAGCTGACCATTTGTGCCCCCTCGTCGACGACGAGTATATACCTGTAAGGGAGGAGTAATAGACGGCAGAATGACAGGGATGGATGGCTGATAAGGAGTGGATGGCTGATAAGGAGGAGAGATTGGTAAAGGGGTAGCAGGGAAGCCCTCTTCCACAGTTGCATTCTCCCCCTGAAGAGGGCTCCCGTAGTAGGGTTCGAACTCATGGAAGGTAACATCCATGGAGATGAAGGTCTTGCGAGTCTGCGGATGAAAACACTTATACCCTTTTTGAGTGCTTGAGTAGCCAATAAAGACACACCGAAGCGCACGAGGATCAAGTTTGGAGGTGTGGTGCACATGGACAAAACACACACAACCAAAGATACGAGGAGGAAGCTCAGTAGGAGTAATACTGAGAGCTGCAAGCGGGGTTTTATGGTGAAGGATACGAGTGGGGAGACGGTTAATAAGATACGTAGCCGTGAGGACAGCTTCACCCCAGTAGTATTTGGGAAGATGCATTTTAAGTAACAGGCAACGAGCAACCTCAAGGAGGTGTCGTTTTTTCCGCTCAGCAACCCCATTTTGGGCAGGGGTGTAGGCACAGGAAGTTTGGTGGAGGATACCCAAGTCACACAGGTACCGTTGAAATTGAGAGTCAACGTACTCCCGACCATTGTCACTTCGCAAAATTTTTACAGTAGCGTTGAATTGAGTGGTAATCATTTTATGAAAACGTTGAAATAGAGGAAAAACCTCAGATTTACTCTTCATAAGGTAGACCCAGGTGCAGCGAGAAGAACAGTCAATAAAAGTAACGAACCATTTGTACCCAGAAATAAAAGCAATAGGGCTAGGGCCCCAAACATCAGAGTGAATAATCTCAAAAGGAGTAGCACATAAGGGGGATATTTGAGGAAGAGAAGCCCGTTTGTGCTTACCCAGTTCACATACATCACAGGTAAAAGTTTTAAGAGTAGACATAGACATAGTAGGTAACAATAATTTCATAACAGGGATAGATGGATGTCCAAGCCGACAGTGCCAGGAATCCAGGGTGGAAGGAGAAGCGACATGAAGAGCACGCGGTGGAGGAGATGCCGAACTGGAGGGGTCAAATAGGTACAAGCCATCACGCAATCTACCAGCTCCAATCACCTTCCCCGTCGTCAGATCCTGAAAAACACAAGAAGAGGGGAAAAAAGTCACGGAGCAATGCATGGAGTTAGTCAACTGACTGATAGAAAGCAGGTTTCTAGTAAATTTAGGAACATGAAGGACGGAGGAAAGCGTGAGAGACGAGCAGGGTATGGTTCCTTTGCCAGCAATGGAGGAAAAAGAACCATCAGCAATACTCACCTTGTCACGTCCAGACAAAGGGGAGTAGGAGACAAAACCTGAAGCAGTGCCGGTCATATGATCGGTGGCGCCGCTGTCGATGATCCACTGGGTGGAGGAATGACTGGTAGCTGAGTGAGCTCCTGGAGGCCTCTGATGGGCATATGAGGAGGAGGAAGTAGGCACTTCTGAGGACTGTCCATGCATCAGACGATGAAACGCAAGAATCTCATCGGAGTAGAGAGCCGTAGGGGCTGCAAGAGAGGACTGATCATCAGTAGCATCAGAGAGATGAGCTGAAGGTCCATGAGAAGCACGCCCCTGAGAACGGCCATGGCCGCGACCACCACGGGTAGCTGGTCCACCCCTAGGTGGAGGGAAACCGTGAAGCTTGAAGCAAGTGTCCTTGGTGTGGCGAGCCTTTCCGCAATGGTCACAAATCAGATGATCCTTGTCACCAGACTTAGGCGGGTAGTCTCGAGGGGGTCGCCCACTGGGACGAAAGTGAGCAGCAAGAGCGGAGCCATCAGAAGAATGCTCAGGATGAAGAGTCTGACGACGATCAAATTCGTGTTGAACAAGACTATAAACCTCTGGCAAGGACGGGAGAGGTGATCTCCCAAGAATTTGGACACTGATCTGGTCAAAGTCACGATGCAACCCATGGAGAAACTCAAAGATCCGATTGCGATCGTCACGAGCCCGAACCTGAGCAGCATCTTCAGGCGAGACAAAGGTGATCGCATCGAAGTGATCATATTCTTGATATAACTGGGTGAACTCCAAATAATAGGAGGAAGGGGAGCGATCGCCTTGGCGCAGCATAAAGACCCTACGACGAAGCTGAAAGATCTGGGCAGCATTGTTACAGCTGGAATAGGTGGCAGCAGCACGTTTCCAGATGTCGGCGGCAGTGTCAAGGAAGAGATAATTCCGGGCAATGGACTCCTGCATGGAGTTGAGCATCCATGACATCACGAGAGAGTTTTCAGATTCCCACTGAGGCCACTCGGGAGCGGTCGACGCTGGAGCAGCAGTAGTCCCGGTGACATAGCCATACAGACGCCGACTCTTGAGGGCAAGAGTGATGGAACGAGCCCACGGCAAGTAATTGAGGCCGTCAAGTTTCATGGTCGTGATCTGAGGAGTCCCATGATCATGAACAGGGCGGTTGGAGCCCATGTTAGAAGCTGGAGAGGAACCAGAGGACGGCGGGGTGGAGTCAACACTTCCCGACATTAGAACCCGAGGATAGAAACCACGGGAGGAGGAAACAACACCTCACAAAGAGAATCGTCTAGCCCCGCTCATAGAAAGAGACAAGGACGCGCCAGCCCGACGAAGCGCCGAGCCAAGAAAATCATCAGAAGAGGGGCTGGACGCCGAAACAAGCTCACCGGGACATACAGCCGGCGTCCAGGTCACGGACGAGAAAAAAACAGCCTGAGGCTGCTGCTGGAAACCCTGTGGATCGGCCGCTGGAAACTCTGTTGAAGGCGAAGAGGAAGACGAACGCTGTCGAAGAGGAAGATCGGCTGCTGTCGACGAAGACGAACGAAGACGAAAGACGAAGAACGGCCGCTGGAACGAGGACGATCGGCCGCTGGAACGACGAAGATCAGCCGCTGTTGGCCGCAGGAACGCCGAAGATCGGTCGCTGTTGGCCGTTGGACGCCGAAGACGAACGACGAAAGACGAACGAAAAAACGGCGGAACGCACCGAGCGCGCTAGGTTACTCCCGTCGGCTCTGATACCATGTTGGAATTGAAATTCATTGCCCTTAGAATAAGGAGCCTCTCCTTTATATATAGGAGAGTGCAAAATACAACTTGACCTAAGAATAGACCCAAAATAATAATCCAACATCTAACAATGCCTTTTTAACTTTGCTGCCCAATTCAACTCCAAATCAATGCATAAGCATACACCATTCATTAATTGCAATAGTTTATCTTGTAATTATGCTTTACTATTCTATTTAATGTTGAGGTTGATCCTACCATCCCATAACTCTAGGTACTTTTGCTGCCCAATTCAACTCAAAATCAATGCATAGGCATACACCATTCATTAATTCTAATAGTTTATCTTGTATATTATGCTTCATTATTCTATTTAATCTGACGATGAAATCATTTATTCCGCTTAAGTTCATGTCCATGACACACTTAATATAAGACTAATATTTCAGGCATATATGTTGAAGTATGATTCAACACATGGCACATTCAAGGGGACCATTAAGGTTGTGGATGAGTCCACATTAGAAATCAATGGAAAGCGAATTACAGTAACCAGTAAAAGGTATATATCAAACTTTCATTGAGGGAAACCAATTCTCCTGAAGCAATTTTGACTTGCATTTCAATTTTATGAAAGCTTTTGACAACAACTTATTGAGGCTAAGATGATACCCGATGGTTATGTCAATCTGTTCCTGCCTGAATAGTGCCTGGAGTCTCATGTACTTTGTATGTGGTAGAAGGTGCTCTTTTGAGTAAAAAAAATATTTTTATCTGAATCTGCTTGCCTTCTAGTATATCAATCCAAATGAGCTTGCCGGCTATCCTACTGATTACTTCTGCATCTTGAAGTTCTTTCGCCTTTAACAGTTTCTGTTCCAACTAGCCTGATGAGGAACTGGGATTTAACTTCAGTTACTTTGGAGGCATGAGAAGAATTTATTACTTGTTATATGAGTGTTTAAGCTAATCATAACGCTTATGGTAAAGTTGATTTAGGGGTCACTTCATTCTTAAAAGTTGCTCCATTAGTTTTTTACTAGTTTTAGTGTAATGCTCTTCTCAGAAGGACAATGTACCCTAAATCAACTTTACCATAAGCGTTATGATTAGCTTAAACACTCATATAACAAGTAATAAATTCTTCTCATGCCTCCAAATGTATTGTTGTTGTATTGTTGTTTGCAAAACTTAAAAAACTTTCCACTTGAAAATATTAAGATATGTATATATCTTATTGTTGGCTAAAATGGATTGGTTATTATTCAATAAACACACTCCGTAATATATAGGAGTGGTAACACTGGGGTTACAATTGTAATTACGCTAAAGATATGAACATATTTCCAACACTCCCTCTCAAGTTGGGCATGAAATATCCGTCATGCCTAACTTGCTCAATATTTTGTTAAAGGAACACTGACTTGAGCCTTTAGTAAGAACATATGCTAGTTGTTGGTTGGAAGGAACGAAAGGAGTGCTGACAATTCCCCTCACTATATTTTCCTTGATAAAGTGTCTGTCCACTTCTATGTGCTTTGTACGGTCATGTTGGATCGGGATGTGGGCAATGCTGATAGCAACTTTGTTATCGCAATACATCCTGATTGGTCCCCGACATACAATACCAAGATCCCCCATAATTGACTGAATCCATAATCCTTCACATATCCCATGTATCATCGCCCTGAACTCAGCTTCTGCATTGGATCTGGCCACTACATGTTGTTTCTTACTCCTTCGGGTCACCAGATTACCCCAAACTAGAGAACAATATCCAGATGTAGATCTCCGGTCATCAATAGATCCAACCCAGTCCGCATCCGTGTAGATTTCTATGGTTAAGGCTTTGTTGGGGGAGAACAGAACACACTTGCCAGGAGTGGATTTGAGGTATCGCAAGACCCTGTGGGCAACATCAAGGTGATGTGATCTTGGTGAGTGCATGTATTGACTGAGAACCCCAATTGCGTACGAAATGTCTGGACGGGTATGAGAGAGATAGATAAGCTTCCCAACCAGTTGTTGGAAACCTAGTAGTCATCAACCATCTCTCCACCATCTCTCCCAAGCTAATGATTGGCCTCAATAGGGGTGTCTGCTGGTCTACACCCAATCATCTCAGATGTTTCTAACAAGTCGAGGATATACCTCCGTTGTGATATAAAGACACCATGCCTAGATCTGGCCACTTCAATGCCAAGAAAGTACTTGAGGGATCCAAGATCCTTCACTTCAAACTCTCTTGCCAATCGGGATTTCAGATGGTTAATCTCCTCTGTGTCATCTTCAGTTATATCTATATTGTCCACATAGACAATAAGGGAAGTCAACTTGCCTTGTCAGTGTTTTACAAATAGGGTATGGTCTGCATTACTCTGTATGTATCCAAAAGTCATCATTGCTTGGTGAAACCTTCCAAACCAGGCACGTGGGGACTATTTTAAGCCGTACAATGCTTTCTTCAACCTGCAAACCTTTCCTGCTGACTCTCTGGGGAGGAAACCAAGTAGCAGAGACATGTAGACTTCCTCCTCTATGTCCCCATGAAGGACGACATTCTTCACTTCCAATTGACTAAGATTCCACTCTTTACATACGACACATGAGAGAAATATCCTGATTGAGTTCATTTTTGCAACAGGAGCAAAAATCTCCTGATAGTCGATACCTGCAGTTTGAGCATAGCCTTTAGCAACTAATCGAGCTTTGCGCCGTTCAACAAAACCTTGGAGATTTTGCTTCACAGAGAAGACCCACTTACATCCCACCACAGTTTTCCCTTGAGATAAGTGTACGAGATCCCACGTGTGATTTTTATCAAGAGCCGCCATTTCTTCTAACATGGCAACCTTCCACTCATTTTTCTCAAGCTTCTTGCCAAGTGCGAGGAATGAGAATAGAAGACAAGGAAGTGATAAAGGCTCTGTGTGCAGGAGACAAAGAGTCATATGTCACAAAATGTGAGAGAGGATGCTGGGTGGAAAAAAACATTACCTCTGTCAGTATCCAAAGACGGATCAGGTGCTGACCCAGGAAGTGTGGGCAAGGTCTGTGTATTCGTACCCCTCCTTCGAGTATAGACCTGCAATGAAGGCAGTGGCGGAACAACTGGATCCCCAAGGATAGAGGGCATCACTGGATCGCAATGCAACGCAGTAGGAGAAGGAAAGGAATGGAAGGGGGAATCACTTCACTAATATTCAACTCCCCCTGAAGTGAGGTCCCATAGTAAGCTTCAGATTCTCGGAAGGTGACATCCATAGTATTGAATGTCTGTTTAGTAACAGGATGAAAGCACTTGTAGCCTTTCTGAGTTGGAGAGTAACCGATGAAGACACATCGCAGAGCTTGGGGTTCAAGTTTGGATTTAGGGTGTATATGGACAAAACACACACCCAAAGATACGAGGCAAGAGGTGAGTGGGACGAACATTTTGGGTGTCCAAAGGGATCTGATGCCCAAGAACCCGGGTACGGAGGTGATTGATGCGGTAGACAGCTGTCAAAACTGCATCACCCCAGTAATATTTAGGTAGGTTCATGCGAATAAGAAGGCACCAAGTAACCTCAAGGAGATGGCGATTCTTGCGCTCAGCAACTCCATTCTGTGCGGGGTGTAGACACTTGAGGTTTGATGGGTGATACCAAGGTCACTCAGGTACCTCTCAAAGCGGGAGTCAATATACTCACGACCATTTTCACTGCGCAAAATTTTAATTATAACACTAAATTGGGTAGTAATCATCTTTATGGAAACGCTGAAAGAGAAGCAACACTTCATTTTTACTCTCCATCAAATACCCCCAAGTACAATAGGAATAACAGTCAATAAAGTAAACAAACCACAAGCACCCAAAAATAGAGGCAGTGGGACAAGGTCCCCAATCATCAGTATGAATAAGAGCAAACAGAATAGAGTTCCGAGGAGGCATTAAAGGAAGGGAAGTACAATGATATTTACTAAGTTCACATACATCACAATTAAAATCATTAAACAAAGCAGTAGAAATAGTAGGAAGCAAATGTTTCATAGTAGAGATAGGAGGATGGCCAAGGTGACAGTGCCAGGAATCCAGATCGGAGGACAAATCTGCACGGAGAGCCTTTGGAAACGAAGTGGAACTTGAGGATGTGGAGCTGGAAGGGTCGAACACATAAAGCCCATTGCACAATCTACCAAAGTCAATCACTGTCCCCGTCTTCAGGTCCTAAAAAATACAAGAGGTAGGAAAGAAAGTCACCGAACAATTCATAGAGTTAGTCAAATGACTAATAGAAAAAAGATTGTAGGTGAAAATAGGAACGTGAAGGACAGAAGAGAGAGAGTAAGGGAAGAGCAGGGAATGGATCCTTTCCCCACAATAGGAGAGAGCGGCCCATCAACGATGCTCACTTTGCCACGATCAGACAAGGGAATGTAGGATACGAAACCTGAAGCATACCCTCTCATGTGATCGGTGACACCCGAGTTGATCCACTGAGAGGAAAGGTGGGTGGAGGCAGAATGAGCACCTGGAGGTCCCTGGTGAGCATAAGAGGAAGTCGACGACCCAAGCTGCTCGGCGGGAGAACCTTGCATCAAACGTCGAAAAGCCTGAATTTCTTCAGCAGAGAGCACAGGGGGAACACGAGGAGTTCGGAGAGAGATGGGTCGAGAGGTCCTCAACGACATCAGAAAGATGTGCAGACCTGGAGAGGGAAGGACGACTCTGGGAACGTCCAGATCTGTGTCCCCCGCAAGGAGCCGGTCCTCCTCTGGGAGGAGGGAAGCCATGGAGTTTGGAGCACGTGTTCCTGGTGAGACGAGACTTCCCGCAATAATCACAAACGAGATGATCTTTCTCCATAGACCTGGAACGACCGTCACGAGCAGGACGATCCCCAGGGTGGAATTGGGAAGCAAGGGCAGAACCCTCTGGGGTAGAGTCATGAAGCAAAGTCTGTCGACGATCAGAGTCCTACTGCACCAGACTGTAAACCTCTGATAAGGAAGGAAGAGGAGAGCGTCCAAGAGTCTGAATACTGATCGAATCAAAATCACGATGCAACCCATGTAGGAATTCAAAGATGTGATTGCGCTCTTCTCTCGCTCGCACCAACACCTCATCTTCATGGGACACCAGGGTCAGAGAATCAAAGTGATCATACTCCTGATAGAGTTGGGTGAACTCTGAATAGTAGACAGAAGGAAGAACGATCTCTCTGACGTAAAAGAAATATCCTGCGCCGCAGTTGGTAGATCTGAGTAGCATTTCCCCTGCACGAATAGGTCGTCTCCGCACACTTCCAAATATCATCTGCAGAATCCAAGAACATGAAGTTTCGTGCGATGGGTTCCATCATGGAGTTAAGAAGCCAGGACTTCACCAACGAGTTCTCTGACTCCTACTGAGGCCACTCGGGAGAAGTATGCAGTGGTTACTTCGTCGTGTCACTGAAATACCCAAACAACCGACGACTTTTGAGGGCAAGGAGAATAGATCGTGCCCACGAAAGATAGTTAGATCCATCTAATTTCATAGTAGTAATCTGAGGGGTGCCATGATCAGGATTGACACGGCCAGATCCACCAGAGATTGGTGAGGTAGTAGGTGCTCCTCCACCGAATGACATATTCAGAGAGTTGATCTTAGACATCGAAGGCCACAAATAGAAATCATTGGCGTCGAATGCCAAATCACAGGGCTACCCTCATAGAAAGAGGTGAGTTAAGACCATGACGGAGCATCCACAAGAAACCGACCCCGGAGATGCCTTCACCTAGGTCAGCATATCCGGTACCGAAGAAGAAGCGTCCACAAATTGAAGAGAAGACCTCCCCCGGCGAATAAAGCGGGAGAGCGGCGATGAGCTGCTGCTGGACTGGAAGTGGGAAAAACGGCTAAGAGCGGGAGAGCGGCGGAGCGCTGCTGCTGGACTGGAGGAAGCGGCGCTCTGCCGAGGAGAAGCGGAGGCAGCGCTGTTGTGAGAAACGGAGAAGCGGCGCTGTTGCGAGAGCGGGTCGAGCCGAGGAGCCTGTTACGGAGACGGATCGATCGACGCAGACGTGCGGCGCTTGCGGGAGGCGAGACGGATCTCGCGTGCGGCGTGGAGAGACGAACTCCCTAACTCTCCTCTGATACCATGTTGGTATAAATGGTTGATTATTATTCAATAAACACACTCCCTAATATATAGGAGTGATAACACCGGGGTTACAATTGTAATTATGCTAAAGATATCAGCATATTTCCAACACTTATATTTTTAGAATTATTGCTGTTTAGTTTTGAAATTTAAGCATAAATCAGAAATGCATAGAGTTGGATCTAAAATTTCTTGTTTCCTTTTTTCTTTGTTGCGTTGATTTATCAGCAAAGGTAAGCGACAGAAGGTTGTGGAGGTTACAAGTATTCCAATATTTACAACTTTTAAAAATAACTTGTGATAAGATTGTAAAAAAAACTTAAAAGGTATGGTGAAATAATAGGTACAATTTCTTTTAGAGGAAATATTTCAGCAAATTGAATATTGGGTAGTGAATCAACCGCAAGTTGTTTAGTTACTTTTCATCAACCGAATAAAATTAAACTCTGTCGAATGCCCAAGTTTATTTGTGGTCAGAAATTTTTGTGGATCTTTTACCGAGTTTGTGTTCACAGGCTTGTGCAAAATAAACTTCTTCCTGAAATATTTTATCTCACAAATATATGAATTATTTTAATTTTGTAAATCCATTTTTTACATTTTATTTTGGTGCAAGTATTTTAATGGATTCGGTGATTATGATGATGATAATGATGTTTGGTTAACACTTTATTCAAATTCCACTGCATTTGTCCAGCTTTTTCTATGTTTTTGTGGGGGTTTAACTAACCAGAAGAAGTGCATTTTATTCATACCTAATTCCTTTCATTAACATGATACGGTGGCATTAATATATTGACGGTACTGTTTTGTTATTAAATAATGATTATATTTTTAAAGATAAGGTGGTTTGGATTTTTCAATGAAGTGTATTAAATGCATCCCTTAAATGAGTGGGTAAAATTATTTTTCAAAAAACTTAAAGAATGCGGAGCAGACGTGAAGTTAAACTGAATAAAAGTTGTTTGAACTGACTTCTGAAGAATAAGTCTAACACCTCAAGTAGCACTCTACTATAATAACTGGAAACTGATAATTCATAAAACCTACCCAAAATAGTTGGAATAAGGATAAAGACTCTATTTATGTTGATGTATGGAATGATTTATTCATGAGCCTTTTTTGTTTTCTTATTCAGAGATCCAGCAGAAATTCTATGGGGTAATTTTGGTGTAGAATATGTAGTTGAATCTTCAGGTGTTTTCACTACCGTGGACAAAGCTTCTGCTCACTTGAAGGTTTGCATATAGCATATTCCTATCCCTAATGTTCTCTTTCTATGAAGTGAAAATTGCTGCCTAATTCATGTTTGCAACTCTTCTACAGGGTGGTGCTAAGAAGGTGGTAATATCTGCTCCATCAGCAGATGCACCTATGTTTGTTGTGGGAGTAAACGAGAAAATATATCAACCAAGCATGAACATTGTTTCTAATGCAAGCTGCACAACGAATTGCCTTGCACCCTTAGCTAAGGTCAGGGTTTGCTATATAAGTCTAGTGATATATACATAAGCAATTTGGAGTTTTTTTTGGCAGGGCTTTCTAATCATTCTTAGGGAGTTAGGGGTGATGAGCATGTTTACTTTGGTTCAGTTTTACCAATTTTAAAGACTAAAGCAATGCTATTGGATCTCAGATAGCTCAACCCAAACATCACATTTAAATCTTTCAATTTCAATTGGTTTTAGTTTGGTTCAGTTATTATTGTCTTTTTTGGTCTGGAGACTTTATGAGACTTACTGTAGTCGGATATTGAAATAGCTACATAAATATCAATCAAGACATGCGCATGCACAGAAACCATTTTGATAAACAACAAAACAGTAAGAATACAAGTTTTATAAATAAAAAAATAAAATTATTGTAGAAAGTCTCATAAGTCTCACCAAAATTTTGAGTCTTCATATATGAAAACACAGATGAGAGGTGATGAGGTTTGAAATTGAGCCTTCAAATATGGATGAGAGGTGATGAGGTCTGAGGTTGAGACAAATGGGATCTGATGAGGTCTGAAATTGAGACTTGAGAGGGAACACAATTTATGATTAAGCACATTGAGTATTACTGCCTTGTCTATGGATGGTATAAAATATTGAGAGAATAGGATGTTCAGTTGTTAAAACATAGTACATACATACTTATTTATGTGCATACGTACATACAGTGGCGGATCCAGGAAATTGATAATGGGGGGGGGGGGCACAATTTTTTTAAATAAAATGACAAGTAAATATTATAATTTTTGCACTATAAAGTCATACAAAACTACATAACACTGAAAATTACAAACTACATGAAAAATTATAATTGTCCACGACGAGTTCTCATTTTTTGAAAACGATTGATAACATCATCATCAGTTACTTTCAAAAATGTCTCTCGCTCAATAAAAGTAACTAGACAATCATTCAACATTTGATCGCCCATACTATTGCGCAACTTGTTCTTCACATAATTCATGCCTGAGAAAACTCTTTCCACACTTGCAGTAGCCACGGGAAGAATCAATACAAACTTCAAAAACTTGTATATTTGTTGATAAGCAACATATTTACCAGTTTCAACAAGCTTCGTAGATAGATGACCAAGGTCCTTCAAATTAGAAAATCTCTCATCACTTTTCATATCGACAATGTAGTTGTCAAGTTGAAATTCAAAATTAAATAACTCCAAACTTGAAAAGTCATTCGCTTAAAACTCTGCAACTCGCAACACTTTTTGCTTGTCAAAACAACCAAATGAGTTAGCGGAATTCAAGCAAGACATACAATGAAACAACTCCATACTCACCTCATCAAACTGGTTGTTTAGCTCTTGTAATTGTAGATCGACGACTTTTAAGAAAATTTCAACCCGATAATGATGCAAGTTTGTGTAGTCTTCGACAAACCGTCTTGATCTTCCACGGGGAATATACCGATCATCCATATTGGGGATAAGAATACCATATTTTGCACAAAAAAATAAGACTTTTTTAAGAAGAGAGTCCCCTGATTACAAACTGGATCTCAGCTATATTATCCTTCTTGAGAGTTGAGACTCATTCTACTGCATAAATACATAATAACATAAGGAATAATTAGTGTATATCCATTCACACTCTAATCATTCAAATTGGAACCAAAAAAACCATTGAGGTTTTGAATAATTTGTGTATATCCATTCAAACTATTCATTCATATTGGAACAAAAACAATTGTGCCGGTGATTAGCCTCATTTTCATGGGCTCATGGCTACATTTAAGAATGGGCAGATATAAAAAAGAGTTGCAGATATAAAAAATTGGCTCTAATCCACACATTTACCTGCCGGTGAAGCCCCATTTTCATGGCTAGTCGACGTCGAGGAAACTGGAGAGTGGAGAGATCAGCACTACACTTGGATCGACCAGGAAGGTTCGGCACTTGGAGGCAAATCACACCACACGTCCACACCGGCAGGCGGTAGCACTGCACGTCCGTCGCCCCTCTCCCGTCGGGAGGAATCAACACTTGGAGGCTGGAGGCTGGAGCCTGGAGAACCGAGAACCGACGACAGCCTGCGGGAGTCGGGAGCGAGATGGTGAGAGCGGCCAAGCGGGAGTTAAGGTTTGGCCTTTCGGGATTGCGGGATGTATCATTATTCGGACGCGGGACAGCGTGAGCTGGGAAAATAGGCGAGAAATAAGAAATTAGGATATGATTGGTGTGCGATTAGCCAACATTATGTGTGCGGATATCCAAATTTTTGTGGCCTTATAGCAAATTTCAAAAAATAATTGGGGGGGGGGGGCAGTGTCCCTAGGGCCCCCCTCTGGATCCGCCCATGCGTACATATGTTTATACATGCATACATACACAAACATAGGTACACACATACATACGTATACACATACATATATACACATATGGGCGGACCTACATAGGATCAAGTGTGGGTGGCCGCCTACACTGGATTTTAGAAAACTATTTTTTCAATAATAGAAAGTAGGTTATTTGCCATGATAAATATGGTATCAGCAGATATATAATATTAAAAATATTACATACAAAGTAGCCTTTGTGGCTCAGCCGGTGGAGTGCTTGTCTTTTATCCATGTGGTCTTGAGTTCTAATCCTAGCGATGACTATATTTAAAGTTTTATTTTTTATAAACAAATTCATTATTATGCTCTTGTTTAAACTTTATTTTTTATAAACTTGGTACTTTTGTAAATATTTCAAAAGAATGAAGGTATTCAAAAAGTTCATAAATGACTATAAAAGAGGAGTTTTAATTTATAATATATGTTATGTTTATGTTAATATTTGCAAATTTTATTATTTTAATTACTCCTAATTATATATGCTTTAAGAACTTGGTACTTTTGTAAATTCAATAAAGTATTTGCATATTTCATTATTTTAATTACATTATAATTATATATCCCTTAAAAACTGGGTACTTTTGTTAATTCATTAAAAGTATATACAATTTAATAACCAATTGGTGTAAGCAATAATTATTTAAAGTATTATGACGAAAAAATAAAAAAAAAATCTAGAGTGCAAAAAAGTAGATGCAATAAATAAATTGGTTCTTTAACTTTACTTATTTATAAAATAAATCTCAATTTTTTTAAAATTTTAATCTTAAAAAAATTTATATTCCACTCTTTATTATTGAGGATCGATTCATGTTTATGAAAAAGACATAACAAAAGGAAAAGGATTACTAGGAAGTATGCATGACATGATTGATTTTTTTCTTGTGATTTCATTATAAGTGGGAGTTGTATTCAATTCATCTTATCAAAACCTCATTATGTAATTATAGAGAGATGAACGAAGACTTATTTGATGTTATATTAAAAATATATTTTGCCAATTACAATGAGGTTATCACGAAATGTTCCTAGAAGTTGAAACATCATAAAAGAGTATTGTAAATGGTGTCATTTTCCCAAATTGATCAACTATTGTAAAAAAGGATGTAATATTAGTATACTAGACATATTTTTGTTATATTTGTCATTTATTTTTTAATAATTTTATGCTCCGCCCACACTAAGTACAAGTCC
The DNA here is from genome assembly GCA_033032865.1 of Dactylorhiza incarnata. Classification (NCBI taxonomy): domain Eukaryota; kingdom Viridiplantae; phylum Streptophyta; class Magnoliopsida; order Asparagales; family Orchidaceae; genus Dactylorhiza; species Dactylorhiza incarnata. Next base: position 869,554 of record JAWHQI010000358.1, on the reverse strand, counting down.
TTCGTCTGCCACTGCACGTCTGCCACTGCATACACACACATTCCTTCATCTTAAGAGAATGTTAGCCGGTTCAGTTTTGCATAGTTTTTCATCATGAACCAAATTATATTATTTGGCTTTGTTTGACTATTTATAAATTCATCATTTTCTTAAAATTTATATGAAGTGTAGTATAATTTGATGTTTTTTTAATGCAGTCTTAACCTTATTCTGTTATAATTTATTTATCTTTTCCTGTCTCAAAGTCATATTAGCGTGTGCCATAGATACCTGATTTTCGACATACATTCCAGCTAACTTCTAATATGTTATTACAGGTGGTTCATGAGGAGTTTGGTATCGTTGAAGGTCTCATGACAACCGTACATGCAACAACAGGTTGTTTCTGCGTTTTATGGAAGGCACAATCCGAAAGGAAAGTGTACCATATAAATTTCAGTCTGTCATTTACTTAAACCTGTTTTTTTTCTGTCCAGCAACACAGAAGACTGTTGATGGTCCTTCCATGAAAGACTGGAGGGGAGGTCGTGGGGCGAGTCAGAACATCATCCCCAGTTCAACAGGCGCAGCAAAGGTAAGGTGGAAATGATTATTGTGCTTACCGGTTTTTAAGTGTTTTTAATGTTTGTAATGATTATTTGTGTAGGCTGTTGGAAAAGTGCTTCCTGAACTCAATGGGAAACTCACTGGCATGGCCTTCCGAGTTCCAACACCAAATGTTTCCGTTGTTGACTTAACTTGCCGGCTTGAAAAAACTGCAACCTATGAAGATGTCAAGGAAGCTATTAGGTATGTGCATTTACTTGTTTCTTTGTAATAGTCTTTTGTTGAGAAATGAAGGAAAAAACTTCGTTAATTAAAATATGGGTCCTTTCCTATATATAAGAGATACATATACATGGAAAAATAATAGGGGAACAAATAACATAGAAACTAAATGCTAACACTCGCCCTCAAGTTGGACTGGTGATGTTCACGCCCAACTTTACAATAATTTTTACAAAAGCATTTCCACTCAGACCCTTAGTGAGGGCATCAACGAGTTGCCCTTCAGAGGGGACAAAATTGTACAAATAACTCCTTTCCTTTGAAGTACCGGTACGGGTACGAATACCCTGTACGAAATGCAATGCAATGGTACGGGAAAATGAAAGAATAAGGATATGAGTATGTTTGGGGTACGACGTAATTAAAATTGATTTATATAAATATGTAGTTAAAAAAACAAAATAATAAAATTTAAATCAAATTGTTTATAGTTTTAACGAAAAAATATACTTAAATCTGAAGCACATTTTGTTATTATAATGAATAAACACCGCTAGTTGCATTTATGGGTCACCATATTTTTTTTCTAGAAGTCACGCATAAGTCTTTTGTTTACTTTAGAAAAGCATACCCACATAACAATACACAAAACGATTTGTCAAGTTCAAGTGTATCTACAGACTATAGTAACAGGTGTATCCACCGAGTACCAGATACATATCCAGTACAGGTACGCGACCCTCAAGGAAGTATCAGTGCTCTATAGTTCCTTTCTCGATGCTCTCCTTAATAAAGTGTTGGTGAACTTCAATGTGTTTAGTTCAATCGTGTTGGATAGGATTATGTGTGATGCTAACAACTACCTTGTTGGCAGAATAGTTTGAGAGGACGCTCCTTATTTTGGCTTATGTCCCTCAGCAACGAGCAAAGACATAGCCCGGAACACAGCTTCCACACTAGATTGAGCACTTTTTACTTTTTGCTCCTCCACGTGACCAGGTTCCCACCAAACATAGTACAGTACCCAGAGGTAGAATGTCTGTCATCAATGGGCACAACCTAATCTGCATAAGTATACACTTCAATCTTTAACTCTGTGTTTGGAGTTTATAATATACCCTTTCCTAGTGAGCTCTTTAGGTATCTCAGGATCCTATGAGCAACATCAAGATGTTTGGTCCTTAGCGAGTGCATGAACTAGCTAACTACACCAACAACATATGTAATGTCAAGTCTGACCTGTGTAGGTAGATTAGACTCCCCACCAGTCTATGATATCGAATAATATCTTGGATAGCTTTCCCATTGTCCCTTTCCTAGTTTGTGGTTTGCCTTGATAAGTGTATCAACATGTCTACACCCACTCACTCCACATTGTTCAAGGAGATCAAGAACAAACTTCCTTTGGGAAATGAAAATTCTGTGTTTTGATTTTGTCACTTCAATACCCAAAAAATATCTTAGATTCCCGAGTTCTTTAACCTCAAATTCCTTTGCAAGTTGTTGTTTCAAGGTTTGTCTTTCTTCAACATTGTTACCAGTAATCACTGTCATCAACATACACAATGAGAACAATCACTTTGCTTTTCTTGTGTTTTATGAATAGTGCATGATCAACATGACTCTAGTTGTAACCAAAAGATATCATAGCTCTGTGAAACCGACCAAACCATGCACTTTGGATTGCTTTCGCCCATAGTGATCTTTCTTTAACTTACAGACTTCGCCTTATGATCCTTTCAGAGCGAGACCTGGTGGACGAACATATACACTTCCTCTTCCAAATCACCATGGAACTGTCTAAGATCTCGCCCTTTACAAGCGGTGCAGGTTAGTAGGACTCTAATTGAGTTGATCTTGACAACTAACCTGAAGGTTTTTCAGTAGTCAATTCCATGGGTTTGTGTGTACCCTTTGGCAACTAATTTGGTTTTATATCTTTCCTCAATTTTATTTTTGTTCTGCTTAACAGAATACACCAATTTGCACCCCCCCACAGAAAAAGGAACACGATTCCAAATAAAGTTTTTTTTCAAGAGCTATCATCTCATGAATCATAACCTGCTTACATTCATGACAAGGGAATAGAAATCGAGGCTAGGGAGGAAACAAAAGCTTTATATGAAGCAGTGAAGGAGTCATATGAAACATATTGTGATTAGGATGTTGGGTAAAAGATCTAATACCTTTTCTAAGAGCAATGAAAAGATCAACCGACTTTGAAGGCAGTTCCGATAATGGCACAATAGTTTTGTGTTTCTCCTCTTAGTATACTTGCAACTGTTTTTGTTTCGGAAAGACAATTTGAATAGTCTCCTCTATCAAAGGCTTAAGTAGGAGGGAAGTTGATGGAGATTGATTACACATTTGTTCATATATTTGTGGGTTTGATATTTTTGGATCGCCAGACGAACTATCAGAGATCATGATCATGACCGACTCGATTTTTCATATTTGTATGTATTTTACTTTTTCCTTTTGGACTTGTATTTTGAGAGTTAGGTTAAATTATTCGTCGGGCGATCGTGACCTTCAGATATATTTAACCTAATTTCTCTCCCGCCTTTCATATGCCACTAACAGCCATCAAAAGGGGATCGAGGGTTTATTTTTGACTGGAACCATCGGTTACGGCTTCCTCGGTGCGACACCAAGCGAGTCCCCCCCCCCCCCCCCCCCCCTGATGCAACTCCAGGTATCGTCTTCTCCTTCGCCAATCCAATTTCGCGACTGCAAGCCACGCCGCCTCCTTCGAAGGCCTTCTATTCACGCTCACAAGCCTCGCCGACCTCCGATTTCCCACTTCTTCCATACCCGATGAGCCCCTCCTCCATTCCCAGACCCGATCTCCACCACCGCTGACCTTCTTTCCCTCTCCTACCACCAATTAGGTGTCGTCCAACCTTCTCTCCCCCTTCCAAGACCGTGCAGTCCGCCCCTTCCCTATCCAGCATCAGCAACCTTCCCCCTTTCATTCACACATTCGTACATCACCCCTCTCAGCCATGGGAACCTCCGCCGCCGCATCCAATACCCTCCACCAGCCCGACGTACACCACCCACAGCCTTTTTCACCTCCCGCCACCGTCTCCGACACCCACAACTTCCTTCCTAGTGTTGTCCAACCCTTCTTCCTAGTTCCAAAGGCTCCACCATCCATCTACTCCCCCCCCCCCCCCCCCCCCCCCCAGCCTCAATCTCCTTACCAGTCTTCTGACAATCCCTACACAACAGTCTTCTCCCTTCCGGACAGTCGCCGCCGCCATCGGGGCTTCTCCATCAACACCGACATCGATTACTCGGTGAGCTTGCACTTTAGCTTCATTTTTGTTGCATTATATGTGTATTACTTGTGTTTCTACAAATATTTGGCTTATACTAATTTGATCTGTCACTTTCATTAGACGTGCATAACTTATTCATTGCGCATTTACTTTCAGTGCAATCTCAATTAATTTGCATCTAACTTTCATTTACTTGATTTGAAATGTTAATGATTGAGTATGATTCAATGGTGTGCGTTTTATGCTTCATTATTTAAATAATTGTGCGTCAGAAATATTTGCGTGATTGAATCAGTGCATGTGCATTGCATTAGAGTTTCCTTCGTTAGTTCATTGGATTGTGTGTGTGTTCATCTGCATCTTTATTTTAGGGTTCGTCCTTGGTTCCTTTACATTCATCGTGGTTGCTTACATCTTATTCTAGGGTCGATCATAGCTTCATTTGTGCTTGTCGTGTGCTCGCTTGTATTGCATTTAGGGTTAGGGCATCACGCGTCTGTCGACTATAGATTCGTCCTGCATCAGAAGGTAGGAGGTATAATAAAAATCTTCTTTGCAAGAGAATGGAAACACTTGTAGCTTTTTTTGGTAGGCGAGTACCCAATGAAAGTGCATTTCAAGAGGATCAAGCTTTGAGCGATGAATATGATTTATATGGACAAAGTAAATGAAATCAAAGATATGTGGAGGAAGTTGTGTGGTGGAGATGTTAAAAGTAGAAAGGGGAGTTTTGTTACCCAAAACATGAGTAAGGCGTGCAATTAATCAAATGAGCCGTAGTGAGGACCGCATCACCCCATTATTAATTGGGCATATGCATGGTATGGAGAAGGCGTCATGCAACTTCTAAGAGATGACGGTTTTTTCGCTCAGTCAAATCATTCTGAACAAGAGTACACGCACAATGTTTGTTGAATGATACCTTGATTTCCTAGATAGTCCTCGAAGGAGGAACCAACATACTTATATTTATTGTCACTACGTAAAATTTTTATGGAAAAACCAAAATGATTACCAATCATATGAAATTTCTGAAAAATCGAAAAATCTTCATTCTTTTGTTTCATCGAGTAAACCCACGTCGTGCTATCGTAAGTTCGTAACTGTTAATAAAAGTAACAAACGATGAATAATTGGTAAGAGAGATTTTTGCACGGGCTTTAAACATTTGTATGAATAATATGAAAAGACATAGAACTAGGTAATGAGACATGATTAAAAGATGTACGATGGTGTTTCATCACTTCACACAAAAGTTCTGAGCAGAAAGGATGGGATAGAAGGAACTATGTGTTTCAAACAAAAAAAATGACGGTTATTCTAGGCGATAATGCCAGTAGTAAACAGAAGATGTTTGAGACGTATGTAAGGCCTGCGGTCGTGGAACAATCTTGTAAGAGTCAAACACAGAGTCCATTGCACAATCTACCAAAGTCAATCACATTGGTCGTCTTCAGGTCCTAAAAACACAAGAAGACGCGAAGAAATTCACCGAGCAGTTAATTATGTTATGTGGCTAATAGATAGTAGATTGCGAGTAAAACGAGGGTTATGCAAAATAGAGGAAAGAGTAAGAGCGGAGCAAGGGATGAATCCCTTTCCGACAATGGGGGATATGGGCCCTCAAAAATCTTTACTTTGTCTCTTACTTAAAGGGTTGAGTAAGGCACAAAACCTGGGGATGAGTCAGTCATATGACCAGTGGTTCTAGAATCAATGATCCATTGAGTAAAAGGATCATTGGTGGCGGAGTGACCACTTGGTATACCTGAGTGAGCATAAGATGATTAGGTAGACAGAGACTCAGTAGAAAGACCCGACATCAGAAGATGTAAAGTCTACATCTCTTCAACAGAGATGGAGCCAGAAATCACATAAATATCCAAACCTCCCACTGTAAAAGAGTTGTCCTTAGTAGTGTCAGAGAAATGTGCAAATCGAGGAGGGAGAGAAGGAACATTCCTCCCCTGTGATCTGCCATCATTGGGACTGCCACACGAGGTCAGACTACTCCTCCGTTTTGGGAACCATGAAGTTTGAAGCAAGTCTCACTAGTGTGTCATATCTTCCCACAGTAATCACAGACTATGTGATCTTTGCCGAACGGTTTGGACCGGAAGTCTCGAGGAATGCGGTTACTAGAGCCATGTTCAGTTGCAACAAGAGCAGATCCTTCTAGAGTAGTATTAAAGGGTCATGTATGTCGTCAGTCAAACTCATGTTGGATGATGTTGAATGCTTCTGACATGATGGGCAGACGGGGACGACTAAGAATGTGAACATCAATCTGCTCGAAGTCTCTGAAAAGTTCGTGTAAAAACTCAAACACTCGGTTGCATTCCTCCCAAGTCCTAACAAGTAACGCATCTGGGTTGTAGACCATGATCCGAGGAACAAAATGATCATACTTTTGGTAGGTAATATGCAGATGGAGGACGGTCACCATGTCGAAGCAGGACAATTTTACGACGAAGCTAGAAAATTTGTGTCGCATTCAGTGTTGTGGATATCAGCAGACAAGTCTGACATGTCGGCCGACGTAAATATTTCATGGACAATGACACGTTTTCGATATTTTTTTGCAAAAACATCCTTTTTGAATATATCGACCGATATATCAGCTATCGACCAATATATGTGCCGATATATTGACCGATATATCTGACAGTTTATAAATTGATTTTTTCAATTGATTTTTTTAGCGTATATGGTTTAATAGACAACAAAAATAAATTATTTCGTTGTTTGGGTTGTTTTGTTACGTAGCTCTCTATCCAGTTCATACTTTCTATGGCTTTCTTCCATACGCATATATGTCATTGATGTTGATTCTGCTTGAACTTTTGATTTTGGATAGGGGATTCCTTATCTTCGATTGTTGCCCGCGACTTCGGGGTTTCTTGCTTCTTCTGTCTTTCTTTTCCGTGATATACCATTGTTACTTATGCACATAAAATGATTATACTAATTTGGTATATTTAAAATTTCAATAGATGTTAAATTATTAATTTATCAATGCATATAAATTTAAAAAATGTATATATGTATATATAATTATGTGTATAAATATTTAAATATTGAAACCATATATATGAAATATCCCCGACTTATTAAAGTCGACATAAAATATCCGAACCGACGTTCCCTGACATCTGCAACCTTGGTCACATTACCTTTCTGTGAGTAGCTTGGCTCAACACGCTTCCAAATGTTTGTTGAGTATCCGAGAAGAGATAATTGGGGGCTATGGTCTCTTGCATTGAGTTAATGAGCAATGACATAACCAAGGAGCTCTCTAAATCTTATTGAAACCAATTTGGAGAATCCTGCAGTGGCTCTGGAGTAGTCCCGCTGACATAACCAAACTGTCGAGGGCAAGAGTAATCGGTCGGGACCACGAGATATAATTAATTTCCAATCGGATGGTAGTAATTTGGGGTGTGGTCGGTATAGTATGATCATGATTCTGCCGGGATAGGCTGGTGGGAGGAGGTGATACAAGAGGACGATTGAAGGTGGTGTTTGTTTAGATTCTTCCACTTTTGACATAGCCTCAATAGAAATGAACTTACGGGGGAAAGAAAAAAAGAAGAGAAATTGATCTTTAAACCAAGAAGGCCAGTCCTATATCCATAGCTTAAGAGAAATAATCATTAGATTAAGGCGAGTTTAAGAAGAAATGTTGAAACACAAGTGATAAGCCATCCTTGAAAATATGAGGGTGAATGGTTGTCGGAATAAGTCCCGTTGGGATCGTCGCACAGGCTCTGACTGTGTGGGTTAAAAAAACGCACAACGTTTGGGTGCTGGAGGACAGGGCTTCTAGAGGGGGATCAAGAGGTGAGGGGAGTTGGGAGAATTGAGAGGCGAGGAGGAAGGAGAGGGAGAGGCGAGACGAGGTTGATCGACGGAGACCACAAATAGTTGTGCGAAGTGAGCGAGACCTAGGTATAGGATTTTTGCTCTGATACCCTATTGGAAAATTGAGGAAAAAGCTTAGGGCAGCCCGTTGCCCAAGGCATCCCCGCGGAGCGAGGGTCCGGGGAAGGGTTCCACCACAAGGGTGAAATGTATGTAAACCTTACCTTGCATTTTTGCAAGAGGCTGCTTCCGGGACTCGCACGTGACCCTCAAGGAAAAAGCTTAGTTAATTAAAATAATTGTCATGATCTGTATATAGTGGAGATACATATACAAAGAAAAATAATTGGGAGGAAATAGCATAGTCGCTGAAATTAAAAGCTAACATCCACTAATTAGGTTTGTTAAACAAGTTTTTTTTAAATTGTATTTTTTTATCACGGTTTGAACTCACAATTTAGCCTCATTTCCTTATCCTGAAGAATCATGCTTGACACAACGTTAAAAAGATGAGCAGAATGAAATGCACTCAGCGATACGAATCACATGCCCCTCAATTTTCATGCATGTTCTTATTTGAGCCATCATTTGACAATTCTTTTGTTTTTTAATATATATTTAAAAATATTTAAATAAATATGTAATCAAAATCAATTCAAGACTGATGAAGCTTTCCATGAGGCTGAAACATAAATATTACCAAATAAAGTATGACAACGTATGTGACATATCCAGGATTCCAGGTCATTTTGATAGCATTGAAAGTAGCCATATTTCACGAGGCCTCAACAAGGTGACTGATTTTTTATACACTTTAGTATTGTAGATTGTTATAGTGGTAGAACACATTGTTTTAGAGGGTAAACCGATAGTTATAGAAATGGTCAATGGTCAAAGCTTCTCCAAGTACTAACTATTAATACTAAAACTTTATCGATTTTTATCTGCCCACTGTCCCTTTTAGTTGACCTTCTTTTGAGAGAGTCAAGTGAAGGATCTTGAACTTGTATTTCATTTAATACAAAGATATGACTTTGTTTAGGGTTAAAGTGGTAACCTTTTCAGTTTTTGCATTCTTGACACCCCCCCCTTTCTAGATATATGTTAGACCACCTCGTGGAAGTGGCGAGACAACTCCCATGTTGTTTATGGCGGAGTGTAATAACAAATTTTTTTAAAGATTTTGTTCACAACGTTTTTCTTCCAATTTTGTATTAAGCTTACAGGTCCCTTTTCCAGATTGTAGTCATAGAGTAGGAGTTAAAGTAGAATGGTTCGTCTTCAACAAATTTATACATCTCAACATGATCGATTAGGCCAATGGTCAAGGATTCAAATCTGAACTTGACATCTTGAATTGACCCAAGGATCCTGTTATATACAGAAAATTGATGTGTGTGCCTAGACATAATTCAAAAGCTTATAATATCGTATCGGCCGATCAAATCAATAAGGTGAGCATTTGGAGGCGAGTAACCCATAAATATAACTCATTGTCTATGGGAAAAGGGGAAGCGAATAACCCACCGGAGACCTCGCCTAGAGCAAGTGATCTCTTTGTTGCACACTTGGAGCCTACCTCTTTCCCCCCAACCTAGCACAACATTTGGTTAATTAGTTTGGGAGGGGTAGTTCCTATACAATCTCGGGTGTGCGGTGGGACTTCCTAGTTGCGCCGGGCTTGTCACTAGTGTCTTTTAAGTAACATAAATTCTTTTTCTCTTGTTTCTCTCTCCCTAGTCCATGGTTTTTACTCTGGTGGGCTAGTAATCTCAGCCCATACTCAAGTCTGAACTTCTAACTGATTTCTCGGTATCAATATTTTGGTGCGGTGAACGTGGACTGTGCAGAGGAAGAAGGCGCGTCGAAAAAAGCACCATGACCTGAGTTCGAGCAGGACCATTTCCGCCCATCTCGCCCGCGTCTAGAGACTACTGGTATGTTTTGCGAGGAGACCCACTGGGTTTCGCAAGCTGGCCCTGAACTACTTTTTGGGGCAAAACGACCCAATCAACCATCTTCAATGGTTCGAGGGCGTCGTCTCGATCAGCAACGTGACCGACACCTTCAAGTGTCGGTTATTTACGATCACCTTCAAAGAGAAGGACCGTGATTGGTTTCATCATCTCGCGGTGAGCTTGATTTACTGCTTCAATGACCTACGACACGGGCTGATGTTGAGGTTTGCAACCTGCAATAAGAGGAAGAAGGGGCCGCAGACGCTCTTCTCGATCAAACAGAGAGCCCAGGAAACTCTGGGACATTACGTCGACCGCTTTCAGGAGGAGATCATGGAGATTCAAGAGGTCGACGGGTACACCATTTCGCTCGCCCTGATGTGCGGGTTGCCGCAAAGGCCCATCCATTTGGAGAGGAGATAGCCCGCACCCGCCGTGCGGCCACCATGGAGGCCGTAAGGTAGACCCCGCAACTTCGGGGGAGATCGCAACCACTCTCCCGAACAACGCCGAGGCGACGAGCAGAGAGGGCGCAACCCCTCTTCACGTCGCGGGGCGTTGGCGATCGCTCTACGAGGAGGCCATCGAGGTGGGTGTGGCAAGCAACGTAGAGTCACCACGCCTTATTGCGACTTTCACATGGAGGAGGGTCACGACACGGTAACTTGCCAAGGTTTGCGCGGCCTGGTGGAGAGCATGAACCAGGAAGAAAGATTTTTGGGAGGCTACCTAGCGAGGAAGGACCCCTAGAACACCGCAGTTGAAGCACGAGTTTTGGGGAATGCGCCGACGTGACCTCCTTGTGAGGATAGCGAGGAAATCGACACTTGTGGCGGTATCAGGGAAATTCATGCGCGGTCTGCCGCGAGCCCTCGCGAAAGTTCAATTTGCACATGATCTATCAGAGGGACGTCGCCTCCTCCTTGCGAGTTCCTTCCCACATTTGTGAGATTGTCTTTTCGGCAGAAGACATACCGGAACACGACAAGCCGTTCCACGATGCGGTGGTGATCAATGTTGCAATCGAAAACTTCACAGTTTCCAGGATTTTGGTCGACAACGGAAGCACAATGAACATGTTTTTAAGAAGGCCTTCGATGCCATGGCAGTGGTGGCGGCGAGGGACAAGTCTTCGAACGGCCTGCTGTTTGTCTTTTCTGGCGAGAGAAAATAGGTCAAAGGAGTCGAATTTGTGGCCACCCGGGTGGCACCACGAAGACCGATCGGTTTGGCATCGTCGATGCTCCGAGCAGTTACAATGCTATCTTCGGCAGGCCTCGCTTCAACGCCTTTCAGTCTGTGAATTCCACCTTTCACCAGTGCCTGAACTATAGCATCAAAGGGGTGCAAATCCGGATTCACAGCGATTAGAAGGTAGTCCGAGAATGCTACTTTAGCACTGTCAACGTCGTCACCTGGAAGGAGGAAGTTGAGGCGGTTGACAAAGCGGTCTTGGGGGGGGGGGGGGGGGGGGGGGGGGGGGCAGGGCGTCTTGAAGTGGCAATGGAGAAGGAGGTCGAGTTGATGATTGCATAGAAGACCCATGGAGCAAGAAGATCATCAAGGAGTTGTCAGAGGAGAAAAAGGAAGTGGTCTCGTGCCTTCAAGACAATATCGATGTCTTCGCCCGAGGCTTAGCGGGCATGCCCGACATTGACACAAATGTTGCTTGCTATCACATCAATCTGGATCCGGACGTCCGCCTATTCACCAAAAGTAGTTCGTCGAAGCAACAACTCTAGTCGGTCCCATCCGTGAAGAAGTCCAGAAGCCACTGAGCGCAGGATTCATTTCTGAGATTCCATTTTTGGGTTGGGTTTCTACAATTGTAATAGTCAAAAAGGCCGGGGCAAAGTGGTGAATGTGTATTGGATTTTCTTTGTTAAATAAAGCATGTCCTAAAGATTGTTACCCCTTGCCTCGGATCAACGCGTTGGTTGATTTAGCAGTCGATTTTCCTATAATGAGCTTTCTTGATGCTTTTTCAGGTTACCATGAAATTTGAATGTTTCCTCCGGACATTCGAACACTTCCTTCGTCACCAACGATGGTTGCTATTGCTAGAAAATGACGCACTTCGGGCTAAAGAACACATGAGTGATGTACTGGAGGATGATAGATTGAGGTTTCAAGGAGCAAAAAGGGAGGAACCTAGATGTGTATATGGACAATCTGATGGTGAAATGCAAAGCTTAAAGGATCAGTTGGGAGACCTCCTAGAGACATTAATCTCCTTACGAAAGTATACGATGAGACTCAATCTGGCCAAGTGCGTATTCAGGGTTGGGAAGCAGAAGTTTCTGGGGCTTCTCCTCACTACCAAGGGAGTTAAGTCGTACCCCGCAAAGTGAAAGCAATTTTGGAAATGACGGTGCCAAAAAACACTAAAGAGGTTCAATGACTGACCGGAAGAATCGACAAGCTTTGTCGTCTCCTCTCTAAATCCGGGGAGAAGTGCTCCCCATTCTTCAAAACTCTTCGATCGAGTCAGAAGTTTGAGTGGACCCAGGAAAGCGAGGAAGCTTTCTTCGGTCTCAAGCAACAATTGATTAATTCCCCCTTATTGCAGAGTTCGCGGAAAGGGGGGGGGGGGGCTTTTTCTGTATTTGGGAGTTTGAGAAGAAGCACTGAACTACGTTCTTGTTTGGGAAGGAGTCAAACAAATGCCCATCTACTATGTAAGTCGGATCCTGAAGAATGTCGAAACAAGGTATCATATTCTAGAGAAGTTGGCTTACGCCTTGGTCGTGTCAGTCATAAGTCTTATGTCGTACTTCTAGGCCCACACAATCTGGTTGGTGAAGGACCATCCCCTGCGCAACATCTCGGAGAGAACGAAGCACTCAGGAAGGTTGACCAAGTGGTCAGTGGAGCTCGGGGAATTCAAAGTATTGTACGTCCCGTAGATGGCGATTAAAGCACATGCACTGGTCGACTTTCTGGAGGACTTCTCGACCGCTCCAGCAGTAGGAGAGGTTACGACACCTCCGCTTGGGACATGTTCGTCGGCAGGGCCTACGGGAAAAACTTCATGGAAGTAAGAGGTCCTTGTCAGCCCGAACGAGACTAAAATCAAGCTAGCGGTGGAGCTGCATTTTGAAGTCACCAACAATCATGCCAAGTATGAGACCCTAATCGTCCGGTTGCGGGTGGCGAAAGAGCTAAGCTTTCGTCGCCTCTCTAGTAATCACCTCCGAAATTCGCGAAGAGTTCGAGATTCGAGAACCCACTTTGCTACTGTACCTCGCGAAGGTAAAATTTTTGATTTAATCGTTCTGATCCTTCGACATTCAGCACATGACGAGAAGTGAGAATGGCGCAGCCGATGCACTCACAAAATACGGCTCGAGAATTAGGGGAACTTTGACAAAACTTTTCTGGCCATCTATCGAAGAAGGGGAGTTTATGGAGATCAATCAGAGGCCATCCTGGATTGATCCTTTTATAGAATTTCTAACTACCAGGAGGTATCTGAAAGGGGTGGAAGACAAGAGACGGTTTCAGTTCAAATGAGCTTACTATCTTCTCTAGGATGGGGATCTGTACCGGAAGACTCTCTGGAACATTAACAAGATGCGTAACGGAAGCTGAGGTACCACAACTCCTTGAGTATATCCATTCAGGAGAGTGCGACAACCACTCTGGAGGTCGTATTGAGGCCAGGGTACTTCTGGCCGATCATCCGAAAAGACGCAGAAGAGTTCGCCATGAGGTGCCCGAAATGCCAACTTTATGCGCCTCTTCAGCTAAAGTCAGCGCAGCACCTAGGGTCCATCATGACCCTCTGGCTGTTTGCAATCTGGGGAATAGATCTCCTTGGGCCTTAACCTCAGGCCAGTGGGCCATGGAAGTTTATCCTGGTTATGGTCAGTTACTTCTCTAAGTCGATCAAGGCCAAGGCACTTGCCAAGACAACAACCCAAATCGCAAAGAATTTCATTTGGGAGAAGATTACATATAGATGCAGGGTGCTCCTGGCCATCATAACAACGGCCCTCGGTTCGTGAACCTCATATTGATGGAGTTTTGTGAACAGTTAGGGACGGAACCTGCGCTTCGCCTCTGTTCATCATCCGCGGAGCAACGAACAGGTCGAGGCAGCCAACAAATTGATCTTGAACCTGTTGAATAGGGTGGAGAATTTGAAGGGGAACTGGGTGGAGCAGCTTCCTTCTGTTCTCTGGGCCCTAAGAATAATCCCAAATTCAGGTATGGGGGCTATTAAATGGTCACACAGATCCGAAGCGCTGATCCCGATGGAGTTTGAGGTGTGGAGCCTGCTGGAGAAGGAGAAGAAGAATGGCAACTGGAGAACAAGTAGGCTCAGCCGATTTCGTTGGATCTTGTGGAAGAACTTAGGGACCTTTCCACGATGAGACAAGTGGAAATCAAGTGAAGGATGTCAAGTCATTTCGACAAGTACTTTAGGATCAAGGAATTCCAGGAGGGTGACCTCGTCCTGAAGAAAGTCAACATTGTCAAGATCAACCGCCGTTAGGAAACTCAACACGATCTGGGAAGGACCATTCTTGTTCCGCGAAGCACTTCAAAGTGGTTGCTACTACCTATGAAAATGAGGACCTAGGGAACACAGAGTGGTGACAACTTGAAAAGGTATTACCCGTGAAAACTTGCCTCTAAGGTGCCTGGAGTAACCATTGTGCAGTATGTATCTCGAACATTATTTAAAAACTCATTTTGTGTTTTATTGATCTTAATGGACACCTCCTGGTTCCGCGAGACATCGACTACCCGTCAGGTGACATAACTCTAATCCAAGCCTCTGCATTGACAGACAAGATTAGCTCCCCTTCTGCATGTTGGTTGCCTATCCCCGCGCGGTATCACAACGTTTCCAAAAACCATGATAATTCCAGGGTGCATGTCTCTAAATCCAAGCCTCTACATTGATAGACGACAACAACTCCCTCTTTGCACGTTGGTTGTCTATCCCTTGGATGCTCGTACCTCTCAAAGCATTGATAGTTTGCCAAGAGTCTGGACATGGAGAACCTCCTAACGAGCTCTACCGAGCTAAATTTATCAAAATTCAAAATATAACCCACACGGGAAGCAGCTCAGGTATAGTTCACAAGGCGTTCAGATCACCGATATTCCATCTTGCCAAGGGCCCCGCGGACATTAGGCAGACAAGCGTGTGATGACTTTAAGTCCGGTCCATGACCACGACACGATCGGTATTCCACCTCGCCAGAGACCTCGCGGACATGCGGTAGCCGGGAGTGTGATGACTCAGTCTGGTCCGAGACCACGAGGCGACATTCAATTCGTCGGTACCTCAGCTCACTAGGGGTCTTGCGGTCATGTGACAATCAGAAGTATGATGACTTTAAGTCCGGTCCATGGCCGCGACACGACGTTCAGATCACTGACATTCCACCTCGCTAGGGTCCCCGCGGACATGCATCAACTGGAGTGTGATGACTTAGTCCGATCTTAGATCGCGGTGCGACGTTTGGTTCAGTACGGTTCGAGACTCCCCGTTTGGTTCATTAGAGCATTCCACCTCGCCAGGGGACCCCGAACATGCGGCAGTTGGGTGTGATGAACAATCCGAGGCCGCGGCGCGGTGTTCGGTCTTCGGTACACCGCCTCACCCAGGGTTGGAGGGTTGCATGTGCGTCGTCCGGAGCAAAATCGAGCGATTTTGAGGGATGGGATAAGAATTCGGAGAATTGGCTTTTAGATTTTTTGTAATTCCGATGGTTTTCGCCCCAAAACCAATTCCAGCGCAAAATCGTCCAACCGAACAACATAATTGATTTACTTACTCCCAAGCCAATTCTTGAATTCCAATTCCGTTCATCCGAACGGGCCCTTAGCAAATTTCAAAAGCTTTTCCTCAGCGCAAGGCAACAACTTTGACGGCGAGCTCGCAACTCAACGAGCCTAAGAACCTAACGTCTTCGGCGGCTAGCTCGCAACTTAACGAGCCCAACGACTTTGGCGGTGAGCTCACAACTCAATGAGCCTAAGAACCTAATGTCATTAGAAAGTGGATTCTTGAGACAATGTTTTCAAGACTGGTGACCTAACAATATTTGAGATTATGCTCATGACTAAGAAGGGGAGCCTTGGCGCACCTGTTGAGGTGTTACCGTGTGACCTTGAGGTCATGGGTTTGAGTCCTGGAAGCAGACTCTTGCAAACATGTCGGGTAAGGTTGCCCTTTTTTATGCTATCATCAACATCCAGAGCCTTATCCTAACTATTTTGGGTTGGCCTCATTTTCATTTATTCTTGTTGAGTATTTCCCCAAGTGTTAAACGTAACTACATAAATTATCTTGACTAGCTTTCATGAACGCTATGTTTGCGTTTTCTCTTTTCTACCTAATCATTCGTTGCTAAGTCTTTCAACTACGTCTAAATTGTTGCATTTTCTAACCTCTAACCACTTAAATTTATTTTCTATTATCTTATTTTCGGTACATATTATTCTTACTATACCTCGATTATAATCATTCTTTAATTTATATTTTTTAATTTTGCACATTCATCTTAACATTTTTATTTCTGCATCACTCATCTTAAATAATAATGCCCTAGTCCTAGCAATGCCGAGAGTGTGCTGTCATGTGGATATGAGAAATTATTATTTATTGGGGGGGGGGGGGGGGGGGGGGGGGGGGGGGGGGGGGGGGGGGGGGGGGGGAGGTTGTGCCTTTAGGAAGTCTTCAGCTCTAGATTATGATAAACCCTAATCTAAATCTGATTATGAATTTCAATCCCAATTCATCTTGAGGCCTGTGAATTTTTTGAACGACCACGTGATAAGGTTGTCTTTCTAGCACGACATTTTAATAATGTTGACACAAATTAAGGCTCCGTTTGGCGAGGCGTTTGTGCTCCGGTGAGTTTGAACAAAAACGCCACCATCATAAAATGTATGTTTGGCATGGCAGCGGTTATTACCACCACCAAAAAAAGAAAACTAGTTTTAAACATAATAGTGGATGAAGTTGTTCCTTAGGTGAGGTCAGTCGTTCACGAACGACGGTTCATTGCCACCGCCGTGCCAAACTGATCCTAAATTTGAGCCAGTTGCGTTAACATGGCATTTTAATGACAAGCTAACACAAGTTATACCTGAACCAAGCGGCCTCGGTGGCTTCTTTGTGAAAACATATGCATCCTTATGATTGATTGTGGCTTCTGAATTCATCTTCTTCTATTCATTAATTTGCATAAATTTTCTTCCATAATTTCAACTCGCTCATCTTATTTTGTTTGTTTGTTTCCTTCAATTTGGCTTATTTATCATTCTTGATTTAATTACTACAGCCTCAATTATAAATGCATTCAGAGATTCATTCTTCTTGATCTGATAATTTCTTGAATACCTTTTTCATTCCTAACTATTTTTCGTATTGTTGTTATTTCATGTTGATGCATAAGATTTATTTCAATATTCTTTCAGGGTTGCTTCAGAGGGTCCCTTGAAAGGCATCCTTGGGTACACTGATGAAGATGTTGTTTCTAATGATTTCATTGGCGACTCCAGGTATGAGCTCTATTTCTACTAGATTGCTCTTTGTCGAGTTTGAAATTTTTGGTGGATTCAAAACACACATTTTTACTGCTGCTCTACTTAAACTCAACTATATTTATAAATTAATTCGACTATTTGATCATACTCAAAATATTTTAATTTTGAGTAGACTCAAATTCCATTTTTTTATATATATAGGGCTGTTTGCAGGGACCTCCCCTGTAAATTTGCAAAATTATAGTCTGCATCCATCCATCTTTTGAAATTACAAAAATCTCCCCTATAAGCTTACATTTCATAATACCCCCTAGAGCAAAGCGGGAGGGGGGTATTTTGGTGAATGCATGTTGTGAAATGTAAACTTGCATGGGAGGTTTGTCTTTCAAAAAATAAAGTGCTGCAACATGTAATTATGGTAACTCTCAGGGAAGATTTGGTTAATTAATAGCATATAAAAGATAGATAGGTGCAACTTGTAATTATGCTAACTACTAGGGAAGCTTTGGGCAATTACCATTATATATATGTATAGTATTTTACTATATTTTATAGAAAGGGTTAATTACCAGGACCGCCCCTCGGAGTTTGCATAATTATAGGTTGCACCCCTCCATCTTTCTAAATTACATTTATGCCCCCTCTAAGTTTCTCCAGTTTACAAAAATAAGTCACCCTTTTCTAATATTTCTTCAGTTAGAAATATAGATGGAAAATGATAAAATAAGTCAAATTATTTTATGGTATTTCAATTTTAACCTTTTATAATGATTCTAAATTCATTACAAAGGGTAAAATGTAACACACCCTTTTCAATGTAAAGTTATTACAAAGGGTAAAATTGAATATCATAAAATAATTTGGCTGATTTTATTATTTTTCATCCATATTTCTAATGGAAGGGGCATTTTTGTAAACTGGGGAGACTTAGATGGGAGGTAAATGTAATTTCTAAAGATAGAGGGGTGCAACTTCTGTAATTATGCGAACTCCCAGGGGAGGTTTCGGTAACGTTGAGCTTGAAATCGCCAAAATTGTTTTCAATCATTAATATATGTATATAATAATATGCTTTCATCCAAAGCGTTCTCTTGATGTCAGATGAATCTATATTGCTGTTTTTCGGTCGCCAGGTCAAGCATCTTCGATGCCAAGGCCGGCATAGGATTGAGCACTTCCTTCATGAAACTCATCTCGTGGTATGACAACGAGTGGGGTTACAGCAACCGGGTGTTGGATCTGATCGAGCACATGGTGCTCGTGTGCGCGGAGAATTGAAGGATGTTCTTCCGGGAGCGAATTTTATTTGGTGGCTGTAGTTTTGATAGGGGTGTATACCCGCTTTCCAGTTGCCTGCCACTGAAAATAAAAGCAAGCTGGATTTCTGATTAGTATGCCATGATGGTCTCTTGTCAATTCATTAAGGGGAAAAAATAGTTCTGAAAGTTCTTTAATCTTATGGAAATGTCTTCCTGGTTATTTTTCTAATCATGCCAGTGAGGTGGTAACAATTATATTTTTATCATTTTAGCTCCGGCTGGCACAGCGTTTTTACTCCGGTTTTTTTGGACAAAAATGCCACCATTATAGGATATAAGTTTGGCATGTCAATGGTTATGACCGCCCTCAAGAAAAGAAAACAAATTTTGAACATAAAAGTGAATAGTTCCTTAGGTGAGGTCGGGCGTTCACTAAGGATGGTCCATAACCACCGCCTTCACGACCACCACTGCTGGGCCAAACAGAGCCTTGATCTTAATTGGAAGACTCTTGAGTTCTGAAAAATTAAAGGCTGTCTTCCAAATTATTGGGCATACCCTCTAAAAATAAAACGTAGAAGATACCCATCCTTAAAAAATGTGTGTTCTCTTCCTTGAGAGAACCCAAATGAGACGAATGAGAAGGCATTTAGGGTCCATTTGGCATAGCGGCGGCGGTTATGAATGAGGTGGTTATAAACTGTCGTTCGTCAACTCCCAATCTCACCTAAAGAACCTCATTCACTTTTATATTCAAAATAGTTTTCTTATCTTGATTGCGGTCACAATCATTTTCATGCCAAATATATACTCTATGATGGACGCGAATGTGCGAAGGTGAAGTTTTGAATCAGTGGTGAAACCAACAAACTGGAACAGTAAAAAGTTGTGTGGGATCCGCCCATTAAATTGCGATTGACCCATCATTACAGAGTCAACAAATTCATCAGCAAGCGACATTAAACTTGATATATTTTATTCATGTTTTATAAGTCCAGAATATCTTCAGAAAAATTTTGTGCTACTTGTCAGTAATAAAAAAATATTTATAAGTAAAAGTAGTCCTAAATTTTATTCACAATAATTTGTATATTATTATTACCATTTTGAGAAAATAATACATATAAAAATATTTGAATTCATCCGAGTTCAAGTGCAGTAAGAAATATTTAAATCTAACTCTCCACATTACAACTCTTATGAACGGGCGCTTAGAAATCGGTGGCTGGCAATAAATAATTTGCATACTAAAGTTAAAAAATTATTAGGGAATGAAATTTAAATTGAAATTTTAATTAATGTGTTCGCTCGATAAATAAAATTTGAGAATAGTATAAAATTAATAATTTTATTATTCGTTTTTTAGATAAAATCTAAACATTCTTTCACATATATTATGAAAAATTTAACATCCACTCAAATATATTATGAAAAAGCTAACAATCTCTCACATATATTAACATTAACTATAGCATAATGCATTCAATAAGAATCTAACATTTTCGACTGGGCGAAAAATGTGCGGCTGGTCGAATAATGCGTGTCAGGTTAAAAAATGCGTGTTCGAGCAAAAAATGTACGTCGGGGTGAAAAACATGCGCTAAGGCAAAAAAATGTGCGTATGAGAGAAAAAAGTGTGCTAAAGAGAAAAACACGCGCCTGAGCGAAAGAAGTGAGCTCGGGTGAAAAAAGTCGCGCCATTGAGAAAATACGCGCCCAGGCGCAAAAATGCACGCCCGGGCGCAAAAACACGCACCTGGGAAAAAAAGCACGCCCGAGGGAAAATGCGTGCTGGTCGGAAAAATATGCGTCCGGTCTAAAGACGCATGTCCGAGCAAAAAAAAATGTGCTAGGACGAAAAACACGCGCCAACGTGCACCCGAAAGATAAACGAGCGCCCGGGCGAAAAGTGCGCGCTCACGCGAAAAAAATCACGCCCTGTTGAAAAGTGCTTAATTCTCGCCCGATGCATAAGAAAAGAGGATGTTTGAAGTAAAAAAAAAAGTTATCCTTGCTGTAAATCGAGCAGTTTTTGGCGTCCTGGACCAATAGCAATGCACACTCAGATGCACCAGCATTGCCATACAACTCCAAAATTTCCTTGGTCATGTTTCTCCACCGGAGGAGGACAGCAAATATTTACCAGTAAGGCTCCG
Organism: Dactylorhiza incarnata; assembly: GCA_033032865.1. NCBI lineage: Eukaryota > Viridiplantae > Streptophyta > Magnoliopsida > Asparagales > Orchidaceae > Dactylorhiza > Dactylorhiza incarnata. The sequence goes on along the minus strand of JAWHQI010000358.1, from coordinate 848,759 downwards.
TTTGGTGCGGCTCTTTTGCTCCGGTGAATTTGCACAAAAACGCCACCATTATAGAATGCATGTTTGACAAGACAATGGTTATGAGTTATGACTGCCGCCAAGAAAAGAAAACTAGTTTTGAACATAAAAGTGGATGAAGTTCCTTAGGTGAGGTTAGACGTTCACGAGTGACAGTTCATAAACACCGCGTTCACGACAGCCACCACCGCTTTCTCCCCCAACTTTCTCCTCCTCCAGTTTCTCCAACTCCAACAGCTCTCCTCTTCCCCAATCCCCCCACAAGAAACACTCCTCCATCTGAGCAACTAACTATTCATCGACAATTCAAATCGATTCACTGCATTAATTATTACAGAACATGACATAAATTTTATAATTATAATTTCTCGATAAATTAAAACACGAGACGCGCGAGTAGGAGTGTTGCCAAAAGCCTTCACTATTCGGACTGTCGCACAACGTAACAATTGTAATTAAATAATAATTAATGAGTTCATGTTGTTGGTATATTTGATTCCTCGTGCTGCTGCTAATTGTCCTCCTCCGTCGTCGTTCATGGGAGGAGGGAGGAGCCCCGTCACGTTGACGTTGATCAGCTGTCGAGCTGCGGTTGGATGGTGGCGGTTTGACCACGTGGCCTATGCCTGTGATGTCTCCTCCCACACAGCGGCGCAGCTGCCGCCGCTGTAGCGAGTGATGGCCGCCCTTCTTTTCGGTTCTCCGGTGATGGACGTCAAAGAGTGTCTGGACTCGGTTTGGGGAATGGAGCCCAGTTCACGGCCCGGGCCCACAACCCACTCGGCCCACCCATAACTTGTGCCCTCCCCCCCCCCCATAATATTTTGTGTTCTCTTTCTTAATTTATTTATTTTCCCAAAGCTGCTCTTATAATAACACACTTTTATTGATTGGCAATTGTTATCCAAAGATCATAAATGGCTTTCCGCAGACCAACATTTTCTAGTTTACGAATTGTTATTCGCAGATCAATTTTAGACTTGAGCATTCGATATCTTTGTTCTCCTGAGCAGGGCCCGACAACGAAGGAACATCTCTGATGACCTTCTAAACACTTCATTGTGTGCACGGATCGTGATTCGTAAAATAAATGCGCGGATAAAGACCGAGTTGAGGAAGAAAGACGATTTCTTCACCGATTTCTTCACCTTTCATGCGATTTCAGTTTGTTTGGGAAAGAGTAACCCTAGCTATATAAATCTTCCCAAACAAATCGAAATCGCATGAACGGTGAAGAGATCGTGTTTAATTTCTTCCTCAACTCGGTCTCTATCAGTGCATTTTTTTTACGAATCATGATCCGTGCACACAATGTAGTCCTCAGAAGGTCGTCAGAGATGTTCCTTAGTTGTCGGGCCCTGCTCTGGAGAACAAATATATTGAATGCTCAAGTCTAAAATTAATTGGTATGTGGATAACAATTTGTAAACTAAAAAAGGTTGGTCTGCGGATAACAATTCCCAATTGATTTGGTGTTTCAAAACTACTCCATATCAGGACCTTCATGAGACGCTGCTGAATTTTCTGTACGTGATTCCCATTATGTGTATGGTGCGTGAATATTTTTTTATGTGCAAAATTACAGCTGTAACGCAATGTTACAGTTATAATGAACTGTATTTTTGTGCATTAGTTAAAAAAAGACATACAATTTTTTTACAACTCTAATTTTGCAGGAAAATTCTCCCCTGGACACACATTACCTATACGCGATGTTTACGAGTCCTTTTTTTTTTTTTGCTTTGTTTATGACGACCTAAAACATCTACTGAATCCGCGTTGTTCGAATCGCCTCTATAATGCCACCTCAAGTTCTACCGTTAGAGGAGACTTTGTTCCCAATTTTTGCGAAAAATAACACAAATACAGATGTGGAGACTCATACTTTATGCTTCGAGCACTCCAACACTTTAGTCCTCTCTCCGTCTATGCAACCGAAGTTATCTTTTATAAAATATATTTCTAGTAGTAGTTCATGATAATAGAGGTGCTGAGAAATTGTAGTTCAGACGTCATTGAGTAAGAAGCTTCGAAGTGCAATATTTGTATTCTTTAATTTCGTTAACTTTAGTTTATTCCCTTATTTTTTTTGGCAATTGTTAACCGCATCTCAGTTTTAGCTATCCGTAACTCTTTTATATGAAGTATTATGCGTTTTTTTTTTGAAATATACCTTCTACAAGCATTTTTAGGAAAAGTGTTCAACACGAAAGTTGTAGATATAGTCGAGATCTACAACTTTCGTGTTGAACATTTTTCCTAAAAATGCATGCACAATGCGTATTTCCAAAAATTCGTTATAGTTACGCCCATGTTTCAATTCGAGCAGCAATACGTCTTGTGCGTGCATTTTTAGCAAAAGTGTTTAACACGGAAGTTGTAGATCTGTACGATATCTACAACTTTCGTGTTGAACACTTTTCCTAAAAATGCTTGTACAACGCGTATTTCTAAAAAAATGCGTAATACTTCATATAAAAGGGTTGCGGATAGTCAGAACTGGGGTGCGGTTAACAATTGCCATTTTTTTTCTGATGATTATGGGCGCCCATTTTGTTTAAACAGTAAAACCTAGCCCCGATATATTTTCTAATTAATTACTCAAAAATCTCCTCATCAGTTGAATGTGGGTGATCGTACTAAAGGCATATATGTTTGAACTAAATGACAACTTATATTACATAAGTAATATATGGTGCTATTGGAGACATGTATAAAATCTTTCTAACTAATCTATGATAATACTTTTTCTTAGAGATACTCAAATGATGAATAAGATCTATTGGGGTGTGGGTGACCGAAAACTCAGCGTTATTTATTTATGGCAATTGTTATTTACAGATTGAATCTGTCTATTCACAGATTTTTACTATTAGCAGCTTTAAAGGGATTCAATATATGAGCCATGTTATAAGCACACCAATTTTGGCAATTCACACACCAATTTTTATGAGTTATTACGTGCCTTTTGAAAATATGCTTTGTACATGCATTTTTAGGAAAAATGTTCAACACTAAAATTGTAGATCTCTTCGAGATCTAAAACTTTCGTGTTGAACACTTTTCCTAAAAATGCACGCACAAGGCGTATTGTCGCCCTGATCGTAACTATAACAAAATTTTAAAAATACGCCTTTTACATGCATTTTTAGGAAAAGTATTCAACACGAAAGTTGTAGATCTCGACGAGATCTACAATTTTTGTGTTGAACACTTTTCCTAAAAATACATGTACAAGACTTATTTTCAAAAGACGCGTAATAACTCATAGAAATTGGTGTGTGAATAGCCAAAACTGGTGTGCTTATAACATTGCTCTTTTGTTATTTGCAGATAATTTTGTTATTCCTAGACCAGTGCAAAACAAATAGAAGGATCCAACTCTAAAGAGGACAAACATAAGGTCCTTTAAGATTTTTTGTTTCGAATTTACGTTTTTTTAATCTTTTAGATCAGAATATGAGAACCATGAGTTATTTTTTTCGATGTAACAGAGTGAATATGTATCTGATATAAACACGAGACATGTTTTTATCTCTGGATTTACACGGAGAGTAGGTAAGTGCTTCCTCTTGCTCTTACTTCTGCTTTCTTCAATTTTGAGTTTGTTCACCTATATGTTGAGATGTTGAAATTGTTCATAGTGTCGGAGCAGTGTCGTCATCATCGGGCTCGGGCCGCTCGGCTTAGTATTGAGTCATCGGCCTGGGCTCAGAAGGTCGACGGAGAAGTTCCTTCGTTGCTAGGCCCTTCTCAGGAGAATGAAAAAATCGACTACTCTAGTTTAAAATGGTTTGCGGATAAACGTTTCTTTCCTTTAAAGATGTCAATCGAATTATAAGGTCCATTTTGATTCAAGTATCAAATCTCATATTTCTTTTCATGTAACCATCCATTTAGGTTCTTTACAAAATTAAAAAAAATTTAGAAATTGTTGCGGATCTCTTAGCGCTCTCCCGGTCCGGAGAATCAAACTGTTTAGCTCGAGAGTGAGTCAAGCGCGCAAACAGTTAAAAAAATAACAGCGGGGACGACAAGACTTTTTACGTGTAAAAACCCGGAAATGGATTAAACCACAGGGCAGGTTCGGTACCGACCAAATCCACTAATTTACTTAGGATTACAAGTGTTAGGAATTTCGTGAGAGTGACAGATCACCATTCCGTTTACAAGTACTTTAAGTAAAAAAAGATGTGAAGTCTACCTTGGCGCTCGCAGGAGCAGCTTCGAGAGTAGGCTCGATCTGGAGCATGCACTTGAGAAGCTCATGCTTCGAAGGGGATCTCCAAGTCGCTCTTGAAAGAGGACTTGAGAACCGAAGAAGGTCTTCAAACTTCGAAAGAGATCTCTGAGAGGTTTCTTGCCGGAAAACTACTGAGGTCTCTTCTTCCCTCTTCGTTGCTTGTCTTCAAATGAAGGCCTAGGAGCATTTTTAAAGTTTTTCTGAGGGACACATTGGTAATTAAGAGATCTTTAGATTTGAACCAGTGAATGAGGTTTCATGATTCTGGTCGCCTGGATCACCAATTTCTGGAAAATAACGGGCATGCCCCTGGGCGGCCCGGGAAGGTTCGACGGCTGCGATGGTGGTCGTCGGTGGCGGCGGGCGGCGCCGACGAACGGTGGCGGCGGAAGGCGGGAATGTGCACGGGGGCGCATGGAGGGCGCACACCTGCACTTGGTGCGCGTGTCCAGTGGTCACACGTGCGACGTGAGAGAGTCCGCCACTCGCGCGCGTGCAATCTCCGGTCAAGCTTGTTTTTGAGTTTTTTCCTTGGGTGCGTTTTGTAAATGGCTCCGCTCAAGATATTCTACTAGACTCATCATTGTGGAATGACCTTATATAGTATCTCCAGCGTAGAGCCCTTAACCCTCGTGACACGAAACCAGTTGGGTCGTTCTGAGTCGGTTCTGACATGCGTGAACATATTAATCCAAATACCTAACAATCTTCTCCTATGTCCGCGGTAAATCCGACGTCGGAAAGGGGTTGTGTGTGTAGTGTTCAACCAAATTCGACTTAATACACAAACGTGTTCACAACACATGTAAGACCCCATTTTTTCTTTCAAAAAACCGGGTCTTATGCCCAGAACTGCCGCTTTGCGATGACACCATCACTTGGGAAGGTCGTCATTACAAAACGCAGATTCTGCCGGCCATATCGATCACAAAAGAAGTAAAGCTTAAACAAACTTAAGGTAGTTCAAGTCCACATCACATAGATATAAGATCATCAAAAGGGATGTCCACATAAGATAACTGAATGAAAGGTACTAAAATAAATAAGGGCTCATGCCCTGTACATCAATTTCCTCACTACAAATTTCACTCACGGGAGCATAACTGCCAAAGCTAAAAGACACTCACGGATCCTATCATCGGTGCTCCTGTGCTAGACTGTCTCGTCTCCATCTGCACCGACCTCTGGTGCTGCAGCGTATCCTCGGTCCCCTAAAATGATAAGGTCCACTGACCGTCAGTCAAACTTGACTCAGCCAATCCCTCACCACTCTCCCGGTGACTCCTAGGCACCGAGCGAGAGGAATGAAGCGGAGGACACCAAAGGGTATAATCAAAAGCAGGTGACAGTGAGTCTAACTACGGAAGGGTTTATTGGTAAGCAATATATAGTACAATGAGTAAAGAGTAGAAAGTAAAATGGAAGCAAGTAAGCAGTAGTAATAAGTAAGGCAATAGTAAAGAAAGGTACCAAGGAAAACAACAATAAGAACAAGTAACCTTAATTTATAGGAATGCTCACACAAACCTATAGACCAAATGGTCGTTTAGCATGACCTATCGTATAAAAAATCTCATAACCAATTTATACGATAGGGGTAGGGGTTGAAATGCAATGTTTATGCTATGTCATGCAAAGTATGCGGTTCATGTTATGTTCATACAAGTACAACTCACACACTACGACTCTATGCGCACAGACCTTTAGTTCCCTCTTTTTGGAGCTAGCAAAACTCCCAGGATACTTCCGTAGTGGCAAACCAAAGCGGTCGGTTGGGCCTCGCCCACCTCTAGGTTGGTATCTGCGCATCAACGCTATGAACACAACAGCGGAGCTCCTGCGTACTCTTACTGGTTAGTCCACCAGACTTTTCTTTGGTAAAGTGTTAACCACACTTACCGAGCCAAAGTATCGACGTTGGTGCGACGACCGCTGACACTAATAACCCACCACCTTTATGCACATACAATATGAGTCCTACTATATCCCGAGCCACAAGCTCCCCGGGCTAACCTGCCCGTTACCATAACCTTCCGAGCCGATGGCTCGCCGGACCAACCCGTCCGTACCAACAAACACTACTGAGTCACCAACTCACAGGACTAGCTAGTCCACTGCTACAACCACCGAGCCTACCGCTCGTAAAATCAAACAACTAACCTCTCGTATCCACGGGGCGTGGGTGTGTGCATTATTAAGTTAATCTTACATCACCATTTATTCCTACATCTTTGGGTTAACCATGGACTTCCCGAGGACTACCCTATGAGGGGCTCACTACGGTACTAGGAGCTACAATGGGATGACACCCCAAAGCTCCCTTTCCAAGGCACTTAATGTTATCAGTGACTACCTACAAGTATACCCTCCTTATCATTACACTTGGATTACCTTATATATATTTTAAGACCTTCTAAATGAAAAGACGATCTTTTGTCGGTCCCAGACACAACTTTACCCCTTAGCTTATCGGGTACACCCAACATATAGATCCCTAATGATGACCTCACATCCTCTCTAACAGACTAGGTACACCATCTACATTCCATTCCCACCTAATGATCCATGAATTATTCAAGGTTTTACAGTTTTACTATACGCAGACCAAATGAGTTACGTGAGTTGCATAAGGGGAGGTACCCCAAATATTCATCCAACTGACTCAAGATTATTACTAGGTGTCTATCATAATATTCTAAGTATAAATCCAGAGGATCATATTTTCCTTACTTAATTGGTATTTATTATAATTTTTCTCAACGTTGACCCAGTATGAAATTGAACATGAAGTATAAAATCCTCTTATGATATGGCCTCCACAAAATTATGGAAAATCTATGAAGTCAAAATAACAATAAATACATAATATCAAAATTTTGTCGTAAGGGGTGGCCTCTAATTATTATATTGAACAATTATCCTAAATTAGACTTTAAGGAAGGAACCGCCAAAAATACTTGTCTAAAACTTATGGGAAAATTTCCAGACCTTTATATTAATCATAAAAATCTACTGGCCAAATTTCAGAATTTATCAAGGCAAATTAATCATATGAATAATTATTCCAAGTAAACCCTTTCTAGGGAAAATTGTGAAGAAACCTACTGTTAAATAATTCGAAAAATTATACAAAAATTCAGAGAGCTTTCTATAGTCTTAAAATGTCCTACCACAAAGTTTCATAATTTTATAGAGGTTATTTGGCCCTTAATTATTTATTACATTCTTAAGACCAAATAGATGGCTTGTGAATGAAGTGCTAAATAAATTAATTCAATAATTACCCAAAAATTATCAGAGATCTATTACATGATTATGAGGGTACCACCAAATTTTCATTACCATCCAATACTATTTGAGCATATAAATTTCTCTCATAAGGAGGTTCCCAAAAATGATTATAATCCAATTCAGAGAGAATAACAGGTCCTAAAATTCTCTTAAAATTTCTTAGGGAATATTTATACCTCATAAACTTATCTACCAAGTTTCATGACCATCCAATGACATATGCCTCATATGTCCTTCATAAAGCCTAAAGTGCAACCCTGAGGTTAAGACTAGGATCCTAGGGCATATCCACCCCAAATTACTCAAGGGGGTGTATTAAGTGGTCCTAAGCCAGTGGACAAAGTTTCATACCACTTAGATGAAGTTTGACCACCTAATTCCATCATGTGCATTTTTAACCTAGTTTGATCAAATTTGATCAGACTTGGGTTAAGCAATTACCCAACCAAATCAGTTCCAATTGGGCTGAAATTTTTACTAGGGTCATATAATAACCCTAAAGAGAAGCCACCAAAATTTGGAGGGGATTGGAGGTCATTAGACCCTATAAATAAATATTACATGAATTATTAAATTATTACCAAAACCTTAGAAAAATGTTCTCATAAAATTCCCATCTTTGGATATGTTAGGGGGTTGGTACAATTAGCCTAGGTTTCAATTTCCATTCCAATAGCATTTTCCTATCAAAAGTTATTCGGGAAAAGGTGACTGCCCTACCCTAGGGACCAGTCCTACCAAGATGGCTCTACAAGGAGCTACAGTGCTCATATTGGGCTGAAACAAATTTTCATTTAATATACACACCAAAGGCTACAATTTGATGTTGGGCACTTTTTCATCAGAGGGGTTCTAGTATTTTTAATAATTAAAACAAAATACTGCATGTATTGTGACATAAATACAAATATCAATATAACATATTCATTTGATATCAGCACGAATCTTGGCGCAGATCGTGCGGCTCCTGGTCATCTTCAACCTCCAGCCAAGGGCTGGGATTAACCCGTCCTGGGCCTCCTTCCTCCTCGTTTTCCCGGCCACCTGAGCGCCGCCCCGGCCGACCAATACCACCACCACCTCCGTTGAGGCGGTGGCCGACGATTAGGGGTGGTTGGCCAGCCGGAGGTGGCCAGAACGAGGAGATTTGGCGGGATAAAGAGGGCTCAAAATGAGCCCTTTCGGTGGCTTTATTCGAGCCCGATTTGGCTCGAATCAAGCCCCAATTCGATAGAGATCTAGCACTAGGATAGGGGAAGCGGATCGGCCCTGTGTGGGGGCCTGGTGTCGCGAATTCCGGCGGGTCGCCATTGCCGGAGGTGGTTCTTTCGGCGCCATGTCGATCTAGGCTCCTGGTGCTCGATTTCTTCGGGGAAGAGGGGGGTTTCATTCCTCTCCGACTCCTGATGGTATTAAAGAGTTCAATTGGGGGAGGGGAGGAGCCAATCCATCAATTGCCATTAATGGTCATGAAGGAGGATTTCGGCCACCTTGGTTTCCCTTGATTCAGCCCCCTTGGTGAGCTAGAAAATGCTCTAAATTCCTTGTAACTTCCAGGGTAGATGAATGCTCATCAATTGGGGGGAGGATTGAGGGGTCAATTGCATTCATCCACCATGAATGTTCATCCTCTCTCTCTCCAATTTGGGGGAAAACTTCTCCTTCTCTCTCCTAATCATCATTTACTGAATTTCAGTGGCAAATTGAGTAATTCTCAACCCCATGGGTTAGTGGGCCACTTCAATTTGGTCTAGCCTAAGTGGATTGGGCTTGATTTGGGCAAAATAGGTCATTTTGACCTAAATCAAGGATAAGTTTGACTTTGGTCAAATTGACCATTTGGGTTGACCACATTGGGTGGGTAGTGACCCATTGGATACCCTTAAGGGTTACGAAGGTCTAGGTAGGGTCAATTTGGTAAGGCGGGTGTGAATTGATCCTTAGTAGGGCACTTTTGACCAAATTAGGGCTATGGCTGACTTTGGTAAAATTGGCTAAATTGGAGGCCCCATGATGGGGCGTTTTGGTCCATTGAGTCTCTAGTATCCTTATAAGGGTAGGGATAAGGTCAATTTGGCATGGTGGAGGCCAATTGACCCTAATTAAGCTACTTTGACCAATTTAGGGTTAGGGTTGACTTTGGTCAATTTGGCCTCTTTGGTTGACCTCAATGGGTCCCTGGTGCTCTAAGGGGACCCCTAATGGGTTATAGATGTTATGGTGGGGTCAAAGGATCAAGGTGAGGCCCTAAAGTCTAATCCCAGGCTTGGTATTTAGAAATTACTATTTGCAGACCACTTGGGTTTTGTTCTTCTTACTTAAGTTCACATGATCTTAAGTGCTTCCCATGGTTTTGTCATGACCTAGTCATGACAAAACCAACTTGGGGGGTCTAGTTTTTTGGGGGATGTTACAACACCTGTCATAATATATTGGACTGAAAGAAAAACAGAAGTATTTATGCACGCATAAGAATAAAGCATAAACTCAGCAATATCACATCAAAGTCAAAAATACAATCAGAGAAATAGGTACCATAACACCTACCGTCTCATGACCAACAGAAGAGCAAATAATATACTCCAAACAGACAGATGAAAAGAAGAGAGCTAAAAATAGTGCTCTAAGCCGAAGAAAGAAACCAAACAAACACTTTATAGGCCATCGCTCAGCAGATCATCCTGCTCTGGATCCCAAACTGCACGTCCTCCTCCATCAGCAGCAACTCCTGTAATTTCCAACAGAGAACTTCATTCAGAATGAATTCAAACTTAGAAAATGTACATGTATCTAGTTCTACTTATAAGAACGTAGTACTTTAATTAGCTAAGATCGAGGACACTTATGTAGAGTATTTTAGGTTCAACCGCAGAATCCATTATCAGTTTCCAATGAAACGATTTATTGATTTCTGGTCACCGCAGCTATACATGTGTTCCTATAGGAATGTCACGGTTACTATTTTTCTAAGGTTAATTGGAACTCATCAAATGTGCAATGAAATCAATCAATAGGAGAAGTACCAAAACAAGTCAGATCATGTTATCAAATGTGGAATAACACTCTCCTCCAAGTTAAGGAAGACAAATCCGATGAAGTTGTTAACATCAATTGTGGAATGAAATAACTCACTAGATTTGTACTCAGCAACCAAGAACATCAGCGGAGCACAACAAGCTTGATTTGACAAAGGAAAGTGAAGTCATCAAAACATTTGGACTAAGGCGAAACTAAATCGCCTAACCTTGAACTAAGGCAGATCTCAAATCGCCTTGAGTCTCATTTCCCCCACTGTTTTGATTAATCGGTCTTTGGGCTTTTCTTTCGTCAATGGATTAGCTAGATTATCCTTCGATCGCACATCGACCAAAGTGATAATGTCATGTTCTTTTAGATAATTCAAAAGAGCGTGTCTCAGTCGTACACGTCGTCTCTTAGTGTTAAAGAGAACATTCTTAACAACTTGGACTACTGCCTGATTATCATAGTACATGCTTACAGAATTGACTTGTAGTCTAGACAAGGGAATGTCTAGAATCAAATTCCTGATCCAGTCTGCCTCTTCACTAGCTGAAGCTAAGGCAAACTACTCGGCTTCCATAGATAACAGGGCTATATAAGTATGTCTTTGGATTTCCAAGTAACAACAACGCCACCCAAAGTGAATATAAATCTACTGGTGGACTTGCTGTTTTCAACTTTTGAACACCAAGAGGCATCAGAGTATCCTTTCAAAGTAGGAGGGTGATCAATGTAGCACAAAGCGTAATCTTTAGTACCTTTGAGGTACCTCATCAACCGGTCTAAGGAATCCCAATGCTCTTTGCCAGGACTACTGGTGAAACGGCTCAACATGCCTACAGAGAAGGCAATGTCTCGTCTAGTGCAACTTGTGGCGTACATGAGACTTCCAATGATCTTCGAGTACTTATTCAACGCTTGTCCATTCATTCGAACTCAGCTTGACGTTCAGATCAATTGGTGTTTCAACACACCTACAGTCTCTATAACCCCAGCTAGAGAGAATCTTTTATATATAATGAGCTTGACTTAGAGTGACACGTCCCTTGTCTACTCTAACTTTCATATATAGTAGGGTATCCACAGGACCAAGGTGCTTCATATCAAACTCTTTTGCGAGAGCGGATTTAATATCCCTCACGACAGCAAGGTCTGACCCCAGAATTAACATGTCATCCACATATAGGCATATGATGACTGTTTGGTTTGACATCGAGCGATAATAGAGACACTTATCTAAGAGACTAGACTGAAATCCAACGCTCTTTACCACTTGATCAAACTTCATGTGCCACATCTTAGGCGCTTGTTTAAGCTCATAGATGGATTTGTCTAGCTTGCACACTTTATCCTTTAGATCTCAATGAACATAACCCTCAGGTTGTACCACGTAGATCTCTTCATCAAGCTCTTCATTCAAGAAGGCGGTCTTTACATCCATCTGATGAACTATAAAGTTCTCGATAGAAGCTAAGGCTGGAAGAATTCTAATAGTGGATAGGTGACATACAGGTGAATATACGTCAAAATAGTCAATTCCCCTTGTTGTTTATAACCCTTAACGACTAGACGTGCTTTTTATCTAGCTATAGACTTATCGATGTGCAATTTCTTCTTTAATACCCACTTGCATCTCAGGACTTTAGCTCCTTTCGGTAGGTCCACTAGATGCCAAGTGTTATTTTGTAGCAGCGAGTTCATCTCATCATTGGTCGCTTCTGCCCACATTAACGCATCTCTAGATCTCATCGCTTCCTGATAGGAGAATGAATCATCCTCTAAGTGGTAGGTGACAAAATTCTCACCAAATTCCTTAGGGATTCTATCTCTTGTAGATACTCTAAGAGGAACAGGTTCCACCTCTAGGGGTTGAGGAGTAGTGCTAGAGGGGCCAGCTTCAGGTTCTATAGTAGATTCTGAGATCATGTCAGTAGACCCAGGGATGGTTAAGCCATGATCTTTGATAAATTTATGTTCAAAGAAAATAGCATCTCTAGACTCTATCACTGAATTAGTGGATAAGTCCAGAAACCGGTCAACTGCATTATCTTCTACACTACCTAGAAAGATACAGGTTGTCATTCTAGGTCCCACCTTAGGTCTTTTAAGGTCTTGTATATGCACATATGCGATACAACCCCAAGTCTTAAGAGTGTCATATCTACAAGGATGACCGTGCCAGCGGTGAGGAGTATAGAATTTAACATCTCCGTCAAAGTTCTATTCTTACGCTCAGCAACACCATTCGATTGAGGTGAGTAAGGAGCTGTAGTTTCAAGGACTATGCCCTCAGTGGCACAAAACTCCCTAAATCCATTTTCAGTGTATTCTCCTCCTCGATCACTTCCAAGTCTCTTAATCTGAAGATCTTAAAGGTCTCGAATGTCTCGTCTTTTGATTTTAATAAGTAAACAAGATAAAATCTGGAAAAATAGTCGATGAAGGTAATTAGATACTTCCTTCCCCCTCTAGTGCCATGACTACGAAAGTCACAGAGGTCAGAATGAATCAACTCCAGAAGTTGTGTGCTTCTAGAAGCTGTCTTGTAAGGGTTTCTAGTGATTTTAGTCTAGTCACAAACTTCGCACCTATCAAATCTGTTGAAACCAGTAACCCGGTTTCGACGTTCGCAAGGGGGATGCAGCTAACCCTTACTTGACCTGAGCGAGACCCTTGACCAGTCACTAAGAACCGAAGAACCTTGCCCTTGGAGAACACCTAAGTCCATAAACGGACCCCTTAAGCTACAGCGTGGAGGTCCCACCACATACCCGGAAGATCTTAGAGCACTTCCCCTCCCAAGCCAATGCTGAGCCTGGGCACCTTGGAGGGCACTAAGGAGCACCTCACCGTCCACCTTCAACGACAGGGGGAGGGGAGGGGTGATAATGCTAAATCTAGTTAGTTTAATTAGGTTATTTTTTAGGTTATTTACTCTTACTTTTTGCTTATTGTTGTTTACCTAAATGCAATTTTGGTTCATTTTCCTATTTTTAGTGCTAACTTAAGTTTTCTGAATTTTCAGGTCAAAAATGCAAAATTTCCTAAGTCACGCCCTAGGTCACGCCCGTGACCTAGGGCGTGTAAGTTGCTGTTTCCAGTTAAGCTGCTGCCAACATAATTCAGAAGATCTGGTCAGACACGCCCAAAGTACACGGCCGTGACACACAAGTCACGCCCGTGACACGCAAGCCACGCCCGTGACCTAGGGCGTGTTAGTTGCTGTTTCCAGTTAAGCTGCTACCAACATAATTCAGAAGATCTGGTCAGACACGCCCAAAGTACACGGCCGTGACACACAAGTCACGCCCGTGACACGCAAGCCACGCCCGTGACCAGCCCGTGAACAGCTCAGATTCGACCAGCTGACCACCGAATTGGTCACGCCACTGTTACACGGGCGTGCTTCCAGTCACGCCCGTGACTGCCATGTCAGCCAGCCGCCAGCGCCCATGATCGCCGCCAGCGCCCATGACCCGACTAACCACCGAAATGGTCACGCCCTCAGTCACGGGCGTGACCTAGGGCGTGACCCATCAAATCACGTCAGAATCGTGCGCCGAACCTGATCCAAGCCGCAGAATTGATTAAACAATGTCACGCCCCTAGTCACGGGCGTGACTGAGGGCGTGACCGAGGCAGAAAAATTTCTATAAATTGAAATGACCTCCAAGGTTTCCCCATTCAGTTTTTGGAGAGAGAGCTAGTGCTACTACTCTATTTTCAGTGTTTTTCATGTCATTTTATTCTCTTTCTCTCTCTCTCTCTCTCTCTTATTTCAATGCATTTCCTTTTCTAGTTTTCATATGAATGTTGTAATGCCTTTGTAATTTCCTTTTATAGTGTATTACTAATGCTTAGTAGGCTTTCCATGCAATTGTAATCTCAGTTGAACTTTTGTTTAATAAAAATGGTATGTTTTTGTTCTCTTAAAATCTTCATCATTTCTCTCTCCTACCCCTCCACCATGAGTAACTAAATCCTCATAGTACTCGATCTTGATGATCTGAGGATGAGTTGATCAAGTTATGATCCTTTAGTCTTCTTTCACTTTCTAAAGTGTTGGGCCTTAGATCTACTCTTAATTAAAATTTAGTGGAGCTATATTATCGATATATAATCCCCACCTTTGCTTTCATTCTTGGCTAGCCGAGAGGCCGATAGTCTGAAGTGAGCACTTAAGAGTAAAGAGAGTTACACACATTTCTCGAGAGAGAATGACGTAAATCTCCTGGATTGGAGTCAAACCCAATAGCGGGGTTCACCACTTAAAGCGAGTTTTAGGTATTCGAATACGGGACGAGAGTTCGGTCGGATTTTCCTAAACTCAGTTGGGCATATCTTCGAGAGAAGCATGTTCAAACTATGGGAACCCACACGGTCAAGCTGCCCTTACTTTATTAAGTTTTAAGTTTGCTTTTGAATTTTGATCAATTTAGGCCGAAGTAAGTCAAGATCGAGTGCTATTTCTTAATCATCGTTTAGCCGTACTTTTATCCAGCTTTTATTTCAACTTAGCAGACAAAACCATCCAAAAAATTATTAAGATAAAATAATAGTAATTCGTTTGAGTATAAGTAATCAACGGTTCTCGGATTTTAATACGACGCTTGTGTTCCTATACTACAGTTCGATAGGTATACTTGCCTTCTCGGATTGCTAGTTCGGATTTTATTTCGTGCAAGCGGAATTTTAATCACCAAGTTTTTGGCGCCGTTGCCGGGGACTCGCATTTTGTTGATATTTTGAAAGAACGAATCTATTACTTTTATCACCTCTTTTTTCTCTCCTCTTTCTTGAAAAACAAAATTAATTCAAAAAAAAAAAGACCTTTTTCGAATTTCTCAATCTTATTTTCCCTTCTCTCTTTCTAGTTTATGACCCGAGCGAATCCGTCAGAACTTGTAGACTTGGACCAAGAACTTGAGCGTACTCTTCGGAGAAAATCGCAAGTTCAAGATCCTACATTCCAAGAACTGGCTGAGGATTCGGAGTCGGTTGTTAATATGGGCGAACCTAACCAAAATGAAGTCCCCAACATGGTTGCGGCCCCTGAATGGACTATGTCCCATTATGCAAGGCCTAACCTGGAAGGGACGGAAACTAGTATAGTCCGCCCTGCCATAAATAATAATAATTTCGAACTAAAGCCAAGCATAATTCACATGGTGCAGCAATACGTGCAGTTCGACGGATTACAAGATGAAGATCTGAATGCACATATTGCTAGCTTCCTTGAAATCTGTGACACCTTCAAAATAAATGGTGTTACGGATGATGCAATTAGGCTAAGACTCTTCCCATTTTCTTTAAGAACAAAGGCTAAGCAGTGGTTGTCAACTCTACCTAGAGGTTCTATCACCACTTGGGCCCAGTTAACTGAAAAATTTCTAACTAAGTATTTTCCACCTGCGAAAACTGCTAAGCTTAGAAATGATATTTCTTCTTTTTGCCAAATAGATTCTGAAACGCTATATGATACCTGGGAAAGGTATAAAGAATTCTTAAGATGTTGCCCTCATCACGCTCTGCCTGTATGGTTACAAGTGCAGACGTTTTATAACGGGCTAAATCAACATACTAAGCAAATGATAGACGCCGCTTCCGGTGGTACCTTAAAAAACAAAACCCCGGAAGCCGCTCTTGAACTATTTGAGGATATGGCCATGAACACCTATCAGTGGAATGTGCCAAGATCCCGCCCAAACAAACCTGCAGGTATGTACGAAGTGGATAACGTCTCCCAGCTGGCACTACAAGTGGAAATGCTTAGCAAAAAGATATCTGAAATGAATGCTCCTTCCGCACCTCAGGTTTGGGAATTCGCAAAAGCCACCTCCGAACAAGCTGATTTCGTAGGCAATAGAAATGCTTATAATAATTATTCTGCTTCTAATTTTCATGCACCTGGTTTTCAGTTACCGAATAATTATAATCCTGCGCTGCGTAATCACCCGAACTTTTCTTGGAGTAATCCTGCAAACACAACTCGCCCGCCTCTACAAAATGAATTTACACCACCTCCACCCCCTGTTAACTTTCAAAAAACTCCATCTTTGGAGGAGATGTTTTCAAAATATATAAGTACGAACGAAGCAACCGTCCGGAACTTAGCCGGATCCGTTAAAAATCTAGAAAACCAAATCGGGCAGCTCGCCAAAATAATATCTGAGCGACCGCCCGGGACTCTTCCTGCTAACACCGAGCCCAACCCGAAAGAGCAAGCGAAAGCTGTAACTCTTCGGAGTGGAAAGCAAGTATCCGGTCCGGTTAGCGAAGAGCCCGAGGCAAGATCCGCCCCTATTTTAAAAACACCACTCACTCAAACAGATTTTATCACTCCACCTCATATTTTCAAAAACAACCCCGCCCCGCCTTATCCATCTCAACTCAACAAGGAAAAATTAGATGATCAATATCATCACTTCCTGGAAATGTTTAAGCAAATACACATCAATTTGCCCTTCCATGAAGCGATATCACAAATGCCCAAGTACGCTAAGTACCTGAAGGATCTTCTAACTAATAAGAAAAAGCTAGAAAATCTATCGCACGTAACTTTAAATGCTGAGTGTTCCGCCGTCCTAACAAATAAATTACCGAAAAAGGCTAACGATCCGGGTAGTTTTTCTATCCCGTGCCTCTTTGGTGATCTATTTGTAAAGAACGCGTTGGCCGACTTAGGAGCAAGCATCAACTTAATGCCATTCTCCTTGTTTAAAAAGTTAGGAGTGGGCACCCTTAGCCCCACACGTATGAGTATACAACTAGCAGATAGGACGATAAAATATCCGCTGGGAATTGTGGAGGACGTGCTCGTAAAAATAGACAAATTCATCTTCTCGGTGGATTTTGTCATTTTGGACATTGAAGAGGATGTCGAGGTTCCTCTAATCCTTGGCCGCCCCTTCCTTGCCACCTCCTGTGCTATCATTGATGTGAGTAATGGTAAGCTATTCCTCCGAGTTGGAGATGATGAAGTAACCTTCTCCATAACACCCTCTATGAAAAATACCCTAGAAAATGACGATTCGTGTTTTTTCTTAGATGTGTTAAGTGAAGACCCTTCTTTTTGTATTTCTGAAAATGGTTCTTCTTCTTTTTGTTCATCTTCAAACACCTCCACTGAAATATTACAAGAAATGAAAATGGCCATTGCTCCCGCCCCCTCAAATTTTCAAATTAAATCAAAAATTTTTGAAGAAATTACTTTTGAAAAAGAAAAGTCTTTCAAATCTTCATACGAGGAACCTCCCACTTTAGAACTTAAAGAACTACCCAATCATTTAAAATATGAATTTTTAGAAAAAGACTCTAAGTTACCAGTAATAGTGTCGGCCCATTTAAGTGGATCTGAAAATGCCAAATTGCTAAAAGTTTTACAAAAACACCGCCAAGCAATTGCTTGGCAGATTTCTGATATTAAGGGCATAAGTCCATCTTTCTGCATGCACAAAATTCTAATGGAAGATAATTCACAAAATTCTATTCAACCTCAACGCCGATTAAACCCAAACATGAAAGAAGTAGTAAAGGGTGAGGTCGTGAAATTATTAGACGCAGGAATTATCTATCCAATTTCAGATAGCAAATGGGTAAGCCCCGTTCAAGTAGTTCCTAAAAAGGGAGGTATCACGGTAGTGTTAAATGATAATAATGACTTAATCCCAACACGGACGGTGACTGGGTGGCGTATGTGTATTGATTATCGCAAATTGAACGACGCCACCCGCAAGGACCATTTCCCCTTGCCATTCATCGATCAAATCTTAGAACGATTATCCGGCCATAGCTTTTATTGTTTTCTCGATGGTCTCTCGGGCTACTTCCAAATTCCCATCTCGCCCGAGGACCAGGAGAAAACGACGTTTACTTGTCCTTTCGGCACCTTCGCCTATCGAAGAATGCCGTTTGGCTTATGTAATGCGCCGGCAACATTTCAACGGTGTATGTTGGCCATTTTCGACAAGTACGTAGAAAGTATTATGGAGGTATTTATGGACGAGTTTTCCGTGTTTGGTGATTCCTTCGATTTTTGTTTAGAAAATTTAGAAAAAGTGTTAGAACGGTGTGAGGAGACCAATCTCGCCCTGAACTGGGAAAAATGTCATTTCATGGTACGGGAGGGATTGGTTTTAGGTCATAAAATATCAGCAAGAGGAATTGAGGTCGATGAAGCAAAAATAGAAGTGATCAAAAAACTGCCACCGCCAACCAACGTTAAGGCCATAAGAAGCTTTCTAGGACATGCCGGTTTTTACCGGCGGTTTATAAAAGATTTTTCAAAAATTACCAAACCACTCACTCATCTTTTAGAAAAAGACACTCCATTTATTTTTGATGATACATGCTTATCTGCTTTTCAATTAATCAAAAATAAGCTAATAAATGCGCCGATTATGATAGCTCCAATCTGGGACCTTCCATTCGAAATCATGTGCGATGCAAGTAGCTTTGCGGTGGGAGCCGTTTTAGGACAACGTATATCTAAAAACTTCCACCCTATTTTCTACGCAAGTAAAACACTTACATCCGCGCAAGCAAACAATACCACAACGGAGAAAGAATTATTAGCAGTTTTTTTGCATTCGACAAATTTCGACCTTATATTACGCTTTCAAAAATTATTGTTTTTACGGACCACTCGGCCCTCAAATATTTACTTTCTAAACCGGATGCCAAACCACGCTTACTTCGTTGGGTCTTACTCCTCCAGGAGTTCGACTTGGAAATCCGAGATAAAAAAGGGGCTGAGAATTTGGCCGCGGACCATCTTTCACGATTAGATAACCCATTTATTGAAGAATTAAATGAACAAACTTTTAATGATTATTTTCCCGACGAGAAGTTATTATCAATCAACACTACTCCTTCTCCTTGGTTTGCAAACTTCGCCAACTACTTAGTAGCTCGAGTCCTCCCAAAAGAATTTTCCTATCAGCAAAAGAAGAAATTCTTCTCTGACCTGAAGAATTATTTTTGGGAGGACCCGTATCTGTTTCGAGTTTGTGCAGACCAAGTAATAAGGAGATGTGTTTCTTTCGAAGAAGGACAAAATATTTTCAAACACTTACACGAAGGACCGACTGGTGGGCACTATCAAGCCAATCGGACCGCTCACAAAGTACTTAGTGCAGGCTTTTATTGGCCTAGCCTTTTTAAAGATGCCCAATCGTTTGTGAGACGGTGCGATGGCTGCCAACGGACCGGAAATATCTCAAATAAAAATGAAATGTTGCAAAATTATTTCCTCGAGTGCGAAGTTTTCGACCTTTGGGGAATTGATTTTGTAGGTCCTCTTCCTTCTAGCCATGGTAATAAATACATTTTAGTTGCGGTAGACTACGTGTCTCGATGGGCAGAGGCCCAAGCTCTTCCTACTAATGACTCCCGAGTCGTTATTATTTTCTTAAAAAAATTATTTTCTCGATTCGGTACTCCTAGGGCCATCGTTAGCGACAGGGGTTCGCACTTTTGTAACGCACAATTTACAAAAACACTTTTAAAATATGGCGTTACACATAAGCTTTCAACTGCTTACCACCCCCAAACTAACGGCCAGGTCGAGGTAGTGAATAGAGAAATCAAACGTATTTTAGAAAAAACTGTTTCCACCTCACGTAAGGACTGGTCACATAAATTAGACGATGCTCTATGGGCTTATCGAACAGCGTACAAGACCGCCATCGGTTGTACACCGTATCGGTTAGTATATGGAAAATCGTGCCATTTACCGGTCGAATTAGAACATCGTGCTTTCTGGGCCCTTAAATTTTTAAATTTTGATCCCCACTCCACCGCCGATCTTCGAAAATTCCAACTCAACGAACTCGATGAGTGGCGCTCCAATGCGTATGAAAATAATAAATTATATAAGGAACGAACGAAATGCTTTCACGATAAAAATTTAAGGCACCCGAAAACATTTAAACCAGGCGACCAAGTATTACTTTATAATTCTCGTCTACGTTTATTTCCTGGAAAATTAAAATCTAGATGGTCAGGTCCTTTTAATGTAAAAGAAGCTTATCCGTATGGAACTGTTTTGATATCACACCCTGATAAGGGTGATTTCAAGGTTAATGGGCATCGTCTAAAACTTTATTTTTCTGGTGACAATGTTGACATGGACAGTGAAAAACTTCTTTTGTCTGGACTGTAATAATTTGGATTAACTTTTGAACTATATTCTTTTAGTCGAGCTCAAACGACATTAAACAGAGGACGCTCTTGGGAGGCAACCCAAGGTTTTTAAAATTTGTTGTTTTAATTTTTCTTTGGCCCTGGATGGCTCTGATACTCTCAACTTCGGCGATGGTCTGCTTCAACATTGCTGGTTTCAAGAAAAATTCAAGATGATATTTCATGAAGATTCAAAGCGCCAGCAAGGGGGAGCGGCATCACACATCCTTTCAAGCCCATAAATCCAGGGAAGTGCCTGTTTCAGTTTTTCAGTTTTAATTTCTTTTCTTAATTACCCCTTCCTTCACTCTCCTTTTCCATTGAGGACAATGTCTATCGTAAGCTTGGGGGAGAATGTCTTCTTTTCTTTTAGTAGTCTAAATTAGATTTTGGTAAAATCAATAGTACCCCTTGCTTTATGTTTTGTTTTTCCCAAAATATTTTATATAGCCTTAGTTAATTTCAAAATTTCTAATCCTACTTTTAATTATGTTTCACAAGTAAATTGTTGACTCATGTAGTGTTCTAATTCTAGGTAGCATGTTAATCTGAAAAGTTTTTTCTAAAATCTTGTACTTTCCTTATCGTTTTCTCTTTTATCTTCTTTACTTTCGTAAAAATTCTTCATCCACTATTTTTCTCTTCATTTTTAGATATATTTTGCAAAGTTAACTTTTGATTTGTGTAGTAAATGTGAATAATCCTAGACGCTTATTATTCTTATTTTCAGGATAAGTTCATTAGTCTTTATTTAATATCTAGGGCTTACTTTTTGAAATCCTTCAAAACTCATGCTTTAACTAAATTTAGAGAGCAATGAAAATGATTTAGGCCATTTTTGTTTTAAGTTTGAGCCTTCATGCCAACCCTTAAAAAGAAACTCTTTGTTAGCCTCTTTTGAGCCTTTTCCCATGTTTTATTGTCACCTCCACTTATCAAATTTTTCACCAAAGCCAAAATTTCCAAACCTATTTGAATCACACTAACACTTTGAGTTTTATTTAAATTTCTAAAAGAGTGTGATTGGTTTATTGCATGGAGAGCTTCAAAGAAAAGAATTTGCTCAAAAAGGAGATATTTTAAGCATATTTGTATTAGTTATCTTTGCCAAAATTTCAAAAGAAAAAAGAAAAAAAAAATGGCTATGAAAGAGAAAGAAAGAAAATATGCTATATGCTTATAATGAAGGATTGCCTCTTATCATTCATATCGGAAATTTTATAAAACTCATGTTTATTGTTTAGTGTGATTATAGCAATCACTTTTATCTTCGATTCACATTCCAAATCATATGCCTAAACCAAACATTTCGGTCCTAATAAAGTCCTCTTGATCCATGCTCCTAAATTTGCTTTAGCTAAGTAAAGAAGAAAAGTAGAATAGTTAAGTCTTGGGTATGAATTTAGATCCTTGTTCTTAGAATGATATAATTATAATTTGTCTCTTAGGGGTTAGTAACAATTCAATGCACTATCTCACTTGTTACTTTGCTCAATTTTATTTTAAAAACTTTTTAGTTAAAATTTTGGATGATTAATTTTTATTAGTAAAGGGTATAAAAATTAAGCTTAAATAAAGTACTTATTTTAGGTTTCCTTTTCACTATTCTCCCTACTTGGAATTTCGCAAGGTACTCGTGTTTAGCATAATTAAATCTTTTTGATTAGTCATTTTATTTTATTAGCTAAAGCATATTTCTTTGCTTGGGGACAAGCAAAGTGTAAGCTTGGGGGAATTTGATAATGCTAAATCTAGTTAGTTTAATTAGGTTATTTTTTAGGTTATTTACTCTTACTTTTTGCTTATTGTTGTTTACCTAAATGCAATTTTGGTTCATTTTCCTATTTTTAGTGCTAACTTAAGTTTTCTGAATTTTCAGGTCAAAAATGCAAAATTTCCTAAGTCACGCCCTAGGTCACGCCCGTGACCTAGGGCGTGTAAGTTGCTGTTTCCAGTTAAGCTGCTGCCAACATAATTCAGAAGATCTGGTCAGACACGCCCAAAGTACACGACCGTGACACACAAGTCACGCTCGTGACACGCAAGCCACGCCCGTGACCTAGGGCGTGTAAGTTGCTGTTTCCAGTTAAGCTGCTGCCAACATAATTCAGAAGATCTGGTCAGACACGCCCAAAGTACACGGCCGTGACACACAAGTCACGCCCGTGACACGCAAGCCACGCCCGTGACCAGCTCAGATTCGACCAGCTGACCACCGAATTGGTCACGCCACTGTTACACGGGCGTGCTTCCAGTCACGCCCGTGACTGCCACGTCAGCCAGCCGCCAGCGCCCATGATCGCCGCCAGCGCCCATGACCCGACTAACCACCGAAATGGTCACGCCCTCAGTCACGGGCGTGACCTAGGGCGTGACCCATCAAATCGCGTCAGAATCGTGCGCCGAACCTGATCCAAGCCGCAGAATTGATTAAACAATGTCACGCCCCTAGTCACGGGCGTGACTGAGGGCGTGACCGAGGCAGAAAAATTTCTATAAATTGAAATGACCTCCAAGCTTTCCCCATTCAGTTTTTGGAGAGAGAACTAGTGCTACTACTCTATTTTCAGTGTTTTTCGTGTCATTTTATTCTCTTTCTCTCTCTCTCTCTCTCTCTCTCTTATTTCAATGCATTTCCTTTTCTAGTTTTCATATGAATGTTGTAATGCCTTTGTAATTTCCTTTTATAGTGTATTACTAATGCTTAGTAGGCTTTCCATGCAATTGTAATCTCAGTTGAACTTTTGTTTAATAAAAATGCTATGTTTTTGTTCTCTTAAAATCTTCATCATTTCTCTCTCCTACCCCTCCACCATGAGTAACTAAATCCTCATAGTACTCGATCTTGATGATCTGAGGATGAGTTGATCAAGTTATGATCCTTTAGTCTTCTTTCACTTTCTAAAGTGTTGGGCCTTAGATTTACTCTTAATTAAAATTTAGTGGAGCTATATTATCGATATATAATCCCCACCTTTGCTTTCATTCTTGGCTAGCCGAGAGGCCGATAGTCTGAAGTGAGCACTTAAGAGTAAAGAGAGTTACACACATTTCTCGAGAGAGAATGACGTAAATCTCCTGGATTGGAGTCAAACCCAATAGCGGGGTTCACCACTTAAAGCGAGTTTTAGGTATTCGAATACGGGACGAGAGTTCGGTCGGATTTTCCTAAACTCAGTTGGGCATATCTTCGAGAGAAGCATGTTCAAACTATGGGAACCCACACGGTCAAGCTGCCCTTACTTTATTAAGTTTTAAGTTTGCTTTTGAATTTTGATCAATTTAGGCCGAAGTAAGTCAAGATCGAGTGCTATTTCTTAATCATCGTTTAGCCGTACTTTTATCCAGCTTTTATTTCAACTTAGCAGACAAAACCATCCAAAAAATTATTAAGATAAAATAATAGTAATTCGTTTGAGTATAAGTAATCAACGGTTCTCGGATTTTAATACGACACTTGTGTTCCTATACTACAGTTCGATAGGTATACTTGCCTTCTCGGATTGCTAGTTCGGATTTTATTTCGCGCAAGCGGAATTTTAATCACCAAGGGGTAGGGGTAGTGCTTGCTCACATGCGGGGGAGGGGGGTACCAACATCCCTTCCCAAGGTGCCCATGGGGGTCTATTTATAGACTTTCTCAAAAATGGATTGCGGATAGCCAAAATCCTGCTATCCGCAGTCCGACCACGATCACGAACGGGCAACGCAGGAAAAGGGGCGAGTGGGACTCGAGGTACCCACTCCCCCTCTTGCCGGAGGTCCAAACGAGTCTACTCGAGACCCCACCGCCCCATCCACCCGCCCCTAAGGGGGCGGGCGAGTGGGGAGGGGGGAACCTCCCCCACCCGCCCCAAGGGGCGGGCGAGTGGGGAGGGGGAACCTCCCCCACTCGCCCCCAAGGGGGCGGGCGAATGGGGAGGGGGGACCTTCTCTCTTTGGTTTAGACCCAAGGTCTGCTGCATTACGGTCATCTTCTCTACCACGACCTCACCTGCGTCGGGTCACACCGGCTCGGAAAATATGAGGGTTGTACACAATCCCCGCTCTTTTCGAGCTTGCCTTAAGCTCGGAAAGAAAGTCTAACCCATCTATTTGACGAGTAGGTGGGACCCTAGAGGAATCCACGAAGGGCCCTGCAAATGGGATGCTCTTGCCGAGTTTTCAACCGAACCTGACTTGAGGCTAGAGGCGAAACTTTCTTCACAAAACACCCCTCCTGTGAGCCGAGCTCAACAGGAGGTGGAGAAAGCTCAATACCTTTAGGTCGAGCTAAACTCCACCGAAGGTGGAGGGAGACTCAACACCCCTAGTCGAGCCGAACTCGACATGAGGCGGGGAATGGATCTTTCTCCACTAAACACCCCTCATATGAGCCGAGCTCACCTGGAGGTGGAGAAAGCTCAACACCTTAGGTCGAATTAAACTCGACCGAAGGTGGAGGAAGACTCAACACCTCTAGTCGAGCGGAACTCGACCTGAGGTGGGGAACGGACCTTTCTCCACTAAACACCCCTCCTATGAGCCGAGCTCAATTGGAGGTGGAGAAAGCTCAACACCTTAGGTCGAACTAAACTTGACCTGAGGTGGACGAAAACCCAACACCTTTGGTCGAGCTGAAATCGACCTGAGGTGGAAGGCGGAAACCCCACACCTGCCAGGGAGCCGAGCTCACCTGGAGGGGGAGGGAACTCCACACCTACCAGGGAGTCGAGCTCACTTGGAGAGGGAGGGAACTCCACACCTACCAGGGAGCCGAGCTCACCTGGAGGGGGAGGGAACTCAACACCTACCAGGGAACCGAGCTCACCTGGAGGGGGAGGGAACTCCACACCTACCAGGGAGCCGAGCTCACCTGGAGGGGGAGGGAACTCCACGCCTACCAGGGAGCCAAGCTCACCTGGAGGGGGAGGGAACTCCATGCCTACCAGGGAGCCGAGCTCACCTGGAGGGGGAGGGAACTCCACACCTACCAGGGAGCCGAGATCACCTGGAGGGGGAGGGAGATCCACACCTACCAGGGAGCCGAGCTCACCTGGAGGGGGAGGGAGCTCCACACCTACCAGGGAGCTGAGCTCTCCTGGAGGGGGAGGGAACTAACAGTTTCCCAAACTATCCGGAGGCGGAGAAGCAGTCCATGTCCCAGGTGCTTACCCTCACCGAGGGACAGAGGGAATCAGCCGTCTTATTGAGGCAACTGAGGTAGAGATCCAATCCACGTCTTATGTGCTTACCTTCACATATAGGTGGAGGAACTCGTCCGTCTTATCAAAACAACTGAGGCGGAGATCCAATCCGCGTCTTAGGTGCTTACCTTCACCTAGAGGCAGAGGAACTCCACCATCTTATCAAAACAACTGAGGCAAAGATCCAATCCGCGTCTTAGGTGCTTACCTTCACCTAGAGGCAGAGGAACTCCCCTGTCTTATCAAAACAACTGAGGCGGAGATCCAATCCGAGTCTTAGGTGTTTACCTTCACCTAGAGGCAGAGGAACTCCACCGTCTTATCAAAACAACTGAGGCGGAGATCCAATCCGCATCTTAGGTGCTTACCTTCACCTAGAGGCAGAGGAACTCCACCGTCTTATCAAAACAATTGAGGCGGAGATCCAATCCGCGTCTTAGGTGCTTATCTTCACCTAGAGGCAGAGGAACTCACCCACCTTATCAAACCAATTACCCTTTCTGAAATCTTGCTCGTAGCGAGTCGACCCGATGAGCCTCCCATCTGTCGGCATTACTGAGCCCGGTGAATGGTCTCTAATCGGGGATCTTACCGATTGGAGGCGGAAGTACCCGTCCGTGTCCTAGGTGCTTCGCTTACCTGGAGACAGGGGAACCCAAGGCCCTCTCAAATCAGTTGGAGGCGGGAGTACCCATCCGCGTCCTAGGTGTTTTGCTTACCTGGAGACAGTGGAACTCACCGCCCTCCCAATCTAATGGAAGGCGGAGGTGTCCACCCGCATCCTAGGGGCTCAGCTTGCCTGGAGACAGAGGAACTCAGCGCCCTCCTAAATCAGTTGGAGACGGGAGTACCCATTCGCGTCCTAGGTGCTTTGCTTACCTGGAGACAGGGGAACTCACCGCCCTCCAATCTAATGGGAGGCGGAGGTGTCCACCCGCGTCCTAGGGGCTCAGCTTGCCTGGAGACAGAGGAACTCAGCGCCCTCCTAAATCAGTTGGAGGCGGGAGTACACATCCGCGTCCTAGGTGCTTTGCTTACCTGGAGACAGGGGAACTCACCGCCCTCCCAATCTAATGGGAGGCGGAGGTGTCCACCCGCGTCTTAGGGGCTCAGCTTGCCTGGAGACAGAGGAACTCAGCGCCCTCCTAAATCAGCTACCAAGTAGCAAGTCGACCCGATGAGTCTCCCATCTGCCGGCATGACTGAGCCCGGAGAATGGTCTCTAGTCGGGGATCTTATCATAGGTGTTACCTGGAACCTTTTTCATTCATCATCGAGGAGTTACATTTTTATTACAACGCGCCTCTCTGGGCCTACTTGGTCACATGCACCATAACCATCTCCTTCATTACTTCCTCCATCTTATTTGTCTTCTTATTCCTTCTCTTTCTCCTGGTCCCTCCTGCTTCCCTGGTCAACCTGGAGGCGGAGGACTTGTTCCTGAAACCGATCTGCGTAGCTTCCCAGCGTCTCTCCATGCTTCTGTTGAATCAAGAACAGGGACCCCGCCCCCTTCCTTCCCTTCTCTTGTCGACGTGTGTGCTCTGTGAAGCCCCCTTTTAGACCCCACATACTCTGTATCTAAGCTATGTTCATAACATGTGTCCCAGGTTGAAGTGCGGCTAGTGAATACAAAATAAAAACACATAATAAGAAATTTACTTTCATACCTTGCATTATTTGCTGCATCTTTCTTGTCCTACCATAATTAGTTCTTTTGGTTTTTGTGTAACCAAGGTCATGTCCGTTACCTATAAAATTTGACGACGGGCTTAGTCATAAAAATATGACTAAGTGAGGATATACCTCTTTCATTTCTATATACAATTAGAAATACTTATGCAGTTAGAAATATATTTTCCATACTAACTGTTTTCTGTCTCAGTAGTGAACTTATGAAACATATAACTAGATGAACATGTTAGTGTTGGAACATGGTCTTCCGCATCTCCTAGGTTTGAGAATAACAAATCCTATGTGTATTTGATCTTGTGTGTTCAAGTGTGCAGGTTTACTAGGTCCACATGACTCAAGGAGTACACATGATGACTGCCCCCAAAATTGAGGCCAAAATTCGAAGAGGCTCACTAGCGCCGGCGGTAGCAATTAGCGCTGGGCGCTAGCGTTGATGAGCGCGTTTCCGGGAGCTGTTATGGAAGGCGCTAACGCCTGGCGGTAGCGGATAACGCCGGCGGTATCGGTGAACACAGAAGGAATAAAAGCCTCGTTGCCGCGGATCGGAGATCCTGCCGCGCGAGAAGTTTCTTAATCAGGGATAGCGCCGGCGGTAGCTACTAGCGATGGCGGTAGCATGGCGCACAAGAGGCATAAAGCAATATGTTGCCGCGGATTGAAGATCCTGCCGCGCAAAACGTTTCCTAATCCGGGCTAGCGTCGGCGGTAGCGCTTGGGCTATAAAAGGACCCCCTCTCCTCTTGTTTTCATACACCAATTGCATACACCTCAGAGAGAGAGTACTAGAATTCCAGAGGCCTATCTTGGCCGAAATTTGAGGTCCCGGCGAAGCTCTGCCAACTTCTGAAGGAGGATTCCATCACGCCGAAGCCAAACGAAGTCCGCTTCAACAAATGCTGATTCTACAGCGGATCTTCGCCTCCATATTCAGAAGTTCATCTTAAGGGAAGTTTTTATTATTTTATTTGTCTTTCTTTGTAAACGGTAGTGAAATCGCCTCGTGTTGGCGACTAGGTCTGGGGTAGGACTTAGGGCTGAAAATTGCCTCGTGTTGGCGACTAGATCTAGGTTAGGTCTAGGGGGTGCTTGAGGCCACATCCGGGGAAGGATTGGCTAGAGCGGCTTGAGGCCGAATCCGGGAAGGAGGAGGCTAGGGCCACCGGTTCGTGGGGAAGCGAGTCGGGATAGAAAACGAAAAGAGCTTTTATTATTCGCCTCCGATCTCTAGCGACATTGAGATCAAGTTTTGTAAAACTGATTTAATATCAATAAAGCTTGTCTCTCGTTTTGTTTTACTTGTCTTCTTGTTTTAATATTGCAATATTCCAAAGTTTTCTAAATAAAATATAAAGTTTTTGAAAACCCTTATTCACCCCCCCCCCCCCCTCTAAGGGCGCCGACCGATCCAACAAGTGGTATCAGAGCGGTTTTATTCCAATCGGCTTAACAACCGGGAATAATGGCGTCTCATGATCTCACTTCAACTGGTGGGGCAAATTTCTATGAAGATGAAATATCACATAAACCACCTTTGTTTGAAGGAACAAATTATAAATGATGGAAAATTTTAATGGAAAAATTTATTAAAACTTTAGATATCGAAGTATGGAACTTAGCAATTATAAGACGTGTGGATGAATCAAATAAAAAGGAACTTCATTTAGATGCAAAAGCTAAACATTATCTATTTTGTGGTCTCTCAAATGAAGTTTTCAAATTTGTGTATTGCTTTTCTAGTGCTTATAAAGTATGGAAATTTCTTGAAGAAATGTATGATCTTCCTCTCGCAGGTATGGAACAAACATAGGAGGAAAAGAACGAACAAGCATCCATTATCGTTCAAGAAGATCTCTCTCGGAGCGAAGCCATGGAGAATATTGAAATAGTAAAGGAAAACAATACACCAAGAGAAAAAGAAGATGAAAATTCATCTATAATGAAGGAAGGGCCAAAAGATAACGAAGGAACTTTATGCATACATTTTGCCTCCACCAAAAGTGCTGTAAGAAAGTCAAAATCTTCTTCTTGTGTGATAACTTCCATTTCTAGTCTCAATATATTAAAAATAGCTAAACGTAAGATCAAAAAATTGAAAATTACTAATAAAAATTTACGTTTAGAAAATAAGAGACTAAAAGCTAATGTTAACTCAAATTCAAATTGTGATGTGCCTACACCATCTTGTCTTTTACTTAAAAATATAAAACCTTATTTTGATTGTAATAATATTAAGGAAAAACTCAAAGAACTTGAAAAAGAATTGATCTGTATAAAAGAACATAATGAAAAATTATGCTTAGAAAATTCATCGTTAAAGAATGATTGTGCTAAGTGTAAGGACTACGAAATAGAAATTAAAGAGATGGACGAAACATTTGATGAATATAGGGATAAATATGAAAAACATATTGAATCAATTGTTACAACTCTTAAAAATAGCACAATCGCTTATAATAAAGCTAGACATAATTTAAAAACTAAGAATGATGAATTAAATGCCAAAATCCACTTGCTTAAGGAAATCATAAAGAAAAATTCACAAAACATATATCCACAATTTCAAAAAGCAAGTTAAATATAAATTCTCAAAATATTAATAAATCAAGCAATGGAAATAAAAGACATCAACAAATTAAAAATGAAATTCCAAAGTACAATTATTATTATCATCAAACTTCTCCCAACATAAAACTTCACAAATTTCCTATGAAAAATGTTTTCAATAATCACTACAATTATAATCCTAAAAATAAAGATTATCACAATAGAAATTTGACTCACAATGATAATATTAAACCGCAGTTTGAATGGAGGCCCAAAACCAATGATGAAACACAAACACCACAAAAAGGGGCCCATTCATTTCCATCTCCCCAAAAGCAAATACGTTGTATTTGGGTACCCAAAGGAACCATCACACCCGGTCCTCTTTAGATACCTAAATCTCTCTTTCATTAGGTACCTCCAAATGCATGAAGTAGGATATTTTCAAAAGGGAAATATACAACTTTTCTCTACTTCATGATGTGCTTTAATGTATTTCAATTTTCTTTGTTTTCTTATTTCTTTGAATTATCATGCTATGGTCATCTTGTATAGGAAACATGATCAAAAATTTTAATTAGCCAATAACATTAATCAAAACTCAAAATCTTATTAAGATGACCTACTTATTATTCATATATTCATTATACATATATTTATCAACAATTAAATTCAAAATCTTTTATGTAGTGGTAAAATATTTAATCATAAGATTTCAAAAAAATTATACCACATAAAAATTTTTTTTCCACTTCATAACATCAAATTATGAATGAAACATTCTAGTCAAACATCCAAAAGATAACAAAATAAACATATTTCAAAGAACAACAACATCCAAGACATAGGTTCAAATTCCTGAATTATTACATAAAAATTGTTCCTCTCATAACTACTCCTCCTCATCTATGTTCTCCACACTAGGACTCGGGGAGCGTCTCCTACGAACCCTCTGGATCGAGTGGCGGGGCGGATCTGAAACTGGACTCTCCCATTCCCTCCGCTCTGGTGTAGATGGGTTTAACTTTAAAGCTTTCATCATAAACTTCATCATTTTCTTGATCCCTGAGACATCCTTCCTTATCACAGTAACATCCTCCTCAACCCGTGTCATCCGCTCACCCATCTCCTCTCGAAAGGTCCCATATGGAGCATCTCAAGCCCCTCGAGAAGACGCTCCTCGCCGGAGTGGTGGTTGAGTTGATGATGATGGCTCATCCGAGGCAAAGGATGCCCGCAAATGCGAGGTACTATAAATAGGAGGGTAGCAATCTATCAAGTAGAAACCCAGCTCAATAGAAGGATACAACATCCGAATCACCCGCTGGATGATGACGCCCAGGGGCAAGTTGTTGTATCTCTGTCGGGTGGGTTGCCTCAACTTGTAGGAGTAGCGAATCAGGGAAAGTAGTAAGTCCGCCACGTCGAACTTCTCCTCCTCCAATATAAAATAAGTGACATAACTGAGCTGGGTTGTGACCTTTGTTGTGTCACCCAACTTCAGCATAATTGTGTGGTGTAATACATCCTAAACAACTAGGGCATCCACGGTGAGTGTCGACACCGACGAGATCAGACTTCTGCATTCCTTATTATGTAGCACCATGTTCACCTGAGTCCAATCTCTGCCCACCCTGAAACTCTCCACAATCTCCAACCGATGTGAATGCTGGGATAATCCAAACACGCGCCTCAGGTGCTCATGAGTAATAGTCACCTCCTGCCCTTGTACCTGTGACCGCACTCTTCCATCCAGCCTGGTCTGTGATGGGTCTTCCAAATGCGTATAGAACTCTCGCACTAACTCGGAAGAAAATCCGTCAGAAATAAATAAATTTAGGACCTCGGAGGCAGCGAATAACTGCATAATGTGAGAGTGTCGTGGCAAGTCAAACTCCACGATGTATGGAACGCCCACTACTGCTGCCTCTACTGCTAACTCTGTACTCTTCTTTCCTTTAGGGGCCATCTGCCACATTATAGAAACTTATTAAAAAACAAGAATGACAAAATTTTCATCTAGTAAAAATGTTTTCACACATACTCTAAAAATCAAAATCAAGGTAGATCTAAGAATTTAACATAAAAATCAAGTTAATCAAAATCAAAAACAATTACTAGATCCAAATCAAAATCAAAATCCACATGATATTTTCAAAACCACAAAATGAAAATCAAAATCCAAATTCAAGTTAGATCTACAAATCCACTAGTTATTTTCATATTCTCAATAATTTCTAAACAACAACTACTAGATCCAAGAAATCCGAGAAACGCTTTCATAAAAAAAAAATTAAGAATCTCCTTAAAAATTAAAATACATTCATATCCTAACATTAAAATCAAAATTTTCACATATTCAAAAACAAAAACCTCATCAAAACCACAAATCTTGGAGAAAACCTAACCGTGTAGATCAAATTTCTAAATCTACCTAAAAATTTCATATTTCTTCATCTCTAACATCACCATGAAGCTTTAAAACAAAAATCATAAGCAACAGTGAAGAAATACCTCAGATCTGGGCGTAGAACAGCGTGTCTTCGAGGGTTTTTCGGGAGCAAATGGCAGCAAACGGCGGATCTGAAAAGATTAGGGGGATTTAACAAAAGCCTCGATAGCGCCAGCGCTAGCTCTAGCGCCGGCGGTATCGGGCACCTCTGATTTTCAATAAATCAAAATTCCATTAAATACCTCTATTTATTCTCTACAATGTGTACTAGTTGGTGAGGCAAGATTTCGTTTATTTTGACTTGTATTGGGTGTCCTAGATTCTTTCAAGTTAAAACATGCTTACTAATGCAATTTTCTTTATTTTTAAACATCAAAAATATTTTCAAAAATTCTGTAAATTCAACATGAAACTACTAATGGGACACCTAATCAAGTTCAAGTATCAAAATTTTCAAAACCCTAAAAAATCACTTACTGTTTCCAGCGCTAGCGCTAGCACCGGCGCTAGCGTCGAGGTTCGAATTTCTGTGTTTTTAAAATTTCTAAAAATTCCTAAAAATATTTTGATCTATATGTCCTATTTAGTTTTTGCACATCTGTTTTTCTTTTCTTTTTGAAAAATCAAATACAAAACTACAAAAACAAAACAAATTACAAAAAAATATGTTTTTCCTTTGTTTGCTTTTGTTGCTTCCTTTATTTAAAGTTCATCTTTTTACAAAAATCAAAAATTACAAAAGAAAAAATTACAAAAATCTGCTTTTATTTGCTAAAATCAAATACAAAAATATAAAACTTTAAAACTATCAAAAAAAACTCTATGATTTTTTTTTGTAAAATCAAGCATGATTTAATCTACTATTTAGAAATTCTACAATGTTACAATTTTTTCTCTTCAAACTACTTTGGACATTGTCTTTCTTCATGCTTTGATATATCTATTCAATGTGCATCAATTATAGTTTAAAGGTTGTGTAGGATCAAGCTTAGCATGCCTCTAAGTATGAGAAATACTTTATGGTTGATAATGATATTTATTCACTCACCTTTTTTTGGCATTGTCTACATATGCATTTAATCTAAGAATGCTTGTGTATGTTTTGTATTAGTACAAATAAATTAAAATTGCAAAAGTATCTTACCTACACTCCTTTTGCACTCTTAAAAATTAAGAAAAGTGGTTATATTTTTTTTCTCATAAAATCTATTGATTTGCAAAACAAGTGTATTCGGAGAACTTTGTACAAAACAAAATTATAAAATAAATGACAAAGATAACTCCACCAAGCACTACTTGAACCTCCTGATAAGTCTTAATGAGCATTGTGAGGTTGAGCACCTTGGAAAGAATAATAAAGTGTCTTGTGCAAATCAACTCTTTCTTTCAAAAATAAGAAAAACCACTTTCTCTTAAGTACACCGGATCACAAGTCTCAAAATTCAAAATAAAATATGTGATCCCCCAAGCACTACTTTGCACCCTGATAAGTCTTGATAAGCATTATGTGTGCAAAGCACCTTGGTAGTTGTATATTTTTTTTGTGCATTAAAGTGTGTGAAAGTAATCTTATTTGTGTTTTATTGTGCTTCTTACTTTACATATTACTTGTATTTTTGATTGAAACATTTGTTTACTCTCCTCAAATTTACACTTATGTGCACATCATTATCTTCCATAACACTTCTTCTCATGAGTATTGGATCCTAATGCTAATTCTATATTACTTTTTATTTATGAAATGCACTAGATAACCTAGCATGTGTTCTACAATGTTTTTGTATGTTTTTGAAATTAAGAATTAAAGTAACATTGTGGTCATCTCTTTTTGACAAACATTATTTCATGCTTGGTTATTCTAAAATTTAAAACTGCAAAATGATTTTCAAAAACATCATTTTTTGTGATCTTTACCTCATATTTTTGGGATTATCATTACTATTTGCTATAAGTCTTCCGCATCTTAACCATATAAGTGTTTTTTACCTTGCGCTTTCATGCTTACTTCATATCTTGTATTATTTGCATCATCACTTATTCTTAAAAATTCCTATCTTTCATTAAGTGATAGATTTCCTTGGAACACTTTTTATTGGTTACTTCAAACATAAAAATCTTTTATGCTAAAAACTCTAAAATTTTGTAATAACTCTGATCTATTTCAATGAAATACAATTCTAAATCTCCTTATCATTTACCTAAAAAGCTCGATCATGCCTTATCTTTTATTTACACATTTTTAGTGCTTTGTTTCCCTACCCACTTTTGCTAATAACAAAGGGGGAGAACTAACATGATAAAATGCAAAAGGGGGAGAACTAATTAACATGATAAATATAACCCGCTATCAAAAGCCCAACATGACAAATTAAGATGATAGCTTACATATTAGGGGAGCATTCACTTAGGGGGAGCATGTATTTAGGGGGAGCAAGTCTAACATGCTAGAATCAATTATTATCCTAAGTCATCACTCTCACACACACACAAGTATAGTTTCATCATGCTTATCTATTAATGCTTTAATTTATCATTAATGGATTTGTTATTATCAAAAGGGGGAGTTTGTTGGAACATGGTCTTCCGCATCTCCTAGGTTTGAGAATAACAAATCCTATGTGTATTTGATCTTGTGTGTTCAAGTGTGCAGGTTTACTAGGTCCACATGACTCAAGGAGTACACATGATGACTGCCCCCAAAATTGAGGCCAAAATTCGAAGAGGCTCACTAGCGCCGGCGGTAGCAACTAGCGTCGGGCGCTAGCATTGATGAGCGCGTTTCCGGGAGCTGTTATGGAAGGCGCTAACGCCTGGCGGTAGCGGATAACGCCGGCGGTATCGGTGAACACAAAAGGAATGAAAGCCTCGTTGTCGCGGATTGGAGATCCTGCCGCGCAAGAAGTTTCTTAATCAGGGATAGCGCAGGCGGTAGATACTAGCGCTGGCGGTAGCATGGCGCACAAGAGGCATGGAGCAATATGTTGCCGCGGATTGAAGATCCTGCCGCGCAAAACGTTTCCTAATCCGGGCTAGAGCCGGCGGTAGCGCTAGCGCCGACGGTAGCGCTTGGGCTATAAAAGGACCCCCTCTCCTCTTGTTTTCGTACACCAATTGCATACACCTCAGAGAGAGAGTACTAGAATTCCAGAGGCCTATCTTGGCCGAAATTTGAGGTCCCGGCGAAGCTCTGCCAACTTCTGAAGGAGGATTCCATCACGCCGAAGCCAAACGAAGCCCGCTTCAACAAATGATGATTCTACAGCGGATCTTCGCCTCCATATTCAGAAGTTCATCTTAAGGGAAGTTTTTATTATTTTATTTGTCTTTCTTTGTAAACGGTAGTGAAATCGCCTCGTGTTGGCGACTAGGTCTGGGGTAGGACTTAGGGCTGAAAATCGCCTCGTGTTGGCGACTAGATCTAGGTTAGGTCTAGGGGGTGCTTGAGGCCACATCCGGGGAAGGATTGGCTAGAGCGGCTTGAGGCCGAATCCGGGAAGGAGGAGGCTAGGGCCACCGGTTCGTGGGGAAGCGAGTCGGGATAGAAAATGAAAAGAGCTTTTATTATTCGCCTCCGATCTCTAGCGACATTGAGATCAAGTTTTGTAAAACTGATTTAATATCAATAAAGCTTGTCTCTCGTTTTGTTTTACTTGTCTTCTTGTTTTAATATTGCAATATTCCAAAGTTTTCTAAATAAAATATAAAGTTTTTGAAAACCCTTATTCACCCCCCCCCCCCCCCCTCTAAGGGCGCCGACCGATCCAACAGTTAGTACCAGTAAAACAGTATGAGCAGTTATAGGATCATATCAGTATCTATATCATAATGACTGTGTAAGAAAGAAAGCTATGCAACATTTATCTCCAAATATCAGTACAATTAAAGAACCTATAAACCAGTTATCATGTTCCTATTGTATTAATGAAGCAATAAATTAATGTATCAGTATATCCGTGTATGCAGTAAATCAATAAATCAATATTTCTATATCAGTGTATCAGTATCTCTATGTATCAGTATATCTGTATTTCTATGAATGTTTCATTTCTTAGAATATATTAGGGGCGATTGAATTCATATTCAGTGTACATGTACATGTTTCATTCATGTCATGTTTCATGCTTTGGGCCCACCCCGAAGGGTCATCAATGTCCTAATCAGTACGTACAACACGCGTTTATGCCTTTCGACCGACTGGTTTGGCAATTCTTCTGTAAGATTTCATTCATGTGCTAGCAGTTCATTCGCACGTAATATAACCTCGTGTCGACACGTTTACATAAAGTGAGTTATTCATTTTTATATCCCCTCAGAATTTATTCACATGTTTGCCTTTAAGGGGCCATACATTAAAGCGATATTCAAATATCAGTGATATCAACTATGCATGTAACATTCAGTATAAAAAGAGTGCGCATGTAAAAAGAAAGTAAAGCCATAAGGCATAAATGAAACATGTAGCTCTCACCATCAGTATCAGTGTTCATAGCATTGTCATGTCTATTTTGAGGTGCCATCCGCCGCGGTATCTGTATTAGAATCGTATCATTTAGGATCAATTATATCGGGGTTGCACCTCGCTATAGTTACAGTTTTAACTACTATGTTTACATCATTTGGTAGCTATTTAACCGACCTCTGTTTTGCTTAACCATATAGGATATGATAGCAGCCCACATTCCAAAGACTCCCCCCATTAAACATGTCTAACAATTAACCATAAGAAAAATTCCCTTTTAACAAGAAGCTGATAGTAGTACAAACATGAAGCCCCCTGTTTTACCACCAAAGCATGAACAGGAAAGCCCTTTCAAACAGCCGGTCTTATAGCAGTCGATCCTAAAGCAAAGCCAAAACCCAAACCTCTTAACAATTAAGCAAGTATAACATGAAAGAGGAGCAACAACAACCGATTGACAAGAGGGGCAGTAAAAGCTCAGCACAGCCAACAAAACCCCCCAATGAAACAGGGTCAATTTTAAGCTAGACAATAAAAGCCCACTCAAAAGGCTAGCAGTCGGCCAACAACTGAACCGAGGAGCAGCATAGTCATAGTCGGCCACAACGTAAATTTCCCCCAATAAAACATCAATTCACAGAATTCATAACAGGAACTTCAGCCGATTTCTCAACTGAAAAGAGGAGCAGCACATCCACTACAACCAAACGAAATACAATCCCTAACTTATCACCACAAGGTAAGTAAAGATCAACATAAATCCCTGATTTTCATAATAAAACCCTAAGACGAAGGTTCTAACCTCATGATTTCTTCAGTACAGAGGGAAAGAAACAGGGAGAGAATGATTAGCACTCACAGTGGTTGGAAACCGCACTAGATCTATCAAAATCCATAGCTCCAACTAGCACAACAGCAATATCACCAAGAGCCAACCACCAGCCCTTGCTGAGCTCTTCCAACCCAGTCTACGAGAGGGAGGAAGACGATCGAGCAGATCGGAGAGAAATCGGGCAAGCCCTAGCGTTCCCGTGCCCGCCAAGAGTTCCCGACGGGAATAGAGAAAAATCGCGGATAATTATATCCGAGCCAACAACCCACCGCCTTTCGTAAATGCTTATTCGCACACCAAGCTGTTTATTAGCACACCAACTACATGAAATGCCTCTCTAGCAGCACACCAAGCTGCACCATTTTAATAGTTACTTCTTAATATAACATTAGTAATTAATATATGTAGCTCCAAGCCAATCGGTCCAGCATAACCATTTCTATAGGAAAAACTCATATTCTGCTAAAAATATCGAGCGCCTCAAAACATTAAAGAAATTCATACTCAACTGGCAATGCTACGCCTAGTTGACACTGATTATATTTTCATCATAGGGGACGAACATTTTTATTTCATTTTATTATCAAATTAGGTCACTTTTTCATTTGGGCCGTTACAAACTCTTCCCCTCTTATAGAAATTTTCGTCCTCGAAAATAGAACACAATTTTTTACTTACATTACCATTAACACAAATCTTTGTTCATTTTCCTTTGTTTCAAACTTATTATCGTGATCGCCAAACCGTCAAAATCAATAAAATAAAATAAAATAAAATCCATAGCCCAAGAAAAGTCGTGTTCTATTTATTCAGTTCAATAAATACTTTCGTAGAATACTTTCATATTTCTTTCGTAATTCACTGTTTGGATTTATACGTATAACATATTATATCTCCCTTTTCCCGTTAAAGGAATATTGGCGGTTTACATTATCATTTGCAACTATTAGTAAACCATAGCATGGTATACATATTGCGCTCTTCTGTCATCACTCATTATTATTCTCATTCCTTGCACAATTTTGAAATTTTCAAATTTCCTATACTATTACATAGTGTATCCGTGTAATCAATTGACTTTTTATCTCAACTTCTTTACATATTTTATTTATCATATTTTTATTTTCAGTCACAATTCATTTCCTTGTTATGTTAATTAATTCTGAAGCACCATTAGAACGTTCATTATTCATAGTCATATCCTGCGGTCAAATTTCTCAATCGTTCATTTATTTTCGTATCTCATTAACCTCTTGTGTGCTCGTTTTAACACTTATTACAGAACGAGCTATAACATATAGAGTGTCGGTTGACTTTCATTTTCCCTTAGCCTCATAGTTTCTTATTCACGTTGTACCTCAATCATGATTTCAATGATAGTTTATAACGTATTTATTACTTTCTCATTTCTTGAAGTCATTACATAGGATTGAAACGACGCACTTTGTAAACAATTTAACTTGTAATCTTATTTCATTTCCAGTTTACTTGTGTGAATATTTTTATGTGACCTTTCTACGGACGTTTAACAGTGTCTCCATAACCTTCAAAATATGATATATATCTCGAAGTTAACTTTTCAACCCCTTAAAATGTTTGTGACATAAGGGTTAGAGTTTTACCATGTTGCGATTCTTTATCTCAACCTCGGTTTAATTTATAGTGTATAACGTATCACTTCTTTTCACATTTCTTGAAACAATTACATAGTTTTGAAACGACGGGTTTGGTACACAATTTATCTTGTAACCTTATTGCATTTGTCTTTTCACCTATGCGTGTAACACGTTTCAAAACTTTGGTACATAAGATGAAGATAAATTTACAATGCTTATTCGTTTTATTCATCATTGCATCTTCCTATTTCAACTACTCCATGCTTATCATATTCGTATAAATTTGATTTGTGAAAATACTACTTTCTTCTTACACAGATAAGAAATATTTCTTGGAGAAAATGGTTGTCTCAAGCATTTGTTAGCGGTCTATGTGACGCAACCGGTCATGTCGGACCTTCATTTTAACTTTAATACTGAATGAAAATATAGGTGAACATTTCTTCCACTACTAACTCTCCTGATAAAATGTGTTGGGAAACCGATCTCTTGTTTCTTTTCCTTCATCTTTCTAACATTATTTTGTAACACCTCTTTCACATTCATATAACGTATCAAAGATTCGGCCGAAATCCAAGATATATTATATAAAGTGAAAGTGAAATTACAAATCATTATAATCTTTACTTTGCTCATTCATTTTCTTCAATGTTATATACCCATCATCACATTCTCCTTTTATTTTTTTTAGCAATCCGCATTTCATGATCTTTCTATAATTCATATGTTTTCATAGTTTTTACATCGAATGTCGTTATTTCAATTTACTACGGATATTTCTGCAATACGTACAGTAAATACAATCCTATATTTTATGCTCCTTTGACATTTCACGTTACACATCACATCTATTTTCTTTTTATTACAAACATTACATTAGTAGCTCCATGTTACGGGTCGGGTGATTCTTCTCTATTATCCATATGTCTTAAGTGATACCAGAAGAACATCAATTATTAGTAGCTTTTCCTTCAACAACATTGATATTTGTCATTTCATCTAAACATAATGTCTTTTCGGTCTGAAATTCAATTAACCCAATAATTTCTTGTTTCATTCACCATCCTACATTTCTGAACTTAACGACACTCTTCTCCATCAATGTTGTTTTATCTTCCTCTCATTTTAGATAACATATGCGTCATCTTCATCCTTGTTATAGTCTAATGATTTCATGTCGGACTTTTATTTGAACTTTCATTTGAAGTTAAATCCTCTTGCACATACAGGTACTATAATTAGAAGCATCATAATCCTCGATATTATTTCATATTTCATCTCACCATTGCTGGAATACAAGTTCATGTATGCAGATTTTATTCAAATACATCTTTCCGTAGTATCACTTCTTTTCGTATTCATTGAAGTCATGACATCATATTACATGAAGAAAGTAGACTTATAAGGCATATTCATTTTCTTCACTATTGCTTCTTCTTGCTATTGCAAAAAGTTTCCAAATTATTAACAGTGAATAGCGTTATTTAACTTTCTATAGCTGTTTAGCATACACCTTGTATTCATTTTACATACCTCCGTCTTCGCATTATAAAAAGATACAACGCCATTATAAACGTATAACCTTTCTTCCAGTTCTAAGTACATTCATCTTTCAACTCATTTATACTTATCATATCCAATCTATCGTAAACAATACGAAGATCTTTCTTTGCAGAAACATTTGGGCTTATTTGTGCAATAGGGACAATAGCAAGATCTACTTGAAGTTATCTCGCATTATGTTCGTGTACAGTTCATTTAAGTCTTATCATTTCATGACTTCTTTCAAAACCCTTGGTCATACTTTAATTTAAACATAATTTCTCATTTACTAGATTTCTATGAACGCTTTTCGCACTATCATATCATGTGTGCTTATTCAGTACTCACTACAACCGAACTTCTTGAAAACCTGGCTTTGATACCAAATTGTGAAGCCCCCTTTTAGACCCCACATACTCTGTATCTAAGCTATGTTCATAACATGTGTCCCAGGTTGAAGTGCGGCTAGTGAATACAAAATAAAAACACATAATAGGAAATTTACTTTCATACCTTGCATTATTTGCTGCATCTTTCTTGTCCTACCATAATTAGTTCTTTTGGTTTTTGCGTAACCAAGGTCATGTCCGTTACCTACAAAATTTGACGACGGGCTTAGTCATAAAAATATGACTAAGTGAGGATATACCTCTTTCATTTCTATATACAATTAGAAAAACTTATGCAGTTAGAAATATATTTTCCATACTAACCGTTTTCTGTCTCAGTAGTGAACTTATGAAACATATAACTAGATGAACATGTTAGTACCAGTAAAACAGTATGAGCAGTTATAGGATCATATCAGTATCTATATCATAATGACTGTGTAAGAAAGAAAGCTATGCAACATTTATCTCCATATATCAGTACAATTAAAGAACATATAAACCAGTTATCATGTTCCTATTGTATTAATGAAGCAATAAATTAATGTATCAGTATATCAGTGTATGCAGTAAATCAATAAATCAGTATTTCTATATCAATGTATCAGTACATCAATATCTCTATGTATTAGTATATCTGTATTTCTATGAATGTTTCATTTCTTAAGATATATTAGGGGCGATTGAATCCATATTCAGTGTACATGTACATGTTTCATTCATGTCATGTTTCATGCTTTGGGCCCACCCCGAAGGGTCATCAATGTCCTAACCAGTACGTACAACACGCGTTTATGCCTTTCGGCCGACTGGTTTGGCAATTCTTCTGTAAGATTTCATTCACGTGTTAGCAGTTCATTCGCCTATAATATAACCTTGTGTCGACACGTTTACATAAAGTGAGTTATTCATTTTTATATCCCCTCAGAATTTATTCGCCTGTTTGCCTTTAAGGGGCCATACATTAAAGCGATATTAAAATATCAGTGATATCAACTATGCATGTAACATTCAGTATAAAAAGAGTGCGCATGTAAAAAGAAAGTAAAGCCATAAGGCATAAATGAAACAGGTAGCTCTCACCATCAGTATCAGTGTTCATAGCATTGTCATGTCTATTTTGAGGTGCCATCCGCCGCAGTATCTGTATTAGAATCGTATCATTTAGGGTCATTTATATCGGGGTTGCACCTCGCTATAGTTACAGTTTTAACTACTATGTTTACATCATTTGGTAGCTATTTAACCGGCCTCTATTTTGCTTAACCATATAGGATATGATAGCAGCCCACATTCCAAAGACTCCCCCCATTAAACATGTCTAACAATTAACCATAAGAAAAATTCCCTTTTAACAAGAAGCTGATAGTAGTACAAACATGAAGCCCCATGTTTTACCACCAAAGCATGAACAGGAAAGCCCTTTCAAACAGCCGGTCTTATAGCAGTCGATCCTAAAGCAAAGCCAAAACCCAAACCTCTTAACAATTAAGCAAGTATAACATGAAAGAGGAGCAACAACAACCGATTGACAAGAGGGGCAGTAAAAGCTCAGCACAGCCAACAAAAACCCCCAATGAAACAGGGTCAATTTTAAGCTAGACAATAAAAGCCCACTCAAAAGGCTAGCAGCCGGCCAACAACTGAACCGAGGAGCAGCATAGTCATAGTCGGCCACAACGTAAATTTCCCCCAATAAAACATCAATTCACAGAATTCATAACAGGAACTTCAGCCGATTTCTCAACTGAAAAGAGGAGCAGCACATCCACTACAACCAAACGAAATACAATCCCTAACTTATCACCACAAGGTAAGTAAAGATCAACATAAATCCCTGATTTTCATAATAAAACCCTAAGACGAAGGTTCTAACCTCATGATTTCTGCAGTACAGAGGGAAAGAAACAGGGAGAGAATGATTAGCACTCACAGTGGTTGGAAACCGCACTAGATCTATCAAAAGCCATAGCTCCAACTAGCACAGCAGCAATACCACCAAGAGCCAACCACCAACCCTTGTCGAGCTCTTCCAACCCAGTCTACGAGAGGGAGGAAGACGATCGAGCAGATCGGAGAGAAATCGGGCAAGCCCTAGCGTTCCCGTGCCCGCCAAGAGCTCCCGACGGGAATAGAGAAAAATCGCCGATAATTATATCCGAGCCAACAACCCACCGCCTTTCGTAAATGCTTATTCGCACACCAAGCTGTTTATTAGCACACCAACTACATGAAATGCCTCTCTAACAGCACACCAAGCTGCACCACTTTAATAGTTACTTCTTAATATAACATTAGTAATTAATATATGTAGCTCCAAGACAATCGGTCCAGCATAACCATTTCTATAGGAAAAACTCATATTCTGCTAAAAATATCGAGCGCCTCAAAGCATTAAAGAAATTCATACTCAACTGGCA
The DNA here is from genome assembly GCA_033032865.1 of Dactylorhiza incarnata. Classification (NCBI taxonomy): domain Eukaryota; kingdom Viridiplantae; phylum Streptophyta; class Magnoliopsida; order Asparagales; family Orchidaceae; genus Dactylorhiza; species Dactylorhiza incarnata. The sequence continues at coordinate 804,869 of JAWHQI010000358.1, read as the reverse complement.
ATGCTACGCCTAGTTGACACTGATTATATTTTCATCATAGGGGGCGAACATTTTATTTCATTTTATTATCAAATTAGGTCACTTTTTCATTTGGGCCGTTACATGCTCTGTCTCCGCTGGGGATGGCGAGGTAAAGACGGGTGCGGGTGGTGTCGAGCACTCGCTGTGAGGGGGGAGTACGACCCGCAAGAGTTCCTGGATTGACTTCCTGAACTCCTCGACGTCACCTTTCTTCACGCACTCGCCGGTAGGGGGTGAGTCCCCCAGCTCATCACTTCCAGCCATGAGACTTGCTCAGAGCTTTCCGAACTAGCCGCTTCCACGCTCACCGCACCATAATGTTGAAACCAGTAACCCGGTTTCGACGTTCGCAAGGGGGATGCAGCTAACCCTTACTTGACCTGAGCGAGACCCTTGACCAGTCACTAAGAACCGAAGAACCTTGCCCTTGGAGAACACCTAAGTCCACAAACGGACCCCTTAAGCTGCAGCGTGGAGGTCCCACCACATACTCGGAAGATCTTAGAGCGCTTCCCCTCCCAAGCCAATGCTGAGCCTGGGCACCTTGGAGGGCACTAAGGAGCACCTCACCGTCCACCTTCAACGACAGGGGGAGGGGAGGGGTAGTGCTTGCTCACACGTGGGGGAGGGGGGTACCAACATCCCTTTCCAAGGTGCCCATGCGGGGCTATTTATAGACTTTCCCAAAAATGGATTGCGGATAGCCAAAATCCTGCTATCCGCAGTCCGACCACGATCACGAACAGGCAACGCAGGAAAAGGGGCGAGTGGGACTCGAGGTACCCACTCCCCCTATTGCCGGAGGTCCAAACGAGTCTACTCGAGACCCCACCTGCCCTCAAGGGGGGAACCTCCCCCACCCACCCCTAAGGGGGCGGGCGAGTGGGGAGGGGGAACCTCCCCCACCCGCCCCCAAGGGGGCGGGCGAGTCGGGAGGAGGGAACCTCCCCCACCCGCCCCAAGGGGTCGGGCGAGTGGGGAGGGGGGACCTTCTCTCTTTGGTTTAGACCCAAGGTCCGCTGCGTTACGGTCATCTTCTCTACCACGACCTCACCTGCGTCGGGTCACACCGGCTCGGAAAATATGAGGGTTGTACAAAATCGAATAGAAAGATCTAATGGAATGTTGTGACTCTTAGCTAGATCACGCATCTTCTTATAGTAAACGTGTCCAAGTCTATTATGTAATAGTTTTGGTTCTATCAGTAACGTACTCACTTGATTTATGCATTCATTGTCTAGGTAAGTCTATACATTCCATTGATCAGGTAAGCGCAACCGAAGTAGTGAGAATTAACAGTTAAGGTTATTCTACCATTTATGGTTGTGAAGGACATCCCGAAATTATCAAGCAAACTCATAGACATTAAATTCTTAGTTAAATTAGAATCTACTTTAACATTTTGTAAAATTAAAGTTTTACCTGAAGAGAGGACTAGCTCTGCTGTCCCAGCATGAGTAACAGCTGTCTCTCCTCCATTGCAGTTCTCAACTTTGCCTCGGAGTGATCTGACCTCTAAAAGAAGACCTCTATCTTTCGTAACATGACATGTAGCACCGTTGTCCAGCCACCACTCAGAAGACGCATTGCGGTGATGACTCCCAATCATAGACACGAATAACTTGGGATCAGAGTTGTCGACCACCATGCTCGTCACTTGTTGTGGAGCTTCATCCTTCTGCTTCTTCGAACCCTTGCATTCATCAGCTTAGTGACCCCACTTACCTCAATTGTGGCATTTGCCCTTCTTCCTTTTGAGTGAAGGTTTTTTGACCGTCAACTGTGCAGGAGTATCACCCTTAGATGTCATGGGCTTCCGAGAAGGCCTGCTGGGCCAAGAAACGAAGTTGACAGCCTGTGAGGGCTGAACAACTTGCTCCGCGTTTTTCCAAGCGATGTTCTGGTCCTCGATGTGGATGAACCTTTTGAGTTCATCCAGAGTGATCTTCTCCTTCCGTCTGTGCATTTCAGTCTTGAAGGTGAGCCACTCCGGAGGCAGCTTGCTCAGAATCAGATATACAAAAAGATTGTCGTTCATCTTCGATTGATCGTCCTTCAGCTTGTGACGTAGGTTCTCCAGCACTATAATTTGAGAAGTGATTGACAAGTTCGCTTTCAGCCTGAAGTTGAAAAGCTTCTCCCCAATGAGCGACTTTGACAGTACTTCCTCCTTCTGGAAATGCGCGTTGAGAATATCCCAAATCTCTTTTGCAGTCTTGTGGGCATGGTGGGTCAATGCAAGACGAGGATTAAAGAAATTCAGCAGGTAATCCCTGCAGAAATCCTCATCCTTGTTCCACTAATATTCGTCCGCGCCCTCTCCGGTAGAGGCGAAGTCGCTCTGAACAGTATAGAAAATCTCGTGTTCCTTCATTCTTAGTTGGACTTGAATTTTCCAACTGAGGAAGTCGGAGGCGTCGAACGACTGCAATTTGGCAACGTCGAGCGCACTTTTCTTCGACATCGCGCTTTGGTTCTAGAAAATCAGAAAACTAAAACAAATTCACCTGATCCGTGCGGAGACGACCCGGTGTCTTCAGAATCAATCCAGAAATAGTTAATGTTGCTCCTCTCCGGGTGCAAGTACATGCTGATCTTGGTGAATGCCTTTAGAAAGGATCTACAATTACTGTTGATGGTCCAGGGCAGCAAGATTATAACAGGATCGCTAGATTTGCAGGAATCAGATGGAAACCTCTCCCTGAGCGCGAAAGCGAGGAGAAACAAACAGATCTCGCGAGTCGCAGCACGCCAACAAGGTCAGATTCTCCCTTCTTCACAATCTAGATCGGAGCGGCGACTGGATCCAGAAAATTTCGCCGAATCTGGCAAAGGCGGCAACGACGGTGGATTTGCAAACTCCGGCGACGGGATATTTCTCAGATCTCCCTTCCTTTAGATCTAGGCGGCGATCTGGAGAGAAATCCCGAGAGCACGGCGACGAACCAAGACGCAAGCAGCGAACGTGGATCGACGAACCCGTGAGGCCTTCGATCTAGATCTCGCGAACGTGGACGACGACGAACCTGTGAGGCCTTTGATCTGCGACGGGGAGATGGGCAAACTTGCGATCTGCGACGGGGAGACTGGCAGACTTGCGATCTGCGACGGGGAGACTGACAGATTTGCGATCTCCGACGGGGAGACTTGCGATCTGCGACGGGGAGACTTGCGATCTGCGACGGGCAGACTTGCAATCTGCGATGGGCAGACTTCTCGTCGGGCAAGACTTGCGATCTGAATCTTGATCCTCCTACAGATCTCGCTGGCGGAAGAGAAGTTGCAAGGAGTGTCGAACTCCGGAAAAATCGCGAGAACCCTAAACAGACAACAGAAAAACGCGATGGCGTCTTGCGATCTCAATCTCAGCGGAGACGGGAGCGAGCAGCAGAAAAAAAAACGGGAGCGAAAACCTTGAGCCGAAATTATCTTGAGAATGTAAATGGCTCCGCTCAAGATATTCTACTAAGACTCATCAGTGTGGAATGACCTTATATAGTTACTCCAACGTAGAGTCATTGACCCTTGTGACACGAAACCCGGTGGATCGTTCCGAGTCGGTCCTGACACGCGCGGACATATTAAACCAAATACCTAACACGTTTTCACTCGACCGCCTAGGCTTATCTTGGCGTCGTGGTTAAGGTCCTAACTGACTCACTTCAGGTTAATTTAGATGAATCCTATCAGAAACATTAATGAACAGTTGAACACCAAGAGATACAAATATATAGCGGGTATATATATAAGATAATCATATATAAGATGTGGGGTAAAATAATTTTTGAACTTTGAAGGAAAAGTGTGTCCCTCTATCTCATGGAAGTATAATATCAAGATTAATATCGGAAGTGTGAATGAGTGAAAAGATTTTTGTGTTCTATATAAATTGAGTATCGATCTCTTAATTCATGAATTGCATTTCTTCATTTTGTTTATAATAGCATGTGCTTGAATATTGTTAACTAATGGTACTTTCATGTATATATTACGTTAAATATGAATATATTTCTTCATCACTATATGTCTACGTGTGACGCTCAAAGGTAGATTGGTCCATAGGAGATACATAATTAACTCTGGTTTGAGTATTTTGACGAACTTAAGAACAAAAATACTTGTACATTTATTTTAGAGAGTTTATATTAGCAGTCCAATTCTCGCTATTCGTACCCAAAAAATTGTAAAAAAATCATTATAATCGCAGTCCAATTCTCGCTAATCACACCCCATCGAATAACCTCCTCTTCATCTCTCTTCTCTCGTTGCCTAAACTCTAGGCGGCCTAGTTCTATCGGTCGCGTCGTCTTTCCCCCTCTTAGATTCACTTTTTTCAAAAAAAAAAATTTATCCAGCGAAAATCCCAAAAAAGTAGTCACGTTTCTGGTTAGAGGAAGGTTTGCATAGCATTTAACTTGTTTTAGAGTTAATTCCTCTATGCATGCCATTTAACTTTTTTTCTGCTAGGTATTTAAATTATTTTAGAGTCTTTAAGATGTTTCTCTAGGCTTCTATTGCTTAATAAATTAGCAAAGTGTTTCGCTTATTTGAGATGGGAGTGGGGTGCAAATATAATTTTGGACTACAAATAAAATTTATGGACTTCAAATAGCCAATTCCAGACTGCTAATATCAACTCTATCTCTTATTTAATGGAGGAATACTTGAGAAACTTCCAGATAAGCGTGCGGTCAAGCTTCATTTTTTTTTTATTTGATGTGAATGAAATGTGCACGACCAAAAGAATAGAGAAAACAATATTAAGATCTAATTTATGTATATGATTGACAACGAAGTTTCTTTCTTGATTAGCGATAGAGTGAGCCATTGGTTAGCAGTTCCTTTCGTGATTTTTTTCTCCTTACAGTAAGTTTTTCCAACATGGGAAATGAATCAAGCGCTTTAGTTTAAGGTGTATTATATGTACATACTTTATATATGAGTACATTTTATGTATAGTGTGCTTCTCGATCTAGTGTTCCATACACACCTTCTCTTTGCAACTCGCTCAAATCCATGAAAGAAAATTAAAAGTTTAGAATATATGTCATTTAAACTTCAAATCATTTATTTAGATCAACGCTACATTTAAAAATAAAATCTTAATTCTTCATCTTGATTTCAATATGTTCTTAATTGTCACCTTTTGAGTATTATTTTTCAAATTAGATATTGGTTAAGTTCTTTCCATAAGCCTTATATAATAGGGTATAATAGAGCGATATAGATATCTTCTTGCTTGAGCCCACAAACAGGTCAATTGAGACCAAACACACATACGTCGTGTTGGAGATGTTGAGTCTGATCATACTGATGATTAATTCACTGCTTCGATAGTCCTAGACTTCAAGTTTAAAAGGCCTTTCTTGCATCTCGCTTTGTAACTGAAAAAAAATAGTGAGAAACTCTAGTGTGATCGTGGACGTAGGCAAATTGCCGAACCACGTAAATCTGTATGTTTTCTGCTTTGTTTTCTTGACGTCTTTTCCTTCGTTGCTTTCAATCTTCGTTCCTAAGATGTCATGATTTTAGCTAGTTCACATATATTTTCCAACTTTGCATAGATTTCATATGTAGCTAGTGTCCAAGTAATATATACATCCACATTTAATTTGTGAAGCCATGAATTAAAGAACCACAACATCACCAATACATTTATTTGATCCCACTTCTTCTAGTGGGACCATCTTCCGCATGTACGTTTCCTTCACAGCAAATTAATGTGTTCTCCTCAAGCTTTGTTGTGAGAAGTTTACCAGAAAACCTCATGTTTTCAACTCATCCAACTTCATGGTGGTTTGTGATGAAGAAGATTCATTATAGAGGTGTGGTCGCATGTAGTTGTCATCTAGAGTAATGAAGAAGAAGGCCAAGGACCACAAAATAGGTACATATAATAAATTCAACAATAAAAAGGAATGTTTTGAGGGAGATAATCAATACAACCTTTGTGGAAAATGCCTTTTTGTACTACTCAAATTCAGCACAACCAGAAATAAGAAATTTCACTGCAATAAAGAAAAAACAAAATCTAGCGGCTCATTGCTCGTCGACACAACAAAGAATACATAAGCTCATCTATGAAGAGATCAAATTTGACAACGAAGGAGAAGCATTCACTACCCAATATTTCTAAGTGTTATACAATTAGGTTTTTGCATAACTCTAAGAATTGGTCGCATGTAGTTTCCCCAGGAGCTTGCGTAACTAAAAGTTGCACCCCTTTATCTTTCAAAGTTATATTTATCTCTTTTCTAAGTTTGTCTGTACAAACTGCCCCTTCCATTAGAATTATAGATGAAAAATAATAAGATCAACTAAATTATTTTCTGATATTTTAAATTAACCCTTCATAACGGTTCTTGATCGAAAGATTTGAGTTTGTGGTGTTTTTATTTTATCTAGGGACATGTTTGTAATATTTTTACAAAATACAGGGGGTATTATCTTTGTTATATTTTATGCATGGGTATATTTTTTAAAAATATATCAAATTTTATTTGCATAAAGAGCATATAGTTGAACTTAATTGGTAGTTATTAACTCTCTCAATTGTGTTGTTGTTAAACTCAAGCAAGTAGATTATGTAAATCCAATTCTCAATAGTTTGAACATTTAAAAATAATATTTTTTTCCCTCAAATGTAACAATGCTTATTCTTAAAAATATGCAAAGTAAGGAAACATACAAAATAATATCATATTCCTCATTAAAAAAGACAGATTTCTCATTTAAAAAAATCATTTTTTTTCAAAATACCGTTGTTCAATCTCAAAATAAGATCGCATTCAAAATATAATCACATACATTCTTTTAACAATAAAACGATACATAAAATATGTTAGACATTCATTCCTTTAAAAAAACATTTTTTTCATGCATCCAATGTAGCATCATGAGACAACATTCAAAATAAGACATCATTGCTTTAAATTTCTTCTTGGGCTCATGATCTGGGCATTTTTCTTCTATCAATAAATGTAGCTGGAGGAGTTTTATCACCCAAATGAATGTAAAAAATACACTACATTAGTTTTTTCAAATTAATGTAAACAATTAGTTGATAAAATCATAAAATATAGTGGATAAAAATACCTGAAAGTTCTCTTTTTTGCACCTTCATCTGTTGTTAGTAACACCTCCACAATTATTACATTGTTTATTTAAACGTGAAAATTTTGTACGGGGATTAATCGTATATGGGGATCGTACGGGAAATACATTTATATGATATATTTTTTATTTTTTTTACAAAATAGTTCACAGAATATTGATCAATACATTTTTATAATCATTTAAGTACTCGTATGCATATATTTTGAGGTGTAAATATATTTATAAAAAATAATTTTTTAAACTAAATTACAACCGTACTTTATAACTGAAAATACAGATCATTTACAACTGTATATGATGTTACAGTTGTAATTTTGCAAGAAAAAAAGGTCTTGCAGGATCCTCTCTATATGATCCCCGTACAGAAAATTTAAAGACCTCCTACTCTATGTGATAATATATATTAGCTTTCTCTTCTAACTCTAGTTTTTTGTTTATTTGGGTCGTCTAGGTATCTCTTTCAGTAGAGAGGTAAATTTAGGCAATTGTTATTAGCACACCAGTTTTGGCTATTCACACACCAATTTCTATGAGTTATTATGCGTCTTTTGAAAATACATCTTGTCCATGTATTTTTAGGAAAAGTGTTCAACACGAAAATTGTAGATCTCTTCGAGATCTACAACTTTCGTGTTGAACACTTTTCCTAAAAATGCACGCACAACGCGTATTGCCGCCCTGATTGTAACTATAGCGAATTTTTGAAAATACGCATGTTCATGCATTTTTAGGAAAAGTGTTCAACATGAAAGTTGTAGATCTCGATGAAATCTATAATTATAGTGAACACTTTTCCTAAAAATGCATGTACAAGACGTATTTTCAAAAGACGTGTAATAACTCATAGAAATTGGTGTGTGAATAGCCAAAACTGGGGTGCTAATTACAATTGCCTAAAATTATAGCAGGTTTAATATCCACTACAGACCAAAATACAGGGTTTCGGATTTCTTAACTCATATGGTTACAGGTCTTCATATATGTACTTTTCCATGGAATGATAAGAAAAAAAATATGATTTTTTTGAAAAAAATATGATGGAATAAGATCTCATTTTGAATGTTGTCTAATTTCACATATTTTAATAATGAATAATGCTACATTTGAGTACCATTATTTTTCAGAATGCTCAAACTAGCAAGAATCAAATCTAGATCTTCTACTTGCTCGAGTTTAACAACGATGCAATTGAGGGAGTTAATGATTACCGAGTTCAACTATATATTTTATGTAAATAGAATTTAATACATTTTTAACAAACGAACATACACTGCATAAAATATAACAAACATACCCATGAATTTTGTAAAATATTACAAACACGTCCCTGCATAAAAAAAACATTACAAACAGATAACTAACATTCCAAAGTAAGAGACAATTTGTAGAGTTGAAAGTAGAGGCCATGTAATTATAGATAGTAGTCACGTACGTACATTCTTCAAATATGACCATCAAATGAATATTAATTTCTCGCTTTCAATACTTCTAATCTTGGGAAACACATGATTTTTGGTGCATATGTCTATCATTAAATTTTTTTTTTTTTAAGTTTGTCTACAGACGGTAGCGATCATACATGGAGTATATATGCAATATAAGTCTACGATAGTAGTGAACTGTCACTCAAGTGATGGTCGGGTACCATTGCCCTAGTGACTACTCACTCATCCACTATTGCAAAAAAAATGTTTATACACACACACACGAGTGTGAGGCACAGGGCTCCGCCCCTACGGTCAACCGTGACAGTACTCCGACTATGTTAGTGCACGGGAGCCTCCGGTGCCCCGTGTGACAGAACTACGACCACGACATTGCCCTACCGTGACGCCGCTCCCGCCACTCGCAAATCCTCAAGCGCTATACTCCGCTCGTCGCTCATTTTTTTCGTGTGCACGAAAGGTGCGGGTGATAGGGATAACACATTTTTTTTATTATAGACAAGAGACTTTACCTATAAGAGAGCACATTTTTTAAAAATTAAAGAAAAATATATAAATTAAAGAAAATGAAAAATTTATACTAAAGAAGGAGAATATCAAAAAACTGAATGTTTAATCATTGACATATTTTTACTTTTAATATAGTATATATATATATCATATAAGAAATGATAATAATCAATAGGTTTATGATAATCTCGGGTTGGGTCATATGACCAGCTGTTCAAATTCTCAAACTGGTTCGAGAAAGGAAACTTTGACCAGTCCATCCAAATCTACCGTAGCCACTTCCCACTTACAGCCCGCCCCTATAAATCCTCTCCTTTAATGGGATTTGACTCTCTTTTGGACTTTATTTCCCCCCGCATTTCCCACTTTAATTTACTCCTCATATATATATTTTTATTTATCCACCAAATTTTTAATTATATTAACAAATAATTTCCCGCATATATGTATAAATATAAATATATATATATATCATTATCAATTCATGATCATGATCATATCCGAATCCTCATAAAATAAATTAAAAAACAAATCTCTGCCCAAGAAAGCTTATGAAATGCATTTTTTAACTGCAATTCATTTTCTCAGAATGCAATTATGATGAATAATAATATATAATTCACAATTTGTTTTTGCTGTTCACATTGCAATTTGTTTTTGGGCGTGGCATTTTTGCTCAGGTGAGTTTGGAAATGTATGTTTGACGTAACAACAGTTATGATTGTCACCAAGAAAAGATTACTAGTTATGAATATAAAAATAGATAAAATTTCAGGAACGGTAGTTCATAACAACAACGTTCATGACCGCCACCTCCGTGCTGCCAAACGGAGCCAAAATCTACTCATTTTTATACGAAGTTCGTAAAAATTAAAATTATCACGGAAGCCAATTCAAACAAATTGAATTTTCATTGAATTATTTTTTGGGGGAGAATAATTTCAAACATATACAGTGCTCATTTGATGCAACAAATCAAATAGTTGCAGGCCCAAATCTCAAACAAAATCATGATTCCTTTCTGTCTCATAAATTCCTACGCACCAAACCGTGAATGGGAATTTTGCATACATTAACTCTCTCTTTCTCTCTCTCTCTCTCTTCACTGTCTTTCTCTCTCTCTCTCTTGACGGTCTTTCTCTCTCTATTTCTTCACTGTCTTTCTCTCTCTATCAATGTCTCCCTCTCACAAACACCAAATTTAGGACCTGGCTTCGTCGCCGATCAATCGGGCAGTCATTTTGGTTCAGGACTATCTAAAGCATAGTTGAGTCACATTCAATAAAACCCCATCCCCATGACAATACTTTCCTTAGATGTTACTTGACAACAACTTACCCATGCATGGCCCAGCAGGAGAGAGAAAGTAAGTGAGAGATTCAAAATTTGGGAAGAAGCAAAATGAGCAGAGCTGGAGAGAGATTACCCCACCACAACAAAAATCAAGAAGAAAAAAATTTACATAACTAGATAGGATGTGACCTGAGGATATATATATATACACAACATCTCAGTCACATTGGCCATGCTCCAAACATTTATTATTAATAATACATATTTCCCGCATGCGGCCATTTCTATACAAAAACAACTCTCTCTCTCTCTCTCTCAACGCGCACAATTTTGCTTAATATACTACACAAATTAATTATTATTCAAATGCACATTTTAAAAAAGAGTCTATTATGACTAGGTGCAAATCGCTCAAAAAATACACAATAATAAATCTTATCGAAATAATCGAAAAGTTCTTATAGCTAACTGCAAATCAAACGGCTTTTTCCCGATTTCGCCCCTCTTGGAAATCGTCGGCCCCGCTGAACACCGGCCGCCTCCTCCCTCCACGTCTCCGCATAGCAGGCATCTCCGGCGGAAGAAGGCCTCTCGGCGGCCGACGAATCCTCCAATAGCATCCCTGACGGAGACCGGCGAGTCCCGAAGCATCGGAAGCGTCGGCCCGACAATAGGAGACGGGAGTGTGTCGTTGCTTGCCCGCCGGAACGCAGGAAAGTGCGAGCTCTGGAATGGAAAAGAATGATTTTGGACTAACACTTGAACATGAAAAAAAAAGATTTTGGTGTGCTAAAATTTTGTATTAAAACTGATTTTATATAGTAATTGGTATAATATTAAATATTGAAGTGATATTTATTTATTTATTATTTTGGTTTGCCCATAACAAGTTGGTTTGAACCTAAAATTTTTTGATTTGCTCGTAACTGTGATTTGCACGTAGTCCAAATAGATTTGCACATAAAATTAGGCTGGTGTTAAAAGCACACCAATATTGGCTATTGGCACACAAAAAAACACCTAAAATAACCTAAAACCCTAAGGCTCCAAACACACCAAATCCTTTAGGCGAACACCAACCCGACGGCGCCCTCTTGCCCTTCTCCGTCTCTGCCGCTCCCTGCCGATTGCAGGTCTATGAATTTGGAGGACATTTGGATATTTGAAGGCTTGAAACAAATATGATTGACGTATATTATTGTGATTAATATTCTATTTTGTCGAACATATATTATCTTTTTTGAATGACTGCTATAATTTAACAATTTTCAAATCGATTACTCGCCAGTAATACTAGCAAGATGGAGACACCGTTTATGCATTTTAAAATATTTTAGTATTGATGTGTAAATAGAAATTTTTGATGTGTCAATGAAATTTGACCGTAAATAGACAAACTCGATGTGTTTTTAACGTTGCCCTAAAATTACTCTTAAAAAATGCTCCCCAGTCTTGTTAATGCTGCCAGTGTGAATTCTGTAATCTCTGGCAGCTAAATTAATAAGTTGAACAATTTCTTTACTCAAGAATGTTGAAACAAAGAAATCAACGCCTGCAGCAATTATGTGATTTCCAGATCTAGAAGCAGATCAGGTTTAGCTCCAAAGATAGGATTCTGTGTCTTGTCATACAAATCAAATTTCTTCAATAAGCATGCAGCAGCTAATCTTCATCCATCGCTTCGCCACCAATAATTTATCTAATGATTTGATCCAACTAATATATAATATCTTCAAAAAATTGCGAAAAAACTTATTCGCAGACCATTATAAAATGTCTGTCCCTTTGTAAAAACCCGTCGTTTAGGTGGAGTTCGAGGGGGGGGGGGGGGGGGGGGGGGGGGGATAAACCGTTAGAAAAATAATTTACATTCTCCTTTCTTCGCTATTGAATATTGACCGACTTCCTTTTGCTATCGAGAATTCGTTTGGGATTTGGTGGTGAAACCCTTCGATTGACTAAAACACTATGGTTTCTCACGGTCTGAAGAGTTTCGCCTTCCTCTGCGAATGTCTTATCCCCACTACGTTGTGCTACTAGTGCTTTTTTCTTCGTCGTTTTGGGGAACCCGAACCCTAGAGCCTGTATCGAGGAGTGGTGCTGAGTGAGGATTTTATGCTGCCATCTCCACCGCATGACACGTTAGCCGCTAGGGCAACTTGGACTCACGAAGGAAAGAGGACGCAAGTTTTCGGTTGCGATTAAAGTAAGCATTTTTTGAGATTTTTGAGGTGCGAATAGCTAATTTTGAATTGCGGTTAACAATTCCCGTAAATATTAGTTATGAGCATCATAATTATGCAGCAAAAATAGAAAGAAGAAAAAAAAGATAATTTTATGAAAATGAAAAATAAAATGCATATAAAACAAGAACCAAAAAGTTAGAAGCAACAGTGGATAGAGTCAGAGAAAGGAGGGAGTGGGAGAAGGCATGGAAACAAACAAGGAAGGCAAAAATAGATAAATAAATATTAATTAGGAAAAAGAAGAATGTGAGGTTGCTCGTTTCTATATAATTACTCGCACAATATGTAATTTATATTTATATATATATATAGTTGAAGAAAATGGTGGAAAAAAACAAAACAACTTTATCTTCCGTCTCTTATTCCCCCCTCCCCGTTTTAATTATTTTTGTATATATATATTTATCACCATCCTCCTCTGTTCGCAGACCACGGCAAAAGCACAGGGTAGTGGGACTGTGCATTCCTCCCGCCATAAACTCCAAACCACCACATCCCCTGCAGAAAATTAAAAATAAAATAGAAAATAAAAAATATTTATTTAATTTCATATTTATGAACTGAATTGTTTAGAACTATATCCTCCTGACGCCCCTCACTATATATAGAAGAAAGCAGCGTGATTCTTCGGAGCTCGACCGTTTTCTCCTCCCCCCTTCTCCTCCGAACCGGCTCAGAAGCTGCTGCCATTGAAGGCCCTGCTGAAGACAGAGAAAGAGCTCGGTGGAGATAGAAAGAGAAGCAAAGAGGAAGAAGAAGAAGAGGAGGTGGAGGAAGAAGAAGAAGACATGGGGAGGGAAGGAGGGCTGCCGGGTTGGCTGGGTGGGCTGGTCGAGGAGAGCTTCTTCGTCGGGTGCGGGACCCACGAGAGCATGAAGAAGAACGAGAAGAACATATTCTGCCTCGACTGCTGCACCAGCATCTGCCCTCACTGCGCACCCTCCCACCCCTCCCACCCGCTTCTCCAGGTCCTTTTTCTTGGTCACAACTCCCTGTCCCTCTCTCTCTCTCTCTCTCTCTCTCTCTCTCTCTCTCTTAAACCCTCCCTTCTCTTTCTACTGCGCTCGCTTATAAGCCGCCTCCTTACTTAGGGTTCAGGCGTAGCAATTTTCTTCATCATTTTCGCCGGAGTTTTTTTTGTTTTGTTTTGTTTTCTTCCATCAATTAGCGCTCGGCTTAAGCAAAATTTATGCAAATTGGTACACTTCTGGATAGAATTAAATTTATATTTCCATCAAATTTGACAAGATATTGCTTCTGAATTAGATAATTCCTTTTTCATGTTCATGCTCGCTTCTTCTGGCAGGGCTTCCCCGACCTGTTTTGCTTTTTATAGAAACAACCTTTGCTTCCCGGCGCTTTCTGGTCTCTTTTTTTGGGATCACCTTTTTTTTTTCACCCCCAGTTAATTCAATTTATAATTCGATGAATTATTCCAGAATTACCGCAAATCCCCTTCCGGCTTCCTCCCACCGCCTGAAATTTAATGGTAATAATTCAAGAGAAATAAATAAATAAATAAATAAAATTAGTCAAAAAGTTGAGAGCTTTTTCCAAAGCCTCTCATCTCATTTCCCATTTATAAATATAAATGGTGAGGTCTGCTCGCCGTTTTCACTCACTATTCGAGGCGGAGAAATTTCTTTAATTATCTACCCCGCTTTACAGCTTATCTAAAGGGACTGGATTACCGCCCTGCCCTCCGGTTAATTCGCGTTCCTCGATGTCTGTACATGTCGTCAGAGGGGTAAAACCGTCTTCAAAGCCCAGCGCCTTTGTCCCCATCGAGATAAGAATCAGCCAGCCCGGTCAAAAATAGGAGAGGCCGGTAATAAATATCAAATGACTAATAAATGATATAATTATTAGTACCAATCACGCCAAATTTTGTTAGATTCCCTTTCGGGGGGTGAATTCGGAAATACTTTCTATTCTACGGGAGGGCATTGTGAGAAATTATTTAATTTTCCGAATTATTATAATTAGGTAAGGCGATACGTATACAATGATGTGGTGAGGTTGGATGATCTGGAGAAGCTCATCGACTGCTCCTTCGTTCAGGTATTATTTCTCTTAACGGATATATTTTGCTACTTTTTAAATAATTGCAATATTTTTTTGGTTAAATTATTGAATTAATTATGACTTTTAATCTAATATTGTCTTAATGTTATTATTATTAGCCATATACTATAAATAGTGCGAAGGTAATATTTTTGAAGCCGAGGCCTCAATCTAGGCCGTTCAAGGGCTCAGGAAATATTTGCCTCAGCTGTGATAGAATTCTCCAAGAGCCGTTTCACTATTGCTGCCTCACCTGCAAGGTGATTACTGAAATTCATAATTGAGCGTCAAATTCCCTTTTTAGCCCCCATCTGCTCAAGTTGCTATCATGAACTGCAGGTGGAGCATGTGGTGATGCAGGGGGCGGATTTGTCGAGCATACTGTTCCGGTTCGACGAATCGGAGTTCGCGTTCTCGCATTTCGAGAGCCTGAGGATGGACGGCTCAGATTTGCTGGACGACGACGGAGTGGGCGGCGGACAGATCACGCCGAATTCCATTCTGGAGGACCCGTTGCAGTACAAGGGGAGCGTGGGTGGATCGAGCGCCGACGGGGGAAGGGGCGGCGTGGGAAGGAACGACGCTGCGAAGAGGAAGAAGAGCGGCGGCGCCGGCGGACGGAGTTTCTTTCCGGGGATAGTGCTCTCTCTCAGCAACAGAAGGAAGGGGGCTCCCCATAGGTCCCCCCTCTCTTGAATTTTAAGTTAACGGAGGGCAGTTTTGGGAGGCTGCCTTTTAGGTACCGGTGTCTGCATGCTAATTAGATGGTCGTTCTGCCCGGAATGCCCCTGTTAAGGTGGGGGTATTGAGGGCATAAATAGTATGGTGTTTGGTTGGTGGCGTTTCAGAAGGAAATTTGCAAGTTCCATCATCTGCTAGGTGGTCACAGCAGGTCATATTGAGACTGCGCTGGCTGCCAATTTTGTATTTAGTTGATGGCATATTGCATACTTCTACATGATATATATATATATATATATATATAATATAATATTTGTGTTTAATTAATATGATATTGGTGGTATATGTGAATGTGATGAAGTAGGAGAGAGAGAGAGAGAGAGAGAGAAGGGAGTTCTGGGGTCTCTATCTATACTTATTGTCTTGATCAATGGCCTTTGACCGAGGCCTGGCTAAGCCTGGCTCGCCATAGGTCTTTTTGGCGTGGTATGTGGAAGTAGAAGCATTTTAGGGTGGTGATATTAAATGTTTTACTTCTAGTAGATTGTAGGCCAGTGGCTCTCCTCAGTCCCACAATGACTCTCTCTCTCTCTCTCTCTCTCTCTCTCTCTCTCTCTTAACTTTCTCCCTCTATTCTCACTTGTTTCTCTCTCTGGATTTCTCCATGGCCTCTCTCTCTCCCTCTCTCTCATCCCAGCCACCTCAGCGGGTCAATTGGTGGAGAAGCTGGGGCATGCCCAGTAGCACCTGGATGGGTGCCATCACTGCATGACTGAAGCGCAGCTTTTGGTTCAACCTTTAATGGCCTTTCGACTTTCAATTATTGAATGCTCCGATATCCACTGGAAAAAAATAGGCTGGTGTTAAAAGCACACCATTATTGCCTATTGGCATACAAAAAAAAAACACCTAAAACCCTAAGCTCCAAACACACCAAATTCTTCGAGGGAGCCTACTCCGTCTTTGCCGCTCCCTGCCGATTGCAGGTCTATGAATTTGGCGGAGATTTGGATATTTGAAGGCTTGAAACAAAGATAAGATGATTGACATATATTATTGAGATTGATCTTCTATTTTGTCGAATATATATTATTATTTTTGAATGATTGCTATAATTAAATAATTTTCAAATTGATCTTTCAATAGTAGTGCTAGCAAGATGGAGACACGGTTTAAGGAAAAATAAAATTTGATTTTTGGTATGCATTTTAAAATATTTTAGTGTTGATGTGTTAATAACAATACGGTGTGTAAATAAATATTTTGGGCGTGTCAATAAAATTTTACTGTCAAGTGTCAATAGTCAAAATTGGTGTGCTTTAACATTAATTGCCTTTTAACAATTTTCTAAACGATTACTTAATAATAATGCTAGCAAGATGGAGAGACGGTTTAAAAAAAAAATTTGATTTTTGGTATGCATTTTAAAATATTTTAGTATTGTTGTGTTAATAACAATATGTTGTGTAAATAAAAATTTTGGGTGTGTCAATAAAATTTAACTGTCAATAGCATTGCCTAAAAAAATGCCAAGCGCCTCATATACTCTTTTTATTTGTCTTGTACATGACAATTGGCCATATAATGATAATGATAATAATAATAATGATAATGATAATAATAATAATAATAATAATAATAATAATAATAATAATAATAATAATAATAATAATAATAATAATAATAATAATAATAATAATAATAATAATAATAATAATAATAATAATAATAATGAGAGAAGATAAGTAAGTTTAGAAGAAGAATAATGGAAAGATTTGAGGACAGTTTGGCATTCAGATTTATGTCAAATCGACTGTTAGTGAGAAGATGTGACAATTCTAAAGGAGAAACCATTGATACCTCCTTCGTACCGCTCATCATCTTTTTCTCATCGGAACCAGCATTTCATTTCATCGAATATTTGTTTCTGCGGGTGATATTATTTTATAATTTAATTGCTGATTTTCTTTACATTATATGGATAAATGTCATCATGGATTGATAATATTTACAATATATGTTCATCAATTTATCTTATTTCAATTTAGTGAATTCAATTGTTTTAACAATAATCATAATCAGTGTTTGCTAGATAGTTGCTCATGCCAATACTTAAAAGCTATTGTTATTGTTAGGACTTATAAATTTTTTTTATGTCATCTCAAAACAGCTATTCACACTCAGCAAAAATGCGCTAGCCTGCCTCGCCTCCTTCCCGCTAATAACAACCGTCTACTTTATGACTTCTCTTCCCACGCGAGTCACCGTGCTAATAATCATATATGCAAGTATGCAACTCTGTGTTTTAAAAGTTTCTCTAAGATTATGTATTCATATTTCTTTATTTAAACCACTAAAACCAAACTGAAACCATTCGATTTGGTTCGTTTCAGTTCCAAATATTTGGAACCACATGAGTGTGATTCGATTTACAGTTTTGCTCAAAAACCGGCCCAAACGAACCCTTATAATTCATTTAATGAGGGTGTTGAGAACATATTGTGGATTCATATATAGTATGCAGCATAATTGATTTAAATGCATACATTTGGATATTCCCAATATATGATTCTTCTCAGGTGGATGACACAAATATGATGTCATATAAAATTTCATAATTATGTTGAGAGTTAAGATTCATCTATGCATCAACAGGATTATAAAGAAATTTTGTATTTTTATAAGCATTCTATATATTACTGAGTACATGTCCAAAATAATATATTAGTGGTTGTATTGATGATTCTATTTGTTATACTAAAATTTAGGGTTAATCTATGATGTTGACGGAGTTAAAATAAGCGCCATCGGACGCTCCCGCTAAACTCAACAATGCGAGAAACAATAATACCACAAAGCATAATTTATGCGGAGACCAATTCCTTTGAAGAGCATGGCCAATCATTTTTTTATGTTAGGATCACTACATTCTTATGTTTACAACGAACAACCATAATATATAAATTTAAATGTGTCGAGAAAAATAAAAATTTAATACATCTCAGTTTAAATCACGACTAAAAGTCATTCAAGTTTCTTCTAAAATAACATTAAAAAATCATTATTTCAAAACAAAGATTGAAATTATAAGAAAAATATTCTACTTTATTGAAACATCGACAAAAGATCTCTGGTATCCGCTTTCACGAGCTCAGTCCAGTTAAGGGGATAAGCATATAACTCTATTTGTATATTGCATCATCTTTCTCGTCTCCCCCGAACCTCACAACCCACTACTCCATGCCAACCTCATAATGAAGGTAACTGATAAGGGTATGTTGTTGTTCCATGCGACCCGGCACAATCCTTCATACATTTCTCCGTTGTAGCATATGTGTTGCCATGTGATTACTAGCAATTCAACTTCATTCAAGTTGCAAGGTGCTGCAGTACTATGAAGTGGGGATAGATATTGGAGTTAGCTCACACTTCGCAATCTTTTGTTCCTAGCTTCCATTGTAGCATGTGTGTTGCCTAAGGCATACTGTCCACGTGCGTTAAACTTCATCCTCGCATTCCTCTGGCTTATTACTAGAAGTCTGTAAAGGGCTCAAACGCTAAATGGTGGTTGCCACAAAACACAAGGGTTTTGTTTGTTCGGGACCTAACTCAATACCTTATGAGCACGACGATCAATGACTATCATGCGCTATCAGCTGTGTTCACATTCCAAAAGTTATCTTTTAAGTTGGTTCATTAGATGTCATGCTTTGGTAATGTATTTCACTTTGCATTGAATCAGACAACATGCGTGCTTGCTCCACCGCCTGTCCATGCTCTTGTCAATTTCTTATAATTTTATTCTTGTGAATGTACTTCTCAGGTGGGATACATACAATCTTATCTGCAACATCCTACGAGTTGAGACACGATGACTATTATTAATGGCAATTGTTATAAGCACACCAGTTTTGGCTATTCGCACAACAATTTCTCTGAGTTATTACGCGCCTTTTGAAAATACACCTTGTACATACATTTTTAGGAAAAAGGTTCAACACGAAAATTGTAGATCTCGTCGAGATCTACAACTTTCGTGTCGAACAATTTTCCTAAAAATGCATGTACAAGGCGTATTTTCAAAAATTCGCTATAGTTAATATCAGGGTGACAATACGCCTTGTGCGTGCATTTTTAGGAAAAGTGTTCAACACGAAAGCTGTAGATCTCGACGAGATCTACAATTTTAGTGTTGAACACTTTTCCTAAAAATGCATGTACAAGACATATTTTTAAAAGACGCGTAATAACTCATAGAAATTGGTGTGTGAATAGCCAAAATTGATGTGCTTATAACAATTGCCTTATTAATTTGATGTTTGTGGGTGGGAATATTGGGATATCTGACCCCATATCATCCTTACCATTCGTCGCAGGCACATGTGTATCATCCTTGATATCCTTTTTTTATCTCTACCCATTTCATCACTTCTAGGAAGTTCTCTCGGTTTCTATAGTACTAGCTTCGGCTTGGTAGTTTTCATCACTTGTCTAGGGTTGAGCTCTGCGATTTGACATTGGATGCGTGCATTTTTTGCCTGTGCGTGTATTTTGCGCTCATGCGCTTATTTTTCTGCCCAGGCAAACATTTTTCCGCCTGGGGGCACATTTTCGGCTCAGACGAGCATTTTTCCGCCCGGGCGAGCATTTTTCCGCCCGGGCGAGCATTTTTCCGCCCGGGCAAGTATTTTTTCATCCGGGCGCGCATTTATGAATTTATTTTATTTACTTGTGTCCAGTTTTGCCAAACATTTTATAATGTGCTACTTTTTTCTAAAAAGCTCTGGAAACGGAGTTCACCCGAGCATATCTTCATTTGCAATAGATCTTTTCCAATAACTCCTTTTGCTACCACTCCTTTTCTCACCGTCACCGCTCTCCCAAACAAACCCTAAGCGTAATCATATTGGATAATATTTGCATTTTTTTTGTATCGTCATAACAACAGACAACCTAGCTAGCCCAGAGTTAGCCATCACATATTCATCTAATGTCTCATGACCCCTTGGAATTTCTATCATGTGGCATTGCTCCTTTGACCAAAACTGAAATATTTGAATTAAAATATGAGTTTAGATTTCTAATTTCAACATAACTGTTTTTAGTAAAATTAGCAATTCTATTTTTTTAATCTATCGGCTGCACTAAATAAATAATTGAAAATTTCCATGGACTTAAATTCAGTTTGCAATTTGCTCACAAATTAAAGCAATTCGGTGTTGTTATATGCAAACCATAAAACGCTATTAGCAGGCAACTCAAAATAAGCCCGATTTTAAAAGATTATCGCAATTTCTTTTATGTTTATAATAAACCAAAAGTCTTCTATCTCTTTCCAGTCTTTCCTGTGTCATCAAACGCTCTTTGTAATTGGATGATCAGTCGATACATGTGTCATATAGTAACAAAATCAGTATGTTGGAGCGGTTCTCGTATCTAAGGCTTGAAATATTTTTTTTTTCTTGTTAGATTCGCTCGATAAGATCATTTTGATATACGAATACATTGCATTTGCTTTTAAATTTTCTGAATGATTTGCTATTAGAAAAACAATTTGTGAATAACTGTTTACAAAGTAGTTGGTTTGCTAATATAGAGAAATGATTTGCTTATAGCTTAGACCAAAATTAAATAGTCTTATACGAATATAACTCGAGCTCAATATTTAAAAAGTGATTGTATCATGGGCGCTTAAAATAGATTGGGAAGCAATTAATCCAAACCAATAATATAAGATTATATAGTTAATTCAATCCCCCTCAAACTTTCACAAATTACTATACAAACCACTTATGCAAAAAGTTAAAATCTATGACAAGAATCTTTTATCTCCTTCTGTCACTTTTTGGCACAAGGGATTCGTCGAGGTGGCGCCACGACGGTTTGTCCTCACCCAGTCGAGATTGGACGATCCACCAAGCGCGAAACCATAAAAACCGTGCGTGTGAATCACGGTTGTGGGCGACTATCGAAGACTGTGATAACGCATTCAACAGATTCACAGTGATCGCACATTAATCAGATCCAACCAAACAACAATGTTCGATGGTAACCTTAGATTAAAGAAATACTTTGATATTATTATTTTTTGACTAATTATAGACAAAAGCCTATTCATGACATAAATTAATATTACAAACTATATCCTTATCAGAGTCACATCACCTGCCCAACCATTAAAAACTTAACAGAAAATTAGTCGAATGGACATGTTTTTTTCAAACTTATCATAAAGTTTTTACTTAATATGAGAAAACAAATTAAAGATTGAGATACTTAGGCTTCGTTTGGCGCGGTGGTGGCGGCAGTGAACGCGGTGCTCAAAACTAATTTATTTTCGTGGTGACGGTGATAACCTGTCTTGCCAAACATACAATCCATGATAACGGAGCAAATAGGCCGCGCCAAACCAAGTGCATAGGCTTGATTTATGTATTTTGCCAAAATAAAAGTGAAAATGAGATCATAATTAAACAATTAAAATATATTGTTGATTAAGGTATTTGTTAATTAATAGTAATTAATTAGTAGTAATGGGGGAAAGAGGGGTTTTTACCGAGAAGAGCGCCGGCGTTGGTAGTTTTCAAAGGAAGACTTGGATTCTTATTGGGTGGGCTTCGCAACTTTTTGTTTGGGCCTTTTGACAGCGCGCTCTCGCCCTCGTTGACCACTCCCCAACAAATCTCCTTCCCATTTCCCAATCTCTCTCTTGTCGCCCTCTCTCTCTCTCTCTCTCTCGTGTCTCTCACTTCTATTCACTGGGCCCCGCGGAGGCTGTACGGCCGATTCCGATTGGCCAACATCTATTTCTCTTCCCCACACAGTAAACATAGCTTTTTAACCACTAATCACATGAGATTAGCAGTGTTTTTTTTAAATGCTGAGCATAATCCTTCATTATTATTATTGTACAGTACTCGCTCCCAGCCGGCGTCGCCATTACTGTAATATTTTCACATGGTGCGTAGATTTACGGCATGATGCGCATGAGGAATCTGTTGCGGTGCGAACGGTTTTTGTAGTTTGTGGTTTTTTCGGTGGGCAAAAACAGCACCCTCGTGGCGTGTTTGCGTATTATGTGCCAAACTGCACTGCTCGCACCCCTAATTTTTGTCGCGTTGAGAATCCGAGGAAACAAATAATTAAACTGAAGATAGAGATAATGTGGTTTAATTTGTCAACTACTTTATAACCATGGGCTATACATCGTGCAAGGCCGAAATGTTAGTATTTCTAATCACACTGTTTACAATTAGGGTTTTATTAATCTCTCACGTGGGGAGCTTTTGTTTTGTTAGGATTTAGAAAATGTTGTTTTATAAGGCGTGTATCGACAAACCATGCTCGTCGAACCTTTCTCTCTTGCGCGTTGGCAATGCATTTTATGGGAAAACATGATTTTTTAAATAAAAAGATTAAAAAAAGAGTGGTGTGGCTATGTACACACCATTAAACAAGTCCAAAACAACTTTAAACCCTATTTTTCGTTCTCGTGTGATACAACAGCGGCAGCTTGCTCATGGTGATGTTTCCGGTCAGCAAACTTTCCATAACACTATCCGTAGTGTGGACCGGCTGCACCTCGAAGGTTCTCTCCGGCACAATCTTACCGCCTCCTTCCAGGCGAGCCAATGCCTCAAAGCGCGATGTCGCCTTCTCTGGCTTCGTCTTCCAAGACGGGAACGCCGACTATATAACTCCACGGAGAAACCCATATTCATGTAGGTGTGGGAAGATACCTCCGCCTTCAGCAGCATTTTCTTAGGAGCGTGCAAAGGATATATGGCCAGTGCAACATTTTCTAGGACTAAAAAATCCAATTGCCAATCAAAATATTTGAATAAAATTTTACATTATTTTTTAAGAAATTGAATGATAGTATTTGATCGTATTCTCTAGTAAAATACAATCATCAAATCTTCCAAATTTTTTTTGTTTGCTTTTTTAAAGTAAATTGAAAATATAATGGCGTGCCCTATTTCTTGCCTCATCTTTTAGCGGTGTTCAAAATTAATCAAAGAACTAAGAACCGAGTTAGGAGCGAAAAGAATTGAACGGTTCAGGTCAATTTCAATTAGGCTTGGTTTGTGTCTATTTTTCATAATACAAAAATCGACAATTCGGTTAGATTTCAGGTTCATTGGGCCAGGCTATCGGGAATCGGAAAACGATTTAAATAAGTACTGTGTTTACTCGTTTTTGCGTTTATTAATTTTCACTAAACATCATAATAATTATCTATAACTTTGTAATCCTCGCGCACGACTTAAACTTCCGAGTTTTACGGGTTACGACTTATGAGGGATCGAACATCAAGTGAATATTGTTGAAGATGGAACTCTGAAGCATGGAAGCAGAATAGAATGGTGGTGGTGATTAAAGAACCCTACATCTCCCTTGCACCACCGCTCATCGTCAACATCCGAACTCATCTCTAACCTCGAGTTCGTACATCAACGCCTCTCCCACAAACCACAAACCTCAGCTCTGAGCTCTCACATGCGGTTTTGCCCATCGTCACAGCCTGGACGCGTCTCCGGACTCCATTTTCCAGGACCTGACTCGACTCTGACTCCTGCTATTAGGTACATTGACCTCCACCTCCTCATTCTTCTTCCTCTTCCTAGGTTGGCCCTCACACTTCCGCTTGCAAATTCCATGTTCCCATGCCCTTTGACGGTGGGACCGGTGTCCAGCCGGCGCGCGAACTGAGCGCGTAGGCGACCGCTGCGTGGACGGTGTGGGTTGTGCATGCTTGCGCGGCCGGCGTGCGGCCAACACTTTGCCAGCGCGCGGGCTGCTCGTGCGGCTGGTGCTCGGCCAATGCGCGGGCTACGCGGGCGGTTGGGTGCCGGTTGGGCGGAGTTTGTCTAAAATGAGCGTGATTAGGCTCTTCATGCTCTGGGGTGTGCGTGTTTGCTATTAGATTTTGGTAGTATGTCGGGCAGCTTTTGCTTAGTGCGTTGATAAAAATATTTTTCTTTTATTTTTTTCCTGCTTCAAAACTGAGCAACTAATCGAGGCCGTTGCGACTGTGCTCCACCCTTGATAGTGCGCAGATTGATATATGGCGGAAGCGCTTGGGGTTGTCTTCTAGCGTTGAGGTGAAGCTTCCTCGGGAGGAGGAGCGTGCTCAGAACCCTCCAACCGGCTTCATAACTCTTTCGGAGAGTTGTTTGAAGTCTAGATTCCGCTTTCCTCCTTCCGTGGAAGCTATCGAGGTGTTCATATTTTGCGGAGTGTCGATTTCCCAATTTACCCCGGCTGGAATGACGAGGATTATGGGGATGATAGTGCTCTTCCGGGAGCACAACACGCGATTTACATTGGAGATTTTCAATGGCTGGTGTTGTAACGACCCAAAACGTGAAGCGACCCAAAACGTGAAGCGACCCAAAAAGAAATAAATCAATTTATCGTGCATGTCACGTAATTGTGTCGATGTAACGAATAGTTATTGAAATGTTATTGAAATTGGTGTGCCAATAATATTTTTATGTTGCTATATTAAGACAATTTGATGAAGTTGGTGTGCGCATAGTAAAACGATTTGGTGTGCCAATAAAGCAATGAGACCATTACTTGAGGGTTTAATTAAAGTACTTGCATAGGTGGTGTGCGATTAGAGGACCGGTTCAATAAGTGCAAAACCCGCACTTGTCCATCTCTCTGCAACCACCGCTCTTGCCGACAGAAATCAAGAGCCGCACCTCTTTCCCCCTCTCTGCTTTCTCTAGGGCTCGACGATTTCTCCTCTTTGAGCCGTCGACGGCGTCTTCCTCCTGCTAGGGCTTGCCGCCGATGCCTGCTGCCTGCTTCTGCCGCCGCTGTTTGCTGCCGCTGCTGCTTCTGTCGTATGCTAGGGCTCGACGAGAACCCGCCTTCTGCAGCGTGAGACGAACTGAGACGGCTCGACGACTCCTCCTTCCAAGCGATGCTAGGCGTCGACTCTTTCCTCTTCTTCGATGTCGATCCAGAAGCTCTGCGTGAGATCGGTAATGGTTCTGGCCGTGCGTGCACTGCTGGGAAGAGTCCAGCTGTGTGCCATCTTCTTTTGCTTCTCCGTTGTAAGCTCCTCTTCTTTCCTCTGTTATTTTGATTGTAGAATCTACTTGTTGTAGTTTCGTGAATGAGATCTGAAAGAATTTAAGATAGGGTTTCAGATTTGGGCTTTTCTTTTTGTTAATTTAGCTTTGTGTTCTCTTGGGAATTAGGGGGTTTTCCTTATAGGATTTTCTAGTTGTGAGTATTGATTTTATACTTAATTCCTGTATGAGTTTGAGGGGTTTCCTCTTGTTCCTTAATTGCCAGCTATTGTGAGAAGTCAATTAATGTTGATGATGGAATTTCAGTATTGGTGGCGGATATAGAGATGTATTTCCATATGGGATTTCTTTGCTGGTTAAAATCATGTGTTTGTTCTTGGCTACATTTATTAGAAGTTATGTGGTTTAAATATGGGTTCTATGTGATGCAATAATTTTTACCCTATTGTTGTGGGTCGCTTAGGGCTCTTGGTAGACCGGTTCAACTGAACCGCCTTAGCTCGGGAGCAATCTAAGCGCGCAAACAGTCAATTTGAGATTGTTGAGTACACTGGGACTTTTTTAGCGTGGAAAACCCGGAAAGGGTGAAAAACCACGTGGTCGGAGCTGTGCCGACCAAATTTCACTATCTCTTGAGAGGTTACAACTGGATGCTAAGAGATCGAGTGCGACAGGCCGCTACTCATTACAATAGTAGAGAGAAAGAGGGAGAGCACTCCGAGGGTGACAGGCCACCTCTCGGAAAAACTAAGTACTTTTCCTACGAGTACAGCAGTGAACCAAAGTGAGAAGGTCGTGCCTGCTTTCTAGAGGACAGAAGTGAGACAGCCCTGTCTGCTTTCGAGAGGACATAAGTGAGACTGTCCTGCCCGCTTTCCTGAGAACGAAAGCGAGAGCCTTGTCCGCTTTCGAGAACGAAAGCGGGAGCCTTGTCCGCTTTCTTGGGAACGAAAGCGAGAACCTTGTCCGCTTTCGCGAATAAGGATTTCTCTAAGTCCTCGAAGATGATCTTCAAGCGCCGAATGAGAAATCCGTGGAAATCTTCAAGGAGCTCTCTCTCGTCTCAAAGTCCGGATCCTTTAAATGAAGCCTTGGGGGCCTTTTTATAGCTTTTGCCGGGGGTAGCCCAGTAATTTTGCCGTCGTAACCACCATAACCACCTTGCCTGACGAGTCATATTTCTCGATTTGGGCACTCGGATCACCATTTTTCATAAATGACCGTCTTGCCCTTTGAGGAAAGGCGACAAACTGTTCCTGAAAAGTGAGAAACTGAAAAGACAAAAAGTGAGTGAGGCGAGGCGCAAAAGTGAGCAGGGCCAAAAAGCGAGCGAGGTGAGGCGAAAAAGTGAGCGAAGCCGAGAAAAGCGGACTTCGGCCCTTTCCGACGCGGGGATGCGGTTTCGGCTACGTCCTCCGCAGAGGGGGACCGGGCCGCACCTTGCACGGGAGGGTGCGGTTTGGCCGCACCCTTCTACGGCCGCACCCCCCTATGGGGGGTGCGGTTTGGCCGCACCCCCCATGGGGGGGTGCGGTTGGGCCGCACCCCCCATGGGGGGGGGGGGGGGGGTGCGGTTTGGCCGCACCCCCCTATGGGGGGTGCGGTTGGGCCGCACCCCCCAAGGGGGGGTGCGGTTGGGCCGCACCCCCCAAGGGGGGGTGCGGTTTGGCCGCACCCCCCTATGGGGGGCGCGGTTGGGCCGCACCCCTCATGGGGGGGGGGGGGGGGGGGGGGTGCGGCTTGGCCGCACCTCCCATGGGGGGGTGCGGCTTGGCCGTACCTCCCATGGGGGGTGCGGCTTGGCCGCACCCTCCTATGGGGGAGGGTGCGGCTTGGCCGCACCCTCCTATGGGGGAGGGTGCGGCTTGGCCGACCCGCGCGCACCCCATGCGGGTGAGGTGCGAGGTAGCCGCCCCCACTTAGTGGGGCGCGGGCTAACCGCACCCCGCAGTGGGGTGCGGTTTTGTGCTTACCTGGCGCTGTTTCTAGCGCGTCGTTCTTGCGCGGTGGGTCCTCTACTTCCGCGATCCGGGGTTCGACTGGTTCCCCCTCCTCTCTTTAGCGGGGTTCTCTAGACGCACCCTAAGGCCTTTACGGGTACGCAACATAAGCCCCCCAAACTTCCGGAGTCCGAATCTTGTTGCGAGGAGTTCGGAGGTTTTGATTCTTCTGCGGCGGTTTTTATATCTGAACAGCTTGAGGGTTTCCTGCAAAACTTTGCACGGTTCTGAGCCCGCGGCTTTTAGAAAGTTAGCTTGCACAAGTCTGGGCTTGCGGCTTTTTTGCACGAGTCTGGCTCGCGGCTTTTTGCACGAGTCTGGCTCGCGGCTTTTTGCACGAGTCTGGCTCGCGGCTTTTTGCACGAGTCTGGCTCGCGGCTTTTTGCACGAGTCTGGCTCGCGGCTTTTTGCACGAGTCTGGCTCGCGGCTTTTTGCACGAGTCTGGCTCGCGGCTTTTTGCACGACTCTGGCTCGCGGCTTTTTGCACGACTCTGGCTCGCGGCTTTTTGCACGACTCTGGCTCGCGGCTTTTTGCACGACTCTGGCTCGCGGCTTTTTGCACGACTCTGGCTCGCGGCTTTTTGCACGACTCTGGCTCGCGGCTTGGCCGGTGAATAGCGTTTGTATTCAAACCGAGGGTGAACGTAAGGGGGGCAGGCCCCTACGACACCGGGACTTGACGGCGGAGGAGAAGGGCGAGCCTTCAATCGACGGCGATGCAAAGTCCCCGGGGCAGGGCCCCGAAGTAAAGATTTTTCCTTTATTAAATATAGGTGACGAGGTACGCGTCTATTTTTATAGCAAGAAGTCTTTTTTAAACATAGTTTTTCTAACATAAAACCAGTTTGCGCGAGTCTGGGCTCGCGGCTTAGTACATAACAGAAGATAGGTGCACGAGCCTAAACTCGCGGCTTTATAATAAACGGTAAGATAAGTTTGCACGAGTCGGGGCTCGCGGCTTAGTTGACGATAGACGACTATGTTACTGGTAAAAGCGGCGCAGGTTCTGGGCGTTCCAGGTCCGTGGTAGAGTCTTTCCTTCTGCCGTTCTGAGCCTGTATGTTCCGGGCTTTACAACCGTAGTGACAACGTATGGGCCTTCCCAGGCTGGTGAGAGCTTATCTCCTTGAGGGTTTTTGCCGGCTGCTTCGATGCTGCGTAGGACGAGATCTCCTATGTTGATTGGCCTGGGTTTTACCCTTCTGTCATAGCCTCGGGATATGCGCCTTTGGAAGGATGCGGCGCGCTGGGCAGCGTTATCCCGAACCTCGGGAATTAGGTCGAAGTTTTCCCGAAGCAGTCCGTCATTTTCGCTGGGATCGAAGGTTAGCACTCGAGTGCTTGGAACGCCGACGTCGACGGGGATAATAGCTTCGGTACCGTAACAGAGATTGTAAGGCGTTTCTCCCGTGGGGGTCCGCTCTGTTGTGCGGTACGCCCATAGTACGTTTGGGAGTGCGTCCACCCATTGTCCCCCAGCTTCTTCTAAACGCGTCTTCAATCATTTGAGGATGGTGCGGTTTGTGACTTCTACTTGTCCGTTGGTTTGTGGATGTGCTACTGCGGTGTGACGGAGGTTGATCTTCAGGTCTTCGCACATTTTGGTGAAGGATTTCCCGGTGAACTGGGTGCCGTTATCGGCAATGATTGTTGCTGGGATGCCGAAGCGACAGACGATGTTCTTCCAGACGAATCGTTTAGCGTTTTCTTCCGTGATTTTGGCCAGGGGCTCCGCCTCTACTCACTTGGTGAAGTAATCGATGGCCAGGATGATGAACTTCCTTTGCCCGGATGCTAGAGGCAGTGGGCCGAGAAGGTCGATTCCCCACTGCGCGAATGGCCACGCACCTTGGAGTGCGGAAAGCGAAACCGGGGGGTGATGGGATGTATTGGCGTGCAGTTGACAGCTCCTGCATTTTTGAACTAGCTCGATTGCGTCCCTTTTCATTGTTGGCCAATAGAATCCTTGGCGTAGTACCTTCCGCGCCAATGCCTTCCCGCCTAGGTGTTCTCCGCAGATTCCCGCGTGTACTTCTCGGAGGGCATAGTCTGCCTCGTCTGTCGGTAGGCACTTTAGATATGGGCCCGAAAATGCCCGTTTGTAAAGTTCTCCGCCTATTACGGTGAATGATGCCGCCCGCATCCGTAACCTTCGCGCTTCTAATCTATCTTCAGGGAGGTGTCCGTGTTCAAGGTAAGCTCGCAATGGAGTCATCCAGGATAACTCTTCTTGGTGGATGGCGGCGATCTCCCATGGTCCCTGTATGCTTGGGACCACGATCTCTTCAATCCGGCGTCTTCGAGATTGGTAGCTGGATGGTGAAGTGGCGAGCTTAGACAGGGCATCCGCCCTGGAGTTCTGCTCCCGGGGGATGTGCAAGATTTGATGCGTCGAGATTTTCTGAAGGAGCAATTTTGCAAGCGTGAGGTATTTTGCCATCTGGTCGCTTTTGGCCTCATAGTCTCCTTCGACTTGCGAGACTACGAGTTGGGAGTCGGCGTAGACCGTCAGGTTTTCTGCCTTGCAATCGATGGCGAACCAGAGACCGGCGATTAGCGCCTCGTATTTTGTAACGTTATTTGTTGCGGGGAACTTTAACCGGAGCCCGTAATCCAAGGTGATCTCGTCGGGGCTTACGAGGAGTACTCCTGCTCCTGCCCCTTCTGTTCCTGAGGCACCGTCGACATAGAGAGTCCACCGGGGGCTAGGGGCATCTTTGGCTAGGTTCGTTTCTGGCGGAATGGTGTATTCCACAACAAAGTCGGCGAGTACTTGCGACTTGATGTCAGGTCGCGGTAGGAATTTAATGTCAAACTCGCCGAGCTCTACAGCCCACTTTACTAGCCTCCCCGAGACTTCTGGTTTCTGAAGGATTGCCCGTAGCGGGAGTTGTGTCAACACTTTTACGGTATGAGCCTGGAAGTAGGGCCGAAGCTTTCTGGCTGAGAAGACAAGAGCCAAGGCCGTCTTGTCTGCCGCGGGGTATCTGGTTTCGGTGTCAGTGAGGACTTTGCTGATGTAGTAAATCGGTCGTTGCACCCCCCCCCCCCCCCCTTCATCCTTTACAAGTACCGAGCTGAGAGCTGTAGGTGATATCGCTAGGTACAAGAACAGGGTCTCTCCCGGGGTGGGTTTTGACAAAAGCGGCGGTGAGGCCAGATATTGCTTGAGGAGTTCGAAGGCCGCCTGGCATTCGTCAGTCCATTGGAAACCGGAGTGGCGCGCTCCCCGGAGGATTTTGAAGAAAGGGAGGTATTTGTCTCCTGTCCGTGATAGGAAACGGGATAATGCAGCGATCCTCCCGTTTAGACGTTGCACTTCCTTAATTGAACGAGGTGGTGACATATCTTCTAATGCCTTGATCTTTTCGGGGTTAGCCTCAATCCCTCGATGGGTTACCATGAAACCCAAGAATTTTCCGGTCGTCACACCGAATGCGCACTTGCTGGGATTGAGCCGCATTTGGAAATGACGGAGAAGCTGAAAGCACTTTCCCAAGTCTTTTAAGTGGTCGCAACGGTGGACGCTCTTCACCAACATATCGTCCACGTAAACCTCCATCGTCTCTCCGATGAGGCTCTTGAAGACCTTGTTCATTAGCCTTTGATAGGTGGCTCCAGCGTTTTTAAGGCCGAAGGGCATTACCTTGTAGCAATAGACTCCTCTGTCGGTGCGGAAGGCGGTGTTGGGTTTTGTAGCTACAATTACCTTGATTTGAAGAAGTGTTCCTGTGAACTAAGTTGAATTGAGATGTATTTGATGTTGTTCTCTAGTTATGTGTTTGCAGGTCTTAATGCTAAGTGCACACCAAAGTCAGGTTGCAATGGATCACCAAACAAAGTTCTAAACAGTGTAATCCCTCATTGTGTAGAATAAAGTGTTGGTCCATGTGTAATCTCTCTTTTGGGGTGTACTTCATATACTCATAACTGAAGGTTTTCAAGCTTGAGGAATGGGAGCAGGTTTTCAGGAAAAGAAAAGAAATTTTTGCTGAGTCAATTCGTCGAGATGTCACGTGAACTCCCGACGAATCTCGACGAATCCAGACAGAAGCCAAATTTCCAGTCTGAAGAAGAAATTTCTCTGGCTAAGTCAATTCGTCGAGATGTCACGTGAACTCCCGACGAATCTCGACGAATCCAGACAGAAGCCAAATTTCCAGTCTGAAGAAGATATTTCTCTGGCTAAGTCAATTCGTCGAGATGTCACGTGAACTCCCAACGAATCTCGACGAATCCAGACAGAAGTCAAAAAGACAGTCGTGTGAAGAAATATCTGCAGCTAAGTCCATTCGTCGAATGTTCACGTGAAGTCTCGACGAATGACGGACAGACGGATTTCAAATTTCAGTTTCGTTTTCCAAAATTAGGGTTGGCCGACATGTACAGTACACGTGGCGACCCCTCCTTGTCTGTCGCCCGAGCCGTTGGAGATTTCCCTATAAATAGTCTTCTATTTTAGGGCAAATAGAAGAGAGATCTCTCGATTGTTAAAAGAAAAAGAAGAAGCCAGCCGTCTTCTTCCTCGCGTGCTGGAGAAGTTTTCTGAGATCTAACTTCTGCGCCTCTCAAGTTTCATTCTTCAGTGGTGCTAAAGATTTCTCAGATAAGAAGGCCTTTGATCAAGTTGCTGCTCTCAATATTGAAGATCTTTTCGATTTAATCAAAGGGCCTACTCAGATCAGGTTTGCCGATTCTTCATTCTTCCTAATCCTTGAAGATCCAAGCTTCCACTCTAAAGGAAGAAGAAGACTCAGTCTCTCCAAATCTGAAGTTAATCTCTATTGAGATTCAAGAGAAGTTTCATTTTAAACCATATTTAATTTCTGTAGGAGTTGTTTACTCCGAGTTATTTCTGTAGGAGTTGTTTACTCCGAGTTATTTTGTAGGAGTTCTTTACTCCGAGTTGTAGGAGTTGTTTACTCCGAGTTGTAGGAAGTTTATCTTCCGAGTTGTAGGAGTGTCGTCTCCGAGTTTGTAGGAGCCATTGTCTCCGAGTGTAGGATTTGTTGATAAATCCGAGTTTTGGTGAAGTTGCTGACGCTAGCCCGAAGTGCTAGATAGGCGGAGCGGGAGAGAGGAGTACCCACCCTTGGGGAACCTCTATAAATCTTGTGTCTCTGTGCTGTGATTTTTTTTGTGTTTGTGCAAAATTTTTTATTCCGCAACCGCAGTAGAGATCACCTATTCACCACCCTCTAAGTGATTTAGGCCGCAACTAGATACTTTCAATTGGTATCAGAGGTAGGTTGTTCGCTATTAGGCTAACACCTTGAACAAGACTCCTCATCTAGTTGCTAAAGCAAATATGTCTGGAATGGATAAGGCCAAGGATTCCGTCAAGTTGCCAGTCTGCACCAAAGAGAACTTTCCTATGTGGAAGGAAAGAGTAAGATTCTACATGGAAGCTGCCGACCCAAGAATCTTTCAGATCGTGGAAGAAGGTCCCCATATACCGATGAAACCATCTTCAATAAACTCCACCATCATGATCCCGAAGAAGATGTTGGAACTGAACAAAGATGAGATCGCTCTAGTGGCCCTAGACAAGAAAGCAAAGAATATCATAACAGGTGCAGTTGATGATTCAATGTTGCAAAATCTGCTTCACTGCAAATCTGCTAAAGAAATGTGGGATTCACTAGTCGTTCTGATGGAAGGGACCGAAGAAGTGAGGGATGACCGAAGATCGTTGCTGAACCAAGAATACGAAGCATTCAAGCAAGATCCAAGAGACTCCATTTCTGACACCTACGAGAAGTTCTTCAAGATCGTAAATGGTCTTAAGAACTATGATCGGGAATTCACCGTTGGAGAACTAAATGACAAGTTCTTGAGATCCCTAACGAAAGAATGGGATACCAAGGCTATTGCTATCCGGGAATTCGGAAAGTTGGCTACGATGGAGCCACAAATATTGTTTGGCAAGCTTCTCTCACATGAACTAAAGCTGAGTATTAGAAAGGCTGAAGAAGAAGGATGCTCCACTTCTAGAAGGGAGAACTCTGTGGCACTGAAGGCCAAAAAGTCAAGAAGAGGTAAAGCTAGATCATTTGAAAAGACACAGCCGTCAGATGAAGACGATGAGTCTGTGGATTGTTCATCAAGCTCAGACATGTCCGATGGAGAGTTCTCTTCACTCGCTAAGAAATTCAAGAAATTGCTCAGAAAAAGGAGCCAAAGAAGGTCAAGGCGTGATGATGAACATCACAAGAAAGAACATAGCAACGACAGGTATAAAACCAAACCGAATAAACATGTTTCGACTGATATTGTCTGTTATTGTTGTAATAAGCCAGGACATATAAGTACGGAATGTCCATACAAAGAGAAGAAATCCTTCAAGGGAAAAAGGAAAGAAGCAAAGAGCTTCTTAGCAAAGAAGACCAAGACTCTTAGCGACAATGACTCAGTTAAGTCAAGCTCGGATGATGAAGCTTATTTTGGGCTTACAGCAAATTCAGATTCGAATAACTATGACTCGCCTCATGAAGGGAAGGAAAACATAGACCTAATAGCTCTTATGGAAGGATCAAAGGAAGACCAAGACACCATAAATGAGAAAAAGGTCAGGACCTTAAGTGACAGTGATTCAAGCTGTTCAGAATTAGAAGAAGAAACACTTCTTGCTCTGACTGCGATATCTGAGTCAGAAGAGGAAATCAAAGATGAAACCTATCCCGAACAAGTCTGCATAAGGGCACCTCTGTCTGTTACAGACTCTGAAGATGAGATAAGCTCATCAGAAAATGATGACTGATACGCGCAAAATAGAGCTTGAAAACGCAAGTATACGTGCCGTACAAGTAATACAGAGTAAGTGAGATCGTTCCCACGGAGAAGTGACTGGTTTAGTGCTTACAATTACTAGCTACACCGTTTCTATGAATCCAAGTAAAACGGTTAATTGATTTTCTGAAAGTAGATTAAAACTTTTAAATAAATATTAGAACTAACTTAACTAGATCTTAAAATACTTTTTAGCAATTAGAGAAAATAGCCTTGCATTTCTGATTTCATATGTATACTATGATGATGATAAAATAAATATTTCATTCGATTGAGTTTTGAATTATCTTGCGATGATTGTAAAAGAAGAGACCTTTATCTCTCGATACAAGGAATCTTAATATCTACGCAACTCTAGTTATCTCTAACTTAGGCGAAACGAAAATATTATGAAGTGCAAAAATCAAGTTCGCTAGCATGAAAAGAAAATCTCTTTCACTTTTCAAAACTAAAGAGATCTTGTGATACACGTACGTTTCTCCTCTCTCGATTCTCGTAACGTACGTGAAAATATAGAAATTTTGGTTAATGATTCACATTGCTCATCTCTCGATTCTCGCATTGCGATAAAATAGTCCTTAAATTAACATTACGACGCTCATCTCTCGATTCTCGCAACGCAATATAATAAAAAGACAAGATCCAACAATTTCACCATAAAAATCACAAGATCTATAAAGATAATCACAAAACAAATTCGAAATCAAAGATGTTTATCATCAAAATACACATACTACTCTCATCATGCAAGACTAGAGAGTTTTAGTTCATGGTTGAGGGAAAATAACACAAAACTGAAGAGATCTTACTAAACATTTCGAAAGAAATGTGAATCTTCCCTTCTCCAGTGACGTAGAAGTGTTTCCTTCAGCCCGAATGCCAGATCTGGACTGGTTTCTCCCTTGGCAAAATTTCTTCTCAGGTTTTTCTCTCCTTCTCCAATGGCCGAAAAATGATAGATGATCATTCAAATGGCCGAAAATCCCCTTTTGAAACTGCCCTCTCTCTCCTGTACGTGGGCCCCACTTGTTGGCATAATTAATTGCTGAATGGATGCCATAAAACTAGATTGCAACCGTTGAAAACGTGATAAATTCGGGTTTAAATTTCTGTAACCGTCAGATATGTTATGAATATGTTGCAACATTTTTCTGGCTGCAATTCTGCACAATTTGACCTGCCAGATTTGTTGAGAACATGTTGCAACATTTTTCCCAGATTTTTCACAATACTTAGCCTTCAATCCTTGACTTCAATTCTCTCTGAATCCTATCATAAAAAGATATAGAAATGAGAATAACAACCATTTTGACTTCAAATCATGAGACAATTGAATTTTTATCTCCTTTTCATATATAAATATCATATAACAAGGCTAAAATGATAAAAATAGGGATGAAGATAACTTCTTTTTGCGAAGTTATCACACCCCCATGCTTAGTTCTTTGCTAGTCCCTAGCAAAGGTAAATCATTGTAAACCATGACATGACAAATACTTATGAAAGTACAATTTCATTCCCTTCTACTCTTCATTATAAGTTAACCAAAATAGCTTCAAGTAATTCACATTAACTGATGCTAAACTTGCTAATCCAAAAGAATTCAAACCTTCATAAATCCATCAGTTAGATATAAGAAAAGGCTCAATTAAGAATTCAAGTGTTAGGTGTGATGCTCTTAACAATTTGTCTACATCCCTTACAATTCATTTTCGATAAACTTCGTCACCAATAAGATAGATCAAGAGTAGTCTAAGGCTTTGATATGACCTCTACATGAGTTTGGTAGAAAATGGTGCCAAATGAAACGACTTGATGAATTTGGTATGATGAGTGGTTATTTCCCGAGTTAATTATCTTAGTAGCTCTCCAAATTATGGGGTTTAATTTTTAATAACATTTTTTTCTTTTGATATTTTCATAGTTGGGATCATTCCAAATATGTGTGAACATACTTGGGCCACATATCACTATGATATAAAATACTTCTTTTTTTCATCATAGTTGGGATCATTCTAAGTATGCGTGAGCAAACTTAGGCCGCATATCACTATGATATATACAAATATTTTTTTATATAACACCCATAACTGGTTGGCCTACTAGATACAAAGTTACGGAAGAATAGGAAAATAAAGAACCAAGGCTTGAAGCTCAAAAGTGGCATGTGATGGCAAAAAGGTAAGGATTTTGGTGGAAGCAAGGTTAACTACGTACGCTCAATATATTGGCACTATCATTGAATTAGAGCATACTCAATCTAATCTCATTAGGATCCGAAGTTAATTAAATAAATTAAAAGGGCGTAAACTCTTTTAAGAACTATAGTGCATGCATGTGAAATAAAATTCTTAATCGAGCTTTAACCAATCCGACTAATTTCAATTTCATAGTCTGATTCATTGGAGTGACTCGTCTAGCCTTACAATTAATTTGAAAAAAAAAACTTGAATAGATTTATTAATAATAATAAAAAGAAATTTAAGAGTAGATATTTATAAAATGTATCCCATAAAAGATTTGTCAAGCAAGGTATAGAGGGACATGCCCCCATACTTTAACCTTTACTAGTCCCTAGTAAAGATATCACTTGAAGTGTGCCAACGATATATTATATTTGAACAAAGAAATATTTAATTAGGCAAAAGAAAAGCTGAATGTAAATACTCCCCTGGATCCAGAAATCCGAAGTTTCTTCACATCGCCTCTCTTTACGTACTCTGTTATAAAAGTTACTTCTTTGATCTAATGTTCTGCATCATCTCCAGTCCATTGAGTAATCTACATCCAATGCTCATGGTTTGAGCATACCAGGAGGTGAAATGAGATCAAAGATCCTGCTGCTAAATCCAAATAAAATGTACCTGCAGTGGTGAGTTTCAACAAACAAGGAAAAATAGACAAACAAAAATGAAATTCAACTAATTAAACCAGACTTGAAAAAATAAAAATGCAGGAAAAATAAGATAACTACTGGGTTTATTGTCTTCCCAGCATGACTTATTCAGGCCTGAAAAATATTCTAGATTATTGGCCTATGAAAGATAAAGTGAACAGGTAACTGCCTTAATATTCGTTGCGGTAACGGGTACCGATACGGAGATAACACAGTTACTCCCTCTCCTGAATAATAATACCTGAACTTCACAGGTAAGGGAAATAGAAAATAAGAGGAGGAGGAGGTCTGCTCCTCACTCATCTCATCAAAATATATATCCTTGTCTAGTAAGGTGTATTCGTCCCCAGGGACAATACATGGGGAGAAAGCAACAAGTATAGTTGTCTCGATGAAGGAGGGATCAACCTCCTCACAAAAGAGGATGCTCGTTGCATCAAATTGAGCTTGTTGCTCCCTATCCTCTTGATGCACCTGCGACTCATCAACTTGCATAGACTTAGATGGCGAAGGGGGTTTAGGAAATAAATTAGAAGAAAGACTTAAATAATTGAAAATCAGGGGAGTGGTCCCGGTCTCACTCTCAACAGGCTCCAAAGCCAGTACACTGTTGTCGACATCCAAGGCAGGGCAAGAGATATCAGAGAGTATAGGAGTCACACAAGCGACATGTGCATCATCAACGAGTGAGGAAGTGGATACTTCCTTAACCGGTGAGATATCCTCGTCGAACTTTTGTGACTCGACTACAATCTCTATAACCTCGCCCTGCTGGATGGCTACAACAGAATCGGCGGAAATGGGTGCAGAAAATTTATGCAATGGAGGAACTGTTCCAAATACACTATCAGAGAATATACGGATTGGTTCCTCCCTGGGTGAATCCAAAAGAGATGATGAATGCGTAGGGAGAGGAGGTTCCACTATGTCATTGCACCAACCATCGGAAATTATGATAGGAATATCTGCAACACTCCCCCGTAGACAAGGTGGTACTGCGTATATATCATCATAGGTAGAAGGAAACCCGGAATGAGAAGAGGACGACACGATTTGAATAGCCGGCTCATCCTCCTCTTCCCTTTTACGTTGAAATGCAATGCAATCTTTTAATGTGTGATCGGTGCTATGACAAAACAAGCATTGTTTCTCATTTCTTCTTGGCCTTTGAGGGATCGGGCTGAAATAAGGGAACGATACTTGTTGTGGAGGTGCGTAATTATAAAAATTAGGCTCGACATATGATGTATCGTAGGATATTGGTGCCACATAAGGTGAGCCATATGACATATAACTACGGTCTCATATATAACATTCATCACTATTATGATTATAAGACCCGCACCATCGACATTGATAATAAGAAAACATGATTTGTAGGGGTGGATTCACAAATTGAAATGATGCATAAACTATCTGTAAACATACAAAACTACTATGGAGGCCCGCTTAGAAAATTTAAAATAACAATGAAAAGAGAATTAAAAGAAAAGACAACTTCATAATTAATTTATCTAATAGAAAAATAAAAACTTGAGCTCCAAATACTCAGGTTCACTAATATTGCAAGAAATACACTAGATTCGTCGCACTTCCCCGGCAACGGCGCCAAAAACTTGATACGCGCAAAATAGAGCTTGAAAACGCAAGTATACGTGCCGTACAAGTAATACAGAGTAAGTGAGATCGTTCCCACCGTGAAGTGACTGGTTTAGTGCTTACAATTACTAGCTACACCGTTTCTATGAATCCAAGTAAAACGGTTAATTGATTTTCTGAAAGTAGATTAAAACTTTTAAATAAATATTAGAACTAACTTAACTAGATCTTAAAATACTTTTTAGCAATTAGAGAAAATAGCCTTGCATTTCTGATTTCATATGTATACTATGATGATGATAAAATAAATATTTCATTCGATTGAGTTTTGAATTATCTTGCGATGATTGTAAAAGAAAAGACCTTTATCTCTCGATACAAGGAATCTTAATATCTACGCAACCCTAGTTATCTCTAACTTAGGCGAAACGAAAATATTATGAAGTGCAAAAATCAAGTTCGCTAGCATGAAAAGAAAATCTCTTTCACTTTTCAAAACTAAAGAGATCTTGTGATACACGTACGTTTCTCCTCTCTCGATTCTCGTAACGTACGTGAAAATATAGAAATTTTGGTTAATGATTCACATTGCTCATCTCTCGATTCTCGCATTGCGATAAAATAGTCCTTAAATTAACATTACGACGCTCATCTCTCGATTCTCGCAACGCAATATAATAAAAAGACAAGATCCAACAATTTCACCATAAAAATCACAAGATCTATAAAGATAATCACAAAACAAATTCGAAATCAAAGATGTTCATCATCAAAATACACATACTACTCTCATCATGCAAGACTAGAGAGTTTTAGTTCATGGTTGAGGGAAAATAACACAAAACTGAAGAGATCTTACTAAACATTTCGAAAGAAATGTGAATCTTCCCTTCTCCAGTGACGTAGAAGTGTTTCCTTCAGCCCGAATGCCAGATCTGGACTGGTTTCTCCCTTGGCAAAATTTCTTCTCAGGTTTTTCTCTCCTTCTCCAATGGCCGAAAAATGATAGATGATCATTCAAATGGCCGAAAATCCCCTTTTGAAACTGCCCTCTCTCTCCTGTACGTGGGCCCCACTTGTTGGCATAATTAATTGCTGAATGGATGCCATAAAACTAGATTGCAACCGTTGAAAACGTGATAAATTCGGGTTTAAATTTCTGTAACCGTCAGATATGTTATGAATATGTTGCAACATTTTTCTGGCTGCAATTCTGCACAATTTGACCTGCCAGATTTGTTGAGAACATGTTGCAATATTTTTCCCAGATTTTTCACAATACTTAGCCTTCAATCCTTGACTTCAATTCTCTCTGAATCCTATCATAAAAAGA
The DNA here is from genome assembly GCA_033032865.1 of Dactylorhiza incarnata. Lineage (NCBI taxonomy): Eukaryota > Viridiplantae > Streptophyta > Magnoliopsida > Asparagales > Orchidaceae > Dactylorhiza > Dactylorhiza incarnata. The sequence continues at coordinate 764,829 of JAWHQI010000358.1, read as the reverse complement.
TATAGAAATGAGAATAACAACCATTTTGACTTCAAATCATGAGACAATTGAATTTTTATCTCCTTTTCATATATAAATATCATATAACAAGGCTAAAATGATAAAAATAGGGATGAAGATAACTTCTTTTTGCGAAGTTATCAATGACACACCTAATCTAGAAAATCAGTATAATGCTCTCCTAGTAGATCTTGAAAAGAGCAAGAAATTGATTGAGTCTCAGGCTGAGGAAATCAGAATCCTTAAGCCTTTCGAATCTCAGGTAAATGAAACGACCAAAGAGGTAATTAGCTTATTCAATGAACTCATTTTACTTCGAATGAAATCTGAGGCTCAAGAAAGAACCATCAGATCTTTAGAGAAGAAGCTTTATATGGAAAGAAAGCCAGTGGCTAAATTCTCTAAACCTGGATCAATTAATTCTGAGACTAGAGGAAAGAGCACAGCTAAAGCTAGGCCTCACACCACCTTTCAAAAGGTGCGAACTCCCTCTAACAGGTATGATCAGGACAACATCCGTGATCACTGGAAGACTGGAAGTTGTTATGGCAGGGAAAATACTCCTAACTATAGTAAAAGAAAGGGGATGGTGGTGAGTACTCGGAATGCTCCCCATAAAGAAATCCAAATGGCCCAACCTGGACCATTTGTGTTCAATGCACCAGCCCCTACATTCAAGGGTAAGGAAGCATCATCCTCCAAATCTTTTCCAGCAAGGAAGCAAACTGGGTGCAACACCATAGCCAACCCTCACTCGAATATATCTGATGCCATCAACACCATAAGAGCTTCCAAGCTTTCATCTGTTGCTGTCAAACAGATAAACCCAAGTGAAAATGGATATGCTCTTGTAACCAATCAGCCACTTGCTATGAAAAATAGAAAGAATGCTCATGCCTTCTCAACTGAAATCAAGCATTCTGATGCCACTTGCAAATCAAAAAGGGAGGCTCGGAAGAGAAGGTACAACATCCATGAATGTTGGTGTTGTGGTAAAGTGGGACACTTTGCCATCGACTGTTGGCACAACCCTTGTGGGTCTAATGCAAAGAAGAGCTTTTCTACTGGAATTGCAGTTAGTAGAAATATTTATTGTTATGCTAACCGGAACCTAGGACCCAAATCGGTTTGGGTTCCTAAGGGAAATTAATCTGTGTTTGCAGGTATGTCCAAAGGCCAACCAAAACTCTAATCAGGCATTTGGACAAGTGGATGTTCATGGTACATGACCAGAACATAGAAGAAATATAGTATGGTTGCTGAAAAGCTTAGGAAATCAGTCCAGGCACTGAAACTCTAAGGGGGAAATAAGACTAAGGGGGAGAAAAGATTGAGGGGGAGCTGATTCTACATATACTCCCAAATGTGTACTCCTATGCAGTTGCTGAGGGGGAGCTTTGAGCTCTCATGCTTTTTCTTCCCTATCTGAAGTAGTCAGAAAGGGGGAGAGAAGTTGAATTTGCAAGAGAATTTGAAGTTGGGAGGAATTGGCAAAGTTGAAAGAGAAAGTTGAAAGGGAGAGAAAGTTGAAAAAGTTAAGTTTTTAACTCTCCTTAACTATTTGATATATATTTATTTAAGTGCAATTCAACTCAGTACATAGGTTCTGACTTCTTCAAATAGGGGGAGATTGTTGGGCATTGTAGCTACAATTACCTTGATTTGAAGAAGTGTTCCTGTGAACTAAGTTGAATTGAGATGTATTTGATGTTGTTCTCTAGTTATGTGTTTGCAGGTCTTAATGCTAAGTGCACACCAAAGTCAGGTTGCAATGGATCACCAAACACAGTTCTAAATAGTGTAATCCCTCATTGTGTAGAACAAAGTGTTGGTCCATGTGTAATCTCTCTTTTGGGGTGTACTTCATATACTCATAACTGAAGGTTTTCAAGCTTGAGGAGTGGAGCAGGTTTTCAGGAAAAGAAAAGATATTTTTGCTGAGTCAATTCGTCGAGATGTCACGTGAACTCCCGACGAATCTCGACGAATCCAGACAGAAGCCAAATTTCCAGTCTGAAGAAGAAATTTCTCTGGCTAAGTCAATTCGTCGATATGTCACGTGAACTCCCGACGAATCTCGACGAATCCAGACAGAAGCCAAATTTCCAGTCTGAAGAAGATATTTCTCTGGCTAAGTCAATTCGTCGAGATGTCACGTGAACTCCCAACGAATCTCGACGAATCCAGACAGAAGTCAAAAAGACAGTCGTGTGAAGAAATATCTGCAGCTAAGTCCATTCGTCGAATGTTCACTTGAAGTCTCGACGAATGACGGACAGACGGATTTCAAATTTCAGTTTCGTTTTCCAAAATTAGGGTTGGCCGACATGTACAGTACACGTGGCGACCCCTCCTTGTCTGTCGCCCGAGCCGTTGGATATTTCCCTATAAATAGTCTTCTATTTTAGGGCAAATAGAAGAGAGAGATCTCGATTGTTAAAAGAAAAAGAAGAAGCCAGCCGTCTTCTTCCTCGCGTGCTGGAGAAGTTTTCTGAGATCTAACTTATGCGTCTCTCAAGTTTCATTCTTCAGTGGTGCTAAAGATTTCTCAGATAAGAAGGCCTTTGATCAAGTTGTTGCTCTCAATATTGAAGATCTTTTCGATTTAATCAAAGGGCCTACTCAGATCAGGTTTGCCGATTCTTCATTCTTCCTAATCCTTGAAGATCCAAGCTTCCACTCTAAAGGAAGAAGAAGACTCAGTCTCTCCAGATCTGAAGTTAATCTCTATTGAGATTCAAGAGAAGTTTCATTTTAATCCTTATTTAATTTCTGTAGGAGTTGTTTACTCCGAGTTATTTCTGTAGGAGTTGTTTACTCCGAGTTATTTTGTAGGAGTTCTTTACTCCGAGTTGTAGGAGTTGTTTACTCCGAGTTGTAGGAAGTTTATCTTCCGAGTTGTAGGAGTGTCGTCTCCGAGCTTGTAGGAGCCGTTGTCTCCGAGTGTAGGATTTGTTGATAAATCCGAGTTTTGGTGAAGTTGCCGACGCTAGCCCGAAGTGCTAGATAGGCGGAGCGGGAGAGAGGAGTACCCACCCTTGGGGAACCTCTATAAATCTTGTGTCTCTGTGCTGTGATTTTTTTTGTGTTTGTGCAAAATTCTTTATTCCGCAATCGCAGTAGAGATCACCTATTCACCCCCCTCTAAGTGATTTAGGCCGCAACTAGATACTTTCAGGCGGTATGCTCTTCGTCCGCCGGGTTCATCCGTATCTGGTTGTAACCTGAGTAAGCGTCCATGAAGCTAAGTAGCTCGTGGCCGGCTGTCGCGTCGACGAGTTGGTCGATCCTTGGGAGGGGGAAGCTGTCTTTTGGGCATGCCTGGTTCAGGTTGCTATAGTCGACGCACATTCGCCACTTTCCCGAGGCCTTCCTTACCATGACTACGTTAGCCAGCCACGTGGGGTATTCTGCTTCTCGTATGAATCCTGCTTCCAGAAGTTTGGCTACCTCCTCCTCGATCGCCTTCAACCGTTCGGGGGCAAAGTTTCTCTTCTTTTGAATCACAGGTCGGCAGGCGGGGTTGATGTTTAAAGAGTGGTAGATGACATTTGGGTCTACTCCTGGCATGTCTTCCGGGCTCCAGGCGAAGATGTCCCCGTTTCTTTGTAAGAAGGCCGTAAGCTCCTCTCGTTCTTCTTTCGATAAAAGTGACCCGACTTGAATAGTTCGAGCCGGGTCTTGCCGGGAGAGTGGTACTTCTATTAGCCCCTCAACAGGTGCTCCGCGCTGTAAAGTAGCCTCGTCCCGGAGGTCGAAGTTATTGATGTTCAGAGCGGTCGCCTTTACCGGCTGAGCTTGCTTTAAGTAACAGGTTCGGGCTGCCTCTTGATCTCCTCTTACGATCCCTATGCCGGCGGCAGTTGGGAACTTCATAGCCAGATGCGGAATGGATGAGACTGCTCCGAAGATTGATTGGAGCGGCCTCCTGAAGATGGCATTATAGGCGGAGGTAGACTCCACCACCACGAATTGGATGCTATATGTGGACTGCCTTGGAAACTCGCCTAACGTGACGGGGAGGGTGATCATCCCTAGTACCGGGACAGGTCTGTTGTCAAAGCCGTAGACGGGCCCGGCCGCAGGGCTGAGATGATCTTTTGTGAGCTTCATATTTTGCAGAGTGGAGAGGAACAGAACGTCCACTGAGCTTCCATTGTCGACCAGTATTCTCTTCACCTTGAAGCAAGGATCTCCTATCCCTGCACTTATTATGAGCGGATCCTGGTGTGGGAGCCGTAATCCCTGCAGATCTTCTTCTCCGAAAGCGATCGTGACGTCCTGCTTGAGCTTCTTGTCTTCGTGGTCCCTCCCAGACTGGGCAATTGAGAGGATTTGTGACGCTGAGACGGAGGGTCCGGCGATCGTCTCGATCTCTCCTACAATCGGTCTTCCTCCTCCCGCGCCTCGGGGAGCGGGAGGCTGCTCCCTTGCCTCCCTAGGCTGCTGGTGCTGATTAGGGATCTGGCCTTGCAACAATCTGCCCAGGAGTCCCTGGCGGACGAGGCGCTCGATCTCGTCTTTAAGTCTGGTGCATTCCTCGGTGGTATGCCCGGTCCCTCGATGGAATTCGCAGTACTTGGATTGGTCACCCCTTGGATTTGGGGGTTGCGCCTGGGGCATGCGGAGCTCTGGGTTGTTCTGGATGACGTAGAGTACATTCGTTCTAGTGGTGTTCAATGGGGTATAGATTCAGGGTGGCAACGGTTCCTGGTCCCTTTGGGGATTACGACGGCGTTCGCCACCGCAGCGCTCTTCGCCGTGCCGCTCCTCTCGCTCGCGGGGGGCTTGATCGGATCCTCTCTTCCTCCCTTGATTACCTTCAAACTGCCGGCGATGGGCCTCGATGGCCTCGTCCGCGGCTATCTGAGCCTCAACTCGGCGAACGAGGTCGGGGTAACTTGGCACGGTTTCTCTCATGAGAGCTGAGTAGAAGCCGCTTGGGCGGAGTCCTCCAAGAAAGACTCCCCGCAGGAGCTCAGGGTCCACCCCTGGGATTTGACGAGCCTCCGTAGTGAAGCGTCTGAAGAAATCTTTGAGCGTTTCACCGTCATTTTGGCGGATCCCTGAGAGGTGGGAGGGATCTCGGACAATTCTGCGGTTGGCGATGAATTGGTCCGCGAACTGCTGTGCCAGCTCCGTGAAGTTGCTGACGGCCCCATTCGGTAGGGAGTGGAACCAAGTGCGTGCTTGTCCCTTCAAGGTTGCCGGGAATACTTGACAGAGGAGCTGATCAGGGGCGCTATAAATCCTCATGACGGTGGTGAAGTGATTGACATGCTCTAACGGATCATCCGTTCCGTCAAATGTCTCGATGCTGGGGAGCTTGAAGCCGTTTGGGATTGGATGGGCCAGGACTTGCGGTGACAGTGGGGAGCCGTGGTGCGCGGGACGACGGGCGAGAACTGCGCGTCGCCCTGCTCGGACGTACTCCTCTTCTATCATGTCGCGTATTTCTTCTCGCGTGGGTCTTCCCGTTGCTTGACCAGGGGCATCTCTTCTCGGGCGATTGCAATGGTGGTCAGCTTCTGGGCCCCTAGCTGGCGGGGCGAGGTGAGCGGAGCTTGCTGCGTTGGAGAATCCTTCCGAGGCTTCGCCCTCCCGAACGACCTCTTCGTTTGGGGCGTGATTCGGAACTGGGGATGGCGGTGCGTTCGGGGCCGGCGGTTGGATCGGGACTTGAGGTACCCCGAGATTCCTTATGAGAGCCAACATCTCGGCTTGGTGTTCTTCAATTTGCTGCATGCGTACTTCCAGCCCAGCTACGGGAGCAGGTACCGCCTCCTCCCCGGGAGGTGTATTGATAAGCGAGTGGGAGGGGGTTGGATCGACGCGCCCCTCCGGTACTGATCCTTCAGTAGTGCGAGCACTCTTTCTTGCCATTATTGTTGGCCCTCAGAGAGTTTCGGGAACTTTTCCCACAGACGGCGCCAAACTGTTGCGGGTCGCTTAGGGCTCTTGGTAGACCGGTTCAACTGAACCGCCTTAGCTCGGGAGCAATCTAAGCGCGCAAACAGTCAATTTGAGATTGTTGAGTACACTGGGACTTTTTTAGCGTGGAAACCCGGAAAGGGTGAAAAACCACGTGGTCGGAGCTGTGCCGACCAAATTTCACTATCTCTTGAGAGGTTACAACTGGATGCTAAGAGATCGAATGCGACAGGTCGCTACTCGTTACAATAGTAGAGAGAAAGAGGGAGAGCACTCCGAGGGTGACAGGCCACCTCTCGGAAAAACTAAGTAATTTTCCTACGAGTACAGCAGTGAACCAAAGTGAGAAGGCCGTGCCTGCTTTCCAGAGGACAGAAGTGAGACAGCCTTGTCTGCTTTCGAGAGGACATAAGTGAGACTGTCCTGCCCGCTTTCCTGAGAACGAAAGCGAGAGCCTTGTCCGCTTTCGAGAACGAAAGCGGGAGCCTTGTCCGCTTTCTTGGGAACGAAAGCGAGAACCTTGTCCGCTTTCGCGAATAAGGATTTCTCTAAGTCCTCGAAGATGATCTTCAAGCGCCGAAGGAGAAATCCGTGGAAATCTTCAAGGAGCTCTCTCTCGTCTCAAAGTCCGGATCCTTTAAATGAAGCCTTGGGGGCCTTTTTATAGCTTTTGCCGGGGGTAGCCCAGTAATTTTGCCGTCGTAACCACCATAACCACCTTGCCTGACGAGTCATATTTCTCGATTTGGGGCACTCGGATCACCATTTTTCATAAATGACCGTCTTGCCCTTTGAGGAAAGGCGACAAACTGTTCCTGAAAAGTGAGAAACTGAAAAGACAAAAAGTGAGCGAGGCGAGGCGCAAAAGTGAGCAGGGCCAAAAAGCGAGCGAGGTGAGGCGAAAAAGTGAGCGAAGCCGAGAAAAGCGGACTTCGGCCCTTTCCGACGCGGGGATGCGGTTTCGGCTACGTCCTCCGCAGAGGGGGACCGGGCCGCACCTTGCACGGGAGGGTGCGGTTTGGCCGCACCCTTCTACGGCCGCACCCCCTATGGGGGGTGCGGTTTGGCCGCGCCCCCCATGGGGGGGTGCGGTTTGGCCGCGCCCCCCATGGGGGGGTGCGGTTTGGCCGCGCCCCCCATGGGGGGGGGGGGGTGCAGTTGGGCCGCACCACCCAGGGGGGGGGGGTGCGGTTGGGCCGCACCCCCCAAGGGGGGTGCGGTTGGGCCGCACCCCCCAATGGGGGGGTGCGGTTTGGCCGCACCCCCCTATGGGGGGCGCGGTTGGGCCGCACCCCCCATGGGGGGGTGCGGCTTGGCCGACCCTCCTATGGGGGAGGGTGCGGCTTGGCCGACCCGCGCGCACCCCATGCGGGTGAGGTGCGGGCTAGCCGCCCCCCACTTAGTGGGGCGCGGGCTAACCGCACCCCGGCAGTGGGGTGCGGTTTTGTGCTTACCTGGCGCTGTTTCTAGCGCGTCGTTCTTGCGCGGTGGGTCCTCCACTTCCGCGATCTGGGGTTCGACTGGTTCCCCCTCCTCTCTTTAGCGGGGTTATCTAGACGCACCCCAAGGCCTTTACGGGTACGCAACACCTATAATTTGGAGTTGGCTTGCGAGGATTAATGAAGACTGATGTTAATGACTGAATTTGATTGAGGTTGGATGGTTATAGTGGCTGTTTGGATTGTGGGAAAATTGATAGATATAGTTCTGATATGGTGTTCATAAAATATTCAAGGGAAATGAGTTGTGGTTGGAATTAGTGATAGTCATGGTTGATGATTGGCTGGAAATGATAGAAGTTTTATGGGTTGAGTTTTAGATGACATGGAATATATTTTCATTTCGTAGATTTTATTTAGGGCAAATGACGAGAAGTTTGATTTCGTTTAATAACAGATATCATTACTGAACAGATGATGGTAAATGCGACATATGACGAGAATTTCAAGAACGACAAAAAGAAGAGAAAAGTAATGTGAGTACTTATTTCTTTACTTATGCATAGCTTTGAATTATTTTGAATATACACGTGATTAGATTCTTTTACTGAAAGCATTGTAGTGATTGTGCATGAACATGAAATTGAAATCGCTCACATTTATGAATCACGGATTAATATGGGAATTTATAGAAGATATTGAATCAGAAATAACACGAAGTAAGCGACGAAGTAAATTCTGAGATAATGTTTGTATATACGAAGATTGAATACGAATATTGACATTATGTACGTGAATAAGAACAACAAGAAAAGATAAAGTTGAATAAAAGATAATATGCATCGATGCATCAGAAATGATAAGGGTTAACCCAGTCCGTAGGGGGGGTGAATACCCTATGGAAGAGGTCGTTGAAGGCCAGAGGCCGTTGAAGGCCAAGAGGTCGTTGAAGACCAAGAAGGGATAATCGACAGCAACCCTTATGATTTCTGAATTTAATAAAGATAAAGATAAACGAGAAATCTAATTTAGCAATTGATTATGAGAAATCTGATTGATGATGGAAAATGAATTGAATGAACTACAGTTGAAAGAATTTAAATTCGACGATAAAAGAAATGAAACGAATACGAACGAACGAAGACATGAATTTAAACATGAACGAAGAATGAATATGCACTTGAATATGAATGAAGAATGAAAGAATATGAACTGAAATGAGTAAGAAGAAAATAGTCGATGAAACGAACGCGAAAGAACATAAGAATAGATAAGTTGTTGCAAAGAACTTGATGAACCTAACGAATAAATACATATTAATACTGATGTTTCTTTCGATACTGTAATGTAAAATTTATGCATATTGATACTGATGTTTCTTGGTTGCATATACCGCAGTTAAAGAAGTATGTTATTCACTTAGTCATATTCGTTATGACTAAGCCCGTTGACTTCATTTTTTTTATGAAGATGCGCGGTTCCTGAAGACTCTTAAGAAATCAAAGTGGTTCAGAGAGGAAAAAAAAACTAAAGATTAAGCTAAGGTATGAGTTTTTATTATGTGTTTTATTCTGTATTCACTATACTTACTTCTAGAACATCCTGACATGAATGATATGAAAATAAGTTTTGATACAGTTTCATGTGGGGTCTGAATAGGGGCCTCACAGGTGTGAGGTCTTTACTGATCCAGGTAGTTGCATTGAGGTTTGCAGCGACAAGAGATGGTTCCGCTTTGAAGAGAATAGTGATTACCGCTACGAGAATACCCTCTACGGGTATGTTCGGAACCGTTGGGAGTTGTCCGAGCTTGGGAGGGATCTTCCTGGCTGCTGTCGTCGGTAGACGGGTAGGGAGAATGATTTCTTGCCCATTTTTGGCTTTCCAGATCGAGAAGGGTTGGTGCAAGCCCTATATTTGTGCTGCTAGCTGCGTGAAGGAGAGTAGGTTACTCTCGGTAGGGCTCTCCTGGGATGTTGAGTGTGCAGTTGTTGTTCCTTTGGTTCGTGGCAAGAAGAGGAAGATTGTTTTTAAAAACAGAAGTGCTGCTTTGGGCCCCGCTTCTCTTGCACCGAGGAGTCAAGATCACGAGGCTGGTCCTAGCAACCGCAGGGTGGAAGTGATTCCGGTTGATCTTGAGATTGAGATCCTAACATCTCATGTTGTCGGTCAGGTCCCGCAGGAGGACTTGTCGTCGCTTTCCCCTTTGACGACGGCGAAGCGGGTCTCTTCTTCTCTTCAGGCGATGACTTCAGCGGTAAGTGCGTCTGTCTTTACTCTGGTCTGTTACTTCATAACTCATTGTTTTAGCCATTTTCTATGTGGTGGTCGGGGGAATGACTCCGAAGTTGTCGGTGAAGAGCGTATGTCTTCAAACCGTTGGTGACTGCGATAGGGACAGACCCTTGCGGTTGGAGGGGGGAATTCGCCCCAGAGTTGATGGTGAAGAGCGTGGGTCCTCAAACCGTTGGTGACCGCGAGAGGGACATGCCCTTACGGTTAGAGGGTGGAACTGGCCCCAGAATTGGTGGTGAAGAGCGTTCGTCTTCAAACCGTTGGTGACCGTGAGAGGGACAAACCCTTACGGTTAAAGGGGTGAACTAGCCTCAGAGTTTTCGGTGAAGAGCGTTAGTATTCAAACCGTTGGTGACCGCGAGAGCGACAGGCCCTTACGGTTAGAGGGGGAACTGGCCCCAGAGTGTTCCTGCGGTGATAGAGTTAAGAGCAAACAAAATAAGACATATTGAATTGAAGTAAATACTAGTACATGTGTAACATCCGTAATTTATTACGAAAATATATTTTGATTGCAGGGTCCGCTGCGAGTGTTTTTGACCGAGCAAATATCTTGTAGAGGTACGACACTGTTTTGGCTAATTATCGCGTTCTAATGAATAAATAAGTTGTGGCCACTATAATATTTTCAACGCGATTTAGAATACATGCGGCCACTATAATATTATCACGCTATTTTGTACCATACGTACATGTAACCATGTATCCCCTTTACACGTACAAAAAATACTAACCACTAGAATAAGTATACGAGACAATGCTTTAGCGTGAAATACGGCTTATGATATCCAGATGAATAAATATGAAATCCAACAATTAATGAAAAACAGTTAGGAGGCACGATCGAGACGTTCTCTCGTGATAGATAGAGGCACACTATCTTACTCATAGGGCATAGTATACCCTATGAGCCTCAAGTGTAGGGAGACCATTCTCCATTTAAAAGATTAGTAGATGCGAGTCTGTGTTCGTGAGACACTAGAACCCCTGTGTTCGTTAGTTGGGACTCGGGTCGTTAGAATGCGCATAAGAAGCTACTCCACTTGGAGACTCGCCTACAGGCCTCCAAGACCGGCGAGCAGTCTTCTATGGGTGAAGTTCCTGCATGGGCGAGTCGTCCACCTCCTGCTCGGGTGCCGACAACTAAGAAGGCGAAAACGGTTCGCCGAACCGGGGACGAGTCAGCGCCACCGGAATCTCCCCCAGATAACCGCTCCCCGAGAAGGTAGGAATCATAACTATCCAAGATCATAAATTAATCTCTCTGAATCTCGCTTGATCGCAGGATCACGCCACAACAATGGCAGTGGCGAGCCTGAAGCTGGGTCTCGCCACGTTCCGCCAGCCAGCACAGACCCCGCTGGCAAGAAGGCAGCAGGTACGCCGTGATTCTCGCCCGCTCGCACATTTTTGTTGACTAATGGCTCCTGGTTTCTTACTCTTCGTAGTCTCGCCCCAGAAGACCCCGTGTAAGACCCCATTTTTTTTTATTTTTTTGCAAAAACCACCGGGTCTTAGGCTCAGAACCGTCGTTTTGCGGTGACACCTTCACTCGGAAAGGTCGCCACCACAAAACGCCGATTCTGCCGGCCAACTCGATCACAAGAAAAGTTCATAAACGAGAAGACAAGTCCACAGAATCACATGAATTAAAACCATAAAGGTAAATGTCCACAAATAATAACTGAATAAAAGATATAGGGGTTACAATAATAAAAGGGCTCTTGCCCTATACATCATTTCCTCACTACAAGATCACTCGCGGAAGATGACTCCTAGGTAAAACTAAAGCTAATCATCACCGACACTGAAACCGGAGTACCCAGACTAGTCTGACCCATCCCTGCAGACTCCGTGCTCCACTGGTGTTGCAACACTGGATGCTTCTTCTCTTTTGGCCTGCGATTGCTGCCTCGCAGTCCACATCTACGTCTTCGCCATCGGCCTCCTGATCGCTGTGCTGGAGGGGTTCCACCCATCATGGGGCATCTGACTCGAGTATGTCCCGGCTGGTGACAATGGTAGCATGGCCGCGGGGTCCACCATGTCGGATCCTGCTGCACCTGTTTCCCTGATGTTGCCGCGTCTCCTTGAAACCCTAAAATGATATGGTCCACCGATCGTCAGTCAAACATGACTCAGCCAATTCCCCACCCCTCCCCCAATAGCTCCTAGGCACCGGATGGGGAGGAGGAAGCGGAGGACAAACAAGGGGTAAATACAAGAGCAGATGACGGCGGATCTACAACTAAACAGGTGTTTATATATATGAAGCAGTAAGTAAGCATAGTAAAGAGCATGTAAAGAATAGTAAGCAGTATATATAATGGCAAGCGAAGTAATATAAAAGTAACCATTGATTTATAGGAATGCACATACAAACCTATAGACCAAGGGGTCGTTTAGCAGGGCCTACCGTATAAGAAGTCCCATAACCGACTTATACGTTAGGGGTAGGTTGAATGCAATGATTATGCTATGACATGCAAAGTATGCTGTTATGCTATGTTCATATAAGTGCAACTCACTCACTACGACTCTATGCGCATAGACCTTTAGTTCCCCTTTTTTGGAGCGAGCTAGACTCCCAGGATACTCCCGTAGTGGCAAACGGAAGCGGTGGGTTGGGCCTCGCCCACCTATAGGTTGGTATTCACACTACCTAACCTAGACCTATCGTACGCCTCCACAAAACCCGCAGAGCGTCTGCGTACTCTTGCTGACTGGACCGCCAGACTTTCAAGGCTAAGTGTAAAACCACACTTGCCGAGTCAACGTATTGACGTCGGTGTGAACGATCGTCCAATACCGAAGACCCACCACCTTCATTGCACATGCAACATGTTCCACTTCCTATCTCCGAGCCATAAGCTCCCCGGCTAACCTGCCCGCCATCAAACACCACTGAGTCACAAGCTCACCGGTCTTAGCAATCCGCTCTTACAACCACCGAGCCTTCCACTCGTAACACCAAACCAATTAAACTCCCAAAACCACGGAGTGAGGGTGAGTATGTTATTAGTTAATTTTGTACAACATCTTACTCCTATACTTTTAGGGTTAATCTTGGTCTTCCCGAGGGTTACCCTGTGAGGGGCTCGCTACGGTACTAGGAACTACCATGGGATGACACCCCAAAGTTCCCATTCCCAAGACACTTAACAATGTTGGTATCTACCCGTAAGAAAACCCCCTTAATACTACTACCTGAATTAAACCTAAGGGCTTTGAGACACTAAAGGGAAAAGACGATCTTTCGTCAATCCAAAGGCGACCTATCCCAAGGGTGGCACCCCATCATCCTAGGCCTCACCAAACCCTAAATACCTCCAGGGGTCCTCTCATAGCCATATAATAACCATTAGACCCTCACATCTCCAATCATTATAATCCAACTTGGCCTATAACCCCAAAACTGTCATTTTGCTAAACGCAGACCAACCTTAACGTTTTGATGCTCATGAAAGGAGGTACATTAAATAATCATCTCTATGACCCAATATTTTTACTGGGGGTCCATGCCACTTATTTAAGATCAATTCCAGAGTTTCATAATTTTCCCAACGTTATTAATATTTAAAACCAATTTTCCAAAATACGACTTCCTAAGGTTTGAACTACGAGTGCACTTTTCTGACTTCCAATGCCTACCCAACTTTTTACATAAATCAAGGGTACCTAATAATCAGTAGACATGAATTTGTAGGGAATTCCAGCAAGATCTACTATTATTAGAAATTCTAAAACCCATTTATTTCCAATAAACTCCAAAGGAGGTACCCTCATATGAACTCCAAACCTTATGCAACTTCATACAGAGGTGAACCATACTAAAATATTCAGGTCTACAAAGTTTGACCACATACCACAGAGGTTACATTTGTAATTTCCACAAAGGATATATTTGCAATTAATTCCAAATTGAACTAGAGGTACCAAAAATATCAATCCATAATTATGAGAAAAATACTGTGGGTACATATTGGTATGAAAAGACATCCAGCAAAGTTTCATGCAATTACAGAAAACTACCACCCTAAAATCAATCATTCCAAAAATTGCCAACAATATGAATAATTACAATTTGGACCTCCAAATGTTTTCCAATGGTTCTAATAGAATCTCCATGAATTTATAACATCAAAAATAAGTTGGTGACAAAAGATGATTAATCACTAGGTATTATTTCTCCCTAAATCCCAAGAACCTAAACATTTACAAATCTACCCAAGGATTTAATACCTAGGTTTGACAACTCCAAACCTCTTCAAATTCACAGGGGAGGCTCCTCTGGTCACTATGACCTACCCTACAAAACTTTAGATCAAGCCATAAAGGTTTGACCCTACTTCCTTCATTGACCTCTAATTGCACCCCTTTAGGGTTTAACCTAGGGTTAGGGTCAAAACTTCCCCAAATCCACCCAAACTCCTTGTGAGGGTGTTAAAACACTCATAGAACTCAGAGGAGTCCATTGCACACCTCTCCAAGGACAAACACTCATATGTCCTTCACAACCCCAAATTCCACTCCATAGGGATCAACCCTATGGCCTTGACTCTTGAGCAAATCAACTCCAATGCTCACCAATCTTCCTCATGGGGTCTCAAATTGATCTCACTGACCTTCCCAAGAAGACTCAAGTCTCTATGGGCCCATTTGGCCAATGGATCTTTACTTGGCTAAATGCACCCAAAGGTGCTCCTACTCCATGTCCTAGGGCAAACCAACTCCCCATGAGCCCAAAACTCTCTTAGAGGTGATTTGGGTGATATTAGGGCAGTGGCCAAAGTCCCACTCCAATTGGAGGTGGCTGACCATGAAAAGCCCTAAATGTCCCCTAAGCATAATTTTCCCCTTAAGGGGCAAATCTTTGGCCTAAAGATTACCTAATCAAATGAACTCCAAATGAGTTGAGATTTTAACCAGGGGTTTACCATGACCCTAATAACACCCCACCAAAATTTGGTGGAGATTGGAGGTCATTTGACCCTCCAAATAATTTATGTAAGGATTATTAAATTTCTACAAAAACTTTAGGAAAATATTCTCCAAAAATTCTCATTTTTGGATATGTTATGACCCTAGACATGACTCACTACTAGTCCAAATTTCAAGTCATTTGGACTAGTGGTTTGGTGTGGGCATCCATTCAAAGTTCAGTCAAACTTTGCACTAAAATGGGTGCTGACGTCAAACCAGGACTCCTAATTGGGTGAGGTCAATTTTGTATGGTTCTAGGGGTCAAGGCCTACAACTTTCATGTTGGGCACTTTTTCTGTAAAGGGCATCTAGTATTTTTAGCATTTAAAATTAGATTCAGCCTTTAAAAACCCTATTAATAAGAGGATTAATAATAAATATTATATTAAATAAAACGATAAAGCGCTGATCCGACGGCTGCTGGCCATCGTCCCCGATAGCCTACGGCTGCGATTTCGCGCGCCTGAGCGATATGATCTTCGATTTCCCCGGCCACCTGAGCGCCGCCCCGGCCAATCAACGCCACCACCACCTCCGTTGAGGTGGTGGCCGGCGACGAGCGGTGCTTGATTGGCCGGAGGTGGCCGGAATGGTGGATTCTGGGTGGAAGCCTGTCACAACCCGCATTTTCCCAACATTTAAAATGCTATCAGAGTAGGGAAAGCTACGCATTGTGATGCCACGTCACGTAGGGGACGCCTACTGACGTTAAGCCAAATCATCCTTCTTCGCAGTCAAGCAAATATTATTATTAACTCAAAGAGGTTTAAATATAATTTATGCAAAAAGATTAACAAGCCGCGTCCCTCGGCTAGGTGGGTCAACTAGTCCACGCTTTTAAAATATAGTTTTACGCAGCGGAAAAATACTTGATTTAATTACTTAGTGGCCTAAGTGAACATGAAGACCTAGTGAGGTGCACCATGCAAGATCGAATGTGTGTATTTACTTTATATAAAAGTAGATTTATCACGCGCAAAAAGTAGTGAGATTACCATTTCAAAACATGATATGCAATGCTACAATTACCTTAGCATATCTAAGCAAGGAGCTATAAAGCCAACCCGCATCTAATCATTCCAGAACAAGTGTTCGAAGTAAACAACAAGTAACATCAGTTGTGAAACAAAAGTCTATCCAAACGGCACCACGGGCGCCAACACCTAACACGAACCCATGGGCCGACAAGTCCACAGAAATATCCTACCTCAAGAGGGTCAGAAGGCGGCAGCTAAAGCAGCTCTGCACTAACACCTGCTACTGTCCAGAACCTGAGGCATTCAAAGAAAGAACACCTCAGAAGCAAGTTACAAGTGGTGCAGAAAACAAGAAAGTAAGCAAACCTCCGCGAGACCGGAGGGAGACAGAAGCTGCAAGGGTTAGTGACGACAACACTAGCCATAAATAATCATCAGAAAAAAAAGGAAATATGATAATCAACAGGAAAAAGGGAAACAACAGAAGTAACTGATATTCAGCAGAAAAACACCCACCAAACGAGGGTGTTAAAACAGACAAGGTCAAAACTCGTCATCAACAAGAATCATCAACATTCACATTATTATTTATGTTGCTCTTGTTCAGAATTATAGAGACTGATCAGCTCATCCAAAAGAAGAGCACCGCACCGGGGGCAAAAACCACACCGCGTACGGCCTCCCAATCAAAAGCTTAAAAGAGCACGGCACCGGGGGCAAAAACCACACCGCGTACGGCCTCCAACAGAATTCATATTTTCATGCAATTTCAAGGAAAAGGGGCGAGGCCCATCAGAACATAAGACAACATTTTCTTGGTTAACAAGATGAGCAAGATTATATTGAGTAAAAAAAATGAGTAAAAGTAAGGCAGATGATAAAATTCAGCATAAACCAAGTACTGGGAACAAAGGTGAGAACCACAACAACAAAAAAAAAGAAATAAAGGGGTTTTAGCAAAGAGAATGAGCAAGATCACCACTTGCCTTCAAATCACCGGAATCGTTCTCCGAACAACTCCTCGTCGTAGATCGGCCCAAAAGGAGGCACGACGAGGCGAGATCTACAGAAAAAAATGGCCAAAACAAAGGTTAGGGCCGAAAACCCTAACGAAAAAGTTTCACGAAACGGAAGGAAATTACCACGAGGACGAAGCTCTCATCGAGAGCTTTCCGAATCTATGCTCGGCTCGCGATTCCGACCACCGGAGCTCCGTCGGCGGCGTCCGGAAGATTCGAGAAATCGCCTCCCCCGTCGCTCGTTTTTCTCTCTGGTTCGGACAGAAAGAAGAAGTAGAAGAAACTGGGTTCGTTTTCTTTTAGGCAACATATCATATTATATTAATAATAATAATATCATTATTATTATTATTAATAGAAGGGGCTAAAGACGAACGGAAAGATTTGTCGAGCAGGGCATATTTGACGAACGGCCAGATTCATCGAACGGCGCTGCCTTATTTTATCATTCGTCGAACGACAAGGAGGGGGGGGGGGGGGGGGGGGGGGGGGGGTGATCGACAGATGAAGCAAATGAAATGCTTCGAACGGTGATCCACAAATGAAAATAATTAAAGCTGAATGCAAACCTTCGAACGGAGCTCTGCATGCATTCATATATATATATATATATATATATATATATATATATATAGGTCGACGAATGTGTTCTGAAGGGTGGTCGACGAATGTGCTGAATGAATGCATGTATATATATATACACGTAATTATTATAATAATAATAATAATATTATTATTATTATTTTATCACCAAAAAATTAAACGGAGGCCGAATCCAACGAAAATTTCGCCTAAGGTGAACGGGGACGCTACGAATCCAACGGCGAAGTCCGAATCAAAATCCGACGTGCTGTTTTCGAGATATAAATGGCGGGAGTTACGGCGAACTTTAAATATATACAAAAGTTCTAAAATGCGATGAGGCTCCAAAATGGCTCGGATCGCGACGAAACTTGACAGGTAAGTCTAAAATTAAATAATCTAATTTCCTAACGTAAAATTTTCCAATTCCGGGTCGTCGCAAAATTCGGTCGACTTGACCCAAACGGACGCGAAAACGCGCAAACGGCGACGCGCCGCTAACTCGACGTTAAAAGTAACGCCCCGACGTCATTAACACGCCATCACTGAATTAAACAAATACCGGAAAAATCAGGGGCGTTACAAAGCCCAAACCCGATCTACAGGTGGCTTGGCTGGCTCGATCCACGGCCTATTGGCCACGATTCGAGCCGCCGATGAGTTAGATCTACACCACTGAGGGAGGAGCAGAGAACCAGACCTGTGTGGGGGCCTGGTGGCGTGTGCTCCGGCGGTTGCCCATGGCCGTGGTGGAGCTTTTGGTGTCTTGCCGATCTAGCCTTCCTCTGCCCGATTTTCTCTGGGGGCTTGGGGGTTTCACTCCTCTCCGACCTCTGAAGGTAATGGGGGGTTCAATTGAAGGCAATGGTGGCTTTAACTACTAATGCCAT
This sequence comes from Dactylorhiza incarnata, assembly GCA_033032865.1. NCBI lineage: Eukaryota > Viridiplantae > Streptophyta > Magnoliopsida > Asparagales > Orchidaceae > Dactylorhiza > Dactylorhiza incarnata. The sequence continues at coordinate 746,713 of JAWHQI010000358.1, read as the reverse complement.
TAATGGCCTCTTTGAATTCCTCCAAGGCCGGCCCCCATTCATTCCCCCTGCCTTAATCACCCTTGGAAACTGCTGGAAACTCCTTGTAGTCGGCAGAGGAGATGAAAGTGAGTGTTAATGGGGGAGGCCAAGGGGTGAATCTTCTTAATGGCCATGAATACCACCTTCTCTCTCCATTAAACTTGGGTTTTTCTCTCTCCTACTCACCATGGCCGACTTTCCTCTCTCTACTGGGTTAATTATCAGTCTACTAGGCTGGTCAAGTGGTCAATTTGGGCTTAGCCCAAAGGGATTGGGCTAGATTCAAGAGATTTGACCTAATTTGGGCAAATTTGACTTTTGGTCCAATTGACCAATTGGGTGACCCTAGGATGGGGCTTTTGGGTCCATTGGGTTCCAAAATAAGTTTAGAAACTATTGGTGGGGTCAATTTGGTCATATGAGTCTTAGTTGACCCAATCCAAGCTGATTTGACCAAAACAGGCTAAATTGACTTTGGTCAAATTGAGCCCTAGGGTTGACCCAATCATGGGGCTTTTTGGTCCACTGGGTCCCCTATGACATGATAACCCTAAGGGTAGGGTCAATTTAACATGGTGATGGTCAATTTGGGTATTTAGTGAAGAATTGTCATTTTGACCTAACAAGGGCATTTTGGTCAATTTGCACCATTGGGGGTCCCATGATGGGGCTTTTAGGTCTACTAGGTCCCTTATGGTATTCTAGACCTAGATGAGTGATCAATTTGTCATGGAGGAGGTCAGTTGACTCTAATTAGGCTACCTTGATCAATTTAGGGTTAGGGTTGACTTTGGTCAATTTGGCCTCTTTGGTTGACCCCAATGGGTCCTTGGTGCCCTAAGGGGACCCCTAAAGGGTTAGGGATACTATGGTGGGGTTAAATGGTCAAGTTGAGGCCCTAAAGTTCAACCCTAAGCTTGGTCACTGGAAATTGCTATTTGCAGTCCAAGGCACTTTCAACCCTAATCTTGCCTAAGTTAACGGGATTTCTACACTACCAAGGCCTTGTCATGACCTTGTCATGACACATTCACCTGGGGGGTCTAGCTGTCTGGGGGATGTTACACCCCGCCTCATCGTGGTTCGCGACCTCTGTCGCCGATCCCTGGCACGACCATAAAGATGTCAGGGTTCAATCTGCTGGCGAGCGAGGACTCTGGCGGCTCAAGACCGCCAAAGATTCCCCTAATCAACAACACGGCGTACCCTCCTGGCTTAGGCAAATCTCTTTTGCCCCACTACGGCAACGTCTTTGAGGGTCGGCCCGGATCTTCTCGCCCTGGGCCTTCTCGCCCTCCCCCGGGTAAGGGTTTCTAGACCTTCGCGATATGCGAGGATTTCCCACACCTGCTAAAACGATCTATTCCCTCTCGCAGAGCACTCTGAGACCCCGCACACCGACTCTGACTTCGGGGACGAAGGGATGTCCCCCCTCACAGAGCAGATGGAGGACTTCTTGGGTGATCCGCGAGATCCCGAGGCGATAGCGACGAACAGCCGAATTATTTCAGAAGCAAGGTCGGATGTTGCTGGACCTCAACCTTCAAGCGAGACGAGATAGAGAGGCTGCCGAGGAGAGGCATGCCGCCCTGATGGATGAGCGCGCAAGACTCCGAGCCACACTGCCTCGTGATCATGACGAGACTGCCACGCCGCCGGAGGTGCATATTGCGAGGATGAGGGACTACGCCTACCTGGTGGATAAGGAGGGTCGGGCGGCCCAGGACTATTATAACTCCAAGGTACCTCCGCAGACAGGATCGCGAGGTGGCGGCAGGTGGAAATGGTTGCCCCATTAGTCTCGTGAACCCGCCTCCCTTCTGCGAACTCTTCCCGTTTATTATTGTTTCTTCTTGTGATGGACAATCCCGCGACTATTTGTTGCTTATATTTATGAATTCTCGCTTGGTAATAGTTATTAACAGTTATTTATGGGTTCTCGCTCGCGATTCTTATAGCTATGCCCTTTTCTTATTTTATTCTTGTCGTAAGCTATTCTGTTCTCGCCAAATATTTTGTCATGCTGGCTTCGCAAGAAGGTCTCGCCCGCATGTTATTTTTGAAAGCAACGTGTCCCTCGCACGCGATCAGGCGGTGACGTTTTGCTAACCGCACCCATCGGCGCTTGAACTTCTTCACACCTTTTTGGTTTTGCTATAAATAGAGTCTCATAATTGAGAGCCACCTACCGCATTCATCGTCAACCCTTCTTCTTCCCTTGCTCGGGAGATCTCGCCATCTCTCCCTCGTGCTACTTTCTTCTCTCGCAGGTTTTCGAGATGGTTTCTGATGCTGCCGAGGCCGAGGGTCGGCGGAAGTGCGCCTGGGCTTTCGCCGACCATTCTTTCTTCAACTGCAACCTGACCGAAGAAGAGTACTTCACTGCGATCGCCGACTTCTGATCCCCCCCCCCACACATTCTCAGCTCGACTTGAGGTGGAAGGCAACCCTTTCTCCATTTAACAACCCTCCTATGAGCCGAGCTCAACTGGAGGTGGAGAAAGCTCAACACCTTAGGTCGAATTGAACTTGACCTGAGGTGGAAGAAAAACTCAACACCTCTAGTCGAGCCGAGCTCGACCTGAGGTGGAAGGCGGGAACTCCACACCTACCAGGGAGCCGAGCTCACCTGGAGGGGGAGGGGACACCACACCTACCAGGAAGCCGAGCTCACCTGGAGGGGGGGGGGGGGGGGGACTCCACACCTATCAGGGAGCCGAGCTCATCTGGAGGGGGAGGGAACTCCACACCTACCAGGGAGCCGAGCTCACATGGAGGGGGAGGGAACTCCACACCTACCAGGGAGCCGAGCTCACCTGGAGGGGGAGGGAACTCCACACCTACCAGGGAGCCGAGCTCACCTGGAGGGGGAGGGAACTCCACACCTACCAGGGAGCCGAGCTCACCTGGAGGGGGAGGGAACTCCACACCTACCAGGGAGCCGAGCTCACCTGGAGGGGGAGGGAACTCCACACACCTACCAGGGAGCCGAGCTCACCAGGAGGGGGAGGGAACTCCAAACCTACCAGGGAGTCGAGCTCACCTGGAGGGGGAGGGAACTCCACACCTACCAGGGAGCCGAGCTCACCTGGAGGGGGAGGGAACTCCACACCTACCAGGGAGCCGAGCTCACCTGGAGGGGGAGGGAACTCCACACCTACCAGGGAGCCGAGCTCACCTGGAGGGGGAGGGAACTCCACACCTACTAGGGAGCCGAGCTCACCTGGAGGGGGAGGGAACTCCACACCTACCAGGGAGCCGAGCTCACCTGGAGGGGGAGGGAACTCCACACCTACCAGGGAGTCGAGCTCACCTGGAGGGGGGGGGACTCCACACCTACCAGGGAGCCGAGCTCACCTGGAGGGGGAGGGAACTCCACACCTACCAGGGAGCCGAGCTCACCTAGAGGGGGAGGGAACTCCACACCTACCAGGGAGCCGAGCTCACATGGAGGGGAGGGAACTCCACACCTACCAGGGAGCCAAGATCACCTGGAGGGGGAGGGAACTCCACACCTACCAAGGAGCCGAGCTCACCTGGAGGGGGAGGGAACTCCACACCTACCAGGGAGCCGAGCTCTCCTGGAGGGGGAGGGAATCAACAATTTCCCGAATTATCCGGGGGCGGAGAACCAGTCCACGTCCCAGGTGCTTACCCTCACCGAGGGACGGAGGGATTCAACCATCTTACCAAACCAATTGGGGGAGTAGAACTCGTCCACATCCTAGGTGCTTACCCTCACCGAGGTACGGAGGGATTCAGTCATCTTTCCAAACCAACTGGGGGAGGAGAACCAATCCACGTCCTAGGGGCTTAACTTGCCTGGAGGCAGAGGAATTCAACACCTTTTCGAACCAATTGGGGTGGAGTACCCGTCCACGTCCTAGGGGCTTAGCTTGCCTGAAGGCAGAGGAATCCAGCAACTTCCCAAACCAGTTGGGAGTGGAGTACCCGTCCACGTCCTAGGGGACTAACTTAACTGGAGGCAGAGGAACTCAACACTTTTCAAACCAACTGGAGGTGGAATACCCATCCACGTCCTAGGGGCCTAGCTTACCTGGAGGTAGAGGAGCTCATCATCTCTTCAAGTCACTTACTCAAGCAGCGAGTCGACCCGATGAGTCTCCCATCTGCCGGCATGACTGAGCCCGGAGAATGGTCTCCAGTCGGGGATTTTACCAATCAGTCAACCCGAAGAGTCTCTCATCTGCCGGCATGACTGAGCCCGGAGAATGGTCTCTAGTCAGGGATTTTACTAAATGGGGGTGGAGTACCCATCCACATCCTAGGTGCTTACCTTCACCTGGAGGCAGAGGAACCCAACACCTTCCCAAGCCACTCCGCATGTGGCGAGTCGACCCGATGAGTCTCCCATCTGCCGGCATGACTGAGCCCAGAGAATGGTCTCTAGTCGGGGATTTTACCAATCAGTCGACCCGATGAGTCTCCCATCTGTCGGCATGACTGAGCCTGGAGAATGGTCTCTAGTCGAGGATTTTACCAAATGAGGGCGGAGTACTCATCCACATCCTAGGTGCTTACCATCACCTGGAGGCAGAGGAACCCAACACCTTCCCAAGCCACTCCGCATGTGGCGAGTCGACCCAATGAGTCTCCCATCTGCCGGCATGACTGAGCCCAGAGAATGGTCTCTAGTCGGGGATTTTACTAATCAGTCGACCAGATGAGTCTCCCATCTGTCGGCATGACTAAGCCCAGAGAATGGTCTCTAGTCGGGTATTTTACCAAATGGGGGCGGAGTACCCATCCACATCCTAGGTGCTTACCTTCACCTGGAGGCAGAGGAACCCAACACCTTCCCAAGCCACTCCGCATGTGGCGAGTTGACCCGATGAGTCTCCCATCTGCCGGCATAACTGAGCCCAGAGAATGGTCTCTAGTCGGGGATTTTAACCAATCAGTCGACCCGATGAGTCTCCCATCTGTCGGCATGACTGAGCCCGGAGAATGGTCTCTAGTCGGGGATTTTACCAAATGGGGGCGGAGTACCCATCCACATCCTAGGTGCTTACCATCACCTGGAGGCAGAGGAACCCAACACCTTCCCAAGCCACTCCGCATGTGGCGAGTCGACCCAATGAGTCTCCCATCTGCCGGCATGACTGAGCCCGGAGAATGGTCTCTAGTCGGGGATTTTACCAATCAGTCGACCCGATGAGTCTCCCATCTGCTGGCGTGACTGAGCCCGTAGAATGGTCTCTAGTCGGGGATTTTACCAACTGGGGTCGGAGTACCCATCCACGTCCTAGGTGCTTACCTTCACCATGAGGCGGAGGAACCCAGCACATTCCCAGAGGCTTTACCTAAGGTTCTATCACTACCTACTTTTCATTCAACATGGGGAGGTTACATATCTATTACAATGCGCCTTCTTGCGCCTACTCAGCCACATGCATCTCGGACATCTCTTTTATCACCTCCTCCACTTTTTCTGCCTTCTCATTCCTTCTCTTTCTCCCGGTCCTTCCTGCTTCCCTGGTCAACCTGGAGGTGGAAGACTTGCCCCTGGAACCGATCTGCGTAGCTTCCCTGCGTCTCCCCGTGCTTTTGTTGAATCAAGAACAGGGACTCTGGTCCCTTCCTCCCCTTCTTCGAGGTGGAGAACCTCAACAAGAAACTCCGACGCAGGTCCTTGAAGTTGTAGATGGTACCTGATGGGAGCTAGTGGAACCAGTCTTTTGCCTCTTCCTTGAAAGTGCTGGCGAAGAGCCTGCATGCACTTGGAGGCGTCTGGCATCTGCCTGATCGATGCCATGTCTTCGAACAACTGTAGATGCTAGAGAGGGTCGTCCTTCCCTGCGTAGTAAGACATGGCAGGCTCGTCGAACCTGAGGGAGCTGAGATTATCAGCTCGCAGAAGGGATTTCCCCACCCTCCCTGGTGAGACGGGGGGTACTCTCCAAATCCCCTCACCGGGGCAGCTGGTCCTGGGCGAGTCGTTGAAGAGCACTCGCGCTTGGAAGCTCGAACCTTCCTCCGAGGCCGATTCCTTCCCTTCCTGACGTGATTGATCTGTCTTCCCTTCTTCCTCTTCCCCTGTCAATGGTGGCGACCTGTTGGGAGGAGGTGAGTTCCTTGGCTCTTCGCTTCCAGCCATGGGACTTGCTCAGAGCTTTCCGAACTAGCTGTTTCCACGCTCATCGCACCATAATGTTGAAACCAGAGAACTGGTCTTGACGTTCGAAAGGGAGACGCAGCTAACCCTTACTTGACATAAGCTAGACCCTTGACCAGTCACTAAGAACCGAAGAACCTAACCCTTAGAAAACTTTTAAGTCCACAAACGAACCCCTTAAGCTGCAGCGTGGAGGTCCCACCACATACCCGGAAGCTCACAAAGAACTTCCCCTCTCAAGCCAATGATGAGCCTGGGCACCTTGGAGGGCACTAAAGGTCACCTCACCGTCCACCTTCAATGAGAGGGGGAGGGAGGGGTAGTGCTTGCTCACAACACTCACGCGAGGGAGGGGGTATCAACATCCCTTCCCAAGGTGCCCATGGGGGTCTATTTATAGACTTCCCAAAAATCGGGCTGCGGATAGCCAAAAATCCACTATCCGCAGCCCAACAACTAACCCGAACGACCGAAACACGATGGGGGCGAGCAGAGCTCGAGAGGTCCACTCCCCCCCTCGTCGGGACAGCCTGCCTCTCCCCCTAGGCCTGGGCGAGTGGACCTTCGGTCCACCCATCCCCTAGGGCCAGGCGAGTGGACCGAAAGTCCACTCGCCCCTAGGTCTGGGCGAGTGGTAGGTCTGGTCGAGTGGACCGCCCCGAGGTCTGGGCGAGTGGACCTTTGGTCCACTCGCCCCCTAGAGCCGGGCGAGTGGACCGAAAGTCCACTCCCCCACTAGGCCGGGGCGAGTGGTCCTTCGGTCCACTTGCCCCCTAGAGCCGACCCACTAGGTCGGGCGAGTGGACCGAAGGTCCACTCGCCCACTAGACCGGGGCGAGTGGACCGCACAAGGCCGGGCGAGTGGACCGAAGGTCCACTCGCCCACTAGGACGAGGCGAGTGGACCGAAGGCCGGGCGAGTGGACCGAAGGCCGGGCGAGTGGACCGAAGGTCTACTCGCCCACAAGGCCGGGGCGAGTGGGCCACACAAGGCCGGGCGAGTGGACCGAAGGTCCACTCGTCCACTCGCCCCCCTAGGCCCTGGCGGAACACGGGGGAGTAGACCGAAACATCAACCCCCCTCCTTTTGCCTTAGGTGGCTTCAGACCCTTTCAACATGTCGACTCGTCGCGCCACGGCTACCTTCACTATTGCTATCTCGCCTGCGTCGGGTCAGACCAGTTCGGAAAATATGAGGGTTGTACAGTCGGTCTCTCGGGGAGATTGCTTTCAGATCTAATCAGGAACGCAAGTTCCCACAGACGGCTTCAAACTGTTGCGAGTCGCTCGACGCTCTGGTAGACCGGTCGAATTGAACTACCTTAGCTCGAGAGCGAGTCGAGCGCACAAACAGTCAATGAGAGAACTAGTGGACGACACAAAAATATTTTTAACGTGGAAACCCTGAAAGGGTAAAAAACCACGTGGTCGAAGCTGTGTCAGCTAAATTCCACTATATGTCGGTTTCTTACAAGTAAAACTGAGAACTCGAGGGTGGCCCGTACCCCCTTTGGTGGGGTGCGGCTACGCGGCTTCGGCCGCACTCGGTGATGGCGGGGTGCAGCTTCGCTGCTGCTTATGCTGGTAACGCCGCGCGATAGTTGTGGCGGTTTTTTTCCCACTCCCTTGGTCATGGGGTTTAGCATGACTCCACTACCTTCACTAAGCTATGGCTAAACGCACCCCAAAAACTTAAATTTATGGGTGCATATATATATATATATATTAGCTATAATATTGGGAATATATATGTTATCTAACGGCGAATAAAAATGTTCCTCCGGTGATATCTGAAAACAAAAATTAAGGACGAAATACTATGAACCGCTTTGTTTATTTATTTAACAATTGAATCATTGTTACATGCGGACATCACATCATAACCTTTTTGATTAAAAAAAAGAAGGGGGGGCCATGTAGCGGGGGAAGGGGGAATGCAGTCCCAGTCAAATAAAATTGTCAAAGCTGCAGAATTATTATTATTATTATTATTATTATTATTATTATAAAATAGGCAGAAATATGAAATGATTGACGGGACACTGTGCCTGCATACATTAATAACTGAAATGTAGCGCCCGCCCCTCCCCCATCCATGTGCTCTCTATTCAAATTTCAAAAATAAAATCGCCCATCAAATAATATTTTGTCCTCTTCCCGCATACGCTAACCGCACTCCATTTTCATAATAAAATTTGGGTGTCTACTACTATTAGCCGTCCAATTCTTGCTATTCGCGCCCCAAAAATTATAAAGTTCCTCATTATCTTCGCAGTCTAAATCTTGCTAATAGCACCCCCATCGAATAATCTCATCCTCTCCATCTCTCTCATCCCGTTGCCTAAACCCTAGCAGTAATTCTATCGGCGCGTCGTATTTCACCCTTTTGGATTCACCTTCTTCAAAAAAGAAGGAAATTATCGAGCGAAAATCCCAAAAAAGTAATCAGTTTTCTGGCTATAGGAAGATTTGCATGTCATTTAACTTGTTTTAGAGTTTATTCCTCTATTCATGTTGTTTAACTTGTTTTTCTGCTAGGTATTTAAATTATTTTATAGTCTCTAAGACGTTTCTCTAGGCTTCCAGTGCTTAATAAATCAGCAAAGTGTTTCACTTATTTTAAATGAGAGCGGGGTGCAAATAAAATTTTAGACTACAAATGGCCATGGAAGTGAATTAATATCTCTTATCTTATCTTACTATAAGTTTGTAACAATTACCCGAGCGTGAACGAGTAGATTAAATATGTTGTACTTATTGATTTTTATTTTAAACTAATACTTGAACTTATTTATATTAATTGTACTAGTTAATCTAAATATTATTGTGTTTTTTGAATTTCCCTTCAATGTTGATGAACTACATTCTAGATTTACTATTAGAAAAACATTTAGGCAAACATTAAAAATTATTTTGAGGGATAATATGTTTTAGGTTTACCAAAAAACTGAACCGATGTTAAAGAACCGAACCAAACCGAACCGAACCGATCCATTTCGGTTCAGTTTCGATTTTGGGTGTGTAAAAACCGAGCCTATTCGGTTCGATTTTAGGTTTTACCTAAAACCGAACCGAACCGCTTGCAGGCCTACGAACTGCTAATACCAACTCTAAAAAAATGTATAGAATACAGCCATACAGGCGACGTATATTTGTACAGCATAAGGTTTAAGTTTGATGATATCACATTAAATTAAAATTTGATCTTTTTTTTAATATCACATTAAATTAATGTTTGATATTTTTTACACATTAGAAATATCACAGCTTACTGTGTTTGTATAATCCGACCACAATGATATGTTTGGTCACCGTACACAGGGCGGATCTAGGGGGATCAAAGCGACACCGACATACTCATTTTTTTACGATTTGTTATAAGCAGGTTAAAATATGGCTATTCGTAATTCAATTTTGACTATTCGCAGATCAAAGTCAGCTATATGTTCCCGCAATATTAATTTGGAACTTTTTATGTGCTATTGTATTTTAAAAAAATTATGCATCCTCATTTATAATTGTTTGAATTAGGGAATTGTTAAACGCAAATCAAATTTGGCTATCCGTAAACCATTGTTAACAACAAATCATATATTTTGAAAAATAATTGGTGTAAATCAAAATGTTAACAACAAACCAATATTGTTAACAACAAACCAATACATCACGACATGAAATTCAATAGATTCCAATATATGATTAGTGGTTGAAGAAGGCAGTATGAAGCAGAAAATTGGCTCAGTCCACAGTGTGGAAGAGAAAATGATGCAGAAGCTTCAGGTCCAACATAACAGCAAGAAAATTAGCAGAAAATCAAGTGATGATTGGAATTTCCGACATGCGAAATCCAATTCAGAAAAGTCGAGCATCTCTCAAAGAGATTTATTGTCTCCAATGGTGGCCATGAAACCTGCATGCAAATCAGCTCGCAAACGACCGGCGATGGGAGAGGTCGCGTGAGAGGCCACATCGTCTCCATGAGAGAGGACGCATCGAGCGGCTCGCGTGAGAGGTGACATTGTCTCCATTGGAGAGGCCGCGTGAGAGGCGGCGGGGCAGATGACGGGAGCAGCGAGGGGAGAGGCGGTGGGAGAGGCGACATTGTCTTCTCCATTCCGCGATTCGCTGAGGGTTTACGATTTGGGGCGCGGGAGGTAGTATTTACGTGCAAAAAAAATAGCGGAAAAAAATGAGTTGATTTTAAGAATTTGGATTTGCGAATAGCCATTAACAATGATGTACTTTGTCACGGGACGATCACCTCATAATGTTAATAAAACAATACGATAATTATGATGAAATCACGCCCAATAGGATAAATATATACGTTTTTAATTAACTAAAATAATTATTTTAAAACATCTCGACTCCTTGTAGAGCCAGTTTCAAAAATATATAATGAATTAATCCCTGATAATAGAAATTTTATAAAGTAGGAGTTAGAGATGTTTTTTTTTCTAAAAAAAATATATTAAGTTATTCATATATATACAGGATGCAATTTATAATAAAAATATATATATATATATATATAGAAAAGGGATGAGTTAAGAAATAATAATGTGGAGGTTGAGGGGCAACAGGAACAAATGGACAAGCGGCCATCACTGATAGGCTTCACATGCCGTGCCACCACCTCTCCGCTCTGACACAATCTCAAAGCCCTGTGCGTCCGTACAATCTTCTTTAATGGTTCTTTGCTGCTGGGCTCACAGGTGTCTTCATCAAGTGCAATAGTGCACGGGGGTCCCTCGCGATTTCCGTCGTGACGGTGCTCCCTTTGCTCGCAAACCTCTGAGTGTTATATTTCGCTCGTCACTCAATTTGTGCTGTGCACAGGAATTTGCGAGCGGCGGAGAGAAGATATTTTCTATTGTACGTATATGACTTTGTTTAAATGAGCATATTTTTAAAACAAAAAAAAAACACAGAAGTTTTCAAAACTTGATTTTATTTATTAAAAATGAGTAAAATCGGAAAGTGAATGTTTAATCAAAGAGTGTTTTTCTCTTTTAATATAGCATAGATTTAGATATACACAAACGAGTGACAGTATAAAAGATCTCCATCTACATGCCGACGCTAAGTCCATCTATCTAGGAGGTCGCGGGTTCAAGACTTCACCTCAACAACCTGCTGCACATGGACCGCGCACCGTCTGCGGAGATGGGTTATGGTGTACGACCTGCAAGCTTCTCGTTACAATTGCAGTTGAAGGAAAGTCCTTGAGGGTGACATGCTACCTCTCAGAAAAAAACTAAATATTTTGCTGTCGTAGGAGGTCTTCAAGATCCGAAGAAAATCTTCAAGTGACGAAGGAGATCTTCGGATCACGAAGAAGGTATTCAAACTCTGAAGGAGATCTTCGAACCGCGAAAGAGATCTCTGAAGGAATTCTTCAAGGAGCTCTCTCGGATGCAAAGTGTCAGATCCCCTCAAATGAGGGTTCAGAGTCCCTTTTATAGACTTGGTCGGGGGCGACCCGATAATTTCGCTGTAATAACCACCGTAACCACCTGACGGACCGATCTTGACCGTCGATCGAGAGCACACGAATCACCATTTTCCGAATATGACGATTTCACCCCCCGGTCAGTTCGGGTACTTCGGGCAGCTTCCTTGACAATTTTCCGATTGCAATGTGTGAATCCTGTAATCTTAAGAAGGGAAGTGGAGTTAGCAACTGCGCGCACTATGAACTTTGCAACGTTCAAGTGCGCGCGGATCCAAGGCAGCTAAGGACTTAGCGGCGCTAAGCGCGATCGGGGCTGCGCAAGGATGGCGCAAAGGATGCAACGGGCGGCGCGAGGCAAAGGGGGAATGGTTGGCACCGAACACGCGCGCGGATGCCGGCGCGCGACCGCCCGCCAGGTACCGCGCACGGTTCACGAGGGGTACCGCGCGTGGTTGTGCGCGGTACCGCACGGACCGCGTGCGACTGCACGAGCCGCGTGTGGTACCGCGCGCAGTTGCGTGCGCGCCGCGCGCAGTTGCGTGCGCGCCGCGCGCAGTTGCGTGCGCGCCGCGCGCAGTTGCGTGCGCGCCGCGCGCAGTTGCGCGCGCGTGGTACGACGCGTATCGCGCGGTACCGCGTGTGGTATTGTGCGCGGTATTGCGCGCGGCACCACGCGCAACCGTGCGGTCGTGCGGTAGCGCACGGAGCTGCTGCGGTTGGTGCGGTTCGGGGCGGTTTTTAGGGGGGGTTTTCCCCTCTTTCTTGCCCATGACTCCACCACCTTAGTGAGGAGTGGGGTTTTCAACTAAACGCAGTCCGGATTTCTCTACATAATAGATGAGAACCCATTAAATCTATGCGTATACATCATAAGCCCCTCAAACCTTCGAAGTCCGGGTCACTGCGCGGAGGAGTTCGGAGGTTTTGATTTTTCTTCGCAGCAATTTAGATCACTGTCATCTTCGTGCGACATGCCAGAAGTCGTCGCTTGGCTCTAGCTGTGGGAGAAACTTCTATCTCGTCTTGATTGGCTGGGTGCTTGTTGCCCAGTGATTGCGTCGGAGATCGCGACGAGCTTGTCGCCCCGTGATTGTGTCGGAGGTCGTGACAAGTTTGTCATTTAGCGTTGAGGCCTGAGTATCTTGGTGGCAAGGTGCTGAAGTAGCGTGGTGGCGAAGTGTCGAAGCAACATGGGGGCAAGGTGATCAGGCAGCGCCGGGGCGAGGTGCCCAGGCGGCGCGGTGGCGAACTGCCCAGGCGGCGCGGTGGCAAGGTGCCCAAGCGGCCCGGTGGCGAGGTGCCCAAGCAGCGCTAAGGTGAGGTGCCCAAGCAGCGCTGAGGCGAGGTCCTCCACTCGCGAGAGGCCTCTTCTCTTCACTACGTTGGTGAGTTTGCTGCTAGGCATTAATACCGAAGATTGTGGTCTTGACTTTAGTAGCCTTACTTTAGATGATTCATATCGCTGATAGAGCCGGAAAATAGCTGTAGTAATTTTAAATACACTATGGATACATGCGCACAAGTACAATCTTGCGGCTTACTGCTTTTAAAAGTAGAAAACTAGAAGGAGCAGTAAATAGAAATTGATGATAGATGAGACATGGGTTGTGCGTGCTCTACTAGGGTGGTCTGTGTGTTAATCATTCTGGTGATCGTCCCTTGGTTGCTTCCTTTTGAGCTTCTTTGCGAAAAACCTTAAGGTGTCATAACTGGACAAGGCGTTCAATCTCTTCTTTCAATCTGGTACATTGCCCCGTATGGTGCCTCAGGCTCTTATGAAAATCACAAAACTGGGATCGATCTCCTCTTTGTTGGGAGAGTGCTCTGGGCTAGTTGACGATCTTGATGTTATAGATTACAGACATGATATGCTCGCGGGATGCGTTAACGGGGTGTAAACCCGAGAGCTTTGGTTTGCCGAGCATCGGGAGCAGACTGCTTGGTTCTGGTTAGGTCGTTCGGCCTTCACGAACTGTTGTTGCTGTCCATTTCATTTTTGACTCGTAACTTTAAGTTGTTGTGTGTCCGCTAATGTCGGGAAATTAGTTTCTTCGGTTGATGAGGGAGCTGCGCGGCCCTCCTGCGCGTGGCCTTTCTCAGAATTTGGATTTGACGACGGTTCGTAGTTGACCCAAGGAAGCCCGATTGTGGTAGCGTTGAGACAACAAATCGAATCTCTAAGGATTTTCCCTTTCCTATCCATGCGGCCGGCCATGGAAACGTCATGATGAAGGGTGTCGAGTAAGAGGCACCCGAATATTGCGTCGTAGGGTGAGTCTTCTTCTGCAACGATGAACTGGACGTCATACTGGACCTGTTCTGGGAGCATTCCTACTTGGATGGGGAGGACGATGACTCCTATGGTGGGTATTATTGTTCCGTCCGGTAGTTCTGCGTCGCTGGCTCTGAGCTTGAGGTTCCCGCCGAGGAGTTTGAGCTGCACCACGACTGCCATGAACGAGATATTGAACGAGATGCGATGGCTTATCAGCGCCCTTCTTAATTCACGGGCTGGATTGCCGATGCTTGCGTGCAAGGTGAAATCCAACCCTTTGCAGAGATGCTTTTGGTGGAAACTTGTGGCGACATCTTCTTGCTGCTTGCCAAGATGAGCTTGTTTCGGGTGGGGAGATCCATTCGCCTCGAGCTCTTCCCACGCTCGTTCATCTTCTCAGATTCTCTTTGCGCGGTCCTCGTGCCATTCAACGAACAGCTGGGACAGCTCAGTGAAGTTGTGGATGGTTCCTTAAGGAAGAGATCGATACCAGTTGAGAGCGCTTCTGCGCAGTGTTTCCGCGAAGATCTTGCAGCTGATTTGGTCTGGAAGCCCGAACGCCTCCCTTGCGGCCAAGAAGCAGTTAACGTGTTCGTACGGATTCTCTGTTCAGTGGAACTCTCTACATCGTGGGAGTTTAAGCCACGATGGGACTGGATACATCAAGATTGGTCTTGACAGGGGGGATCGTCCTTGCTGGAGCGGGACGTCATTCAAATCCTGCTCCGCCGCTGGAGGAGACTGCTTGCTTGTTGTGCCGAGCCACTTGGGTAGGGATGAGCGCAGCGATGAGCGCTTTCTCCCATGAGCATGTGGGGATGAAAGATGTATTACCCGTAATTCGTCGAGACCAGACCAAAAATAAAGGTAACCGAGATAAAGTGGAGCGACCGCTCAGAAGCGACTGGATACCACTCGCCTGGAAAGAAAATACAAACCCCATATTTGCAGAACGCATGCAGCGCAACGTGTACATGACCGTAACAGTTAAGATGACCGTAACAGGGCCAAATCGCCTCTCAAACAGTCGAAAATGACCGTAATAAAAAAGGGCAGAGTCCCCACTTGCCCGACCCCTTGGGGGCGAGTGGGGGAGATCTCACTCACCCCTTTAGGGCGGGTGGGAGGAAGCCCCCCTCCCCACTCGCCCGCCCCCTTGGGGGCGAGTGGGGGAGATCCCACTCGCCCCTTTGGGGGCGGGTGGGAGGAGGACCCCCTCCCCACTCGCCCGCCCCCTTGGGGGAGAGTTGGGGAGATCCCACTCGCCCTTCTTGGGCAAGTGGGGTCTCGCGTAACTTTGTTTGGATCTTCGATAGGAGCGGGAGTGGACATTTCAGGTCCCATCCCCCCTGCTTGCCTTGGTCGCGACGTCAAGTTGAAGTCGGCAGGGAGCTGCGGATAGTGGAATCTTCGCTATCCGCAGCCCATTTTGTGGAAGTCTATAAATAGACCCCCATGGGCACCTTGGGAAGGGTTGACACCTCTCTACCCCACCCCCCTTAGTGTGTTGTCGGTTAGCAGGCGTCCCTGTCTTCCGCTCGCCAAGTCCCTTAGGCAAGCGGTCAGGTGTTCGCTAGTGTTCTCCGAGGTGCCCAGGCTCGGCATTGGCTTGGGAGGGGAAGATCTTCAGATCTTTCGGGTTAGTGGCGGGACCTCCTCGTCGTAGCTCGCGGGGTGTGTCTTCATCTAAGTCCATAAGTAGAGAGGTTCCTAGGCTCCAAGTGACCAGTCGTAGAACTTCACCTGAGAGGAGTAAGGACAAGCTGCCTGCCCCAATTTCGAACTGTTCGAATCCCATTTTTTGGGTTTCAACATTCTGGTGCGGTGAGCGTGGAGCGCAGTTTGTTCGGAAAAATCTTGAGTAAGTCCAATGGCTGGAAGTGAAGAGATAGGGAACTCACCCCCTCCCGGCGACTACGTGCGGAAGAGTGACTTCGATGAGTTCAGGAAGTCAATCCTGGAGACCCTGCGCTTGTCGCTCATCCATGCGGGCGAGTGCTCGACTACACTGGTTCCTGTTTTCTCCTCGCCTTCTCTGGGCGAGACGGCACCAGTCGGGCGACCCGGTAAGGAAGTGCAGGTGGAAGATGATAGAACTCTTCACGCACGGGTACTATTTCCTAGCCCGGTGAGTGCTCTGCATCCTAGCGAAGAGGTCGGGCGAGCAATGCCGACCCGCCAGGTAGGAAGGGGAAGCCCTTTCTGCGAGTTGATCTTGTCCGCCCCAGTTCCGGAAGGATTTAGGGAGCCGATTATGTCCCACTACACGGGAAAGGATGACCCCCAGCAACACCTCCAGTGGTTTGAGGACGCCATGTCTATCAGGCAGATGACTGATGCTTTCAAATGTTGATTATTTTCCATCTCTTTCCAGGAAAAAGCTAGGGACTGGTTTCATCAACTCCCCTCCGGGTCCATCTACAGCTTCGAGGACTTGAAGCGGAGTTTCCTGTTGAGGTTCTCGACATCCAAGAAGAGGAGAAAAGGGGCGGAAGCCCTTTTCTTGATCCAGCAGAGAGCGGAAGAGCCGCTAGGAAGCTACGTGGATCGATTCCAAGAAGAGGTCCTTCTCGTCAATGAGGTCCCCAGACACACTCTATAACTTGCGCTTACCCTCGGGTTGCGGCAAGGGTTGTTTCGCATGGGCTTGTCCCGGGACCCCCCTCTGTCTTATGAGGAGTTGATGGAGCGAGCAGGGCGGAAGATTGAAGTAGAGGCAACAAACCCGGAGTTCGCGACAAGAATGGCCAAGTGGACGGAGGAGGAGAGTATGGAGCAAGGAAGGAAGAGGAAGGAGGAAGCAAGAAGTCAGGGGCACCAGGGACCCCCCGTTGGGCAGGAGCGAGGCTGGGGGTTTCAACCACCAGTCGCCCGATCAACCTGGAGGCCGCCAGGACGACCCCCTCAAGGTCAAGGAAGAGGCCATTTCCAAGGGAGAGAAAACTTTCAGGAGGGGCATGGACGATTCAACCAGACCCAAGGCCATTGCAGCCACAACCCCTACAGGCCATGACGATCGGCCGAAAAAGGGGAAATAAGAAGAGGGGTCGCGCAGGGAAGGAAGCAAGGTTGTTGGCACTGCCGTACTGTGACTTCCATCAGCAGGAGGGTCACGCGACAGCCACCTGCCCAGAGTTTTTGGAGGTAATGGAAGGAACAAGAACCCCGGCAGAGGGGAGATAGCTTTACCTGGACGGACCAGGAGGAAGCTAAGGAGATGGAGGGAGTGATGAAGGAGATGACCAAGATGCATGTGGCCGAGTAAGCGCGAGGAAGCGCATTGTAATGTCATGTAATCAATTTATGATGTATCAAAAGTAGTTATAGATAGCATTTAAGCTAAGTCCTCGACTGGAGACCACTCGCCCGGGTTTGTTGATGCCGGTCGCTGAGAGTCTCGTCGGGTAGATAGCATTTAGGCTAAGTCCTCGACTGGAGACCACTCGCCCGGGCTTGTTGATGTCGGTCGCTGGGAGGCTCGTCGGGTAGATAGCATTTAGGCTAAGTCCTCGACTGGAGACCACTCGCCCGGGTTTGTTGATGTCGGTCGCTGGGAGGCTCATCGGGTAGATAACATTTAGGTCAAGTCCTCGACTGGAGACCACTCGCCCAGGCTTGTTGATGTCGGTCGCTGGGAGGCTCGTCAGGTAGATAGCATTTAGGCTAAGTCAGCGACTGGAGACCACTCGCCCGGGCTTGTTGATGTCGGTCGATGGGAGGCTCGTCAGGAAGATTTGTATGAGTTAAGGCCCCGAGAAGAGACCGCTGACCGAGCTAATTGATGTCGGCAGGGCAGGAGAACTCACTCGGAGAGGCATGAAATTTGGTTAAGGCCCCGAGAAGAGGCCGCTGACCGAGCTTGTTGATGCCGGCAGGGCAGGAGAACTCACTCAGAGAGGCAGGTGACTTATTTTGGTTAAGGCCCCGAGAACAGACCGCTGACCGGGCTTGTTGATGTCGGCAGGGCAGGAGAACTCACTCGGAGAGGCAGGTGACTTATTTTGGTTAAGGCCCCGAGAAGAGACCGCTGACCGGGCTTGTTGATGCCGGCAGGGTAGGAGAACTCACTCGGAGAGGCAGGTGACTTATTTTGGTTAAGGCCCCGAGAAGAGACCGCTAGCCGGGCTTATTGATGCCGGCAGGGCAGGAGAACTCACTCAGAGAGGCAGGTGACTTATTTTGGTTAAAGCCCCGAGAAGAGACGGCTGACCGGGCTAGTTGATGCCGACAGGACAGCAGAACTCACTCGGAGGGGCATGAGTTTCATTGTGATAAGACCCCGAGAAGAGACCGCTGACCGGGCTTGTTGTTGTCGGCAGGGCAGGAGAACTCACTCGGAGAGGCAAGGAATTTGGTTAAGATCCTGACAAGAGACCGCTGCGTGGGCTCTCATAAGTTGCCTCCACTTCCAGTTGAGTTCGACTCTCTGGAAGGTGTTGAGCTGTCTCCACTTCCAGTTGAGCTCGACTCCCTGGAAGGTGTTGAGTTGTCTCCACTTCCAGTTGATCTCGGCTCCCTGGAAGGTGTTGAGCTGTCTCCACTTCCAGTTGAGTTCGACTCTCTGGAAGGTGTTGAGTTGTCTGCACTTCAAGTTGAGCTCAGCTCCTTGGAAGGTGTTGAGCTGTCTCCACTTCCAGTTGAGTTCGACTCTCTGGAAGGTGTTGAGTTGTCTCCACTTCCAGTTGAGCTCGGCTCCCTAGAAGGTGTTGAGCTGCCTCCACTTCCAGTTGAGCTCGACTCACTGGAAAGTGTTGAGTTGTCTCCACTTCCAGTTGAGCTCGGCTCCCTGGAAGGTGTTGACCTGTCTCCACTTCCAGTTGAGTTCGACTCTCTGGAAGGTGTTGAGGTGTCTCCACTTCCAGTTGAGTTCGACTCTCTGGAAGGTGTTGAGTTGTCTCCACTTCCAGTTGAGCTCGGCTCCCTGGAAGGTGATGAGCTGTCTCCACTTCCAGTTGAGTTCGACTCTCTGGAAGGTGTTGAGTTGTCTCCACTTCCAGTTGAGTTCGACTCTCTGGAAGGTGTTGAGGTGTCTCCACTTCCAGTTGAGCTCGGCTCCCTGGAAGGTGTTGAGCTGTCTCCACTTCCAGTTGAGTTCGACTCCCTGGAAGGTGTTGAGCTGTCTCCACTTCCAGTTGAGTTCGACTCTCTGGAAGGTGTTTAGTTGTCTCCACTTTCAGTTGAGCTCCGCTCCCTGGAAGGTGTTGAGTTATCTCCACCTCCCGTTAAGCTTGGTTCACGGGAAGGTTGTTAAGTGAAGAAAAGGTTTCCTTTCATATGCTTACTTCAGTTTGAAACGTTTTTTAAATTGTTCAACCCCCGAGTTCTCGTCGTTGGTCTCTCCGAACCACGGGTCATCCATTGTTGTGTATTACCCGTAATTCGTCGAGACCAGACCGAAAATAAAGGTAACCGAGACAAAGTGGAGCGACCGCTCAGAAGCGACTGGATACCACTCGCCTGGAAAGAAAATACAAACCCCA
Source organism: Dactylorhiza incarnata (assembly GCA_033032865.1). Taxonomy (NCBI): domain Eukaryota; kingdom Viridiplantae; phylum Streptophyta; class Magnoliopsida; order Asparagales; family Orchidaceae; genus Dactylorhiza; species Dactylorhiza incarnata. The sequence continues at coordinate 727,347 of JAWHQI010000358.1, read as the reverse complement.
TATTTGTAGAACGCATGCAGCGCAACGTGTACATAGTCGCAATAATGAAGATGACCGTAACAGGGCCAAATCGCCTCTCAAACAGTCAAAAACGACCGTAATAAAAAAGGGCAGAGTCCCCACTCGCCCGACCCCTTGGGGGCGAGTGGGGGAGATCCACTCGCCCCTTTGGGGGGCGGGTGGGGAGGAATCCCCCTCCCCACTCGCCCGCCCCATTGGGGGCGAGTAGGGGAGATCCCACTCGCCCCTTTGGGGGGCGGGTGGGAGGAGGCCCCCTCCCCACTCGCCCGCCCCCTTGGGGGCGAGTGGGGGAGATCCCACTCGCCCTTTTAGGGCGGGTGGGAGGAAGCCCCACTCACCCTTCTTGGGCAAGTGGGGTCTCGCGTAACTTTGTTTGGATCTTCGATAGGAGCGGGAGTGGACGTTTCAGGTCCCATCCCCACTGCTTGCCTTGGTCGCAGCGTCAAGTTGAAGTCGGCAGGGAGCTGCGGATAGTGGAATCTTGGCTATCCGCAGCCCATTTTGTGGAAGTCTATAAATAGACCCCTATGGGCACCTTGGGAAGGGTTGACATCTCTCTACCCCACCCCCTTAGTATGTTGTCGGTTAGCAGGCGTCCCTGTCTTCCGCTCGCCAAGTCCCTTAGGCAAGCGGTCAGGTGTTCGCTAGTGTTCTCCGAGGTGCCCAGGCTCGGCATTGACTTGGGAGGGGAAGATCTTCGAATCTTTCGGGTTAGTGGCGGGACCTCCTCGCCGTAGCTCGCAGGGTCTGTCTTCATCTAAGTCCACAAGTAGAGAGGTTCCTAGGCTCCAAGTGACCGGTCATAGGACTTCACCTGAGAGGAGTAAGGGCAAGCTGCCTACCCCAATTTCGAACTGTTCGAATCCCATTTTTTGGGTTTCAACAGAAGAACTGTACACATCTGAAAGCGCATGGTGAATGTCCATTCTTGCCCGCTCTGAGTACTGCGACGATGCGGGTGTTGTTATTAGGAAGCCTTTGCTGAGTATTTGGGAAATTCGATTCCCACAGACGGCGCCAAACTGTTGCAGGTCACTCAGCGCTCTTCCAGACCGAGCGAATTAAACCGTCTTAGTCCGAGAGTGGGCCGAGTGCGCAAACAGTCACAGAGAGAACAGAAAGGTGGCAAGAGAACGTTTTTAGCGTGGAAAACCCGAAAAGGGTGAAAAACCACGTGGCAGGATCTGCGCCAGCCAAATTTCACTAAGTGTTCGAGTGTTACAAGTAAAGTTGCGAGAACTGAGAGCGACAGACCGCTTCTCATTACAATTGCAATTGAAAGAAAGTCTCTGAGGGTGACAAGCCAGCTCTCAGAAAAAACTAAGTATTTTGCTGTCATAGGAGGTCTTCAAGGTCCGAAGATGATCTTCAAGTGACGAAGGAGATCTTCGAATCACGAAGGAGATTTTCGAACTCTGAAGGAGATCTTCGAACCGCGAAGGAGATCTCTGAAGGAATTCTTCAAGGAGCTCTCTCAGATGCAAAGTGTCAGATCTCTTCAAATGAGGGTTCAGGGTCTCTTTTATAGACTTGGCCGGGGGCGACCCGGTAATTTCGCTGCTATAACCACCGTAACCACCTGACGGGCCGATCTTGACCGTCGATCGAGAGCACACGGATCACCATTTTCCGAATATGACGATTTCATCCCCCGGTCAGTTCGGGCACTTCGGGCAGCTTCCTTGGCAATTTTCGATTGCAATGTGCGAATCCTGTAATCTTAAGAAGGGAAGTGGAGTTAGCAACTGCGCGCGCTATGAACTTTACAACGTTCAAGTGCGCGTGGATCCAAGGCATGCTAAGGACTTAGCCGCGCTAAGCGCAATCGGGGCAGCGCAAGGATGACGCAAAGGACGCAACGGGCGACGCGAGGCAAAGGGGGAGCGGTTGGCACCGAACACGCGCGCGGATGCCGGCGCGCGATCGCGTGCTGGGTACCGCGCACGGTTCACGAGGGGTACTGTGCACGGTTGCACGCGGTACCACGCGGACCGTGCGCGACTGCGCGCGGCTGCGTGAGCCGCGCGCGCCGCGCGCGAGGTACTGCGCGTGCCGCGCGCGAGGTACTGCGCGTGCCGCGCGCGAGGTACGGCGCGTGCCGCGCGCGAGGTACTGCGCGTGCCGCGCGCGAGGTACCGGGCAATACCGCGCGCGGTATTGCGCGTGCCGCTCGCGCGGTTGCGCTCGACACCGCGCGCAACCGTGCGGTCGTGCTGTACCACGCGCGGTAGCGCACGGAGCCGCTGCGGTTGGAGCGGTTCAGGACGGTTTTTATGGGGGGGGGGGGTTTCCCTCTTTTTTGCCCATGACTCCACCACCTTAGTGAGGAGTGGGGTTTTCGACTAAATGCAGTCCGGATTTTTCTACATAATAGATGAAAACCCATTAAATCTATGAGTGCACATCACCTACAAATACAAGTGCAAATTTGTCATTTCAACTCATTGATAAATTATCTACACATCATTTTTTTTTGTATTCGAATACTCCCAAGTTTCTTTCTCCACACAATTTTCTTTGGTGTGTGCTAGCTTGCATCAACAATTGGTACAAAACTTCAAGTTTAGATGAATGAGAAGAAGGAAGAACTTCGAAGTTGAGAATTAATAAGTTCAACGGGAAGAATAATATCAGTCAACAGAGGATCGAGATAATCTCGCTACTGAAGTGACCAAGTTAATTGGTGATGAAGCGGAATATATTGCGTGTTTGTGATCATATACCTCCGATTTTGCAAGTAACTAAGGGTCTGTTTGGCATGGCGGTGACAGTCATAAACATTATGAGCTTGATGTATTGAATACTCAATTGCAATATTATGAACTTGATGTTCCTTCTCATAAGTATTTGAAAATTTTACTCAGTACAGTTTCAAAATTTTGTGAGAAATTGGTGGAAAAGAAAAAATCAAAGACCTACCATCTTATTGACAGATTTATTCGACTCATTTTGATCCTTTTGATCTCAATAGAAACTACAGAACAGTCATTTTATGTTATGAAGCTTGCTAAAACGAGACTTCACAACAAAATAGATGATGAATTTTTTGTAAAATGCATGATTTTATGCTATGTCTGTCGCGATCGGGATACTGTCGTTGTTGGCCGTAGGACGGAGCCCCTCGTGTGTGTGTACTTATTTATATGGCTCCAATATTTAATTTATTTATCATTATAATATGTATTATATCACATATGAATAATAAAAATTATTAAAGTTAAAATTATTAAAATAAAAAAAATTAAAGACTGTGATCAACTTAATAGTATAATGCTTTAGAAAGTAATTCTATGCATGCAATTATAAAAGAGCATTGTTATATATAGATTATGTTTGGCTATATACAAATCGAAAATTTCATTTTTTTGATTTTTTTTTTCTACTATATACAAACAAATTTAAAACTTCTCCTCCCCCTCGGCCAATTAAAAAAACAAATCTCATTTCAGCCCTAGCCGCTCCCTGCGTGCTCTCATGATACCCCTCCCGATCCCGTCTCCCGTGCTCACGCCCAGGTCGTCGGCGGCCAAATGTCGCCTGGAAAAGCTTCGCTGCTCTCCGGCGACGCGGACATTCCAATAATGTTGGTGTCCGCGGTCAATGTTGGGGCTGGGGATTCGCTGCGAGGCTAGTTTTCTTCTCATGCGGGGCAACTTGAAAACTTTGGCATTTTCAGAGCTGAAATCGGCGGCCGTCGTCTTGATGGGCAACAACGGTGGGGAGAAGCTCACAATCTGTTTCTCTGACTTTGAAATCTGTTGTTTTCCTCTGTTCTTGGACATGGGAGTCTTGAGATGTTTTGCTTCTGTTTTCGCAACTTTAAGCATGTGCTTAATTTTATTGAGATATCATGCATTCTAATTTTATTTATCTGCTTTATCATGTCCAAAATATTTTGAAAAAAAAATCTTTATTTGTATAGCTAACTGTTGTGGTACGACAGTTGTAGGGTTATGAGTGTGAAAAGTGATATGTCACTTATTTTTATTGCCATGAAACCATAATCTTCGTCTTCCATGAAATCATAATTTTTTTGCCTTCTAACATTAATTCTCTCTCTCTCTCATTTTTTTATTACAGAACCTGGATCTTATGTGTTGATCAATGTATCTTTTAATTTTCTCTTTTAAATGTCACTTGAATATGTTCCACTTTCAGCATACGGGATGACATTAAATTAAGTTTCTCTTATGTGTTGATTTTTTTTTAAAATTTTTTATATTGATCTGCATATAACAATTTCTAACTAGGCATCTCAGTTAAATTTTTAACGGTACTAGATAATATAACGGTCATAAGGAGACAATGCGAAGCTATGTGGTAAATGATTATTATTATTTATTAAATAAAAAAATGCACTATTATTATTTTGTGTGTTATTTGGACGGGAAAAAAAAAATAAAAATACTAAATCTTTTTATCATTTTAATTAAGATAAGAAAATAATTCTAAATACCCACAATAGCGTCACATCACCACTTTAGTACCATAATATCATTTAAAACTGCGAAAATATTAACATTAAGTTAGTCTAGTTATCTATTTTAAACTTTAAATAAAGTTTTGAGATCAATATTAAAAAAATTAAATTTGAGGGACTGATTTATTTAATTATTAGGCCTAATTTTATTTATGCCCTGCACGTGTGAATGTATGTGCCATGGCCCAACTTTTTGATTTACTATTCATTTAATTATTAGTGTCACAGAATCTATCATATCTTTTTTCATCTATGCTACATGACCATGGTCATAAATTAGAATCATCGTATAAATTCTCGACCGTCTATTCAATTTCTCCAAGCAACCAACCTGCGGGTTTTTTATACATAGAAGTACTACAAAGTTGATATACGTATACGGCTCACGTGCGGTCATGCACAAATTAAAGTTCCCTTACACAATGTGCGTAGGCAATAATACTTGACGTATAGTTGCAAAGATTGTTGCATATTTGCACCTACACAGCCTAGTGCATGACGACTAATATATTTAAAAAAAATCGTGCGATAGGGGGTTGTTAATTACCAGGGAAGACATGAGCAATAGATAAAGTAATCATTTAATTGCATGGATGTGGCACGTGCAGAAACATCATTGTAAAATGTGAAGTCAGTGCGACCAAATGAAACCAGAACTCTTCAGAAGATGCCTTTAACCACATGGCGTGTCACCGTGTTTTTTTTTTAGTTTTTTACCCACAAATATCATTGGAGGGAGACAAAGGGGAGAGACAAGTAGCTAGGACCTTCAAACCAACAGCACATAATAGATGCTTTCTCATATTATATTGCCTAATTAATTCAATTTAATTATGTTTTTTCCTTGATATAAGGGAAGATTGTCTGATTTCTTGTTTTTTCTTGCTTGAGCATGCATGCCACAAGGCAAAAAGAATTTTGTGAGAGGGTCATAGTGGGCATGAATCACTTAATTGAAAAAAAAAAATCCAATAAGAAATATGATAATATAGTCGTTGAGAACATGCAAATTTATAGAGGTGGCATAAGAAGTATAATATATGACTATATGAGTAATTAATCCTACTTGCGCTGGCAGATTGAAACTTTATTAAGATATATAATAGAGATATATATAGAAGCTAGCAGTGTTTTGAGCTAGTACACTTCATTCGAAGTGATCGAAACCACAAGTGGTGGTTGTCAAGTAGCCGGGTGGCGGATAGTAGATGTCGAGTAGTTAATCAATTATGATGTTTTTTTTAAAATAGATATTGAGTACTTGTCTTATGGAGATCACCGGCTTGGCCGGGAGGCGCCTTATGATCGATATGATGCTCTATTTATGAAGAGTTTGGTCATCTCTCTACCACTTTACGTACTCTATGCATCAAAGCCTAAAGTAAGAAGAGATTGAAGAATTCCATCACTAAGGAGAGGAGAAGGGAGAGAAACTGTTCATCTTCCAACCATATTTTTTGACGTACTCTATACATTCAATTACTGGAGCCGTAAGTTTATCACTCATCTAATCACATTTTCTGACGTGCAAATAGTCAAAATTCATTATCTCGATGAGAGGAATCCAAATCCACTAATTAATGATTTTGCAAAAATTCAGAAATTTCAAGAAGGGGGCTAGATATCGTCTTCCTCCCGCACAAAAAAAAATTGAACTCATCCAGCTTACCGAAGCCGTTTCTCCCTCACCCGACCATAGTTTTTGACATATATACAAGTAGTCAAAATTCATTGCCTCGACTGAAGACATGGGCGGTTCCAGAGGGGGGCACGAGGGGCACTGACACCCCATTATTTTCAAAATTGTTAGTGGATTTGGATTCCTCTCGCCGAGGCAATGAATTTTGACTACTTATATGTCAAAAATGGTGGCCAGATGAGGGAGAAACAGCTCCGATAAGATGGAAGCCCGTTTGGAGGCAAGCTTGTTCTAGGCTAGCTCTCTCTCTCTCTCTCTCTCTCTCTCTCTCCCCCCAAATCTCTCTCTAGGGGGTGAGGAGAGCCTCCAGTGGTGTCCAAGCTTAGTAGTGGCTTGGGAGGGGAAGTTCCTAAGGGACTTCCGGGTATGTGGCGGGACCTCCCCACTAAGCCCTTGGTCCAGTTCATAGCCCCTCAACCTTCAACCTAGAGCTCTCCCTTGGGAGGAGTAAGTATTGGTCGCCCCTCAGCTTGCTGAGGGCCCTGAACTCCACAGAGATCGAGAAATCGGTTTCAACAATTCTCACGTCACGTAACTAGTTTGTTTTAAGACAAATATTGGCTATTCGCGGACCAAACTTGACTATTCGCAGATCAAATTTGGCTATGCTCAGACCAAGTTCATCTATGTGCACCCCAAAATTAATTTCCAACATGTGACCCATAACCCTCCTACTCAACCCGCTAGCATTTGTGTTTAGAAATTTTTTGTCACCCTCATTTATAATTTTCTGGACCCACCACTGACTGATGAGCTAAGAATCAGAACTAGTTACAAACCTAGCCCTAGCGTATTTAGCTAGAATGTTGCGGTGGTCCCATGCATACAGATGAAACTAGCTATACTATTACAGACTTCCATTTCATATGGGAAATATAGTTGGTCTCCCACAAGGGAATCGTGGTCCCAACGCAACTGACTTTAATGCCAATTTCATTGGATTTGTGGCCACAGATCACTTGTCTTCTCTACTCTTCTAGATCTCTTTATATACCGGTTTATTTACCCTGTTCTTCTCTCGAAGTTTACGTAGTTACAACTTACATCCCTCTAGTTTTTGAAATTACAAAAACCCGTCATAAATGTTTACATTTCATAACATCCGTCCACAAAAGTATCCCCAACTTGGAGTAAATTTTCAGGGGTCTTTTTGTAATAGCTTATATTAAGATAAAAATTGATTATCTTAATATGATAGTGTTACTAACATCAGTGCACAAAAGTATCCCCTGTAATAGCTTATAAAAACTGATTATCTTTATATATTAATAAGATAATGTTATAATAGCCTATAAATAACATGAAAAGCTATATATATTAAGATAAAAACTGATTTAGTGATGCATCTAAAACTAATTAGTTCAGTAACCGATCGGCGGAGGCAGATGTGTTTTCCGATTAATTGAAAAGGTCAAGAGGGAAAATCTAATGAATCCCTAAGCAGAAAGTTTCGTTGGAGGGAAAGAGACTTAATTTTAACTAAGCTTTTTAATGGTTAGTGACTAAATATTTTTGGTCAATTTTTTTTATGTAGTGACTACATAATTTTTCGTCATTCATTTTTTTTAATTTCTAATTATAAAAAATTTATTTATCTTTAAAGAAAATGATTTTTGGCTAACATTTTCATGGGACAAAGTTTTTTTTAATTATTAAATAATTTTTATGTTTTTTTATTTGTGATCTAAAATATTTTGATCACCGGATAGAATCATTCAGCGATTAAATTTTTTTTTAATGACTTAATATTACTTTCAGTGAAAATAATTTCGTTATTTTTTTTGCGGCTAAATTTTTTTGTTACTAATTACGTGAAAATAATTTTAGCGATAAACTTATAATTTAGTCACAAAAAGTACATTTTTAATGATGACTATTAGTTAGACTATTTTTATGTCTACCCTAACTTCAATCTCCTTTCCACATATTACTTGAACGCTAAGAGACCTATTAGAAAATATGAGTAATAAAACAAACAAATGAATATAAAATAACAAATAAAATTTTATTCACGAATAAGGAAAGAGAAAGAAAAGACCTCCACCATGATATCATCACCAATCATTTTGATGTGTGAATGGAGACATGCCATGGCAGAGACATAATTGAATCGATGTTAGATGAATGGATGTGATGTGGCCAAAGCCTCCCCTCCATGATTCTTGTTTTGCATAAAAAAAACCTATCCATTTTTTTAAACTATGATTTTGATAGAACCTAGAGAGCCTTGCTTTAGGCTTCAAAGCCTACCATTTTGTCCCTTTTGAACTCTTTAGGATTTGTCAAGTCTTATCTAACCGTGCGGGCCACCCCTACCCCTCGTCATCTAAATGAGTCCATTTTGCAAAAAATTTGTCAACGCACCTTAGATTTGTGAGAGGCGCTCGAAGCATCCCGGAGAGTGTCAAATGTGGAACACAGAACCCGTTTCCCCTAGCTGGGTATAAATAGGTAAACCCTAGGAGTATCTACGGGTATTGGATATCCGCGTATCCTACACGACCCGTTAAGCCTCCGAACACCGTTACGAGTCCAAATCATCAACAGTCTCCTCCTATATTTGTGACAAGTAACGTGTACGTTTCGGAGTGCAGAAAGTGGAGGGTACTAAAAGACATGTTTTCGACTTTACACATTGCAATAAGAGTTAGCACAGTTTAAACATAAGCAGGATTGTTATCGCAGAATCATAAAACATCCAAAATAAATAACAGTGCTACTCATACATAAATAAGTCTGAAAAGAAAACAAGGTACTGAATCAAAACATATAAAGAATTCTACTCAGAGAGTAGATCATCAGCATCCATGTCGAACACCACTTTCTCTCCTCCATCTCTACATGAGTGAGCTTAGTACTTGTAGCAATAGTGAAGTAACACTGTCAGCATCTCTATCCAGTCTAACTAGGACCAGTTAAAGTTTTGATTTTAATAAATCAAACATTGTTATCTTACTCATTAATGGTCACTATGTACCTCATCAACAAATGATTTGGCACACCATCATTTGCAACATTATCAAATGTGGAATAATGTGCTATGACCATAAATGTTTAGATTAACCGTTACAACGACTTTCGATTTCCAGTTGAATAACTCTCGAATCAACTTACGATGAGAAAGATGTTATGTTATCAAATGTGGAATAACCAGCATCTAGCCATCTTGGGTTTTCATCAAGAAGTTATTTGGGGTTTTCAGTCTGTTATTATATGCTTGAATGTTGCGACTATAAGTTCTTACTATTAAAACATAAACACAGGAGGAAAGTTTCATACATCTATGAACTTTAATCCCATCTCCCCCGATGTTTTTATTGTAAGAGCTCTATTCAGGCCTTTGGTTAAAGCGTCTGCAACATAATCTTTCGATCTCACATCTATTAGGGTCATAATCCCTTGACTAGTGAGAGAGGTCAACCAGACTTGTTTCATCCGTAGTTGCCTTCTTTTGCCATTGAACAGAGTGTTCGTGGCAATCGTCTTTGTAGCCTGATTGTCGCAGTAAACTGCAACAGAACTCAGTTTCAGGCTCGTCAATGGAATGTCCATAACCAAATCTCTTATCCATTCTGCTTCTTCTTCAGCTGAAGCTAGAGCGTACAGTTCAGATTCCATAGAAGAGAGAGCAATACAGGACTGCCTTTTGGACTTCCAAGCTACAACTGCTCCTCCTAGTGTGAAAATAAAACCACTAGTGGACTTGCTGTCGTTTATTTCTGAGCATCATGATGCATCAGAATATCCTTCCAAAACTGGAGGATGACCACTATAGCATAAAGCATACTTTTGGGTGTGCTTTAAGTATCGCATTAGCCTATCTAGGGCATTCTAGTGGTCCTGGCCAGGATTGTTAGTGAATCGGCTTAACATGCCTACCGTAAAGGCTATGTCAGGTCTAGTGCAGACCATAGCATACATGAGACTACCAATCAGTTTAGAGTAATCTAACTGTCTAACTGCAGCTCCTTCATTGGGCTTTAAGCGGTTGCTCCTTCATTGGGCTTTAAGCGGTTGTTATAATCGTATGGTGTCTCTAAAACTCGACTATCACTGTATCCCCACGTATCCAACAAGGATTTTATGTAGTGGCTTTGACTTAGGGAAATGCTATTTTTCCCAAAGCTCACCTGCATACCTAGGATAGTGTCAACTATTCCTAGATCTTTGATGTCAAAAGCTTTCATCAGGCCCGACTTTACGTCATCCATTTCAGATTGATCGGATGCCAGAATTAGCATGTCATCTACATATAAACATATTATGCCGATGTTATCTGATCTATGACGTATGTAAAGACATTTATCCGAGAGACTTGACAAAAATCTCATGTTCTTTACACAATAGTCAAATTTCTCATGCCATAATTTAGGTGATTGTTTTAATCCGTATAACGATTTTAAAAGCTTACAGACCATGTTTTCGTGACCGTCTACAATGAAACCTTCAGGTTGGCTCATGTAGATCTCTTCGGTCAGATCTCCGTTCAAGAACGCAGTCTTAACATCCAACTGATGGACAATAAGGTCTCAATAGCTGCAATAGCTAGGAGGATCCTAATGGTTGCTAAGTGACACACTGGTGAATATACGTCAAAATAATCCACCCCACTAACTTGTGTGAAACCTTTAGCCACCAGGCGTGCTTTATACTTAGCTACGCTACCATCAGGATTTAGTTTCTTTTTCAGAACTCACCTACATCCTATCGGTTTAGCCCCTTTAGGCTTAGGAACTAACGTCCAGGTGTTGTTCTGTAAGAGAGAATTCATCTCTTCCTCAATAGCTTCTTTCCAGAGTAGTGAATCCCTTGACCTCATCGCTTCCTTATAGGTGGACGGATCGGCCTCAACGTGGTAGGTAACAAAATCACTACCGAAGGTTCTGGAGTTTTCTCTCTTACTGAAGTCCTCCTGGACTCTAGGCCACTGGTGTCTACAGGAACTGAATAGGAAGTGCTCGGTACTGATTCTGGATCCTCTTTAGTAATAGATGCTTGCATACCTGGGAGTGTCAGGTTCTTATCTTTAAGAAATTTATCTTCAAAAAACACTGCATTCCTAGATTCGATGATGATATTGTTGGAAATATCAAGGAATCGATCTGCAGCACTTTCTTCAGCACAACCTAAATAGACACATGTATTGGTCCTAGGTCCAATCTTAGACCGTCTAGGGTCAGGAACCCTGACATAGGCTATACAGCCCCATGTCTTAAATTTTGTAATTGACGGGGGTCTCTTAAATCAAAGCTCGTAGGGTGTAACATCTAACTTAGCATGAGGGACTTTATTTAGAATGTGGTTCGCAGTTAAGACTGCTTCGCCCCAAAATGCGGAAGGCATGTCTGCAGTGAGGAGCATAAAATTTAACATTTCTGTTAATGTTCTATTTTTTTCTCTCGGCTATACCATTGGATTGGGGTGAGTAAGGAGCAGTGGTTTCGGCTATGATGCCTTGAGAGGCAAGAAAACCTTTGAACTCACTGGACATGTATTCTCCTCCTCGATCACTTCTAAACCTCTTTATTTTCATGCCTAATTGGTTTTCTACCCTGGTTTTGAAAAGACAAAACTTTTCAAACGCTTCATCTTTAGTTTTAAGTAGGTAAATGTGACAGAACCTAGAGCAGTCATCTATAAAGGTGATCATATACTTCCTTCCTCCTCTGGTGACGAAACTTTTAAAGTCACAGATGTCGGAATGTATTAGCTCTAGTGGTGTTGTGCTCCTAGTAACCGCGCTGAAAGGTTTCCTAATGATCTTTGTCTGAGCACACACTTCACATTTTCCACATGGGGTTTTAGTGTCTAAGTTGATCTGGTGAGTTCTAGCTATTTGGAATAACTTCCTATAGTTCACGTGTCCTAGTCTCTCATGTAGAGTCTTAGAGCTAACTAAGTTTGATTGTACTTGTTGAACTATTTCATTAGCTAGACTTAGTCGGTACATTCTATTTTGGACGTATGCACATCCAAAATAGTGTGAGTTAACTGACAGTGTTACTCTACCGCTATAGAAATTAACAGACATACCAACATCACAAAGTAGACTAACAGACACTAAATTAGCAGATAATGAAGGAATAAATTTAACATTTCTTAAAGTTAAAGACTTACCTGAGGACAACAGTAGTGTAGCGTTCCCCACCTTCAACACATCTGTCACCCCACTGTTTGCAACGGTCACAGATTCCTTTGCCTCAGCGAGCCCTGTCATCAGATTAGCATTGTTGCATACATGGCAAGTTGCCCCCGAATCCAGGTACCACTCAGTGCTGGTCTGCACATTTCCAACCATGGCGACAAAGTTGGAAGGCTCAGCAAGGCTAACCATATTGGCTTGGTTGTCCTCTTGTGGTCCTTTGGTTCTTTCTCTTTTGGGAAGCCTACAGTCAGATGCACTGTGCCCCCACTTGTTGCAGTTGAAACATTTGCCCTTAAATTTCTTTATTTTATTTTTAGGGCCCGCAACCTGTGGTTTATTTGGGGGCGGTTTGGTCTTTTGCTGATTCAGCACACGCTTAGAGCTAGTGACCATGTTAGCGCCAGCTTTTTGCTTGCTAATAGCTTCTAGCGCGCGTCGAGTCCTATTCTCGTCCTCTATGCGTATAAAATGCTTGAGGTCATTCAGACCAACTTGCATCTTCTTCCGGTACATTTCAGTTTTGAAATGATACCACGTGGAAGGCAACTTATAAATTATCGTGCCAGCAACAAAGCCATCTGACAGAGAAATTTGATCGCTATGTAAGGAATCAAGAATGTGTTCGAAATCCGATACCTGAGGGAGAATCTGTTTCTCCTCGTCGAACATGAAGGAGTGGAACTTATCCACTAAGTGAGCCTTGGACAGGTCCTCCTCCTGCCTGAAATGCTCCTCCAGTGCGTCCCATACCTCCTTTGCAGTCGTCATCTTCAAGTAGGACTTTGCCAAGCTTGGGGAGAGACAGTTCAGTAAATAGTCACGGCAAAAATCCTCATCGCTGATCCACTATTCTTCATGCTCAGTCCCGATGAACGCAGCACGATCATTCTGAACGGTATAGAACACGTTCAGACATTTCATCCCAAATTGCATGTTCAACTTCCAAGTGTTGAACTCCGACGCCGTGAATTTTTCCAGCTTCGTCATCGGTACTGGAGAGGAGAAGTTGTTCTCCTTCAACATCGTGCTTGGAGACGGCGGCGGCGGGAGAACTGCAGCGCACGGTCACTGACTGCTGGAGAGCGCACGATCAGTGGTCGTGCGGGAACTGCTGAGCGCACGATCAGTGGTCGTGCGGGGCACTGGCACTGGCACTGGCTGCTGAAGAGCGCACGATCAGCGGTCGTGCGCGAAGGGTCGAGCGCACGATCAACGGTCGTGCGCGAACTCCCCCTTTGAGAGCAGCGGCTTCGTCTTCTTCACACGAGCGGCAGCAGCGGCGGAGGCTCTGGACGACGGAAGCGGCGGCGCTGCGGATCCGAGGTGGGAGGCAAGGGATCCGGCGAAACCGGCGAACTCCTCCACGCGAGCGGCGGCGGAACAAAAGGGCGTCTGCGGCTTCCTGCGAATGGACTGCCGGCAAGAGCAGCAGCAACACGCGATCTTCTCCGCGACCGGCGAGACGCGATCTTCCTCTCGCGAAGGACGGGCGGCGTTCGCGATCGAGCGCGACTTGGAAGCGCAGCGACGGGAAGAAGAGATGGCGACGAGGAAGCGATCTTCCTCCTTTACGCGAGAGCACCCACCGGACGGACGGAAGCAAGCAGGAGAGCAATCGCGATCTTCTTCGCGTGAGCGCAGCGGCGAGACGGGAGCTTGGAGCGGCTAGGGTTACTTCGAGATTGTGAGAGGCGCTCGAAGCATCCCGGGGAGTGTCAAATGTGGAACACAGAACCCGTTGCCCCTAGCTGGGTATAAATAGGCAAACCCTAGGAGTATCTACGGGTATTGGATATCCGCGTATCCTACACGACCCGTTAAGCCTCCGAACACCGGTACGAGTCCAAATATACATCAACAAGATCACCGTGCACGACATCACCGTGCACGACCCCCTATCACACCGCATATTTCTGTAAGCATAATTTTTTGCGCATCATTGATCTAAAATACAATCATGTTTCAATATAATCATATTACACATTTACACGCATATTGGCATAAGCAATCGACACCGTTGAATCACAGGTCATACGAATCACCGTGCGTTTACGGATTAGATTGAATCTTATTATAAGGTTTTAAATGTCGGCCGACATGTCCGACATGTCGGCCGACATGTCCTGTTTGATAAGAAAACGACTTGCATAATCAAAATATATAGGTTATGGCGTTTTCGAAAATGTCGGCCGACTTTTTGTATAAAACCCGACATTTCGGCCGACACGCAATAATCATTATATCCCGACATTTTGAAATGTTGCCTAAATTGAATTAAATTAAAGTGAACCGCTGTTTAGCGCTGCCCATCGCTGTTTAGGGTTTTTATATACCCCATCGAACCGGCCAAGCATTTGAATGATTAGAAAGATAATAATATTTGAAGATAGATTTGAGTATTTAGGAAATATATACAAGTATACAACTACTAATAAAGCTAAGATATTATGTTACAAGTTACAATATAAATATTTTTTAGAAATCCGACATATTGAAATGTCTCCGACATGTCTCCGACATCCGACATCTAAAAACCCAATCCGACATGTCTCCGACATCCGACATTTAAAACCTTGATTCTTATATGTATAAATATATATATGTAAATGTGTAAATATTTTGTGGAAAATAAAAGAAGTATGAGATTACTTCACTAATGATGAGAGATTGGTGGGCCTCGTCAAACTAGTCATGGGGTTATGGATCATGGCCCATGGCCCATACCCCATGGCCCACTCTCTTATCTTTTTATTTAATACCCATTAAATAATAATAAATAATTAAATATTATATATACGCGTATAAGATATATTAAAAATATATTTGTGGGCTCACCAGTCCGTCCGACTCGCAACTATAGGTTTAGGAGTGGGCCCACGTGGTGTACTTGTAATAAATAATTATGCTCATTAAAACAATTTTTTAATCATATATTAGTATCTTAATTAGAAGCAAAATCTGAGTATCTCACTAGGTTGGAAGTCACTTCACCTTGTTTTCCTTCGCATTCTTTGTTAAGTCTTATCATTGCAATTTATAGTGTATATGTTATTATTATATATATAGGGTTAGTTATGGGACCTCCCATTGGAGTTTGTATAATTACAGGTTGCACCCCTCTATCTTTCAAAATTATATTTACAATTTGGCTGTTAAATTTTTGCAGTTTACAAAAATACCTCTTCTTTTAAAAATCTGAATGAAAAATGATAAAATTAGACATTGTTTTATTATTTTTCAATTTTATCTTTTTATAATGATTTTAGATTCATTACAAATTATAAAGCGTAAAATATAAGGCATCATATTCATTAATGTAGAGTTACACAAAGGGTAAAATTGGAATATCTTAAAATAATTGGGCATATATAATCACTTTTTATCTATATTTTTAAAGAAAAAAGAGAACAATTTTTAATGTACAGCCATGACAAAGGGTAAAATTGGATATCATAAAATAATTTGACTGATTTTATCATTTTTCATTCATAGTTTTGATTGAATGAATATTTTTATATTAATATTTGTCCAATCATCATTGCAAGCTTTTGGCTCCTCTAAGCTCCCTACTTCTTAATTGTCTTATTTGCTAACTCCTTATAGTAAAACTGTATATTATATATATATATATATATTGTAAAAGAAAGAATCCAATGCTCGGAATTTGATGAAAAATTCAGGAAAACTTATCGCCACGAAGTCCGCCAACGACGACAGGTTCTCAATTAGAGGTTCAAAACTTCGTCAAAATCGTTAGCGAAAGGTCTTTTTTGAGCGAAATGACTGTCCTGCCAAAATCTTTGATTGAAATAAAAGCAACCTCACACTCACCCTCCAGCAACGATACAAACCCAAGACGTCACAGAATTGACGATGATCAGAATTGCCGCAGAAAAATCAAAACCTCCGAATTCCTTTACGCAGTGATCCGGACTCCGAAGGTTTAGGGGGCTTATGATGCATGTGCACCCGTAGATTTATAGGCACTTCCGGGATGCGTTTAGAGGAGGCTCCACTAAGGAGAGGTGGAGTTAGCGGGGTCAAAGTTCAACCCATGATCATGAGAGTGGAGAAATATGATGCACGCAATTCACGCTTTATCAGCGCCAGGTGCAGTCAAGACCGCACCCCACTATTGGGGTGCGGTTAGCCTGCACTCCACTAGTGGGGTGCAGCCAAAACGCACCCCTATAATGGTGGGTGGGGTTGGGGGGGGGGGGGGGGGGGGGGGCGGCCAAGCCGCACCCCCATGTTGGGGTGCGGTCATGCCCCCCTCCTTGCGTGGGATGCGTCTGAAACCACAACCCCTCGTCGCGTGCGGTCGGAGTTTGTTTTCCCCTTAGAGGACGCGACTTCCCATTTCCCGAGTTCGTTGCACGCTCAGAATGCTCTCGTGTTCGTTGCGCGCTCGGAACACTCCTGTGTTCGTTGCGCGCGCAGAAGTCTTTCGCGCACGCTCAGAACGCTTCCACGTTCCCGACACACGCGCAGTTAATCTTTCTTAATTTCTCAGATTGCAGGTCTCGTTCATCGCCTTCATCACCTTCAACGAAGCTGCCCGAACTGCCCGAAGGGCGAGACAGTCATTTTCAAAAAATGATGATCCGTGTGCTCCGAATCGGCGAACGCGATTCGCCCATCAGGTGGTTACGGTGGTTACAACAACAAAATTATCGGACTACCCCTGCCCAAAATTATAAAAGGAGCTCAGAGCTTTCATTTCAAAACACCTTGCCTTCTGCACCCGAGAGAGCTCCGTTGAAGATTTCCCCTGAGTCTTCTTTCAGCGCTTGAAGATCTCCCTCGGCCTTCGAAGATCTCCTTCGAGGCGTCGAAGATCTCATTCGTGGACTTGGAGATTTCCTTTACTCCGGAAGACCATCTTCCTAAGCGATTCGATCGGGAATCCTTCGGGTCCAGAAAGGCGACTCAGCGATCTCACTTTCGTTCCCAGAAGGAGAAGTACTTAGCTTTCCGAGAGGTACCTGTCACCCTCGGAGTTCTCTCTCTCTCTACCGTTGTAACGAGCCGCGACATGTCGCGCTCGAATTCTTAGTTTCCAATTGGAACCCCCAGCATATAGTGGAATTTGGCCGACACAGCTCCGACCGCGTGATTTTTCACCATTTTCGGATTTTCCACGTTAAAAGTCCTCATGTCACTTATCGATTCATTCATTGATTCTTTGCGCGCTTGGTTCGCTTCCGAGTTAAGGTGGTTCAATTCGACCGGTCTACCCAAACTTTTTAAAACAGGACCGTCCGATTCAACCGGTTGGACCGCCGACCGGTTCCCCGAGCGGTCCGGTTAGGACTTAAAAACCGCTCTGGATGAAAATCGGCCAAGAACCGGTTCAACCGGTTAACCGGAAACCGGAACGGTTAAGTGGAAACCGAATGGTTTTTATGAAAGCCCTTGATTTGTGATCAAACAATGCAAAATATCTAGGCTTTAGGGTTAACTGATAAGACTTAAATTTAAACTTTATTTTTTATTTTGTTTTCTCCAGATCAGTCCCGTGACATCGAGGGGAGGTGCTTCTCGGGCGAGAAATCCTGGGCTTTAGCGTCGGCGGTGGCATCTTAGCATCGGTGGCGATGTTTTAGCATCGGTGACGAAGACGACAACTGGATCTCTTCTTCCTTCTCGCGACGACGACGACAACTGGATCTATTTTCATCCTCGCGACGACGACGACAACTCAATCAGTATTGTTCTTCCCTCATTTCTTTAGCAAATTCATACAACTCGAAGAAATCACCTCGAGCATCAAAGACTAAATGATCTTGTGTATGTTCGCTACAACCTTAATATGAGGGATATGTATGCAAATTCATTCATGTGAAATTTTTGCGCTATATTATAAAGTCTTAAATGTGAAATTTTGTCTTGTGAATTGTAATTTTTTGTAGGACATACTTTAAGAAAGAAGTGATCATCTTGATTACACGAGTATTGATTCTGTGGGTAGTTGAGGAAGAGCCGGCTCCAGAGCTTATTTATAATGATTTGGAGAGTGAAATCTATGAGGAACATGCAATGTCAATTGTGGGAGAAGTTCAAGCTAGTAATCAACAAAATGAACACACTAATGGTAATATATATAATTATATATGCTTAACTGATTTGTATAATTGTCTGCTCGTATGTGAAATGATTGATTTATTTCAAATTTGATTATGCAGATGATGAATGTGCAGATAATATCTAGAACATGTCAATCTTGAAGAATTTGGAGGGGAATCATATTATGATGGACAATATTGTTTTGGAATACAATATTTGACTATTTGTTGTTTTTGATTTAATGTTTGAAACAAGTATGCTGTGATTTACCTTTAATATTTTATGTTATTCATTATCTTATAATCGTACGAAGTATCTGATAGGAATGCTCGAAGCATCCGAGTGCACGTCAAGTTTGGAACGTACTACCCGTACCCTAAATCCCCGACGACCGTTAACGGACCCGTTAGGGTTCCGTTAAATACCCGATACAACGCTAAATATACCTTAACAGTATCTACTTATTTTAATTTGTTTTACAAGATTATCTCACAGTCTTTCATATGTAGTTAGATCCGGTTCAACTCCGGTTCAACCGATTCAACCGATTAAACCTTGAAGCTCTCCTTCTTTCGATTCAAAGTCTGGCCCAGTTCTGAAAACTTTGGGTCTATCAGAGCACCCGAGCGACCCACAACAATTATAAATAATTAAAACGAGTTATTACATTCTTATTTATCTCCCGAGGTGATTGGCGATTGTGGAGAGATTTTTTCTCTCCAATATTATAAGAGTGGTGTTATGGACACACCATAAATGGCTATGGACACACTAATAATACATCTAAAATACTAATTGCATTCTATTATTTCCGCCGCTATGTACAGCCAACCCCGAGCGCCACTTTAGGGCTTTGTTCACCACCCATCGCCGTTCCCAACTCCTCACCGGCCCCGGAACCTCCTCCCACCGTTGGAATCCCCTCTTTGCGGCTTCTCCAGGTCGGCCCCCTCCACCATCCCGTCCTCGCGTCGAAGGGTTTCGAGAAGGCTTCTCTGAACTCCATCGCCGATTGTTGCATCTCCAGGCCACTGATTCGTCCCTCCAACTCCAAATCGCCGCTCTTCTATACACCTCCACGCTAGCGGCATTAGGTTTTACATATGTGATGTTTGTTCCAAAACCATTTCCATTAACCTGACTGCTTAGATTATCTATTGCTGGAACAAATAGTCCGCAAGAATATTTCCAGAGACAGCTAAAGTTTTATTACAAAACTGTACTGGCCATTGATGGAATTTTCAAGCTCTAAAGTTGCAGAAATAAAGAAGACTCAAGTCCCTTATAAAAGCAGTCAAATCCTTTCAAAATGATCTCAATACTTTGATGTATAACTCAATCATGAACCTGCAACTAAGAAAAGCCACAAATTAATTGGGAAGTTCGACAGAGAAAAATTCATGTTTACATTGACACAAAGCCATCAGTGGAAGAACAGTTAGGCTATGGAAAGAAAACCAAACGAAATAAACATCTCTACAAAGAAATATCCCGGAAAAATTTACTAGATTCGAACTCAAATCATTTTTGGGTTGTACATAGCGATATTTAATTGTACATAACGATATTGGGTTGTACATAGTCATTGGCTGTCCATAGCCATTTATGGTGTGTCCATAACACCACTCTATTATAAATGATTAGATTATTAATTAAAATCCCAGCAGTTTGGATTATCTTAATTTAATTTAATATTTATTGTATTACTATTTTTAAATATGATAAAATTACTAAAATGAGAAAGTTTATTAGATGATATATTGATATTGATGAATTTGATGGTATTAAGATGGATTTTTTCCGTGGGCGTGAATATCGGGCCATCCATCAAGTCGATTTCCGATTTTCAAGGGCCGTGAGATTTGAATCCGACGAATGAAAATTTTTAGAGCACAGTAAAGGATGGGTACGTTAAGCGTACCTACTTATTTCTCATAAGATGAGTTGCCTTTTAATATTATTATATATTATAGATTAATTGATATAAATAGAGTAATTATAAGTGCAAACTAATTTTGGCTATATGCAAACCACAGCTATGTGTAAACCAATAAAATTTAAGTGCAGACTAATTTTTTAGGTGCAGACCGCAACTTCTCTCTTCTCTAAATCATCTCGAAGTACTCTCTTCAGTCATCGGGAAAATAAGAAATGTGATCAACATAATTTACTTCATCACCTTTGCATTGCGTGCATGATAATGTCCATATAGGAATTTTAGCACCCAGACTATCAAATTATTATTATTTAAAATAGGGTGGTGATATGGGCAAACCTACTTTCGTTAATGACAGCTTAAGATTAATGACAGACTGAGAATGTTAATGTCAGACCGAGACTTTTAATGTCAAACCAAGTTGGCGTTGGCGGCGGCGACGATAAGGTGGCAGCGGCGACGATGGCGTTGGAGATGGCGGCGACGACAATGGTGTTGGAGTTGGCGGCGACGACGATGACGTTGGAGTTGGCGGCGACGACAATGGCGTTGACGGCGGCGACGATAAGTTGGCGGAGGCGACGATAAGTTGGAGTTGGCGGCGACGACATTGGCAACGATGGTGTTGTCGGAGGCAGTATTGGCGGCGGCGATGGCAACAGGAAGTAGTGAGGAGGGGATTCCGTGAAGGCAGTGGGAGAGCGGAGCTTCAGGTCTGACATTTGAGCCAAGACATTGTTGGGTTTGCACCTAAAATTTTTTTGAATACAAGAAATTAAACCTTTTTTTTTCAGGTTTGCACATAGCCAAATTCGATCAGCACTTAACACCACTCTATAAATAAGGCAAAATCTTTAAATCAGTCCTTAAGCTTAGTAACATTTTAGAAATCAGCCCCCATATTTTTTTTTGTATGATTACAATCCTCATACTTTATTAAGTAATTGAAATCAGTCCCCGTGAGGCCGTGAATCATTTTCCATTAATTACATAGGATTAAACAGCCTAAATTCTGTTTATCTCTCTGAATTATTTTATCTTCATCCTTGCCGATGTCGGTTAGTGGGTTGGGGATAGGTCTGCCGAATTTGAAGGCTAAGAAGAAGTCACCGGCGGGTTAGACGACGAGGGCATGGTGGAGCCGTGGAGGACTCGGTCAAGCTTTTCGAAAAGCTTGTTGGATCGCAGGATATAGAATTAATTGTTCAGTCCAAAATATGGAATCAATTGTTCGGGACGTTGAAGGACGGTTTTTCGATGAAGGACGTTGAGGGAAAGCTGGGCATAACCCGTGAAGAAATTTTAACTAAAATATGGAATCAATTTTAACGTTGAAGGAAAACAGAAATCAGTCCATCTGAGCACTGAACTGGTTGACATTTTTCCTCGCCGGTATCCAGACACTGGTTGACAATTTTTCTTCTCCGGTGAGTTTCCCGATATCACCGGCACGCACATGGCGCTGGGGTGATCAACACCTATAACAACGTGAATGGACTCTCAGGTAGAATTCCGGCAAGTCTCAGAAAGCTAACAAAGCTCCAGGAGATGTACATTAGGTACTTCAGTCCGGCAGACCTATTCCCAAACCAATTATTTTTTTATAAACAGCGTTTAGGCTTTTAATCATATGGAATTAATGAAAAATAATTCACAGGACTGATTTCAGTTACTTAATAAAATATGGGGACTGAAATCATGCAAAATAAAATTTACGGGCTGATTTCTAAATTGCGCTAAGTTTAGGGACTGTTTAATAAAATATTTAAATAAAAAAAATATTTTTATGTCTAAAGAATGTATGCAAAATACCTAGGACCCTGTGCGTAGATCACCCAAGAGCAACAGTGACAATGCCATCGGAGATAAACATGCATTGCGTACCGGTTTATTTGTTTGGTCGGTAGCAGGCAGAATCAGCGGGTGGAGACGGGGTTGGGATCGGAGGGGAGGAGGCAGGGCTCGAAATGGGGCTTTTTGCTCCATTCCTCATGGCGCGGCGGGAGGAAACACGGCAAACGCCACCATCGGACATATAGTTACACGCCTTGCGGCGGCGTTTGCCGCAAACGGCGCCTCCAAACGCCGCGCCAAATGAAGCCTAAATCTTTATTTTATCCAAAAATACTTTATTTTTAAATTTAATTAGGACGGCAATGTGGTGCCAGGATCCTCTTCATTGGGACTAAATGGATATTATTAAATTATTAATGGTTAGGAACCTTTCTCAGGGATCTAACGGGTTACAACTAACATCATTTTATATTTATATATATATAAATTTTTTTTACATCTTTGGATAAATAAAGAGAAATACATATTATGAATTTATCTAGAATATACAAAGAAGACGCGCAAGGCTGATATTATTTATATATTTTATTTTAATCTTAATCCTCCCGGTGGGAGAACTGTATTGTTTGGGAGATAATCACTTCTTTGTCGAATTAACGTCGCTTTTACCAACATAATTAAATTAATTTAATTGGGTATATAAATTAGTGCATTGTTTTTCTCAAAACTGACCAAATTTATTATTAAATTGGGCGCTACATTCAAAATGTTGGATTTTTCTCTATCCGATTTGAGCAATTTCATACAAATTTATTTAAACTACTGTATATGCTTTACCTAGGCTCTGTTTGGCACTGCTGTGGCGATTGTGAACATAGTGGTTTTGAAAATTAATTTTGATGGGGCGATTCGTCCGGGGTCTAATCGGGTGGGAATGGGAGTTGTTGCTCGTGATTCTAATGGAGGTGTGTTTGCTTGGCGGGTGGATTGTGTTCCCTATGTTGGCTGCTCAGCTATCACGGAGACTTTTGCTGCTCGTTTAGCAGTTGATTTGGCTGTCTCAAAAGTTGGAGTGGCGTTATTTTATTTTTGAGGGCGATTGTGCAAATTACATTGCTACTCTCTTGGAGGGTGTGGTGCCAAATTAGTTGGATGAATATATTGTTCATGATATACTTCTGTCTATACGGGGTATTGTGCCTTTTGAAATCACGTTGGTTTGTCAGAGTGCTAATCGAGCGGCGCACGCACTGGCAGCCCATTCTTTCTTCCAGACGTTGATTTTATCATCTGATGTACTTGATCTGATTTCTCTTCATTTAAATTAATGAAAGACTTTGATAGTTAAAAAAAAGGTTTGACGGCAGAAAAACAGTACTGAGAAATCACTCAATCAGTGATTCAGTGGTGGATTAAAGCTGTGAGAAAAAGAAGAAAAGATCTGAAAACACTTGGTACCCAACCTCCTCATTTTTAAAAGGAATTTTTAATTTCAAATTTATTTTAAATTTAAAATCAGTATTTTTCGAAATAAAACTTAAAACAATAATAATAATGTTAAATATTATTGGAAGGTTATTAATCTATATTAGTTCATACTTGATGAAGAAAGTTGAGTTGACTCGAAATCGCCTAGAGCTCAAATAGATTCGAGCCGATTTCGATCCAGTATGAGCTTCTATTATTTCGAACCGGCTTAAATGTTTTTGAGCTGACTTTAAATAGCTATGAGATGCAATGCTTGGTTTGTTCCAGTATGAGCTTCTATTATAATCATCGTTGTTGTTAGTACTTCAGTGTGTTAGTCTCGACATGACTAACTTAACAAAACTAAAAAGACCCAAATCAGTGCATATTTGAGATTAAATTGGCCATTTGATTCAATTCGAATCGAGTCAGACTGAACCGGACCAACTAGCCTCAAGTTGATCAGTCATATATTCGCTGCGGTTTTGTTGCATGCGTTGAAGCCTCGATCTAGTGGTGGGTATGGATGGGGGCTGTTCGCAACCACTAGCACTGTTAGGAATACCAACATTTTCCTCACGCGCGGCTGCAAATAACGGTGCTAATAGAATAATGCGCAGAGTAGTCAATCAACAATCCCGCCAAATATTTATAATCACGTCCACGCAGTTTATATAATCACAGATAGTGTAGAATACAAAATGATTGGAGAAAGTATACAATTTGAAAAAGGGCACCACAAGAGGAATCAAACACCTCCAGACCTTGAGAAATAGTAAGGTTTACTGCATTCAATATGACCACGAGCGCAAAAGGTTCTCACGAACTTTCATCGTCGTTGAACAATGGGTATATTGTTGGCACCAATCATCCGCACATGGATGGCTCACAAGCTGCTTGGTCGACTGCCCTCTAGTCGCTGCATGCCCCCGAAGTATATTACATTTCACGTGCATGTCCACTTTCAATCACTAATACCATCGCTCGTTGCAAACCACCCGTGGCAAGAAGCTCGTGCATGTCCAACGTCTGTTGTTGGAGCCCTGCTCGCACAACTTATCCGCTCAACTTGATGCCGATCAGAAGAGGAAATGCAGATCGAATGGGAGCCGACTGCTTGATTTCTTCTCAAGGTATCCGGAGTTCAATACTTGTTGTATTGTACAGTGATCATAATTCTCAGCCTCGCTTAGTGCATTAAAGCCCAACCCTCACTTTTCTACCCATTAAATTGGCATGTTTAACATAAAATATAAGCGTCTCTCAATCGAAAAACATAGAACAAACGCCACTCCTACGATACCTCCTCTATTTTTTTGGATCTGCTTTGATGCGCCGCTTGTCTTGTGAGGAAGAAGACCAAGGAGAAAAAACAAAATTTAATGCGAATAGGGTAAAAACCTGGATAATTTATGATATCCATGCATACAAAAATTAACGCAAGGATATCCCTACAACCAAATATGAACGCAAGTATATCACTTTGGATACCGTGGGGCTGCCACGTGTCGCCATCCCAGCGGTCCTGTCTTCAAATCTGGAGAGACCCAAAAAGTGTAATTGATTGCACACGATAGCAGTACTATGTACATTGCAAAGTGACCCAATCAGTTTGGACCCAAATCAGCGTCCCAGTCTCCGAGATCCAAACGGTCAAATTTCCTTTCAATGTGGTACTGCAAGTACATAGCACACAATATCTTAATTGCTTTAAATTGTAATGTGTTTTTTTTAATATCCAATTTCCACATATAAGTAGGAGATACCAAGTATATTTATAATAATTGACGGCTCCCAAAAAAAAGTTCTGTCGAATTAGAGATTTTTTTGCCATGACCTCAATTGACTCGCCAATACAATTCCAGCGGGATCGTTCTCACGCAATTCCGAGTTCATTTGGCAGCCCAAGTGGACGCCAGAATGCACGTACGTGCATGCACACAAGCTACACCGCGCGCGGCAACCACAAGGGGGCGCTGTCTCAATACACCGCCACCATTGGACGGTGACAACGCCCTATCTGGTGCGCTGCCTTGCCGCACAACCCTGATTGGGGAGCGCGCAGCGCATCCCCAACAAGGCATGTGCGATGCGCGTCCCCATGGGGGCGAGCGTGCCAATATCCCCTTTTAGCGTGCCAACACCCCCTTTTGGACAGGCAAGGCAACACACCCACCTAGCACCCGCTTCTTAGAACGCAACCCACGCTCCCCGCAGCGCTCCTCCCGTCGTTGTCGGCACCTCCGTTCTCGCCGGCGAACCTTTTTGGGCTGCCCAGATTGACCGGACCGCCCGAGGGGCATGATCGTCATTTTCCAAAAATTGGTGATACATGTGACCAGAATCGCACGCTCTTATTCTCCCGTACAAATTCCAAGAAGGCACAATTACCAGCGCCCCTAGAAAAGCAATAAAAGGCCATTGTGTCTTCATTTGAAGACAACCAAAGAGAGAAGACAACTCTAAAGTTTACCGGCGAAGACTTGGCACTCTGCTCGCTCTCCCACTCAGTGTTCACTATGCTCGCTACAACACCTGCTCAAAGAGACTGATCCATAATCGTTACTGTGAGCTCTGCTGAATACTTTGCTTACTTTTATTTCAAGAACATGTAAACGGAGCGATGACCTGTCACCCTCCTGAAAATTTTAACACCTACAACCGCCTGCAACTAGTGGATTTGATCGACATCGATCTGGCCCCGTGATCTTTTCCTTTTCCAGGTTTTTTCATAAAACGTCTCGTTGTTTCTGCTGTTGGTTTTCTTTTTGACTATTGGCGCGTTTGACTCACTCTTGAGTTAAGAAGGTCTGATTCATCCGGTCCGAAAGAACGCTAAGCGACTCACAATAATAATAATAATAATAATAATAAATGATAAGCCGCCTAAAATGAAGCATGAATAGCCTTGAAAATGGCTTAAATGGATCACACACCGGATTGCTGCTGTGTTGCCGCGTGGAACAATAGATGGTGATGATCAAAACTAAAAAACCAAAAGGGGTATGGTGAACCCGTTGAAATCTAACGCAATCTCCCGAGGAGATCAAATAACCTAGCGCAATTTCCTGAGGAGATAAAATCCCGGACTCCGGAGCCCCGGACAGAAAATTTTCCGCAGAGCAGAAGGAAAAGATGCGGGCCACATGAATAAATAATAATAATAATGAGAATAAGAAGGCGATGCAGGGCAGTGTGTAGTGGGTGGTAAGAGGAGTGAGAGAGAGGGGGGGAGTTGAGAAGCAAGCAGTGGCCTCCAAATTCAGAAATAATATTGACAGCGACAATCCTTTTTTCTTTCAGAAAAACACATGGCCTTCGGTCCCCTCCTTGCCGGCCATTCATTCACTTTCCGCACAATCCATGCATCACTTACTGTCACCCCACCTTTTACATTACTCATTTTTATCATCATTTTTCTTCTGCATAATACCAACTAAAAATATTATACACACAACATTCAAAATCATACACTACAGTGACCTTATTGTTCAACAACAGCAATCAATAGCTGGAGCTCTGCTTTAACCCCACGAGCTATAATGTCTCCTTCACCCCACAACATCCCAATCATTGACTACCCTCCCCCACACAAACACAACCTCTTCTTCCCATGCTGTGAATAAGTCGTGCTGACAATAGTCCCACATCTGAAAAATAGCGCAGCCCGGCGCTTGACATAGATTAGCAAATATAACAAATAAGGCGAGACTGAATGAGGTTTTTCAACTCTTGAGCACACAACAACAACAACAACAATTTTGTAATTAATGACGCAATCGACGGACATTTAACAAACTCAAACTTGCTCTTGGCCTTTGGCCTGCTGCTCCCCGTCGAAACGAGAAGTGGAGAGAGAGAGAGAAGATGCCTGGATTGGATCCAATAATGGTGGTGGTGAAAGGAATTGAACAGTCCTTTGTGGGGGGGTCCCTCGCTCCCAGGCCTTTTTATTTAGCTTTGCAGGAAAAAGGGAAGCAGCCCATCAGGGTCTGCAGATCCATATCATTGTACAGCCCTTTGACCGTTTGCCTCCCCAGCTTGTCCTTGTTTGTTTCTGTTTTACCATTTCACCGTTTCAACAATCATTCTACCCGTGAAATCAATCTCATGCCGCTCCCATTTCCATATCACCTTCAATGATAATAATAATAATAACTTCTCACTAAACACACCTCTCTCTCTCTCTCTCTCTCTCTCTCTCTCTCTCTCTCTCTCTCTCTCTCTCTCTCTCTCAGCACTACTGTGTTCCGCTACTGTTTATTTCTATCCCTGCTACCAGGCAGGCTTGGCTATATTAGTGATTCAGTTATTTAACCAGAAAAAGCAATGCTTCCAATTATAAGCTGGTTTAAGGACTAGATGCATAAAGTGAGGGCAGATATAAGAAATTTAAGGATTAAATTGAGAGCAGGGTTACATTAAAAGAAAATTAATATAGGAGGAATTGAAATTAAGGCTCCGTTTGGCGTGACGTTTTTACTCCGGTGAGTTCGGACAAAAACGCCACATTCATAGAATGTAGGTTTGGCATGACAATGATTATGGCCGCCGCCAAGAAAAAAACTAGTTTTGAACATAAAAGTAGATGAAGTTCCTTAGGTGAGGTTGAGCGGTCACAAACGACGGTTCATAACCACCGTGTTCACGACCGCTGCCACAGCGCCAAAGGAGCCTAAAAGAAAATTAAAAGTTACTAAATATCAAAACCTGGGACTTCTGCCGTGGATCCTCGGGCGGTATGAGTGATTGGAAGTTAATTTCATAATCAAATGAATGATTGGAAGTCATACATCCTCTATTTATAGAATGTTCCATGATAACTACAAAATTGAATCTTATCCAAACTAAATATATAAATAAAATAAAGCTTTAAGAGGTTAAACAACTTTTATCATTTTGCTCCTATTTAGACCAACTATAAGTTTAGAACAAGAGAAACTGGGTTAAAATAAATAATGGACCGAGAAGCACTTGAAAATGGGTCGGATTCAGCTCCTTTCTAGCCTTGTTCTAACCTTTCGATTAGACCTACGATAAAATAAACTTAGTTGGGCTAAGCAGATGATGTACTACATCATAAAGCTTAATAATGTTAGCTAGATGAATTAATTATTCAACATGGTATCAAAGACTTCAATGCCCGCGCCATCATGAATCGGCCTCTTCTTCCTCGACACCTTTCCCAGTGATGCATTCCTCGACGAGATTCCTCCTCTCTTGTGACGTCTCCTCCATTGTTATTTCTCACATCACTAAAGGTTTAGTTGAATATATCAATCTAGTGTTGTTAGCCAAGTAATAATGACACTCTTGTAATCTCTATTCTTCCTATCATATGTACATGTATGGGTAGTGACAGTCTGGGTTTATGTGATTGATTATATTAGCTATTTCTTCTCATATGCACCCAACGTATTCACAGACAATAAAAAAAAATAAGGCTATAGAGAGAGAAGACGAGAGTTATAGTGGTTCCCCAAAACTCGGGTACTCCATTCTTCCACAATTCTTGTAGGAATCCACTATCAATCCAGGTACAGAGGCATTTTGACGGGGATCGGGCAACACGGCCCGTTTGGGTCCAGTGACGATCGGAGCCGCTCATCACGAGCGGATAGCCGATCGTAGGATTTTTCATTCTTGCACTTTTTTCTTATTTTATGTATTTTGTTTTTTGAGGGATACAGCGATCGGTGAATCTCATCAGTCTGTTGTCCCTCCCATAATCTATATAAAGGACTAAAGGGCTCATATTTAAGAAATTAAAAGTTGAGTGAAAGAAAAGCCACTCCTTTTGATTACCCGGTGCCGAAGCCGGAACCCAAGTGTCGAAGCTTGATTTATCCCCTCCCCTCTCCTTGTTCGGCCACCTCTTTCCCTCCACAACCATTTTCCGGCAGCCCTCCCTCCCCCTCCTCCTCTCCCTTGTCGTGGAACCACTACACCTTCATCCCCAACCCACTTGGCCGACCACCCCTTGCTCCCCACTACCTAGGCCAACCACTCTCCACCAACCTCCCCTCCATATTGATATGTTATTCAGTTTTCGGCGATCACCGGAAAACTTTTCCGGGCTCCCACTACCACCACCACCACCACCACCACCACCATCTCCATCATTTTTCCTTTTTCCTGTTTTCCGGCGATCAGCGGAAGCCACCTCCGGCAACCACCACCACCTCCGACAACAACCTCCGGCCATCTCTGGCCATCCTCATGCCACCTCCACCACCGCCCGTAACCACCCCACCACCTCATAACTACCTTAACTACCTCCCCTACCCCACACTACCTCCATCTCCCCACTATCCTAAAAATTACTCATTCCATTCTCCCCACTACCTCCACTACCCCACTACATTCTCACGTAGTCACGTGGAACCACCTCCCATCTTCCCAACCAAGCCCCTCCACTCTTCCAACCAACCGGCTAGTACTAACTGACCTCCAACCCACGTTCTATTTCAACCCCACACTCACCTAAAATGTCTCTGCCGAGAGAATTGCTGCAACTGTTCCCATGTTCATTGTAGTTACAACCAACTGAACAAGCCAAAGGCTCCACCGTACACTTCCAATGAACCCAAACAAACCCCATAACCTCACTACCCACTGATTCCCCTCCCCGATTGCCTCTGAAAATTAACTCCTGCATCAAAATTTCATCTTCCAGGACTCTCCAGCCCCAGGGTCATCTCCTTACATCCAGCCAACATCGATACAACCCCGACCCCTTCATCTAACACCCCTATTATGTTGAATTGTTTGTGAATTTCCTACTCCAAGAATTGTGGTGTGTAATCGTTGTTTCAAAACGTTTGAAGCATTGTGTATTCCTATTTATCTAGTCATTTGCTTTCACGCACTTCTGCGTTTGTACTTCCACTCGTGCTTCCTTATTTTAAAGGCTTTTATATTTTTGTGGCAAATCAAAATAAATACTGGTTTATAAAAATTTCTCTAATTGCAAGCAAGTATTCGTCGAAGTTGTGTCCGCATATAACCCTTAGTTTTCTGAGCACACGATTCTTGACGCCTCCTCAAGTCATATCTCTGAGTCACCCTATCCCGGAAGATCTCGAATCGAGTGTTGCGTACTTAGTGTTGGCCCCTCTTACATTTAAGGTCACTCATGATATTTTAGGAACCTATATTGGTACTCGTCGCATTTGCGACGAATTTCATTAAACCCCTCCCGATAAGCCACCTGATGAGTTTTCACTTTATGGAAACATTTTACACATCATAGAGTGGCATCTCAGTGCCAAAGTTTTACACAGTCTTCCTACACTCGATGAGTATTTCTACACCTCACCTAGAGAGCCTTCAGATAAACAACCACTCTTTAGGGCGTGTCCCCTATCTACGAGGCAGTCGAGAGTGAGAGTGCTCTCGATGGTCTTGAGATCTACTCCATCATTATTAATGTTAAACTATCAGGTGATTATTTAAATGATCGTCGCACCCTTGATGAGATTTTTTACACCTTACCCACTGAACCCACTGACCATGTGTCCCTTTGGAATGAAACCTATAGGATTGTAGAGCCTCTGCATAGGAGATCCGTTGAGTCCGTCGTTCGTCATTCATTATCATTGTGTAGCATGCACGAGTTTGTCCGACGAAGAGTTGCTTGCTATAATGAAATTTATAAATCATATGTGAATAACCACAGAAGAATGCAAAGCTTTAAAGAAGGAGAACAGATAATGATTCATATACGCGTTGAGAGGTTCCCTAAGAGAACTGCTCAAAAATTGAATGTTAAGCGAATGGGTATTACACAACCCTCAAAAGAATTAGAACAAATGCTTATGAGCTAACTATCTCGCAGAGTATGAGAATTCCACATGTATCCAACATAGAAAATTTGACTGCATTCTTTGAGCCACACGATTACATGTCCACTTCGCACTCTACTACCCCAGCACCTAAGCCTCCGTCTTCGTCCACCACTCCACTACATCCCCAATTTCGCCTACTTATCTTGCCACCTCAGCCTCAGTCTTCGTCTACTATTCAGCTTCCACCACAGCCCGAGCCCTCAACACCGATTGATCCTACGACTTCTTTCACCGTAGTATCACCTCCTCCGCTACAGGTACTACCATCCTCAGACGTCGTATCGTTCGACGACATCATTGCTCCAACTACATCTCTAATTTCTTCAGCAGTAGTACCGCTTCCTCCGACACTGGTTTCTTCGTCCACTAGCACCGTACTGTTCGACATCTTCAGTATGATCGAGACCCATGAGTACGTACCAACACCAGACAATATCAGAGTCTTGGTCCATTTGCGGGGTCGCAGGATGATTGCCGACACTTGGATTTCCGCAGCAGAGTTCGAGAGACTCACCCCAGCTCTACGACGTCATTATGACCATCTCCATTCCTCGGAGATGAATGATTTTGGCATGGGGGGAGTTGATGGGGATCGGGCCACGCGGCCCGTTTGGGTCCGGTGACGATCGAAGCCACTCACCACGAGCGGATTGCCGATCGTAAGATTTTTCGTTTTTGCACTTTCTTTTTTCTTATTTTATGCACTTTTGTTTTTTGAGGGAACAACGATCGAAGGATCTCGTCAATCCATTGTCCCTCCCATAATCTATATAAAGGGGTAGAGGGCTCATATTTGAGGGATTGAAAGTTGAGTGAAAGAGAAGCCTCTCCTTTTGATCACCCGGTGCCGAAGCCGGAACCCAAGTGCCGAAACTTGGATTTATCCCCCCGCCTCTCCTTGGCCGGCCACCTCTTTCCCTCCACCATTTGCCGACAGCCCTCCCACCTCCTCCCCTCCCTAGTTGTGGAACCACTACACCTTCACCCCCAACCCCCTTGGCCGACCACCCCTTGCTCCCCACAACCTAGGTCGACCACTCTCTACCACCCTCCCCTCCATAATGTTTTGTTATTCAGTTTCCAGCGATCACCGAAAAACTTTTCCGTCCTCCCACTACCACCCCCACCCCCACCATCACCATCATTTTCCTTTTTTTTTTCATTTTCCGGCGATCGCCGGAAGCCACCTGCGGCGACCACCACCACTCCGGCCACCTCCGACCATCTCCGGCCATCTCTGGCCAGCCACCTCCGGCCAGCCACTTCCGTCAGCACCTATAACCACCCCATAACTACCTTAACTACTCCCCCTGCCACTACCCCACTACCTCCATAACTCCCCACTATCCTAAAAATACTCATAATCATCCATTCTCCCCACTACCTCCACTACCCCACTACATTCTTATGTGGAACCACCTCCTATCTTCCCAACTGAGCCCCTCCACTCTTCCAACCAGCCGGCTACAACTAACTGACCTCCATTCCACGTTTTCCTTCTATTTATCAACCCCACACTCACCTAAAATGTCTCTGCCGAGAGAATTGTTGCAACTATTCCCATGTTCTTTGTAGTTACAGCCAACTGAACAAGCCAAAGGCTCCAACGTCCACTTCCAGTGAAACCAAACAAACCTCATAACCACACTTAGTGTTGTAGATGTCGGTCAACATGTCCGACATGTCAGCCGATATAAAAGTTTTGGGTGCAAAACACAACGAAATATTTTGGAGAGAACATGCGTTTTGTAAAATATCGCGAGATATCGTGCGAGATATGTTTCAAATAAAAAAAATGTTATAATACCGCCTGTTTAATAATATTATGTGAACGGCGACTCATTTCAGTTCGCATTCTAAGCCCTAGCTTACGAGAGGTGATTCTCTCATTTTCTCCCTTTCGGTGCTCTGGCTGTGTGGTCGACGGCGACTCTCTTGTTTTCTCCAACAAAGATCTCTTCTGCCGTTCTGCGATTCTGCCATTGTTTCGACAGTTCTTTCTCTTCCCTAGCGTCGACGTTTCTATCTCTGTCGGTCTGCTACTCTGCCCTAGCTTCTTCTCTTACAATACAACATTGTGAGCATTTTATGCCCTAGCTTTCACTTCTATCTAAGTTTTCTCTTTTTCTAGCATTGTTTTCATTTTTTCTGGCACCTTAGAGTTTTTTTCTGGCATTTTTTCTAACATTTTGGCATTTCATTCTACCTGGTAGCGTCTTCTTCTTTAATTCTAGTCTCTCAATTTTTCTGGCATCATTTTTTATTTTTCTAGCATTACTTATAAAGGTTAGTCCGTCAGTAGGGGTGAAACTGGTGCGTTTTGAGCCTCAAACCGCAACTGCACCAAAGGGGGTTGGTTTTGGACCGAACAAAACCGCACAACACCAAAACCGTGCGGTGTTGTTAGACATTGGTGCGGTTTGGAGTCGGTTTTTACGGCGCGGTTTCGGTTTTTGTACAGTTACCAAAACATGTTGGAAATGCGATCCAGTTGTAAGAAGAAAATGCGATCAAATTCAAAACAACAGCATCATACGATTCCATATTTGTAGAGAAATTTGTTTTTCGATCAAATGATTTTTTGGCATGGAGAGTTGGGACATTAACCGGTTGAGACTATTTTGGTTTCATTTTTTGGATTCTGAATTGGCAGAGCTCTTCCAGCAGCCACCCAAGAAAGCTGTTCAGAATAATTTTTAGACGAAGGTACTGAAATCGACATTTTCATTAATGGATTTTTCACCATGACATATCTCAGAAGAAGGATAACAAAGATTTCAAAGCAGGATGTTAATATAATGAGACCTCCAAACCATTTCTTCATGTTTCATGAAGCACAAGTGTACCACTATTTTGATGTCGAGTTATCTGATGTTTCATGTACAAATGCTCAGCAATATGCAAATTTAGTATAAGACTTATAGTTGAACACAGTGTCAGGACCCAAGAAAACAAAAACTCAAAATATAATGCACTAATAGTTATCAGTACCAAGACCCAAAACCCAAGAAGTCCGGTGTGATTTCTCATTCTCTCGATGACGACGAAGTCCGGTGCGTATTCTTTCTCTCTCACACATGCAAAAGAAGAGACATGAAGAGTTGGTATTGGTAAATCAAAGAGCAGAAACTGATTGCAACAAATTTACTAGGAGATCAAAATCATTAACCCTAGATTGAGAGAAACACATGCGGATCAACTATCCAACCATGATAAAGGCCGATATCTAGAAGATCAAAATCAATAACCCAAGATTGAGCATGGAATACGAGATTAAAATGGTTCTAACAAGAAATCTAAAAACTGAGATCATAGAGCAGGGAGCCAGGGAATACGGGAAATACCGAAATACCAAATTAACTATCTCCGTCCACTCAGGCAAACATGAGGCAGGAGCTACTCACCACTCTGGAAAATAGGCGCTCGCGTCGGCCGTCGGGCTACGGCTAGGGAAATCGCAAATGGGAAAAATGCAGGTGTGCAACGTGAGAAGAGGCGCAAGCGTGCAGCATGAGAAGAGACGCAGGCGTGCATCATGAGAAAAATGTCAGGGAATAAGGAATACGAGTTCGATTTAATGGTTCAGGTATAAATAGTCAAATAGAAATAAAATTAACCTCTATTGAAAGTCTAAGTCTTTAAATCTTTATTCTTTACATGTTTTTTTAATTAAAACAGTAATTATACGTCTATATAGAAATCTAGATACAAAATTGAAATTAAACTTATACTATGCAGAAATGAGAAATCTCAATATATTTTTAAGATATAAAAATAAAATTATATTATACTTATAATCATTGCGGTGCGGTGCGGTTTATTCGATTTTGTCAAGGCAAAAACTGAACCGCACCGCAAGCCATGCGACTTTCCAATAACCAAAACTGCACCACAACCAAACCGCTCAGTGCGGTTCGAAATCGGTGCGGTGCGGTGTTGCGGTTTTCTACGGTTTCGGCTTTTAATTTTCAGGCCTAGTGGCATTACTTCTAAACCATTATTTTCTGGCATTACTTCTAAGATCTAAAGCTTAGTGGTCGTTGTAGTGTATCTATCGGGATTAATCTGGCATTTTTTCATGGCATTTTTTCTAGTATTACTTCTGAAGCTCATGCCCTGGCATTTTTTCATGTATTGTAGTGGACGGGGTCATCTTATTATGAACTTAGGAAATGTAAGTCTTTACTAGATAATAAAATTATAAATCAATAAAATAATAAGTCTTTACTCATTGATAATTAATCTAATTATATGGGTGATGAAGTTTCTCTTGATGCAAACATAAATATGGAAGTTATGAGTTGGAGGGTTTATTACATGATTTCAATTTGTGCTAGACTATTCCCAATTTGAGATACATTTATAATTTTATTTTTATATGGCCCACAGACTTTTGAACTTATGATAGTTTTTTATTTCACATATATAATATATATATATATATATATTAGTCTATTTGATATATAGTTTGATGTTGTTTTCGTAGGTATCAAAAGTTGAAAAAGTAATGTTTAGAATCTTTCAAAGGTAGACCATGTGACCAAAAAATATCAATATTCTTATTTCTCATTTATTCATTAACATCTTGTTAACAACTTAGGCTTTGTTTGGCGCAGCGTTTTAGGAGTGGGGGATCGCCACTTCTTAAAAAGCCGTGCCAAATCACCTATTGGAGGCATCACGGTGCCTCCGTGAAAAACCACAGTGCCCTGCTATTTTTTAGTCGCGAAAATTTTCCGCGACTAAAAAAAGCAGGGCGCTGCTTTTACAAAAAATATTATAATATATTACGTTTTAATATATTATGTTATATATAATACGTTTTTATTATATTACGTTATAATATATTACGTTATATTTCGTTTTTAATATATTACGTTAATATATTACGTTTTTATTATATTAAGTTATAATATATTACGTTATATATAATTATATTAACGTTATAATTATATTACTTTATAATATATTATATTATATTACGTTATAATATATATAATATATAATATTAAAAAAAAATATTAATATAAGTTATATATAATATAAAAAAAATTTATATTAATATTAGTTATATATATTCTGCAAACGTTGTTCTTCCACCACTGCAAACGATGTTCTTCCAAACAGTTTCACAGATTCTGCCACCACTCTGCAAAACAACTGATTATTCGCCCATTGCTTCCCACCACTGCTTCTCCAGTCGCCCCCACCGCTCCAAACAGAGCCTTAACTTTGATTTGTCTTTTCGGATATACTTACTTTTTATGATAAGGTGAAGCCGAGAAGATGAGGGTACATATTAGAAGAAATGAAAATAAGGAATTTTATTTTCACTCAATAAACCTTTACATCTTGCCTCTATATATGCACATACAACGATAGCTACAACACCGTACTAGCAGTGTGAAAGTGGAGGTTAGATCTTAAATTAACTATAGAGGGGGGGGGGGGGGTGAATAGAGTTTAAAACTTTTCTCTTAGTTTTATAGCGAAATTAAAAATAGTGATATATATATGTGTATATGAGAGTGAGTAATAAAAACTAAGTAAAGAAAATCAGCACAACACAAACACAGAAAAGAAATCAAACACAGAAGACACAAAGAGCTATAGTAGTTCCCCAATAAATCTGGGTCGTCTACTCTTCTACCACCCATGGTAGGAATCCACTAGGAGTTTTGATAAGGTGCCCTCACACCAAGGGATTTTTGATAAGGTGTCCACACACCAATGAGAGTTTGATCAGGTGCCCAAATCACCGATAAGCTTTTGATAAGGTGCTTAAAAACCAAACAAGGATTTTTTGATAAGGTGTCTTGCCACCAGTGGGTTACACTTTTGAAGGGAGTATTAACCCTGTACAGAATGGGATGGAGAGGGGTTATGAAGTTCTTCTCTGTCAATATGTATAGAGAAGACTAGTGGATTTGATGTTGAAATGCTCCTCTGTCTGATATGAATTTGTTTGACAGTTGATGTTGCTGGAGTTTTTCTTTGAAAAACTTGATCTTCCTGTAGCAGATAAAACTGAAAGGCAAGAGTGCTTCTCAGGTTGTTGTTGCTCTTTTAAAGATCTGGGCTTGCAGCAAAGACTGAGAGAGTATTGTTGATGAAGATGTTCTCAGTTGAATGAAGGTGCTGCTTTGAGAAAGAAGAAGACTGAAAATTATTTTCTCTATCTGTGTTTGTTCTTCTTTCTTTCTTTCTTGATTCTTGCAGCAGAAATATTGAGATGGTGTTGAAGAGGTTCTCAGAAATTATGTGTTGCTGCTTTAGGAGAAAGAAGATGAAGATCTGTGTGTTTTTATTCTTCTATTCTTCCTTTCTCCTTTCTTTCTTTCTTTTTCTGTTCTGAAAAACTGTGTTACAATTTGAAAAAAATGTTCTGTATATCATCTGTCGTGTAAGCCTGCTGTAAAATTATTCTGTAATATCTTCTGCCTTATTTTCTTTTGAATCTGACAGACATTAAATGCAAATCCCTTATATTAACGAATATATTATATCCGAGAAGATATTCTGGGAACAGTACATCTGCAGCGCCGTTTGCCTTTTCCTTTTCCACGAAATGTCCTTTTCTGCTAATGTCAAAGGCTATAAACTTGAATTAATAAAGGAAATAAATTATCCTTACTTGATCTGATGGAAAGAGCCGTTACTGTCGTCGATCTGTGTTCAGAGAACTGATATATAACTGATCTTTAAGTATTGAATAATTTGAAGACTGAATTTGTCGATCTGTGCTTCAGTAAAGAATTCGTCGAGCGCTGCCTGGAATTTGTCGAGCGCTGGCTGGAATTCGTCGAGCACTGCTCTGAGAATGTCGAGCGCTGAGACTGAGTAAAAGCGTCGAGCGCTGAGCTTGAGCAAATTCTTCGACCGCTGAGACGGGAGCGTTGAGCGCTGAGAACAAGTCTGTTCGTCGAACGCAGATAGCCATTCGTCGAATGCAGCTAGCCATTCGTCGAACGCAGCTGGCCATTCGTCGAACGCAGAATCTGAATGAAATTTCTAGTTCTAACAGCCTAAACTCTTCCTAAACTCTTGACCCATAAACTATACATTGGGGGTCAACTTGTCCTTAGTCAACAAATAGTGATCCTAGCCCAAATCACAAATAGGGTTGTTCCAACAATCTCCCCCTATTTGGGTTAGGACACTATTTGACAAAAATTGAAAATAAACAAAACAACAAAATGACAGAGCTATATATCTGATAGATTTTGAATATGTCATCAGATAAAAAAAATATAATACTCTGAGATTTTGAAGTTTTACATTGAAAATAAAATAGAATAAATACAACTAAAAAGAACCTTGATTTCTCTGAATTCTGCTTTCTGAATTGTATTGATCTGAATTCTGATCTGTAACTGAACTATATCTGCTATGTGTCAGCTTTCTGAATTTAATCTAAACTGAATATGTTATCTGATACTGAAATTGCCATATCAAAATACTTCTTCTGAACTGTATCTGCATCTGAGCTTGATTATGAGCTGTATCTGAATTTTTCTGAAACAGCAAACTGTAATCAGCAAACTACTGTAAGCTTTATCAAGCTTCTTCATACAGCAACTCCCCCTGAGAGTGTCTCCCCCTGAGTTCTGGAGGTTCTTCAGCTTTCTCTCCTTGCTTAGTTTATAGAACAACTCCCCCTGAGTAATTGCATCAAATGGAGCTTGTTCATACAAACTTCTCCCCCTGCCTAGTTTCAGGAAGGCTGAAGCTAGGCCCCTTGAAGAAGGGACATTTGATGGAGGCAGGGAAGGATGCAAGATTTATATTGTTGTTGTTCCTGCATAAATAAAATAGAGATCAAGTGCAAATGAGAACTAGAAAGAGAAACAATTCTGTAGGCATTTATATAATAAAAAAACACTTAGTTTGATATGATAAGGAATGAGGGTTAAGTAGAAAACTTAATTTTTATCAAATTGAATGTCCATCTATCATTCCCAACTGATTTATAAAGAAAATATGTTTCTTTTCATCCAAGGGCTTGGTGAAAATGTCAGCTCTTTGCAAATCAGTAGAGATGAACTGTAGGCAAATTTTGTTTTTATCCACATTATCCCTAAGAAAGTGGTGCCTAATCTCTATGTGTTTAGTCCTACTATGGAGAACTAGATTTTGTGCTATAGATATTGCACTATTATTGTCACAAAATATAGTTGAATTATTTAAGTTGACACCATAGTCTAGGAGCTGATTTTGTATCCACAATATCTGTGAGCAGCAACTGCCAGCAGCTATGTATTCAGCTTCAGCTGTTGATGCAGACACAAATATTTGTTTCTTACAAAACCAAGACACAAGCCTATAACCAAGAAACTGGCAAGTTCCTGATGTGCTTTTCCTGTCTACTGTGCATCCAGCATAATCTGAATCTGAGAATCCAGTTAATTCAAATTCAGATGTTGTTGGATACCAAAGTCCTAGATTAGGGCAACCCTTTATATATCTCAAAATCCTTTTTAGTAAAATTAGATGAGATTCTTCGGGGTTAACTTGAAACCTAGTACAAATACATGTAGCAAACATTATGTCAGGCCTACTAGCTGTTAAATAAAGTAAAGAGCCAACAATTGCTCTATATACTTTTGAACCAACAAGTTTCCCTAATTCATCATTATCAACAACAGCATTAGAGGGCATGAGTGTTTTCATGGTGGAAGAATCAGACATACCAAATCTTTTCACTAATTCCTTAGCATACTTAGATTGGGATATGAAGATTACATTTGGAGTTTGCTTCACTTGAAGACCAAGGAAGTATGATAGCTCACTCATACTACTCATTTCAAATTTAGATTGCATTAGATTAGAAATTTTTTTGCACAAATTTGAATCAGTAGAGCCAAAGATAATATCATCTACATATATTTGAACTAGTAAGGTTTGATTTTTATGCATCCTGTAAAATAAAATTTTGTCTACTATGTCTCTACAGAATTTATTCTCTAAAAGAAAAGTAGCTAAAGTCTCATACAATGCTCTGGGAGCTTGTTTGAGACCATAAAGAGCTTTCTTAAGCTTAAATACAAAAGAAGATTGAGTTGGAGAGATGAAACCTGGTGGTTGTTCCACATAGACTTCTTCTTTGATTTCTCCATTCAGGAATGCACTTTTTACATCCATTTGATAAACTTTGAATTTCTTGTATGCTGCAAATGCAAGGAAAATTCTGATTGCTTCTAACCTTGCAACTGGTGCAAAAGTTTGATCATAGTTTATTCCTTCTTGTGAGTATCCTTGAACTACTAGTCTAGCTTTGTTTCTCACAATATTTCCATCTGCATTTAGCTTATTCCTGTAGACCCACTTAGTTCCAATAACTGGATAATTATTTGGTCTAGGAACCAATTCCCAAACTTTGTTTGTCTCAAACTGATTGAGCTCCTCTTGCATAGCAATGATCCAGTTGGGATCTTGTTCTGCATCTTGTAGGGATTGAGGTTCAATCTGAGAGAGAAAACAATTGTGCATCATGTTCTGATTTACTTGATGCCTTGTTTGCACACCTGCTGAAATATCACCAATAATTTGAGATATTGAGTGATCTCTAACTGTGATGTGATCAACAGTTGGAGTGGGTTCAGCAATGATTTCCACTTGGGGAATTTGTTCAGCTGCTATATCCTGTGGAGGATGATCTGTTGTTATCTGTTCTGAACTTTCAGCAAAATCTGGGTGATTTTCTTCTTCACTTTCTTCAGCATTCTGCTGTTCAGAATTTAGAAATCCTTCTTTATGTAGAGCTAATTGATTTAGCTGCTCACATAATGTAGGTACCTGTAGATTTTCTATGGTAGAAGAAATATTCTCTTTGTAAAACATATTAGTTTCATCAAAAGAAACATGCATAGATTCTTCTATTTTAAGAGAAGATTTATTATAAATCCTATATGCTTTGCTGATTAGTGAATAGCCTAAGAAAATTCTTTCATCAGATTTTGGTTCAAATTTTCTAAGATATTTCTTATCATTATTATGAACAAAACATTTACAACCAAATGCTCTAAAATAGTTAACTTTAGGTTTCTTCCCTTTAAGTAATTCATAAGGAGTCTTTCCCTTAAGTTTGTGTATCAAACTTCTATTCAGCACATAGTTTGCTGTGGTAACAGCCTCTGCCCAAAAAGATAGGGGCAAATTAGCATCTGCAAGCAATGTTCTTGCTGATTCAATTAGAGTTCTATTTTTCCTTTCAACTACCTAATTTTGTTGAGGAGTTCTAGGAGCTGAGAAGCAATGCCTGATACCTTCCTTCTCACAGAATTCTTGCATAAGAAGAGACTCAAACTCAGTGTCATGATCACTTCTGATCAATGCAACTACAATAGAGTACTTAATCTGTATGCTCTTAAGAAAGTCTGTAAGAACTTTAAAGTTATCTGACTTTTCTCTCAAAAAGAACACCCAAGTGAATCTAGAGAAGTCATCTACAATAACTAGAGTGTAAGACTTCCCCCTAAACTCTTTGTTGCAATAGGTCCAAAAATGTCCATATGTAGCAAATATAAGATTCTAGGTGAATCACTTTTAGATAATGATTTAAAACTATTTTTAGTTTGCTTGCCTAATTGACATGCCCTACAAAGACCTTCTTTCTTGTATGAACATAAGGGTAAACCTCTAACAAGATTGTTCTTAGATAATTTAGCAATGGTCCTAAGGTTTACATGTCCTAATCTTTTATGCCAAAGTTCACTAGGTTTGCTTAATTCATTAAATAAACAAATTTCTGATGTAGATGAATTGAAATTTACTAAGTAAATATTACCCTGCCTAATACCTGATAAAACAATAACATTATCAGCAGATTTAATAAGACACTTAAATTTATTAAAAGTTACCTGATAACCTTCATCACATAACTGACTTATGCTGATGAGGTTGTGCTTCAGTCCCTTGACATAAGCTACCTCTTTGAAGGTAACTTCTCCAACCTTGACTTTTCCATAGCCTTTGGTCTGTCCACAGTTGGAGTCTCCAAAGACAACTTCTGGTCCAAGCTTTGCCTTGTAGTTGTTCAGGTTGGCCTTGTTTCCTGTCATATGTTTTGAACAGCCACTGTCCAAATACCATTTCTCATTTATTCTTGGACAGCTGTGTACCTGCAAAAATAAGAAAACAATCTATTTGTTTCTGACCCAGACTACTTTGGGTCTTTTTGTATTTCCACAAAAATCTGAAATAAAAGACATTCCAGGTTGGTCCTTGTAACCTTGTGGATGATATCTCCTTGGAGGTATAATCCATTCAGTGAAAGGATTGATAGATTGTGAAGAATGAGAATTGTTCAGATTTGCTGTATAGTTTCTGTTTAACGAACTGGGCTGAGTTCGTCGAGCGTCGTTCGACGAATGACTGACATTTCGTCGA
This sequence comes from Dactylorhiza incarnata, assembly GCA_033032865.1. Taxonomy (NCBI): domain Eukaryota; kingdom Viridiplantae; phylum Streptophyta; class Magnoliopsida; order Asparagales; family Orchidaceae; genus Dactylorhiza; species Dactylorhiza incarnata. The sequence goes on along the minus strand of JAWHQI010000358.1, from coordinate 684,504 downwards.
GCGCCGTTCATATAATCACTATATAGAAAATCTGTCTTCAGAGTTCGTCGAGCTCCGTTCGACAAATTTGATGCATTTCGTCGAGCTCCGTTCGACGAATTCTGCTGAATTCTGCTATTCTTGACAGTCTTACTTGAAATGTTTTTATCTTCATCTACAACCTCTTTGCTCTTAACAGAGATGAATTTTATAGGTGTAGATAATATATTCTTCTTAATTAGAGGTGGCTCACTTGATGAAGCACCAAAGCCATTTTTGCTATTAAGTCTAGCATTTACTGTGCTTATGATGTCCATCAGTTTGATGCTTCTCCCATTTAGGGATTCTTCAAACTTTTTGGCTTCAGACAACTTGCTCTCAATGAGAACAATATGTTCCCTGGAGGCAGCCAAATCTTTCTTAAGATTTATATTTTCTTCACTTATTTGATTCATTTCAGCTAGCTTATTACTGAGTAAGATTATTTCTTTCTCAGATTTGATTAAGTCTGAGCAAAGGACTTTGAATTCAGTTTTGAATTCAACTGAAGTAAAATCAAATGTAGATATTACCTGATCTGCATCAGTTTCCGCTTCTGATTCTGATCCTTCTTCATCAGAATTGTTGGCTGAGGCATTGATTGCTATCATGCAGAAGTTCTTCTCTTCTTCATTATCTTCATCATCACTGGATGAAGAAACATCTGCTGACTCACTGCTTGAGTCATAAATTGCCATCAGGCACTGATCATTCTCTTTTGTTTCTTCTTCATCATCTGATGAGCTGGATGATGATTCTGATTCAGTTTCACTCCAAGATTCTGCTACAAATCCTCTTCCCTTCTTCTTGTGTTTGTGGGAGGAAGACTTGCTGGAGTTTCTTTTCTCTTCTTTGCCCTTTTTCTTTTCTTTCTTCTGGTTTTCTGGACAGTTTGGTGCAATGTGTCCTGGTTTCCTGCAACCAAAACATATAATTTCTTTAGAATTGTTTTTGTCATACCTTGGCTTTTCATAGCTTCTGGATGACTTTTTCCTGAAGTCTTTTCTTGTCATCTTATAGAATCTTTTGGCAAACAGACTCATGAACTCCTCATTGTCAGGAGTCTTTCCTTCTTCTTTTGTAGTTTTGAAGGCAATATTCTTGTCCTTCTTTGTTGAAGAGGAGGTGCTCACTTGTTCAGCTTCCCTTATCTTGATGAGTTGTTCATATGATTTGAGTTTTCCTAGCAGTGTCTCAGTAGTTATCTCATTAAGGCTTCTGGCTTCCTTCATAGGCCAGATCCTAGAGTCCCAAGTGCTGGGGAAGCACATTAGAATTTTGTCATTTATCTCAGTTAATGAGATTTCCTTGTCCAGTGTTCTGAGTTCACTTATGATTACACTTAATCTAGTGTACATATCTGCAACTGATTCTTCTTCTTTCTTGAAGTTTTCATACTGAGAGATCAAGTGTGATCTTCTGTCTTTCTTTTCATCTGCAAAACCTGCAACCATATTGTTTAGTGAGATCCAAATCTCTCTTGCTGAGGTACATTCAACCACTTTCTGGAATATGTCATCAGACATAGTTTGAGCCAGAATGTTCATGGCTTTTGCGTCTGCACTCCTTTGCTTTTTCTGAGCTTCAGTCCATTCAGGAGGTGGGACAACAATGTTGTTTGTTGTGGTTTCAGTGCTTGTTGCTGCTGTAGGTGTTGAAGGCCCTGTCAAAATCACATTAAAAATTTCTTCATCAATTGAATTCATATAAAGCCTAATCCTTGCTTTCCACAGTGCAAACTTACTGAGATTGCACATAAGAGGTTTTGTGCTTGAATAATCCTTGTTTTGTGCCATGAGTTTTTAACAGAAAATAAAAAACAATAAAAACTCTAAAGTAATTTAAGATCTAATTGATCTTTGTGATCCAGGTGTTAGCCTGTAAATAAGATCAACAGCCCTCTGATACCAATTGAAAGTGGAGGTTAGATCTTAAATTAACTCTATAGGGGGGTGAATAGAGTTTAAAACTTTTTCCCTTAGTTTTATAGCGGAATTAAAAATAGTGATATATATATGTGTATATGAGAGTGAGTAATATAAACCAAATAAAGAAAATCAGCACAGCACAAACACAGAAAAGAAATCAAACACAAAAGACACAAGGAGCTATAGTAGTTCCCCAATAAATCTGGGTACGTCTACTCTTCTACCACCCTTGGTAGGAATCCACTAGGAGTTTTGATAAGGTGCCCTCACACCAAGGGATTTTTGATAAGGTGTCCACACACCAATGGGAGTTTGATCAGGTGCCCAAATCACCGATAAGCTTTTGATAAGGTGCTTAAAAACCAAATAAGGATTTTTTGATAAGGTGTCTTGCCACCAGTGGGTTACACTTTTGAAGGGAGTATTAACCCTGTACAGAATGGGATGGAGAGGGGTTATGAAGTTCTTCTCTGTTAATATGTATAGAGAAGACTCTAGTGGATTTGATGTTGAAATGCTCCTCTGTCTGATATGAATTTGTTTGACAGTTGATGTTGCTGGAGCTTTTCTTTGAAAAACTTGATCTTCCTGTAGCAGATAAAACTGAAAGGCAAGAGTGCTTCTCAGGTTGTTGTTGCTCTTTTTAAGATCTGGGCTTGCAGCAAAGACTGAGAGAGTATTGTTGATGAAGATGTTCTCAGTTGAATGAAGGTGCTGCTTTGAGAAAGAAGAAGACTGAAAATTATTTTCTCTGTCTGTGTTTGTTCTTCTTCTTCTTTCTTTCTTGATTCTTGCAGCAGAAATATTGAGATGGTGTTGAAGAGGTTCTCAGAAATTATGTGTTGCTGCTTTAGGAGGAAGAAGATGAAAATCTGTGTTTTTATTCTTCTATTCTTCCTTTCTCCTTTCTTTCTTTCTTTTTCTGTTCTGAAAAACTGTGCTACAATTTGAAAAAAATGTTCTGTATATCATCTGTCGTGTAACCTGCTGTAAAATTATTCTGTAATATCTTTTGCCTTATTTTCTTTTGAATCTCTGACAGACATTAAATGCAAATCTCTTATATTAACGAATATATTATATCCGAGAAGATATTCTGGGAACAGTACATCTGCAACGCCGTTTGTCTTTTCCTTTTCCACGAAATGTCCTTTTCTGCTAATGTCAACGGCTATAAACTTGAATTAATAAAGGAAATAAATTATCCTTACTTGATCTGATGGAAAGAGCCGTTACTGTCGTCGATCTGTGTTCAGAGAACTGATATATAACTGATCTTTAAGTATTGAATAATTTGAAGACTGAATTTGTCGATCTGTGCTTCAGTAAAGAATTCGTCGAGCGCTGGCTGGAATTTGTCGAGCACTGCTCTGAGAATGTCGAGCGCTGAGACTGAGTAAAAGCGTCGAGCGCTGAGCTTGAGCAAATTCTTCGACCGCTGAGACGGGAGCGTCGAGCGCTGAGAACAAGTCTGTTCGTCGAACGCAGATAGCCATTCGTCGAACGCAGCTAGCCATTCGTCGAACGCAGCTGGCCATTCGTCGAACGCAGAATCTGAATGAAATTTCTAGTTCTAACAGCCTAAACTCTTGACCCATAAACTATCCATTGGGGTCAACTTGTCCTTAGTCAACAAATAGTGATCCTAGCCCAAATCACAAATAAGGTTGTTCCAACACAGTGTGAGACTAAATACAAAAGGAGGAGACCCGCTATCATCACACCAACTTGCGCTATTTACACTCCAAATACCAACACTCCCCCTCAAAGTGGGCGACAGATATCCACTAAGCCCATCTTGTCACTCAATCTACATAAGTCCAGTGAGCTAAGTCCATTGGTTAGACAATCAGCCACTTGCTCTTTTGTAGCAACATGTCCCAACTTTAATGTTTCACTATCCAGCTTTTCTTTGATAAAGAATCTGTCGATCTCTATATGCTTGGTCCTATCATGTTGGACATGGATTTGCAATGTTAATAACTGACTTGTTATCACACCACAGTGTCATCTGTCCTCCTTGATCTATCTTGAGTTCAACCAGTAAGGCTTTCAGCCATATCTCCCCTATGCTTAAGGTCATGACCCTATATTCTGTCTCGGCTGTAGATCTCGCAACTACAGTCTGCTTCTTGCTTTTTCAGGAGACGAGGTTGCCTCCTACAAACATACAGTATCCTGATGTTGTTCTTCTGTCATCTGCACAGCTAGCCCATTCAGAGTCGCAGTAGCCTTTAATGTTTAGATGTTCATTCTTCTGGAAGATCAGTCCCTTCCCGGGTGTGCTCTCCAGGTATCGAAGAATCTGATATACGACATCCAAGTGACCCTCCCTAGGATCATGCATATAACGAGCTACCACGCTCACAGCGAAAGATATGTCGGGACGGGTGTGACCCAGATAAATTAGTCGGCCTACCAGCCTCTGGTACCTTTCACTATCAATTGGTTCTCCCGCCTCCGCACCGAGCTTGGTCTTCTGATCAATCGGAGAGATGGCAGGTCTGCAACCCATCATACCTGTCTTTTTGAGTAGGTCCAACAAATATTTACGTTGGGAGAGAACAATTCCTCATGCGCCGCAGGCTACCTCAATCCCAAAGAAGTATCATAGCTGACCCAAGTCCTTCACCTCAAATTCCTTGCCCAAACTTTTCTTAAGCTGAGCCATTTCATTCTCATCATTTCCTGTGATGATCATATCATCCACATACACAGCAAGTACTGTGATGTGAGCTCCATGCATCCTGAAGAACAGGGTGTGATCAGCATTGGTTTATTGATATCCTATGGATGTCATGGCTCTCCTGAGCCTGTCAAACCAAGCTCGAAGAGACTGTTTCAGCCCTTACAGTGACTTCTTGAGTCTACACACCTTCCCTGTCGTTTGTTTTGTGCCAAAGCCCGACATTACTTCCATGTACACCTCTTCCAACAGATCTCCATGAAGAAAGACATTTTTTACGGCAAGCTGATGTAGTTTTCATCCCCCATTTGGCGCCAAGGATATCAACGCCCGCACCATGCTCATTTTTGCTACTAGTCGGGCCTTGTAGCGCTCGATCAGTCCCTCTGGGTTTTGTTTTACAGTGAAAACTCACTTGCACCCAACTGCTCTTTTTCCTAGTGGTAGCGACATAAGATCTCAGGTTATGTTCTTTTTCAATGCTCCGAGTTCTTCTAACATTGCAGTTTTCCATCGCGGATCCTCCTTGGCCACCTGCCAACACTTGAGAATAGAGACTGTCCAAAGATGCAATAAATCCCCCATGAACAGGTGATATGTGAGAATAGGAAACAAACTTATCAATATCATAAGGAAAGTCATATCGATCATGTGAGACTCTCGCATTCTTGTGGGTACTCCTCCTTACCGGTATGGGAGTAGAAGTAGTAGGATGAGGAATTATATCACCTGTGAGTTCAGATATTGATGTGGGTTGAACAAAGATTGAGGTTGATGGAATCGGCGTTTCAGGAGACGGAGTAGGCAATGACAAGGGACTCAACACGCGTGGCTCTGTGGGCATTGTAGTCTCACTCTGCTTCCTTCTTCTTGTATATACTCTAGGCTGCCCCTGGGTGTGAGGTTCACTTTCCACAGGTGCATTCTGCTCATGCACTAGCATCACACCTGACTCCATGCTTGGTAATACGGAATAAGGGATACTTATTACTTGCTTCTTACCACTACTGCTATTCTCCTCTTTCTGCCTCGTACTATCTGTAATTAGTGAGTCCCTAAATGGTGAGTCAACTGGAGAGGAATAATATGCCTCATGCTCGCGAAATGTGACATCCATACTAACAAACAATCTCCTTTCTACTGGGTTCCAACATACATACTCCTTTTGGGTAGCTGAATACCCAACAAAAATACACTCAAGGACCTTGGATCCAACTTCCTCACATTTGGACTATTATTTTGCACAAAGCATACACATCCAAAGGTTTTAAGAGGAAGAATATCTCCACTTTTTCCGCGCGGCATCTCGACCAGAGATTTCCAATTTAAGACTCGCGAGGGCATCCGATTGATCAAATATGTTGCTGTCAGAACAGCTTGTCCCCACAAATGCTTCGACACATTCATCAAAAACATCATAATTCGTGTTACTTCAAGAAGGTGTCGGTTCTTCCGTTCAGCTACACCATTCTGCTCTTGTGTGTATGGACAAGTGGTTTAGTGTTGGATCCCATGTGAGGACAAGTATTCCTCAAATGCCCTGTTGGTGTACTCTGTCTCATTGTCCGACCTCAACACCTTCAAACTGCACCGTATTGCGTTTGAACCCCTTTATGAAAATCCTTGAAGCAGGCGAACACATCACTTTAATTTTTCATTAGGTATAGCCAAGTCAAACGTGAAAAACAATCAACAAAAGATAAAATATCGAAATCCATTCACAGTAGGTGTGGGACATGGTCCGCATACATCAGAATGAACAAGATCAAATAAATTAGAACTCCTTCCGGAACTTGAGTGGGAGTTTCTGGTATGCTTTCTCAGTTCACACGCATCGCATACAAGTTTTTCTTGATTGATTTTTCAAACAAACGCGGATACATTTGACTTAAAACAGAAAATGAAGGATGACCCAGACGCCTGTGATGAAGTATGAGTTGGTCCTCCACACTCCTTCCTACTCCTGTAGTATCCTCTATCAGTGTGGACAGGCCCGAGTCCAAGCTTTCCCTATCCAAGTACCACAAACCCTTACGCCATGTGTCAGTCTCAAGTTTCCTGTCAGTCTCCTCCTGAAAGATCACCTTTGGAATATCAAACAAAACAACACAATTTAACTGAGATATAATGACACTAATAGATAAAAGATTTACGGGAAAGGAATGGACATTCAAAACATTGGACATAGTCAAAGTGTTGGTACACTATATGATACCCTTACCAACCATAGGTTGAGCCGTGCCATCGGCAGTTTGAATATGTTCTGGGACTACTAGGGTAGTATATAAAAGAAATTCCCTAGCATTCCCAGTAACATGTTTGGAGGCCCCTGAATCGACTATCCATTCTGGTGATCTAGTGATGAATATAGATGAGAGGGCACGTGTATCACATGTACCTGTGGCGGAGTGTGCAAAAGAGGCAATATTATTCATAGATGCAGTTGGAGTGGGTGTGTCATCCATCACATTTCTTTGTTTCCTTTGCATCAGCTGGTGGTATGCATCCAAAATCTCCTGCTCCTTTGGGTGACCCATAACAACAATACCTTCTTCTGCCACCTCCTCGCTTATCATGAGATTTTCCCGATAGCCTCCTCGTCCACCACCTCTACGACCTCCACGACCGTGCCCACGACCTCCAAACTTTCCCCGACCACCTGCATCCCGCTCTTTTGGTGGCTTGGGGCAAGTTAGTCGGAGATAACCTATCTCACCATAATTGTAACAGTCGCGTCTCGCTCCTGTATCCCTCCTGCACTTGATTGGTGACCGATAGAGCTGATTTCCTTCCCGGAAGAGTAGTTCCACCAGACTGGAGCCTAATCCTGCTCTCCTCCTGCATTATGGCTGAGATCGTCTCATCCAGGGAGGGAATCTTTAGCTGAGCGAGCAACATCGCACTCCTTTGCTCAAATGTCGGGTTCAACCCCCTCATAAAGTGCATAGTCCTCCGCTGAGCATCTCGCTCCCCTTTCGTGCATTCAGGGTCTTTGCAGCATGCAGCTGGTGAGAAATAATCAAAGTCAGCCCATAGTCGCTCTAGATCTGCGGCATACTCCTGGATCAAGCGATCCTCCTGGGTTACAGTCTCAATCTCTCGTTCGAACTGAAACACGCGCATGTTGTTATCGGCTCCTGCATAAAGCCTCTGTAACTTCCCCCAAACATTGCTTACGGTCTCTATGTCATCCACCGTAATGGCGATAGACGCGACCATTGAGTTTAGGAGCCATGTGTGCAACAGGTTGTATATAGTCTTCCATTGATTGTACCCATCCGAGTCCTTCTCTGGCTCCTTCGTCTCGCCACTCAGATAGCACTCCAAGTTCCTTCCGGAGAGTGCTCTTTTCACCCGACGCGACCAACTTAAGTATGTAGCTGGTTTATCGAGCTTTAACTCCACAGAAGAGAGATCGAGCTTTACTGGAGGGGGTTACGACTGAGCGGATCCTTCGCCTTTAGACATCCGTAAGCAGTCGAAGAACACCTTGAGGTCTGCCTCCTCCAATTTGGCCACTAATTTCTCCATGAGCGCACGTTATCACGCAAATCCTATCGCGCCGCCTCTTCCTCTTGCCTCTGCTTCAGCATGGTTCTGCTCCGTAAGTCGCTGTCGCGCGCGCCTCTGCCTGCGCAACGCGGTTCTGTCGCGGTTCTGTGCTCTTCTGTCGCTTAGGGAGCACGCCCTCCTCTGTCGCGCAACGTGCGCACTGCCGTGTGCCTGCCGTCGCGGTTCCGCGCGTTCCCCTGCAGTGCAACGTGCGCACGCTCCTCTGCCTTCGCAACGCGTGCCGCCGAGGGCTCTGTTGCGCTGCCGCAATGCGTGCGCACACTCCTCTGCCTTCGCAACACGTGTGCGCGCTCTGCTGTGCTGAGGATGCGCGTTGATGCTGCGCGTGTTCTCCTGCGTTTCTGCTGCGCAGATGTCGCGATCTGCCGCGCAGATGCCACGATATGGCGTGCGCTCTGCTGCATTTCTGGTGCGCGATCTGCCGCGCAAATGCCGCAGTCCAAAGGCAACTATGTGCTGCCGCGATCTGACGCGCGCTCTGCTGCGTTTCTGGCGCGTTCTGGCGCCGCCTCTTCCCGGTGCGCAGATGTCGCAATCTGGCGCGCGCAGATGTCGCAATCTGGCGCGCGCAGATGTCGCAATCTAGCGCGCGCAGATGTCGCAATCTGGCGCGCGCAGATGCCACAGTCCAAAGGCAACTCCGCGGGCGGTCTACCGCGGTTCTGCGTTTTCTCTGCGCGCCTTTGCCGCACGGTTCCACTCCGCTGTGCGCTCCAAGCCTTCCGCAATCCAGTCGCGGATCGTCCCACTCTGATACCAAAATGAAAATAAGGAATTTTATTTTCGCTCGATAAACTTTTACATCTTGCCTCTATATACACACATACAACGATAACTACAACACCGTACTAGCAGTGTGGGACTAAATACAAAAGGAGATGACCCGCTATCGGCACACCAATTTGCGCTATTTGCACTCCAAATACCAACAAGAAGTCTTCATGTCATAGAACTATTGGACGGTGATAGTTGATCCTGAAACAATCAAACAAATAAGGCAAGTTGCTTTCTTCAATATTTACTATTTATTAATATGCAAAGTTGTGTTTATTGTGTTTAATACTTCATTATTTCATTATAATCATATTATTCCATGTCTGCATAATTGATAAACATACATTGTGTGTAATTTTTTACTTATTTACAAAAAATATGTTTATATACTATTAAATTTATTTAAATATTAAAATCCGACATTGTAAAATATTCATGATATATGCCCCGCAATCCGATATACGACATTTCAAATCAAACCAATATGAACCCGACATCTGACATCTGCAACCTAGACCTCACTACCCATTGATTCCCCTCCTTGATTGCCTCTGAAAATTAACACCAACATCAAAATTTCATCTTCCTCGACTCTCCAGCCCCGGGGACATCTCCTTACACCCAACCAACATCGATACAACCCCAACCCCTTCATCCAACAACATATTGTGTTCTCCACACAACCGACAGTACCATACATCCCCGGGAACTCGAGGTACGACCTCGCTGCCCGCTGTCCAGCAGGCCAAAAGTTCACAATGAGTCCAAATCCACAGTCCCACTCTTCCATCCCTGCCACCGAAGACTTGTCGGCGATCCACTCAACCCTCCATTTCCTAATTGTGTAAGTTTCAAGTTGGTTGTCATTTATTTTATGTTGAATTGTTTGTGAATTTCCTACTCAAAGAATAGTGATTTGTAATCGTTGTTTCAAAACATTTGAAGTATTGTGTATTCCTATTTGTCCAGTCATTTGTTTTCACGCACTCTTGTGTTTGTACTTCAACTCTTATTTCCTTATTTTAAAGGCTTTTATATTTTTGTTGCAAATCAAAATAAATATTGATTTAAAAAAAATTCTCTAATTGCAAGCAAGTATTCATCGAAGTTGTGTCCGCATATAACCCCTAGCCACCCTTATAGGACCGTCCTGCGTCATTTTTCCTCTGAAGACCCAAGAACTGTAACATCCAAAATTAATTTGCATTTTTGCCTCTCGTAATTCAGGATCCGCTTCAAACAATTACGATCGACGTCATCGGTGATCGAGGTATGTATACCATTACAATAAAATTCTCGTTCTAATCTTAATTTTTCTAATTTAAGAATCGTGGCGTCGATGCGTTCTAGTATTGGTGCGAGAGCGTAGCATATAGTTTTTTTAAGTGGAGTGAAATAACAATCTTGTAATAAAGTAGAAATGTCTAATTCCCTCAAATGGAAACAATGACACGATTTCCTTTTTCTTCACCTGCGGTTTTCGGAACTGCACGCCTACGTGTTTCTGCTCCGTTAAAACCCCCGCAACCCCAAGCATAACCCTATTTCCTCTCCCCAGCTTTCAACAGAGTGAAACCTCCGCTTTTTCCCTCTCGTGGGCGCTCGACGAGACATCCTTCTCGTCTGGGAGTTTCGCTGATAGCAGTCCAGGAGGAATCGAGCACTCATTCTTCATCGTATCAAGGTCGCAAGCCCTCTTCTTCCTTCTGAAGGGTTCGACGATCCTTCCTCCTCAGCCCTAAGGATCGACGACAGATAACATCGATCTCACCTGGGGTTTCTGTCGCTTCTGAGGAGGTAAACTTCGTCCGTTCCCCTAGCCGACTCTTTCCTCGATCATGTTATGGATTTCATGTAGATAAACACACTTTTTCCTGTTTCCCATCCCGAGATCTAATCTCAAACTCAGAGGCAGGAGTGTTGTTATCAGCCGTGGGTTGAGTCCTGTATAGTGGACTGCCCTATCACTCTGTCCCTTTCAGTAAGCTATCTTTTACCCTAGTTCGTTCCACCCATTTTTAAATAACTATGAGATTTAGTTTACGAAAGTGTTTATTTCAGAAATTGAAGATCCTAAATTCTTCGTGTTGATCCGTCAATCCCGTAGTTGAGTCCACGGTTGGAAAGAGGTAGAAGCCTCATTACCCTCCCTCCTTCGATCCGTCTTTTCCGTTCATTTTAGCACAAACATTGTTGTGATATACTTAAACCATAAAAACTTATATTTAGTTGGTTGAGAAATTATGTCATATTTCAGATTTTAGGTAAGTTTGACTTGGATCAGAGATGGTGTTGAGTTTTCAAATCTATCTAGAAGAAATCATGCCGCCGCGTCTTGTGTACGAGCGCCGCAATACTACTGTAACAAATTCTAAATTTTTTTGCTAGACATACCAGATAATATTGCATAGAATGTTGTTCATTTATCATTATCAAAATGCATGTAACAGTAGAAGACGCCTATCAAATTATAAAATTGATCGTTGTAAGAAATGATAAAATCTTCAAGCGAGCCATTAACACAAATAGATCATAAATTTTGTATACTCATTTCAGTTTGTTCGCCATGAAGTTGTAAAACATTCAGTATATATAGTCGCGTAGACCTTTAGAATGCAAGGAATATACGAGTATGTATACAAGTTAATTAATTAGTAAGAGGCTTGACCTAAGGCATGTAGACGAATAGGCTAGCAATCCAATAGTTAATGAAAAATGATTAGGAGGCACGATCGAGATGTTCTCTAGTGATAGATAGAGGCGCACTATCTCACTTATAAGGCATAGTAGACTGTATGAGCCTCAAGCTTGGGGAGACTATACCCCGCCTAGAAATTAGTAGATTTGAGTCTGTGTCCGTGAGACACTAGAACACCTGCGTTCGTTGGTAGAGACTCGGATCGTTAGAATGCGCGTAGAAACTGTATAATTTAGAAGATGAAAAAGGAATAGTGATAAAACACCTAGAATACAAGTTGTCACGAGATTTGGGAGAAAAACTGAGTACCTCACATAGAGGTCTCACCCTTTATTTATACTAAGCATGAGAGACTATGATGTAGTGGTACACGGTGACTAATATGTCTAATACGTCTCATAACACTCCCCCTCAAGTTGGATCATGAGAACTTCCCAGACCCAACTTGTTACATATATAGTTCATTCGAGTCCCCGTAACCCCTTTCGTAAGAATGTCTGCAACTTGATCTCCGGTCTTCACATGCTTTAGCGAAACAAGAACTTCATGTTTTTCCCTAACAAAGTGGCAGTCGACCTCTATGTGCTTTGTGCGTTCATGAAACACGGGATTCGTGGCTATCTGGATTGCAGATTGATTGTCACACCATAGAGGAGTGGGATCTTGAACGGGATACCCAATTTCACTGAGAATCTGCCTCACCCACATGATCTCAGCAACAGTGTGGGACATAACCCGATATTCTACCTCAGCACTAGATCTGGCAACTGTGGTTTGTTTCTTGCTCTTCCAGGAGATAAGGTTGCCGCCCATAAAGACAGTGAATCCCGTGGTTGATTTTCGGGTGGCTAAGCATCCTGCTCAGTCAGAGTCACTGTATGCCTCTAGATCGGAATGACCTCGACTTTTGTATGATATTCCCAAACCAGGATCCTTCTTCACGTATCTGATAATCCGGAGAACGGACTCCCACTGAGACATAGTTGGAGCCGCCATGAACTGACTGACCTTACCAACCGCACAAGCAATGTCTGGGCGAGTCATGGTGAGGTAGTTTAATTTTCCAACAATTCTACGGTACTTTTCTAGTGATTCAAAAGGTTTGCTTTCGGCATGAAGACTCTTTTCCCCTGGTTCCAGCGGAGAATCCATATGGCCACAGTTAGCCATCCCAAGGTCAGATAGAAGATCAAGAGCATATTTTCGTTGGCAAATAAAGAGAGGGTGATCATCATGAATCACCTCAATCCCAAGGAAATACCGCAATGGGCCCAGATATTTTGTTTGGAAATTAGAGTGTAAGAATGCTTTGAGATTTGATATTCCTGCTGAGTTGCTGCCTGTGATAACAATATCATCAAAATATACCAGTAGCAGAATAGTACCAGCCGAGGAGTTCTGATAAAAGAGAGACGAGTCTTTAGTACTCTTGGTAAGCCCGAATTGGGTAACAACAGCTCTGAACCGAGCAAACCAAGCCCGAGGGGATTGTTTCAATCCATATAAGGACGCTAGGAGGCGGCACACCTTGTTACTCTCCCCCTCAGCAACGAATCCAGGAGGTTGTTCCATATAAACTTCCTCATCCAGGAGCCCGTGGAGAAAAGCATTCTTAATGTCCAACTGGTGTAAGGCCCACTGGCGGAAGGTAGCAAGTGAAAGAAGTATTCAAAGTGAGGACATCTTCGCAACAGGAGCGAATGTTTCATCATAATCCACGCCATAAGTCTGAGCATAACTTTTGGCAACCAGGCGGGCCTTTAGGCGGTCAGAGAACCATCTGCATTCACTTTGACAGAATATATCCATTTGCATCCAATTGCCTTCTTGCCGGGAGGTAAGGGAACCAGGTCTCATGTATTGTTTTGTTGGAGAGCAGTCAATTCATCATGCATGGCTGCCGCCCAGCCAGGATGAGCTTTGGCCTCCGCCACGGTCGATGGTAGATGATATCGATCAAGAGTCGAGTTCAGCGCTCTATGAGAAGCAGACAAGCCCTGGTAAGAGTGAACATAGAGCGGTTGCTCCCGACAGGTCCGAACTCCTTTCCGGACTGCAATAGGAACCTCTGGGCTAGATGGCGGAATAGTAGTAGATACAATAGCAGGTTCTTCCGGAGGAACAATCGTCGTATCATCGGTAACAGAGGTAGGCTGAGGTGGTGGCACCACTGAACTATCAGAAGAGCGACGAGAGTAAACTTGCCCCCACAGGGGGGACAACAGATCAGTCGGTGAAATGATAGCAGGTTCATGCCTAGGGACCAATAGAGCATCCAGAGAGGGATCAGGATGAGAGGATCCAGGAGAGGGATAAGGGTCGGACTCCCGGAAGACGACATCCGAAGAAAGGATGTATTGGTGGAGATCAGGAGAGTAACATCGATATCCTTTAATGGTCCGAGAGTAGCCGAGGAAGATACATTTCAAGGCACGAGGATCAAGTTTGGAGACAGAGGGACGAGCATCCCGAACATAGCAGACACACCCAAATACCTTCAAAGGGAGGAGGGGACCGTGACGGTCAGGATAGAGAGTGTGGTAGGGACGTAGGGTGTCTCCCCTGAAGGATGTGAGTAGGAAGATGATTAATAAGGTGTGCAGCAGTAAGTACGGCATCCCCCCAGAAGTGTTTGGGTAGGTGTTTGTGGTGGAGGATTGCCCGGGTGACTTCAAGGAGATGCCGATTTTTGCGTTCGGCAACACCATTTTGTTGAGGGGTATCCGGGTAACTGGTTTGGTGGATTATGCCTTTGTCAGAAAGAAAGGCAGACATAGACTGAGATAGGTATTCCCGGCCATTGTCAGTACGAAGACACTTAACACGTACAGAAAATTGAGTAAATATTTCATTCCCAAAGTTTTGAAAAATAGAAGGTAGCTCAGAACGATTTTTCATTAAATAGACCTAAGTCATACGAGAAAAATCATCAATGAAAGTAACATAATACTTGTGCCCTAACAACGTAGGAACAGGACACGGTCCCCAAACGTCTGAATGAAGTAAATCAAAAGGTGCAGAAGCACGAGCATCAAGACGAGGACTATAGCTAACTCTGTGGAGTTTATCAAACAGACAAGACTCACAACTAAGAGTGGAAACTTTCCCAAGCTCCGGATACAGACGACGCATGACCTGCATAGATGGATGACCATGACGATAATGAAGATCTAGGAATTTGGTGGAGGCCGCGGTACAGGCAAGGTGGGAAACTTCGTCCAGGACATAGACGCCACCACGCAGCTTCCCTCTACCAATAATACGGCTCGTCGACTGTTCCTGAAAAATGCAACCAGAAAAGGTGAATATAGCAATACAATTCAAATCATTTGTAAGCTTACTAATGGACAATAGATTGTAAGCAAACTGAGGGACATGCGCCACTGAGGAGAGTGTCATGTCAGGTGTCACATTGCAGCTACCAAACCCAACAATAGGGACCGTAGAGCCATCAGCCACAGTAATTGAAGCTCTGCTATGAGGTTTGTATGAGTGTAAGATACCTGAGGAACTAGTCAGGTGATCAGAAGCACCAGAATCAGCCAGCCACTGGACCGACCTCTGGGAGGTACAAACAGGCTGAATGGTTTGAGCCACAGCCGCACTATGAGGTGGTGAGTCAATCTGGAGAGCCTGCAGGCGCCGGTACTCATCCTCGGATATTTCAACAGTTCTCGATCCCGGAGGTACAGAAGTAGAGTCAGCCAGGTGTGCCGACCGAGGTGGAGGAGGTTTGGTGGCCCAGTCTGGCTTCCCATGAATCAGCCAACTGTATCCTTTGTATGTCCCTGACGCCCGCAATGGGCATAATGCCTTGTGTCAGTTTCACGACCACGTCCCTGGATGCCTGCAAGGGACATAGTAACCCCCTTTTTCCATAATTGAAAATTGGAGGTAAGGATAGTAGTTGCAATCCTCGCGTTGGGAGGAAAGGTATTGGTAGAGTCCCCTGCGGGGGCAACGGTCGGAGGAGGAGTGGGAGTAACAGAGGAGCCCATGGCGACGATTAGTAAAGCAGAGGAAAAAAAAGAGCAAACTGGACGTCCGAAAGGGCTGCTTCGAGGCCGATTCAGGAGGCAGCCGACAGCTATTCTAGCGGCGCAGACGAGAAAGGGGGGCAAGAGGCAGCCGACAGCACTGCACCGTCGGGACGTGTCGAAGCATGGCACAAAAGTCGGAGCAGGACATTAGGTATCGCTGGAGCAGATGGCAGTCGATGGCGTCGGCTTTACGCGTCGTCGAGGCCGACGGGAGGCGAAATCATGACGAGCCCCGCCTCCGTCGATGTCACTGGAGGTGCGCAGAAGGAGGAAAACCGCGGGCGAGAGCGTGCGAGGGAGGGCGAGAGCAGGCGAGGGAGACGAAACGGGGACGGGGCGGGCGAGAGAATCAGACGGGAAAAACAAAACTCTAACCGTGCTCTGATACCATGTCACGAGATTTGGGAGAAAAACTGAGTACCTCACATAGAGGTCTCACCCTTTATTTATACTAAGCATGAGGGACTATGATGTAGTGGTACACGGTGTGGGACTAATATGTCTAATACGTCTCATAACACAAGTATATGCCGAAATCTAGAATTTTCTATAGTTTAATGATTTCGAATATTGAACGAAACCGTACATTATGAATCAATTAGAACCGACATTTATGTTTACAATATTTTGTTAGAAGAGCATGCATAGCATAACATATATTTCTCAGTACACATTATTTCAAAAGCATGCACTCATATTCTTTCAAATATTTTAGTGTCACTAGGAAGAATGGTCTTTCTTACTCTCCAGTTGGGCTGATCATTTTTGGGCTTAATATTATAGGGGTCACAGGTGGGGTGTTGCGCCTAGGAAGCGTTTGCGGATCTCTATATATATAGTTTGGTTCTTGTTCAGTTGTTTTCCTTCCAGATGTTACATTATTTTCCTTCAGAAGCTCGGTATAATTTTAATGTTTAAGATTTTCTATGTATCAGACATTATTTAACATTTCAGTATATCATATGTTCAGTTCATTTCATTTCTAGTTGGCTCTGTGAATTCAGAAATTGAGGTACACTTTACCCTTAGCACTTTTACTATTTCCGCTGTAAGTTTTAAGTTCTAATTTCTTAGTTGTTCGTTAATCTGATCAAACATAGGTTGGTGGTGATCTCTCCCTGAGGGTATTAGGTCGTGGAATGATAGCTTTAGACCTCAATTCACCCTTGCCATTCTCTCTCTTGAGTTAGAGAGGAGGAGAGAGAGGAGAAAGGAGGAGAAAGATCCCGCCATTGAGGAGCTCCGGAGCTCCGATTCGCGATCTGAGTTCAGATCCACGAAGAGGAGTCTGTCATTGTCGATTCCATCCTTCTTCTTCATCGTTCCATGGCGCCAAAGCGAACGTCAAGGGTAATGATCCTTGTCCCCAGTCTTAGGAAGTGTTTGGTCCTTTCATATTTTGATAAGCTTGCATATGAAGGGTCTCCTCCACTAATTAGTGGAGTGTAGGACCTCCATTGGTTTGTTCGAACCCCAAGTCATATGTGTTCATCCCCGACATATATTTCATGTAGAAATCTGGTAGACATGCGGATTTAGGCATTGTGTGTGAAGCTTACCCGTAGTCGTAGACCCAGATCGGTGATGTTTGATTTGGCGTTGCATTTAGGTTAAGCCTAGTATGCATGCTGGAGAATGACTCTGTGAAATGCATCATCGTGTTACGGGGCTTGAGATTAAGGGAGATCTCGGAGTACCTAGCGAAAGACTCATGATTGTGATGTGGTTGAACGCAAACCTTCACCAGAAATCATAGTGGATTCATCTTGGACCTCCTACATCGGTAGTGCGTGTGAAGCCTATGTCCTCACGAGGGGATTAGGTGCGTAGCATGATACTTTATAGCGTTATTGTACATTGAATGCTTGCGGGCCTTGGATGCTAACTTGATGCTTTGATAGCATTAGTTTTGTTAAACGCCTATGGGCCGAGGAAAAACCGCACCCTCAACGTGATGTCAGTCACGGTGATTTGAGCAATGGGCACAAGCTGAACTGAACCCGCACCATGTAGTTCGGCACGATGTTAACTCTCAAGAATGCTGACAGATCATGGGATGGATTGGTTTGGGAGAGTTTTCTCCGATCAGTAAATGCTCAAATGATAACTAAGTTTTCATTTATGTCTGCTATGCACCAATTTTATTACCGCTATTTGGTTTGTTTTTTATCATGGGGCCCGGTTGGACTGCTGATTTGTTGTAAAACTAGGTTGGGGTATTACAAGAACCCAAAGAGTCTTTTATACTAGAGACTCAGCAACAACACTTGAATCTTTTGAAGGGGGACTCGGGACCTCTTTACAAAGAGTGTATATGGATTTACACAATAAAGGAAACTTCAGATTGAAGTTCCATTACAATGAAAATGAGGTGGACACGGTCTAGAAGATTAGCAAGATCCTTTTCTTCTTAGAGCCTTAAGGTGGTCTTCTCTTTTCTCTATAGAAGGGCACTTCTAGTTCTCTATATTTTTGTAGTTCTTTTTATCTTCTGTTTTTCTTCCCTAGTTTATGTAGGAAACTAAGTCCTATTCATAGTTATTTGGGCACAGTTTATGCAACAGTTTTATCTTCCAACGGATCATCTATCAGTTGGCCCCGATCATCTATCAGTTGGCCCCGATCCCCAATCAGCCGATCCCCGATCAGAGATCAGTTTAGCCCCCAGTTAGAGATCGGTCGGTTCACGGTCAGAGATCGGTCGGTCCGCTGGCCAACTATTCATTTGGTCCCTGATCAGAGAATGGTCGGTCCCTGGTCAGAGATCAGTTGGTCCTCGATCAGAGAACGGTCGGTCACTGGTCAGAAATTCATTTGGTCCCCGATCATAGATCGGTCGGTCCCCGGTCAAAGATCGGTCGGTCCAAGAATGTGCTTTAGATTAAACTTCTAAAATTCTCCATCTTCACTGGGTTTAAATAAAGTGAAAATATAGATGTCCTCTCCTAACATTTTGAGGATATTTTTAGATATTATCATCATTCAATTGTCCCATCAAATCATCAGGAATATTTCCCAATAATCTCCCCTTTTTTATGAGGATAAAAATGTTAGGGGTAAGGCTCTCCCGTACCGATGGGCAATACCAGCTGCTCAAATACCGCACCACGCGAAGCAATCCATGGCAATGATCCATAGTGGCCCCCAATCCGGAGCCCCTAACAGGGCCGCGGCCCCACACCCCAACTCGTCTCCTCAACCAGTTTAATTGAGGCGGGTTGTTGAGGCTGGGATTCGATCCCCAGACCTCCTTGATAAGGAGCCTTCAACACGGCTCTCATCACCAACTGAGCCGCGGCTCAGTTGGTGATGAGAGCCGTGTTGAAGGCTCCTTATCAAGGAGGTCTGGGGATCGAATCCCAGCCTTAACAACCCGCCTCAATTAAACTGGTTGAGGAGACGGGTTGGGGTGTGGGGGCCGCGGCCCTGTTAGGGGCTCCGGATTGGGGGCCACTATGGATCATTGTCGTGGACTGCTTCGCGCGGTGCGGTATTTGAGCAGCTGGTATTGCCCACCGGTACGGGAGAGCCTTACCCCTAACATAAGGCTCTTCCGTACCGGTGGGCAATACCAGCTGCTCAAATACCGCACCACGCGAAGCAGTCCACGACAATACCAGCTGCTCACTTTTATGTTAGGGGTAAGGCTCTCCCGTACCGGTGGGCAATACCAGCTGCTCACTTTTATGTTAGGGGTAAGGCTCTCCCGTACCGGTGGGCAATACCAGCTGCTTAAATACCGCACCACACGAAGCAGTCCACGACAATGATCCATAGTGGCCCCCAATCCGGAGCCCCTAACAGGGCCGCGGCCCCCACACCCCAACCGTCTCCTCAACCAGTTTAATTGAGGCGGGTTATTGAGGCTGGGATTCGATCCCCAGACCTCCTTGATAAGGAGCCTTCAACACGGCTCTCATCACCAACTGAGCCCGTGTTGAAGGCTCCTTATTAAGGAGGTCTGGGGATCGAATCCCAGCCTCAACAACCGCCTCAATTAAACTGGTTGAGGAGACGGGTTGGGGTGTGGGGGCCGCGGCCCTGTTAGGGGCTCCGGATTGGGGGCCACTATGGATCATTGCCGTGGACTGCTTCGCGTGGTGCGGTATTTGAGCAGCTGGTATTGCCCACCGGTACGGGAGAGCCTTACCCCTAACAAAAAACCATAAACAAAAATTAACCATATGCTACAATTTACAAATAAAAAATAGACTTCATTTAATTCTCGTTGAATTATTGAGTTGTTGATTTTCTGTCTCTGTTTTTCTCTTTCTCCCCTAAAATTCATTTCTCCTCTTATTCAAATTTTCTTATTTAAATCCTTCTCCCTCCTTTTGTTCTCATAAAATACGGAGGTCTTCATCTTCTTTGGCCCCGCAGACTTACTCATGCAACTTGTAATTTAAATGTGAATACATTTGCTGCACTCCATCATGGAGCAGCTTATTCCCTGCAAGTAAAAAAATCCTAAGAAAATTCTAGTATCCAATTGCAGTTAGATCCTCTAGGATTAGCATAAAATGAATTCCTAGCTCTTTTTCTCTTTGGAGAATTAGTGCTTTTGTTATAAAGATATAATAAAATAAGATATGATAAAAGCATCTTCTCATACCTTTTCAATAAAGGAGGTTCATCGAGCTTCTTTTCTCCTTTCATTTTTCTCTTTCATTGTTCTCATTTATGAGAATTTCTTGTCTGATACCAATTGAAAATCCGGATTTATGTGATTGATTATATTAGCTATTTCTTTTCATATGCACAACACAATTATAGGCAGGTAAATAAAAGTGAAATAAAAACAAACTATAGAGAGAGGGGGTACGCGTATTACAATGGTTCGCCTACAACCAGGGTACTCCACTCTTCCACAATCCTTGTGGTAATCCACTGTCAATCCAAGAACAGTCAGGTCTTTTCCTCAGGAAACTTGAGAATCTAAGGAGTCTTTTACACTGAAGACTCAACAACCTTCAATGCAGGAAACTTTTACACAATGCGGAGACTTTTACACAATGCAGGAAACTTCACATATTGAAGTTCCTTTACAATGAAAATGACGAGGATATGGTCTAAAAGATTAGTAGGATCTTCTTCTTCTTAGAGCTTTCAAGTTCTCTTTTCTTCTGCCTCTTAGAGTTTTCTTCTATTCTCTCTACAAAAGGCCACTTTTGTTTCTTTATATTTCAACATTCTACACTGCAATAGACACCCTGAGTCTGATCATTATCTTCTTTTTCCTTTTTCTCTCTCAATCTCAGCTCCTTTTTCTTTTTCATTCTCCTCCACTTTCTCGAGCTCAATATCTAAACTTCTGGAGAGTTTGACACATATTCATAGAAGATTTACATTCTTTGACTTTTCCAAGATCAATAGATTTTATAAAGATTTTGAATCTATTTTGCCACAAAGTTAACCTCTCAAGGTAACATATGGGAGCATGATCACCACTTTGCAATGTGATGTACATATTTAAAGAATAAAATAACTCAATCATCACAAAAGAATCACATACACCAAAGTTTTAAACCTTAAAGGTTAACATATCTTTGATACCAATTGAAAGTTCGGGTTTATGTGATTAATTTTATTAGCTATTTATCTCACATGCACAACACAACCACCGACAATAAATAATTGCAAAAATAAAAAATAAAGCTATAGATAGAAGAGATTTATAGTGGTTCCCCAAGACCCAGACAGTCTTTTTCTCTGAAGACCCAAGAACCCAAGGAGGTTTTTTTCTATGGAAACCCAAAGAGTTTTTTTGGAGACTCAACAACCACACTTGAATCCCTTGAAAGGGGGACTCGGGAACTCATTACAGAGAGTGTATATGGAATTTCCACATTGACGTTCATTTATAATGAAAATGACGTGGATATGGTCTAAAGGATTAGCAAGATCTTTTTCTTCTTAGAACTTTCAAGTTCTTTCTCTACTAGTGCTTCTGAAGGTTTTCTCCTCTTTTTGTAGCTTTTTTATATTTCTTCTTGATGAAAGAAAGAGGAAAAGACTTTCTTGATTGTATTCATACCACTAGGGGGTATTAAAAGGTCTTACATGGTAACATAAAATAAAAAAGGACGATGTGAGACTAACCCATACAACTAACATAAAAATACGTAAATACCAACACCCCCCCCCCCCCCCCCCCGCTCAAGTTGGGCGTATGATATCGACCATGCCCAACTTGCTCACAATTTCTCCAAAACTTCTTATACACAATCCCTTCGTAAGGATATCTGCTAATTGGTGTTCAGATGACACGACTGGTGTAACCACAATGCCTTTAACTATATTTTCCCTTGATGAAGTGTCTGTTGATCTCAATATGTTTAGTACGGTCGTGTTGCACTGGATTGTGTGCAATGCTGATGGCAGCCTTGTTATCACAGTACAATCTGAAGGGTGTTACGCCCGGGGCCGAGTCGCGGCTATTTGGGAGACAATACAAGCGTCGGCAACGACAGGAAGAAGGCGACAATGGGGCTGAACCATCTGGTTCAGCCCCCACTCTCTAAATATCGGCTATTGGGGGCTGAACCAAACCGGTTCAGCCCCTACTGGGGCCGGCCAGCCCTCTTTGGCCGGCCCCCCTTGGTTCCGGGTATAAATAGCCCGGAACCCCCTTTTGGATGTTTTATGCAAGAATATTTCCAGGTAATTCTCTCCTTCTTCTACTTCAAACCCTAGTTTCTCTCTATTTCTCTAGATCTCTCTCCCTCCCACTTCGTTCCTAACAATTGGTATCAAAGCATTCGGTTCTCCGCCATGGTGACCACTCGCACGCAAGAGGAGGCCTCTCATCTGGAAACCCTAGAAGAAAACTTCGTAGGGCTATCAGATTCGGTGGCATCCATGGAAGAGAATATGAGAACGTCTACTCAACGTTTGGAAGAGCGAATCGACGCTAGCATGAAGGAGATCAAGGCCCTACTAGCGCAAAATCTGAAGGGGAAGAGTCCGGTGGGCGGCGAGAACGGCGGATTCACGAATCCGGCGTCGGATAACTTCAGATCTCACCCCACGGCGCCGGGATTGGGCGATACGGCCGCTGGAGGATCGGTTGGAGCAGGATGGACGACGACAGGAGCGGATCGGGCTCGGGCGCAGGCGATCGCGAGCAGATCGAGCCAGGGAGGCTTCGTCGAGGCTGGCGGAGGCCGTGCGGGGGCCGGATCGGGCGCAGCTGTCAGTGGCGGGCTCGGAACAGGCCTCATGGGCGCTGGCGACATGGGAGCGAGCCGTTACGGGGCTGGCGACATCGGAGCAGGCCGCTACGGCCTCGGCGACTTCGGGACAGGCCGCTGCAGCCCTGGCGACGCTGGAGGAGGTGGCCCGGCTTGGCGGCGGGCTGGGGAGGAGCAGTTTGGGCTCGGCCGACCTACAGGGCAGGCGACTCTTCCTCAGGGAGGCATGGGGGGTCTTCTTCCTCATCCCCGGGCAGTTGGAGGCGCCGGGGGTATCGGAACAGGGGCTCCTTGGATCGGACAGCATCCTCCATG
The DNA here is from genome assembly GCA_033032865.1 of Dactylorhiza incarnata. Taxonomy (NCBI): domain Eukaryota; kingdom Viridiplantae; phylum Streptophyta; class Magnoliopsida; order Asparagales; family Orchidaceae; genus Dactylorhiza; species Dactylorhiza incarnata. Next base: position 661,282 of record JAWHQI010000358.1, on the reverse strand, counting down.
GGGACCAATGTATCAACAAGGATATCCGGGTGCCGGATACGATCAAGGGTGCCGGGGAGCAGGCGCACCCCGGGCGTGCCTTCCTCCAAAATTAACACGCATGAATTTTCCCCGTTTTAGTGGGGGGACACACTGGAATGGGTACAAAAGACGGAACTTTTCTTTAGCTATCAGGATGTGCCGGAGGGGCAGTGGGTCCAGTTAGCTTCGTTCCATTTGGAGGACGACGCATTTCAGTGGACACAGTGATTCCTACGGGGGCGCGACTTTGTGCCGTGGGCAGAATTTGTGGAGGGCTTTACAGCCCGATTTGGGCCACTTGAGTTCGAGGATTTCGAGGCTCTTTTGCAGAAACTTCGACAAAAGGGGACTGTGATGGAGTACCGCACCGAGTTCGAGAAGTTGGCCAACCGGGTGCAATGGGGGGAGCGCACGCTGCTCAGATGTTTTGTGTCGGGACTCAAGGAGCATCTATGTGATGAGGTACAGTCGCACATGCCCCGTACACTGAACCACGCCATTACATTGGCACGCATTCAGGAGGAACGGTTCAATAGACAGAGAGCTCGAGCCGTGGGAAGGCCACCCACGGCACCAAAATGTAGCACGGCGGGATCCGCCAACTGGTAGCAAGCCGACAGTGACACGACTTTCTTGGAGTGAGCTTACAGCCAGGAAGGAAAAGGGCCTGTGTTTCAATTGCGACGAGAAGTTCACACCGGGTCATAAGTGTCAGAAAATACAAGTATTCATGTTGCAAGAGGATGAGGAAGGGGAAACGGTGCCTGAGGAGGAGTTGGAGGGGGGGTTGGATTTGAGTGAACTCGGGGTGTCTATACATGCTCTGGAGGGATGCAGTCCGCCACTCACCATGAGGCTTATAGGCCGGTTGAATCAAGAGAAGATCACCATTTTGGTGGATAGTGGGAGCACCCACAATTTCATTCACCATGCGGTAGCGCGACGCGTTGGACACATTGTGGATACCGGGTTTGCCTTCCAGGTTATGGTAGCGGATGGCAGCAAGTTACAGTGTGAAGGGGTGCTCAAGGGTGTGGCGCTTCGGATGCAAGGATATACGGGTTACACCGACATATATCTCTTGTCGATCCGAGGCTCTGACATGGTCTTGGGAGTTCATTGGCTACGACAGTTGCGCCGGGTCACATTTGATTGGGAGCACATGACTATGGAATTCCACCAGTCCGGGAAACAGTTTTGCCTGCGGGGTCTCAAATCATCGCCGATCAAGGAGATCTCTCTACGTAGCATGAGTTTCACTCTTCACCTGCGGGCGGGCGGGCATGCAGGTGTGCTTCGTACCCTTCAGAGGGCAAGAGCCAATGTCTTTTGGACCGGAATGCGGCGAGACATACAGGAGTTTGTGCGACAGTGTGAAATCTGCCAACGGCAGAAGTACGAGACAATTTCTCCAGCTGGACTGCTTGTTCCTTTGGAGATTCCGCAGCAGATTTGGGACACCGTTTCCATGGATTTCATCGACGGATTGCCCAAGTCTCAGGGTAAATCAGTGATTTTGATGGTTGTGGACAAACTCTCCAAGTACGGGCATTTCCTAGCTTTGAGTCACCCTTATACCGGCGAGTTGGTAGCCGCACTTTTTGCTCGGGAGATTATTCGTTTACATGGTCTTCCTCGTGCTGTTATTTCTGATCGGGACCCGACCTTTGTGAGTCATTTTTGGCAGGAGCTGTTTCGTCTGCAGGGGACGTGTTTACGCTTCAGCACGGCACACCACCCCCAGTCCGATGGGAAGACGGAGGTTTTAAACCGGGGCCTCGAGACATACTTGCGTTGCTTTGTGACGGACGAGCCCCGCACATGGCCCGATTGGTTGCACTGGGCAGAGTATTGTTACAACACGTCTTATCATTCGGCCAGCAGGATGACCCCCTTTGAGATTGTTTACGGCCGTCCTCCGCCAACTCTGAGCAGCTATGAGCCGGGCAGCACGGCTTTGCCCGCAGTTGATCGGGCTCTTCGTGATCGGGATCGTATGATGGTGACACTACGCGACAACCTCCGCCTTGCCCAGGACCGTATGAAGCTCCAAGCCGACAAGCATCGCAAGGAGAGGGAATTTGCAGTTGGTGATGAAGTCTTTCTCAAGCTCCAACCGTACCATCAACTGTCTGTAGCTCGCCGATTCAACCAGAAGTTATCTCCTCACTATTGCGGCCCCTTTCGTATTCTCAGTAGGGTGGGGCCGGTGGCTTACAAGCTGGATCTTCCTACGGGTTCTCGCATTCACCCGACGTTTCATGTTTCCTTGCTCAAGCGGAAGGTGGGTGCCAATGTGCAGCCAAGTGCTCTTTTGCCTGAGGTCACCGCTGCGGACGAACTTCGCCAACTTCTTGAGGAGGTGCTGCTGCTCAAGTGGAAGCGGCGAGGTGCAGAATACCGTCCAGAGCTGTTGGTCAAGTAGAAGAATTTATCGGCGGCACACAATTCGTGGGTTGATCTGCTGGATTTCAAGGAGCTTTATCCCGACTACCACCTTGAGGACAAACTGGTTCTTGATGGGGAAGGGAATGTTATGCCCGGGGCCGAGTCGCGGCTATTTGGGAGACAATACAAGCGTCGGCAACGACAGGAAGAAGGCGACAACGGGGCTGAACCATCTGGTTCAGCCCCCACTCTCTAAATATCGGCTATTGGGGGCTGAACCAAACCGGTTCAACCCCTATTGGGGCCGGCCAGCCCTCTTTGGCCGGCCCCCCTTGGTTCCGGGTATAAATAGCCCGGAACCCCCTTTTGGATGTTTTATGCAAGAATATTTCCAGGTAATTCTCTCATTCTTCTCCTTCAAACCCTAGTTTCTCTCTATTTCTCTAGATCTCTCTCCCTCCCACTTCGTTCCTAACAAAGGGTTTATTTCTTTTAAGGCCAAGATCTTTCATGATGGTTAGGATCCACAACCCATCACAGATTCCCTGAGCCATAGCCCTGAATTCCGCCTCAGCACTGGATCTGACAACCACATGTTGTTTTTTGCTTCTCCAGGTGACTAAAATTCCACCCACCATTGTACAATATCCTGATGTGGACCGTCGATCATCAATTGATCCAGCTTAGTCAGCATATGTGTAAACTTTAATAGTCAACTCATCACTTGGTTTAAAAAGAATGCCCTTCACTGGTGAGGACTTGAGATATCTAAGGACACGATGAGCAACATCGAGATGGCGGATTTTTGGGAGGTGCATGAATTGGCTGAGCACTCCCACATCATAGGAAATATCCGAACGAGTATGTGATAAATAGATCAGTTTGCCCACTAGCCTCTGAAAATTAGGAATGTCTTCAATCGTTTCACCATCATATCTTCCAAGCCCGTGGTTAGCTTCAATCGGAGTGTCAGCCGGTCTACACCCACTCATTCCTGAAGGTCAAGTATATTTTTTCGCTGTGATATGAAGATCTCATACTTGGACCTTGCGACCTCAATGCCTAAGAAATACTTTAAATTCCCCAAGTCCTTTACTTCAAATTCTCTGGCCAGCTTTTCTCTCAGTACCTGAATCTCATCCTGATGGTCTCCTGTTATAATGATGTCATCCACATATACTATCAAAGCAGTTAGCTTCCCCTTCCTGTGCTTGATAAAGAGAGTGTGATCAACATTACTCTGGGAGTAATCGAAGCATGTCATGGCCTTTTGAAATCTTCCAAACCAAGCTCTAAGAGATTGTTTCAAGTCATATAATGTTTTCTTCAGCTTGCAAACCTTACCTTTAGATCCTCTAGGAGAAAGACCAGGAGGCAGATTCATGTAAACTTCCTCTTCCAGGTCACCATGAAGGAACGCATTCTTTACATCAAGTTGGCTAAGGTTCCATCCCTTACATGCAGCACATGATAGGAGGACCTTTATAGAATTCATCTTAGCGACCGGGGCAAAGGTTTCCTGGTAACAAATTCCTGTCATCTGAGTGTATGCTCTTGCAATCAACCTTGCCTTGTCTCTCCACGATACCAAGGGTGTTCTGTTTGACAGAGAACACTCACTTACATCCCACAATAGTCTTCCCTTTAGGTAAATGCACCAGATCCCATGTGTGATTTTTGTCCCGGGCATGCATTTCTTCTAGCATAACCGTCTTCCACATGTCATCAGAAAGAGCGTCCTGCCACGATGTAGGAATGGGGGTAGCAGACAAGGAAGAGACAAAGGCACTATGGGAGGTCATTAGAGAGGAGTAAGAAATGAACTGAGATAAAAGGTGTTGAGTAGAGGTACCTTCCCGTATAGTAGACACAAACGACGGGTCCGATGACAGCTCAGAAATCCTGATAAGGGGCCGAGTGTCTGTTCCCTTAGAATGACGAGAGTAAACCTGCAAATGAAGAACATGAGGTTTCACTATAGGAGGAACATGAGGAGATGGCACAGGAGCAGTATGAGACGGAGGCATGTGAGGCTGATACACCAGAGGGATATGTAATGGGGGTAGCAGATAGAGGATCAGTCGAAGTTAAGGGACTCACTTCCATCCTAGGAGAGGACCCCCTTGAAGTGAGGGCCGGTAATATCTCTCAGATTCATAGAACGTGACATCCATGGTTACAAAAACCTTCTTGTGTAGCGGATTGAAACGTTTATACCCCTTTTGAGTAAGGGAATATCCAATGAAGACACACTTACGAGCACGGGCACCAAGTTTCGTTTTTTGATGAATATGCACAAAACATACACATCCAAACACGCGAGGTTGCAGAGTAGAAGGTGAAACCCCACTTTCACTCCAGACCGTCCTGCGTCAGGAGTTTTATACCCAAGAACCCGAGAGGGTGGACGATTAATCAGGTAGGCAGCAGTGAGAACTGCATCCCCCCAATAGTATTTGGGGAGGTGCATTTGAAGAAGAAGGCGCCGAGCAACCTATAACAGGTGATGATTCTTGCGTTCAACCACTCCATTTTGAGCAGTAAGTAAACACAAGACGTCCAATGGATAATGCCATGATTAGCAAGATAGTGTTCGAATTGAGAGTCCATGTACTCGCGACCATTGTCAGTGCGAAGGATTTTAATATAGGTGTAAAACTGCGTAGAAATCATTTTGTGAAAGCGTTGAAATAAGGGAAAAACTTCATTTTTAGCTTTCATTAGATAAACCCACGTTTGTGAAAAACAATCAATGAAAGTTACAAACCAAACACAGTCAGAAATAGAAGCAACAGGGCAAGGCCCCCAAACATCCTTATGTATAACATGAAAGGGAGCAGAACAAGGAGGGGAAATATGATTAAAGGAAGCATGATGGTGTTTGCCAAACTCACAAGCATCACAACGGAAATTATCAACTAATACAGAAGAAAAAGTAGGAAATAATTGTTTCATAGACATAATAGAAGGATGTCCAAGACGACAATGTCAAGACTCCAAAGTAGCCGCCTAATCAACATGAAGGGCCTGAGGAGAAGAATGAGAGGAGGAATCAAACACGTAAAGCCCATCCACTAGACTACCAGAGCCAATAATCGTGCCCGTCTTCAGGTCCTAAAAAATACACGAGGGAAACAAGGTCACTGAACAGTTCATAGAGTTTGTTAGGTGACTAATGGAAAGAAGATTACGAGCAAGCTTTGGTACATGAAGAACAGAACGAAGAGTAAGAGAGGAGCAATGGATGGAACCTTTCCTGGCAATCGGGGAGGAACCATCGACAATGCTCACCTTGTATCTACCAGACAGAGGAAGGTAAGGCACAAAACCTGTAGCGGGGCCGGTCATATGATCGGTGACTCCAAAATCTATAATCCAGTGGGTGGAGGTATCATGACGAGAAGAGGCAGCATGAGCACCTGAGGGACCTAGATGAGCATATGAGGAGGAGACAGAAGACTCTATAGACTGTCCCTGCATCAGGCGGCGGAACACATGGATCTCATCGGCAGAGAGAGACAGTGGAGCATACGGAGCAGTGAGAGGCAAGGTCTAATCTGGGTCCCTCAGGTGAACATCGGTTGAAAACCCTGCCGGAGGGTGGTGCAATTTCTTTATGGCAATGACCACACGACTTACCCAGGCTCGATTTTAAACTATTATATATATATATATATCTTTACCATATATAAAGAAGTATCAAACCCATGAATTTTAAAGCCGTTGAAATGATTACGGTCGTCGAATCTGGCATGATATTTCATCAGCCGTCGGATCAAACCGCTCCCTCGCTCTCCACTTTTTCATAGGTCTCCTAAACCTACTAGGGGGTGACCTAAAACTATGAAGTGTAGAGTACCCTACAACATGAAATTACGATTTTACCCATAAATTTATTGAAAAAGGAGTGTCATATGACCAATTTTTTAATCTCACAATAATTGCCAATGGTGAGATTTGAACTCAGGTTTCCATTATGTCAAGCAAAGATGACAATCATCATACCATATGGTTTTTGTTGAACAAAATTGAATTAAGTTTTATATATACGTATATAAATATAGATCGCCCCCGCCGAAAGTTACCACCCCTGCCGAATGTCGCCCCCGCCGAATGTCGCCGCCCCTTCCGAATGCCGCCCACGTCGAATGTCGCCGCCCGCCCCGTGCCCTGTCACTCGTATATATATATATATATATATATATATGTATATATATGTATATATATTATATGCTTACTTTATTTTATTCTCGTTGATGCAAGTTCATTCCTAGAGCTGTTTTATTATTCGAATTTTTATAGGCGAAAATATACAAAAATAGGAATACAAACAAATATTCCAACATTTTCCAATGAGCTTTGGTGTCTCTCAGCCACTGGACTGCCTCCTAGTGGACCGCCGCCCTCCGACAAATCGACTGGGGGCGATGTGGCAGTATGATAGATGCCGAAGATCGGATGCAAGTGGGCGCAAGCAATAAAAATGATAGGATCATTATCGTGCATTTTGGACCATTGATTTAAATAAGGAATATGATGTTTTCTCCGTCTGATTACCTTTTACATGTTGAACTAATCATTGGGTTGACCCCACATCGGATCGATGGCGGAATCACTGTGGGTGAAGATCATTGCATGTACGACTAACCTTGTATCCATCAGATCGATCACGCCAAGATCTATGTGACACAATGAATTACTCAATTTTTTATAAATATAAATGGCTATAGTTTAATTTATATTAAGCCTTTATGTGATAGATGATATGATTGAAACATTAAGACCTTTCTAGTAATTTTTAGGGGAAGTGCCCAACAAAAAATTGTTTGATGTAAGACACCCCTTCCAAAAATAGGCACGACCAAGGGGAATCATATGCCAAGGATAACCGCCATGCGGTAGTGCTAGCACACGAACTAACTCCTACCACTTAACGCTTACTTTGTAAGTCTATCATCATCACATCACATTCTCAATTCATAAGAGGAAGTATAAAAATGGGATGTACAACTAGCAATTACATTTATACATGAAATACATTTAAAAAATTCATAAAACTAAGTACAAGTACTAGAGCTGTCACTTAAAACCGAAAACCGTAAACCGAACCGGAACTGAACTGGAAACGGAAAGAACCAGACCGAACCATTTGCGAATTACTCAGGTTCCGGTTTGAATTATGAAACCGTGAACAACAATGGTCAGGGTACAGTTCTTTCATTTTATTATCCGAACAGGAACCAGAACCGCAACACCAAGTCTCGAGCGGTTTCAGAATTTTTAAACTCAATTCGGACTGGACCGAAGTAGAACCGAATCGCAGCCCGTTTATTATTATTATTATTATTATTATTTTATAATATATTTTTATCATTAATATTTTTTTTATAATCAATCTATAATATCTATACTTATATATACAAAAAAGTACCCCCCCTATGTAAAGCTGCCGGACTGCACAAACAATCTTGGTCGTAGAATAATGACACCCGCGAGATTCTCTTATTTTCTCACTCCACTTTCGACAAATTAAGGCTCATAGAAGGAGGAACGAGACCAAATCCATGTAGAGGCTTCCAAAAAGGACCGACACCGGAAATACCGTGGGCTATGACAGCATTTTCGGTGCCAAAAAAAGCGGCAACAAACCCGAGACTATAAGAAGGCGGAGGCACCTTGAAGTAGCGGCTGCTTCTGGCGCGGCTGGAGGCGACTCTGGCGGGAGAAGTGGCGCTAACAACGGGGAGAGGTCTTGATCAGCTGGACGGCGGGAGAGTTTTGGAGCGGTGAGAGAGTTTTGGAGCGGCGACGGACGCTGCTAGTTTGGGATGCGGCTCGGGAGACGAACGAAGGAGGCGCGCTGGTGTGAGGCCCCTGGTTAGACCCCACATACATCTGTATCTAAGCTATGTTCATACCTTTGTCCCAGGCTGAAGTGCGGCTAGTGAATGTGAAATAAACAACACATAATATAAATTTACTTTCATACCTTGCATTATTCGCTGAATTTTTTCTGTTCTATCTTAATAAGTTCATTTGGTTGTGCGTATCCCAAGTCATGTCCGATACCTACAAAATTTGACGACGGGCTTAGTCATAAAAATATGACTAAGTGAGGATATACCTCTTTCATTACTGTAAATAATTAAAGTTAAACTTACACATTTTAAAACATGTTTTTCATACTAACCATATATCTGTCTCAGTAGTGACCTTATAAAACATATAACTATACGAACGTGTTAGTACCACTAAAACAGTATGAGCAGTATAGAATCACAATCATATCATGTAACAATATAACATTAAAGCAGTGTATCCGTATAAGCAATAAATCATTGTATCAGTATATCAGTGTAAGCAATAATTCCATGTATCAGTATGTCTATATCAGTAATGTATCAATTTATCAGTATAACATTATATCAGTGTGTCCATGTATCAGTATCTATGAAAGAACATAATGACTGGGGGAAACATTTCAGTAATCATAAACAGTATAAGGAGCTATAGCATTATATGGACTATGGAATATGTAAACAATGCAAGTATCATAAACTGTTTCTATATCATGGAAGCAGTGCAAATACATAACTTCATGTCGGTTTTCATGTCTATGAGCATTTATCTATGTTTCTTTTCTTAGGATATATTAGGGGCGATTCGAATTCTTTTTCCTTTTTCCTTTACCCCGAAGGGTCCTTAGATACCCCGAAGGGTCCTTTACCCCGAAGGGTCCTTAGATACCCCGAAGGGTCCTTTACCCCGAAGGGTCATTCATGTGCATGCATATTCAAGTCGCCCGTAATATAACCTCGTGTCGACACGTTTACATAATAATGAGTTATTCATGTTTTTATATCCCCTCAGAATTTATTCGCCTGTTTGTCTTATACAAGGCCATAAATTAAAGCGATCTTAACTATCAGTGATATCAACTATGCATTTAACATTTAGTATAAAAGAGTACGTATGCAAAAGAAAGTAAAGTCATAAAGCATAAATGAAACAGGTAGCTCTCACCATGATTTCAGTTTCTATTTTCTTTCTTCTTTAGGCGATGCACCATCGTATCAATCTTGGAACGACATCTTTGAATATCTGTAAATAAGCATTCTATAATATTGATGTTGCACATTTCAAACTATGGGTTGATAACGATTTTCTTCCAATATACCCTCAACTTAAATTGACTTTACTTGATTTAATCTTAAAATAAAATAGCAAATAACATTAAGGTTTTCCCCCAATTACGCATTTGTTGGAATAGGCTGGCTTGGCAGGATATATCAAGATAAATATGATATAGTGAAACAACAATCAAAATAAAGATTTTATTAAAGTTCTTCCCATTAATTTCCTTCCATGGATTTAGAACATATTTCGCACGCCTTATTTAAATTCCTAAAATCTCAGCAATTACTTTGATAAAACCTCACCATTAACCCCGATTTTTCATACATAACATCAATTTTATGTCAATTATATCTCGTTCTAGATGAAAATAACTTTGTTATAGAAAAGCTCCATGAATAATTCCTTGATACCATATTTACCTAACTCGGGTTTCCAAATTTTCTAGCAGCTAGCCACATACCACTTAACTTATATCCAGAATTGGAAATAAAAGACGGCAGCAGACAAAACAAAAAGAAAAGCTTACGGTGAGGAGGAGAGATAGCTTAAGAACTGCTGTAATTTATCGCTCAAATACCCTACAGTTGTGCACAATAACTCCAAAATCAATGCTCCAGTGAAGGATATGAGGCAGCATCATGTAGAATGAAAATAATTTATTACTTCCTTTTTGAAAGAGGGAGAGATTAAAGAAGAGGAAGAGGAGAAGTGGCTGGTTTTCACATGGCCTAGGCGAGAAAAAGAGAAAACCTGCTAAGATGCGGCCCTTTTTTTTATATTTATTTTCAGCCAATGTTAGCTCCACCGCCTAAAACCTCTTAAGCGGTGTAGTAGAACATACATATTAATATACTATAAAATAATTACATAAATCCACGTCAACCTCCACTAATAACTATGGCATATAAATGAACTAAGTAAGACGCTATTAGCACACCAACCCAATTCACTTATCAAACCTGGTCTTCCACATCTAAATTCATCATGCATTCATCGATATTAAATTGACATGCAATTTAACTTCCGACATCCATATTCGTCAGAACATTTAAATTTGTGCACTGAAAATGTTTACGAGATATAAGTCGACAAGATAATTATCATTTAATTTATGATATGATATGTTAGTGTTACTTCACATTTTGGGTCGTTACAGCTGGAGCGGGATCGAAACGGGTCGCGTGCGACGAGCGAGGAAGACGGAGGCGAACGACGCACGAGACCGAGCGGATTAGCCCTAAGGCTCTGATACCATGATGAAAGAGAGAGGAAAAGACTTTCTTGATTGTGTTCATCCCACTAGGGGGTATTAATAGGTCTTACATGGTAACATAAAATAAAAAAGGACGATGTGGGACTAACCCATACAACTAACATAAAAATACGTAAATACCAACACTTCTATTTTCTTCCCTTGATTATATAGGAAACCAAGTTAATGTTTATAGTTTACGACCACTGTTCATCAAACACAGTTCATACAACGACTATATTATTCAACAACTCTATTGTCAATTTGCATATTTTAATATTCATCGGTCCCCGGTCACCTATCAGTCGGTCCCTAGTTAGAGATCGGTAGGTCCCCAGTTAGAGATCGGTAGGTCCCCAGTTAGAGATCGGTAGGTCCCCGGTCAGAGATCAGTCGGTCCCCTGGTCAGAGATCCATTCAGTCCCCAATCAAAGATCGGTCGATCCCCATCATAGATCGGACGGTCCCCAGTCAGGGATCCATTCGGTCGCTAGTCAGAGATCCATTCGGTCCACGGTTAGAGATCCATTCGGTCCCCGGTCAGAGATTGGTCAGTCCTCAGTCAGAGATCAGTCGGTCCAATAACATGGTTTAGCTTGAAGTTCTAAAATTCTTCATCATCATCATTGTACTTAATAAAGTGAATATATATATATATTAATATATATATATATGTCATCTCCTAATATTTTGAAGATATTTTTAAACATTATCATCATTAAGTTTTGACTGAAAAGAACATCAAGAATATTTCCCAATAGGTAAGAATTAGTGAGAAAAAAATAATCTTCTTCTATTTTTGGTCAACTTAGTATCATAGTTCAGGAGAAACTCTCGATCAGCCTTACTGTCGATCGTGTCCACACATTCCGACCACGCCAGCTGATCCTGATCTCGCACGCAACTCTTCTGCTCTTCATCCTCACCCAGATGACCTCGTTGGTGCGTCTACATCCCTGGGTATCGACAATGGAACCGTCTTATGCCCTGGGTAGGCTCGTCGACGTAGTTTCCTAATCCAGCAGAGCTCGTTGATGCTGAATTCTCACCATCTGATCTCACCACCCTCCTTTCCCACTCCAACAGATCCTGCCAGCCCTTGATTTTGTCCCAGTAGTTCTCGCCAAGTTCTTGACTGAAACATGGATCCATGGATGTTACCCCTCCTCTTTACATACCCACTAGACGACCACCTCTCCCCCCCCCCTCCAAACACCTGGCCGGCCACCTCCCCCCCCCCCCCCCTCCCCCTTCATACCCCTAGCCGACCACCCACAAGCTCACCTCCTCCCAAAAATTCCACCACCACCACCTTAATTCCCAACCATTTCAGTTTTTCGACGATCGCAGCCATCACCTCCGTCCACCATCACCACCTCTAGCAATCACCTCCAGCCACACTTGGTCGGCCACCACTCCCCCACCACCATCCCAACTCCCAAGTCAACTTCTTGCTACCCCGCTACCTCACTCATAACCACCTCTTGAAAAATAGACTCGCTCCTAAAATCTCTCACAACCCCCCTTCCCCACTAATCCTTTATTCCCCTTCATCCACTCTCCATAACTCCCTCAGTTTCCCCAAACGAACACCTCCCCACTAATCCCCAACTGGCCAACTCCCCACTCCCTCCTCTCCCCATTATCTCCCTCTCCCCACTCGGTACATGTTATGGGCTTGTTTTGTTGGTGATTTATGGAAGCGGGAATACAAGGGCAAACCCTAGAATGGAGGTAGAGGAGGAGAATTTAGAAGAAGCTTGGGAAGGGAAAGAGGAAACCCTAGAGGGAAGAAGAGAGCTTAGAGAGAGAGGGAGAGGGAGAGAAATTAGAGAGAGAAGGAAAAGTTTCATTCATTCATTGATTGATTCCTGCTACATGACACTAAGAGCCTATTTATAGTAGAGGTGCAAAAAAGGTCCTGCGGGCCCAGGTCGGGCTCGGGCCCAGACTTTTTTGATGTCAGGCCCAGGCCGGGCCTTGCTCAAACCGGGCCTGGGCATACATAAAAAGGGGGGCCTGATTGAGCCCTTTAGAGCGGGCCCAATCAGGCCCCAAATGCTGGCAGCCCAGCAGAAATGTTGGCGGCCAGCATTTAATGTTGGCTTCCAGCATTAAATGTTGGCTGCCAGCGGGCTTTAATGCCCGGGCGGGCCTGGGCCTGGCCCCGGCACCAGGCCAGGCCCTGCCCAAATAAGGGGGCCTATTGAGCCCCCTTAGGCCTGACCCGGGCCTAACCGGGCCCAGGCCTAATCGGGCTCAGACCCGGGCCGGGCAACTGGACCCGGGCCAAATTTGCACGCCTAATTTATAGAAACCTCGGGTGGCAAACCCGTAATTACATCAAGACGCGTAAAATATTTAAAACACGTAAACGCTACAATGACTCTAATAACGGTGACTATGACTCAATACAACACGACTCGATACAGTGACTCGACTCAACATATATGACGTAGAACCAGCGGCGACCTTCCGGTCGGGGTCTCGACCTCGCGGAAGAGGGGGAGGCGGCGGGATGGGAAACTTCCGGTTCGATGCCTTTCTCGCGGAAAAGGGGAGGCGACGGGTTAGGGCTTCAATCCAAATTTCATTTACTCCAAAAAGTGCTTACAACAAATAACAAGCTCCCTCTTATACTTTGAGGGGCGGACACAGCTATTAGCACACCAAAAAAAAGCAGTCCGAAAAATACAAACATAAAAGGTGTGAAAATTAAACGACCCGCGGGATCCATAACGGGTCGTTCCGCTCCAACCAAGCGATCCCGGCTTCGCTGTGGTCACTAACCGCGGGGTGTCCTCTATCAGTCGCCTCGCCTTGGAAAGCACTCGACCCCGAGTGCTCGGGATAAAGAGGCACGTCCGGGTAGAAGGCGGACATGTCGCTCACATTGAATGTCTTGGAAATGTTGAGGTCCGGCGGGAGGTCGACCACATAAGCATTGTTGTTAATTTTACTCACCACCGGGAACGAACCATACTTCTTCGACATTAACTTGTGATGGTTTCCCGCGGGAAGACGCTCTTTGCGGAGAAAGACCGTCACCAAGTCTCCAACTTCAAATACTTTTTCGCGGCGGTGTTTGTCGGCCAGGGCCTTATACTTGGCGTTGGCCCGGAGGATGTTTTGCCGAGTCTCGGCCTGGATATCCCGGACGTCTTCCGCAAGCTAAGCTGCGGAGGGAGGAGCGGTGGGAAGGCGAGCCAAATCCAGCGCATGCTTGGGGGCTTTGGAATACACAATAGATAAGGGGGTGCGACCGGTAGAACCGTGAACGGCATTATTGTAGGCAAATTCTGCCTGAGCGAGAGCATGATCCCATTGTCGCGGACGGTCCTGGCAAATGCACCGAATAAGGTTGTCCAAGGTCTTGTTCACGACCTTCGTTTGACCGTCCGTTTGAGGATGGGCTGTGCTACTGAATTTGAGGGACGTGTCAAACATTTTCCACAACATTTGCCAGAAGTGGTTGAGGAACTTGGGGCCGCGGTCGGACGTGATGGAGGTAGGAACACCGTGTAAGTGCACTACTTGACGGAAGAAAAGGCGAGCAATATGAGAAGCATCTGACGTCTTGCGGCAGGGCAAGAAATGAGCCATTTTGGAGAAACGATCCACTACGACGAATACTGAATCCACCCCGCGTTGGGTGCGCGGGAGCAACGCGGGAGCCCCAGGACAAAATCCATGGACAACTCTTCCCAAATGTCTGTAGGAACCGGGAGAGGCGTGTAGAGCCAGTGTTTTGCGCTTGCCCCTTGAATTGTTGGCACACGAAACATTTCCAGACGAAGTTGCCAACATCTTTCGCCAACTGTGGCCAAAAAAAACCGCTGCTGTAAACTAGAGAGGGTCTTGTCTCGGCCCAAGTGGCCACTCAACCCACCTCCATGCATATCGCGGATGAGCTTCTCCCTCAAAGAGATGCGGGGGATATACAAACGGTTGTCCTTTAGCAAGAACCCTTCAAGAATGAGAAACCCATCATGGGAGCCGCCCAACGAACAGGCGTGCCAGGCATTCTTGAAATCGACGTCGTCCGCGTTGTAACAACCCAAATAAAATAAAATGCAATGAAATAGAGTTAAAAACAAAATTAATAATAATACATTTAATTTCCCTCTATTAACCCCGAGCCAGCCCCCCCTCTATTTCCCGATTCCGCCCGGTCCAGGTCGCCCGCAAAACCGCAAGCCGCTAGGCTTTCGTCTCCCGCTCCCGTCTGGCTTTCGTCTCCCGCTCCCGTCTCACGCGCGTGCCGCCGCCTCCGCCTGGTGCTCTCCCTCTCGCCGGCGCCATCTCCTGCTCCTTCCCAGGCCGGCGACTCCTTCTCCTTCCTCTCTAGCCGACAGCAACGACGGGAGAGTCTCCTCCCTCTTCTTCTTCTCCTCCGACTGATAGGGGTAAGAAAACCCTAAGTTCCTATTATTTCGGTTTCGAAACCGTGATTCTAAACTATTCCCCACCGTCTTTCTCATTTTTTTTTCAAGTGTAGGTTGCCCCGTCCCTCTCTCGTTGTGCATTTCGGCGGTGATTTCCGCGAGGAACGTCTAGGGTTTGCTCGGATCCGCCCGATTTGGACTTCTTGAGGCCCGATCTAGCCTCCGTGGGTAAGAACTTCTCCTCTCCTACGATTTCAGAATTTTTGCCCTAGCGTTCGTGTAATTTTCGCTTTCCGATCGACGTAAAATTCGTCGATCCCTCTTGAGGTGGTTGTTTACTCGACTAATCCTAAGTTTTATTCGGTTTGCGCTGTCGTTCAACGCATGTAGCGGTGGAATCGCTCAAGGCCCTCTCCGAATTAGGGGTCCCGGATCCAAACGCCGCCAAAACCCTCGGATCTCTTGTGGTAACCGCTTCTCCCCTCTTTGCCGAGGGAGGTATATTTCTTAACTTGCCCCCTTGAATTAATTACGCAATAGAAACACTTGTGTGCACGTAGAAATACACATTGAAATAAATATTTCATGTGAACGTATCTTGAACAGGTTCCGCTAGAGTTTAGACCTTGCCTCTTAGCCGCCGCCTTCAAGCCCGGCTCCTCCTTAAGGCAAGTAGAGAAAACTCTCTCGCTTGCAAACAAGTTTTATTTAAGTCACACTGGTACCGTACTAGCCCCCACTTGAATTTATTACTTGCAGATAAGTAAGCTCATTAGACGTCATAGGAAAACAATGAAAGAGAATGTGTCGTTTGATGTGACACCGGAAAAATGAGTTCACACTTGAATGGTAACAGAAACCAATAAGGGAATCTTGTAAGCAGCGGTAGCTTAAGCCTTGCATCTACTCCCATGCTAGAATCTTGTGCATCAAATGACGACACACACGCCTTTCATTGATTTCTGCTTATACGTTTGTGTTTAGGCTAAACTCCGGAGTAGGCTAAAAATTTACTAAAGAATCTCAGTTAGTCTCTGACATACTTTACTGCTATGCTTGTTTCCCAGTTTACTTGTTCATTTTATTAACTTGAATCTCTGTTATTGATCTTGTTCTGAGGCTTTTCCTTCTGTTTGGATTTGCCTTAGGGTTCGTGACTGCGCCGCCTACTTCCTGAGTTGTTCCTCGCCCAGCTCCCGTCTGTCGGAGATTTACTTTTTGTAGTTGCTGCATCAGGTCCTTTGTATCTTGTTTCTTTTACTTTTGGATTTGTCTTTCCTGTACTAGTTATTTTCAAGCATTTTCCTTATATCGTGGACAACTCTTAGGATGACACGGATGTATTTCAGCATTTTATAAATGTTCATTTTGTTTTTGCGGTTTGCTAGCATCTACTTTTGCATCATAATTATAGCATGAGAATTGATCAAAGTGCATGAGCATCACTTTTAATTCAAGCTTCCGCATAATAAATCAAACTGGTATTGTCTTTTCAAGATCTAATTATTTTCTACAGATATTTTGGAATTACAGCTCTCGCCTGGCAGACATGGTTTCTCTTTGCCCATGTCTGCGGCATCACGACCCGCCCGTAGCGCACTCTGATAATTGTTATGAGACGGGTCGTGACACGCGTAGAGGTCGGCGAGGGTGTCAAATCCAATGATTTCATGGCTCAACGTGGTCAGTAAGCAGCTTCGTCGACTGAGGGCGTCGGCGACCACATTGCTAGCTCCGGGTTTGTGGTGAATAATGTACGGAAACCGTTGTAAGTAGGTGGTCCACCGGATATGCATGTCGTCCATTCGCTTCTGGCTATTAATATACTTGAGGGCTTGATGATCCGTGTACAAAATGAACTCCTTATGTCAGAGGTAGTGCTCCCAATGCTTGAGGGCCCGAACGACAACATAAAATTCTTGATCATAGGCCGACCATTTCCGCCGCGCGTCACTCAATTTCTCGCTGAAGAAGGCCACCGACCGTTTTTCTTGCGAGAGGACAGCACCAATACCAACACCATTGGCATCACATTGGACCTCGAACAGTTTGTCAAAACTCGGTAAAGCCAGGACGGGAGCTGAGCTGAGTCGCAGCTTGATCAACTCGAACGAGCGGGAGGCTTCCTCGCCCCAAGAAAATCGCCCCTTCTTAAGGCAATCGGTCATCGGTGTCGTGATGGTGCTAAAGGCGCGGATGAAACGGCGACAGAAAGTGGTCAAACCGTGAAACGAGCGCAACTCCGTGAGAGTCTTCGAAGTCGGCCATTCCCGAATTGCATGGATCTTCTCATCATCAACACAGATGTCGTCTTTACCCACAATGAAGACCAAGAAGTTCAGTCGTGGTGCGGGGAACGTACACTTCTTGAGGTGCACAAATAGTTGATTCTCTTCCAACACCTTCAACACTGCCCGCAAATGAGACAAGTGATCCTCTCTAGTTTTGCTAAACACTAGGATGTCATCGAAGTAGACCACAACAAAGTGTCCCAAGAAAGGCCGTAATACTTGTGTCATTAGGCGCATAAAAGTACTAGGCGCGTTAGATAATCCAAAAGACATTACCTTCCACTCGAAGAAACCGTCCGGCGTTTTGAAAGCGGACTTCCATTCGTCACCCGACCTGATGCGGATTTGGTGGTACCCGCTTTGGAAATCAATCTTGGAAAAAAGTTAAGACCCATCCAACATGTCCAGCATATCATCGAGCCGGGGTATGGGGAAACAATACTTGATAGTGATCTGGTTGATTGCGTGGTTGTCCACGCACATCCTCCAAGAGCCGTCCTTCTTCGGAACCAGAAGTGTCGGGGCTCCACAAGGGCTAAGGCTCTCGCTAATGAAGCCCTTCTTCAAAAGCTCCTCAACCTTCTCGCGCAGTATTTGGTGCTCCTTAGGATTCATGCGGAAGTGAGGAAGATTAGGGAGGCCCACACCAGGAATCAAATCAATTTGGTGTTGGATGTCCCGCAACGGAGGGGGGTGGTCGACAAGGTCCTCCGTGGTGATGTCTTTGAACTCTTGCAATAAATTGCACACATCCGCCAGTGTCTCACCCGCGGTTTGCTCTCCTGTGGCATAGAGTCCGTATGGGCTGAGGGCCACAACTTCATGCGCATCCGCCATGCCTCAAGGTCGGGTCCGAGTGAGTCACCAAAAGGCAATGTCCCTTATCGGGGGCCGGGTTAGCCTCGGGTTTGCCTCCTACCCGGGCTACGATTTGTATCTTCTTGGCGGCCCAAGTGAAGGAATAGGTGTTCTCGCGGCCCTTTTACGTCACATCAGTGTCATACTGCCACGGTCGCCCCAAAAGGAGGTGGCTCGCGTCCATCTCCACAACATCGCACCAAACGTCGGCCTTATAATGTTTCCCAATGGCAATAGGGACGTGTGAGCGATGTGTCACGCGAACCGAGGTCCCTCACTGAATCCACCCGATGGAGTAAGGGTGAGGATGGGGCAACCGGGAGGCCACGAAGTTCTCGCAACTTCCGTTGTCTATCAACAGATCACAAATCTTTCCCTTGATGGTGCAGTAACTCTTGAAGACATTGCAGCGTTGGACATGTTCATCCAAGCGCGGTGTGAGTAGTAGCCGGTGAACCACGCAAGCGGCAAAGTCACCTTCCTCATCGTAGCCATCTACTACATCATCCGCTCCCCCAAGGTCCTCCGCCTCTTCGTCGTCATGGTCGACGGTATGGACGGGTAGACGTAGTTGCGGGCAGCGAGCGGCAATGTGGCCCGGTTGTTGACATTTGAAATAGTTGAATGGTGGGGTCGTATCTGGCGGCCGTCCTCTAGACGTCGTGGTGGGGGCGGGGGTCCGGGCAGTAGAGTCCTTGCTAGTATCAGTTTGGGGGCCGGATGTCGAGGCGTCAACCCATGGTCGGCGCCCTCCCGAACGGCTTGGAGTCTTTTCCAACTGTTCGGCCTTAAGAGCCATGTTGTACGCTTCCTCAACGGTGCGCAACACGTGAAGACCAATTTTCTCTCGGAGGGACGGTCGCAGCCCATGTAGGAATCGGGTGACACGTTGTCCATCCGTCTCGGTCAACCCGTTTCGATCCGCGAAGCGGCTTATCTCCGCGAGATATTCGGTTACCGTCTGATTGCCCTGGGAGCAACTCTGGTAGTATTGGAACAGATGTTGGTCGTAGTCGGGCAAGAGGAACCGATTCCGCAATAATTTCTTCATCTTGGGCCAAGTTCGCACTGGGGCCTTGCCTTGGCGGTTTCGGTTAAGTTGCAATTGGTCCCACCAAACGGCCGCGCCAGATTTGAGACGGTAAGTTTTCACCTGTCGGTGGTCGTCCACTTCGGCCATTTCGAAAAATCGCTCCACTTTCGAAAGCCAATCCAGGAAATCTTCAATGCCCAAGTTGCCATGAAAGTGTGGGATATCAGCACGCATGCGATACCCCTGCGGTCGATAGGGTTGTGGTTCGCCCCACCGAGGAGGGTTGGCGACGTCGGGAGGCTCATCTTCCGAACTAGAATCTGAGTAGAAGGGTCCGCGGTCGAGGCCGGCCGGACGCGGGGGAGGGTGTTGCGGGTTTCGCCTGCGGTGGAACTGTTGACCGAAAAAAACGGTCGACGGGGGCAGCCGCGTCGGGGGAGCACGGCGGCGGACCGCGCGGTTGTTGGGCGCGGGTGGGTTGCAGCTCGCCGAGGGTGGCGGTGAGGGTAGCCAATTGAGCGGTGATGTCGTTGATGGCCGCCCAGAGGTAGGCATTCTCCTGGGGGGCGTTCTCCTGGGGGTTGTCCGCCATAGGCGCGAACAGAGGGGTCGGTGCGAAGCGGCGGAGAAAAGGGAGAAGGAAACGGAGCGAGAAGGAAACGGTGCGGAGCGACGGAGGATGTGCAGACGAGCGTAGGAGTCGAGCACCTCCCTCTGATACCAACTGACGTAAAACCAACGGCAACCTTCCGGTCGGGGTCTCGACCTCGCGGAAGAGGGGGAGGCGGCGGGATGGGAACCTTCCGGTTCGATGCCTTTCTCGCTGAAAAGGGGAGGCGACGGGTTAGGGCTTCAATCCATATTTCATTTACTCCAAAAAGTGCTCACAACAAATAATAAGCTCCCTCTTATACTATGAGGGGCGGACACAACTATGCCTATTAGCACACCAAAAAAAGCAGTCCGAAAATACAAACATAAAAGGTGCGAAAATTAAACGACCCGCGGGATCCATAGCCGGTCGTTCCGCTCCAACCAAGCGATCCCGGCTTCGCTGTGGTCACTAACCGCGGGGTGTCCTCCATCAATATATATACTAATAATAATAACATAATAAGATAACTGACGGAGGACCATAACACTCCACCCGTCCTTGAAATCGAGCTTGCTCTCAAGCTCAAACTCTAATAGGATGATCAGCTCCTCTGGTTCCTTGATCTCGCGCCAAAACAGCGTCTAGTAGAGTGTCGCGGTGGCGTTGACAACGAGGTGTAGTGACGGCGCGGTCAGAAGGGCGTGCGACTGAAGCAATGGGTCTGGTTGGTCTGGCGGAGCGGCATGAGGCAGAAATGGCAGGATGGCCGAGGGAACAACGGTCAGCGGAATGAAGGGGTCCCGCGGGACCGGCGATGCGGTGGCTAACAACGGATGGAAGGTGGCCAGAGAAACCATGGCCGGCGGAAAGAACGAGTCCGACGGGTACGGCGGTGCAGTGCGAGGCAGCAACAACAATGCGGTCGAAGGGGTCGGCAGAGTAATGGCCGGCAATAGAGGCAGCGATGTGGTCGGTGGCGGCAGAACGGAAACCGCCAAAGCGGGGCCCAGCAAGGCAGGAGTCAGTGGCGCGGGCGAAGGAACAGAATTCACCGGAGGTGATGGTGGAGCGTGAAGAACATTGGCGAGCGGTGGAGAGACAACTGGTGTAATCGGCGGTCTCATTGGTGGGCAAGCTGGGGCGGAAATGGCGGTAGCATGCACGAGCTGGGAGGGCGCCGACACTGGGAGAGGCGGGACTCTGAAGTGTCCAAAGTCGCTAATTTGTCGAATGTGGTGTTGAGGCGAGATGTGGAAGCCTGAAATGACTTCAACATCTTCCACAACGTCGAACCAAGAGTGGCTTCATCTGCAACACTAAGCTTTATGTCGCGTAGTTGCATGCCCATCATAATGAATTGATAAAATAATTAATTCAAAGATGAATGAATTAATTCAAGAGGAATTAATTAAAATAAATTTGGTGGAGGCCTGGTTGGATTGGATTGGGAGGGGGTCTGCACAGATCCCCAAAGATGAAGGGGCGGCTCAGGACTTGAGGGGCTCGAGAAGGCAAGTTATGGGCGGCTCAGGACTTGAGGGGCTCGAGAAGGCAGGTTATGGGCGGCTCGATAACATCAGAGGAGCGACGTTGGGCTCGACGAGAAGCTGCGTCGGGTGGGAACGATCGATCGTTGTTATGGGCTTGAGGGTCGTGTGACGCAGACAGTGGAGTGGAGAAGAAGATCCCCGACGGTATGCGTCAGTGCAGAGACTCGGCGGAAACGTGCGGTGAAGGTCACCGGCACGATGTGGAATCAGGAGCGAGCGTCGGCGCATGGGTGGCACAATCGTCGAAGTGCTGGAAGTAAATATTGTGTTGCTGGAGGAGGATGCTTGGCATGATGCTTGCAGCAGCAGAAAGAGGCCTCTGGTGTCGGGAAGAGGAAGCAACGTGAAATGTTGCAGCTCTTCTTTTTGGATGTCGATGCGTGTTGCGGAGATGGAGTGGGCTCTGAACCGACGTGCGGTAATGAGGAGCGACTGGGGTGCGGTCTGGAGCCACGACAGCGATTGGAACTTGGCTGGAATGAGAAAACAGAGGACAGGCCTTGACGGGGACGTGTTTCGCAGCAGAAGTAGAGGATCAAGGGGAGGAAGGAGAAGCTCTAATACCAAGATGTTATGGGCTTGTTTTGTTGGCGATCGATGGAGGCGGGGATACAAGGGCAAGCCCTAGAATGGAGGTAGAGGGGGAGAGGTTTAGAAGAAGAAGCTTGGGAAGGGAAAGAGGAAACCCTAGAGGGAAGAAGAGAGCTTAGAGAGAGGGAAGGAATTAGAGCGAGAAGGGAAAATTTCATTCATTCATTCATTGATTCCTGCTACAAAACACTAATGGCCTATTTATAGAACCACCGGGTGGCAAACCCGTAATTACATCAAGACACATAAAATATTTAAAACACTTAAACGCTACAACAACTCTAATAACGACGACTATGACTCAATACAACACGACTCGATACAGTAACTCGACTCAACATATATATACTAATAATAATAACAACATAATAAGATAACTGACAGAGGACCATAACATTACACTCCACCAAAAACCTCCACTGAGACTCCCATACAGCAGCCCCATAAATACCCCCAGACTTGAACGATTACTCGCCGCGAGCAAACTATTCTACCCACATGTATTAGAAAAGACTAAATTTAGATTTAAAAACTGAAAATAAGGAGTGCATATGGAAGTTCTATGCTCATCAAGTAATAGAAAGAAAACTAGCACAAATTTCAATATATACCTAGTATCTATACATTTCGAAACAAAATATCACAAGCTATGTCCACTCCTAAGTATGAAAATCGAATCGTCCTAGATAAGGCGTCGGGGAAGTATAGTGTTATGAACTATCTAGAGAAAGGGAAAGAACTAGAGGAAACTAGAGGAGACTAGAGATTAGGGTTAGAGTTTGAGGGAGAAGAGAGGGAAATACCTTGCTAATAGTCTTTCATGATCAACCAAGGAGGAGGGGTTGGATATTTATGCCCACCCAACCCCTAGGGCCGGCCGGCCCCCATAGGGGCTGAACCGGTGCGGTTCAGCCCCGGTGCTCCTTGTATTAATACTGGCGGGCTGAACCGGATGGTTCAGCCCGGTCTTCCTCCGCCTTCTCCTTTGGTCGACGTGCACAGTAATCGGATAACCTGGTAATGACGTCGGGCGTAAAATTCCCTCCCCCATCAAGGACCAGCTTGTCCTCAAGCTGGAGGCGGAGAGCGTGCGGCTCTTGCAACAAGTCGGCTCTGGCTTGCATCTGAGACGAGACCTCTGTTGGGGCCGTAGGCTCTGCTCTATTCGCCGTAACGATGGTCATCGTACTATCCGGTGCCCCTAGTCGTTCCACATTGCGGGGTGAGATCTCCTTTACCTGAGACAACTTGAGGCCTTCCAAGCAGTACCCCTTCCCGTGCTGGCTGAACTCTATAGCCATCTGGTCCCAATCGAAGGTCACCCGCCGAAGTTGTTGCAACCACGGTACGCCCAACACCATGTCAGAACCCCGGATCGGCAATAAGTAAACATCAATATGCCCCGTGTACCCCTGTATCTGGAGCTCCACCCCTTTCATCACGCCCTCGCACTGCAGTGTACGACCATCCGCTACCCTGACGTGGAAAGCTGCGCTGCGATCTATGAGACACCCCGTCTTCTGGGCCACACCGGGTTGGATGAAGTTGTGAGTGCTTCCGCTGTCCATCAAGATCGCCACCGTCTCCCTGCCGACCCTCCCAGCCAGGTGTAAGGTCGGAGATGGGGTACCCCCCTCCAGGGCCTGGATGGATACTCCAAAGTCGTCGAAAGCCAACTCTCCCTCCTCTTCAGTGCGAGTAACATCTTCGCTTCCTCCTGCAGCATGAATACCTGGACCTTCTGGCGAGCGTGCCCTCGGGTGTACTTCTCATCGCAGTTGAAGCATAACCCCTTCTCCTTCCTGGTCTGAAGTTCCTGCCATGTCAGTCTTGTCACTGTTGGCCCGCCCTCAGCCGGGGGAGCCCCCCGAGGAGGGTGTACAGCCGCAGGAGCTCTCACCACTGTACGGGTCCTCTGCCGGTTGAATCTCTCCTCCTGTATCCTTGCCACACTGATTGCATGGCTCAGACTTCGTGGCAAATAGGCGTGGACCTCGTCCCGCAACTCATCTCGCAAGCCGGATATGAAACAGCTGAGGAGCGTCTTCTCCTCCCAATTGACCCGATTGGCCAATTGTTCAAACTCTGTCCTGTATTCCGTGACTGTCCCTTTCTGCCGCAGCTTCTGCAACATTGCCTCTACATCCTCATACTCCAGTGGTCCAAAGCGAGCCGAGAAGGCCTCCACAAACTCCTCTCAGGGTGCATAGGTGCGCCCCCTAAGAAACCACTTCGTCCACTGGTATGCGTCGTCTTCCAGATGGAAGGACGCCAGCTGTACCCACTGGTCATCTGGAATCTCCTGGTAAGTGAAAAACAACTCCGCCTTCTGCACCCATTCCAAAGCATCCCCGCCGCGGAATTTAGGGAAATTCATGCGAGTTCTCTTCGAAGGCATGTACAGTCATGCCTCCGAAGAGAACTCGCATGAATTTCCCTAAATTCCGCGGCGGGGATGCTTTGGAATGGGTGCAGAAGGCGGAGTTGTTTTTCACTTACCAGGAGATTCCAGATGACCAGTGGGTACAGCTGGCGTGTACAGTCGTTGTTGCATATTCTCATATCTCCCGTTGGCCTCCGGTCCGTGCTGTGGTCGGTCGTAAGGGTCATGGAGATTCGCTCCCCCTTGGTCGCCGCCCCATTGCTGTCCTCCGCCTTGAAATCACAGCCTAGGAGGTTGCTCGTGCCATGTTTCGCCGTTTCCGAACCTCATCGGCCCTCCAGCGTGCAGTGGCGTAGGTAGGAGGCCCATTCCTCCTCCGAAAGTGACGTCGACAGCCCCCGGTGGTCGATAGGGGGCTACTGGGGCCTCCCGGCCCCTCCACGGGGCAGCACCGGCCCTCTCCTGGGCAGCGGAAGGGCCGCCTGGCCCGCTACCTAGCTGAACAGTCGGATGCGGCTGCTGCTGAGCGGCCCAGGCCAGCGGCTGGCGGGGGGGATAGCAGCCCCCAGGCCGGCCATGGCCGGTCTCCTCCGGCCCCGACGCCCAGACCGCCTGGCTGTGCGGAGCCCCAATCCAGGCAGGGGCTGATCCCGCGCCTGCTGGCTCCGTGCAGCTCGGATCGGTCCCGTTCCCGCCAAGGAAGATCACGCCCGAGCCCCCCAACCCTCCGTGGGTAGTCGGCGGTGCCTGGTGTGATGCCTCCGCCTCAGAATCGCTGCTCGGAACCGCTTTCCCCTACAAGGACTGCATCAACAACGCCTTGATCTCCTCAATGCATCCATCCATGCGTTCTTCCAGATTTTTCGTAGAGGTTTTGACTCGTTCTTCGATCCCGGGCACCGAATCTACCAAGGCGACGTAGTTTTCTTCGATGGTGGTCAAGCGCGCATTCTCGGCTTCGGTGCGTGTCACCATGGTTGTAGGGAAGATCCTCTGATACCAAATGTTATGAACTATCTAGAGAAAGGGAAAGAACTAGAGGAAACTAGAGGAGAATAGAGATTAGGGTTAGGGTTTGAGGGAGAAGAGAGGGAAATACCTTGCTAATAGTCTTTCATGATCAACCAAGGAGGAGGGGTTGGGTATTTATGCCCACCCAACCCCTAGGGCCGGACGGCCCCCATAGGGGTTGAACCGGTGCGGTTCAGCCCCGGTGCTCCTTATATTAATACTGGCGGGCTGAACCGGATGGTTCAGCCCAGACTTCCTCCGCCTTCTCCTTTGGTCGACGTGCACAGTAATCGAATAACCTGGTAATGACGTCGGGCGTAACATATAGCGACGCGTCCGTCACCACTGAGCTTAGCGTTATCCTCCAAAGAATACGAGATAGCCCCCAAAGAAATCCATCAATGACGATGGTCATAGGCTTGCCTGATCACACTCTCCACGGAGGCTAGATCTATTTTAACAAATCGATAAGACCTAAAGTTAGGACAAAATATTCGGCTTGGGTTTAAGGTGAGATGAATCAATGATAAATACGAAGGCTTTCACACACTTACACCGAAATGAGAGCTAATCATCATAAAAAAATACCAAGGATGAAAAATGGGAAGTGACACCCCCAGACTTGGATTTTTGCAAATGGGGTCACTTCCACCTCGGCAAAAACTCGATCTTCAATAATATTCAGATTTTTTTTTCTATTTTCCACTTTTCTTCTTTTCTTTTCTTTTCAAATGATATTCTTTTAACTTTTTCAAAGGCACCCAAATATAGAACTTATAAAGTGCACCGCAACACAACATTTCAACATTAAAACAGAAGAAAATAATTTCAGATTTTTGAAATTAAGCTTTAGGTCAAGTGTGAAATTAGGATGATCATTTAGGCATTGGTGATTATGAGGTGGGCGTGAAACAAAGGATGGGTGTAAGGCCCAATTTGTGTAAGCAATGGTAGAGAATCTAAGTACGAATGCAAAAGCTCAATCTATCCTAAAGAAAGGCCTACGTCATTATTGCACAAATAGAACTAACTAAGCATATGCTTCAAGAATCGCTAGGGGCAAGTTCTAGACACCGAGAATGAAAATTCTTTCATCGAAGTCGGAGAACGCCAAACCAGAGACTTGTTACACAACTACCTCCGCTAATCTACGGACGCACTCAGTTTCAAACTGAGAGTGGATATGAACCATAGATATGGAGTAGAAAAATATAGAATAAGAAGCATAAACAAGAATTAAAGCTAATATAACATTCTATACAAACATGAGCATCAAACTAGAACACTGTACGAGTCAATACACACTCCCATAACAGGTTCTAAGAAAACTTTAATCAACTCTAAGACTCGTGAAGAAGAATAGGTAAGCTAAAAACTAACAAAAATTTGAAGTCTTCGCGAGTGGGTGCGGAAAATGAAATGCACGTGAACGAGAAAATTTTAAATTTTGAACATTTGGAGCAAAATTGAAAAGAAAGCACTAACGGAATGCAGAAATGGTGTGTGCTCGAGCAATCGGATAACCTAATCTATCCCCCCCCCCCCCCCCCCCCCCCGACTTAAATGATGCATTGTCCTCAATGCAAATATATATATATATGCGAATGAATATGAGAAATGCAAGAAAATAAAGAGGGATAGGAAAGCGTTACCCAATGCCCGAGAATGGGGCATTCCGGAAGTGACCCAATAAAAATCTAAATTTTGCTCCCGGCACCGTTTCGGCTAAAGAATATCCGTGATTTCACCGGAAACCTGCGATGAGATTAGCGCTGACAAAACAAATGTGGATTAGCAAAAAAGAAAAACAAACATGCAAAATGAAAAAAAAATGAAATTTAACTAATTAAGCTAGATTAGAAAAATAAATTGCAAATGAAATTAAGATAACTACTGAGTTTTATGTCTCCCCGACACGACTTATTCAAAAATTTAAAAGTTCTAGCTAATAGGAGTATGAAAAGAGAAATGTACAGGTAACTGTTCTAATATCCGTGTCGGTAGCGGCTACCAATACGACGACAGAACAGTTACTCCTTTACCTAAATAATGAAACCTGAATTTCACAGGTAAAGGAACCAGAAAGTAAGAAGTGGAGGAGTGCTCCTCACTCTTCTCACCAAAATATGTCCTTGCCCAGCAATATGTCGTCTTCTTCAGGACGGATGCAGGAGGAGAAGACAATAAATGGAGCTTTCTCTATGGAGGGGGGTCAACCTCCTCACATAATTGGATGCTCACCTCATTGACATGAGTAATGCTCCACATCCTCCTGGAGTCCCTGTGAAGAATCAACCTGCACAGGCTCGGACAATGAAGGGGGGTTAGGAAATAAAATGGAAAAAAAAAACATAGATAATCAAAAATCGGGGGAGTAGTCGGTGTCGTAAGAATCATAGCGAGGGGGGTCCTAGAACTCAAGGGCCTCGGTGGTGAGTTGGACCTCCTCGTCCACGAAGTGCAAACCTCCTCATCAGAAAGGATATCCTCCTCATCCCACCTCGGCGCGTCATCGTGTTCCAAGGAGTCATTCTCCCCATCGGAGAGAACATCTTTATCCCACTTTGGCGCAACCTCGGGCTCCGGATCATCACCCTGCACAATAACTTCGACAAGATCATTAAAATAGGTGTAGAAAACTCATGCAGAGAAGGCGGAGGAACGGTGGTAATAATATCACCAGAGAATATGTGGGTTGGTTCCTCCGCAGGTGAATCAAAAATAGGTGATGAATGTACAATGGGAGACGACTCCACATTGTCAGAGTACGAATCATAATTTGAAGGAGTGCAATCAAGAGGGGAGGGAGACACGATCCGGATAGATGGTTCATCGTCTTCCTCCATTTGTCGTTTAAAAATGACATGATTTGTACTGTGACAAAACAAGCACTTGTGATTAACCCTTGACCTCAGAAGAGGTGGGAAACAGTATTGGTGTGGTTCTCGTGGAGGAGCGTGGTTATGAAAATTAGGCTAATCGTATGAGAAACTGTACGAAATTGATTCCCCATAGGAAGAGCCGTAAGAATCATAACTACAGTTTCCCGTATGACATTCTTCACTCCGATGATTGGATGCCCCGCACCATCTGCATTGCAAATATGCATGCATATTGTTGTGGGATGATTCACAATATAATTATAATTTTTGCAAGGGTTAATTACACACAGGATTAACCTACTATGAAATTTTTATGAACAGATTAGTAATAAATAAATTAAAAGGTGTTATTTAAAAAATAAAATTAAGAAAAACGAAAAAGAACAGAAACGAAGCAACAAAATCAAAACAAACGGTATATACAAATGGAAAAAGACTTTTATCTCTCGACTCACTCTCCAGATACTCACACGTCTGTGTTCCGCGACAACGGCGCCAAAAGCTTAATGCAATAATTTGCACACTCGTGGTAGTGAACCGGTCGTTGTCAAGTAATAATAAAATGAGAATAAATCTCCGAGTATCGAATCTCGTGGAACACGGCGGGGTGGAGTTTTCTTTGGAAAAAGACTTGAGATAAAAATCTATTTAAGTCAGTGTTTTATGAGGGGTTTTGATTGTGTTAACAACTAATTGCAATTAAAGAAAACTCTATGCGGGTCGCCGACACCGCTTCGCACCTCCGCGGGTCGCCGGCCTCCGCTTCACACCACAACGGGTCGTATACACTGTATCGCTCGTTGCGCCTTGCAAATGCAAAAGCCGGCTATGTGGGTCGCAAAACCTCAGCTTCACACCTCCGCGGGTCGCAAGCCTCCGCTTCGCCCGTTGCGCCGTGCAAAAGCAACGACCAACCACAACCAATCACAATCACAAATCACGACAACACAAGCAAACTCGTCAAACCATCCACAATAGAAAATATAGCTATGAGCATATACACTCAATGGTCATGATGTGCGCATATCTTAGAATATATTACATTAAACACACAAATATTTCAAAAGGGGGAGGAGAGATACAAGTTACCAATCCTTAGCACGGAGGGAATGGATGTCTAGTCTCCTCGGACTTGTAGGGGAGCTCGGCTTGGTCCACCAACTCTTCCTCTTCCTCCTTGGCCTCGTCCACGATACGGGAGAAGCTGTCACCCTCTCCTAATGCGTCTTCTCCGAGTTGCCTTCGCCTCAACGCAAAGTGCTCCGGCTTGAAGCTCCAATGGAACCTTGCAAATCACCTTCTACACCTTTAGAATGCTTGGGGAGGTTGGAGGAGGCCTAGGGACGAAACTCTAGGTCTTGGGGCGAAAACGGCGAAATTCGGCGGAAGAAAATCGAAGGACCCTGCTGAAATCGCAAACAACACTTTTATAGGAAAAACAGGGTACACGCGCGTGCGCCGCGAAACACACGCTCGTGCTTGAGGTAAAAAAAATGCAGACAAGGTGATGCGGAGCAGAGGCGAGGACGAGCTTTGGGCCCGTTCGGGGCTGATTTGGCGACTTACCATATATGGCGTGCCCGAATCGACGATCCGACTCCGTGGATGCGTTCGGATTCTTGTTGCGAGTCGATTTCATGTATTACTTTATATATTTTGGTTTATTATTGTTGTATTTAAGTGGATTTTCCCCCGGCCAATCATAGTCGTTGATTGGGATGTCCTAGCTTTGTTTTTATTATAAATAAGAGAGTAGTGGGCTGATTGGAGGCATTGCAGAATTTGGAGAATACTCATTCCCGGATTCCAGCGATCACCCCGCGGTGTCGATGCCGTGGAACCCTAGGTGACGACTCCTAGGGTTGTATCTCCCTCCCCAAGGTACCCCCTAACCCTAGCCCTCTTTTCCCCCTCCCAAACTCCCTCCCGCAGCCCCCAACAGCCCCCCAAACAACCACCATTTTGCTGTCCAGAATCCTATATTTTCCTATTCAATGTTACTATTCAAAAATGATATTTACTATTCATAGGCTATAGTTCTCCCCCCCCCCCCCTCCCGATCCACCGCCAGCCCCTCTTTTCCATCCCGTGGAGCCACCAGCAGTCCCCTCCCAAGCAGCAGTCGCCCCACTGTCCAACATCCCATCAACCAGCCGCCAACTCCAGCCGCCCCTCTTCCAACTTCAGCCCGCTGCCGCCCATCCTCCCTGCCACCACCGGCTGTCTCCCGCCCCTACCTCTGGCCTACAGCCGCCGCCCTCCTCCAAACCCAGCCCCGCCTCCACAGCCCCTCTCTTACACCCTAAAAACGCTAAATCGGTCCAGATCTAGAGTTTCGCCTCTCGATCCGTTATTTCCACCATCATACGCCCTCCCGCACCCCGGATCCGCTATCACGCATCGGATCCATCCATTCCCCACCCGGATCTATCTCCTAGTGACCGGATCTATCCATTTCCGGCCCGATCTCCTTATTTTCCGCCAAGGACAGCCACCGCCATTATCGTCACGCCTCCGGTTCCACCTTCGATCGCCGACCTACATACCCGGACCCGGATTCTTCATTGCCTTGGTCAGCCCACTACTTTGTGAGTCTAATTTGTATTGGACTATTATTTTCAACATATTTATATTAGATTGGATCTCGTACCTGTTTTGAATATCTTGCATAGTAGTTGTTTGTTAGATTATTATTGTGATTTGCAGGGTTTATTCGCCGCGCGCTTGTGCTTTGGCCCTCCACGCGGAGGAAAGCCTAAGCCTGTTTCGCCCTAATTTAATTATTGTATCTTGCTGTGAATTAACTGCGTGAGATATTTTAATTATTATCTAACTGTGGCTTAACCGTCGGATTTGCATAACATGTAGGGTTAGGTCACGGTTTATCCGCCGCCTATAGATTCGTCCTGCGTCAATTAGTATCAAAGCGAGGTTACACGCTCCTTTTGTTACGCAGTCATAGAGTTTATAGGATTTTTCATTATGTCTAGGTGTCACGATTATCACGATTATTCCTCCCCTCACTTTGGAGGTCTCGAGTCCACTAGCACCAGCTCTCACAGAGCCCCGTCAGAGAGATCTTCACGTTACTACGACGATTATTCTCGATCGCAGCACACCACTTTTAGAGATCGTGTTGACCCACCGACACGAGACCACTACACTAGAGACGATCAGTATGATGGTTGTCATCATTCTTATCCGTACACGCGAGCGGATCGTGTCGATCCTTCGACACGACTCGGTTACCTTAGGAATGATTATTAGGAGGATCGTCATTCCGAGAGAGATCTTGAGAGCCAGTTTCGTACTGCTGCCCCTTCCTTTGACGGCTCATCGAGTCCCGAGTCTTTCAGTTATTGGCTCGTGGATATGGAGTATTATCTTGACCATTTTGAGATATTCGGTGAGCGTCGCGTCAAGTTTGCGAAACTTAGTCTTTTAGATCAGGCGATGGCATATTGGGCTAACGTTGAGAGGACACGCGAGCGAGATCGTCTACATCGCGTCACTAGTTGGGTGAACATGAAGCGTACATTGTGTCAGAGGTATCTGCCTTCGTCGTATCGGAGTCGCTTGCTCGACCAATTATTTTCCCTTCAGCAAGGATCCATGTCCGTCGCTGAATACATGGATCACTTTGATGAGTTAGTTGTGAGGAGCGATATCCGAGAGGACCCAGTCATGACCTCTTGCAGATTTCGGTCTGGCCTTCGATCAGACATTCGTACTGAGATGGTTTCTCATAGCTCGAAGTCCCTCGAGCAGACATTTCAACTCGCCCTTCGTTATGAGCAGTCTTTGAGAACCGCAAGAGCTAGTCGATTGGATTTTCACATTGATCTTCGCAGTACGAGTCCCTCCCATACTGAGGTCACCACGACGCCTATCATTGTTCCATCAGACATAACTGAAGTGATACTTGATGTTGATTGCTCTCACCCCAGTGAGGTGCTTAGCCCAGTGAGTGACCTATCTCTTGTTTCTGATCCGTCTCCCGTGACCCCGACTGAGAGTGAGCCTGAGCGACCTCCTGAGCCTATAGTGTCGTGCCCCTCACCCACACCACCACCTCTGGCATGTCATGGGTTGACTAGCACCCCTACCCTGGGCTCATGTCTTGACACCGCACCCACAGACCCATTCTTGAGCGTAGATCTATGTCGCTCTCCCATTGTCATTACCCTTAGTCACATCACGACCGAGAGCCCAGAGCCTAGTGTTGATCTCGTAGTGGCCATGTCATCCATTCACGGGGACACTACCCCTTATGTTGGTACTCATCTGGAGGACCTTAAACCTAGTGACGAGTCCCATGACGAGCCCCCAATTGAGCCTCCTGATGATCCGCCACATCCGGGTGAACATGAGATTCAAGTGAGGCGCTTGTTTACGAGTTTCGAGTTATTAACATCTCCTCCCCGATCATCTCTGGCCTTGCCCCAGAGGATGGGTCAGGAGTGGAGTAAGACGTATGTAAGGCCTACCTTGAGCACACTAGAGCCTACTCATATTTTGAGGACCTACTTTATGACACATCACACTCGTGATGAGTTTTGGGACACACCACCCGCTGACCCACCCGATGAGTTCTTTGTTGTCGGGGACACTCACCACACTATAGCGCGACGTTTTCTAGTCGGTTCACACGATTTTCACTTAGGCAGTCGTCGCATTTGCGATGACTTTTCTTACACACCTCCTGGTGAGCCTCCTGATGCGTCACGTTCCCTGAGAGACACTTGGAACTTTATGAGCTCGTATTTGAGTATAGTTGTCTCTCACGATCATCTGAGCACTCGTCACACACGTGATGAGTTCTTCTACACTCCTCCGAGTGAGCCTCCTGATAGACTACCTCCTTTAGTAGATTTTCAAGTGGTTATTAGCCTTTCCCGCAGCACGTATGTTGTGTCCGTCCTATCTCATTTACATAATTTGCATGAGTATGTTGAGTCGTTTCTTCATCATCTCCATGCGTCAGTTGTGTTGTCTGTTCATCGTTTGCATGTTTGTCATGAGTCAGTCCGACGAATAATCCATATTGGTAATAAATCTTGTAAATCACATGCGGATGTTCATTGGCAAGTGCAGGTACTTCATGAAGGCGAGCAGGTAATGGTGAGAATATGCGTTGTGAGGCTCCGTGCGAGGCTTGCTAAAAGCATGAGCGTTAGGCGAATGGATCCCTATATAATCATGAGACAGATCGAAGCAAACATCTACGATCTTGATATCCCTGCAAATATGGGTATCCACCTGGTATTTAGTGTTGAAGATATGACGCCGTACTACGAGCCTCGCGAGTATGTGGACCCAAGCAGTGGGGGCTTCCAGCCGCCCACACCTCCACTCCCGTTGCCTTACCACCCTCATAGCCCACCCACGTCTGATGGCCACCACTACTCACCCACTTCTGACACCCACCCACCTGGGGACTCGTCTTCTTTGGTTCTACCCACGGCGCCACCGATCGCACCGGGATCCACCACTCGTGAGTTGAGCGTTGAGAGCATCACGGAGACCATATTCCGTCAGTACATTCCTACTACAGACGTTGATGACATCTGGGTACTTGCAGCAGAGCTTGATCGATTCGCCCCTGGACTTCGACTTCAGTACGACCGTCTCCATTCATCGGAGATGACGGCTTTTAAGTCAGGGGGAGTTGATTGGCGATGCCACTTTTCAGCGACGACACTTGGACGACCTCTGGCGGGCATCTTCGAGTTTTACCTGGCATTCGGCGAGAAAATTCTGACCCCTATTCATCGGGAGATGAATTCTTTCAAGTCAGGGAGATTGATGCGGAGCAGAGGCGAGGACGAGCTTTGGGCCCGTTCTGGGCTGATTTGGCGACTTACCATATATGGCGTGCCCGAATCGACGATCCGACTCCGTGGATGCGTTCGGATTCGTGTCGCGGCTCAGTTGGTGATGAGAGCTCTACTGAAAGACTCTTATCTAGGAGGTCGGGTGTTCGATCCCGGGCCTCAACAACCTGCCGCATGGTGATGACTCCATGGCGGAGAACTGGTTGGGGTGTACGGTCTGCGGACCTGATGAAAGCCGCCTTGGTGGACTCCAAGGTGGGCCCCCTGGTGGGACTCCAGGGTGGCAGGCAGGTGTGACGTCTGTCCTGCATCACAAGGCGCAAGCGCAATAACACGTGTGTGTGCGTAAAAAATGCACGCGCAAACTTAGAATGCACCTCGCGGCCTGGGATAAAGAAAATGGGGAGCACGCGCCAGAGGCACCCACGCACACGCGTGCGCGGAGACGCATGTACAACTCGGATCGACGAGACGGCAGAGATCGACGAGAAGGATGAAATCGACGAGACGACACAAATACAAGAGATCGACAAGACATCTCATCGACAGGAGCACGTGCGTGCGAAAGTTCTGCACGTGCGTGCGCAAACTGAAATCGCGAGACTACGCAAAACATCGACGAGACAGCTCATCAACAAGAGGATTGGGCGCACGTGCGTGCGTAAATTCAGCAAGTGCGTGCGCAAGTCAATTTGACAGCAAATCCTTTGTAAATGGCCAAAAATCCACACCTGCTAGAAGAATTCATTCAGACAGTCCTAACCAACAATTTACCATGAATTGGGTCTTAATCAAACAAATCTGGCACCAGAATGGATGAAAATGAAAGAGAAAGCAAGGTGAAAACAATATACAAAAAACATGTATCAGTTATCCTAGTGATCGACGATCAATCTTTGGATATTGTGTATTAATCGGAGGAAACCTCATTTCATAGAAAAGCATGAAGATCTAGTGCTTAAGTAGAGTACGTATCAGGCCATGACACTAACCACATGTGAACTCATGTGGTTAAAACAACTTAACTCAGAATTAAAGTTCTGCAATATCAACTTTATGTCTCTCATATGTAAAGCTGTCACTTAAAACCGAAAACCGTAATCCAAACCGGAACCGCAAAGAACCGGACCGAACCGTTCGCGAATTATTTGGGTTCCAGCTTGAATTTTTGAACCGTGAACAACAATGGTCCGGGTGTGGTTCTTTCATTTTAATATCTGGACCGGAACTGAAACCGCAATATATAAGTCTCAAGCGGTTTCAAATTGAATTAACTAATATATTCTTCAAACAAAATTTTAATTGTAAAATAAGATTTCAAGAGCAACAATTCAAAGTTCTTTACCCTATGTTGAGTCGTGATCTTCAGCAACATGAACATTGCATCAGCATTAAGCGATCGTGATCTTTGAATTTCTAAAATAGGCACGGTCTGGTGCAATTTTATGGTTTTGCGGTTTCAATTTTTAACTTTCAGGCCGACTTACTATTATACAAAAAGTACTCCCCTTGGTGTAACACGAAATTCCTGCGCCGGCCCAGGCCCAGACTTCGAAGTCCCTCTTGCAAAAAAACCAAACGGGTATACTTTTTCCCTCCGGTTTTTTATTTTTGACCTCCCTCATTCATTCCGCCAAGTTTGATTTTGGTTCTAGTTGGAACCGATTGGAACCAGACCGAACCGTATAGAACCGGACCGAACCGTTAGTGGTCGGTTTGGTTTTGGTTCTTGTTGAACCGGAACCGTTAACACGATGGTTCTAAAAATTATACTGGAACCGGAACCAGAACCGGAACCGGTCAAACCAAATACGTTTTTGGTTCTAATTTGAAGAACCGTTACCTTAGCGGTTCAGTTCACAATTTTAGTAGAACCGGAACCGAACCGGAACCGTGACAGCTCTACTCATATGTGATAATCAGTGAGCCTTACACATTGCATTCAATCTTATCTTTCACGAACAAACAAAGCATATAGAAATTGACTCTCATTTCATTTGTGAAAAACTTATCTCCGAAGAAATAACTGCGTCCTTCATCAGCTCGAACGATCGGCTTGTTGGTATCTTCACCAAATCACTCAGAAGCCCCAGGATATCCAATATTTGTAACCAGCTTGATGCATACGATACATACTCCATCTTGAGGAGGAGTGTTGACATTACGTATTATTTCGTATTTATGTTTTGGTCCCATATGGGAGTATTTGTTTTTCGGTCTCCCCTCCTCCTAGGTCTCCCCTTCTCCTTTGTATGTAGGAGAGGTATTGTGTTATTGTAATTAATCTACAGTGAATGGAAGTGGTTCTTCTACTTCATAAAGACCCGCCGCAAATGGATTGATAGAGTCGAACAGTTCTTCAAAATACAAAAGACAGTTGACGCCACAAGGTGTCCTTGGCAATGCACGGTATGGAAGGCTCGACGCTTCGCTTGGTATGTTGGCTCTGACAAACCAATCTGGCCCTCTCTTGGATAATGCTCACAAGAGAAATGGCACAACACTATTCCTTTAACGCCTCTAAGCGTCTCCGCGAGGTTCACTGGACGGAAACGATTGATGAATAAATCGAAGAATTTATCGACTTATTCACACACATTCCTGGCCTTCGACATCTCAAAACATGGGGTATTGCATGCGAGGCTCCAACCTCGTCGTGCCTGTCTTCAAACCCATGATTTGATAACCCCTCCCAAGTCATCTTGATAGGTTGATACATAATTCCAAATTACCCAATCGGATACCACCCAACCCATCGACAACTTCGGCCCAAAAGAAAATAAGGAATTTTATTTCGCTTAAAAAAACCTTTACATCTTGCCTCTATATATACACACATACAACGATAACTACAACACCGTACTAGCGGTGTGTGACTAAATACAAAAGAAGGAGACCCGCTATCGGCACACCAACTTGCGTTATTTGCACTCCAAATACCAACACTCCCCCTCAAGGTGGGCGAAAGATATCCACTAAGCCCATCTTGTCACTCAATCTACATAAGTCTAGTGAGCAAAGTCCTTTGGTTAGACAATCAGCCACTTGCTCTTTTGTAGCAACATGTCACAACTTTAATGTTCCACTATCCAGCTTTTCTTTGATAAAGAATCTATCGATCTCTATATGCTTGGTCCTATCATGTTGGACAGGGTTATTTGCAATGTTAATAGCTGACTTGTTATCACACCACAGTGTCATCTGTCCTCCTTGATCTATCTTGAGTTCAACCAGTAAGTCTTTCAGCCATAACATTTCGCCTACGCTTAAGGTCATGGCCCTATATTCTGTCTCGGTTGTAGATCTCGCAACTACAGTCTGCTTCTTGCTTTTCAAGGAGACGAGGTTGCCTCCTACAAACATACAATATCTTGATGTTGATCTTTTATCATCTGCACAGCTAGCCCAGTCAGAGTCGCAGTAGCCTTCGATGTTTAGATGTTCATTCTTCTGGAAGATCAGTCCCTTCCCGGGTGCGCTCTTCAGGTATCGAAGAATCTGATATACGGCATCCAAGTGACCCTCCCTAGGATCATGCATATAACGAGCTACCACGCTCACAGCGAAAGATATGTCGGGACGGGTGTGACCCAGATAAATTAGTCGGCCTACCAGCCTCTGGTACCTTTCTCTATCAATTGGCTCTCCTGCCTCCGCACCGAGCTTGGTCTTCTGATCAATAGGAGAGACGGCAGGTCTGCAACCCATCATACCTATCTCTTTGAGTAGGTCCAACACATATTTCCGTTGGAAGTGAGCAATTCCTCGTGCGCCGCATGCTACCTCAATCCCAAGGAAGTAGCGTAGCTGACCCAAGTCCTTCACCTCAAATTCCTTGCCCAATCTTTTCTTAAACTGAGCAATTTCATTCTCATCATTTCCTGTGATGATCATATCATCCACATACACAGCAAGTACTGTGATGTGAGCTTCATGCCTCCTAACGAACAGGGTGTGATCAGCATTAGTCTGTTGATATCATATGGTTGTCATGGCTCTCCTGAGCCTGTCAAACCAAGCTCGAGGAGACTGCTTCAGCCCATATAGTGACTTCTTGAGTCTACACATTTTCCCTGTCGTTTGTTTTGTGTCAAAACCCGGCGGTACTTCCATATACACCTCTTCCAACAGATCTCCATGAAGAAAGACATTTTTTACGTCAAACTGATGTAATTTCCATCCCTCATTTGCCGCTAAGGATATTAGCGTCCGCACCGTGCTCATTTTTGCAACGAGTGCAAAAATTTCATCGTAGTCGATGTCATAAGTCTGATTATACCCCTTTGCTACCAGTCGGGCCTTGTAGCGCTCGATCAGTCCCTCTGGGTTTTGTTTTACGGTGAAAACTCACTTGCACCCAACTGCTCTTTTTCCTGGTGGTAGCGACACAAGATCCCAGGTTTTATTCTTTTCCAATACTCCAAGTTCTTCTAACATTGCAGCTTTTCATCGCAGATCCTCCTTGGCCACCTGCCAACACTTAGGAATAGAGACTATGTCCAAAAATGCAATAAATCTCAGATGAACAG
Source organism: Dactylorhiza incarnata (assembly GCA_033032865.1). NCBI lineage: Eukaryota > Viridiplantae > Streptophyta > Magnoliopsida > Asparagales > Orchidaceae > Dactylorhiza > Dactylorhiza incarnata. The sequence continues at coordinate 622,542 of JAWHQI010000358.1, read as the reverse complement.
GTGATATGTGAGAATAGGAAACAAACATATCAATATCACGAGGAAAGGCATATCGATCAGGTGAGACTCCCACATTCTTGCGGGTACTCCTCCTTACCGGTATGTGAGTAGAAGTAGTAGGATGAGAAATTATATCACCTGTGAGTTCAGACGTCGAGGTGGGTTGAACAGAGATTGAGGTTGATGGAATCGGTGTTTCAGGAGACGGAGTAGGCAATGACAAGGGACTCAACACGCGTGGCTCTGTGGGCATTGTAGTCTCACTCTACTTCTTTCTTCTTGTATATACTCTCGGCTCCTCCTGAGTGTGAGGTCCACTTTCCACAGTTGCATTCTGCTCATTAATAACACATAATTTAGCTTAAATTATTAACGTAAAAATATTAGTTTTCATATATAAAAATATATATTTTCACATATTAATATGTCAATTTGCTTTTTAAATACTTTTTATTATAAATTATGTTAATATTATTTTGTTGTTACTTTGCAGGCTTGGGAGTGATTTTTGCACGTCAAATATAAAAGCCCGCTGAAATTTCATGCAAGCCACCACCTTTCCATGCGCGTGAATGTGTTCTCCCATGCAATATCACCCTCTCTTCAATTCCATTCCATGCAACTAGTATCATTTCTCCCATGCATGCAATATTTTATGTTTATTATCGTTAGTAGTATTATTATTACTATTATTATGATTATGATTATTATTATTATTACTATTATTATCCATCCAAATATAGCAAACACACATATTCCATTGGAAACATCCGGTTTAATTTCACATTTAAAGTTTATTATTAGTATTAAATCCATATCAAAAGTTGGTCGAATTTACACATCTTCCTTCTCTCTTCTAAATATAGCATGCACTCGCCTTTGTTATTTAAATTCATGAAATAATGCAGCTGATTTCTTTCTCCCATGCAATTCACGTGAAGACCAAATATTACAGCCAAGAAATGCCTCTCATTCCAATAATAGCAGCCGGCCTACATTTTCTCATTTAGGTGAAAATAGTAATTCAATGTTTATTTTCTCAACTACTAGCCGCCCAACTCATCTCCTTTAACATGGCCGGTCAATACTTTTATTCCAAAAATAGCATACTCTCATCCCTCTCTCCTCTCCATCTCAACTCACGATTCAAAGCTTCAAACCATGCAGCCCACGTTTTTCTCCAATCTTTATATGTTGCCGGTCAACATTCACTATTCTAAATATAGCCGTCAACTCCTCTTATTTCTCCCATTCAATATAGCCGCCCCTTTTTCTTCTCCTCCACCCATGCACCATCGTTCTCTCCCCGCCTCTCATTTCAATTATAAATAAAAACAACCTTATAATATATTATTATTATTAGCATTACTTTATGTTCTAATAAAAATAGCCCACTCTCTTTTTCCTCCTTTCACACATCATGAATACACCAAGTCATATTTTAATATAAATGCAAACCTTAAGTTTTCAAAGATCCCATTCACATGATTTCACACTCATGCACATGCCAACCACCTTCATCTTCCCCTCCCCCACTTCATCTATAAAAGGAGCATGGCACCAAGGGATGAGGAATCAACTCACAATAACCAACCAAGCAAGGATTTGTGTGACCAAGGAGAGAATGAAGAGAGGAGAGTTTATTTGAGAGCTTGTTTCCTATGTTCTTTTCTTAATTAAGAGTTTATGTTTTGAATTTTGTTGTTTTAATTAGCTTGTTTGTATGGTTTTAATTCTCAACTTACAATTGTAGTGTTTTATTCTCATATTAATATTAATGTTCATCTCACTTTTTGTTATTTCTTTCCCCACTATGTGTAACTAATTTCCCACTTAGTGCTTGATTAGATAATATTGGGATGAAGATTTAATCATAATCTATCGTCTCTAAATCTTACAGAAGATTGTTTCGATTCATTTTCGATTAATTTTTTATGCGAGTTTATATTGCCGGTATATAAATGTCGTGATCCGATTTGCGTCCTATTAATCGAAAGGTTCAAGGAAGCTTTAGATCTCTCGGAAATGAATGGACTATTATAACTTCTTTGAAAAAAAGAAAATATAACTCATTTGGTTTTTTGGATTAATGTTTTTGCAATTTTGATTTATTTCAAATCTAAGAGATTTTATATGAAGTAGTTTAAAATTAGGCGGTGGTCATCTCTAGCGAGTGATTATCGTATTTTTCAATCCTCCAATCGAAACGGGATTTTTATAATTTAGAACGTGTCTTTTGAAATCGGATTCCCAATAACATCTAATCAAGTGCTAAGGTTTTCACTCTTGAATTGTTCTTTCGCTTAAGTGTTTTTCCTATTTGCAACTTTCAATTTCTAAAAAATCAAATCCACTTTTCCTTCGGTAAATAATAGAATTTTGCGTGAGTACGATTACTCGACAGGCCTCAGGCATATACGACATTTTTCCTATACTACATTTCGATAGGTACACTTGCTTACATCGGGATTTAGTTCGGACGAATTATTTTAAAACGAAAATACATCATCAAGTTTTTGGCGCCGTTGCCGGGGACTTTCTATTTTGTCTATATTTCGAAAGCGCAAAACTATTATATTTATCATTTATCTCTAAAAATCTTTAAGGGTGTGACTATATTCTTGGAAAGGGAGATTTGGGTTTCATCCCATCGCATCTCCTAGTACCGCTGCGAACCCCTCACAGGGTAGACCTCGGGAAGTCCAGGACTAACATAATCCGCCTACAAAGACAAAAAAAAAATCACCTTTTTTAATTTTGGTTTTCCTTCACTTTCGGTTATTCTCCGTCTTTCCTTTTTTTCTCTCTTTAGTTCATGACCCGTAGTAACTCTTCGAGTAATCCTGATATTCATTTTGATCCAGAGGTCGAGCGCACCCTTCGGCAGCGCCTCCGAACTCCTGATCAGGATTTACATATAGATCTCGAAGAGTCGATCGGAGACACAACCACAGAAAATATGGGAGAGCCCAATCCAGAAGTTGACCAGCAAAGGACAATGTCCTATTATGCCCGGCCAAACCTGGAGGGTACAGAAACAAGTATCGTTCGCCCGGCAATTGCGAACAACAATTTTGAATTAAAGCCTGCTATAATACAAATGGTACAACAGTACGTACAGTTTGATGGTCTTCAGGATGAAGACCCAAATTTACATATTTCTAGTTTTCTCGAAATCTGCGACACATTTAAGATTAACGGCGTAACCGATTATGCGATAAAGTTAAAACTTTTTCCTTTTTCTTTACGTGCTAAGGTCAAGCAATGGCTAAATTCTCTCCCCCGAGGATCTATCCATACTTGGGCCGAACTTTCTGAAAAATTCTTAGCAAAATATTTTCCACCCGCAAAAACGGCTAAATTAAGAAACGATATTTCATCATTTGCTCAAATTGATTCTGAAACCCTTTACGATACATGGGAACGTTTTAAAAATCTTTTACATCGTTGTCCACACCATGCACTTCCCACCTGGCTTCAAGTCCAGACTTTCTATAATGGTTTAAATGCAAACACAAGGCAAACCATCGATGCAGCTTCTGGTGGCACTCTAAATCACAAAACCCCGGAAGACGCATTGAAGCTCTTCGAGGATATGGCTATGAACTCTTATCAATGGAGTACACCACGGGCGCGCCCAAATAAGCCGGCCGGGTTGTACGAAGTTGATACGGTAGACCAACTTGCCCTACAAATCGAACTTTTAAATAAAAAAGTGTCCGCAATGTCTCCTTCTCCTTCAAATTTTGCTTGGGATGCTAATAACAATAATAATGTTTTTGTGGAAGAACAAGTGGATTATGTCGGGAATCCGCCTCGGCCTTTCCCAAATTTGGGGAACAACACATTTGGGAACACCTATAACCCAAATTTAAGGAATCATCCAAATTTCTCCTGGAGCAATCCAGGGAATGCGGTCTGCCCTCCAAATGCTTTCCCACCTAGTTTTCCACCATCTGCACCTCGTGTACCCACATTTGAAGAAAATTTTTCAAAATATGTTTCTAATACTGATGCTACGTTGCGAAACTTAGCCGGGTCTCTCCGGAATCTTGAAAATCAAGTCGGGCAGCTCGCCAAATTTTTAAACGAACGTCAACCTGGAACTCTACCAGGAAACACTGAGGCAAACCCACGAGATTCAGTAAATGTCATCACTCTTAGAAGCGGAAAAGAAGTAAGTGTGCCTGCTCTCGAGAAAGAAAAAAGTACGTTTGAAACTCTGCCGTCTTCTTCCTCTCTAGATATTTCTAAACCACCTCTACCCTATCCTACTATTTTAAAAAATAATTTGAATGATGAAAATTATAACAAGTTTTTAGAAGTTTTCAAACAAATCCACATTAATTTGCCATTCTGTGAGATAATCTCACAAATGCCCAAATATGCTAAATATTTAAAGGATTTGCTTTCGAACAAAAAGAAATTATAAGAATTTCTCGCGTTACGTTGAATGTCGAATGCTCGGCAATTTTACTTAACAAATTGCCGAAAAAATTGAACTATCCGGGAAGTTTCTCTATCCCGTGGCTCTTCGGTGATTTGTTGGTAAAACATGCTTTGGCGGACCTAGGAGCTAGCATCAATTTGATGCCTTACTCATTATTTAAAAAACTAGGATTAGGTACGCCAAGTCCAACTCGGATGAGTATTCAGCTTGCAGATAGATCTATAAAATATCATATCGGTATAATCGAAGATGTTTTAGTAAAAGTGGATAAATTTATTTTTCCGGTTGATTTTGTTATTTTAGATATCGAGGAAGACGCAGAGGTTCCCCTTATCCTTGGTCATCCTTTCCTAGCCACTTCTCGGGCAATAATAGACGTAAGCAACGGAAAACTTCTGCTTAGAGTTGATGATGAGGAAGTCACTATTTTAATAAATTCTTCTTTAAAAAATTCTCTTTCAAATGATGATTTAGTTTATTTTCTTGAAACTTTTTCTGAGGAACAAACTAGTATGGATTTTCTAACTTCATCTGATGATTCTCTTGAAATTTTAAATACGTTATCAACAGATGTTCCTATTTCAATTCCTCTACTTTTTGAAAATCTTGAAAAAGACAAAAATATTTTATCTACCTCTCATGAAACTCCACCTAAATTAGAATTAAAACAACTTCCTGAGCATTTAAAATATCTTTTTCTTGAATCCAATTCTCAACTACCTGTAATCGTTTCTGCTTTGCTTTCTGATCTAGAAAATGAAAAATTAATAAAAGTTTTAAAAGAACACCGTTACGCTATCGCCTGGCAAATCTCTGATATAAACGGCATTAGCCCGCAATTTTGCACTCACAAAATTTTTTTGGAAGATAATTCACGTCATTTTATTCAATCTCAACGCCGATTAAACCCAAATATGAAAGAAGTAGTTAAGGAGGAAATTATTAAATTACTCGACGCAGGAATTATTTATCCAATATCCGATAGTTCGTGGGTTAGTCCCGTACAAGTCGTACCAAAGAAAGGTGGAATTACAGTTGTTTTTAATGATAAAAATGAATTAATTCCCACCCGTACAGTAACCGGATGGCGAATGTGTATTGATTTTAGAAAATTGAATGACGCCACCCGTAAAGATCATTTCCCTCTTCCGTTCATGGATCAAATTTTAGAACGTCTTTCTGGACATGAATTTTATTGTTTTCTCGATGGTCTCTCGGGTTATCTTCAAATACCCATCGCTCCCGAAGACCAAGAGAAAACTACTTTCACATGTCCATTTGGCACGTTCGCATATCGAAGAATGCCTTTTGGATTATGTAATGCACCAGCTACATTTCAAAGATGTATGCTAGCTATTTTTGATGAACTTGTAGGCGATATCATGGAAGTTTTCATGGATGACTTTTCAGTTTTCGGCGATAACTTTGATTTTTGTCTAAATAATTTAAAAAAGGTTTTAAAAAGATGTGAGGAGACTAACCTTGTCCTAAATTGGGAAAAATGTCATTTTATGGTCAAGGAGGGGTTAGTTCTCGGCCACAAGATTTCAAATAAAGGAATTGAGGTTGATCGTGCAAAAATTGAAACCATCGAAAACTCCCTCCACCAACTACGGTTAAAGAGATTAGAAGTTTTTTTGGCCATGCCGGCTTTTATAGACGCTTTATTAAAGATTTTTCCAAAATTACGAAACCATTGACTCATCTACTTGAAAAGGATGTTCATTTTATTTTTGATTCTGCTTGTCTTTCTGCATTTTCTATTCTTAAAGATAAACTTATCAATTCTCCTATTTTAGTTGCTCCTGATTGGAACTTACCCTTTGAACTTATGTGTGATGCTAGCAATTATGTTGTTGACGCTGTATTAGGGCAGCGCATTAATAAACATTTTCATCCAATTTACTATGCGAGCAAAACTTTGAATCCTGCTCAAGCGAATTACTCCACTACGGAGAAAGAACTTTTGGCAGTTATTTTTGCCTTTAATAAATTTCGTTCTTATTTAACGTTATCTAAAGTAGTAGTCTTCACCGATCACTCTGCACTTCGCTATTTGCTCACAAAGCTCGATGTCAAGCCTCGACTAATCAGATGGATTTTGCTCCTCCAAGAGTTCGATTTGGAGATCAAGGATAAAAGGGGCGCGGAGAACTTTGCTGCTGATCATCTATCCAGATTGGAGAGCCCAGACTCGGGAGTTGCTGATGAAGAGATTAATGATACATTTCCTGAAGAGCACCTTCTTTCTTTGGCTAAGGTAAATTCTCTCCCTACCCTTTGGTTCGCAAATATTGCTAATTTTCTTGTAGGAAAGGTAATTCCAAAGTCCTTTTCAACTCAGCAGAAGAAGAAATTCTTCTCTGAGTTAAAATTTTACTTTTGGGAAGACCCTTTCCTCTTCCGAATTTGTGCGGATCAAGTGGTAAGGAGGTGTGTATCCAAAGAAGAAGGTTTCCAAATTCTTAAGCACTGTCATGAAGGACCGACTGGGGGCCACTATCAAGCTAGCAGGACAACACATAAAGTTCTTGGAGCCGGTTTCTATTGGTCATCACTCTTCAAAGATGGACACAGTTTTGTAAGTACATGTGACGCTTGCCAACGAACGGGTAATATCTCTGCCAAAAATGAAATGCCTCAAAATTATTTTCTAGAATGTGAAATTTTTGATTTATGGGGTATCGAGTTTGTGGGACCTTTTCCCTCTTCTCTTGGTAATCGTTATATTTTAGTTGCTCTTGATTATGTTTCTAGGTGGGCAGAAGCCCAAGCGTTTTCAAAAAATGATGCTAGAGTCATAATAGGATTTTCAAATAAAATTATTTTCAAGATTTGTCACTCCACGAGTCTTGATTAGCGACCGAGGATCCCATTTTTGTAACGCCCAACTTACTAAGTTGCTTGCACGTTATGGCGTTACACACAAATTATCCACAATTTATCACCCCCAAGCTAATGGCCAAGTGGAAGTGGTTAATCGTGAGTTAAAAAGAATATTAGAAAAAACAGTTTCGGCAAATAGGAAGGATTGGTCGATCAAGCTAGATGACGCTCTTTGGGCCTATCGTACAGCTTATAAGACAGCCATTGGTTGTACTCCTTATCGCTTAGTCTATGGCAAAGCGTGTCATCTACCAGTTGAATTGGAACACCGTGCCTATTGGGCACTTAAATTTTTAAACCTTGATCCGATTTTATCCGCAGATTTACGAAAATTTCAACTTAATGAGCTAGACGAATGGCGAGCTAACGCATACGAGAGTAATTATCTTTATAAAGAAAAAGTAAAATTATATCATGATCAACAGCTTAAAAACCCAAAGAGTTTTGAGCCGGATGATCTTGTTTTATTATATAACTCTCGTTTATGTCTTTTTCCGGGAAAACTCAAATCTCGGTGGTACGGCCCCTTTATTGTTAAAGAGGCTTGGCCATACGGGACGGTGCTTCTAACGCACCCGGAAAAAGGAGAATTCAAAGTTAATGGCCACCGACTGAAATTATATTTTTCTGGTGAGGAGTTGGAGCGGGATAAGGTTTCTTTCCTACTTCCTAACATTTAGTTTCTTTTTTTGCAGGACTAATTGCTTTGGCGGGATTTCTCCTACTAATTCTTGTCTTTCTTTCTTCTGTTTTTGTCTTTTCTTTTTTTGTCTTTTCAACATTGAGGACAATGTTCCCCTTTAGTCTGGGGGAATATTGGTTTTCATTTATTTACAAAAAAAAAAGTAAACTTAGTTTCTTATATTTGCAATTTTTCCAAAAAAAACAAAAAAATAGAAAATCACAAAAATCTAATTCCTTGGAAAGGGAAATTTGGGATTTCATCTCATCACATCTCCTAGTACCGATGAGAGCCCTTCACAGGGTATATCTCGGGAAGTCCAAGAATAAAAAAACGGGTTTATTCTTGTTTTATGGCATTTTACTTTCTTATTATATTGTTTTAACTCTCTAAAAAAACAAAAAAAATCATGTAATAATTTGAGTTAATTTTTTGTTTTATCCCTAGTACCCCATGACTTTGTCTTTTCTTGTTTTTAATCATTTATATATTTGCCTAGTTAGAATAAATTTCTCTAATTTTTATTTTGTCTATGTTTCACGAGTAATATGTTGACTCATGCAGTGTTTCTAATTAAGCTAGCATGTTATTTTCGAAAAACTTTCTTGAATATTTGCACTTTTTCATAACTATCTTTTCATATTTTTCACTTTTATAAAATCTAACATTCCATATTTTCTTTTTTTTTAAATCTTTGTAATGGTGATTAGTGTTGAGTGTAGTAGATGCGAACCAATCTAGACGCTTGTTATTTTCATTTTCATAAAAAGTTAATTCTCTTTATTTTCTATCTAGAATTTACTTCTCTTGAATTTTTCAACACTTTGCTTTAAATAAATTTGGAAGCATGAATATGATCAAGGCATTTTATTGAATAGATTGAGCTTTTGTATTCCAAACCTTAAAAAGTTTAATCATTGTTAACCACCTTGTGTCTTTTCCCTTCCTTTTGGTAGCTCCACTTATTTTTCACCAAAGCCAAATAGCCTACCTATGTTGCACACAAATTTATTTTGAGCTTTATATGTTGCTAGTGTGTACTATATTTTGTGAAGATAGTGGAAGTTTCAATTATCTCATGATGGCTATAAAAGGAAATAAATAGCAAAAAACAAACGAAAAAATGATGAAAAAAAAAATACTTGAAAAATTATGAGAAAAAGATTATGAAAAAGAAAAGCTATTTTTGATCCCAATTCTATATGTCAAAAAATAAATTGGGGTATCAAAAATTATTTTTAGCAACATCATTTCATGCAAATTTCTCCCTTATGATTAAGTGTGCTTGAACCCGTCATTTTTATCTTTTTGATTTCCGCACCTTTAAACCCAAGCCAAAATGTTACGCCTAATGAAAGTCTTTTTGATTCATGCTTCCTAGGTTTATTTTTAATACGGTAGCGAGGAAGTAAATTGGGCAAATTTTTATGTAGGGATATGGATTTTTGACTTGAATTGATATAATTATAAAATGTCTCTAAGATTTTAGTAGCAATTCAATGCGCTTTTCATTCGTCATGTTACTCAGCTTTTACTTTTGCTAAAATATGGGATGGTCTATTTTATGCTAGTGGAATTTATAAAATTATTTGCTAAGATTAAGTAATAATTTTCAGTTTGTTTTTCAAAGTTTCCCTACCTTTAATTTCGCATCGTACTCGTGTACGGCATATCCAAACTGCTTGATTAGTTTATTTTATTTTTACTAGCTCGTATGTGTTTGCTTGGGGACAAGCAAAATACTTAGTCTGGGGGAATTTGATAACACATAATTTAGCTTAAATTATTAACGTAAAAATATTAGTTTTCATATATAAAAATATATATTTTCACATATTAATATGTCAATTTGCTTTTTAAATACTTATTATTATAAATTATGCTAATATTATTTTATTATTACTTTGCAGGCCTGGGAGTGATTTTTGCACGTCCAATATAAAAGCCCGCTGAAATTTCATGCAAGCCGCCACCTTTCCATGCGCGTGAATGTGTTCTCCCATGCAATATCACCCTCTCTTCAATTCCATTCCATGCAACTAGTATCATTTCTCCCATGCATGCAATATTTTATGTTTATTATCGTTAGTAGTAGTATTATTACTATTATTATGATTATGATTATTATTATTATTATTACTATTATTATCCACCCAAATATAGAAAGCACACCTATTCCATTGGAAACATCCAGTTTAATTCCACATTTAAAGTCTATTATTAGTATTAAATCCATATCAAGAGTTGGTCGAATTTACACATCTTCCTTCTCTCTTCTAAATATAGCATGCACTCGCCTTTGTTATTTAAATTCATGAAATAATGCAGCCGATTTCTTTCTCCCATGCAATTCACGTGAAGACCAAATATTACAGCCAATCAATGCCTCTCATTCCAATAATAGCAGCCGGCCTACATTTTCTCATTTAGGTGAAAATAGTAATTCAATGTTTATTTTCTCAACTACTAGCCGCCCAACTCATCTCCTTTAACATGGCCGGTCAATACTTTTATTCCAAAAATAGCATCCTCTCATCCCTCTCTCCTCTCCATCTCAACTCACAATTCAAAGCTTCAAACCATGCAGCCCACGTTTTCTCCAATCTTTATATGTTGCCGGTCAACATTCACTATTCTAAATATAGCCGCCGACTCCTCTTATTTCTCCCATTCAATATAGCTGCCCCTTTTTCTTCTCCTCCACCCATGCACCATCGTTCTCTCCCCGCCTCTCATTTCAATTATAAATAAAAACAACCTTATAATATATTATTATTATTATTAGCATTACTTTATGTTCTAATAAAAATAGCCCACTCTCTTTTTCCTCCTTTCACACATCATGAATACACCAAGTAATATTTTAATATATAAATGCAAACCTTAATTTTTCAAAGATCTCATTCACATGATTTCACACTCATGCACATGCCAACCACCTTCATCTTCCCCTCCCCCACTTCATCTATAAAAGGAGCATGGCACCAAGGGATGAAGAATCAACTCACAATAACCAACCAAGCAAGGATTTGTGTGACCAAGAAGAGAATGAAGAGAGGAGAGTTTATTTGAGAGCTTGTTTCCTATGTTCTTTTCTTAACTAAGAGTTTATGTTTTGAATTTTGTTGTTTTAATTAGCTTGTTTGTATGGTTTTAAGTCTCAACTTACAATTGTAGTGTTTTATTCTCATATTAATATTAATGTTCATCTCACTTTTTGTTATTTCTTTTCCCACTATGTGTAACTAATTTCCCACTTAGTGCTTGATTAGATAATATTGGGATAAAGATTTAATCATAATCTATCGTCTTTAAATCTTACAAAAGATCATTTCGATTCATTTCCGATTAATTTTTTATGCGAGTTTATATTGCCGGTATATAAATGTCGTGATCCGATTTGCGTCCTATTAATCGAAAGGTTCAAGGAAGCTTTAGATCTCTCGGAAATGAAGAGCCTATTATAACTTCTTTGAAAAAAAGAAAATATAACTCCTTTGGTTTTTTGGATTAATGTTTTTGCAATTTTGATTTATTTCAAATCTAAGAGATTTTATATGAAGTAGTTTAAAATTAGGCGGTGGTCATCTCTAGCGAGTGATTATCGTATTTTTCAATCCTCCAATCGAAACGGGATTTTTATAGATTTAGAACGTGTCTTTTGAAATCGGATTCCCAATAATATCTAATCAAGTGCTAAGGTTTTCACTCTTGAATTGTTCTTTCGCTTAAGTGTTTTTCCTATTTGCAAGTTTCAATTTCTAAAAAATCAAATCCACTTTTCCTTCGGTAAATTAATAGAATTTTGCGTGAGTACGATTACTCGACAGGCCTCGGGCATATACGACATTTTTCCTATACTACATTTCGATAGGTACACTTGCCTACATCGGGATTTAGTTCGGACGAATTATTTTAAAACGAAAATACACCATCACTCATGCACTGGCATCACACCTGACTTCATGCTTGGTAATACGAAATAAGGGATACTTATTACTTGCTTCTTATCACTACTGTTATCCTCATCTTCCTGCCTCGTACTATCTGTAATTAGTGAGTCCCCAAATGGTGAGTCAACTGGAGAGGAATAATATGGCTCATGCTCGCGAAATGTGACATCCATACTAATAAACAATCTCCACTCCAATGGCCTCCAACATACATACCCCTTTTAGGTAGCTGAATACCCAACAAAAATACACTTCAGGGACCTTGGATCCAACTTTCCCACATTTGGTCTATTGTTTTGCACAAAACATACACATCCAAAGGTTTTAAGAGGAATAGTATCTCCACTTTTTCCTCGCAGCATCTCGACCAGAGATTTCCAATTTAAGACTCGCGGGGGCATCCGATTGATCAAATATGTTGCTGTCAGAACAGCTTGTCCCCACAAATGCTTCGGCACATTCATCAAAAACATCATACTCTTGGTTACTTCAAGGTGTCGGTTCTTCCGTTCAGATACACCATTCTGCTCTGGTGTGTATGGACAAGTGGTTTGGTGTTGGATCCCATGTGAGGACAAGTATTCCTCAAGTGCCCTGTTGGTGTACTCTGTCCCATTGTCCGACCACAGCACCTTCAACACTGCACCGTATTGCGTTTGAACCCCTTTATGAAAATCCTTGAAGCAGGCAAAAACATCACTTTTGTTTTTCATTAGGTATAGTCAAGTCATACATGAAAAACAATCAATAAATGACACAAAATATCGAAATCCATTCACAGTAGGCGTGAGACGGTCTCCATACATCAGAATGAACAAGATCAAATAAATTAGAACTCTTTCTCCCGGAACTTGAGTAGGAGTTTCTGGAATGCTTTCGCAGTTCACACGAATCGCATACAGTTTTTCTTGAGTGATTTTTTCAAACAAACGCGGATACATTTGACTCAAAACAGAAAATAAAGGGTGACCCAGACGCCTGTGATGAAGTATGAGTTGGTCCTCCACGCTCCTTCCTACTCTTGTAGTATCCTCTATCAGTGTGGAAAGGGCCGAGTCCAAGCTTTCACTATCCAAGTACCACAAGCCCTTACGTCATGTGTCAGTCCCAAGTTTCCTGCCAGTCTTCTTCTCCTAAAGATCATCTTTGGGATATCAAACAAGACAACACACTTTAACTGAGATATAATAACACTAATAGATAAAAGATTTACGGGAAAGGAAGGGGCATACAAAACATTGGACATAGTCGAAGTGTTGGTACACTGTACGGTACCCTTACCAACCACAGGTTGAGTCGTGTCATCGGCCGTTTGAATATGTTCTGGGACTACTAGGGGAGTATATGAAAGAAATTCTCTAACATTCCCAGTAACATGTTGGGAGGCGCCTGAATCGACTATCCATTCTGGTGATCTAGTGATGGATATAGATGAGAGGGAACATGTATCACATGTACCTGTGGCGGAGTGTGCAAAAGAGGCAATATTACTCATAGACGCAGTTGGAGTGGGTGTGTCATCCATCACACCATTCTACTTCCTTTGCATCAGTTGGTGGTATGCATCCAAAATCTCATGCACCTTTGGGTGACCCATATCAGCAATACCTCCTTCTGGCACCTCCTTGGTTATCATGAGATTTGTCTGATAGCATCCTCATCCACCACCTCTACGATCTCCACGACCGCGTCCACGACCTCCAAACTTTTCCCGTCCACCTGCATCCCGCTCTTTTGGTGGCTTGGGGCAAGTTAGCCGGAGATGACCTATCTCACCACAATTGTAACATTGTCGTGTCTCGCTCTTGTATCCCTCCTGCCCTTGATTGGTGACCGCTAGAGCCGATTTCCCTCCCGGAAGAGTAGTTCCACCAGACTGGAGCCTAATCCTGCTCTCCTCCAGCATCATGGCTGAGATCGTCTCATCCACACAGGGAATCTTTGGCTGAGCGAGCAACATCGCACTCATTTGCTCAAATGTCGAGTTCAACCCTCGCATAAAGTGCATAGTCCTCCGTTGAGCATCTCGCTCCCCTTTCGTGCATTCAGGGTCTTTGCAGCATGCGGTTGGTGAGAAATAATCATAGTCAGCTCATAGTCGCTCTAGATCTGCGGCATACTCCTGGATCGAGCGATCCTCCTGGGTTACAGTCTCAATCTCTCGTTCGATCTGAAACACGCGCATGTTGTTGTCGGCTCCTGCATAAAGCCTTTGTAACTTCCCCCAAACATCGCTTACGGTCTCTATGTCATCCACCATGATAGCGATAGACGCGACCATTGAGTTTAGGAGCCATGTGTGCAACAAGCTGTGTGTAGTCTTCCATTGATTGTACCCATCTGAGTCCTTCTCTGACTCCTTCATCTCGCCACTCAGATAGCCCTCTAAGTTCCTTCCGGAGAGTGCTCTTTTCACCCGTCGCGACCAACTTAAGTATGTAGTTGGTCCATCGAGCTTCAGCTCCACAAGGGGAAGATGCAGCTTTACCAGAGGCGACGACGACTGAGCCAATCCCTCGCCTTTTCACATCCGCAGGAACTCGAAGAACACTTTTAGATCCGCTTCCTCCATTTTTGCAATCAATTTCTCCTTAAGCGCGTACCGTTTTTGGAGACTATTTATTTGACAAGTACACACTGTGCGAGCCTCCGAGCTGGCCCTAAATCTTCTGAATACCTCCACGCGAAGAAGATCCTTCTTTGGCCTGTGTCGATTCTTCAAAAAAAAAATTTGCCTATATAAACTTCTCCTGTGCCGAAGCTTATCAAAGACGCAAGGCGCGCCAAGGCGCAAAGGGGTCCTGGAGCCTAGGCGCGCGCCTGAGGCACGTGAGGCGCAAAAAAGAAATAAATGACCAAATATTATTTTTTTTAAATACCAAATACATATAAAAACATCTACTACCATATTAACACATAAAGAAAATGTAACACAAATCTATAATAGATGTTCAATAAAACAGAAACATAGATATTCAGATAATAGACGGTCAATACAACAAAAACATGAATATTCATATATGAAGTCATATAGAGGAAAAGTAACATGGATCAGGCGATCAACATACCTGGATTTGCAGTTTAGCATATTGCTTTATTTATTTTCCAAACGCATAATATGCACTAAAATAATCAGAAAAACACTTATTAATATATAATTTAATTAAAAGATAAAGTATTATGAAATTTAAATAATTTATTACTCACCTAGCTACTCATCCTCTGAAAAGACCATGTTTTCATCATCTTCTTCGTTGTCACTATAATCTTCTTCTTCGTTGTATTCAGTTTCTTCTTCAACGACTTCAGCATCATCTCTAAAGACTACAGGAGTAGGAACCTTCGTCGTAGATATGTTCTCTTTCTCAAATATCTTTGTACGAAGCGCATTCTTTCCTTTTGATAAGCGTGTGCAATTGCTTTCCTCTTCTACTCCAGTGGCTCTAGCAACTGTACCCCAAGTCAAAAACTCATCATCAAAGACCAATTCCTCCTCCTGCTCAGCCTCAGTATCTGCCTTCATTCTGCCCATCAACCATTCATTGCTATCATCAATATCTGTCAACGAAATCGGATCTATACGATCACGTGCATCATATCTACGCCTCAACGCTCTATTGTACTTCACAAATACTAAATCATTCAAGCATTGTTGAGCTAGTCTGTTTCTTTTTTTGCTATGAATCTACAATAAAAATAACCATTTAAATAAATCAATAAGCTTTCATCAATATATAAATCACCGATAATAAATTTTAAGTGCTTACATGTTCAAAAAAACTCCAATTTCGCTCACAACCAGATGCACTGCATGTAAGGCTAAGCACTTTTATGGCAAATCTTCTTAGGTCAGGAGTTGATGCCCCGTAAGCTTGCCACCATTCAGCTGTTAAGATAATAAATATTTAGAAATTGAAAAACTAAAGCAAACTTTTTGAATATTGAGTAACTTACCTGGGGATTTTGTTTTTCTATGTCTAATTGCAAATTCCATTCCAAATAGCTCTTCAGCATTCCTATATATAGTTAATTGGTCAATGATTTTATCTTGATCTCCATGGCTTGGAATTAGCCTTTGCATTGTTTTGTATAAACCCTCCATAACTTCTCTATCTTCTACAATAGCGGGGCTTGAATAAAAAAATTCTGGATTTAAATAATGACTCGCAGCATGAAGAGGTCGATGAAGTTGGCTTTCCCATCTTCTATCCACAATTTTTAGGACATCTGTGTATTTGTCCTCTTTCTCATTGAAAGACTTAATGATCGCCTCTTTAGCTCTGTCCATCGCTTCATAAATATAACCCATGGCCGGTCTTTTCTCACCATCCACCAATCTTAATACGCGAACTAAAGGGCCAAATATCTTCAAAATATCCACAATACTTCTCCAAAAAGAAATCATGAGTATAATCCCTTGCACTTGTTTACCTCCACTTTCATTTCCCCACTTGCTTGAAGACCACTCAGTTGAGGTGAACATCTTTCTAAGATTGTTCCTTTGCTTGTGAATGCGCTAAATCGTTAAGAAAGAAATTGCAAACCTCGTCACAACGGGCCTAACAAGCTCCACTTGCCCTGTAAAACTCCTTAGCATGTTCACAAGTCCATGGCGAACATAAATATAACCATTTATCGGCATTGCTCGCTTAAGTGTGCGACTAATATTAGGCATCTTTCCAATATCCTCTAGCATTAAATCGACACAATGCGCAGCGCATGGCGTCCAATATAAATGTGGGCGCTTTGCTTCCAATAATTTACCTGTTAAAATTGAATAAGATGATATTAATAATGAATAATTAATGATTTCTTTATAAATTACCTGCGAGTACATTATTGCTGGCACTGTCCGTAACAATCTGCACCACATTCGCCTCTCCAACCCTTTCTACCACCCTATCTAGTAACTCAAACATTTTCTCCCCCATCTTCGAGTAGTCGGATGCATCGACAGATTCAAGGAAAAATGTCCCTTTGGGTGAATTAACCAAAAAAGTAATTAAAGTTCTTTGTTTTCGATCTGTCCATCCGTCAGACATAATAGAACGACCAAAGATCTTCCACTCATCCTCATACGCCTTCATCATGTCTTTCACATCAGTGACTTCATTATTCAGCAGAGGCACGCGAATCTCATGATAACTTGGTGGCTTCAATCCAACTCCAAACTGTCCAATGGACTCCACCATCACCGCAAAACTAGAATGTGTTACAGCATTGAATGGGATAGCTGCATCATACATCCATTGAGTTATATGTTTACAAGCTCGCCCTCTCAGCTCCTTCTTACAAGCTTCATTAATAGAAGTTTGTTTCATTTTTTGTTCAGCTCCTTTTTTTGGCACCATCTTTCCAATATTTGGTGCAAAGAAAACATCTATCGGTCCTTTCGGCTGGGGCTTCTTGAAGAAACCTTCTATTCTATGAATCTTATTCACATTGTCATTCATTTCTTCATCACCTCCGAACGTATCTACATCTGCAAAATCAGGAAATGAGCGCTTGTTTGTGTTGCTTGCACTAGCTTTTTTGTCCATGAACTCCTGCAATTCCAAGCGTACATGTTCGGGGCATTTGAGACATGCTTTTGTATTCCTAAAGCCCCCAACGATGTGTTGCTTAGCACGATAAATTCCTCCCATCACAACTTTTTCGCAAAAATTACAAATCAAATCATTTTTGTTGTTTGGATTTTGTAGTCGCACATATTTCCAGCCCGGATCTTTGTTTGATTGAGCAGTCGATGAACCAGAGCCGCTCGCTTCCATTAAATCCTATGCCGACGAGGAAAATGGGAACCATTGGCACCATTACAAAAAGCGCACACACAAGATCCATTGGTAGAGTCGTAGAGATGTAAGTTCTAAAAAGGGGAGAAAATAATTCACCTTCAAGCACTGACGGCGATGTGGATGCGAGGTAACGACTATGCCGACGAGGAGCAATGGAGTCGTCGAGCACGCAGCAGCGAGGAGTTATACGGCTGGTGTAGATTGTCGTTGAGCACGCAGCAGCGAGGAGCAAGGGAGCCGTCGAGCACTCTGAGAGGTGGAGTCGTCGAGCAGCAGTAGAGGCGAGAGGAGCAGCAGCGGAAGTGTAGATCGTCGTCGAGCAGCAGTAGCGGCGATAGGAGCAGCAGCGGAAGTGATGATCGTCGTCGAGCAGCAGTAGCGGCGAGAGGAGCAGCAACGGAAGTGTAGATCGTCGTCGAGCAGCAGTAGCGGCGAGAGGAGCAGCAGCGGAAGTGATGATCGTCGTCGAGCAGCAGTAGTGGCGAGAGGAGCAGCAGCGGAAGTGTAGATCGTCGTCGAGCAGCAGTAGTGGCGAGAGGAGCAACAGTGGAAATTCCGAGAGGAGCAGCGGAAATGGGAACGCGGGTCGGGGTCTGAAAACCTAATAAGGAATAATTAAGGCAGGCTAGGCGCTCGCCTAATTGGCGCCTTAAGACACACTAGGCACTCGCCTAGGCGCGCCTGGGTTGCGCCTAGCGCACGTTGCCCGCCTTACCCTCCCAGAGGCGCAGCCACTTGCGCCCTGTGCGCCTGGTGCCTCAGGCGCGCCTTGATAATGTAGCCTGCGCCGGTGCGCAAACTCCTCCTGCGCAAACGCCGCACTTCTCTTGCGCGAGATGCGGATCAGCGCGCTACTGTCGCACCCATCTGCCGGACTCTTGCCGCAACAAGCTGCGCCCCTGCGTTCCTGCCGCACCTCCTGTGTCGCACTCCTATGCGCAAACCGCACACCTCATGTGTCGCACACCTCCTGTGTTGCACTCCTCCTGTGTCGCACCACCTGTGTCGCACCTCCTGTGCACAAACGCCGCACTCTTGCACGAGATGCGGATCAGCGCGCTCCTACCGCACTCGTCTGTCGCACTCCTGCCACAACAAGTTGCGCCTCACGCGTTCCTGCCACACCTCCCAAGCCGTCTGCCACACTGTGCTCCCGCACGCGTTCCTGCCACACGTCGCAAGGAGATGTTACGTTCCTGCCGCAATTGCAGGAACCTCCTGCGCAAGTGCTCCATTCTGCTGCAACGAGAAGCCGCAGGCCGTCTGCCGCACTCCTCCTGCGCAAGTGGCGCACCCTCTGCGCAAGTGCCGCATTTTCCTGCGCTAGTACCGCACCCCCTGCGCAAGTGCCGCACTCCGCACTCTTGCAAGCTACGTGGAAGGAAAGTTGTCGCGCGCTCCTTCTGCCTCCGGAGATTATCATGCACTTGCTTGCACCGGATCGATTCCGAACCTGCCTCTGATACCAAAAAGAAAATAAGGAATTTTATTTTGCTTAAATAAACCTTTACTTCTTTCCTCTATATATACGCAAACAACGATAACTACAACACCGTACTAGCGGTGTGGGACTAAATACAAAAGGAGGAGACCCGCTATCGGCACACCAATTTGCGCTATTTGCACTCCAAATACCAACAGGCCCATCACCACTCAACTCTCTCACCTTACAAGCCCACTTCCACCCTACACCTTCCATTGGACCCACCACCACCTCCAAACCGCTATAATACTATGACCATCGCAATCACAAAGCCCCTACTCATCCCCACAACAACGCCATGACAGGCTCCTACGGGGCTTTACTACCATAGCAAAAAACCTTAGTCCTCATTGCATGATTGCCTCGTAATGGAGCTGTGACCACTGATCTACAAAGATACAGACGACATAAGCATGGGGAATTTTGCTGCCTTGGAGATCGATGATCCTCCACCCCCATCTGAAACACCATTACGCTTACATCGTATCGCCTTGTTATATTCAACAAGGGGTATCTCGGGCCATGCATCATGAAGCTCTACGGCATGCTCCATCACAATGTAGTGCGTGTAATAATTGATAGGGGGTCAGTCATAACTTCATCTCCCATAAGTTATATTCAAAACTCCACTATCTCACTAAACCAGCAATCAGTTTCGTTGCATACCTAGGCGATCCCACTGGTGGACTTTATCATGATATCCTTGAGTCTTTGGGCACGTACCTCAAACAAGCCAACTTCTACACTTTTTTGCCTCAATTGCATTGACATCATATTAGATTGTTGCACAACTACATAAATTAAGTGGCATCAAAGTCATTTGGTCAACCTTGACCATGACATTCGATCAGCTCACCAATAGCACAACCTCCATGGTAATGCCTCTCTTTCTAGTACACATGTTGCTCTCTGCTCTATCTACAAAAATTTCAGTTCAATGATCTAGCATTGTCACTCAGCTGAGTTTGCCACTAGCACCTTAAGGCCAGCTCCATCTTCACCACATCCAGCACTACAAAAAATACTCAATCACTATAGAGAAGTATTCACAAAAACGTATGGATTTTCAACAAGCCGACCATCTAATCCTTACGCCCCTCCTCAAATACATAGACGGCTCCAACTCATACTATATTATTGATGTGTTCATGCTCAAAGATAAAATTGAGTGCCTGGTTTCGGCTTTTCACCGTAATTATCATCAGACCCCATTCTAATAATTTCTTGTTTCATCCTTCTTGTTCAAAAGAAAGATGACAACTAGCAAACTTACGTTGATTATTGTGACCTAGATTGATTCATCTAAATACTCGATAGTAATGATTCAACTTCCACCAAATTCGGGTGAGTACAGAAGATGTTCATAAAATAACTTTATGGATGCATAATAGTCACTATGAATTCCCAGTCATGCCATTCACTCGCCCATCCAAAGTTATTACTCGATTTTTTATGACACTCTAGTCTGTAGTCACATTTGGTAAGACCGTCTCACTCGCCCATCCAAAGTCATTAAACAACATATAGTGACATTGTTACGCATTCACATATGGAAGCCCCCTTGGAACATTCATGACGGAATATTATGTTACGCATTCGCATATGGAAGCCCCCTTGGAACATTTATGTTACACATTCGCATATGGAAGCCCCCTTGGAACATTCATGACGGAATATTATGTTACGCATTCGCATATAGAAGGCACCTTGGCGAAAGTTATTACTATTAATTAATTGGTACTATTTAATAATAATAATAATATTGTTCGTATTAGGCATGCACATTCACTTAGGTGGGACCCCCCTCGGCAGAATTTATGGAGCGCGCATATGGAAGTTGTCGTGGTCAATTTTCTTGTAATCAATTTGTATGAATTAATTGATTGATATTAATTAATTAATATTAATTAATTAAATGCGTTATTTTGTAATTCTTTTTATGGTTGCCCTCCCTCATCTATATAAGGGGGAGGGGTTTTTGTATGGAGGCATCTGGGATGTATGAAAGTTATTAGGGTTGCTCCCTAAGTTTCTTCTCTTTTCTTCTAGCTTGCCACCGCCGACCTTCCCCTGTCGGATTCCTCCCCGAAATTATCTAAACCGTAACAATTGGTCCGACCTGCCGGTCTACGCCCGCTACCCTTGCAGCCGCCGGGAACCAGCGTCATGCTCGACCTCAACCTCATCCACGAGATCCGCAAGGACCTCTGGGCTATGAGTGACCTCATTACCAAACACCTCGCTAACGAAGATCGCAGAAAGGAGTCTGCTTCAGCACTCCGCCAACTGGCCCTTGCCGAGGAGCCACAAAATGATGCCCCTCGCGGTCGGGCTCGGATCTGCACCCAAAAACGTCCAGCCCGATGATCGCTACTCCGCCACCGCCTTCCTCCACAGAGCTTGCTGCGGCTCCGCACCTCCTCGTTACGAAGCCGGCGCTGACCGAAACGAGCAATGGCCTGCAGCAGCTTGTGTCTGGCGTCGATTCATCGAAGCCGACGTTCTCTGCCTTCGTGACCAACGCGGATGGCGGCCGCCCGCTGCTGTCGGACCTCCAAACATCCTCGTAAGGCTGCACGATGGGGCGGACACCGATGCTGAAGTCGCCACATCCATCACCACACCCCTGCGAGGCCCGATTTCAGTTTGAGCCGGAACTCCCTCCCCGATTTCCGTTCGAGCCGCCCCCTCCCCGTCAGAACTCCCTCCTGTGTCGCTTCCCTCGTCTCCTTATCTCTCGCCCATTCCTGTTCTTACATCTTCGACCCAGGTTCTGCACTCCTCGACACAGGCGATAGTCCCCTCTTTCACGCCTCCTGACAATGGCATTGATGCTTGCCGTTCTTTAACTCCCTCTCCCCTCCCTTCTAGGCAACAACTGTCTTTACCACTTCCCTTGCGCCCCAAGCAAAAAGAACCCCCCAGCTGCCATTTTTTCCCTCCACCAAAAGCCACACCCCACCTTTCACCCCCTCCCCTTTTCAAATCCCACTATCCCAGTCATTTTATTTGTTTTCACTCGTACCTCTCTTCTAATTATTATTTTCCCCTAGCGCCCCCCCCCCCTACCAATTCTCTCACGTTCAATCCAAAAAAATTAATTATTTTGGGCGTTATTTTACTATTACCAAACATTTCATTGCCCCAAAATATCATATTCTGTTTTCCCAAAATTCTTCACGTCACTTCTCTCTCCTCCTATATATCGTTGTTATCATTAACGATTCCGCTACATATTGGAGGCTCGACCTTGAGGGCAAGGTCAATTTTCAAGGGCAATGGTATGTTACGCATTCACATAAGGAAGCCCCCTTGGAACATTCATGATGGAATATTATGTTACGCATTCGCATATGGAAGCCCCCTTGGAACATTCATGACGGAATATTATGTTACGCATTCGCATATGGAAGCCGCCTTGGCGAAAGTTATTACTATTAATTATTTGGTACTATTTAATAATAATAATATTGTTCGTAGTAGGCATGCACATTCACTTAGGTGGACCCCCCTCGGCAGAATTTATGGAGCGCGCATATGGAAGTTGTCGTGGTCAATTTTCTTGTAATCAATTTGTATGAATTGATTGATTGATATTAATTAATTAATATTAATTAATTAAATGCGTTATTTTGTAATTCCTTTTATGGTTGCCCTCCCTCATCTATACAAGGGGGAGGAGTTTTTGTATGGAGGCATCTGGGATGTATGAAAGTTATTAGGGTTGCTCCCTAAGTTTCTTCTCTTTTCTTCCTCTTTTCTTCTAGCTCGCCACCGTCAACCCCCTTCCCTTGTCGGATTCCTCCCCGAAATTATCTAAACCGTAACAGACATCAACTCTAAGAAGTGTTCGTTCAGCTAAACTTGGGTCAACTACCTTCAATATATTATCTCGACAATTGGCGTAGCAATGGATCCATATAAGGTTGTATTCTTCATCGTTCACAACCCATATCTGCACAAGTAGTTCATGGATTGCTAGGATTGAAGGGGTATTATCATTGTTTCACCAAAAACAATGTCACGTCAGTGGAACCACTCACAACTCTACATTAGAAATTGATTGATCCAATATTTTGATGGATTAGCAACCACTTTCAAGGACCTCCAGCACGCTCTCGTTTTCACCCCAATGCACATAATGCAGAACTTCAAAAAACAATACATCATCAAATGCAATGCCTCCAGATTACGGATCGTGACAATATTTAGACAGGACCGATGACCAATTGGCCACTTCATTCAAGTATTCAACAACCACACCAGCACCGAATTGTCTTATGAAACCAAGTGATGGTGTCTATTCTTTTCTCAAGAGTTAAGACAATGGACACCCTACCTTCTTGGTGGTCACTTCATAGTGCTACCATCATAGTCTTTGTCATTCGCTAAATTAAAAGATCAAGCATTGCATAACAAATATGGGTTGCAAAGCTCCTTGGCTATGACTTCTCAGATGATACAAAACATGAAAAATCATCAAAGCCTATGATGCACTCTTTATGGATATATATATCCTATCTCTAATGATTGGAGGCCAATCTCATTCAGTAAGAGGTTGAACAGGATGCTTGCCTCTTCGACATCATCCACAATCTATTGTCTAATCCCTAGCACATATACCTTTTACTCTCCTTGGAGGACGGTTAACACCAGGGTCACCTCATGTTATTTGCATATTCCTTTTACATACCTAAACTCTTGGCAGAGTTTAAATTAACCCCTTCCAACAGCCATTTCAAAGCTTTGTGGACCTATATTTGCCTTGCAGGTTTCCTGTTTTGGCTGGAATGACTCCCTTTCAAGTTGTCATGACTAGATGGGGTGGTCGGCCATAGATTATTTTTAGTTGACGATCAAACTGAGGTACAACTCTTAATTTCACATGTATGAAAGACTCTCTTTCAAGTTGTCTATGGCCGACCACCCCTTCTTTGGCGCATTCCTACGGGGCGAATATCGGCTCAAACAGTACGCCATCAAATTGTAATGAGATTCTTGGACAGTTAAAATACCATTTACATCGAGTATAACAAAAGATAACTTGAAGCGCCAATCAACATCAAGGGCATGTCCAATATCAAGTATTTGTCAAAATGCACCCACACTACCAGAACTCAATGGATAATGGTGTCCGTCCCAATCTGGTCGCCTGTTACCATGAGCCTTTTCTCATAGAACAATGTCTGAGAGGGTGACATATAGACTCCAACTTCCATCGTACAGTTGGATCCATCCCATCTTCATGTCTTGTTTAAAACGTGCCATTAACGAGTACATAGCCGAAGGTACAATGCACATAGACCTCATCATGTACGATAGACAACACTTTAAGAGAACACAAATTTTGGATCGTTGATAAATCACTGGTGTAGAGCAAGCCCATGCAGCATGTACAGGTCGACCAACTTTAAAATTAGGGTGTTGTTAACAGCAGACCCATTTTGGATGCTAGCAACCCATTACTACTAGCAAGCCATAAAATTCAAGAATGGCTATTTGAAAACCAAGTTGTTACTAGCAAACCACCTGCAAAATTATAAAAAAAAATGTTGTGGTGATCATGTCTACTCCAATGGTTGCGCATTCAAGTCAATTTATTCCTCTCGTCAGCTTCTCCGACGCCGACGGCGATATCTACAAGAGCTGAGCGTCATCCAAGCTAATCCAATCTGTTCTATTCTCTCTCTCTCTCTGCTAGAGCGCAGGAGCAGGCCGAGCTTTTGGTAGGGTGCCGAAGTGGGCGACTCTGTCGCGGGAGAGGAGGAAGGTGGAGATGTATATGAGGATTTTGTACCTGGGCTGGTGAATGGTTAGGATGAGAATCTGGTTTCGTTTGGTCGCCATGGAAGAGAGGAGTTCGATGATTTGGTGGGCGGAGAAGCTGTCGAGGCCGGAGGTGAGCTCGTCGAGCAATAGGATGGGCGGCTCGTGTATGACGTCGACAAAACTGTGCGAAGAGTAAGAAGAAGAGGAATACGATGGAATGGGAGTGGTTTGCTAGTAGCTATTTTTTAGGAGATGGAAAAGGGTGAAATTTTGATAAACCCGGTTTTTTTGTTTGCTAGCATCCATTAAGGGTTTGCTAATAACAACACCCTAAAATTAATGTAGATCGATCGTACTGAGCTTGAGCAATAGTTTCTTACATTCTAGATTAAGGATAAGACGGATTTTCAAAGGGAGTATTATTAAACTGGATGGTCAATCGCTAGCACGAATGAGCCGAGAGCAAGCATGGCATTACAAACTGTATATTGTCAACCATGGGCGGTGTAAACCATGCGGAATCCATGAATAGATGGGAGTGGCAACTTGAATGCTTGGGGAATCATTTCACTATTTTTGAAATAAGGATGGAGTTATTACTCGGAATTCCAAGAGTTATGTGTTGCTATTTATTTCCTGCAATTACTTAACATATTTGATTTCAGTACTCTTAGATGGGGGCAATGATCTATTTAAGAAAAGCTTTGCAAGGGAAAAAGTATACAAGTTTTGAATGAAATTTAGCATTACCTGAACCTCGAATCATGTTTTCTCTCCCTTTCCATTCTTTGAATTTGTGAGTTGCTAACACCTTTTTTTACATTAAAGATATCAGTGAGTTGCAATATTTTATAGGTTTGGATATCTCTAGATCATCCAAATGAATCTCCATCAATCCACGCCAGTATGCCTTGAATCTTCTTTTCTGATGCAGGTAAGCAAGAATAGACCCTCACAAACACTTGTCAATGATGAAAATTTTAAATGATGGTCATATGTACACATGACTAATTGGGGAGTTTATTTACTTGATTACAACAACTTTTTTTATTTTAGTTTGGTGACGTTGTTTATGCATGCTCATCGCACTAGTCACTTGCTACCCATAGATGTTGATTGAGAAAAATTTGGTGTACAGATGCCCATGGACACTTTGAAGTTTGCGTACATATAAATGTTGATTGAGACGGATCATATTCTGATGAGCGGGCCACATTTGGATATTGTGTCTTTTTGGAAGCAATTTGGTAACTTGGAGCCTTGGAGGAGTGAAAACAATAGGTAGAATCACGCTATCTAATCAGGTCAAAGGCATTTCAATCCACAACTAACATATGGAAATAGAATCTCTTGTTTGTCTGCAGCTCCTCGCATTTCCACATGATGGAAAGTGAGACTTATTCATGCACTTAATCTACATTCATTACATGTTCCTTTTCATCTTTCATTGATTATATTATGCCATATTGAAAATATATCCTTTTTTCATGAAATCACCAATGGGCAACACACTCACATAGCTGCCTCCCTATACCAACTAGAGTTTCAGTGACTTATTTCATAACAAGTGTCACAATGCAAGTCAAATTCCCTCGTCCATCTCCTTCTTTGGCTCGTTCTTTTTAATTAAAAAGGTGAATTACATGGCTGCTAGTACATTATCTCAGTTCCGCCAGCATGTTTCATGGCAACTGTTATCACAGTACTCCCTTCAACATAGATTACGACCCTTGGAAAGGCGCAATCATGATAATTTCTTGATTAGAGTCATCCAGTACTTTCAATTTCTAGAGTGTACAAATTTCCATGTCACAATCCAATCATTTAGGGCAAACGATAACAATATCTCAATGTGAAGAAACAATAAATGTAGTGCGTTCTTCAATGCAAGAATGCCAGTAGCCACATTAAACAAAATTTTCAGAAACCCTATTTTTTCAAATTGGAACGGATAATGATTACGTTGCTACCGCTGATCAAACTGTTGATAGCATTCTAGAAATTAAATGCAGGTAATGAAAATTTTTCTTCAGTAAAAAGATGAAGCGAATTAAACCTTACCGACGGCTTAATCGAAAAGGAAAAGAAAGCGCCAAGAAGATGTCTGCAGCCGTAGCCTCGTAGGCATCACGAGAGTCCGAGACTGGCGACGCCAACGCCGCCGGTTCATCGCCCGTGCATCATTGTAAGGATCAAGCTACTACCGATCCTAATCCTACGGGAAGAATGGCCGGAAAAGGAGGGCCAGTGGAAGGGGAGAAAGAAGAGAGGAAGGGAAGAAGAAAACTAGTTTAAAATTTTATTAAATATTTCAAATGCTCTAATTACAGAAGAGTGGTGTTATAGGCACACTTATAATGATATAGGCACACCATAAATAATCTAAAATAAAACTTTAAACCTAATATCCCTCTCCTATACACGCACACCGTCTCCCCCATTCCGCATATCGTGAATTCTAGCCGCCCGTGCCTCTCCGCCTCCGTCTCTCCCCGACAGCCATCTCTCCACCGCCGGCACTTATTTTCTCCGACGACTCCGTACACGTGATAGGTAAGAGATCATCTTCCCTTCCATGTTTCATTTTTCTGGATTCAAAGCTCCTCCTTTGGTTAGGGTTTTTGACCTAAGACGTCATTTTTGTTCCAGATCTGCAGTTTTTCCTCCAGATCAATCATATTTTCGATTTGCTCTCCATTTCAAGGTATTATTTCCCATTTTATTGTTTTTCTCCTTCGAAATGTAATTTGGAAATCTTCCTTTCATTTTTTGTGTGTGATATTGTGATGAATGTTGTGTTATCTATATCAAGATACACTTGATTTTGGATATCCTAAATTAAAAGATTATGATCTTAGAGATCTACTCCAAATGAAGAAATTATGTTTTTATAAACGAAAATTGGGGTTTTATAAACGAAAACTATGGTTTTTATAAAAGAAATGTATGATCATACTTTCGAAATGTGATTCGTGTGCATACGTTGTACGAAATTATTTTCTTTCTCTTTCAAAATATGATTAGTCATCAAAGTATGATGTTTTTTTTCAAAAAAATGGGTTTTTATAGGTTGAAATGAATGCGGAGCAGACATTGTCGGTAGTTGAACACGAATGTAGAACAAGTTCAGTAGATGTTGGGTTTCACTTTGTGACAGATATGATTTTTCTTAGCAAAGAGGCTCTAGTGTAGTGGGCTCGTAATGTTGCTAAAGAAGTGGGGTTTGTTGTTGTTATTCAAAGAGCAGATAAGCTTGATGGGAGACCTAAACCAAGGGTATTTCTAGGCTGTGATAGGGGTGGTTCTTTACGTGATAATCAATATTCGAAGGGACAAGTTAAAAAAAATGTTAGGAAAACTAGCACTAAACTGTGTAATTGTCCATTCTATTTACTTGGACAAAAAGATGCATGTGGAGATGAATGGAAAGTTGAAATCAAATGTGGGTTGCATAATCATGAGTTTGTACATCTTGAGGCACACAGTTACGCAGCAAGGCTAAATGAAAATGAGCAAAAAATTGTAGAGGAAATGTATGTATCCGGCGTGAAGCCTAAAAAAATTCTGTCTACTTTATAGAAGAGAAATCCAACCAATTCTTCTGTCATGAGAACCATTTACAATGAGAAGAATAAGTTGTGTAAGAAGGAGTTGGACGGTGAGACTCCTATTCAGTTTCTTTATAAGTGCATTAAGGATGCAAAATACATAAGTTATAATCATGTTAACCATGCTAGTAGCAATTTGGAAAGCTTGTATTTTGCACATCTCACTTCTATTCAATTAAGTAACATGTTTCTGGAAGTATTTATTATAGATTGCACATATAAGACGAATCGTTACGGATTGCATTTGCTTTCCATTGTTGATTTGACATCTACAAATTTAACATTTTTCTCAGCATTTGTTTTCATGTCCAATGAAACCGAAGGTAGTTATAAATGGGCTTTGGAGTGTTTTAAAAGTACGTTGGACGCATCTTGTTTGCCAAATGTAATGATAGTTGACAAAGAAGTGTCTTTATTGAATACCATAAAAGTGGTGTTCCCCCAAACTAGAATTATATTGTGTCAGGTGCACATTAACCGCAATATAACAACGGTAGATTTATTGATTGCATCCGTAAGGAAATGCCTCCATATATATCAACTCATATCAAGGATACGATAAATGTAATTGGCGATGGACATTGTGGTTACCGAGTGGTTAGCAATGCACTAGATATGGGTGATAATTGGCTGCTAGCTAGTGCGAAAAGATCTAGCAAAAGAGATGGAAAGTCATGAAAATCTATACAACGATCTATTTGGAATGCAAGACGTGCAGAGCTATTAGTATCTTTGGATTGTACTACAGTGCCAGCTCCATTAGAGAAATGGATGACAATGTCGGACATGGGATTAGTTATCACATCATGTTATAATGTGGCGGTAGTTCATTTCTCACAGTTCCAGTCTTTCACATTCCTACATCTGCATACTGCCCCTCCAACAACTAAGAAGACTATCTTTATTGGATATGTCAACAATAATAACTACATTCACTTGTTGATGAGCGATGATTGCCCGTTACCCCAGTAATCTCTATGTGGATGAGATATCATCATACAGTTGCAGACGAGTGGGACTTCAAATACACTTCAAAAGACAGAGATGAAGAAATTACTAATTTGGCGGATCCATAACATGTACGTAAAATCATCTTTTTTATTCCAATAATCTAATTTGTTGCTGCAATATTGATATAAATTTTTTTGTGCAGATAGTTGAATTCACATATTTATAGGTGCATGTTCATCAAAAAATCCTAATACACAATCTAGAGGTATACCATTGCACTTTTACTCTTAGTGATATTTAAATAATTACATATCTAATTTTTATTTTTCACATTTTGTGCAGGTCGAGAAAACTAAAAAAATGCATGGAGATTTTTGAAGAATTGATACAATCTACTTATCTAGTAGTTATTTTAGTTGTCTAACTCATTTGATGTAATGGACTTTTAAAACTTTTATATTACTTATTTTTGGTTGGAACTAATTTTTTTTGTGGAAAGAGGGTGTCCATAGGTAATTGGTAAAAGTGAATTTTCAATTTTAAAAATTTGTTTTTGTGTGCCATTATAGGTCCGATGTGCAAATATACAAATTTGGGCTGCATTTATATTTTGGCTACCTATATCCATTATATAGGTGTGCCTATAACACCACTCTTATAGAATCAGGTTCTATGTATAACCTCGACTACTAACCATTCACGTTACAAATTATGACTCCGTTTGTGTTGTCGGTGGCGGTCTTGAACGCCGTGAATGTCGGATCTCACCTAAGGAACTTCATTCACTTTTATGTTAAAATTAGTTTTATTTGCTTAGTGGAGGTCATAATCATTGTTTTGTCAAACATGCTGATGCAGTGGTAGGTTGGAACGGGGAGGACTCGCTAAATGCAGACCTAAATGTGATGAGATGCAATGTAGTGCAAGAGCGGTCCGCCAAAATTACAACAAGTAATTAATGATTATAAAGAAGATTAGTAGGTGCACGGGCTTTGCAAACTTTGATATGATAAAACAAGTAATGATCACAAACTAAACGAGGCGCAATTACTATTAAGCGGGCACAAAATAAACCCCGCAAGAGGTACAACAAGTGAACTAATAACACAATAAAATAGAAAACCACCACAATATGAGTTAGCCAAAAATAAACAACAATAAAGAAAAAGAACTTAATACCACTAGTCACACGTGTAGATGGCGGCACGACGGTTGTTGGTGGGCATCCGAGGTCTTGGCGCGGCGGGAATTGGTTGTAGGCTCACAGGGGAAGTGGGTGGGGGTGCTGTTGGAGGAGAGGTAGATGCAATGAAGGGTGGTTGGACTCACGGAAGGGTTGTTATGATGATGATTGAGTGGAGGTCGACGGGAGGGGGGGGGGGGGGGGGGGGGGGGTAGGAGTGGCGGCCACGTGATAGAAGCGGTGAGGGTTCACGGGGAGGGTTCAGGCGGGAAGGCTTCAGGCGGGAGGACTTCAGGCGGGAGGGCTTCAGGCGAGAGAGCTTCAGGCGGGAGGGCTTCAGGCGGGAGAGGGCTTCAGGCGGGAGAAGATTAAGGCGGGAAGGGTTGAACGACGGAGGAGGGCAGAGTGGCTTCAACGGGCAGGGAAAGGAGATGTGATTCAAGCGCGAGCTTGGGATGGGGAAGGAGAAGGCGTGGGGATCATGAGAGGGGGGAGGGGGTAGGTAGCGAACCTGGAGTCGCACCAGGAAGTTCTCTGGCGTCGCACCTGGAGAGGAAGACCGACAATTTGGAAATTTTTCCAAATCCACGATACCCACGGAACCGTCAGCCTGCAGCTTTAAATAAACCCAAACCAATAACTGGACATTAACTGCACCCTAATAAAACCCCCAAATCGAACGGCTCACATTGTTCGGTTCGATCGGGGATAAAATACAACTCGGAATAAAAAGTATAAAACATGAAACTGACTAGAAACACACATCCGGATGCGACAGTGGACTCTGATCGCCCGTCCGAAGAGCGGATCACCGACTCCTGCGGGTATACACGTGCGTCGGTTGTGGCGCGCCGTCAATTCCCCCCGGCTTAAAGGCACTCAACACCGATGAGTGTAGGTGGCGAGTACTTGCTGAGCAGCCGTGGGGCGAGTCTCTGAAGCTCCTCCGAGGAAATCCAAGTAGCATCGTGCAAGGGCCGACCGCTCCAACGGAGAAGATAGCGTAGGGTATCTCATCCGCCCGCAGCGTAGAAGTCGTGTTCGACGATCTGACGCACGTCGCCAGTAGAAGCAGATGGTACCAATGTATCTTCGCCTGATGCTGATGTATCACCGTCTGGCAAAGATGTAAATTCAAGTTGTCATTTAAAACCAAAAAACGTAACCCGAACCGGAACCGCAAAGAACCGGATTGAACCGTTCGCGAATTATTTGGGTTCCGGTTTGAATTTTGGAACCGTGAACAACAAAGGTCCAGGTGTGGTTCTTTTATTTTATAATCCGGACCAGAACCGGAACCGGAACCGGAACCGGAACCGCAATATACAAGTCTCAAGTGGTTTCAAGATTTTTAGAATCGATCAGAACCGGACCGAAGCAGAACCGAACCGCAACCCGTTTATTATTATTATTTTATAATATATCTATAATATCTATACTTACTATTATTGATGAAACTGGTACGGTTTTGAACTCAAACTGCATTCGCAACAAAGGGGACTGAACAAAATCACACCACACCAAAACCGTGCTGTGTGATTTGACATTGACGCGATTTGGAGTCGGTTTTTGCGGTGTACTTTCGGTTTTTATAGTCATATAATGTATTTTCAATTTTACTCACATATTTTTCCGAAATATTTTGTTTTAAAAATATAAAGGATATACAACTACTATTTAATAGTAATCATGAAAGATAAATCTAATTTTATCTGATAAATTAATTAAATTAGATTAACTAATATATTCTTCAAATAAAATTTTAAATTGTAAAATAAGTTTTCAAGAGCAACAATTCAAAGTTCTTTACCATATGTTGAGTCTGATCTTCAACAACATGAACATTGCATCAGCATTACACGATCGTGATCTTTGAATTTTTAAAATCGGCGCGGTCTAGTGCAATTTTGTGATTTTGCGGTTTAAGTTTTTAACTTTCAGCCCGACTTACTATATATTATATAAAAAGCACTCCTCCTTGATGTAACGCGAAATTCCTGCACCCGGGCCTTAGACTTCGAAGTCCCTCTTGCAAAAAAAAAATAAACGGGTATACCTTTTCCCTCCGGTTTTTTATTTTTGACCTCCCTCATTCATTCCGTCAAGTTTGGTTTTGGTTCTAGTTGGAACCGATTGGAACCGGACCGAACTGCATAGAACCGGACCGAACCGTTAGTGGCTGGTTTGATTTTGGTTCTTGTTGAACCGTAACCGGAACCGTTAACATGACGGTTCCAAAAATTATGCTGGAACCGAAACCAGAACCGGAACCGGTCGAACCAAATACGGTTTTGGTTCTAATTTGAAGAACCGTTACCTTAACGGTTCGGTTCACGGTTTTAGTCAAACCGGAATCGTGACAGCTCTCTCCGTCTGGCAAAGATGTATCTCCGCCTGGCGATGATCTTGGTGAAACCGTCGATGGTGTAACTCGATCTGCATGACGTGACGCTGCTGGTGGCAACACAGAGGGACGAGCAGAGGCAATGGGAGAGGAAGGCTCAGGTGGTGGGGCTATGGGAGATGAAGGCTCGGGTAGAGGTGTGGTGAGTGGGTCCACGTACACATGCTCCTCGTAGTAAGGGGGCAAATCCTCTACGTTGAATACCTGGTTAATGCCCATACCATGAGGGATGTCTATTTCATATGCATTCGTGCCAATCCGTCGTACAACTGTATAGAGGCCCATTCTGCGTGCACTTAATTTTTTTTACTGGTCCTTGTGGGACCCTCTCAGATCGAATGCGAATTAATACTTGTTCTCCTGCCTCAAAGATTTGTTCCCGCCTATGCTGATCTGCTTGATTCTTATAATAATCATTACTAGTTGCAATCTTCTTACGGACCGACTCGTGTAGTGCATGCACGTGCTGAATGAAAGACTCGGCGGACTCACTTGGTCTGGACCCCTAAGGGAATATCCACCAAGTCAACTGGTTTCCTAGGCTCATACCCTAACATAATATGAAATGAAGGCGCGCCACGATCAATCTGAAGGCTCGGACAAACCTCCTATAGAAGGTGGCGAGCCCATGAAAACTACGGGCCTCATGGATGCTCGTAGGGGTAGTGCATTCTCGAATCGCCCTGACCTTGTCAGGGTCAACAGAAATACCAAATGCCGATATAACATATCTCAAGAAATGAACGGTCGTGGACAGGAATGAACATTTCTTCAAGTTGATATACAAATGCTCCTTTCGGAGGAGCTCAAATACCAAGCGGATGTGACGTAAGTGCTCGGTGTGGCCCTGGCTGTAGATCAATATATCATCAAAGTATACGACCAAGAATTTGCCCATGTAGGGCCGCAAGACCTGCGTCATCACTCTCATAAATGTACTGGTTGTGTTTGATAATCCAAACAGCATCACCAACCACTCGTACAAGCCGGCCTTCGTTTTGAAGGTCGTCTTCCACTCATCCCCCTCTCTAACTCTAATCTGGTGGTACCCACTGCGAAGATCGATCTTCGAAAAGATCTGGGCACCAGTCATCGAATCCAAGAGATCATCGAGGCGGGGAATCGGAAAATGATACTTCACCGTGATCTTATTGATGGCACGGCTATCAATGCACATGCGCCAACTCCCGTCCTTCTTCGGGGTAAGAAGGGTCAGTACAGTAAGAAGGGTCGGTACGCGTCTTTTGGAAATACGTCTTGTACATGCATTTTAGGAAAAGTGTTCAACACGAAAGTTGTAGATCTCTTCGAGATCTACAATTTTCGTGTTGAACACTTTTTCTAAAAATGCATGTACAAGGCGTATTTCCAAAAATTCACTATAGTTACGCTCATGTTTCAATAAGGGCGGCAATACATTTTGTGCGTGCTTTTTTAGAAAAAATGTTTAACCTTAAAGTTGTAGATTTGGACGAGATTTACAACTTTAGTGTTGAACACTTTTCTTAAAAATGCATGTACAAGACGTATTTTCAAAAGACGCGTAATAACTCATACAAATAGAGTGCGGATATCAGCGCTCTATTTTGGGTCTAGATTTTTTGGGTCTAGTTACCCTCCTCCAGTTCCTAATCTCATATGGTGTAGATTTTTTTTTTGGTCTAGCCACAGGTATCCGCGTAGCGGCAATCCTGTTCGAGCTGGGTCGGCCTACAAAGGGGTAAAGCTCTTCCAGCACAAATCATTTTCATTCTCAGGGCTTAGAACCCAAGACCTCTGGTTAAGGGGCGAGAGTGTCGAACCACTAACGCCAACTTGTGTTGGTTCATATGGTGTAGATGGTTTAGGTACTATTTGGTGCGGTGGTGGCAGTCATGAACGCGGTGGTTATGAACCATCGCTCGTGAACGCCCAACCTCACCAAAGGAAGTACTTCATCCACTTTTATTTTCAAAATTATTATTATTTTTTTGTTGATGGTTAT
Source organism: Dactylorhiza incarnata (assembly GCA_033032865.1). Lineage (NCBI taxonomy): Eukaryota > Viridiplantae > Streptophyta > Magnoliopsida > Asparagales > Orchidaceae > Dactylorhiza > Dactylorhiza incarnata. Next base: position 587,394 of record JAWHQI010000358.1, on the reverse strand, counting down.
AATAATTTTCATGCCAAACACATTATATGATGGTGGTGATTTTGTCCAAACACATTATATGCTAAACAGAGCATATTTCTATAATAAAAAATTATTTCACAAAAGTTATATTCTTTAATTTCATTTTGATGCAACTTTTTTTTTTGCTCCAGTGAGTTTGGACAAAAACGTCACCGTCATGAAATGTATGTTTGGCATGACAATGATTCATAACCACCTTGAAATTAATTTTGTAACATAATTTCAAATTTCATAAAATTAATTAAAATCTCAAATACCAAATTCAATTATTTCCACATCCCAACAAAAAGTAGTCTCCAAATTTCGGCTCCGTTTAGCACGGCTTTTTTGCTCGGGTGAATTTGGACAAAAATGCCACCGTCATGGAATGCAGTTTGACAAAACAATGGTCATACCGGTCACCAAGAAAAGAAAAGTAGTTTTGAACATAAAAAAAATTTGATGAAGTTTCTTAGGTGAGGTCGGGCATTCACAAAAGACTGTGCATAACCACCATGTTCATAACCGCCACTGCCGTGCCAAACAGACCCTTCATATGCCGCCTCATTCTCCGTACAATAAACAAAGCAAAGTTGTAAAGACAATCTTGCCCTCCCTTTCAAACCAGCTCTAATAATTCCAACATCTCTGACCATCTCTTTAGTGCTTTAGTGTGCTTGCAGCATTTGGAGAATTTTTTTTGGTACTTCTAAGTTGTAGCGTACCTAATTTTACATACGCGATAAATATCTCTCTTTTTGTCACGGGATTCACATCATTCTCCCCTTCCGCTCATGAATTTTTAGTTCCCACCAGAAGCACGGAGAGGACGACGGAGAGGGATCTAGCTCTGCACATTGGGCGTTAATTTTGATCGCACGGGAGCAAACAGCGGTCAACGACAAGGGTCAGGGTCAAACTTGTAATTATAATGATCTCGAATCTCTAGTTTCCACTCTAGCATTAGCTCACAAATTGCACCACTATTCAACGGCTTCATATATGTAATTGTTTCCGCCCCTTTGCCGGAATTGAAATAGTCATTTGTTTATGTAATAGATTGAAATTGGATGTCATATATGTTTGACATTATAATGTTCATGACCGTCGTCAAGAAAAAAACGCTAATTTTGAACATAAAAGTGGATGGAGTTCCTTTGGCGAGGTCGAGCATTCACAAACGATGGCTCATAACCACCGCATTCACGGCCGCCGCCGCGTGTCAACCAAACCTTTTATTTAAATGGACTACTTCGGGTCTGTATTGATTCAATTACAATGCTAGGTTAACCTTAAGATTTGAGAACTTACTTGATATACTTTTTTTAACACTTGCATGTATTGAGAATAGTCAGAAATGACATACATTTATATACAAATTAAGTTCGATATCGAATCGGTTATTAATTTTGGGATTTCATGAGTGAAAATCATTTTTGGTCTCTTGGAATCATTTCGATGATTGTGAATCGTTGAAGATTCCCTTGTGCTATGAATTTAAAAAAAAAAATCATTTTAATTTTGTTTTACTTGCCAACCCATTTTGTTATTACGTCTAGAGCTATTTAAGTGTTTGTTCTATTTATGCATCCGCTAACACTCATGCATTACGGACTTCTTGCCCTGTGGCGGCTGATGGAGGAAGGCAGCGAAACGCTAGCGTGCAATATAAGATTGTCAAACCGATGAAACGAATTATCAGAGCCCGAGAGAATTCATTGGCGAGCTACTAAAGAGAGCTAGGCGAGCTACCGGTGAGCTCCTGGTGAGTTGGGTGGCCCTCCGCACAGCTGTCCTCTGCTCAACGATCAACCCTCACTAGCCACACTGTGCTCGCCAAATAAGAGTTGTATATTTACAATCACAAAATGCTTCCTTTTTCTAGCATCATATAACCCCAAATTAAAATAAAATAAAATAAAGATAGCATTGTCCCATTCACACGACAAAGGGAGGTAAAAATTATTCAGAATGACTCATATAGTTTTCCCTCCACGTTTTTAAAAAATTAAAGAAAAAAAAACATGAAATGTCTGACAATTAATAAGCCTGCACTTAGAATCATAAATGGATTACTCTGCCTAACGGGACCCGCAACACTCACAAATCACAATACTGATGACCAGCGTACGTGGAAGTTCCATCCACAAATTAAAATTTGAAATTAATAAATTTAGGCTTCGTTTGGGGCGGCGTTTGGGCGCCCGTGCGGGAGCAACCGCCACCGGACGGCGGAAAAACAAATGCCGTGCGGCGGCGTTTGCTCCCGTAGCGCTTGGAAAAAGCCCGCCGCCCGCTCCGTCTCCAACACCCGCCCCCCACCTCCGTCTCCAACACCCGCCCCGCTTCCTCCCGCTCCGTCTCCCACTCCCTCCACCTTACCAAACGAAGCCTTAATTTTATATCTTCCTAAAAATATTTTTAACAAATAGTGTAAAGTTATGTCACATCTCAGCATAACTCTAAGCTTAGCTCTACTAGTTAGTTTGTCATCACTTTGAATTGTCATAACAAATCTCAATCTCTCTGCAAGGGATTCGGGATTAGTTTGTCAACTTGTGTAGGTTGAGACAATTCTCCCATAAATAGATTAATTCTCACGCATTTAATCCAACAACATTAACAAATGACAATAAAAAATATTTTGGTTTATACTAAAAGGGATTCGGGCTTCTGAAACAATAGTAATTCGTAAAATTATATGACTAATACACAACAAATCTGCATGGAGGAAGATGGAGATCCCTGAGTGATCTTCAAAGTGCTTGAAGATTCTTCAAGCACGCTTCAAAGATGATGAAAATCTTTTAGGGTACGTTCGTTAGGTCGGAATTGGAGAGTTGTAATTGGAATTCATTTGACAATTTCAACTCCAGCGTTCGGCGGCCATAAAATCATCTCAGAATTGGAATTATTTTCAATTCTCGTAGGAATTGATTGTAGAGGAAACACACCTCCCTCAATTCCGACCTCATGAGTTCTTCATTTGCAATTTTCACCCCTTACTAGTGCGCCCCCGACATTCTTAAAAAGACCGCGACGCAAACTCTGTGGTTTGCCCGAGAGCGCATATTCCGCTCGGGCGCATATTTTTCATTTGGGCGCGCATTTTTCGTCCGAGCGGGCATTTTTTCAATCGGGCGCGCATTTTTTGTGCGGGCACGCATTTTTCGCGCGGGCACGCATTTTTAGGAGATGCATGCATTCTTCGCCCATGCACGCATTATTCACACGAGAGCGCATTTTTCGCCCGAGTTAGCATTTTTTCGCCCGGGCGCAGATTTTCAGCACGGGTGAGCATTTTCAGCCCATACACGCATATTCTGTTCGGGCGCGTATTTTTCGCACGGGTATGCATTTTTTCGGTCGAATGTGCATTTTTCGCCAGGGCGCACATTTTGCATTCAGGCGCGCATTCTTTAGCCCGGGAGCGCATTTTTCGCCTGGGCACACATTTTTTGCCATGATGCATATTTTTTGCCCGGACGCATATTTTCAGCCCGGACGCGCATTTTCGCCCGCTCGCGCATTTTCTTCTCGGTCGCGCATTTTTTCGCCCGGGTGCGCAATTTTTGCCTGAGTGCACATTTTTCACATGGGCACAATCTTTAGCCTAGGTGCGCATTTTTCGCCTGAACGCGTATTTTTTGTCACGACACACATTTTTCGCCCTGACGCACATTTTGTCGCCCGGGCACGCCCGGGCAAAAATGCACGCCCGAGCAAAAAATACGTGCCCAGGCGAAAAATGGGCACCATGGAGAAAATGCGCGCCCATGCGGAAACAATGTGCGCCCGGGCAGAAAATGCACGCCTTGACGAAAAATGGGTGTTGGGCAGAAAAATGCGCGCTCATACGTAAATTATATGCCCTGGTGAAAAATGCACGACGAACATAGATTTCTTCATTTCTGATGACCTTGAAGAAAACTATGTTTTAGCGTGTGTGTGTGTAAATATCAATTGCATCGACTGAATTCCAATATGCAGCCGAACAGTGGAATTACTAATTTCAATTCCTGTGGCGAAATTTCTGTATTCAGCCAAACAGCAGAATTGAAATTCACTTCAATTCCAATTCCTAAGGAAATCAGAATTGGGTCAATTTCAATTCATACATCTCATTTCCTACCAAACGAACGGAGTCTAAGGGACTCTCTCTTGCACTTAGAAGAAAAGGAGGGAGAAGAAAAAGATGAAAATGAAGGAGAGCATTGGGGTCATATTTATAGGCCACAGAGATGGTTACGGTAGTTATGCGGTTATTCACATGCAGTAACCACCATAATTGTTATTTACAGACCGTTTCTATATAATTTATGACGCGTATTATTTAGGCATTTTCTATATGCAACCCGATATATTTTCGGATAATATATGCAACCCGTTTAAATTGCTTTCCGTTAGTATATTCATGTTGCGGATCGCTCGGGTGCTCTAGTAGACCGGTCGAATTGAACCGCCTTAGCTCGGAAGCGAACCGAGCGAGCAAACTGTCAATGAGTGAGTTAGTAAGTGACATGAAGACTTTTAACGTGGAAAACCCGGAAAGAGTGAAAAACCACGCGACTGGAGCTGTGCCGGCCAACTTCCACTATCTTGTGGGGGGTAACAATTGGACTTCTTATGAACTCCGGGTTGGCCTCCTCACTTTCAACTTCTTCTGCCACTCTTTCCATCAACTCCTCAAAGGACAAATGAGCTCTTCTCTTGAGGTCCATCTTGAAGAAGCCCTCCCGCAGCCCCACCGTGAAGGCGAGCTTGAGGGTGTACCCGGGCACTTCTTGGACGAGGAGAACCTCCTCCCTGAACCGTTCCAGATAGTGAGCCAGCGACTCCTCTGGCTCTTGCTTGATCTTGAAAAGTGCTTCGACATCTTTCTTCCTCTTCCTTGACGTCGAGAAGCGTAGCAGGAAGCCTCGACGCAAGTCTTCAAAGGCATAGATGGATCCCGCAGGGAGATGGTGGAACCAATCTCTAGCCTTCTCCTTCAGAGTTGTCGCGAAGAGTCGACACTTGAAAGCATATGTCATGGGCCTGATGGAGACCATATCCTCAAACCACTGTAGGTGCATGACAGGGTCATCCTTGCCGGAGTAGTGGGACATCTCCGCCCCCCTGAACCCCTCTGGAACCGGGGCTGAGAGGATCTGCTCACAAAAAGGACTTCCCACGCTCGCCCCCTTTTGGGGCTGGGCGAGTGGGGGCATGGCGCCTCCCCGCTCGCCCCCTTGTGCCTCGGCGAGTGGGGGTCGAGGACCTCCCCACTCGCCCACTTGGGTCGCGGCGAGTGGGGGTCGAGGACCTCCCCACTCGCCCACTTGGGTCTCGGCGAGTGGGGGTCGAGGACCTCCCCATTTGCCCACTTGGGTCTCGGCGAGTGGGGGTCGAGGACCTCCCCCCTCGCCCACTAGGGTCTCGGCGAGTGGGGGTCGAGGACCTCCCCACTCGCCCACTTGGGTCTCGGCGAGTGGGGGTCGAAGACCTCCCCACTCGCCCCCTTCCGGCACCTCCTTCCCGGATGGCTGGCCGAGGGTGTTCTCGCCAACCTGCTGAGGTGAGGCCTCCGGACCACTTTCTCTCCTACCTTCGCTTATCGCGGCGAAAGCTACCTGCAAGGTCTGCATGACCTCCCGCTTGAGATTTTCAAACATCTCCAACGTCACCCTAGCCGCCGGGGGCTGCGAGTGGCCTGGGTCGGATCCTCCACCTCCAGCCATGGAGCTCAGCTTGAGACTTTCTTGAGTTGGTCACACTCCACGCTCACCGCACCATAATGTTGAAACCGATTTCTCGGTCTCTGTGGAGTTCGGGGCCCTCAGCAAGCTGAGGGGCGACCAACTCTTACTCCCCCCAAGGGAGAGCTCTAGGTTGAAGGTGTTGGAACTATGAACAGGACCAAGGGCTCGGCGAGGAGGTCCCACCACATACCCGAAAGATCTTTAGAGCGCTTCCCCTCCCAAGCCAATGCCGGGCTTGGGCACCACTGGAGGCTCTCCTCACCCCACTAGAGAGAGACCTGGGGAGGGAGAGGGAGAGAGAGCTAGCCTAGGATAAGCTTGCCTCCAAATGGTGCCCCCTTGGTCCTATTTATAGGATTTCTGGATTTGGGCTGCAAATAGCCAAAAACTGGCCCGCGGAATTACCAAAATACCCTCGGATTGGGCTGCAGATAGCCAAATCCCGCTGTTCTGGAACACTAAACGCAGACCGACCCCTCCCCCCGGAACTGGGCGAGAGGGGGTACCTCGCTGGTCTCGGCGAGCACCCTGCTGGTCTCGGCGAGCCCCCTAACTGGGGTACCTCGCGGGTCTCGGCGAGCACCCTGCTGGTCTCGGCGAGCCCCCTAACTGGGGTACCTCGCGGGTCTCGGCGAGCACCCTGCTGGTCTCGGCGAGCCCCCTAACTGGGGTACCTCGCGGGTCTCGGCGAGCACCCTGCTGGTCTCGGCGAGCCCCCTAACTGGGGTACCTCGCGGGTCTCGGCGAGCACCCTGCTGGTCTCGGCGAGCCCCCTAACTGGGGTACCTCGCGGGTCTCGGCGAGCACCCTGCTGGTCTCGACGAGCACCCTAATTGGGGTACCTCGCGGGTCTCGGCGAGCACCCTGCTGGTCTCGGCGAGCCCCCTAACTGGGGTACCTCGCGGGTCTCGGCGAGCACCCTGCTGGTCTCGGCGAGCCCCCTAACTGGGGTACCTCGTGGGTCTCGGCGAGCACCCTGCTGGTCTCGACGAGCCCCCTAACTGGGGTACCTCGCGGAGAAATGATACTCTGAAATGCCTCTTGGCTCAAGAACCTACTCGGCGAATACAGGGTTGTACATGCGGTTTGGCCGCACCCCCTATGAGGGGTGTGGTTAGGACGCACCTTAAGAGGGGTGCGGTTTGGCCGCACCCCAAGAGGGGTGCAGTGTGGCCGCACCCCCTATGAGGGGTGCGGTTAGGCCGCACCCATGAGGGGTACTGCGGCTTGGCCGCACCTCATGGGGGGTGCGGTTTGGTCACACCCCTCATGTGGGTGCCGTTTGGCCGCACCCCCATTGGGGGGAGGGGGGGGGGGGGGGGGGTTGGTCGCGCCCCTCGTGGGGATGCGGTTCGGCGCTACCGCGCGTGCTATCGTGTGCGGTACCTTCATGCACATTGTGTGCGGTAGTGCGTGCGGTTATGCGTGGTACAACCATGTGTGGTGATGTCGCCCGCGGTGGTGCGTAGCCCTGCAGCACGTACAGCGCACGTGGTTGTACGGGTGGTTAGCTGTGGAGATGGTGGGTTTGGTCCACTTTCTCACTCATCCCCCCATTATCTTAGTGGAGGAGTGGGGGTTTTGACTAACCGCCACCGGGTTTTGTATATATAGATGAGAACCCATAATACGAGTGCATATCATAAGCCCCTCAGACCTTCGAAGTCCGAATTATTACGTGGAGGAGTGCGGAGGTTTCGCCTTGTTAGCGTCGTTTTAGGTCGTTGCCGTCCTTGCGCAGTGCGCTGTACGATGTAGGAGGTAAGTGATTATTTCATGCAATTCATGAAAGGAAGAGAGAGGGAGGAGCGCGCGCACGACCCATGCCCGACCGAGGGGCGGATGGTCAGGCGCGCGGCTTTTGCCTAGACGGCATGCGCGCTGCCAGCGCGAGCCCGATCGACGGTGACTGCGTGCGCGCGGTCGGACGCGTCCGCGGCGTCCATGCGAGTGCGCGGTGGGGCGGGCGTGTGGCCTGTGCGCGAGGCCGGTCCGCGGCTGGTGCCTGCCACGAGAGCGCGTTGCCTATGCACGCGACCAGCACGCGGCCCAGGTGCGGGCGGCCGGTGCTCGGTCGGCGTCGGCCGAGGGGCGCCCAGCATGCGCGTGCGAGCGGCGCGCATGCGGCCCGCACAACCACGACCGGCGTGCGCATGCGGCCCGCACGCACACAGCCAGCGCGCGCGCGGCCTTGGCACTGTCGGTGCCGGCCGTGGGGATGCTCTGTCGGTGCTGGTTGTGAGGGCGCGCTGCCCATTTGCGTGCGGCCAGAGTGCTTATGGTCGAGCTGGTGGATGGTTGCTGGGTTGCGTGCATACGGGCACCCCTTGTCCGACGTTCGGTCGGCGCATGGTTCAAGCATGTGTGTCGGTGGGCAGAGTTTGACTAATGTGTGTATGTTCGGGCTTTTTGCTCTTTGGTATATGCGCGTTTGTGTAGTGACTTACGACTCTTGATTAAGTGTGCTTATTTATATATATTTTGTTTGTTTCAGGCTTCGAAACGGAGTGTCCAGTCGAGGCCGATGCGTCTACGTTCTACTCTTGACGGCGTGCGGATTGACATGTGGCGCAAGCGTCTTGGACTGTCTTCCAGCATTGATGTGAAGATTCCTCAGGCAGAGGAGCGTGCCCAGAATCCGCCGACCGGCTTCATGACTCTCTCTGAGAGTTGCTTGAAGTCCGAGTTTCGGTTTCCTCCTTCGGAGGAGGCTATCGAGATTCTCCGGTTCTGTAGTATTTCGATTACCCAGTTCACTCCTGCTGGGATGGCGAGAATTATGGGGATGATTATGCTCTTTCGGGAGCATAGTGCATGTCTTTTTGTAGAGGTGTTCAAAGATTGGTATGAGGTTGCCACCGACTTAGGCGGCCGTATTGAAGTCTGAAGTAACAAGAGTTGGTTTCATTTCGGGGAGAAGAACGATTATCGGCACGGGAATACCCTCTATGGGTATGTCCAGAATCGTTGGGATTTGTCGGAGCATGGAGAGCGCTTCCCGACGTTGCCGTCGACAGACAGGGCGGGAGGGCGAGTTTCTTTCTATCCCTGGCTTTCCTAGTCGATAGGGGCTGTCGAAGGCCCTGTATTGTATTTCCAGTTGCGTGGAGGAGAGCAGACTACTCTCGAAGGGACTTTCCTGGGATGCCGAGCGCGCGACTGCCGTTTCCCTGGATCGTGGGTGTACAACCCTCATTCTCCGAGGGTGGGACCGTCTAAAGGCCACGTAGGCAGGAGTCAAGGTCAATACAGAAGTCCTACAGAGTTCGTCGAACGCAGGCTTTCGGAGTTCGTCGAACGCAGTTCTTCAGAGTTCGTCGAACGCAGGCTTTCGGAGTTCGTCGAACGAAGAGAGATCAAGAGACTTGGTTGTGCGAACAGGTACTTGCTCGCCCCATGACGAGGAGGAAAGACCTGCCTGGAGTTCACTACCCGGCCGAGCGAGAAGGTCGTAGGTTCGGACATGCTCGCCTATAGGCGACTTAGTCAACCAACTCGCCAGTTTAGGTCGAGGTCCTTACCTACTCGCCAACCTATTGCCTTGTCAAAAAACCAACTCCATGGGGTCAGGGATAGTCGTTTGTTCCCCCTAGGTTTTGTCTATAAATACACCCACAAGGGTACCAGGAAGAGGACTTGTCAAAAAATCAGAGCCGCACCCCCCTACAGAGGAGAATCTTCCTTAACAAGTGCCTTCCTAGTACCAAGCTCGGCCATTCGTGGTTTTGGAGGAGAAGACTCTCTTGAGCTTCTGGGTACGTGGTGGGACCTCCCTGCTGCAACACCTGGGGTTGTGTCCTTTATCTCTCCGTTTCGCTCGTCGTGGCTAACCAAATCTTCTCGTTGAACCGCTGGGCAAGTAGCCTCCAGCCGCATTGATCTGAATTTTGGAGCCGGGATTTTCCAGGTTTCAACACTTTGGTGCGGTGAGTGTGGATCGTGTCCAGAGGAAGAAAGTCTGGTAGAAAAGGCGAGATGGTTACAGTTAGCAACCACGAGGATGTGGTGGGAAACCCGGCCCGAGGTGGCGAGTTTGTATCCTTGGCTGTTTTCGAGGAATTCGCGCGGAGGATAGAAGGCTCCATGCGAGCAGCTCTTCTACCTCGCATGGAAGGAACGGTGACCTCGCCTCATCGCCCGGGTCCGTCCGAGGAAGGTGCTCATCCTAAGCGAGCAGGGAAGGAGCACGTCGAGGAGTTCGAGCGACCAAGGAGGTTGCAATTTGGTCTGTAGGCATCGCAAGGAGCTGGCGGAACTCGGTTCCGTGGGGGAGGAAGAGCAGGTGAGATACTATAATACTCGCCAGGCTAGCAAGTATGGAGGAGATACTCGGCAAGATGAAGGTAGTCGCCAAATTGGGGGGAGGAGCCCATTCTGCGAGGAGATCGTCGCCGCGCCAGTGCCAGAGGGGTTCAGGGATCCCTCGATGAATTACTACTCGGGGAGGGAGGACCCTATCCGACATATCCAATGGTTTGAGGATGTCGCCTCCATCCGGACCATGTCTAACGCTTTCAAGTGTAGGCTGTTCGCGATCTCCCTCCGAGGGAAGGCGAGGGACTGGTTCCACCAGTTGCCGGAAGGTTCCATCTACTGCTTCGAAGACTTGTGTCGGGGGCTGAACATGCGGTTCGCCACGGCCAAGAAGCTGAAAAAGGAGGCAACGACCCTCTTTCACCTGACGCAAGGGGCCAAGGAGACGTTGGGGGACTACATCGACCGCTTCCAGGAGGAGGTGCTACACATCCAAGAGGTGGATGGTCGCACATTGCAGCTGGCCCTGACCTTCGACCTTCGTGAAGGCCTCTTTAAGTTGGAGGTCAGTAGGATCCCTCCATACTCCTACGACAATCTCATTGAAAGGGCCAACCAGTACGTCCAGGGTGAGGCTGGTACGCCTGTGAAAGGTGTATATAAATACGTAAGTGCACGTGCCGTACAAGTAATAAAATGATGAGAAAGTGATCGTTCCCACGAGGAAGTGCTTAACTTAGCGCTCACAAATATTAATTCTGCCTTTTCTCTAAATTCAAGCAAGTAGTAATGATTGGTAGAGAAAACTTAATAATTAAAAAAAAAACAACAATTACAACTCTAATTACGGTCACTTAAAATACTTTTACTTCACTTGGAAAGATTGTCTCGCACGTGATTTTCCCTTGCTATGATGACAACCAATAAAAGTGATAATTCATGAAGTATTAATGATTCTCTTGCAACGATTCTAAAATGGATAACTTTATCTCTCGATCTCCATTATCCGTTTATCCCAAATCCTCTAGTTGTCTCCAACTTAGATGAATTTAAAATAACATAAAGTACTAGAATCACGGTTGCTAATTCAAGAGGAGATCTCTCTCTCTCTTGTAATTATATTAAGATTTATGATACACTTTTAACGCTCCTTTCTCGAATCTCGCGATGAAGTATAAATACGAAAGTTTGGTTAAAAACTACATGACTCCTCTCTCGAATATCGCCGTGCAAAACAAACGTTCATCTAGCCCGACTCATCTCTCGAATTTTTGCCAAGCACTTTAAAGATGAAACTTAAACCAAAATTCCCAAGAATAGATCATATATTTAATAAAGATCACATCAATACATTCACAAATTATAAATGAAAATCAAATCATCATCACAACTAAGGTACTCCACACATGCAAGACTTAGGAATTTAGTTCATGAAGGAAGAGAGAAACCACAAATCAAAGTAGATCTTACTAGACATGATTCCGGAAATCAAAACGATGTAGGAACGTTTTTAGGTTCAGATCTATCTCCTTAGTGCTGGTTCGAGTCCCCTTCTCCAAGCCCTAGCCGAAATTCTCCAAGAGCAAGGAGGCCTCCAAGTTTCCCCTCTCTCCTTTTTGTTCTCTTTTTCCCCAAGAATAATCGCCCCTTAGTGCTGTAATTTCGTGCTCTTAACTTCCATTCCAAATCTGAAGGGATGCCTCCTTTGGAAATACACGTAGGCGCCTCTTTTTAAAATTCAAAATCTGAATTTCGCCGTCACGTTGCAACCTGCTAATTTTTGCGTTGCAACCTAATTTCTGCATCAGCAATAAATAATCCATTGCTTCCCCAACTTGAATCATTTGACCAATCTTTGATAAAAAACCATGGAAAATGACCGAAATCAGTCCAATATTGATTAATAAGATATTTGAACATATTTTCTATAATTGGGGATTATTTTCCTCTTTTTAATGAAAATTAGAATAAAATAAGTAGTGAAATAACTTCCTTTTGGGAAGTTATCACCCCACCACACTTAGTCAGTTGCTAGTCCCTAGCAACAAAATAATAAATTCAAAACTTGAATAAAGAACTGATGAAATTGTGCAAACTCAGATAATCACACATCCTTAACAACAAATTAACTAAGGCATATTAATGAAATCCGCTTTACTCAACTGATAAGCCAATAAATCAATATGAATTCAATCATTCACAAATCCATTAGCTCGCATGAAAGGTAAAGCTCAAATAAAGTCATAAGTGTTGTGTGTGTTTTTCCTTAAAATTAGTTACTCTTAAACATCTTTTAACATTGGATCTCCGCAACATAGGGAAGGATAAGAATAGCTAAATTATTGATTGAGCCTACACAAAGATCTGTAGTTCAAATGAGAGTAGAATTGACTTGGATAAGCGTTCAAGGATGATGTTGATAGCAGAAAGACATTCCCTTAGTTCGTAATCTTAATAATTCACCAAATCATGGGGTTTATTGACATTTTCACTCTTTTTTTATATTCATAGTAGGGATCATTCCAAGTATAAGTGTACATACCTAGGCCACATATCACTATGATGCATTATATATATATATATATATTTTAATTGACTAGCATAGTAGGGATCATTCCAGGTATGTATACATATACTTAGGCCCATATCACTATGAATCTCAACCATTTTTTTTTTGAATTTAAACACCCATAAAATGGCTAATATACTAAGACATAACTAGTAAGAATATTGAGAAGGTAAGCGTGGAATAATACGTATCAACATGAAAAGAGTTCAAGCACAAAGATTGTAGTGGAGGGTCAAAAATGGTTTAACTACATAAACCCATGCTTCAGCCAACATCGCTAACTCAGTTCTTACTTACTCATTCCCATAATATTTTAGAAAGCCATATCAAAAGCTAGGTTTTAAAGTAAAATCTTTCAAGGAAAATTGTGCTTAAATCAGACTTAAGAGCGCTTTACCAAAAAAAAATTCTCACTAATTTCAAATTCTGTGACTGAAATCATTTGATTAACCGGCCATACCACTCGATTATCATTGGATAACAAGAATGTCCTATAGGTTAAATTGCAAAAACAAAGACGGAGTTATTGAGTTCGCATATATAAATAAATAAGTCCTTATCCAAGCAGTTGAGGTTGAACTCTACCCACCCCCACACTTAAACCATTGCTAGTCTCTAGCAACTATATTAATGAAAAAGTAGAGGAGAAAAAATAAATGACAATTTAATGATACTAGAAGGAAGAACAATCTGAAAGCAAATACTCCCCTCATATCTTTCTGCGTGTTCCATAACAAGCTCCCAAAGAAGTCATAGTCCATAAGTTTGTCGTCCGACTTATGCCCGATCCAATATAACTGGGTTTGTAAATCTGCAAAGAACATCACAGAACCAAACACAAGCATAATCATAATAAAGGAGCATTGTATGGACAGTATTTAACATTAGCCCCAGACACTTGACTGAGTCAACATGTAGTAGCCAATCACTTTGATCAAAAAAAGTTAAGGGGATGCATGTTATAATGTAAACAGGGAATATAAAAACACGCAATATTGTAGCAGGAGTGCAAAAGAAATATTGTCCAAAAACATAATTAAACAAAAATCATTCAAAATTAAACAAAATGTTCCCTTCCAGTCAAATTAAAACTAATCAGCTACCGCCTACTCGCTTTCATCTTCCTCCATCTCGTCCTCATCCTCCTCGGGTTCATCCTCCTCGGGCTCATCCTCCTCGAGCTCATCCTCCTCGGGCTCATCCTCTTCGTCATCGTCAGTAGGAGACACGGCATCTTCACTGTCATCCTCAGCATATGCAGTATCCAACCTTTCCCGACCTTTAGTCATGAGATAGCCCCTCCTGTCAAAGTTGTTGGCGTAAGGATAACTTGGGACAGGCATTGGAAGTTTAGCCTTGTGCATGAGTTGAGCAAGCACAGAACAAATGTAATCTTGTCGGGCATTAAAATAACAATGCTCAAGCCGTTGATACGTCTTCACGTACTCCATATCCTGCATAAATAGAATGCTGGCCTGATCTGGGTTGCCTTCATTTAGAGTGATCGACTCCGGGGATCCGGGAGGTGGTCTTGTGTATTCCCCCAGGAGAACTGATTTCATTCTTTCATTCTACTTCTTCGGAGACTCATCCGCGACCTTAATGTTCTTCTCGATCACCGTCACCGTTATATGATGGCCCACTTGTGCAACTGCATCACTTCCCCTTACCTCAACACCTGCACTCTTACATAGCTCAGTAATCAATGTGGGGAACCATAGGTGTTTTGCTTTTTCTTCTCTTACTTTCTTCCGGATGCTATCATGCACTAATTGGCCAACATTAAACTTTATGCCCTTGAGGATACCATAGATTAGGGAAATACGTTCAAAGGATACAACGTTCGCGTGCCTTGTTGGCAAGATACCTGCATTAATAAATAATAGCCACACTTTCGCTTCACGAGATAAACATTGGGACCTCAATGCCTTCTTCGACTTCAATACCCAATCCGGCTTCTTACCATAGCAAACTACTGCAGCTATTTCTTCCAGTGTGGTCATGGGCTGCACCACTTCATATGGATTAATCTCATTGTCGTGCAGGTCGAACATGTCATTGATAGCCTTTGGAGAAAAATTGATCATGCGGCCTCGAACTAAAACATTGTCTCCCTCAGTGAACCTAGCGTTGGCATAGAACTCATAAACCCACTGATAAACTGCCTCTCCTCGTGGGTGGCACAAACTCTCCCAACCTAATTGGTGGATTAGGTCTTCATAAGCAATTCTCCATCCTCTGAACTCCATTTTGAAACCTCTTTCATGGATAAATAGTATGGATTGGAGTGTTTCACAGAAATTTTTCGCCTCATTGTGTACAAACTTTGAGTCACCCTTGTGAGCCACGATTTTCCCTTTCCCCTTCTTCACCTTTCCTTTAGATGACATTTCTTCACCCACTAGAGAATAACGGAAATAAATACAAGATACAAAGGATAGCAAACAACAGAGCAAAAAACGTAGAAAAAAAATCGGAATCGGAAGCTTTAGGTGCGTCGGTTGTTACCTAATGATTCGTAATCGAGACGCCGGAGTGAGAGAACAAGTGCAGCCCTCGAGGCTGGTGGAGGAAGTCGACGCCGGTACGCCGTCGATCGTCGAGATAGCCGCTCGCGATGTCGCTCCTCCGCTGTGCAGTGCTCGTTTCCGCCAAACCCCTCCGCTGCGCAGTGTTCACGTGCCCTAAATGAGAAATCGGGGCTGGGGTTTTATCATAACGCAGTAATTGGTGGCCGGTTTAACTAGACCGGTACCCGCCGTTCATGTTTAACTGAGACAATCGACCGGTTCAACTGAACCGGCCGCCTTTTCATTTCTTATGCTCCCACCGAGGTTAGCCGGTTGCAATGCGCGAAATTTATGCGTTGCAACACGGAAACAAAACTGCCAGAATTTAAAGCTGCCACCGAGGCTAGCAAGTTGTAACGTGCAAAATTTTTGCGTTGCAACGCGGAAAATCAAACTGCCAGAAATTAAAGCTACCACCGAGCCTAGCACGTTGTAACGAGCGAAATTTTTGCGTTGCAACGCGGAAAATCAAACTGCCAGAAATTAAAGCTACCACCGAGCCTAGCACGTTGTAACGCGCGAAATTTTTGCGTTGCAACCTAAATTCTGGAAAATTTCTTTCTAAAATTATTTACTACCACGATCCACATTGCATTCTCATACCATTTTTTATTTTGATTTCCGGTGCAGATTTTCTCTCTTCCATCACCAATTTTCCTCAAATTGAAAAAGAAGAACATAAAACAAACAATCTTAACTAAAAACGATAGAAAATAACGGAGATGATGGATTGCCTTCCACCTAGCGCCTCGTTTAAAACGTCTTGGCCGGACGCCTTCCCTATTGCATTTTCATCTGAAAGTTAATACCATCGCCTCGCGCTGGTCACTACCTTCATAATACTCTTTCAACCTTTGTCCATTTACTTTAAACTTGGATCCGTCTTTCTCATTACAAATCGTGATTACTCCAAACTGATGTACCTCCTCCACCCGAAAAGGTCCAGACCATCGTGACTTTAATTTTCCCGGGAATAATCTCAGTCGTGAGTTATACAGGAGGACGAGCTGCCCTTTTTGAACTCCTTTCTTCGCAACCTCAAATCATGCCATTTCTTCGTCCTTTCCTTGTACAACCTAGCATTTTCATACGCATTAGATCTGATTTCCTCCAGTTCGTTCAAATGAAAAAGTCTATTCTTGCCCGCTTCTTGGAGATCGAAATTCAACCTTTTTATTGCCCAATATGCTTTGTGCTCCAATTCGACTGGAAGATGGCATGATTTGCCATAGATCATTTTATATGGGGTTAGGCCTATCGAGGTTTTAAATGTCGTCCTATATGCCCATAATGCCTCGTTTAGTTTTTGTGACCAATCCTTACGAGTTGTGCTTACCGTTTTTTTCTAGGATTGATTTTATCTCTCTATTAGAAACTTCAGCCAAACCATTTGTTTGAGGATGGTACGCAAGGGCGACTTTGTGAGTGACTCCATATTTTCGAAGGAGCGATTTAAATTGAGTATTACAAAAGTGTGATCCACCGTCACTTATTATGGCTCTGGGTGTGCCGAATCTAGAAAAAATATTAGCCATAAGAAATTTTAGTACAACCTTAGCATCATTCTTCGGTGTGGCTATAGCTTCTATCCACTTCGAGACGTAATCCACAGCTAAAAATATATAAAGATTTCCATTTGAGTTTACAAATGGGCCCATGAAATCTATTCCCCACACATCGAAGACCTCCACCTCTAGAATATTAGTCAGTGGCATGCTATCCCCTCGATTGATGTTACCCGTTCTTTGACATCTATCACAACATTTTGCGAACTTATGAGCGTCCATAAATAGTGTTGGCCAATAGAAACCAGCCTCTAAGACTTTTATTGCTGATCTCTCTCCCATAAAGTGTCCACCATAAGGTGAAACATGACATTTCGCTAGGATACCTTGTACTTCTACCTCGGGGATGCATCTGCGGATCACTTGGTCAGCACAAATCTTAAACAGATACGGATCATCCCAGATGTAAGATTTCACCTGGTGGAGAAACCTTTTTCTTCGTTGATAGTCCATGTCTGGGGGAAATACATTGCTCACTATGTAGTTCACAATGTCTGCATACCATGGCATACTCGCCTCAGATATTGCCAGCAACCTCTCATCAGGAAAATTCTCTCTAATCTCTATGTCCACATCTTTCTCACACTCATACTCCAGACGTGATAGGTGGTCTGCTACCGGATTCTCCGCTCCCTTATGATCTTTAATCTCTAAGTCGAACTCTTGTAAGAGGAGAACCCACCTAATCAGTCTAGTTTTATCGTCTTTTTTCTCCACTAAAAATCGAATTGCTGCATGGTCCGTATAAACAATCACCTTAGAAGCTACCATGTAGGATCAAAATTTGTCAAAAGCGAAAACGACTGTTAATAACTCCTTCTCGGTAGTTGTGTTATTTACTTGTGCATCAATCAGCGTCTTGCTAGCATAGTAGATTGTGTGAAAGACTTTGTCACGCACTTGTCCTAAAACCGCGCCCACAGCAAAGTTGCTAGCATCGCACATAATGGTGAATGGTAAAGACCAATCGGGTGAAATAATAATGGGTGAAGAAATCAGAATTTGCTTCAAAGAATGAAAGGCGGCTAGACATTCCTCATCAAAGTTAAAATGTGAATCTTTTTCTAATAAATGACTTAGTGGCTTAGAGATTTTAGAAAAATCCTTAATGAAACGACGGTAGAAGCCGGCGTGTCCTAAAAAACTTCGCACTCCCTTAACATTAGTTGGTGGGGGAAATTTCTCTATAACATCTGTCTTTGCCCGATCTACTTCCAATCCCTTCTTTGATACCTTATGTCCTAAAACAATTCCTTCTTTGACCATAAAGTGACATTTTTCCCAATTTAGGATCAAATTGGTTTGAATGCACTTATCCAAAGCTTTCTTCAACACTTTTAGACATTCATCAAATGATCTCCCAAATACTGAAAAATCATCCATAAAGATCTCGATCCCTTCATCAATCAGATCAGTAAAAATAACGATCATGCAGCGCTGGAATGTGCCAGGAGCGTTACACAATCCAAAGGGCATTTTCCTAAATGCAAATGTCCCAAAAGGACAGGTGAAGGTAGTCTTCTCCTGATCCTCGGGAGCTACCATGATTTGATTATACCCCGAGTAACCATCTAAAAAACAGAAATACTCATTTCCTGCTAACCAATCAAGAACCTGATCGAGGAATGGAAGTGGGAAATGATCTTTCCTAGTCGCTTTATTCAAATTTCGATAATCCATACAAATCCGCCATCCAGTTACCGTTCTAGTGGGGATCAACTCGTTGCTCTCATTCTTAACTACCGTAATGCCCCCCTTCTTTGGCATACATTGAACAGGTCTTACCCACAGGCTGTCGGAGATAGGATAAATAATACCCGCATCCAACCATTTGATTATCTCCTTCTTGACCACTTCTTTTATCGGTGGGCTAAGTCTTCGTTGGTGTTCAACTGACTCTTTTGCTTCTTCGTCCAAAAGAATTTTGTGCATACAAATTGAGGAACTTATCCCTCTAATATCTGCAATGGTCCACCCCATTGCTCCTTTATACTCACGGAGAACCTCAAGCAATTTCTCTTCATTTTCCTTAACTAAAGATGCATCAATAATAACTGGTAGTGTGTTATCCTTACCTAAAAAAACATACTTTAAGTTTTCGGGTAGCGGTTTCAATTCAAGTGTAGGTGGCTCTAAGATAGAAGGCTTCATGACCTTAGACTCACTTGGTCTACTTATTAACTCAAACATGTTAGCATTTGGTATGTGCTCATAAATACTTAAAGCTTCTACAGTTTCCGTTAAGTCTGGGTCCTCTTCTATTTCTTCATTTGTTAACGCATTCAGGATTTTACGCTCCCAATCATTCTCATCATACATCATACATGTAGGTGCATTCACTTCCTCAATGGAGAAACACTCCTCCTTATCATCCGGAAATTTCATAGCCTTGAGGATGTTGAATGTCACATTCTCATCATTAACTCTCATCGTAAGCTCACCCTTCTGGACGTCAATGAGTGTTCGTCCGGTGGCCAAGAATGGTCTACCAAGAATGATGGGGACATCCTTATCCTCATCCATATCAAGTACCACAAAATCGGCGAGGAAGATGAATTTATCCACCTTAACCAACACGTCCTCTACAATTCCCTTGGGAAATGCTAGAGACCTATCGGCCAACTATAGAGTCAGAGATGTAGGTGTGATCTCCCATAAACCAAACTTCTTATAGATAGATAATGGCATCAGGTTGATGCTCGCCCCAAGGTCACATAGAGCTCTCCCAACAAAGTTTAAACCGATAGAACAAGGAATTGTGAAGCTACCGGGGTCCTTAAGCTTGGGTGGCAACTTCTTCTGCAATATAGCACTACACTCCTCAGTCAACGCCATTATCTCTTTATCAACAAACTTTCTTTTCTTTGCCAAGATATCCTTCATAAACTTGGCATAACTTGGCATTTGCTCAAGAGCCTCAGCAAATGTGATATTTATAGTTAACTTTTTGAAAATCTCCATAAACTTTTGGAATTGTGTGTCAAGTTTGGATTTAACAAGTCTAGCCGGAAATGGGGGTGGTGGATAGACTACTTCTTTCTTTTGATTTAGTTTCTCTTTTTGTTTCTCTCCCACCTCATTTTTCTCACCCAACTCGTCCTTCTCTAATATGCTCGACTCACTTGGCTTCTTACTCGTCTCTTCTTCCCTAACTTTCTCAAGCAACCCCTCCCCACTTGGGATCTCTACACCACTCCTTAGTGCAATAGCTTTGCAATGATTATTATGATTATCTTTTGTTGGATTGAGTGTGGTATCAGAAGGTAGAGTTCCAATGGGCCTTTGACTTAATGAATTTGCAAGTTGACCCATAGTAGTTTCTAGTAATCTTAACGATGATTATATTCCTACCATTTTTGAGTCATATTTTTGGAACATGCCTAAGATAAAATCACCAGTCATCTTCCTTTGGTTTACTTGTTGGGGTTGAGAGTTGTTATTGATAGGTAGTTGATTCATATTTTGATTAAAACCTTGTGGTTGACTCATCCCTTGATTATTCTTTCAGGACAAATTTGGATGATTTCGCCACTCGGGGTGATAATGATTGGCAAATCCTGGCGGAATTTGTCTTGGTTGCCCTCACACATAATTTGCTTCTTCAGTTATTTGATTTAGTTGTTCAACTGTGAGCGGGGCACTAGTTGTAGGGGTTGAGAGTGAATCTAATCTTTTGTTAATTAAATTGAACTGCGACGCCATCTGAGCGGCCAAAGAAGTGATTTGGTCCACCTGATGGACTCCCGCTGGATTACTATTAGTTTGTCTCTCGTATGCTTGATAATTATTGGATGTTAAGTCTTCTAAAATAGCATATGCGTCTTCAGGATACTTCTTCATTAATGAGCCCCCAACGGCTCCATCGACTAAAATCATGGTTGCAGTTTGCAGCCCATTGTAAAATGTGGACACCTGTTGGTGTTGGTGCAACCCATGATGAGGACATTTTCTCAACAGCTCTTTAAAACGCTCCCATGCGTCGTAAAGAGTTTCTCCGTTACCTTGTAAAAATGTTGTAATATCCCTTTTTAGTTTTGCAGTCTTGGAGGGTGGAAAATATTTGTTCAGGAACCTATCGACTAGTTCGTCCCATGTGGTGATACACTCATGTGGTAACGAGTCTAACCAATCCTTAGCTCTACCCTCTAAGGAGAACGGAAATGCTCTCAACAGGATTGCATCTTTCGATGCTCCATTGAACTTAAACATATCGCAAATTGCTAAGAAGGTTTGTAAGTGGGAATTTGCATCTTCATGACCTAGACCCCAAACTTATTGTTTTGCACTTGTTGCATAATTAGTGCGTCCATTTTAAAATTGTTAGCAGCAATTGTTGGTCGAGCAATGCTGAAATGCAAACCTCCCCTTAGAGGTGTGTTATACTCGTGACAAGTCATACGTGGTGGTGCTGGTGGTTGGGCATTTTGATCCACCTGACCATCATTATTATTAGCATTATTTGGCTCAGGATCATTCATCGCAGGATGAATAATATTAACGGTCCTAAAGTTTCTCCTGTTTCGTCTACAGGTACGCTCAATTTCAGAATTCAACGGCAATAGTTCTACTTGCCTATATCTGGACATACACCGAACAGTATTCAAATAGACAAATAAATTAAAACAAATAATACGAACAAACAAATGCTTGATCTCTAAGTACTAAGGTTTCACAAATATTGTGAGAAATAAAACACTAAATTAGCGCGTCTCCCCGGCAACGGCGCCAAAAACTTGGTACGCCTGTGAAAGGTGTATATAAATACGCAAGTGCACGTGTCGTACAAGTAATAAAATGATGAGAAAGTGATCGTTCCCACGAGGAAGTGCTTAACTTAGCGCTCACAAATATTAATTCTGTCTTTTCTCTAAATTCAAGCAAGTAGTAATGATTGGTAGAGAAAACTTAATGATTAAAAAAAAAACAACAATTACAACTCTAATTATGGTCACTTAAAATACTTTTACTTCACTTGGAAAGATAGTCTTGCATGTGATTTTCCCTTGCTATGATGACAACCAATAAAAGTGATAATTCATGAAGTATTAATGATTCTCTTGCAACGATTCTAAAATGGATAACTTTATCTCTCGATCTCCATTATCCGTTTATCCCAAATCCTCTAGTTGTCTCCAACTTAGATGAATTTAAAATAACATAAAGTACTAGAATCACAGTTGCTAATTCAAGAGGATATCTCTCTCTCTCTCTTGGAATTATATTAAGATTTATGATACACTTTCAACGCTCCTCTCTCGAATCTCGCGATGAAGTATAAATACGGAAGTTTGGTTAAAAACTACACGACTCCTCTCTCGAATATCGCCGTGCAAAACAAACGTTCATCTAGCCCGACTCATCTCTCGAATTTTTGCCAAGCACTTTAAAGATGAAACTTAAACCAAAATCCCAAGAATAGATCATATATTTAATAAAGATCACATCAATACATTCACAAATTATAAATGAAAATCAAATCATCATCACAACTAAGGTACTCCACACATGCAAGACTTAGGAATTTAGTTCATGAAGGAAGAGAGAAACCACAAATCAAAGTAGATCTTACTAGACATGATTCCGGAAATCAAAACGATGTAGGAACGTTTTTAGGTTCAGATCTATCTCCTTAGTGCTGGTTCGAGTCCCCTTCTCCAAGCCCTAGCCGAAATTCTCCAAGAGCAAGGAGGCCTCCAAGTTCTCCCTCTCTCCTTTTTGTTCTCCTTTTCCCCAAGAATAATCGCCCCTTAGTGCTGTAATTTCTTGCTCTTAACTTCCATTCCAAATCTGAAGGGATGCCTCCTTTGGAAATACACGTAGGCGCCTCTTTTTAAAATTCAAAATCTGAATTTCGCCGCCACGTTGCAACCTGCTAATTTTTGGCGTTGCAACCTAATTTCTGCATCAGCAATAAATGATCCATTGCTTCCCCAACTTGAATCCTTTGACCAATATTTGATCGAAAACCATGGAAAATGACCGAAATCAGTCCAATATTGATTAATAAGATATTTGAACATATTTTCTATAATTGAGGATTATTTTCCTCTTTTTAATGAAAATTAGAATAAAATAAGTAATGAAATAACTTCCTTTTGGGAAGTTATCAGAGGCTTCCAACCGCGGCTTCCTAGCCAGGCTCACCTGAGTGACCAAGGAAGATGAGGAGGAGGAGGAAGAGGAGAAGACCCCCGAGAAGAGGAAGAAGGAAGAGCCCAGGAGGGCGAAAAAGCGGAAGCCAGAGGGAAGAGGCAGGGAAGAGAGAAGAGAAAGAGAGCCAAGGAGGGAGGAGCCGAGAAGGAACGATGAAAGGAGGCTCATCGTGGCTCCAGAGCGTCGGGAGGAAGAGAGGCGCTACCAAGTCCCCGCTAACCGGCCACCATGGAAGCCGGCCAGGGGACCTCAGCGTCAGGAGCGGGGAAGGAGATCCCCGGAGGGAAGACACTTCGACATGCCAGAGGGGCGTCAGGAGAGAAGAAGGGAGGAAGCAATGGTGGTTGCCAGGCGCGACAATCGACAAGGTCGGAAGAACCAGAAGCAGAGGAGGCCGCAGGTAGAGGAGGTTCCCCTCTACTGTGACCTCCACCAGGTGGAAGGGCATGGCACGATGGCCTGCCCAGACTTTTGGGAAGCCAGGAGAAGGCTGGCAGCAGGAGAAGTAAAAGGGGAGCAGCGGATGATAGAAGCCCCGGTCGAGCCGTCTGCAGTTCAAGCTGTCGGTCAAAGGAGGAATGAGGATCGAGTCGACCAAGGAGGTCGAGGAGATGTGACCCAAGGAGGCAGAGGAGTCGGTGTGATCCACGGGGGAGCAGGGATAGGAGCTTCCCGCAAGGGAAGTCTCCATCAGATCTATCGAAGGAGCGTTGCTTCGACCTCGCAGGCATCGCCCCCGTTGGAGGAGATCACCTTCTCCGAAGAAGACATGCTGGGGAATGAGAACCCCTTTCATGATGCCCTCGTGATCCAAGCCGTCGTGGAAGACTTTACTGTTGATCGAATTCTGATCGATAACGGTAGTTCCGTAAACGTCATCTTCAAGGAGACGTTTGACGGGCTGGGCGTCGGCGCAGGAAGAGTTCGAGCGCCGGATGGTCCCCTCTTTGGCTTATCCAGAGAGAAGAAAGAGGTGGAGGGAGGCGTAGATCTCCTTGTAACACTCGGTGGCACCCCTCTCCAGTGCCGTTTCGTCATCGTTGACGCCCCGAGCTGCTACAAGGCCATCTTCGGGAGGCCACTTCTCAACACCTTCAAGGCCTTCCCATCCTCCTACCATCAGTGCCTCAAGTATTGCCAAGGGGACGTCCAGGTGAGGATCAGGAGCGATCTAAGAGTAGCCCGCAAGTGCTACCTCAGCTCGGTTTGCACCATCAGCTGGATGGCTGACGCGGAGGAGTTCGAGAGGGTAACAGGAGGCACGGCCCGGCTGGAGGCATCCGAGGAGGTGGAAGAAATTGAGGTACTCTCCGCAGCGGGAGTATCTGGGTTGCTGAAGATCGGTGGATCGCTAAAGGTCACCGAGAAGGTGGAGATGGCGATGTGCCTGCGGGAGAACATCGACATCTTCGCCTGGAGTGCTGCTGAGATGCCCGGGATCGATCCAGAGGTTGCCTGCCACCATCTCAATCTCGACCCCGCGGTGAGGTCCGTCCGCCAGAAGAAGAGGTCAAGTGCCACCGTGTTGGCCGGACCTATCCGTGAAGAGGTGAAGAAGCTGCTGGACGCAGGTTTTATGTCAGAGATCCAGTACCCAGGCTGGGTCTCCAATGTTGTAATGGTAAAGAAGGCTATAGGCAGCTGGAGGATGTGTGTGGACTTCTCTTTGTTAAATAAAAGCTGCCCCAATGATTGTTATTCCTTGCCTAGAATTGACGCGCTGGTTGATTCAGCCGTCGGTTTCCCTGTGATGAGTTTTCTTGATGCGTTTTCGAGATACCACCAGATCTGGATGTATCCCCCCGATTGTCGTGATGTTTCCTTCATCACTGGAGATGGCTGCTATAGCTATAAAATGATGCCCTTTGGGCTAAAAAATGCAGGAGCAACCTACCAGCAGATGATGGACCTTGTCTTCAAAGAGCAGAAGGGGAGGAACCTGGAGGTATATGTGGACGACCTCTTGATCAAGAGCAAGTGCGTCCGGGAGCATATAGCGGATCTGGTGGAGACCTTTGCAAGGCTAAGGAAGTTCAAAATGAGGCTTAATCCGACGAAATGCGTGTTCGGAGCTGGAAGGGGAAAGTTTCTGGGGCACCTCATCACTCTGGGAGGAGTAGAGCCGAACCCTGACAAGGTTAAGGTAATCCTGGAGATGGCCTCGCCGAAGACCATGAAAGAAGTCCAAAGGCTGACAGGAAGGTTGGCGGGTCTCAGCCGCTTTCTGTCCAAGGCCGGAGAGAAGTGCTCTCCCTTTTTCAAAACGCTCCGCAAGAGCGAGAACTTCGCATGGTCCGACGAGCGCGAAAAGACGATCGGTAGGCTGAAGGAGCAGTTGACTCAGACACCTCTCCTTCAGAGCCCGAAAGAAGGCGAAGACCTACTCATCTACTTGGGAGTAGGGGTGGAAGCAGTAAGTTCCGTACTAATCCGAGAAGAAGGAAAGAAGCAACTCCCCATCTACTATGTTAGCCAGGTGCTCAAGAAGGCGGAGTTGAAGTATCCGATCTTGGAGAAGCTCGCCTTCGCCTTGGTGGTGTCGGCGCGAAAGCTCCAGCCTTATTTCCAAGCTCACTCCATCCGGGTCGTGACTGACCATCCTCTCCGAAATATCTTGGAAGGGGTGGAGCATTCAGGGAGGCTGGCGAAATGGTCGGTAGAACTCAGTGAGTTCGACATTTCCTTCTCGCCTCGGGTGGCGATCAAAGCGCAGGCGGTAGCAGATTTCTTAGTCGACTTCTCGGTAGAGGCGGAGCCGGGAGAGGAGGCTTCTACTCCTATCCCTTGGAAGATGTTCGTGGATGGAGCCTCGGGCAAGAGCTCTGTGGGGGTGGGCATCGTTCTTGTCAGCCCACAGGGAACTAGGATCGAGCAAGCAGTTGAGATCCTCTTCCCCGTCATGAACAATCAAGCCGAATACGAAGCCATCATAGCAGGCTTGCACCTTGCAAAGGAGCTGGGCATCCAAGACGTCATGACTTTCACCGATTCGATAATGGTCACGTCTCAGATTAGGGGAGAGTTCGAAGTGCGCGACACCATTCTGCAAAAGTACCTCGTAAAGGTGAAAGGATTGATTGGGGGCTTCCAATCCTTCTTCGTCGAGTACGTACCGAAAGAGGAGAACTCGACAGCGGATCGTCTGGCCAAATACGGGCCAAGAGCAGGAGGGACCATCACGGAGTTATTTCGACCATCCATTGAGGAAGGAGAGATGATGGAGATCGACCGGCATCCTTCGTGGATGGATCCGTTCATTTCCTTCCTGATTTCCGGGCAACTTCCTGCGGAGGAGGGGGATCAAACAAAGTTCCAGTACAAGGCGACGTACTACTTATTGCAAGATGGGGAGTTGTATCGCAAGACCATCTCGGGCCCTCTGGCTAGATGTGTCTCTGAAGACGAAGTACCTCGAGTGTTGGAGGAAATCCACTCGGGAGAGTGCGGAAGCCATTCTGGGACTCGCACTTTGGAGCAAAGGATCTTGAGACATGGCTACTTCTGGCCCACTATCCGCAAGGATGCGGAGGCCTTCTCAAAAAAGTGCTAGAAGTGTCAGCTGTTCGCCCCCCTTCATTTACAGCGGCCCAACATCTTCGTTCGATCACCGCCCTATGGCCATTCGCTATCTGGGGAATGGATTTGATAGACCCATTTCCTTCAGCTAGCGGCCAGAGGAAGTTCGTTCTCGTCATGATCGACTATTTTTCCAAGTGGATCGAGGCCAAGGCTCTGGCCAAGACCACATCTCAAGTCGTGAAGAACTTCATCTGGGGAGAAATCGTCTGCAGATTCGGGATTCCCCTCGCCATCGTCACCGACAACGGTCCTCAGTTCGCCAGTTTGGAGCTAGAGGATTTTTGCAGATAGCTCGGAACGGATTTCCGGTTCGCGTCAGTACATCATCCCAGGAGCAATGGACAGGTGGAGGCCGCCAACAAGTTAATCATCAACCTACTAAAGAAGAAAGTCGAGAACCTAAGAGGTAATTGGGCGGAGCAGCTCCCCTCGGTGTTGTGGGCTTTGAGAACCACTCCTAGCTCAGCCACGGGGGAAACCCCGTTCAAACTCTCTCACGGGTCCGAAGCTCTCATTCCAGTAGAGTTCGAGGTCAGAAGTCCTAGGGTGATTGCAGCAGAAGACGGAGATGAAGAAGCGACTGGAGAATGAGGAAGCTCAGAAGCTGTCCCTCGACTACATCGAAGAGCTCCGAGATCTAGCCTCGGCTTGGCAAGAGGAGAGCAAGTGTCGTATGGCGAGACACTTCGACAAGCACGTTCGTCTTAAGCACTTCCAAGAAGGTGACCTAGTCCTGAAGAAAGTGGACGCAGCTGGGAGATCGGCAGTCGTTTGAAAGCTCAACCCTAATTGGGAGGGACCTTTCATCATCCACGAAGCACTTGCAACAGGAGGGTATCGCTTACAGAATCAGGAAGGGGAGCTATTGGGGAATACATGGAGTGGCGATGACCTAAAAAGGTTTTACCCCTAAGCAGGGGCGTATACCCTTTCTCCTGTAAATTGGTTGCTTATAAATAAAGCCCCCTGAAACATGGGACGTGAGGGATTTCTCATGATAGCAAGTCTTTAAAAAAGAGAACAGAAAAAGCCGACCTCCTAGTCAGGTTGGGAAACTGGCCTCTGACTTGATTCTTGTAAAACCCAGAACGGATGATGGGACA
The DNA here is from genome assembly GCA_033032865.1 of Dactylorhiza incarnata. NCBI lineage: Eukaryota > Viridiplantae > Streptophyta > Magnoliopsida > Asparagales > Orchidaceae > Dactylorhiza > Dactylorhiza incarnata. The sequence goes on along the minus strand of JAWHQI010000358.1, from coordinate 559,860 downwards.
GTGCCTCGATTGTGCGTTCCCTTAATTCCAAGCCTCTGCAATGACGGTCGAGATCAGCTCCCCCTTGCACGTTGGTCGCGGTTCCCACCGACTGCATTTCTCATCCGACTGGAGAGATTATCAGGAAAAAAGTCTAGACGCCGACCTCTCAATCCCACGAAGAGATGATCGACTTAAACCGATCAGGGGACCCTTGAATAAAGGTGTTGTGTACCCTCGATGGCTATGAGCCCATAACAAAGCGATTCGTTTCTGATTATTTCCTCCGATCGTGTGAGTTAATGTGCTTAAGTGTGCTTAACCCCCGTTGAATTGTTGAACAACAGGAAATAGGTTGGGTCGGCATTCAACATCCAAGTGGGATGGAGACCTTAGGATGTTGTGTTCCCTTGGAAGGTGCTCCTCTGGAACTCCCCGACAGTCATTCCCCACTGTGTCGACGTCTTCAACAGCATCAACAAGAGCAGCAGGATGGAGACCTTGGGATGTTGTGTTCCCTTGGAAGGTGCTCCTCTGGAACCTCCCCGACAGTCATTCCCTATTGTGTCGACCCCTTCAACAGCAGGATGGAGACCTTGGGATGTTGTGTTCCCTTGGAAGGCATTCCTTTAGAACCTCCCCGACAGTCATCCCTACTCAGTCGTTCTCTTCAATAGCACCAGCATCGCACTAGAATTGAGACTATCGGGAATGTGAGTCCCCTTGGAAGACCCGACCGTCTTTTCCCATCTAACATCCTTTTCAGTAATTAGGGTGCGAGTAAGAAACCAACTCGCAGGGTTAAGTGCGAGTAACCCTATGGGCGAGAATCTAGGATATGGACAAACAGGTCGAAGAATCGAGCAAGGTGAGATAGTCGGCAGACCCCGATCTCATCCTAAGTCGCCCTGACGAGAAAGACAAGTAAACATGCACAAGCGAGCCTATGAGCCTAGCGACATCACAACGGTACAAGAAAGATTCACAAGGGAAGTAAATATCACTATCAAAAAAATGTTATCTATAAAAAAATATGCTCGCAGAGCCGCGAGAAGCATCAAAATTGTTAAACACAAAACTTCACTTGGACGATGGAGCATAGTCGGCTGAATCCGACTCATTATCTTCCTCGTCGTCCTCCTCCTCGCTTGCATTCAGGATGTCAGACAAAAGCCCCTCCGTCATCAAGCTCTCCGCTCCCGGAACCAGCAAGCCAGCTACTGAAAGCTTCGCGAAGACCAAGTCCCCGGCGGCTAGGGCAATCTCCCGTCGAAGAGACGAGAGCTCCTGCAAAGTCATAAACGATCCTGCAGGTCGGCGGGAAGGGCCGACTTCCGAGAAGGTATGGGCGGCCATCCTCGATTCCAACTCGGCGTTACGAACCTGCGTCGCCTCCAGCAAGACCTGGGTCGCCCGCAGATCGCACTCGAGCTTGGAGATCATCTCCGCCGCCACCAACTGCTCTTCCTGCAGATACGAGAAGGACAGGTTAGAAGATGTGGAGTAAAGAGAGTGGGTCTTATTTCTAGCTCGCGTGAAGTACCAAGATCACCTCGAAGCCTCGGCTAGATTCGGCTTTGTCCTCGACGGCCTTGGCGCGCTTTAAGGCCTCATCCTCACGCTTCTCGGCATCCATCGTAAGCTTCTGATGGAGTGCGAGCTCCACTTCGGAGCCGAGAAGGTTCTGTGCGGTCTGATGGAACAGCTCTGAGGCGCGCAACATTGCTCGCGATCCCTGGTCGGCAAGAAAGCGAGGAGAAGCCTCCTGCAACACCTTCGCATCATCGCGACCATAGAGTCCGAACAATACACTGAAAGCATCGTCGTTCGGGACCTCATCCTCGCTCCACGAAGGCAGGCGAGGGATCAGGGACACCTCGTTGCGCTCCCTGCTCCAGACGATCAGCGGCTCGCCATCCAAGCCCCTATTCAGCGAGCCCTGCCCGAAGTTGGGATGGTTCTCAGGGACGTTGTCTTCCTCTTCGAGTGCCCGCTCCTCCGCCACGCGTCGGGCGACCTCCTTCCTCTTCCTCTTCTTGATCACCGGTGGTTCGCCTTCGGCCGGCCATCCCGCAGCGCGAAGAATCTCGGTCGAGTCGCCGACCCCAGGAGGAATTCCCGACATAGGGGATTCCTGCTCGCCTTCTTCCTCCTCGCCGTGTTGCATCGTCGCCGGATCAACCACGGGAGATAGAGGAGGTGGGGTCTGACCCCCCACATGAAGAGTCGTGGATGGAAGATGCTGGCAGCCTGGAAGAAAGACATTAGACAAAGAAGCAAAGACAGAATCACTTTTAGCGGCGACTAAGGAATGTTACCCTCTCCAGGCTGCACAAAGGCGAGATGATCCACGTTCTTGCGTCAGAACTCGATATCGAGTTTTTTGTTATTCTAAGCGGGGAAGAGTTCCTCGCGTTGAGCTCTGAGCGAAGATGAACTTCTCGCTCCATCGGTGGACTTTGTTCGACGTCCCCGCCACCTTGCAGTGATGGCTTCCGAAGAAGATCACCCCGTCCTTGGTCGCTCCCATGTAGAAGATCTTCCGAAAGACGTCCAGGTCGAAAGCGATCTTCTCGCTGCGATGGAAACATAGGTAGCTGATGATGATCGCTACTCCATTCGTGTTGATCTGGGAGGGGACCCAGCCGTAGTACCCGAGGATCTGGCAGAACTCGGGCCAGAGATCGAGGAAGGCGCAGGCCGACCTCGAAATGCGAGAGGGAAAAGGCGAGCTTCCCCTCCGAGAAGGTGTTGATCCGCTCGCCGGAAGCAGGAAGGCCAACATGAAAGCCTGGCGCGAGGTATTGATGGACGAATCTCTCCAGATCGTTCGCTCGGGTAACAGGTTTCTTGAACTTATGCGCGATGAAATTTTCGGCATAAGCCAAGCGGCGGGCTTCAGCATCTAACGAAGGCGTCATCGTTACGAGTAGGAAGAAGGAAGCGAGATAGTAAAGCAATTGAAGAACTTCGAGAAAGCGCGTCGATTTTGGACCCCTACCACCCCCCCCCCCTATTTATAGAAATCGGGTGGGGGGAGGGGGGGGGGGGGGGGGGGGGGGGGGGGGGGGGGGAGGGGGGGGGGGGGTCGCGACGTAAGCGCGTGCGAGGTGCCTACCTACTCGCCTATACCGAAGTCGCACAAGTTACCGCACAAGCGAGGTGTTTACTACCCTTCTCGCGCCTAAGCGGCGATCACGGGACGATCGAAGTGCAACCCGGAAAGCCGACACTAAGTATGTATAAAACAAATAGGTAATTACAAGGTTTTCCTTTCTCGCTCCACACAAGATCTTCACCAACTTCGCACCACATAATATTACACAAATAACAGTAGCAGAAAAATTGTAAGTTATCGATAGTGGCGGACGAGATAGATTACACAAATTCTCTCCAAGATATCTCTTTGAATTCTTACTCAAATTGATCTGCTCCAGATCAAATCCGTGTAGGCAAAATATTTCTTGTAAACGTCGCAGAACGACGTCCGATAGCTCTCCCCAATTAAGAAGATTTGTCACAAAGACCTCTCAAGAGAAATCTTCCAATGTTTGTGTTTGGAGAGAAATAGATGTCTTTCTCATCCTCCATCATGACTATTTATAAGGCCAAATCCATAGAGGTAGTGGTGGTTGATGACATTAGATAGATGTGGATGAAGTTTCCCTTCGCCTATTTCCTAGAAGTTTTCCTCAAAAGCACATACTAATTTCATTGTCAAGACGGTCATCTCTTTTCACACTTGGCAGGAAACACATGCTTGAAAAACATAGTTAAAAATGTCTAGTCGCTTTCCCACTTACGAGAAAAATATCTCATCACACCTCCATCTAAAAAAAATTCCTTTCATAGTATTTTCTTGCGCGATTTTCTTGAGCCGACTCGATTTCTATGCTTTTTCAAATTTCATGTGTGCCGATTTCATATATTTTTTTCCTTCCATCTCGTCTTCAGATCTCAAATTTTCTTCAGATCTTAGGTCCATTAATAGTCAAATATTTGAGAAAACTTTAAAAAAATTGAGTGCTTCTATTACGAGCATAAAGATCGGCCAATGATTCTTGTCTATAATAATCAATTAATAGATCTTCACCATTCTTCGACCTAATTAAAATAGTGTTTATGGTGTATCTACATTGATCTTGCTTTGTCAATTGTAATCTATGTATTTGTTGTCATGCATTTTTTTCGATTTTTGAGTGATGAAACTTTTAAATGACTTCGGTGTTGTGTATTTGTAATGAAGTTATGTAGAACTTTAATATGTCGTTCTCATGACACAATATTATAAGATAGAGCTTTTTTTAAGAGAGTTTTGTTGTATTATGCTATATAAAATTTGTCAAAATATACTTATTTATGGGAACTATTATATGCATAATTGCTTTGAAGTTTTTTTTATTTGCTAATAACAAAAGATTTGCTTATAGTCATTGACAAAAAAATAATGATTTGCTAATAACCAAGATTTATTAATAGCCAAAAATAGTCTGATTATAACAACCTTTAAATAACAATGTAGTTGAATTATTTAAGGCAATTGTTATACGCACACCAGTTTTGCCTATTCGCACACCAATTTCTATGAGTTATTACGCGTCTTTTGAAAATATGTCTTGTACATGCATTTTTAGGAAAAGTGTTCAACACACAAAATTGTAGATCTCGTCGAGATCTACAACTTTCGTGTTGAACACTTTTCCTAAAAATGCACGCACAAGGCGTATTGTCGCCCTGATCGTAACTATAACGAATTTTTGAAAATACGTCTTGTACATGCATTTGTAGGAAAAGTGTTCAGCACTAAAAGTATAGATCTCGACGAGATCTACAATTTTCGTGTTGAACATTTTTCCTAAAAATACAAGACGTATTTTTAAAAGACGCATAATAAACATAGAAATTGGTGTGTGGATAGTTAAAACTGATGTGTTTATAACAATTGCCTTATTTAATTCGATTAATAGCAAAAAATAAAGTAACGAAAAGATCCTAATCCATCACCCGCGCCACCAGCCCCAGCGGTACCGAACCACCTTTTTATTGACCAAGTCTTTTAAATATTACTACACTCACAATTAGTACCACTAATAAAGAACCATCTATCATAGCCTGCCACGAAGTTGGGCCCACATTCGAAGCCGGTTGAACAATTTGTAGGTTAATTATTTGGTGCACTAACATTTTCGGTTTTTTATACTATTTCGAACGTGATTACTTTTGACCGCGGCAATGCCCGTAAGCGCTGACCTCATCTGCCCGGTCCCCTTCACGCCAGATCTAAGTCTCCATCCAATGAGATTTTAGGGAGAGTAAAAATAGGTGATTGTTATCCGCACTACAGTTTTGGCTATCCGTATTTTTTTTGTATGAGTTATTACGCGTCTTTTAGAAATATGTCTTGTACATGCATTTTTAGGAAAAGTGATCAACACAAAAGTTGTAGATCTTGATAAGATCTACGAACACTTTTCCTAAAAATGCACGCACAAGACGTATTTTCGTCATGATTGAAATATGTGCGTAACTATAGAGAATTTTTGGAAATATGCCTTGTACATGCATTTTTAGGAAAAGTGTTCAACACGAAAGTTGTAGATCTCGAGAGATCTACAACCTTAGTGTTGAACATTTTTCCTAAAAATGCATGTACAAGGCGTATTTCCAAAAGACGCGTAATAACTCATTCAAAAAAAGTGCGGATAGCCAAAGCTGTAGTGCAGATAACAATCACTTAAAAATATTGGCAAAATATTTAAATTGGTCCCTTAATTTTGGGCCTAGTTTCAAATACATTCTTTAATTTTCATTTGCTTCAAATAAGTCACTTTACTTTTGGCCTGGTTTCAAATAGGTCATTTAATTTTCATTTGTTTCAATTTGGTCCCTTAACTTTGAATCTAGTTTCAAATAGGTCCTTTAATTTTAATTTGTTTCAAATTGGTCCCTTAACTTTATATTTTATTTCAAATAAGTTCATAAACCACCATTCATATTACTAATAATGACGAGACATTTATGCGGTGTTGATAAATCGTTAATGTGACAATAAAATAATTTTTGATAATTATTTAATAATGTACAACCCTGAATTCGCCGAGCGAACCCCCGGGACTAAAGAGGTATTTAAGACTTGTTTTTCCTACAATGGCCGAGGACAAGAATAGGGGGAGGTAAATCAGTCATCCCTTGTTAACCATGGCCGGCTCGGACACGTCCGCTAGCGCCGGCGGCGAGACCAGCAGGGGGCCGCCCCTAGCTGAGTCTCGCCCAGCCCCAGTAGAGGGGCGAGACCAGCAGGGGAGCCGCCCCTAGCTGGGTCTCGCCCAGCCCCAGCAGAAGGGCGAGTCGCTAGCGCCGACGGTAGCAATACCGTCGGGCGCTAGCCAATCTAGCCCAAGGGGGAGCTCCTCTCGCCCCGTCCCAAAGCAAGGGGGGCGAGCTCCTCTCGCCCCCATCCCCTCCAGGGGGCGAGCTCCTCTCGCCCCCCGCGCCCCCAGCAGAAGAGCGAGACCAGCAGGGGGGGTTGCCCCTAGCTGGGTCTCGCCCAGCCCCAGCAGAAGGGCGAGTCGCTAGCGCCGGCGGTAACAATACCGCCGGGCACTAGCCAATCTAGCCCAGGGGGGCGAGCTCCTCTCGCCCCCCTTGCCATCCCCTCCAGGGGGACGAGCTCCTCTCGCCCCCCGCGCCCCCAGCAGAAGGGCGAGACCAGCAGGGGGCCGCCCCTAGCTGGGTCTCGCCCAGCCCCAGCAGAGGGGCGAGACCAGCAGGGGGGCCGCCCCTAGCTGGGTCTCGCCCAGCCCCAGCAGAAGGGCGAGTCGCTAGCGCCGGCGGTACCAATACCGCCGGGCGCTAGCCAATCTAGCCCGCGGGGACAAGCTCCTCTCGCCCCGCCCCAAGGCAAGGAGGGCGAGCTCCTCTCGCCCCCATCCCCTCCATGGGGACGAGCTCCTCTCGCCCCCCGCGCCCCCAGCAGAAGGGCGAGACCAGCAGGGGGGCCGCCCCTAGCTGGGTCTCGCCCAGCCCCAGCAGAGGGGTGAGACTAGCAGGGGGCCGACCCCCGGGTCTCGCCCCCACCCGGTTAATGGGCTCGCCGAGCCCCGCGAGGTACCCCCTCTCGCCCAGTTCCGGGGGGAGGGGTCGGTCTGCGTTTAGCGCCTCAGAGCAGCGGGATTTGGCTATCCGCAGCCAAATCCGAGGGTATTTTGGTAATCTGATAGGCCAGAGTTTGGTTATTTGCAGCCCAAATCCAAAATCCTATAAATAGGACCAAGGGGGCACCATTTGAAGAGGGATCATTCTAGGCTAGCTCTCTCCCTCTCTCTCTCTCCCCACTTTCTCCCTCTAGTGGGTGAGGAGAGCCTCCAGTGGTGCCCAAGCTTAGTAGTGGCTTGGGAGGGGAAGTTCCTAAGGGGCTTCTGGGTATGTGGCGGGACCTCCCCACTAAGCCCTTAGTCCAACCCATAGTTCCTCAACCTTCAACCTAAAGCTCTCCCTTGGGGGGAGTAAGGGTTGGTCGCCCCTCAGCTTGCTGAGGGCCCCAAATGTACAACCCTATATTCGCCGAGTAGGTTGCCGGGACCCAAGAGCTCATTTGTGCCTCGTTTGTAGTATGATCCAAGACAGAGAGAAAGGAGGGAGAGCGGTAGAGGCAGAAACCTCCCGCTCGCCCAGCAGGAAGAGGCAGAGAGAGGGGAGGGGGGGTCTCGTCCCTCCCTCTCTCGCCCAGCAGGAAGAGGCGGAGAGAGGGGAGGGGGGGTCTTGCCCCTCCCTCTCTCGCCCAGCAGGAAGAGGCGGAGAGAGGGGAGGGGGGGTCTCGCCCCTCCCTCTCTCGCCCAGCAGGAAGAGGCGGAGAGAGGGGAGGGGGGGTCTCGCCCCTCCCTCTCTCGCCCAGCAGGTAGAGGCGGAGAGAGGGGAGGGGGGTCTCGCCCCCCCTCTCTCGCCCAGCAGGTAGGGGCAGAGAGGGGGAGGGGTGGTTCGCCCCCCCTCTTGCCCAGGGGAGGCCCCCCTCGTCCAGTTTACTATTCGCAGTCCAGTTTGGCTATTCGCAGTCCAGTGGTCTGCATTTAGCGTTTCAGAACAGCGGGATTCGGCTATCCGCAGCCCAATTCAGGGGTATTTTGGTAATCTGGCAGACCAGTTTTTGGTTATTTGCAGCCCAACTTCAAAAATCCTATAAATAGGACCAAGGGGGCACCATTTGGAGAGATCTCTCTCATTCTAGGCTAGCTCTCTCCTTCTCTCTCTCCCTCCCCAAGTCTCTCTAGGGTGTGAGGAGAGGCTCCAGTGGTGCCCAAGCTTAGTAGTGGGTTGGGAGGGGAAGTTCCAAGCGGACTTCCGGGTATGTGGCGGGACCTCCCCCCTAAGCCCTTGGTCCAGTTCTTAGTTCCAACACCTTCAACCTAGAGCTCTCCCTTGGGGGAAGTAAGGGTTGGTCGCCCCTCAGCTTGCTGTGTAACATTCCCCAGACAGCTAAACCCCCCAGGTGAATCTGTCTTGACAAGGTCATGACAAGGCCTTGGTAGTGTAGAAATCCCTTTAACTTAGGCAAGACTAGGGTTGAAAGTGCCTTGGACTGCAAATAACAATTTCCAGTGACCAAGATTAGGGTTGGACTTAGGGGCCTCAACTTGACCATTTGACCCCACCATAGTATCTCTAACCCTTTAGGGGTCCCCTTAGGGCACCAAGGACCCATTGGGGTCAACCAAAGAGGCCAAATTGACCAAAGTCAACCATAACCCCCAAATTGGTCAAAGTAGCCTAATTGGAGTCAATTAACCTCCACCCTGCCAAATTGATCACTCATCTAGGTCTAAAATATCATAAGAGACCTAGTAGACCTAAAAGCCCTATCATGGGACCCCCAGTGGTGCAAATTGACCAAAATGCCCTTTTTAGATCAAAATGGCAATTCTTCACTAAGTGCCCTAATTGACCACCACCATATTAAATTGACCATACCCATAGTGTTATCATGCCATAGGGGACCCATTGGACCAAAAAGCCCCATGACTGGGTCAACCCTAGGGCTCGATTTGACCAAAGTCAACTTAGCATGTTTTGGTCAAATCAGCTTAAATTGGGTCAACTAAGGCTCATGTGACCAAATTGACCCCACCAGTAGTTTCTAAACCTAATTTGGAATCCAATGGACCCAAAGCCTCATCCTAGGGTCACCCAATTGGTCAATTTGACCAAAAGTCAAACTTGCCCAAATTAGGTCAAATCTCTTAAACCTAGCCCCCTTTGGGCTAAGCCCAAATTGACCACTTGACCAACCTAGTAGACTGATAATTAACCCAGGAGAGAGAGGAAAATCGGCCATGGTGATTAAGAGAGAAAAAAATCAATTTTAATGGAGAGAGAAGGTGGTATTCATGGCCATTAAGGTGTGAAACTCCTTGGAACCCCCATTGATGGCTCCTTTCATCTTCCCTGATGAATGTGGAGGGAATTCCAGGAGTTTCCTGGAGGAATTGAAGGCAGGGGGAGGTGTATTGTGGTCGGCCATGGGGGAGGTGAAGAGGCCATTAATGGCAAAGGGGGTTGCACCCACTCCTCTTCCCAATTGGCCAATTTAACTCCTTCAGGGGTTAAAGAGGAGTGAAACCCCCATGTTTTCAGAAGAGGTCGGGCTCTTCTATGTGGTGGTTGCAGAGCTTGGGAAGGATGGAGGTCGGCCATGGCGTTTCTTCATCAGACAAGGCACAGCTTCACCAAGCAGGTCTGGTTCTCTTTCCCTCCCTTCAGTGGATAGATCCCCTCAATCGGCGGCAAGGTTCGAGCCCTATCGGTTCTGGATAGGGCCGACCAAGAAGCTCGAAACCGAGTTTTATTTTCCGACCTAAATCCCCTGTTCCGGCCACTTCCGGCCGGCCAACCACTGCTATTCGCTGGCCACCACCTCAATGAAGGTGGTGGTGGCATTAGCCGGCCGGGGCGGCGCCTAGGTGACCGGGAAAACAAGGATCAAGGTGGCCCAGGCGCGGGCGATCCTGGCCGTTGGCCAGAGGAAGAAGACGACCAGGCGCGGTCTGATTGCTTCAAGATTCGTGCGGCTCCTTAGCTTTAATTCCTTTTTCTGTGATTAAACTGCAGCACCTAATTAATTCTGCTAAAAATACTTAGAGACCTCTAGGGAAAAATTGTCCAACATCACAGTTGGATCCCTTGAGGTCTAGTTTAATCCAAAATTGAGTTCACTCGATTTGGAGCCCTGGTTAGGGCACATCACTCATTTTGGTGAGGTCTGTCCATAAGGCTAATCAGAGCTTGTTTTTGATGCCCACACCAATCTATAACTCCAAATGACTTGAAATTTGGAGGGTAGGCTACTCTTATATACATCTAACACATGGCCAAAAATCAGATTGATTTGAGAACTTTTCCCCATAGTTTTTGGAAAAGTTCAATAATCATTGTGGGACCTAATTAGGTGCCCTAAACACATCAAAACCCTTCCAAACTTGGATGGGTGGCCCTAGGGAGTAAGTATAGGCCCTGGTTAAAGTATCATAATTTTTGGAGTTGATTTGGTGGGGTAATTCACCAAGACAACCTTAGGCTCCCTAGGTTTAGGCAAAACTTTGGGTGAGTGCCCCCACACTTCCACAAAGCCAATTGGCTTCATATTTGGGGTTCACATCACCCTCCCCCATGCCAACCTCTGGTCCAAATTTGGTGGCCATTGGAGGAGGTTTGCCCTAGTAAATCAAAAAGGGGCTAAATTGCTATTAGCACTCCAAATAGGTACCCAATAGAACCCCACTCCTCACCAAGTGTTGGTAGGATCATGGGTGGTCATTCACTGACCCCTGGCCAGTATAGTGAGTAGGTTGGACTTGGGCAAGTAGGGAGTTCCCCTTGGCCTTGTGTTTGCTTAAGGGTTTGTTTAGGGCAAAAAAGTGATCTTAAGCAAATTTTGGGGTGTGGAGGGGTTTCCTCCCACTGATTGATGGGGTGACCTTGGCCACTAACTTGGGAGGTATGAGAAACCCCCAAGGAGAAGCTTTAGATGAGTTAGGGCCTAATGTGCCCTTAAACCCTAGTGGTTAAGTGTATGGTGCCCTTTAGGGTTTGTGAAGGACATAGGAGTATATGTCCATGGAGAGAAGTGCAATAGCCCTCTCTGAGTTCTAAGAGTGTTATAATACCCTCACAAGAGGTTTGGGTGGATTTGGAAAAGTTTAGACCCTAACCCTAGGCTAAACCCTAATGGGGTACAATTAGAGGCTAATGAAGGAAGATGGGTCAAACCTTAATGGTTTGACTTGAAATTTTGGGGAGATGATCTTAGTGACCATAGATTGCTATTGTGAGGAATTGGAGGGATTTGGAGTTGCCAATCCTAGGTAATAAACCCTTGGGTAGATTTGCAAATAATTAGGGTTTTGGAGTTTAGGATGAAATAACACTTAATGTTTAACCATCTTCTGTCACAAACTTAGTTTTAATGTTATTAATCCCTGGAAGATTCTGTTAGACCATGAGAAAACTTTTGGAGGTCCAAATTGTAATATTTCATATTGTTGGCAATTTTGGGGATGATAAATTTTAGGGTGCTAAATTTCTGTAATGGCATGGAACTTTTCTGGAAGCCTTTTTATACCAACTTGTACCCACTGTATTTTTCTCATAATTTATGGATTATATTTTTGGTACCTCTAGTTCAATTTGGAATTAATTACAAATATATCCTCTGTGGAAATTACAAATGTACCCTCTGTGGAGCATGGTCAAACTTTGTAGGACTGAATATTTTATTATGAAGCACCTCTGTATTAATTTTCATAAGGTTTAGAGATCATATGAGGGTACCTCCTTTGGAATTTATAGGAAATGAATGAGTTTTGGAATTTTTAAAAATAGTAAATCTTGCTGGTTTTTCCTAAAAAATTTATATCTACTGATTATTAGGTACCCTTGATTTATGTAAAAAGTTGGGTAGGCAGTGGAAGTCGGAAAAGTGCACTTGTAGTTCAAACCTTAGGAAGTCGTATTTTGGAAAAATGGTTTTAAATATTAATATTATTGGGAAAATTATGGAACTCTGCAGTGGATCTTAAATCAGTAACATGGACCCCCAGTAAAAATATTGGATCATAGTGTTGATTATTTAATGTACCTCCCTTCATGAGCATCAAAACATTAAGAATGGTCTGCGTTTAGCAAATTGGCAGTTTTGGAGTTATAGGCCAAATTGGGGTATATTGATTGGAGATGCGGGAGTTTAATGGTGATTATATGACTATGTAAGGATCCCCGGAGTTAATTAGGGTTTGAAGAGTCCTAGGGTGGTGGGGTGCCACTCTTGGGGTAGGTCGTCCTGGGATTGACGAAAGATCGTCTTTTGCCTTAGACCTTAAAGCACTTTGTTTTAGATCAGGTAAAATATTAAAGGGGTTTCCTTATGGGTAGTAACTGGTAACATTAAGTGTCTTGGGAATGGGAACTTTGGGGTGTCATCCCATAGTGGTTCCTAGTACCGTAGCGAGCCCCTCACAGGGTAACCCTCGGGAAGTCCAAGACTAACCCTAACTCATAGGAGTAAGACATTGTACAAGATTAACTAATAACACACTCATCCACACCCTGTGGTTTCGAGAAGTTAGTTGGTTGGGTCTTACGAGCGGTAGGCTCGGTGGTTAAAGGTGCGGATTACTGAGTCAGGAGAGCTTGTGACTCAGTGGTGTTTTGTGGCGGGCAGGTTAGCCCGGGGAGCTTATGGCTCGGAAGGTTATTGATGGCGGGCAGGTTAGCCCGGGGAGCTTATGGCTCAGAGATAGGAAGTAGAACATGTTGCTTGTGCATTGAAGGTGGTGGGTCTTCGGTATTGGACGGTCGTTCACACCGACGTCAATACGTTGACTCGGCGAGTGTGGTATTTACACTTAGCCTTGAAAGTCTGGCGGTCCAGTCAGCAAGAGTACGCAGACGCTCCGCGGGTTTAGTGGAGGCGTACAATAGGTCTAGGTTAGGTAGTGTGAATACCAACCTAGAGGTGGGCGAGGCCCAACCCACCGCTTCCGTTTGCCACTACGGGAGTATCCTGAGAGTCTAGCTCGCTCCAAAAAGGGGGAACTAAAGGTCTATGCGCATAGAGTCGAAGTGGGTGAGTTGCACTGTATGATCATAGCATAACAGCATACTTTGCATGTCATAGCATAAACATTGCATTCAACCTACCCCTAACGTATAAGTCGGTTATGGGACTTCTTATACGGTAGGCCCTGCTAAACGACCCCTCGGTCTATAGGTTTGTATGGGCATTCCTATAAATCGATGGTTACTTTTATGTTACTTTACTTGTTAATATACATACTGCCTTACTATTCTTTACATGCACTTTACTATGCTTACTTTATGCTTCATATATATATACACCTGTGTAGTTGTAGATCCGCTGTCACCTGCTTTTGTTTTTACCCCTTGCTGTCCTCCGCTTCATCCTCCCGCACGGTGCCTAGGAGCCATTGGGGGTGGGGTGGGGAACATAAGGCTTAGTCTTTTTGACTAACGGTCGGTGGACCATATCATCTTAGGAGTTCGAGGAGACTCAGCAACATCAGAGAAACAGGTGCAGCAGGATCCGATTAGATGGACCCCACGACCATGCTACCATTGTCACCAGCCGGGACACACTCGAGTCAGATGTCCCATGATGGGTGGAATCCCTCCAGCACAGCAACCAGGAGGCCGAAGGCGAAGACGTGGACATGGATTGCGAGGCAGCAACCGCAGGCCAAAAGAGAAGAAGCATCTAGTGTTGCAGCACCAGTGGAGTACAGGGTCTGCAGGGATGGGTCAGACTAGTCTGAGTACTCCGGTTTCAGTGTCGGTGACGATTAGCTTTAGTTTTACTTAGTAGATAGCTTCCACGAGTGATCTTGTAGTGAGGACATGATGTATAGGGCAAGGGCCCCTTTTATTATTCTAAACCCTTGTATCTCTTTTATTCAGTTAATATATGTGGACATTTATATTTCATGTTGATTCTGTGGACTTGTCTCCTCTTTTATGTACTTTTCTTCGTGATCGATTTGGCCGGCAGGATCGGCGTTTTGTAGTGGCGACCTTCCCGAGTGAAGGTGTCACCGCAAAGCGGCGGTTCTGGGCCTAAGACCCGGTGGTTTTTGCAAAAAAAAAATGGGGTCTTACATGCTGAGGGCCCCGAACTCCACAGAAGCCGAGATATCTGTTTCAACATTTTGGTGCGGTGAGCGTGGAGTGTGACCAACTCAAGAAACTCTCAAGATGAGCTCCATGGACGCAGGTGGAGGAAGATCCGACCCAGGTCACTCGCAACCCCTGGTGGTTGGAGTGACGTTGGAGATGTTTGAAAATCTCAGGCGGGAGGTCATGCAGACCTTGCAGGTGGCTTTCGCCTCGATAACCGAAAGCAGGAGAGAAAGTGGACAGGAGGTCTCGCCTCAGCAGGTTGGCGAGAGCACCCTCGGGCAGCCATCTAGGAAGGAGGTGCCGGGAGGGGGCGAGTGGGGAGGCGCCAGGCCCCCACTCGCCCAGCCCCAAGGGGGCGAGTGGGGAGGCGTCAGGCCCCCACTCGCCCAGCCCCAAAGGGGGGCGAGCACGGGAGGTCCCTTTTGTGAGCTGATCCTCTCGGCCCCGATTCCGGAGGGGTTCAAGGGGGCGAAGATGTATCACTACTTCGGCAAGGATGACCCCGTCTTACACCTGCAGTGGTTTGAAGACATGGTCTCCATCATGCCCATGTCGGACGCTTTCAAATGTCGACTCTTCGCGACAACTCTGAAGGAGAAGGCTAGAGATTGGTTCCACCAGCTTCCTGTGGGATCCATCTATGCCTTTGAAGACTTGCGTCGAGGCTTCCTGCTGCGCTTCTCGACGTCAAGGAAGAGGAAGAAAGATGCTGAAGCACTTTTCAAGATCAAGCAAGAGCCAGAGGAGTCGCTGGCTTACTATTTGGAACGGTTCAGGGAGGAGGTTCTCCTCATCCAAGAAGTGCCCGCGTACACCCTCAAGCTCGCCTTCACGGTGGGGCTGCGGGAGGGCTTCTTCAAGATGGACCTCAAAGGAGAGCTCCTTTGTCCTTTGAGGAGTTGATGGAAAGGGTGGCGGAAGAAGTTGAGAGTGAGGAGGCCAACCCGGAGTTCGCAAGAAGGCTGGCCAAGCTGAGTTAACAAGAGGCAAGGCAGCATGGGGGGAGAGTAAAGGCCCCCAAGAGGAAGTTCGACCAGGAGGAGGACAACTTCCAGGAAGAAGAGACTGACCTCCCAGGGTGGAGGCAGGGCCCGAAAGCACCCTCTCCACCACCCCAGCAAGCCATGGCGATCGGCCACAGAAGAAGAAGAAATCGTAGGGGAGGAAGAGGGGGCGTCTGGGCGGAGTTACCTTACTGTGACTTCCATCAGGAGGAAGGCCACGAGACGTCCGTCTGCCCCGAGTTCTTGGAAATGAGGGAGGCAAGGGGCCCGTAGCTGCAATGTCAACAACCAGAGGAGTTCGAGGAGGATCATGCCTGGGAGTAGAAGCCCGAGTCCCGGTCTCCGTGTGTAGTTTTCTCTTTGAGTCCATGTAGTAGGAGGGTATGTTTCCATGCTTAGTTTTTCTTGCATGTAACCGAATGACTAATGTAATGAAAGCTCTTCAAAGTATTTTTCTCTTGGATGGTTCCGCTGACCGGGCTCTCACTAGACGGCAGGGCAGGTTGACCTCCTAGGGAAGATAAGTGATGTTCCCCTTGGATGGTTCCGCTGACCGGGCTCTCACTAGACGGCAGGGCAGGTTGACCTCCTAGGGAGGATATGTGATGTTCCCCTTGGATGGTTCCGCTCACCGGGCTCTCACTAGACGGCAGGGGTGGTTGACCTCCTAGGGAGGATATGTGATGTTCCCCTTGGATGGTTCCGCTGACCGGGCTCTCACTAGACAGCAGGGCAGGTTGACCTCCTAGGGAGGATATGTGATGTTCCCCTTGGATGGTTCCGCTGACCGGGCTCTCACTAGATGGCAGGTTGACCTCCTAGGGAGGATATGTAATGTTCCCCATGGATGGTTCCGCTGACCGGGCTCTCACTAGACGGCAGGGCAGATTGACCTCCTAGGGAGGTTAAGTGATGTTCCCCTTGGATGGTTCCGCTGACCGGGCTCTCACTAGACGGCAGGGCAGGTTGACCTCCTAGGGAAGATAAGTGATGTTCCCCTTAGATGGTTCCGCTGACCGGGCTCTCACTAGACGGCAGGGCAGGTTGACCTCCTAGGGAGGTTAAGTGTTGTTCCCCTTGGATGGTTCCGCTGACCGGGCTCTCACTAGACGGCAGGGCAGGTTGACCTCCTAGGGAGGTTAAGTGATGTTCCCCTTGGATGGTTCCGCTGACCGGGCTCTCACTAGACGGCAGGGCAGGTTGACCTCCTAGGGAGGTTAAGTGGTGTTCCCCTTGGATGGTTCCGCTGACCGGGCTCTCACTAGACGGCAGGGCAGGTTGACCTCCTAGGGAGGTTAAGTGGTGTTCCCCTTGGATGGTTCCGCTGACCGGGCTCTCACTAGACAGCAGGGCAGGTTGACCTCCTAGGGAGGTTAAGTGATGTTCCCCTTGGATGGTTCCACTGACCGGGCTCTCACTAGAAGGCAGGGCAGGTTGACCTCCTAGGGAGGTTAAGTGATGTTCCCCTTGGATGGTTCCGCTGACCGGGCTCTCACTAGACGGCAGGGCAGGTTGACCTCCTAGGGAGGTTAAATGATGTTCCCCTTGGATGGTTCCGCTGACCGGGCTCTCACTAGACGGCAGGGCAGGTTGACCTCCTAGGGAGGTTAAGTGATGTTCCCCTTGGATGGTTCCGCTGATCGGGCTCTCACTAGACGGCAGGGCAGGTTGACCTCCTAGGGAGGTTAAGTGATGTTCCCCTTGGATGGTTCCGCTGACCGGGCTCTCACTAGACGGCAGGGCAGGTTGACCTCCTAGGGAGGATATGTGATGTTCCCCATGGATGGTTCCGCTGACCGGGATCTTACTAGACGACAGGGCAGGTTGACCTCCTAGGGAGGTTAAGTGGTGTTCCCCTTGGATGGTTCCGCTGACCGGGCTCTCACTAGACGGCAGGGCAGGTTGACCTCCTAGGGAGGTTAAGTGATGTTCCCCTTGGATGGTTCCACTGACCGGGCTCTCACTAGACGGCAGGGCAGGTTGACCTCCTAGGGAGGTTAAGTGATGTTCCCCTTGGATGGTTCCGCTGACCGGGCTCTCACTAGACGGCAGGGCAGGTTGACCTCCTAGGGAGGTTAAATGATGTTCCCCTTGGATGGTTCCGCTGACCGGGCTCTCACTAGACGGCAGAGCAGGTTGACCTCCTAGGGAGGTTAAGTGATGTTCCCCTTGGATGGTTCCGCTGACCGGGCTCTCACTAGACGGCAGGGCAGGTTGACCTCCTAGGGAGGTTAAGTGATGTTCCCCTTGGATGGTTCCGCTGACCGGGCTCTCACTAGACGGCAGGGCAGGTTGACCTCCTAGGGAGGATATGTGATGTTCCCCATGGATGGTTCCGCTGACCGGGCTCTCATTAGACGGCAGGGCAGGTTGACCTCCCAGGGAGGTTAAATGATTAGTTCCCCTCGTTAGCTGACAGGATAAGAAGGTCTCTCGGAGAGGTTATGTTTTTCCCCCGAGGTGGTTCCGCTAGTCGGGCTCTCGCTAGCCGGCAGGGTCGGCGGAACTCTCGGAGAGGCTATATGTTTTTTCAAAATAGCACCGTTAGTCGGGTTTCCAGCGACACTCGTCGAATACACAGGGTTGGACATTTCTTTCCGAGCGTGTACCTCGCTCGAAAAGAGCGGGGATTGTGTACAACCCTATATTCGCCGAGTAGGTTGCCGGGACCCAAGAGCTCATTTGTGCCTCGTTTGTAGTATGATCCAAGACAGAGAGAAAGGAGGGAGAGCGGTAGAGGCAGAAACCTCCCGCTCGCCCAGCAGGAAGAGGCGGAGAGAGGGGAGGGGGGGGGGGGGGTCTCGCCCCTCCCTCTCTCGCCCAGCAGGAAGAAGCGGAGAGAGGGGAGGGGGGGTCTCTCCCCTCCCACTCTCGCCCGACAGGAAGAGGCGGAGAGAGGGGAGGGGGGGGGGGGGGGGGGGTCTCGCCCCTCCCTCTCTCGCCCAGCAGGAAGAGGCGGAGAGAGGGGAGGGGGGGTCTCGCCCCTCCCTCTCTCGCCCAGCAGGTAGAGGCGGAGAGAGGGGAGGGGGGTCTCGCCCCCCCTCTCTCGCCCAGCAGGTAGGGGCAGAGAGGGGGAGGGGTGGTTCGCCCCCCCTCTCGCCCAGGGGAGGCCCCCCTCGTCCAGTTTACTATTCGCAGTCCAGTTTGGCTATTCGCAGTCCAGTGGTCTGCATTTAGCGTTTCAGAACAGCGGGATTCGGCTATCCGCAGCCCAATTCAGGGGTATTTTGGTAATCTGGCAGACCGGTTTTTGGCTATTTGCAGCCCAACTTCAAAAATCTTATAAATAGGACCAAGGGGGCACCATTTGGAGAGATCTCTCTCATCCTAGGCTAGCTCTCTCCTTCTCTCTCTCCCTCCCCAAGTCTCTCTAGGGGGTGAGGAGAGGCTCCAGTGGTGCCCAAGCTTAGTAGTGGCTTGGGAGGGGAAGTTCCAAGCGGACTTCCGGGTATGTGGCGGGACCTCCCCCCTAAGCCCTTGGTCCAGTTCTTAGTTCCAACACCTTCAACCTAGAGCTCTCCCTTGGGGGAAGTAAGGGTTGGTCGCCCCTCAGCTTGCCGAGGGCCCCGCACTCCACAGAAGCCGAGATATCGGTTTCAACACCAAACTCCACAGGGACTGAGAAATCGGTTCCAACATTATGGTGCGGTGAGCGTGGAGTGTGACCGATTCAAGAAACTCTCAAGATGAGTTCCAAGGACGGAGGTGGAGGAAGTTCCTACCCAGGTCACTCGCAGCCCCCGGTGGCTGGGGTGACGTTGGAGATGTTCGAAAATTTCAAGCAAGAGATCTCACAGACCTTCCAGGTTGCTTTCGCCATGATAGTCGGAGGCAGAAGAGGAGATGGTCCGGAGATCCCGCCCCAGCAGGTGGACGAGGGAACTCTCGGCCAGCTGTTCAGGAAAGAATCACCAGTAAGGGGGGAGTGGGGAAGGGCCATACCCCCACTCTCCCCGCCCCTGCAAGGGGGCGAGCTCAGGAGGGAGGCGCCCTCCCAGCTCGCCCCGCCCCTTCAAGGGGGCGAGCTCAGGAGGGAGGCGCCCTCCCAGCTCGCCCCGCCCCTTCAAGGGGGCGAGCTCAGGAGGGAGGCGCCCTCCCAGCTCGCCCCGCCCCTCCTAGCCCAACCCCAGAAGGGGGCGAACGGGAAGGCATCCGGCCCCCACTCGCCCCGCTCCAAAAGGAGTCGAGTGGATGTTGATGGGCGAGACCACCCCGGGTGGCGACCATCCAATAGCTCGACGAGCGCAGAGGTCGGCAAGTCGAATCCGCGGGAGCAAGGAAGAAAGGGTTTTCAAAAGAGAAGATCCAACCGCCCGAGGTGGAGGCAAGGGTCGAGGACACCCCCTCCACCGCCTCAGCAAACTGTGGCGATTGGAAAAAGAAGGAGAAGGAACCGTGCGGGAGGAAGAAGGGGCGTCCGAATGGAGTTACCCTACAGTGGCTTCCACGATGAGGAGGGTCACGCGACTTTCGCCTGCCCTGAGTTATTGGAAATGAAGGATGTGAGGGGTCCAGGGCAACAACAACAACTACCAGAAGAAGTCGAGGAAGACCGGGCCTGGGAGTGCGAGACTCAGTTCGGTTTCCATGCTTAGTTTTCTTTTTTATCCCTAAGTTCATGTAATGTGATGTTTCATTTCCATGCCTAGTTTCCTCACATGTATTAGGGTGTTTAATATAATGAATGTTTTTCAAAAAATACTTAGCCTCGATGCTGGCCCGCTGACCAGGCTCCCATCTAGCTGGCAGGGCCGGGAGCCGCTCGGGGCAGGAAGGAAAAATACTCCACCTCTAGTTGAGCATGGCTTCTAGAGTGTGTTGATGAGTCCTGATCATATACACTTTTATGGACTCATCTGGGCCGTTATTTAGTCATTTCACTGCACTTTAGCCCTGTTATAGTTCATATTTGATATTCCATGCTAGGTGCACCTCTAGGCCCATTTTGGTGTGGTTTCATGTTTATCTTTATTAGTAGTTTTCATGCTCTGTTAGGTGCCACTTTCAGTGGCTGGATTCGTGGTTGTGCTGGAATAGGGGTCGTGCAGGTGTTCCCAGTGCAATTCTGCACAGGAACACTGCGCACGATCACTGGTTCTATTGCGCACGACCACTGGTCGTGCGCCGCTGATCGTGTGAACTTAACCCTGTTTTCATGAGTTCTGTTTGGTGCAGTGCGCACGAACATCTACGCTAGTGCGCACGACCACCAGTCGTGCGCCACTGTTCGTGCGCACTTATCATTAATTTTATGAGTTCTGTTTCGTCCAGTGCGCACGACCACCTACGATTGTGCGCACGACCACCGGTCGTGCGAACATTATATTTTATAAATTTCGTATCTTGCAGGTTCCGCCCAGGCAGTGCGCACGATCGCAGAATTTCAGTGCGCACGATCACTGGTCGTGCGACAATGACCGTGCGCAGTATTAATTCCAGCGCCTATATAAATGCTGTTCCGATTTTAGGTTATGATCGAGCCTCCGGGAGCGGATTTCCTGATCCGTACGCCGCCGACCACCATCTTGGGACGCCTCCACTTCATCTCCTACGCAAGGGGAAGTCTTCTCCATCCATTCCAAGCCTTCCTCCATTGTCCGGGAGCGTTCTCCACCATCCGCAAGCCTCCAAGCAGCTATTTTCCTACTCCGGCCCTGTGAGAAGAAGAGGAAATCTGAAGTCGAAGACGACGGAGCTACGTGGAGAGATCGTGACAGCTCTCTACGCCGGAAGCATAGTCCGCCCGAGTCCGGAGGTAGCCCGACAACCTACCATTCCGGCCGTGAACGGCCGCTAGTCTTCACCCATCGGTTATCTCTTTCTTCTTTCCTTCATTGTACTCGTTGAATCGTGTAAACCTGAATATTGTGATGTTAGGTTTGTTTGAAATGAATGTTTCTTTGCCGTTCTTCATAGCTTACTTGTGAATCACTCCGTTTCCACTCACTCACTCACGCACTCAAGGTGTTTGATCCGCGTTAGCAAGAGCTAACGGCGGTTGTGAAGAGGTGTTTGCTACCCTCACCTTCTCGCATCAGAGCACACTCCATCCGCCTCACGAAGCACGGCATCGCGGCCGTTGCATCCATCTCGCCTCGCGAAGCGGTGCTTTCGACCCGCATTTCTTTTATTGTTGTAAGATTAGGAAAAACCAACCAAAACCCCCCTTTTTATGTGTGTTGCGCTTGTGTAACAAGAGACACACAACGCAATTCGTTCACCCAATCTGCATTCCTTAAGAGACCGACACTCAGGGATTCCACTCTCCACATTTATTACTTGACAGCGACCGGTGCACTGCCGACACGCATCATGTGTCGACCTTGTATCCACCTCTAGTTGAGCATGGCTCCTAGATTGTGTCGACCTTGTATTCACCTCGGATGGTTCCGCTGACCGGGCTATCTCTAGCCGGCAGGATAGGTTGACCTCCCAGGGAGGGAAAAATATTTGTCCACCTCTAGTTGAGCCTGGCTCCTAGAGTGCGTCGAACTTGTATCCACCTCTAGTTGAGCCTGGCTCCTATAGTGTGTCGACCTTGTATCCACCTCTAGTTGAGCCTGGCTCCTAGAGTGTGTCGACCTTGTATCCACCTCTAGTTGAGCCTGGCTCCTAGAGTATGTCGACCTTGTATCCACCTCTAGTTGAGCCTGGCTCCTAGAGTGTGTCGACCTTGTATCCACCTCTAGTTGAGCCTGGCTCCTAGAGTGTGTCGACCTTGTATCCACCTCTAGTTGAGCCTGGATCCTAGAGTGTGTCGACCTTGTATCCACCTCTAGTTGAGCATGGAACCTAGAATGTGTCGACCTTGTATCCACCTCTAGTTGAGCATGGCTCGTAGAGTGTGTCGACCTTGTATCCACCCCTACTTGAGCATGGCTCCTAGAGTGTGTCGACCTTGTATCCACCTCTAGTTGAGCATGACTCCTAGATTGTGTCGACCTTGTATTCACCTCGGACGGTTCCGCTGACCGGGCTCTCTCTAGCCGGTAGGACAGGTTGACCTCCCAGGGAGGGAAAAATATTTGTCCACCTCTAGTTGAGCCTGACTCCTAGAGTGTGTCGATCTTGTATCCACCTCTAGTTGAGCCTGACTCCTAGAGTGTGTCGACCTTGTATCCACCTCTAGTTGAGCATGGATCCTAGAGTGTGTCGACCTTATATCCACCTCTAGTTGAGCCTGACTCCTAGAGTGTGTCGACCTTGTATCCACCTCTAGTTGAGCCTGGCTCCTAGAGTGTGTCGACCTTGTATCCACCTCTAGTTGAGCATGGCTCCTAGAGTGGGTCGACCTTGTATCCACCTCTAGTTGAGCATGGCTCCTAGAGTGCGTCGACCTTGTATCCACCTTTAGTTGAGCATGGCTCCTAGAGTGTGTCGACCTTGTATCCACCCCTAGTTGAGCATGGCTCCTAGAGTGTGTCGACCTCGTATCCACCTCTAGTTGAGCATGGCTCCTAGATTGTGTCGACCTTGTATTCACCTCAGATGGTTCCGCTGACCGGGCTCTCTCTAGCCGGCAGGACAGGTTGACCTCCCAGGGAGGGAAAAATATTTGTCCACCTCTAGTTGAGCCTGGCTCCTAGAGTGTGTCGACCTTGTATCCACCTCTAGTTGAGCCTGGATCCTAGAGTGTGTCGACCTTGTATCCAACTCTAGTTGAGCATGGCTCCTAGAGTGTGTCGACCTTGTATCCACCTCTAGTTGAGCCTGGCTCCTAGAGTGTGTCGACCTTGTATCCACCTCTAGTTGATCCTGGCTCCTAGAGTGTGTCGACCTTGTATCCACCTATAGTTGAAAATGGCTCCTAGATTGTGTCGACCTTGTACCCACCTCTAGTTGAGCAGGGCTCCTAGAGTGTGTCGACCTTGTATCCACCTCTAGTTGAGCACAACTCCTAGAGTGTGTCGACCTTGTATCCACCTCTAGTTGAGCATGGCTCCTAGAGTGTGTCGACCTTGTATCCGCCTCTAGTTGAGCATGGCTCCTAGATTGTGTCGACCTTGTATTCACCTCGGATGGTTCCGCTGACCAGGCTCCCATCTAGCTGGCAGGGCCGGGAGCCGCTCGGGGCAGGAAGGAAAAATACTCCACCTTTAGTTGAGCATGGCTCCTAGAGTGTGCCGACCTTGTATCCACCTCTAGTTGAGCCTGGCTCCTAGAGTGTGTCGACCTTGTATCCACATCTAGTTGAGCCTGGCTCCTAGAGTGTGTCGATCTTGTATCCACCTCTAGTTGAGCATGGCTCCTAGAGTGTGTCGACCTTGTATCCACCTCTAGTTGAGCCTGGCTCTTAGAGTGTGTCGACCTTGTATCCACCCCTAGTTGAGCATGGCTCCTAGAGTGTGTCGACCTTGTATCCACCTCTAGTTGAGCATGGATCTTAGATTGTGTCGACCTTGTATTCACCTCGGATGGTTCCGCTGACCGGGCTCTCTCTAGCCGGCAGGACAGGTTGACCTCCCAGGGAGGGAAAAATATTTGTCCACCACTAGTTGAGCCTGGCTCCTAGAGTGTGTTGACCTTGTATCCACCTCTAGTTGAGCCTGGCTCCTAGAGTGTGTCGACCTTGTATCCACCTCTAGTTGAGCATGGCTCCTAGAGTGTGTCGACCTTGTATCCACCTCTAGTTGAGCCTGGCTCCTAGAGTGTGTCGACCTTGTATCCACCTCTAGTTGAGCCTGGCTCCTAGAGTGTGTCGACCTTGTATCCACCTCTAGTTGAGCATGGCTCCTAGACTGTGTCGACCTTGTACCCACCTCTAGTTGAGCAGGGCTCCTAGAGTGTGTAGACCTTGTATCCACCTCTAGTTGAGCACGACTCCTAGAGTGTGTCGACCTTGTATCCACCTCTAGTTGAGCATGGCTCCTAGAGTGTGTCGACCTTGTATCCACCTCTAGTTGAGCATGACTCCTAGATTGTGTCGGCCTTGTATTCACCTCGGATGGTTCCGCTGACCAGGCTCCTATCTAGCTGGCAGGGCCGGGAGCCGCTCGGGGCAGGAAGGAAAAATACTCCACCTCTAGTTGAGCATGGCTCCTAGAGTGTGTCGACCTTGTATCTACCTCTAGTTGAGCCTGGCTCCTAGAGTGTGTCGAACTTGTATCCACCTCTAGTTGAGCCTGGCTCCTAGAGTGTGTCGACTTTGTATCCACCTCTAGTTGAGCATGGCTCCTAGTGTGTGTCGACCTTGTATCCACCTCTAGTTGAGCCTGTCTCCTAGAGTGTGTCGACCTTGTATCCACCCCTAGT
Source organism: Dactylorhiza incarnata (assembly GCA_033032865.1). NCBI lineage: Eukaryota > Viridiplantae > Streptophyta > Magnoliopsida > Asparagales > Orchidaceae > Dactylorhiza > Dactylorhiza incarnata. Next base: position 535,444 of record JAWHQI010000358.1, on the reverse strand, counting down.
TGAGCATGGCTCCTAGAGTGTGTCGATCTTGTATCCACCTCTAGTTGAGCATGGCTCCTAGATTGTGTCGACCTTGTTTTCACTCGGATGGTTCCGCTGACCGGGCTCTCTCTAGCCGGCAGGACAGGTTGACCTCCCAGGGAGGGAAAAATATTTGTCCACCTCTAGTTGAGCCTGGCTCCTAGAGTGTGTCGACCTTGTATCAACCTCTAGTTGAGCCTGGCTCCTAGAGTGTGTCGACCTTGTATCCACCTCTAGTTGAGCATGGCTCCTAGAGTGTATCGACCTTGTGTACACCTCTAGTTGAGCCTGGATCCTAGAGTGTGTCGACCTTGTATCCACCTCTAGTTGAGCATGGCTCCTAGATTGTGTCGACCTTGTACCCACCTCTAGTTGAGCAGGGCTCCTAGAGTGTGTCGACCTTGTATCCACCTCTAGTTGAGCACGACTCCTAGAGTGTGTCGACCTTGTATCCACCTCTAGTTGAGCATGGTTCCTAGAGTGTGTCGACCTTATATTCACCTCTAGTTGAGCATGGCTCCTAGATTGTGTCGACCTTGTATCCACCTCTAGTTGAGCCTGGCTCCTAGAGTGTGTCGACCTTGTATCCACCTCTAGTTGAGCCTGGCTCCTAGAGTGTGTCGACCTTGTATCCACCTCTAGTTGAGCATGGCTCCTAGAGTGTGTCGACCTTGTATCCACCCCTAGTTGAGCATGGCTCCTAGAGTGTGCCGACCTTGTATCCACCTCTAGTTGAGCATGGCTCCTAGATTGTGTCGACCTTGTATTCACCTCGGATGGTTCCGCTGACCGGGCTCTCTCTAGCCGGCAGGACAGGTTGACCTCCCAGGGAGGGAAAAATATTTGTCCACCTATAGTTGAGCCTGGCTCCTAGAGTTTGTCGACCTTGTATCCACCTCTAGTTGAGCCTGGCTCCTAGAGTATGTCGACCTTGTATCCACCTCTAGTTGAGCATGGCTCCTAGAGTGTGTCGACATTGTATCCACCTCAAGTTGAGCACGGCTCCTAGAGTGTGTCGACCTTGTATCCACCTCTAGTTGAGCATGGCTCCTAGATTGTGTCGACCTTGTATTCACCTCGGATGGTTCCGCTGATCGCGCTCTCTCTAGCCGGCAGAACAGGTTGACCTCCCAGGGAGGGAAAAATATTTGTCCACCTCTAGTTGAGCCTGGCTCCTAGATTGTGTCGACCTTGTATCCACCTCTAGTTGAGCCTGGCTCCTAGAGTGTGTCGACCTTGTATCCACCTCTAGTGGAGCTCGGCTCCTAGATTGTGCCGGTCTAAGGCCCCGAGCAGATACCGCTGACCGGGCTTGTTGATGCCGGCAGGACAGGAGACTCACTCGGTGAGGCAGGTGATTCATGTTTGTTAAGGCCCCGAGCAGATACCGCTGACCTGGTTTGTTGATGCCGGCAGGACAGGAGACTCACTCGGTGAGGCAGGTGATTCATGTTGGTTAAGGCCCTGAGCAGATATCGCTTACCGGGCTTGTTGATGCCGGCAGGACAGGAGACTCACTCGGTGAGGCATGTGATTCATGTTGGTTAAGGCCCCGAGCAGATGCCGCTGACCGGGCTTGTTGATGCCGGCAGGATAGGAGACTCACTCAGTGAGGCAGGTGATTCATGTTAGTTAAGTCCCCGAGCAGATACCGCTGACCGGGCTTGTTGATGCCGGCAGGACAGGAGACTCACTCGGTGAGGCAGGTGATTCATGTTGGTTAAGGCCCCGAGCAGATTCCGCTGACCGGGCTTGTTGATGCCGGCAGGACAGGAGACTCACTCGGTGAGGCAGGTGATTCATGTTGGTTAAGGCCCCGAGCAGATACCGCTGACCGGGCTTGTTGATGTCGGCAGGACAGGAGACTCGCTCGGTGAGGCAGGTGATTCATGTTGGTTAAGGCCCCGAGCAGATACCGCTTACCGGGCTTGTTGATGCCGGCAGGACAGGAGACTCACTCGGTGAGGCAGGTGATTCATGTTGGTTAAGGCCCCGAGCAGATACCGCTGACCGGGCTTGTTGATGCCGGCAAGACAGGAGACTCACTCGGTGAGGCAGGTGATTCATGTTGGTTAAGGCCCCGAGCAGATACCGCTGACCGGGCTTGTTGATGCCGGCAGGACAGGAGACTCACTCGGTGAGGCAGGTGATTCATGTTGGTTAAGGCCCCGAGCAGATACCGCTAACCGGGCTTGTTGATGCCGGCAGGACAGGAGACTCACTCTTATCCACCTCCAGTTGAGCTCGCTCGTCTAACGAATGGCCTAGAGGGTGTCGACTCTTATCCACCTCTAGTTGAGCTAGGCTCCTAGAGTGTGTCGACCTTGTACTCCCCCCCCCCGATGCTGGCCCGCTGACCAGGCTCCCACATAGCTGGCAGGGCCGGGAACCGCTCGGGGCAGGAAGGAAACATGCTCCACCTCCAGTTGAGCTCACTCGTCTAGCGAATGGCCTGGAGGGTGTCGACTCTTCTCCACCTCCAGTTGAGCTCGCTCGTCTAGCGAATGGCCTGGAGGGTGCCGACTCTTATCCACCCCTAGTTGAGCTTGGCTCCTAGAAGGTGTCGACTTAAGCCCGGAGCAGAGACCGCTGACCAGGCTCTCACTAGCCGGCAAGGTAGGGGGACCTCTCGGGGAGGCCAAGTATTTTCCCACGGGGTGGCTCTGCTAGCTGGGCTCTCACTAGCCGGCAGGGTGAGAGGACCTCTCGAGGAGGCTTTATGTTTTCCCTCAAAATAGCTTCGTTCGTCGGATTCCCAGCGACGCTCGTCGAATATGCAGGGTTGGACGTTTCTTTCCGAGCGCGTACCTCGCTCGAAAAGAGCCGGGATTGTGTACAACCCTGAATTCGCCGAGCGAACCCCCGGGACTAAAGAGGTATTTAAGACTTGTTCTTCCTACAATGGCCGAGGACAAGAATAGGAGGAGGTAAATCAGTCATCCCTTGTTAACCATGACCGGCTCGGACACGTCCGCTAGCGCGGGCGGCGAGACCAGCAGGGGGGCCGCCCCTAGCTGGGTCTCGCCCAGCCCCAGTAGAAGGGCGAGTCGCTAGCGCCGGCGGTAGCAACACCGCCGGGCGCTAGCAAATCTAGCCCAGGGGGAGCTCCTCTCGTCCCGCCCCAAGGCAAGGGGGGGGGGGGCGAGCTCCTCTCGCCCCCATCCCCTCCAGGGGGGCAAGCTCCTCTTTCCTCGCGCGCCCCCAGCAGAAGGGCGAGACCAGCAGGGGGTTGCCCTAGCTGGGTCTCGCCCAGCCCCAGCATAAGGGCGAGTCGCTAGAGCCGGCGGTAGCAATACCGCCGGGCGCTAGCCAATCTAGCCCAGGGGGGGGGGGGCGAGCTCCTCTCGCCCCGCCCCAAGGCAAGGGGGGCGAGCTCCTCTCGCCCCCATCCCCTCCAGGGGGACGAGCTCCTCTCGCCCCTCGCGCCCCCAGCAGAAGGGCGAGACCAGCAGGGGGGCCGACCCTAGCTGGGTCTCGCCCAGCCCTAGCAGAGGGGCGAGACCAGCAGGGGGGCCGCCCCTAGCTGGGTCTCGCCCAGCCCCAGCAGAAGGGCGAGTCGCTAGCGCCGGCGGTAGCAATACCGACGGGCGCTAGCCAATCTAGCCCAGGGGGGGCGAGCTCCTCTCGCCCCGCCCCAAGGCAAGGGGGGCGAGCTCCTCTCGCCCCCATCCCCTCCAGAGGGGAGAGCTCCTCTCCCCCCCCCCCCCCCCCCCCCCCCCCCCCCCCCCCCCGCACCCCCAGCAGAAGGGCGAGACCAGCAGGGGGTTCGCCCCTAGCTGGGTCTCGCCCAGCCCCAGCAGAAGGGCGAGACCAGCAGGGGGGCCGCCCCTAGCTGGGTCTCGCCCAGCCCCAGCAGAGGGGCGAGACTAGCAGGGGGCCGACCCCCGGGTCTCGCCCCACCCGGTTAATGGGCTCGCCGAGCCCCGCGAGGTACCCCCTCTCGCCCAGTTCCGAGGGGAGGGGTCGGTCTGCGTTTAGCGCCTCAGAGCAGCGGGATTTGGCTATCCGCAGCCAAATCCGAGGGTATTTTGGTAATCTGATAAGCCAGAGTTTGGTTATTTGCAGCCCAAATCCAAAATCATATAAATATGACCAATGGGGCACCATTTGAAGAGGGATCATTCTAGGCTAGCTCTCTCCCTCTCTCTCTCCCCACTTTCTCCCTCTAGTGGGTGAGGAGAGCCTCCAGTGGTGCCCAAGCTTAGTAGTGGCTTGGGAGGGGAAGTTCCTAAGGGGCTTCCGGGTATGTGGCGGGACCTCCCCACTAAGCCCTTGGTCCAATCCATAGTTCCTCAACCTTCAACCTAGAGCTCTCCCTTGGGGGGAGTAAGGGTTGGTCGCCCCTCAGCTTGCTGAGGGCCCCGAACTCCACAGGGACCGAGAAATCGGTTCCAACAAATAAAAATAATAATTATTTTTCTGAATTATAATTTTTCAAATTAACTTTTCTCAGCACGCTGTAATTTCGATCCATTATTAAAAATAAATAGCTAAATATTATGGATTATAAAAGTCAGCACGTTATTGAAATATCAAAAATAATGATTTTTTTAAAACGTAGCATTCTCGATAAAACTTATTTATACTAATTATCATCTATTTTATATATTTTGTGGAAATAAGTCACATAAATTGTTTCATTTTGAATTTCTTTCGTTTTTGTATGTTTCAATTTTGTGTTGTCTTTTATAATTCCTATTTTTTGTTATTTATTTATAATAAATGAATATAAATTTATATTGTGTTGAAAAACATAATTATGAAAAATAGTAATTATTTTTATGAGATAATTACAAAAAATATTTATCAGCACAAACATTTCGTCAATGTTTCGTGAGTACCTAGTAATCTGAATAACTGTCGTTTATAAATTTATTTGAAACAAAGTATGAAGTTAAGAGACTAATTTGAAACAAATGAAAAATTAAACGACCTATTTGAAACTATGTCCAAAGTTAAGAGACCAATTTAAAGCAAATGAAAATTAAACGACATATTTAAAACCAAGCCAAAAGTTAAAGGATCTATTTGAAGCAAATGAAAATTAAAGGACCTATTTGAAACTTGACCCAAAGTTAAGGGAATAATTTGGATATTTTGCCAAAAATATTTGGAGGTTCTTGTTAGCAAATCATGTTACGCTATTAGTAAATCATGATTGTTGGGACCTCCTCATTGCAGCACACACATGTCTTGTTTGTAGGCAATTGAGAGCTGTTTTTTGTGTTCTCTAATCTCTTCTTGTCCTGTCTCATCTGGGCCGACCATTAAATCAGTAGTCTTTGATCACCCCCGAACATTATGAACCCATTTTCATGGTTCTAACATCAGGCTTGTAGGAATCTGCGTGAACAACACTAGCAACTAGTAGCATGACCCCGTACTGAATTTCCAGCCACAGCCCATTCAGGGGCATCCACACCACCAACATTCCAGAGAGGTTCAGTTGTACCTGATTTCAGTTCCAGACTTCCAGGTTAGGTGCTTGCACTCCCGAGAGCCATCCCATGCTTTGAGAAGTTAATTACTGCCTACAGGTTGACTGCAGCCTTCGATCAGCCTTCACTAACTTGCAGATAACAAAAATATATGTGATGAGATAAAATTCACGAATAGACAAATGCGATTTGCGAATAACAACCGCCAAAATATTTGAACCTGTTTTCTTTTACTATTGCTGAAACCAAATTTGCTAATAACAAGATCCAAAATTTTCTGTCTATTTTAATTTCGCACTTAAAACAATGAAATCATCAAAAAAATATAAAATAATGGATCCTCAAAATTTTTATTTAATTAAGAAAATCGATCTAAACCCTAAAACCAACAAAATAAAATATTACAGCAATAAATAAATAATCGCATGATTAAAATAAACGAGGCTTGATTGTTGCACAAATAGGCATATCTTGTATTCTGGCTTCAGCGTTGGATTTAAGTTCTACTGAAATTATTATATCTGTCTTGGCGTTCTCTTGGTAGCAAATCAAGCAGTATTATAAATAATTTAAAAAAAAATATACGGCAGAGGATAGACGATAATTTCTATGTTTTTTTCATTTCATTTTTTTTTTATATTTTTGACTTCAGTACGATAACACTCGTAACACTATGTTATCGTACAGACATCCTCTCTCTTTTTTCCTTGAAAAATTTTTTGGTGAGAAACTCCCACCTAATAATAGGTGCAGATATAAGTAGTTTCATTTTACACGGAAGCGGGACCCACGCCATTTCGAAATCTTCTCGAGCACGACTCAAAAATCCTCCCCGACGACGGCGATATCGACGACGCTTCCTCTTCCTTCTGGATAAGCGGCTTCATTTACTCCGGCAAAAAGTATTAAAACTCATCTCCCTAAACAGCGACGCCGAATTAAGAAGGAACATTACTAGGCGAAGGTCTCTTGGTATGTTTTCTTTGGCATTATACATTAACCTACCTACCGTGATATGCCCTAGATGCTCTGCAACTTCTTCCTATTCAGAAAACTTTGAATCCCGCGTAATTAACTTTGTATTAGGTATATAATGCAGGAAATTACAAAATACTCCGGCTTCATTTACTTGGGCGACAAGGTAAGTTTCAAAATACTGTTGTATTGTTGCGTACTTGCAGTTAATACTGTCGTATTGTTGCGTACTTGCAGTTAATATTGTCGTATTGTTATACTGGGGTTTAACTGGTGCATAACTGAAACTGCAACCTAACAATTGGTTTTGGGATAAGGTAACTTCCAAAATACTGCCGTATTGTTGCGTACTTGCAGTTAATACTGTTGTATTGTTGCCTACTGTCAATAAAATACTGTCGTATTGTTGTCTACTTGCAGTTAATATTGTTGTATTGTTATTAACTTCCAAAATAACAATTGTTAACACTAAAATTTGGTAACTTGCAAAATACTGTCAATTAAAATACTGTTAATACTGTCAATACTGTGTAAGGTAACTTCATAAATATTGCCTTATTTTTGTTGATTAATCTTTGGACTTACCTCTGAATTGCAAAACATTAATAGAAAGATGTGTAAATTTTATTTGCAAATGAGTCGTTCCCAAACTCTTAATTGTAGATGTGGTGTCTCTTCGTTCAAAGAACGTGCGAAGCCACTACTAGATGTAATTACTGAGAGATCTAAGACAGAACTTCGTCAAGCAGGCATTTTACAATTGTTTTCCATACCAGACCTAAAGCAGAACATCCCATTACTCACCACCTTGATGAAATCCTACTCAACCAAGAACCAAGGTTTCCTTCTTGGAAAGGTTTACCTAAAGTTTAAACCAAATCATGTAGCATTGTTGTTAGGAATGCCGAATCGGGGGGTGGAGTTTGATTTTCAAAGATGTCCTTTTTCTTCCTTCGAACAGAAGGATTTAATTGAAGAGATTGATATGCTAGCTGCAGAGGAATGGTCAGAAGATGTAGAGAAGAGGAGAGTTGACACTTTGGTGAAGTATGTATTGTGCAAGTTCTTAATTCCGTTAAAAATTTTTAAAATACCGAGTTGTATACAAAACTTTGGTGGACTTGAACAATTTGTAAGATACAACTGGCCGAAGACAGTGCAAAAATTTCTGCAAGCCTAGTTCTCACTGTTAAGTAGAAAAGCATGTACAAAAGCTACAGAAAAAAGTATAGGATACTTGGAGGGATGTTCTGTGTTGCTGTTGGTATGTATTTTAATCTTAATTATTATTCAAATTTTATAAAAATGAATAATAATATCCTTATTTACAATTATTTTGGTTAGGCATGGTTCCTAGAGATAACAAAGGTTACAGAAAGTTTTGATCCCTTAGCTACACCCTGACTCTCCCGGTGGTCTTCTAAGACGAGCTTTTCTACTAAGTACTGTTTATCATTAAAGTTGAATATAAGTGGTACTCGTAAGGTTAGTGTTTTCACATTTCACATTAACCTTTTTCAATAGAATTCCATTTAATTGTGACAATTTTTTGGTAGCTTTGTAGCGTATTTGAGAATATTCTGCCATCTGAGGAGAACCTTCTTGGAGTTGAAGAAGAAGAAGTATCAGATTTCGAGAGTATTTCAAAAGAAGAAGAGGGGGCAGAGGAGGTGGAAGAGGAGGAGGTGGAAATGAAGGATAGTATTGAGAAGCATATAATGAGGTTTGTTAATAGTAGATTACAGAAAATTAAGGATGTGGGGGGTAGTAAATTAACCAAAAGTCAGGTAAGAAGAAAGGAAATGAATAAGAAGGAAAGTCAATAATTAAAGAGGAAGGAAATGGAGAAGGCTTTTGATAGAGAGTCCAAGAAAATAATTTTAGAAATGGATTCTAGAATACAGCAATGCATAGTTGAAGTCCGTCAATATGTGGACGAAGAAGTGTTGAAATTGCATCGTTACTGCGATGAAAGGATTGATGCGTTGGCTTCAAAACATACCTCTCCTTTAAATCCAACATCAGGTCGTGAACCATCACCTGATGGGCAATTAGTGATTGCAACCCCATTATCATCGCTTCAATTTTTTGCATCTCCGCACACTTTGAAAAATCCAGAAACTGTTGAGAGAACTAGTTTGATTAAATCAATTAAACAGCGTCCTAAAAGGCAAAAAAAAGTTATATTTTCTTCAACTGTAAATGGATATCTATTTCCAGGTAGACATATGATTTCAGCAAAGGTTCGGACAGTAATAGACCGATTTATGGTCAAATTCAAAGATAGGTATTATTCTAGTAAATTTATTTTTAGTAAATCTAATCAATAATATATGGACAACCTAAAAAATTTTGCGATATTTTTTTGTAGTTCTGACATTGTGTTCGAGCAAGGAAATGTGTGTATGCGTCGATCCGATATAGAAGAACTACTTGGTAGTGGGTGGCTCAGTGATATACATTTAGATGCATATAGTTTCTTGTTGGGCAAGCAAAATGCACTACATCCACATTTGGTGAAGTCATTTGTTTACATTTCCCCAAATCATGCCGTAAGTAAATATGAATTAAACCATAGTACCATGAAATTTTGTAATGTCCTTATTTGTGTTAATAAGCAATACAGTATTTTCTCATAAATACTGTAATTTGTAACAGTATTTTCAGTAATACTGTTAAAATTACAGTATTATTTCCTATTGGATTAGAAGGTTTTAGATTTATATTATGTGGTTTTTTTTCCTTATATGATATTGTTACTAATATCCTATCGAAAATACTGTAATATTAAAAAGTTTTTAAACTAGTACTGATTAAACTGTCAGTATTTATACCTATTGGATTGTAATGTTTTAGCATGTATATGAAATTGTAAAATTGTTGTTTAATATAAATTTTTCTACTTTGCTAAATACTAATAAGCCGCCGCAATATAAATTTCTATTACAACAGTATAAATTTTAGCATGTATATGAAATTGTAGTGTTATATTGTTTTTTGTCATAAATACTGTAATATGTAACAGTATTTTCAGTAATACTGTTATATCTAACAGTATTTATTCCAATAGGAATGGAAGGTTTTTGATTCATTATGAAATTTTTATTTTGCTTATTTCTTTCTATGATTTTGTTATTAATATTGTCGGAAACACTAATATTAAACAGTTTTTGAACTAATACTGATTAAACTGACAGTATTCATACCAAACTTGCAGCAATATAAAAAGGCTTCAGTGAAGAATACCCAAATGTTAACAGGCCACATTACACCTGATAATGTTAAATACTCGGATGTGCTGCTTATACCTATTCATGTTGATTCCCACTGGGCATTACTTGTTGGCAACATGAAGGATGGAATTTGGGAGTTTTATGACTCGTTGCCTGACGGAAGGCATTTGAGGACCGTGGACATAGTGGTAACAATGAACTGTCTATAATTACCAATTTGGTTATTTGTAACTCTACTTTTTTTTAACAGAATAAATTTTTTTTGAAGCTTCAATTACTGTATGATGATGTTGGAGAATGCCTACCGGAAAATGTTATTCATTGGCCTATCCAGCCTATCTCTGGAGTTCCAACACAAGATAATGGTAATGACTGCGGAGTTTTTGTTTTGATGTATATGAAAACTATCGTTAGTAGGCGGAATATTTGCTGGAAAAGAAACAAAAGTTGGCACAAAAAAATGCCAGCCTATCGGGCAGAAATAGCGGCTGATATCATCGAGTCATTCTGTTAATTTGAAGATCTGTAGGGAGGTTGAAGATCTGACTTATCACCACTTCATTTTAGAATGAATTGAGACATAAATATTGTTGTTATATCTGGGTTTGTGGTTTGTCTCAAACAATTACAATTTTGCTACATATTTGAACAATGTCTTTAATGTTATGATTTTATATATTTATTAATTTTGATATAGTTAGCTTTGAACTACTGTGTTGATACTATCAACACAAATGTATCTTGTACATGAATATGATGTGTACCAAAAATACTGTCATTTTTATGTAAATTCGGTGAAAATATATAAAATTTATCACATTCTTCACAGTATATGGACAAGTAGATATGTTTATTACAAATACTGTCAGTATATTAGTATCTTCTACACTAATATATTGACAGTATAATCCATAATTAATATGATACGTTTACCATATATAATGGTAATTTTTTGTAAATTCGGTGAAAATAGATATAATTTATCACATTCTTTGCAGTATTAATAATGAGAGTATATTAGAGCTGAACAAACGAAATATACTGACAGTATATTGGACGTGATTACTAACACTGTGATGTACTGACAATTTTTCACAATCTTCACAGTATTAATTATATCACAATCTTCATAGTATAATTTATGACAGTATATAAGAGTAGGAGACACTAATATACTGACAGTATATTGGAAATACTGTCAGTATATTGGTATCAACTACACTTATATACTGGTATCTTCTATACTTATATTGGTATCAACTACACTTATAATCACGTCCAAATACTGTTAGTATATTGGTATCTTCTACACTTATTTAATTACATTATAATCCATAATTGACAGTATTACTGACAGTATTTGTGTACAATATAACTCGGGTGACTGATCTATGTCAGACCGTATTATTGCTCTATAGACAGTATTATATTGACAGTATTTGTGAATCACTACCAAAAGTAGCCAACATAATAGAGATATTAATATAACATTCTTCAGTAATACTATCTACTGCTTTAAGTACTTAAACAAAACAGTAATAAATTAAAATTGCAAAGGAATATTAATACTAAAATCATCATTAATTGAAAAATCATTAGTTTCGTCCACCAAAGCTGGTGTTGCTAGTGAATTAGAGTCCGCGAAATTTTGGTCCCCCTGTAATTCATGATCTTCAACTCTCATGGGTCCTTTATTCTTTGAATGTCGACTCCGCTCTGTATGAAAATTTAAAACGTAAGGCACCTAATCATAACATTAAATTTGAAAAAAAAATGTAGGAAAAATTACTTATTTTTTTCAAAGACGTCTCGAAAAAATTCTTCAAGCGAGTATTAGGCCTCCCTTTAGGCCGCCTAGAACCTGGATCCCTGACAAAGTATGCACCTTGGTAATTTGAGGTAGGGATTCCCTTGTTAATCATCTCATCATGATCCACCATTTCCTCTAGAGTTTTGCCCACATCATTTATCACATTAATTAGATGTTCTTTGGCAATTTGACAATTTGTAATACGATTACACAAATCATAAGTGTATCGCATAATTTGATTTGTATAAATCAAATTAGAATCACAGTCATTCAATGTAGTGTCCGGTCGTAGATATATTCCCTTCTTTGCATGTAATGTAAATCGCTTGAGTATATATTGCTGTTTAATTTCTTTCTCATTCCTGATATTATAAACTCTAAGAATATGTTTGCATTGACGACCTGTTGTTTCAAAACCTCGACACGAGCATTCGACATTATTATTCTTTGTATCAAATGTCACAAACCATTGCTTACCAACTTCAATACCATGGCAATTTTGGACACTGTATACTACATGATCTGTTCCGTAATGAGTTTCATCAGCAACCATCAAATTAACTGCTGCTTCCAAATAAGCATTCTCAAAAAGTAAATATATCTTTCGGGTGTACACTCTAGACATTTGCTTTAGTATTAAACAGCTTGGGAATTTAAGAGTAATACTTCCTTGTTTACATTTGAAGTCCTCCTCGTGTTCGTTTCTGCGCCAACCAGAAATTAAATTCTTCATTCCAAGAAAGCATTCAACAAGTGAACTTGTTGATTTAGAGCATCCATGTAAACGATTATTTGCGGACTCACTTCGTTGCGTTGACAAAATACCAAGATCTAATACTTCCTTGTTATATGCGGTGGACCACTTCATCCTAATGTTGAAAAGATCATTTAGCCATCGATTATCTTGCAAGTTCCCACGCACTATCATCTCTCTCCAATGGCTTTCAAATTCCATTTCATTCTCACATTTGCTCATGCAATTGTAAAATAAAGATCTAATATACCTATCTTTATTGAAAGTTGGTACCTTTGATGGAGCTTTTTTCGATATATGCCATTGACACAAACGATGTCGAGTTGAAGTAAATACTCGTTGAATAGCTACTGACATTGCTTGATCTTGATCTGTGAAAATCGTGATTGGTTGCTTACCACCAACATATTTTAAGAAACAGTCGAAAACCCAGCAAAATGATTCAATCGTCTCCTCTGCAACAAAAGCCGCCCCAACAAAAACGTTTTGCCAATGGTGGTTCACTGCAATAAATGGGGCACATGCCAAATTATACTTGTTCATACGATATGTGGTATCGAAAATAATAACATCTCCATAACAATCATAATCTATTTTCCCATGTCCATCAATCCAAAAGAAACTCCGGAGCCTGTTGGACTCATCTAGCTTCACATCAAAAGAGAACATGTTGTCCTTGCACTGTATCTCTTTAAATATTTCCAATAACCGATTTGCATCACCGGAGTCTATTAGTGCTCTTTTCTCTCGATGTACATAATTATATGCATCTGATTTAGAGAAACCAACATTCTGTTCACCGCCAACTTCTTCTGCTAAGAAGTTATATGCATCAACAGTTCGAATTCCTGCTCTAGTCATATTTTTAATAACAGATGCTTGATGATTAGATATATGTCGATGAGCACGCAAGAAATGTGAATCAACTTGTGGAGAAAGTGGGTGATTGTGCTCTTCCACAAACTTCGAAATCTCCCAATTCTTGCCCTCTCTATCAACAGTGAAGTACATGCACGCCAAACATCCAGTTCGAGTATCAAGGTGGTGAAACTTCCTTGGCACCTCACTTATCGGTTTTATAACCTTATGACCTGCTCTCGAGCAACAATATTCTCGCCCCCTTATGATCTTTGTATGAGTCCAATAATAAATATGCTGTTTTCGGATACCAAAACCCAAATTTCGAGCATACTCGGCGTACATTTTGTAGGCCTCTTCTTCTGAATGAACTGTGTGGAATACTGTTGCCTCCTTGGTTCCCTGCATTGAAGCAATAAAATTTATTACAGTGAGCCATTATTACAAAATTTAACAAGACTAACATAATGGTGATCGTAGATATTTTTATAAATATATGGTCAGAACATACTGAGTTACAAGCATCATCAACTTGCTCTGACTATACATTTCCTGCCTCTTCATCAGACTGAATTATATTATAAATGGGTGAATCCTCGCATACATTTATTCCCTGTATTGAAGAATACATGTAAATATTTTATGCTTATAGTAATAAATAGAAAACCTATCTAAAGTTCATTAAAAATGTGTGATAACATACCGCGTTGAAAGACTGATCTACTTTGTTAGGTGTCAAATGTGTTGGTTCTTCATCAGAATTAAGTATATAAAATGGGGCAGTGTTGATTCCATAGCTTTGCTACATTAAACCCAAAAATTTGCTGCAATAATACTACAGTCCAAAGACAAATGATATTTACAGAGGTACAACAGTATTTCTCCAAGAATACTACAATTATTACAATAATAGTAGGCATAGAAAACCATATAAAACAATATTTCTACAAGAATACTGCAATTGCAGCGTTATTTCTTCAATAATACTACAATTATTATGTAAAATACGGCAGTATTTTATATATTGTGTACTTTTATACAGGGAGAAGCAAACGTATTTCTCCAATAATACTGTTATAATTTACTGAAGAATTGGTTGTTCAAGAAAGCATTCTGACATACCAACTACAATTATTATATAAAATACGGTAGTATAAATTGGTTGTTCAAGGAAAGTATTTTAACATACCAAGTTAGAGACATGATCCATAATCTTAGATTTCAGATCTGAAATTCGTATAAGGCAACCTCCTCCAGTCGAACAACTTCTGCCGTCGAATACCTCCTCCCGTCGGCACGCTTTCGCCTTTAAACGACTTCTCCCGTCGAATACCGCCTCCCGTCGTCAAGCTTTCGACTTTGAACGCCGGAGAACTGCAATGCGACAGGTCGCCGATGTTTGGAGGAGCATGAAACTGGTATTAGGGCGGCGGACGAGGGCGACGACGTTTGAAGGAGGATGAAAGTGCTATTGCAGCGCGAGAACGACGACAGAAAGACCGCGAGGTTTGGGTTTGGCCGCGAAAGATTTCGAAATGGCGTGGGTCCCGCTTCCGTGTAAAATTAAACTACTTATATCCGCACCTATTATTAGGTGGGAGTTTCTCACCAAATTTTTTTTCTTTTTCCTTTCTATTTTCAAAGCAACGTCGATGAATAAATTTAAAATTTGATTTCTAAAACTTATTTTTTTTAATCTTTTTGAATGCATAAATAAGTAGGTAGAAATTATAAATTAAATTATTTTGAAATAAAAATAAATGGATGGATGACATTAAATTTAAAAAATAGAAATACTATAGATATTATGAATATTTCGCCATCTACAGTTAAAAGATCGAAGAGCATTCAGGGGTCGCACCTCGCTCGAATTACCAAATATCGAGGACGTGGCAATTAATTAGGCTGATTGTTATTCGCATACGTACTTTTTAGAAATACGTATTGTACATACATTTTTAGGAAAAGTGTTCAACACGAAAGTTGTAGATCTCGATTTGTTATAGTTACACACATGTTTCAATTAGGGCGGCAATACGTCTTGCGCGTGCATTTTTAGGAAAAATGTTCAACACGAAATTGTAGATCAAGATGAGATCTACAACTTTCATGTTGATCACTTTTCCTACAAATTCAAGTGCAAGACTTATTTCCAAAAGACGCGTAATAACTCATTAAAAAGTACGAATAGCCAAAACTGTAGTGCGAATAACAATCGCCTTAATTAGCCATCATGATTCTTGGCGCGTATTTCCCGACTTTGACTTGACGCAGATCTTAGGAGAACAATTTCTCGGTGAGTTCAGAAGCTTGTCCTGAGTTTTCAAAATATTATTATATTAATTATTTTTATGAGTATCTTAATATCTTTTGGATTTTCATCCCCATTAAAAATAAAAATACGTACATTACTACCGCCAAAACTTGTTCGGTTTGGAGCTGAATTTAATTTCAGAATCTAATTAAAATTTTATCCTGTTAATAATAATTCTGATGAATATTAAATAAAATCATGCAGAAATGAATTCATATTAAAATAATAAATGAAAATAAAATCAGGCAGAAATGAATTCATATATAAACTTGTAATATTGAACATTTCCATTTAACTAGAGTAAAAATTGAGAATTTCATCTCGGGATTACTGATTCATGAGATAAACTTAGGTTGCGTGCGTTTGGCTTGGCTTATTTGCTTCGGTGAGGTTGGACAAAAACGTCATTGTCATAGAATGTATGTTTGGTATGACATGCTACAATCGTTATCAAAAAAAGAAACTAGTTTGGGGCATAAAATTTTGTTATGACAATGACGTTTTTGTCCAACCTCACCGGAGCAAATAAGCCAAGCCAAACGCAACCTTAATTTTGATATATTTGTACAACAAAAGTTATATTCTTGAACTTATGAATAAACGAGAAAACTTCGTATAAAATGTTCGAATCAATTAGGAAAATATGTTGGTTCGGGGAAATTAAAAAGGTATCATTTTGATATCTCACAAGGAACAAAGAGAGTTGCCATTTTGATACTTCTGTTGAAATATTTTCTTGTATATTCCAAAATAATGTATAATTTTCTTATTTGAAAATTGCAGAAAATAAAGATATGAGAATAAATCTAGAAAACTAGATTATTAAAACTTTAAAACAGAAGGGATGAGAATCAAAAGGAGATTAGTTAAAAGATAGTTTAGAATCGAGTCTGGGTAAGGCGTGTGATCACTGCCCTAAAGAAGTTGCACCACCCTCCGGCAGGGCTTTCAACCGATGCTCACTCCTCCAAGGTACAACACTCGGCTAGATCCCGAAACTCCCATGTGCGCGGACACCGAAGAAGCACAGAGCACCTGAACACCCACTTGATGAAGCAAATGTAAAGAAAAGAAAGCACGTAGAAGATCGTCACCAAAACCAGAGAGTGAGAGAGCAGAAGAACGTCTATCAGCGTGTGATCTTTCTGAGAAGAACGTCAATATATAAAGACAGTAAATCACCGGAAACGGAATCTTGAAAAACGGCAACATTAAAATCGTAATCAGTTATAATTGGAAAGCACATAAAAACGTTGAAAATTTCCAACGTAAATAAAGGCGAGAAACACGCGTAAATGAGCGGTTAAGCATACGCGTAAAACTGCGAAGAGAGAGAGCACAGAACGGCAGGATGCGTTGAATTCAATTAATTCAATTCGACGTTGCGTCGATATCATATCGACGCAAGTCGACGCAGGTCCTATCGACGCCAGCGTCGAAAACATATCGACGCAGGTCGGGTGCGTCGAATTCCATTCGACGCCTCCAACTTCAGCGGGCTTGTCGACGTTGCGTCGAAATCTATTCGACGCAGCTCCGATTTCTATTCGACGCAACTCCAAGTAAAAGGCTCTGAAACTATTTTGTACAAAAAATACAATTCAATTATTCCCCAAATCTCAAATCCCAAATCCAAATCCGGATCCGGTCCGGTGCGGTGCGTGCGCGCGCGTGTGGTTCATAGTTTCTCCTTATGTTCTTTTGAACAAATAAGAAAGTGTGAATTTCCTTATATACACTTAAGGGAAGAAGGAGAATGGCAAGGTTGGACTAAAGAACACCCTTTCATCATGAAAGGCTTCCCTCCAAATATTTGGATTCCCTCCAAGTTTGGTTTTGAGCTTTTCCATCATAATGAGGAGCCCAAACACCAAACACCAAACACCATTTAGCTCCAATCAAAACATTTAATTTTATAATGTTTTATAATTAAAATTTCTAACAATTCCCCACAAAAGCGATAAACCAAAAGCGAACTTCATAAATATGAAATTATTAATAATAAATAAAATCAAATACAAATTTGCTTCATCAAGTTGTATCTAATGCAATGGGTATAGATGGAACTGTTACCTTGAATCTATACTTAGTACTTACTTTCTCTACCGAAGAATATAATGTGCCAGAGGCTTTGAATTATAAATTTTTGACCGGTAAATTAGATAAGCACACAAAAGATTGGTTGTTCTTAGGTTATGGCGGTGGGCGCGTTAATGGCCATGCGCATTCCTTGATTTTTCATGAGAGTTGTTTTGGGTTCAGCCCGGGTCCCAAAGTTGCGGCCTCACAACAACCCCCACATAGGTGGTGCCTCAAGAGATATTTCGTAACTAATATCTCGCAAATATATATGCCTTTAGCAACCATTAAGAACTTTAAAGTTCATCCTAAACTGTTACGTAGAGCACAACATCATAGGAATGAGGAGAAAGTTTTCTCAACCTTTTAAATTTGTGCTCCCAACTACGCTACATCAACGGCTTCGTTTCTACCACGTTGAACCCACTTTATGGGATCTCCAATCACATGGGTTGGGTATCCACCGTTGGCAGCAAATTATGTGGGCTTAAGCCCCATTCCCCTCGATGACAACAATATCTCCCTTCGGGATAATCCCTCGGTAAGATTATCAGCCAGATTCAATTCTGACTTTACATAATTGAGTGATATCACTTCTTTTCTTCTTTGCTTCACGGACTTGTACCTGATTCTCATGAACTTATTCATTTTGGAATTAGTACTATTAGAAGCTGTTAAATCAATAACACTTTTATTATCACAATGTAAAGAGATAGCAGGCATGTGGTTTTTAATTAATAGAATTTCACTAAGTAAATTTTTAATCCATTCTGCTTCGGCACATGTAGTGTCCAAAGCTATAAGCTCCGATTCCATGGTGCTTCTAGAAATAACTATTTGTTTTGTAGAAGCCCATGAAATGGCAGCACCTCCAAGGAGGGAATACATAGCCCGTCGTTGACTTAACGTCTAACGAATCAGTTACCCAATTGACATCTGAATATCCTTCTAGTACTCCGGGAAATCCCGTGTACACTAAACTATAATCCATAGTTCCACGAAGATATTTAAATATTTTATTTAGTGCTATCCAATGTTCATCACTTGGATTACTAGTATATCTACTAAGGCAGCCTACGACATAGAAAATGTCGGGCCTAGTGCGGTTAGCTATGTATAGGAGTGATCCTATCATTTGTGCATACCTATGTTGATCAACAGGTTCATTAGTATTTTACAAAGTTTTACACTAGCGTCATATGGAGTAGAAGCGGGAATGGAATCATATAAGTTGAATTTAATCAACATTTTCTTAATCGAGTGTGAAAGAGATAATGATACGCTAGAATCATTTTTAACTAGTTTCATTCCTAATATAATGTTTGCTTCCCCCAAATCTTTCATATCAAAATTGGATGATAAATTATTTTTGGTTTCATTAATAATTTTAATTGAGTTTCCAAAAATTAAAATGTCATCTACATAGAGACATAACAAGACAATTTCATTTCCGTTTTGTTTGGCATAAATACATTTATCAAATTAATTAGATTTGAAACCAAAAGTTAAGACCACGGAGTCAAACTTTTGATGCCATTGTTTAGGTGCTTGTTTTAAACCGTAAAGAGATTTAATTAATTTACAAACTTTGGTTTCTTGGCCTTTGACCACAAAACCTTCGGGTTGAGACATGTAGACTTGTTCTTCTAAGTCTCCATGCAAGAAGGCGGTCTTGACATCCATTTGATGAATGATCATCCTATGGATCGAAGCTAAGACGACTAGAATACGAAGAGAGGTTATTCTAGCTACGAGAGCATATGTGTCTAGATAATCTATTCCTTGTTTTTGGGCATAGTCTTTAGCTACAAGGCGAGCCTTATATTTATCTA
Source organism: Dactylorhiza incarnata (assembly GCA_033032865.1). Lineage (NCBI taxonomy): Eukaryota > Viridiplantae > Streptophyta > Magnoliopsida > Asparagales > Orchidaceae > Dactylorhiza > Dactylorhiza incarnata. The sequence continues at coordinate 516,130 of JAWHQI010000358.1, read as the reverse complement.
TGGATCCATCCAGATTTAATTTCTTTCTAAAAATCCATTTACATCCTATGGCTTTGGCACCAGGAGGTAAATCGGTTAGGATCCAAATTTTATTTTCTAAGATAGAATTAATTTCTAGATTAATTGCTTCTTTCCAAAAGGAATAATCAGATGAGGTCATTGCTTCCTCATATGTATTAGGATCTCCTTCAACTAGATAAGTGAAGTAGTCCTCCCCATAGGATCTTTCGGTTCTAACTCTTTTGCTTCTTCTAGGTTCATCATTTTCTAATGGTTCTATAGAAGAAGTAGAAGGTTGGTTTGAGCTAGTTGAAGGTTGAGATGAGTTATTTAGTTTATATGAAAATTTATCTTCAAAATAAGGTGCATCTCTAGCTTCTATAATTATGTTGTTAGATATTTCACTAATTAGGGAATTAGTGATGAGAAATCTATTAGCACTACTATCGGATGCATATCCTATGAAAATAGAGTCTAATGTTTTCGGTCCAATTTTCTTTCTCTTAGGTTCAGGAATTGCTACCTTAGCTAAACACCCCCACACTCGAAGAATTTGGAGGTTAGGTTTTCTTAATTTGAATAATTCAAAAGGTGTCTTATCATTTTGTTTAGATGGAATCCTATTAAGGATGAAGGAGGAGGTGAGCAACGCTTCACCCCAAAGATTTTCTGGAGCACCAGACTCGGCTAACATGACATTGACCATGTTCATCAAGGTCCGATTTTTTACGTTTAGCTACACCATTCGATTGAGGAGAATATGGAGCAGTCACTTGATGAATAATCCCATGTTCTTGGCAAAATTGGGTTAGTTCATTAGAAGTGTATTCTCCACCTCGATCGGATCTAAGAATTTTGATTGACGATCCTAATTGTTTTCTACTTCGGCTTTGAAGATCTTAAAGTATGAAAATACTTCATCTTTGGTTTTTAATAAATATATGTAACAATACTTTGTAAAGTCATCTATGAATGTTACAAAGTATTTATTTCCACCTCTAGAAGGTTGGCGGTTTGAATCACATACATCTGAATGAATTAGTTCTAAAGGTTTTGAAGTTCTATCAACTGATTTAAAAGGCTTTCTAAAAAATTTAGCTTGCACACAAATTTCACATTTAGCACTTGGTGCAATATTGATTTTGGGAATCAAATTTAAGGACATCATTCTTTTCATGCAATCAGAATTCACATGTCTTAATCTAGCATGCCAAAAATCAGGAGAAGAATTTGAAACTAAGGAAGAAGAAGAAATTTGATTTACTTCTAAATCAACAATATTCAATTTAAATAATTCATCACATACAAAACCTTTGCCAATAAAATTGTCATTCAATGTTATTACAACTTTATTAGATTCTAAAACAATCTTGTAGCCTTTCTTCACTAGCAAAGATCCGCTAACAAGATTCTTCCTAACTCTCGGCACATAAAGCACATCATGCAAGACTAGTGTCTTCCCGGATGTCAACCTAAGATCAACTCGCCTACGTCCAAATATTTGTGCCAATGAAGCATCTCCTAAGATCACGCTTCCTCCACTGATGTCCTGAAAGGTGGCAAAGCAAGAACGATCAAAACAAGTATGAACATTTGCTCCGGAATCAAGCCACCAATCTGATGAACAAGTGAGAAGAAGACTAGGAGTATAATCTAACCTGAAGATAGGTTGATCCGGTGCTTGGATCATGTTGGCCTGAGGCTTGGAGCCATGGGATTTGCCGACCACTGGTTCAGTCTTCTTGTAGAAGCAGTTGGTTGACAATTGATTTGTGCGGCCACAACTGAAGCACCATTTTCCTTTACCTAGATTTTGGTTTGAGGAAATAGGTTTGGAACGATTGGGTTTTTGATGGCGGGAACCTTGACCGAAAGGTTTCTTGAAGTTCTTTCCTTTCCCTTTGTGGTGTTGGTGAGAGGAATGATTGCCTTGCGATTCGGTGAGGTTTACTCTTGGAGCAAGGTCTTTGGGAACTTTAGAGTTTTTACTCTTATGTTCCTCCTCAATGCGGATAGCATTTTAGATCTGGACATAAGTAAGGTTTGATTGGTCATGCCTTAGTCTAGTGCTAAAGCCGGACCATGAATCGGGAAGAGAATCATTAAGACATGCCACAAGATAATTTTCGAAAAGGATTGAGCCATCGACTCAGATCTTGGACAACATCTCATCTAGTTGATGGAGTTGAGGATTGATAGGCTTGGAAGCATCAATCTTGAATTTATGAAGGTTGGAAACATTATAGCGTTCTATACCTGCATTGTCCAGGTTATAGCGCGCTTCAAGAACATACCATAAATCCTTAGCCGTACGATATTGGAGGAATACATCGTAAAGGCTGTCGGAGAAGGCACTAAGAATGCGGTTGTGACAATGATATTCAATGTCCACCGGATCTCTATATGGGACACGTCTAACATAGGTTCTAGTGGTATTTGCATTTGAGGATGAAGATGATGGCAGGTTTGAAGAAACTACATTTGCAGTGCTAGGGATTTCAGATTCTACAGCGGGGGCATCGAAGATGGCAGACAAAAGGCCTAACGTATTAAGCCAATATTCTATCTGAGCTTGCCAACGACGAAAACCATTTCCATTGAATTTCTCGGGTTTGATCCCGGCGGAGTCCTCAGATCTAGATGCCATTTTAGTTTTCTGGAAATTAAGATAGATACAATAAATTGCTGTACATATGAGAATGAAAGCAGATGTTATCATTTTGACTATTTGATTTTATTTAGCTACAACTTCTTTAGATTGTTGGAATATTTTCTTGTATATTCTAAAATAATGTATAATTTTCTTATTTGAAAATTGCAGAAAATAAAGATATGAGAACAAATCTAGAAAACTAGATTATTAAAACTTTAAAACAGAAGGGATGAGAATCAAAAGGAGATTAGTTAAAAGATAGTTTAGAATCGAGCCTGGGTAAGGCGTGTGATCACTGCCCTAAAGAAGTTGCACCACCCTCCGGCAGGGCTTTCAACCGATGCTCACTCCTCCAAGGTACAACACCCGGCTAGATCCTGAAACTCCCATGTGCGCGGACACCGAAGAAGCACAGAGCACCCGAACACCCACTTGATGAAGCAAATGTAAAGAAAAGAAAGAACGTAGAAGATCGTCACCAAAACCAGAGAGTGAGAGAGCAGAAGAACGTCTATCAGCGTGTGATCTTTCTGAGAAGAGCGTCAATATATAAAGACAGTAAATCGCCGGAAACGGAATCTTGAAAAACGGCAACATTAAAACCGTAATCAGTTATAATTGGAAAGCACATAAAAACTTTGAAAATTTCCAACGTAAATAAAGGCGAGAAACACACGTAAATGAGCGGTTAAGAATACGCGTAAAACTGCGGAGAGAGAGAGCACAGAACGACAGGATGCGTTGAATTCAATTAATGCGTTGAATTCAATTAATTCAATTCGACGTTGCGTCGATATCATATCGACGCAAGTCCTATCGACGCGAGCGTCGAAAACATATCGACGCAGGTCGGGTGCGTCGAATTCCATTCGACGCCTCCAACTTCAGCGGGCTTGTCGACGTTGCGTCGAAATCTATTCGACGCAGCTCCGATTTCTATCCGAGGCAACTCCAAGTAAAAGGCTCTGAAACTATTTTGTACAAAAAATACAATTCAATTCAATTATTCCCTAAATCGCAAATACCAAATCCGGTCCGGTCCGGTGCATGCGCGCGCGCGCGTGTTGTTCATAGTTTCTCCTTATGTTCTTTTGAACAAATAAGAAGGTGTGAATTTCTTTATATACACTTAAGGGAAGAGGGAGAATGACAAGGTGGGACTAAAGAACACCCTTTCATCATGAAAGGCTTCCCTCCAAATATTTGGATTCCCTCCAAGTTTGGTTTTGAGCTTTTCCATCATAATGAGGAGCCCAAACACCAAACACCATTTAGCTCCAATCGAAATATTTAATTTTATAATGTTTTATAATTAAAATTTCTAACAACTTCTAAATTGAAACAAGTTTCACATTCTGGCCCATAGATTGATGTCACGATAGATCATATTTTGAGCCTCCGCAATTATGAAAATTCCTAGATTAATCACACGAATCTAATGAGATTCGCATTCTGGCCCTTTAGATTGGTCGCACGAATTATCAAGGCCTTTACATAAACATTGTGAGCATCCTTTTGATGTTCACTATTATAGGTCATATAATTTCAAATATTTGAACCCTAGACAATGATTAGTAGGGTCACGATGGAACCTCGTCAAATATTTTGGTCTACATAAACCGTTATAGTAGGTGAGGTTCGTAATATTAGAATTCCATGTAACATGTGGTGTGGGTCTTATATATGGAGAGACTTCACCATGGGTTTAGGGTGACACAAACAAGCTACAACTATTTCAATACTAATTTTGATTATTATTATTATTATTAGTCACACACACGATATTAAATGAAGTTCTTTAGAAGAGCTCAAATATGGTTCTCAAATATGATCATACAAAATATGTGGGTTGCCCAATTTTTACTTAAGAGAGCAGGATGAGAGAGAAGTGAGTGAGAGAGGAAATTTTGCTACTACAACTCTTAAAATTAACCAAATAGGTATCTATGGGAGAGAAGAGAGGGCCGACTTAGAGATATGTTTTTCTTCTTCTTAATTTTATCTTTAAAATAATGTTCGAATGTATTTTTTTTCTTCCTTTTTGAATTAGTCGCACGGGGGGGGGGGGGGGGGGGGGGAGCTCTTGTGATGCCACTTTGGGTTCGCATTCAAAGCTTTCATGGACAGGCGGTGCATGTTAACAATTAAGAGCAATCGTGCATGCGTATAACACAATGCACGAATGATTGTGTGTGTATTTCTCTATATATACACTAGGGTGTACCATTCAATGACCCCGTAGATAGATTTGGCTTATCTTGTCTTGCTATAACAAGCTGATCTAGATGGCACCTTGTCACGACCTGCCTTTTGTGTGAGCCTACTGTTAGAATTGAAGTGAGCTAGCGTCGACATTAGCTCCTTCTCGTCACCCCCCCTGTTTTGCCTATAAATAGAGGGGTACCCCCCTAAAGAGTATCGATTCTGAAAGTTGCGAGTATCCAAAACTTTGAGCGAGTCAGTGATACCAGAGCGCTACTTGGCGAGCATCGAACTTGGAGTAAGTTCGGCAGAAGAGTTACCTACTCGCAAGATAGCGCCGGCGATAGTGGATAGCGCCTGCGTTAGCGAGAAGAGAAGGAAGGAGTGAGTACCTACTTCGGAGATAGCGCCCAACGCTAGTGGCTAGCGCACGCGGTAGTGAGAAGTGGAGGAAGCGAAGTGCGGCGAGCGTGCGAGTAGCTTGGAGTGCGAGCAGCGAGCTTGCGAGTTGGAGAGCTAACGCTGGGCGCTAGCGTTAACACCGGCGGTAGCGAGGAGCGAGTATCACCTGCGCGGTGTGCTCCGGAGAAGAAGCGGACCTTATCCGTGACCAAGTTCTTACCTACTATTGGCTGTTGTGATTCAAGTTGGATGCAACTTGCATTCAGCCTTGTTCATTTGTAACTAGCTGCCAGAGTTATTATTGTGAAAACTTGTGTTCATCTATTGGTGTCCTTATTCTCATGTTAGTTGACGTGTTCTTCCGACTACAAAATATTTCACATGGTATCAGAGGGATAGTGGGAACAAGGACTGAGAAACCAAGATGGACGGCGGAGGAGGGTATGTTAGAGGACTTGGAATCTTGCTGCTCACCCAGACCAACAACAAGAAGTGGAAGTCTGGTTGGAGAGCTACCTGCTTGGAGAGGACCTATGAGAGGTCATTGGAGGAGAAGAGCATGCAGAAGTCTTTCCAATCGAAGACAATGGTCAAGCTGTGAGAGCTTGGAGGAAAACCAACGCCATGGCAGAGTTCACCTTGAAGAGAGCAATTTCACCTGACTTGTTCGACTACATCATTGGTTGCAAGTCAGCGTCTGAGATCCGGATAGCCCTCGATGGGTTATTCAACAAGAAGAATGTAGCGCGACTACAATTCCTGGAGAATGAGTTGGCTAAGTCGACTCAAGGCGAGATGACGATATCCACCTTCTTCCTGAAGGTGAAGAACCTATGCGGGGAGATCTCGGCCTTGGATCCTGAAGAGCCAATCTCAGAGGCGAAGTTGAAGTGGCACATACTCCGAGGCTTGAGGAAGGAGTATGTCCCCTTCGTTACTTCCGTGCAAGGATGGGCTACTCAGCCCTCCCTTCTGAAGCTAGAGAACCTGTTGTCGTCACAGGAGAGCTTGGCGAAGCAGATGGCGGGAGTATCCATCTCAGGAGGAGATGGCGAGGCCTTGTTCTCAGGAAAGAGGAGATCCTGGGACACGAAAAAGAAGAACTCCGGAGATGGACCTTCAACGTCCTCTCAGGAAGATGGGAGGAAGTTCCTCCCTATGCGCGATGAGATGGGGAGATCCCTTTGCTTTTCCTGTAGGAAGTACGGGCACATGACAAAGGATTGTCGGTCCAATCTGAAGGCCGGTCATGTGGCTAAAAAGGAGGGAGATCACCAGAGAGGTGGAGGAAGAGGTGGAGGTCACCAGGGCGGTGAGAGGGGGGACAATTGTTTCCTGACAGAGATGACGACAATGTCAGTCGATGTCTTAGCCTCTGATACGCCCGAAAACGGTTGTGTATTTTGTACGCAAGTGCACGTGCCGGTTCAAGTAATATAATGTGAGTTAAATATCGTTCTCACGGAGAGGTGTTAAACTTAGAGCTCGTAAATACCAGCTATGCCTTTTCTTTAAATCCAAGGTATTCATATATTTTTGATAATGATTATGAGAGCAAAAATTATCGGTAAACTATTTTTTTAAATTAAAATTAATGGCAGATTTATAATAAAATACTTTTCAAACCGTTATGAGAAATAATCTTGTATTGTGATTTCCTAAATCTAATGCAATGATTTTATAAATAAAAGTTTGTGAAAAATGCGTGATGAAATATCATGCAACGATTTTAATTTAGACAACCGTACCTCTCGATATCGGATCTCCCTAATTCCTTATCTCCTCTGTCATCTCTAACTCGAGTGAAATAAAGAACCGCATAAGGAATAAAAACCTATGTTGCTAACGCCAAGGGAAAATCTCTTTCTCCCTTTAAATGCTATATCGAACTTATGATACCCTTACGCAACTCATCTCTCGAATTATGAAGCGCAGTAGATAAACGAAACCTTGATCAGAAGTTTCAACATAAAGATCATAAGAACGATAATGATCAATCACCAAACATTCACAAAGAAAAATTAAAACAACATCATCATTGCAAAAGAAATAGTATTCTCACAACACAAGATTGCAGGATTTAGTTCATGTTTGAGCGAAAACAACAAAATAACGGGTAGATCTTACTAGACATGATAAATATCAGATAAATCTTCCCTTCTTCAATGATTTGTACGCGTTTCCCGCCTCCGAAATGAAGTTCCTGGGTTGATCTCCTTCTTGGTTGAAAACCTCTCTCAGATTTTCTCTCTCTACAATGGCAGAAAACTCCCAGAGAATTCTCCACGCAATGGCCGAATTTCCCTTTTTAATCTTCTTCTTTCTCTCTCCAGGCAGGCCCCACTATTAGTCATATTTTAATGCTGAAAAGATGCCTTTAAACTCAATTGAAACGGTTGAAATTTGACTGAGTTCGGAATTTAAATTCCTGTAACTGCCGAAAAGTTGCAACTTTTCAGAAGAAAAGTTGCAACTTGTTAAAATCTGGAATTCTGCTTCTTAAACTGCTAGATATGTTATAACCTTTTTCAGATTATGTTACAACATATTACAGTTCTTTTTAACAACACTTAGCTTTCGATCCTTGACTCGATTTCTTCACAAATCCTGTCATAAAAACATTCAAAACTAGACGTAATAATGATATAAACTCCAAGTAATAATTCATTTGAATATATATAATTTTCATTCATAATTATTATATAACATAAACAAAAAGGTTAAATTAAGATGCAAGATAACTTCTCTTTGCGAAGTTATCAACCTCCATCAACCTCGAGAACGACTGGATAGTGGATTCCGGTTGCGGGCATCATCTCACCGGAGATATGTCCAAGTTCGTCTCCTTGGAAGCATATGAAGGAACGAATGTTATCATCACTGCGGATGATACGGTACATCCTGTGGAGCGAGAAGGGAAGGTGTCCCTTGGGAGTAGAGAGAAGCCAGTGACACTGAAGTGTGTGTATCATGTGTCTAGCATGAAGAAGAACCTCTTCTCGGTGGCTAACACAGTGGATGCTGGATACCACGTGCTGTTTGGACCGAAGAAGGTGAAGTTCCTGAAGAACCTATCGTCTGTCGATGCTGACGTCACGCTCATCGGGAGAAGGATGAAGGATTTGTATGTTCTGTCTGCAAATGCCTACGTGGACAAGCTGAAGACAAACGACAGCGCTGTGATCTGGCATGAGAGGCTAAGTCATGTGGGGATGAACAAGCTGAAGATGATGGCATCAAAGGGCCTAGTGAGTGGCCTTCCTCATCTCTCTTCCTACGACGACGACCATGTGTGCGACGGGTGCCAATATGGAAAGTCACATCGACTTCCATTTGACAAGTCGGAGACCAGGTGTAAGGCACCTCTTGAGTGCATACATGCTGACGTTATGGGGCCGTGCGCCACCCTTACTTATGGAGGCAATAAGTATGCGCTGGTTCTGGTGGATGACTACACCCGCTATACGTGGGTATACTTTCTGAGAGAGAAGTCAGAAGTATTCAATAAGTTCCTAGAGTGGAAGGAGCTTGTGGAAGGGAGGCTGAACCGTAGAGTGAAGAAGCTGAGAAGCGACAATGGAGGAGAGTTTACCTCCAATGAGTTTGCTTCTTTCTGCAGGAGGTTCGACATTCGGCGGGAGCTCTCCTGCACTCACACCCCTCAGCAGAATGGGGTGGAAGAGAGGAAGATCCGCCATATGGTGGAGACTACCAGGAGTTGGCTACATGCCAAGAGCATTCCCAAGGCCTTATGGGCGTAGGGAATGACGTGTGCTACTCATGTGATCAACAGGCTACCTCTGAGTCCTAACAGGATGGTGTCTCCACACCAGCTCATGTTCGGGGAGAAGCCCAATGTGGGTCACATGAAGGTGTTCGGTTCTACCTGCTTCGTGCACGTCCCGGATGCTCAGAGAACCAAGTTGGAGCTGAAAGCAAGGAAGTGTATCTTCATCGGCTACGACGAGCGGAAGAAGGGGTGGAAGTGCATGGATCCGCAGACCCACAAGTTCGTCGTCTCGCGCGACGTAGTGTTTGATGAACTGATATCATACCAGGGAGTCTTTTCAGTGGTGCTGCCGGAGAGTAGAGAATCTAGCAGGGAAGAAGAGTGGCTCACTGAGGACCCTACTGTGGAGTTGGAGCTTTCTCCCAGTGCTCCATCGCCATCTGGCTCAGGAGGAGCATCTGGCTCAGGAGGAGCTTCTGGCTCGGGAGGAGCTTCTGGCTCAGGGGGAGCTACGAACTCAAGAAGCAGGGAGAGCACCGCTTCAGGAGGAGTTCAGAGAGTAGTTCAGAGAGGAGCTCAAGCAGAGGAGTCTACCGGAGTGGTAGATAGTGGACAAGCCTTGAGGAGGTCGAAGAGGACGATCGTCCCGCCTGCTCGCTATAAGGAGGGGAACTTCGTGAGTTTGGTCTCCTGCTTCTTCGCAGGACCACTCGACGAGAGGGAACCTGCCTGCTTTGAGGATGCAGCTGGCATCAAGGAGTGGGACACAGATATGATCGAGGAGATGGAGGCCCTAGAGAAGAATGAGACATGGGACATGGTTCCCATGACGGAGGGCATCAAACCTGTCACCTGCAAATGGGTGTACAAGGTTAAGAAGAGAGCAGATGGAGAAGTGGAGCGGTACAAGGCGAGGCTTGTCGCTCGAGGCTTCTCACAAACCTACGGAGTGGACTACGAGGAGACATTTAGTCCTGTCGCGAAGATGACATCGGTGAGGACGATCATCGCTCTGGCGGCCTGTCGAGGTTGGAAGCTGTGGCAGCTTGATGTGAAGAACGCATTCCTATACGGAGAGATAGACAAGGACATATTCATGGTGCAACCTCATGGATACATGTCCAAGTCTCAGCCATGTCATGTCTGCAAGCTGAAAAAGACCCTCTACGGGTTGAAACAGGCGCCGAGAGCCTGGTATGGAAAGATTGCGGAGTACTTGCAGTTCAGAGTGGAGGTCTTCACGTGCTGGTGCTACTGTACGTCGACGACATGATCGTGACAGGGAACAACCCTGAGGAGGTCGCGACGCTGAGACAACAACTTTCCATACGATTCGAGATGAAGGATCTTGGTGAACTGCACCATTTCCTTGGCCTCCAAGTTGAGAAGAGAAGAGGCGGGCTGTATGTTTCCCAGAGGGCGTATGCCGAGAGGATCATCAAAAGATTCGGCATGAAGGAGGGGAAGAGCAGTTACGTTCCACTGGAGGCTGGGCTGAAGCTTCGGAAGGAAGAAGGGAGGATTCTTCCTTATCCGAAGATCTTTCGGGCACTGATGGGGAGTCTTATCTACTTGACTATCACGAGGCCGGACATCGCCTTTGCTGTCGGTCGAGTTAGTCGGTATATGCAGGAGCCGCGGAAGCCTCATCTGGAAGCAGCTAAGGGGATACTGAAGTAAGTGAAGGGAACCCTTGAGATGGGGTTGTCCTATGAAGAGAAGTCTGACTTCAAGCTGCATGGGTACACGGATGCAGACTACGGAAGTGACGCTGATGGTCGCAAGTCGACATCAGGTTACATGTTCTTGTGTGGAGCAGCTGCTATCTCGTGGTGTAGCAAGAAGCAGGACTCTATTTCCCTTTCTACCACGGAGGACGAGTACAAGTCGTCGTCCTTAGCAGCTCAGGAGTGTGTCTGGCTAAGGAGACTAGTGGAGGATGTGGACGAGGAGGTCAGCGAACCTATTATGCTACGCGGGGACAATGAGAGTGCATTGAAACTGATAACCAATCCAGTGTGTCATGCAAAGACCAAGCACATAGAGATCGAGCATCACTTCATTAGAGAGAAGGTGCTGGGTGGCTTGATCGTTGTGGAGCATGTGCGGAGTGAAGACAACCTTGCAGATATATTCACGAAGCCCCTATCCGCGGGGCCGTTCCGGAGGCTTCGCTCGTTGCTTGGAGTTGTTCCCGGAGCTCACTTCAAGGGGGAGTGTTAGAATTGAAGTTAGCTAGCGCCAGCGCTAGCGCTAGCGCCGGCGTTAGCTCCTTCTCGCCACCCCCTGTTTGCCTATAAATAGAGGGGTACCCTCCTTAAGAGTATCGATTCTGAAAGTGGCGAGTATCCTCAACTTTGAGCGAGTTAGAGATACCAGAGCGCTACTTGGCGAGCATCGAACTTGGAGTAAGTTCGGCAGAAGAGTTACCTACTCGCAAGATAGCGCCGACGATAGTGGATAGCGCCTGCGTTAGCGAGAAGAGAAGGAAGGAGCGAGTACCTACTTCGGAGATAGCGCCCGGTGCTAGTGGCTAGCGCGCGTAGTAGCGAGAAGTGGGGGAAGCGAAGCACGACGAGCGTGCGAGTAGCTTGGAGTGCGAGCAGCGAGCTTGCGAGTTAGAGAGCTAACGCTGGGCGCTAGCGTTAACGCCGGCGGTAGCGAGGAGCGAGTATCACCCGCGCGGTGTGCTCCGGAGAAGAAGCGGATCTTGTCCGCGACCAAATTCTTACCTACTATTGGCTGTTGTGATTCAAGTTGGATGCAACTTGTATTCAGCCTTGTTCATTTGTAACTAGCTGCCAGAGTTATTATTGTGAAAGCTTGTGTTCATCTATTGGTGTCCTTATTCTCCTGTTGGTTGACGTGTTCTTCCGACTACAAAATATTTCACACCTACGCCATATCTTTTGAGTTGGGGTGAATATACAATAAGACTTTTTATGGCATATCTCTGTCATCAAACAGAGTTATTTAATTATGGTCTGTTCGGCGCGCATGAATTGATTTTCTGGAATTGGAGTTTGATTCCAGAAAGTCAATTCCGCTGTTCGCCGGGACAGAATTACGTAGGAATTGACTTTCACACAAAAGCCGCTGGTTTTCAGTTATACCTAAAAATAAAAACCAAGGGTCATTCCTTTGTACATGAATACATATATTATTTTTTCAGTTCTAACATGGCCACTCGCGCCCTGCCCCTCCTGCGACCTGCTCCTCCCGCGACCTGCCTGCTAGCGTCACTTGCGCCAGTCCGAATAACTTTAATTTTATATATCAATTTCAAATCTGTTCACTGAATTGAATCATGCAGCCAAACATCAGAACTAATTTTCTGCAGAAAACCAATTCCTACTGGTAATAATTTTAGCACAAAAACAAATTTCAAAAAGCCTACTGAGTATCAAAAGAACCATCTGTCTAGCTCCGTTCAACCTTATACGGACGGAGAACTTCTGACGGTGGATCTTACTTGCCTCCGTTCTCTCCATTCCGTCCGTTTCGAGAAGAAAAAAATGATCCGCACGCGAGCGAAAAATCCTATGCACTTGTCTAAACATTACCCGAACTATACCAATCGTTGGATTTCATCAAGATGGCATCTAATCCACCGCAACACAGTCGATAATTACTATCACGAATTTTAATGCAAATCCAAGGGAGGATATATCTGCAAACTTGTCTTTTTTTTTTACCGTGGTTCCTCCGAAACCACATGCCTCGTTGCACGTGATTTTTCCTTTGACCTGTCCACTCATGCGTCTTCATCATATAAGCAAAGCCAACGTTAGCTCCCATTCCTCTCGACAATACCTTCCACCCGGAAACACGGCGATGAGCAACGCCACCTCGGATCCCGCCGACTGGTCCAACTTCTCCCACCGCGCCGCCTTCGTCAGTCACCCTCCCCATCCCTACTTCTTGCCGACTTCGGTCTCAGCTGACGCCACCGTTGTCACAACCGTACCAACGGGTTCCGGCAGCGGCGGCTCAATCTCCGAGCGACACGCTGGGAAGGCGCCGCCGCGCAAACGCCCGCGGTCAAACCGCAGGGCTCCTACCACCCTGCTGAATACCGACACAACCAACTTCCGAGCCATGGTACAGCAATTCACAGGCGTGTCGACCGGGCCTTTGTCCACATCATACGGAACCGTCGGCCAGTCTGCTATCAACTTCGGGATGGGAACGGAGAACCGGATCCAGCAGCCGCCGGCGACGCGTTTGGGTCATCAGCAACAGCAGAAGCGGTATGAATACCGGCCACCGCAGCAGCAGCAGCAGCCGCCGCAAGAGATGATGAGATTCGCATCCATGGCGGGGAACGGGTTGGAGGAGGGTGAAGAGATGATCATGCAGGGGTTCTTTTTTGATGGGATGGCCGGCGCCGGGCAGCATGTGATTCCCGGGCAGATGGAGCGGGAAGGCGGCGGCGGATACTACTGATTAATATGGTCAGAAAGAAGTAAAGAGGACTTATTTGGCTAGCTACTGTGTGCATGAATTTGTTTACTTTCGATTCATGGTAGTTGCCGTACTGCGTTTTTTTTTTCTCTGCCTCTCTCTCTCTCTCTCAATTTTCGCAATATAATCCGAGTTTTTTTTTTACTTGTTAATTGCAATTTTAAAGTTAATTAATTATGATGATATTAATTAATATGATGGTAAAGTGAGGGTTTTTTTTGCTAATAATAATATATCTATTATGAAAAAGGCGATCTTTCGATTGACATGTATCTTCTTTCGCCATCTCCGATTTGACATTTTTTCTCTGGCATTTTTTTGCATATGTGTTGCACTGGGAAACCCCCTTTTGTTTGGGCTTATTTTTTAACAGTGCGTTTTCTGAAAAAGCTACGGCTATTGTTAACGTGTTTCGGTGTCCAACGGCTCAAAACGCTGGATTAAAAAATGGCGATTATTTGGAATTTCAGACTGCAGTACGAGGGACGAGTAGTTCAGCAATTAATAACTCTAGCCGCGTGTTTGTTGTTCAAGAAATAAATAAAAAAACTCCTTTTATCCAGCTATTTTGTTCTTGAACCCTACCCTTGCCATGAAGAATTCGGACCAATAGAAATGCATCAGGCAGTGGGACTCACAATACACCGCGGGACCCACTACCTGCTGCAAAAAAAGATCCATCATAAGCAAACGCCCATGCGTCTGATGCCCCCCCCTTGATGTTTCCACAAGTTCATCTACAATCCACAAGCTCAACTACAATAATTTCACCGAATTTATATAACACATGAAATCTACGCACTTTTATTATCTTAATAAAATGCGGTGCATGAATGAGGAAGTGATGTAGGACAAATGGTAGTCGATCACATAAACTTTGTTTTTCTTTTAGTAGTGCACTTTAATTTCTCATGTTATTTTGTTTTTGGCGCGTGTGTCATGGCGCGAGTCGTGGCGCGAGTCGTGGTGTGCGTTTAGCATGTTGTTGTTTTGTTTTGATTGGATTCTGCCGGCTATAAAGGGCAACCCAAGGTCTTGTTGTGGGTAACTTTGATAATCAATTTCAGTCCCAAGCCATGCCTAGGGTGCTTCTTCTCTGGTGGATTCCAGATCCTGCTCTATTGCCTGGTGAATTCCAAGAGCTGCATGTGGCCGTTGAACCCAGCTGAGTCTCTTCCTTGGTGGATTCCAAGTCCTTTGTTTCTTCCCTGATGGATTCTAGGAACCCGCATGCGAATTGGTCTGCATCAAACGATTTCAGAGCAGTTATGTTTCCTCCGTTGTTTCTTCCACGCACCACCATCATCTGCAATGTCTTGTTATTTTCCCTGACCACACGTCCCCACGACGCTGCACATCAATTCCAGTCACTGCATCTTCAACCTTCCACCCGTTGCTTCACAGTTGACAGCACCCACACCCTCATCAACCTTCGCCGACCATGGAACCATCAGCCTTCTCAGTAACGACCCCAGCAGTGCGCCCCTTTGACGTCCTGCACATCGCCTTCGAGTAGGCCTTACGTCGTTCCCCTGCACGCCACCTGCAGACGACCTCACATCGTCCTCGACCTCACCTTCGTTCGACAGCCACACGCACCTGCAGATGGCCTCGCATCATCCTCGATCGACCACACCTTCTATCGAGGAGCAGCCCTCTCTGCTTCAGAAAAGAACCCGCTTGTCGCCACATCCTCAGCTTGCTTCCGCCTATCAAGGAGCAACCCTACCGATTCAGAGAAGAAACCGGCTTCGACAGCATGACCTAAAAAACTATGAATGCCTTTTACATTTGTTTTCAATAACTTCTATTTTCGCTCGATCTACTTCTAAATCTTTATTAGACACTTTATGACCAAATACAATACCTTCTCATACCATAAAATGACATTTCTCTCAATTCAAAATCAAATTAGCATGAACATATATATCGAAAACTTTCTTTAATACTTCTAAACATGTATCAAACGAAATATCTTTTCCCGATCTTCTATACTCTCAAACACAGAAAAATCATCTATACAAATTTCAATACCTTCGTCCATCAAGTCCGTAAATATAGAAATCATGCAACGTTGAAATGTAGCAGTTACATAATTCAAATGACATTTTGCGAAATGTGAAAGTTCCATAAGGACACGTAAATATCGTCTTTTCCCGATCTTCCGGTGCAACCATAATCGGATTGTAACCTGAATATCTATCCAAGAAACAAAAAATATTCGCTCTCTGCTAGTCTATCTAGTACTTGATCAAAGAACGGTAACGGAAAATGATCTTTTCTAGTTGCTTTATTTAATTTCATATAGTCCATACTTATTCTCCGGCCCATTGCATGCAGTTCTAGTGGGTATTAATTCATTATTTTCATTTTTAATTAAGACAATCATTCCCCCTTTCTTTGGCAAAATATCCTTCATAAATTAACATAACTAGGCTTTAGTACTTCGGTAAATAGAATGTTTATAGTTAATTTTTTAAGGAAATTCAAAAATTTCTGAAATTGTTTATCAAGTTTTGTTTTTGCTAATCTAGAGGGAAATGATGGTGGAAGATAAATTTGTTCTTTCTTATTTCTATTTTGTTGCTCCACCTCTACTACCTCAGATTCCTTCTTTTCTAAAAAAATTTCTTCTTCATTTTCATTTATTTTTATTGCTTTCTCTTTCTCCTCCTCCTCTCTCACTGTCTCTAACAACCCATTCCCACTTGAGATTTCTACTCCACTCCTTAAAGTGATTGACTTGCATTGTTTAGTTTGTTCATCTCTTGTAGGATTAGGTGTAGTATCCGATGGTAATGATCCAACTAACCTTGAACTTAATGCATTTGCTTATTTACCTATTGTGGTTTCTAAAGACCGTACAGAAGATTCAAGACCAACCATTCGAGCATCACTTTTCTGAAATATTTCTAATATGAATTCTTCAGTTAATTTTCTAGCATTAATTACTTGGTTAGTTGGAGGATGATTTTGTCAAGGATTTGGATTGTGATTGAATCCCGGTGGTGGATTCATGTCAGGATTATTTCTCCATGAGAAATTAGGATGATTTCGTCATTCGAGGTGGTAGTAATTTGTAAAGCCAGTTGGTACTTGTCTTTGTTGGCCACTAATATAATTCGCTTCATCCATGATTTGATTTAGTTGTTCTACTGTGAGTGATGCATTAGGCGTAGAGGTAGATAAAGAATCTAACATTTTATTAATCATGTTAAATTGAGATGTCATTTGAGCAACTAAGGATGTGATTTGATCTACTTGATGAATCCTCATTGGATTACTATCCCCTTGTCTTTCAAAAGATTGATAATTATTAGATGTAAGGTCTTCTAATATAACATAAGCATCTTCAGGATATTTCTTCATTAATGACACCCATACAACTCCATCACCTAAAATCATAGTAGTGGTTTGTAACCCATTATAAAATATATAAATTTGTTGGTGTTGGGCTAACTCGTGATGTGGACATCTCCTTAATAACTCTTTAAAATGTTCTCAGACATCATAAAGAGTTTTCCCATGATTTTGAACAAAAGTAGTTATGTCCTAATTAACTTAGTCATCTTAGAGGGTGGAAAATATTTATTTAAAAAAAAATCTACTAGTTGATCCTATGTAGTGATAGATTCATGTGGTAGTGAATTAAGCCATATCATTTTATCATATGACCACACATATAATGCCATATCATTTTGTCTTCATAGTGCATTGGGTTGACTGATGTGTAGTTGGTTTTAGTTATTGTATTGCACCTTGTTCATAGGAAAGGTTTTGATTTTAGTCATCTTTTTCATACAAGTTATTTTGATCTTCTGTTTAGTAATTGACATTGATCATTATCAAATTAAATATTAATCTGTAGTTTTTTGAAGGGACTGACCCACACTGAGCAAATTCTGATATAAGCTTGGTACATACTGAACCTCATGTATATATGTGTCTGGTTTCTCCATTTCTCAGCTTGTTTGCTACAGTTCTTTTGGCTTTGGTTGTTTAGGTGCTATCATCTACCATTTTGACTTCAGATTTTTCATTTTCATTCAAATGGATGATGTCATTCTTATTGTTTGACATGTGATTGGAATGACCACTCCCTAAGAACCATATTTCATTATTTGTGCTTTCGGTTAATAAACAATAGTAGAATAATGATTTTTGGTCCTTTTAATGAACTTTGTTTCTTTTCTTGGTTTCGTTTCTCTAAACCAACAGTCCTTCTGAAGATGCACTTTTGTATTTGGAATAACAATCTTTGGTATTATGATGAGTACTTTTGTTACATAGCTTACAGTAGAAATTCATACCTCTTTCTTCTGCACTTTTTTCTCCTGGACGTCTTCCCTTGTTTTTTCTTCTGAAGTTTTGGTTTTGTAATGGTTTGACCGAGGTTTCTTCTTTTTCGAGCTGATGTTATCTTTACTTTGAATTGCTTGTTAATTATGTTTCTATTCACTTGATTCTTTCTTCATGAACTTGGAGTGACCCCATGAGCTCGGTTATGAGAACTTGGTGATGTCCTTGATCTATCTCTTCTATATTTTTTTGTTCATTATGTTTCTATTCTCTTCATTCTTTCTTCATGAACTTGGAGTGACCCCATGAGCTCGATTATAGAGAACTTGGTGATGTCCTTGATCTCTTCTATGACTACAACTACCTGTTCAAATCTTAGGATTAAAGTACTAAAGTGCTTGGAGACTCTTTTATTGGCATGTTATCTCCATAAGTTTTAATCTGATTTATTAATGTTGATGCATTTGAGAAGTAACTATGAATGAATTTTCCTTCTTTCACAGTTAATGTGTCAAATTCTCTCAATAATTAGAGAGTGAGTTTGATGGATATTTTTTTTCATTTTCTCTGAATTCCTTTTTAAGGTATCACATGCCTCTTTTGCGGGTTCTGTATCAATTATTAGAGGAAGAATGGTCCTTCCTACTCCTTGTTGGATACAGTGGATTGCCTTGACATCCTTTTTCTATTTTTTCATGAGTACTTGAGTTGCTCCCCATTTTATCTATAGGAAACTTCCCATATAGTCGTGAGTATCCATTTTGGACTAGATGTCAAAGGCCTTGTGAAATATGGTAAATATTCATCTGCAACTCCAATAATAGTATGTTTCGCCTTCAAAGCTCAGAATTTTAGTCTGGGTGTATATAAATGCTTGGCTGCTTGAAGATATTGGCATATGATGAAGCTCTTACTCCATGAATCAATATTTGATTCTCGATGCTATGCTTGATTTTCTGATGGCACGAGTCATTGCTCTGATACCATTGATGGAGCTGGATCTATCACAAGCGATAAAGAAGGATTTTGGGAGAAGAAAACTAAGAAGAGCGGGAGAATTAAAATTGAAATTGTTCTCTATTCAGAGCGGGCGAAGTAACTTTGAAATTGTTCTCTATTCAAAGCATTGCATATTGTTCCTTTTATAGTTTCATAAAGAAACTTCTGGATAAATAAAACCGTCCCTATCATAAAGAAACTTGTAAGTAAATCCGACATTAGTCGAGATCTACAGTAATCTTTAAATAGCTAATCTATTGGCTTGCCACCCCTTTCTCCTTCCCTTACTGCCCTCTGAGGCCACGACAACTCACCCCACGCTGCGAATGGGAGATCCTATGCATAACCGTCAATATCTATAAAACACGTTTTCCGCACGTTTACGTAACACGTATTTTTTAGTTTACGTTAGCCATATGTATTAAAAAACACGTTTTCCTTCAGATTGGCAGATTGAAATCGAATGACTCGAATGTATTTGTTGGTCCTATTTAAGGGCCGTGAAAAATCCAAAAAAAAATTTATATAGTATATATTTCATTAACTGTAGTGTTTATTTGATAGAAAAATTTAATTATATAAATATTACGATATTTAGAATAATTAATTAACATGTAGGTGCCTTGATGAAAACATCTTTTGATGTTTATTTACGAAGAGCTAGTTTGATCATTTCTCGACCTCTCTGCCTACTCTCTACATCAAATCTTAAAAACTACATATCAAAACCATACAATTAAGGAGAAGAGAAATGAGTCAAAAGTTGGTCTTTTAATTTCGTTCATCGCTCGTGTCGGCATGGACAGACGCAGATCAAATTTGAGGATCATAGATAGTTTAATCATAAATTCTATCTAACACACCACTGCATTCCCACCTCCATGCCTTAAGGCTTCCACACTTTGCCGCACGTTGAATCCCATCCTCGAATTCTCGGACCTCGAGTTCTACTCCACACAGCTCTTGCACTGTTGTCCTCCGGTGGCCTTCAAACTATCGCAAATTGTAGCTAGTTCCCCACGACTCCCGCCCTATCCAGCTATAAATTGGCCCATGTTTTGGGCACAAGATCTGGCTAACTGGTGCATACTAGAGTTGATTGCCTTACGTTAAAAAGTTTGGTCATCGTTGATTCAAGCTCTGTTTGGCGTGACGTTTTTGCTCCAATGAGTTTGGATAAAAACATCACTGCCGTCATAGAATGTAATATATGTTTGACATGACAACAGTTACAACCTGTGACGATTGCTCGAAGCATCTCGGGTGGTTGTCAAAGTGAAACTACATCCTCGTTGCCCCTAGCTAGGGTTTTATAGGCAAACCCTAGAATTGTAACGGGTAACGGATATCTACGTATCCGAACCGGACCTGTTTAGCCCCCAAACCCATTTTACAGTCAAATATACATTAACACTCTCCTCCTATATTTGTAATGTATATATCGTTTACATTTCAGAGTGCTGGAAAGTAGAACCTACCAAGTTTCAGACTTTACATGTTTTCCTTAGAAGAGAACACACTTAAAACATAATAGGAGTTTTGCTTAAACAGAAAACAAACATTCAAACATAAGGTGCAATCCAAGAATAAAAAAAAAGTCTGAAAGAACATAGTAGTAATGAATCAAAACATATAACAATTCCACTCAAATAGCAGATCATCATCGTCCATGTCAAAGACTACTTTTTCTCCTCCATCTCCACCAGTGCCTGAATGAGCTTAGTACTTGTAGCAGTAGTGAAGTAACACTGTCAGCATCTCTATCTAGTCTAACCAGGACCAGTCAAGTGTTGATTTTAGTAAATCAAAATATTGTTATCTTACTCATTAGTGATCATTATGTGTCCCATCATCAAAGTGGAATGATTTGACACAACATCATTTGCAACATTATCAAGTGTGGACTAATGTGATATGATCATTAATGTTAGATTAACCTTTTTCAATGACTTTCTATTCCCAGTTAAATAATTCTCGAATCAACTTGCAATGAGAAAAATGCTTAGTTATCAAATGTAGAATAACTGACATCTAACCATCTTGGGTTTTCATCATAACATTATTTGGAGTTTTCAGTCTGTTATTAGATGCTTGAATGTTGCGATTATATGTTCTTGCTATCAAAACATTAATATATGAGGAAAGTTTCATATTTCTATGAACTTTAATCTCATCTCCCCCGATGTTTATATTGTGAGAACTCTATTCAGACCTTTTGTCAAAGTGTCTGCAACATTATCTTTTGATGTCACATCAATCAGGGTCATAATCCCTTGACTTGTGAGTGAGGTCATACAACATAGTAGACCTATCGCGGCGTTTTTTATGCGGCGTTTTATAAAACGCTGTTGTTAGTTTTTGTAATGGCGACGTTTAATATAAAAAAGCGCCGCGAAATATGTAAGCGGAGAATTAGCGGCGTTTTAAATATTAAAACACCCATAAAGATCAATTCATAACTAGCGCTATGGTTTTCTATTGATCATTCGCCGCATCGCCGCTGTTTCTTCTCATTCGCCGCATCCCTATCTCCCAGCTCTCTCCGCAAGAACCCCGCCGAAAGCCCCGTGCGTTGGAGCTCCAATCGACCGAGACCTACTCGTCGGAGGTCATATATATCATCGGTGGCGGTGTACTTTCTCGCTTCCTCTGACCTACCTACAAACTCGGCGCTCATCCCCTTCTCGTTTCTTCGTTTGCTTGGCAATATACTATGTTCATATCATTACATTTTACAAGGAAATTTTATTCCTTCTATCAAGCTTTTTTTGGTGTAGATAGGCTTTGTTGCAGGTCATTCAAAATCTGAGAGTCCGTTATGATGGAGTTTATAGAATTGAGAAATGCTGGCAAAAAGTTGGACTTCGGGTAAATTAATATCTAATACATTGTGATTATGCTGAATTTATTTGATAATTTCATACTTGTTTTACAAATGTCATTTGATTCACTATGTTACTATACTTCATATGCCTATCCAATATATTGACACTAGGCTAATAAGGATGGTTGTGATTCTGAAAGATTTGTCTCTTAGATAGCAGTGTTCAGGTTCTTAACTTCTCAAAACATGTTAGGAAATTGCCTTGGAAGAATCAAGAGAAGAGGTAACAAACATGTTGCATATTACTAAATCATAGTTCTTCATAATTTTGATGACTGTAAACTGGTTTGGCAAAGAAATTCGTCCATTCATTATTTCTTATTTTAATGTGTTAAGCAAGGTTGTAGCTCTTGCCATTATTAACAATGAGCATGATGAATTATTCTTTCAAATGAAAGATGCAACTTGTCAAAATGATTTGATCCTATAATGAGAAGAATGTAATGGATTTACAGGTATCTATGTAAAAGCACTTGGATCCTGCAACTAACACACTTGGATTCTGTAATGGATTTACTGGTATATATTTATGTTAAAGCACTTGCATATAGTTGTTGGTTGCCTTATTTTAGTCAGTATGTTCACAAATGACCTATAATTGCTTAGGAATATCTGATTTCCTCAACATTTCTAGAGCCAGTCCAGCAAACGATGTCTACTTATCAGATGAATTAAATGCCCAGATATGATTCCATTTTTTCTAGAGCCAGTCCCGTGTTTGAATGACAACTTAGCTTTCTATATCATAGTTAAGTTTAATTTAGCCTTGAAACTCACTTCTTCACATATTAATTATATAATATATTGGTTATAAAGTGAATAGCAGTCTTTCCCAAGTGTCAACATATATACGATGCTTAAAGATTGAGAACAAAGGGAATAATTTGACTGCTAAAAACTGTGAGTCTGCCTCTCCAATATGCTATAGGATGTTTAATACTCTTATTGTCACTCTTTTCTTCCAGCTTTTTTCCTTTTAGTAAATTTCTTACACAATCATGAGTTTAAATAAATTTGTATTCTCATGTTTATTGTTCTTCGTAGTATTCTTGGAAACTTATATTCATCAATTAAATTGTTATTTAAAAATAATAAGCAGGTTGAGGCCATAAAGAGGATATCAGAGTATGTTACTCAACTGAGAAGGGTTAGGAAGGGGCATGGAGTCTGGCACTTTGATCAGGTGCTGCTGCATGAAGGCAAGAATGACACTTTGATCCATACTATATGTTTGTGTTTGCATGTACCAACGTTTTCACCACACTTGATGTTTCTGTTGGTAGGGAGTAGAACACATTTGTTTCCGAACTCATTGTTATTTAAAAGGTCATGCTGTATAATTTTTTTGTGTATTACTTCTACATGAATCTATATTTGCATGTATCAAGATTGTTATTTAAAAATATTTGCATGTATCAAGATTGAGCTTAAAAGGTCACGCTGTATAAATTTTTTGGTGTATTACCTCATTAGTTAAAAAAAAATTTGTTTGTTCCTGCATGACATTCCCAATTCTGCGTGGGTTTCATGATGTTTGCCCTTGGCCTAATAAACCAAAGTGGCAAAAGGAAATCCAATAAAAATCTAAACAAAATTTTTTAAACAAAGCAATACCATTCATACCTCATGATCTGCAAGCAACAATGCTGGGAAGAGTTTATTTTGTTTGCTGGACTTAATACTAGATGTATCATAGACAAATGTATCACTCGTTATTGCAGCAGAGAAGCAAATGTATCACGCGTTATTGCAGCAGCAGAAAAGCAAATGGTTTTTTAAAAATAAAAAGAAATTTATTCGCGGTGGTTTTTTATTTTTAAAAGGTTGTTGAATCCGCGGCGTTTTTAATATGTAAAGCGCCGCGAAAATTCTGAATAAGCAGCGACGTGTTTTAGAAAAACGCCGCAAATGGTTTCCGCGACGTTTTTTTTAAAGCGCCGCCGAGTTTTCTGCGGCGCTTCCAACCGCGGCGATTTAGCGGCGCTTGAAGAAGCGCCGCCGTATCTACAGCGGAGTTTTAAAAACGCCGCCAAAGGCATTAAAAACGCTGTGATAGCTCTAATTTGTTGTAGTGTCAATCAGGCTTGTTTCATCCTTAGTTGCCTTCTTTTGCCATTGAACAAAGTGTTCGTAGCAGTCATTTTAGTAGTCTGATTGTCACAGTAAACTGCAACAGAACTTAGTTTCAGTCTCGACAGTAGAATGCCCATCACCAAATCTCTTATCCACTCCGCTTCTTCTCCCGCGGAAGCTAGAGCGTAGAGTTCGGATTTCATAGAAGAGAGAACAATGCGGGATTGCCTCTGAACTTCCAGGCTACAACTGCTCCTCCTAGTGTGAAAATGAAACCACTAGTGGACTTGATGTTGTTTATTTCCGAGCACCATGATGCATCAGAATATGTGAAAAATCCAAAGCCCAGGATATGCACAACCACCAGAAGAAAAACCACCAGAAAAATAATGCAGGAAATGCTTGAAATCAAGAAAAATAAGTTCGCTACACCACACAACAATTAACCGGGCATACACTGAGACAAACACAGTTGTATGATTCCGATTGAAGTCCACAGGAAATGAAAACAGAGAATCAAAAAAGATACAGAGCAAATAAACCTCCGACTTCTTCAACACCCTCTACGGCCTCGTGCGAGCAAAACGCCACTTCAAGAAACACACGGCAGTGAACTCCTTGACGAGGGCAACACCGTAGAATCAGCAATCTCTGGAACCGGAGGTCACACGGCGGCGAAATGAAGAGAGAAGATTTTCTCTCTAGAAATCCTTCACAGGAAGCTTGCTCTTTACGCGGGGGGGGGGGGGGGGGGGGGGGGGGCAGAAAGAATATGCGGCTACATGATTCTTAGGGTTTTTTACCGCAAAAAAAACATCATATATAAATAGTGAGCCGAAGTCGACGTGCGTCGAAATGGAGTTGCGTCGAATTCACCATATCAAATCAGAGCATGCGTCAATTTGATGGAGCTTCATATCAAAGCGGCATTTAATTCTTGTAAGAGCATGCGTTGAATTCTAATCAAAGCATACGTTGAAGTCCTGAACAAAAAAAACATTATATATATATAATCTGATTTCACTTCCAAAACTCAACACTCCCCCTGAAAGTGAAATCGAGATACCAGTCCGAGGAGCCCGCGAAGACGCTCAAACGGCCCCTTAGACAGAGGCTTCGTGAAGATGTCGGCGACGTTGTCTTGACTCCGAATATACTCCACGGCAAGAGATCCACCAAGTACTTTCTCTCGAATGAAGTGGTGCTCGATCTCGATATGTTTTGTCCGCGCGTGACAAACCGGATTTGTAACAAGTTTCAGCGCACTTTCGTTGTCGCCGCGGAGCAAAGTAGGACTACGGACCTTTTCATAAACGTCCTCCACCAACCTTCGCAACCAAATGCATTCTTGAGCCGCCAAGGACGACGCCTTGTACTTCGCCTCAGTGGTGGAGGTGGACACCGAGTCTTGCTTCTTACTACACCACGAGATCGCCGCTGAACCGCACATAAAGACGTACCCCGACGTCGACTTCCGATCGTCAGCATCTCCGCCATAGTCGGCATCCGTGAATCCATGTAAACTGAAGCTGGTGTCTCTTCCAAACAGCAACCCCATGTCCGAGGTTGACTTAACATACTTTAGAATCCCCTTCGCCGCCTCCAGATGAGGCTTCCTAGGCTCTTGCATATAACGGCTCACTCGGCCAACCGCAAACGAGATATCTGGCCGTGTAATTGTCAAATAAATCAAGCTACCCACCAGAGCCCGGAAGGGCTTAGGGTCTGGCAAGATCCTTCCTTCATCCCGACGAAGTTTCACTCCAACTTCAAGTGGAGTAGAGCAGCGCTTCCCATCCGCCATGCCGAATCTCTCCACAATCCTCTCCGCATAGGCCTTCTGAGAAATCAACACCCCACTCTTCTTGCTCTCCACTTCAATACCAAGGAAATGATTTAGCTCCCCCAGATCCTTCATTTCGAACCGGATTGATAGCTTCGCCCTAAGCATTGCCACCTCTCCGTCGTCATTCCCCGTCACGATCATATCGTCGACATACAACAGCACAAGTACATAAAGTCCACCCTTCTTCTTCATAAACAGACTCGAGTCGGAGTCCGATGCACAGTACCCGCAAAACAACAAGTATTTTGCAATCTTTCCAAACCACGCTCGAGGCGCCTGCTTCAACCATAAAGGGCCTTCTTCAACTTACAGACATACTCCGGATGTGACTTGGAAACATATCCTGGTGGTTGCTCCATAAGAATATCCTTGTCAATCTCGCTGTAAAGAAAGGCGTTCTTCACATCGAGTTGCCACAACTTCCAACCTTGGCACGCCGCCAATGCAATAATCACCCGCACCGAAGTCATCTTTGCCACCGGGCTGAATGTCTCATCATAATCTTCTCCGTACTGTTGTGAGAATCCCCGAGCAACAAGGCGAGCCTTGTACCGCTCTACACTGTCATCCGCCTTCTTCTTAACCTTATACACCCACTTGCAAGTGACAGGAGTAACACCATCAACCTTGGGCATAAGGTCCCAAGTTTCATTCTTCCGGAGGGCAAGCATCTCCTCCTCCATGACATCTTCCCACTCCTTCACTCCAGTGGCTTCCTCAAACCGTGACGGCTCCCACTCGTCAAGTGGTCCTGCAAAAAAGCACGAACACATGCTAACAAGATTACCTTCTCGATAGCGAGCTGGTGGGACGATAGTCCTCTTCGACCTCCGCAAAGACGAACCACTCTCCACCGCTCCATCAACATCATCACCATCAGCTCCCCCGCCAGAATAATTTGGAGCATCGCTCCCCCTGCTTCCAGAGCCCGAAGCACCTGACCTGAAGTCTGATGAAATAGGAGCACCTGGGGACACAGGTAACTCCACCAAAGAGTCGTCAGTAACTCTTTCTTCTCTTCTTTCTCCTGAACTCTCCTCCAAAGCAACAGTAGAAACTCCCTGATATGAAATCAGCTCGTCGAACACCATATCACGAGAGACGATGAACCGGTGTGTTTGTTGATCCATGCACTTCCATCCCTTCTTCCGCTCGTCATAGCCAATGAATATACACTTTCGTGCCTTCGCATCCAACTTGGTTCTGAGAGCATCAGGAACGCGCACAAAGCAAGTAGCTCTAAACACTCGCAAGTGCTTCACACTCGGCTTTTCTCCAAACATCATCTCGTGTGGAGACTTCAACTCAATCGGACTTAGCGGCAACCTATTGATCACATACGTCGCGCAAGCCATTCCCTCCGCCCATAAGGCTTTGGGTATGCCCTTCGCATGTAGCCAACACTTGCATGTTTTCGCTAAGTGCCGAATTTTCCTCTCCGCTACTCCATTCTGCTGCGGAGTATGAGCACAGGACAACTCTCACTTGATACCGTGCTTCCTGCAAAAAGTAGAGAACTCATTAGAAGTAAACTCTCCTCCATTGTCCGTTCTCAACTTTTTTATCCGCAACTTCAGCACGCCTTCAACTTTCTCCTTAAATTCCATGAACTTCTTGAAGACCTCCGACTTCTCCTTCACGAAGTACACCCATGTGTATCGAGAAAAGTCATCCACAAGTACAAGCATGTACCGATTTCCTGAGTAAGTGGGCGTGGCACACGGTCCCATCAAGTCACCATGAATGCACTCCAATGGCGCCTTGCTCCTGGAAAGAGACCTGTCAAATGGGAGACGATGTGCCTTCCCAAACTGACACCCTTCACAAACATGGCCATCACCAAACGAAGATAGGCTAGGCAAACCTTTCACCTGGCCTCTTGCCACCATAGCCTTCAACTTGTCCATCTCCACATGACCCAATATCTCATGCCAGATCACTGCATTGTCATTCGTCTTCATCTTGTTCACATAGGAGTTTGTAGAAAGCACATATAAATCCTTCACACGTCTCCTGGTGTGAGTGATATCCGCCTTCACCGCAGAGAAGTTCCTCAAGAACTTTACCTCCTTCGGTCCGAACAGAACATGGTAGCCTGCATCCACTGCATTTGTCACCGAGAAGAGGTTCTTCTTCATACCTGGCACATGATAAACACTCTTCAACTTGAGTGCACTCGCATAACTGCTCAAGGTAACTGTCCCCTCCTTCTCCACCGCATGCACTGAATCATCCGCCGTCACTATAGCATCATTCCCCTCATAAGCCTGAAAGGAGGAGAACTTTGACTCATCGCCGGTGAGGTGATGACCGCACCCTGAATCGACAATCCAATCATCCTGAAAATTTATGGAGGCCAAGGCATCCACCGACGTCGCCGTCCTCTCTGCCAGAAAATAGTTCTCCCACTCCTCTTCATCTTTGGATCCCTCTCCTTTCTCCGCTACATGCCCCGGCTTCAGATTCACTTTGCAATCTCTCTTAAAGTGACTCGGTTTATTGCACCTAAAACATTTGAGCCCCTTCTGCCCTCCATCAGACCTTGCAGGAAACTTGCCTCCATCTCCCTGTGATGAGGTAGAAGGTCCTTCTCCCATGTTCTTCTTCTTTCTTCGATCCCAATTCTTCTTCCCTGAGAATAGGACCTCACTTTCTCCCCCAGAAATAGAGCAACCAGACATCTGTCTTGCCAAGCTCTCCTGCGAAGCCAACAAGTTCTCCAACTCCAACAAGGATGGTTGAGTAGCCCACCCCTGCACCAAAGTAATAAAGGGCACATACTCCTTCCGCAGACCGCGAATAATATGCCTCTTCAACTTAGCCTCTGAGATAGGCTCATCCGGATCCAACGCCGATATCTCCGCGCAAAGGTTCTTCATCTTCAAGAAAAAAAACTGAAATCGACAACTCCCCCTGATTGGCCTTCGCCAACTCATTCTCCAGGAATTGCAACCTTGCGACATTTTTCTTGTTGAACAAACCATCCAACGACTTCCAAATTTCCGAAGCCGACTTGCACCTGATGATATGATCAAACAAGTCCGGAGATATTGCCCGTTTGAGCGTAAACTCAGCCTTCGCATTTGTCTTCTTCCAGGCCCTCACCGCTGGACCATTGTCCCTGGCCGCAATAACTTCCTCCTGTCCATCACCGCCAACAACCTCCCACAGATCTTCCCCCAACAAGTAGCTTTCCATACAAGACTTCCATTTCTTGTAATTTGTCTGCGTCAGCAACTCAATACCAAGACCTCTCGCATATCCGCCTGCACCTTCCATTCCGGTATACCGATTTTCTTCTCCGAAGGAACTTAGCAATCACCGCTAAAACCAACGTAGCTCTGATACCATGTGAAAAATCCAAAGCCCAGGATGTGCACAACCACCATAAGAAAAACCACCAGAAAAATAATGCAGGAAATGTATGAAATCAAGAAAAATAAGTTCGCTACACCACACAACAATTAACCGGGCATACACTGAGACAAACACAGTTGTATGATTCCGATTGAAGTCCACAGGAAATGAAAACAGAGAATAAAAAAAGATACAGAGCAAATAAACCTCCGACTTCTTCAACACCCTCTACGGCCTCGTGCGAGCAAAATGCCACTTCAAGAAACACACAGCAGTGAACTCCTTGACGAGGGCAACACCGTGGAATCAGCAATCTCTGGAACCGGAGGTCACACGGCGGCGAAATGAAGAGAGAAGATTTTCTCTCTCTAGAAATCCTTCACAGGAAGCTTGCTCTTTACGGGGGACAGAAAGAATATGCGGCTACAGGATTCTTAGGGTTTTTTTACCGCAAAAAAACATCATATATAAATAGTGAGCCGAAGTCGACGTGCGTCGAAATGGAGTTGCGTTGAAATGGAGTTGCGTCGAATTCACCATATCAAATCAGAGCATGCGTCGATTTGATGGAGCTTCATATCAAAGCGGCATTTAATTCTTGTAAGAGCATGCGTTGAATTCTAATCAAAGCATGCGTTGAAGTCCTGAACAAAAAAAACATTATATATATATAATCTGATTTCACTTCCAAAACTCAACAGAATATCCTTCAAGGATTGCAGGATGACCAGAGTAACATAAGACGTACTTTTGTGTGTGCTTTAAGTATCTCATCAACATGTCGAGGGCATTCCAATGGTCTTGGCCAGGATTGTTAGTAAATTTGCATAACATGCCTACTGTAAAGGCTAGGTCAGGTCTAGTGCAGACCATATCATACATGAGACTACCAATCGATTTAGAATAATCTAACTTCCATACCGTAGCTCCCTCATTGGGCTAGCTTTAATTGGTTGTTGTTGTCGTATGGTGTCTCTGATGCTTTACTTTCACTGTATCCCCACGTATCCAGCATGAATTTTATGTAGTGACTTTGACTTAGGGAGATGTCATTTCTCCCAAGGCTCACCTGCATGCCTAGTATAGTTTCAGCTACACCTCAGACTTTTATGATAAATTCTTTCATTAAACCTGACTTGACGTCATCCACTTTGATGGATCAGTGTTTAGAATGAGCATATCATCGACATACAAGTATATTATAGCGATTTTATTTGATATATGACGTATGTAAAGACATTTATCCGAGAGACTCGACATGAATCCAATGTTCTTTATACTATAGTAAAATTTCTCATGTCATAATTTAGGTGCTTGTTTTAATCCGTATAGTGATTTTAATAGCTTACTGACCTTAGTTTCTTGACCTTCTACAGTGAAACCTTCGGGTTGATTCATGTAGATCTCTTTGGTCAGATATCCGTTCAGGAACGCAGTCTCAACATCCATTTGATGAACAACAAAGTTCTCAATGTTCAACCCCGTATTCGACGAGTGGGTCCCCAAGACCGTGGAGGGTCCAGGTGCAGAGTAGGGGTCCAAGGGCCCTTGGGCGAGTGAGGCCCCACTCACGGGCCACTCGCATGGTGTTATAGCAGATAGGCGAGAGCGAGTACCCAGGCTGTCGCCCGACAGGCGAGTCGAGCAACTAGCGAATGGTGTCCTCATGAGCCATTCGCCCGGCGAACTATGACGGGCAAGGAGCCTGGCGAGTGGTGCCTTCATGGACCACTTGCCTGGAAGGCTTTAAGAGGAAATTACCTAAATGCCCCTTGTGGGCTGCCAATAGCCCTCCAGAATAGCGGAGCTAGGTTGTTAGCAGACCAGTTTGGAGTGCGATTAGTAAAACCAAATACGCTATTTGCAGTCCAGGACTAGAAAATCTATAAATAGACCCTTAAGGGCACCTTGGAGGAGACCAGATCTCTTGAGCTCTCTCCTCCAGGCTAGTTTCGGAGTTGGCTGCTAGTGCCCTCCAAGGTCCCCGACCGAGCATTGGTTTGGGAGTGGAAGCTCTCTTAGATCTTCCGGGTGTGCGGCGGGACCTCCTCGCTACAGCCTTGGGTCTGTTCTAGGTTTTCCATCCTCGGTTAGGAGAGTTTAGTAAGGGAGAAGTAAGCGCAGGCTACACTCCCATGTGGGTCCGAACTCAGAGACCGGTTGACGGTTTCAACATTTTTGGTGCGGTGAGCGTGGACCGTAGCCGGTGCAAGAAAATCTCAAGCTGAGCTTGATGACAGGATATGGAGGAAATGGTTCCGACCCAGGCCACTCGCAGCCGCCGACAGCAATGGAGTGGCTGGAGATGTTTGAGAAGTTCAAGAGAGAGGTCATGCAGACTATGCAGGTAGCTTTTGCGGGAAGAGGCGAGTTTGAGACGCCCGTGGTTACGGTGGTTCCGCCCCAACAGATAGGCGAGAACGCTTTGGGCCAGCGGCTTGGGAAGGAGGTCGCGGCGGAAGCAAGCGCGCGAGATCTCCCCGGGCGGTAGCTGTTCAGATGCCCGACGAGTGCTGAGGTGTGTGAGCTGACTTCGCGCGAGAGGACCACTCGCCGAGCAGGGGAAGGGAGCCCCTTCTGTGAGTTGATCCTCTCGGCTTCTGTGCCAGAGGGGTTCAGAGGGCCGGAGATGTCTTACTATACCGGCAAAGATGACCCAGTCCTGCACCTGTAGTGGTTTGAGGACATGGTCTCGATCCTTCCAATGACAGATGCCTTCCAGCGTCGGCTCTTTGCCACCACTCTGAAGGAGAAGGCGAGGGACTGGTTCCACCAGCTTCCCGTGGGTTCCATCTACGCCTTCGAGGACTTGCGTCGAAGCTTCAGGTTGCATTTCTCAACGTCAAAGAAGAGGAAGAAGGATGCGGAGGCACTCTTTAACATCAAGCAAGGGCATGGGGAGTCGCTGGCCCATTATGTGGATAAGTTCCAAGAAGAGGTCCTGCAAGTCCAGGAGGTGCCGGGGTTTACCCTCCAGCTAGCATTTATAGTGAGGCTGCGGGAGGGGTTTTTCAAAATGGACCTGAAGCGAAAGGCCCCTCTATCCTTTGAAGAGCTGATGGAGCGGGCAACGGAGGAGATCGAGGGAGAGGCCGCCAATCTTGAGTTTGCAAAGAGATTGGCGAGGCTGAGCGAGCCAGAGTTGAGGCACCAGGAGGGAAGAAGAAGGGAGGAACCCAGAGGTCAGGGGTTTCGGGGGCAGCAACGGGATTGGGGGTATCAGGAGCCCAAAAATGTTGAAACCGGTCCGAACTCAGAGACCGGTTAACAGTTTCAACAATAGCCCTTCAGAACAGCGGAGTTAGGCTGTTGGCAGACCAATTTGGGGTGCAATTAGTAAAACTAAAAGGCGAATTTATGATATTTGCAGTCCAGACTAGAGAATCTATAAATAGACCCTTAAGGGCACCTTGGAGGAGATCCGATCTTTTAGGCTCCCTCCTCCTAGGCAAGTTTTGGTTGGCCACTAGTGTCCTCCAAGGTGCCCGAATGAGCATTGGTTTGGGCGGGGAAGCTCTCTAAGATCTTCCAGGTGTGTGGCGGGACCTCCTCGCTACAGTCTTGGGTCTGTTCTTAGTTCTTCGTCCACAATCAAGAGCGTAAGTGAGGGATAAGTAGGTGCGGACTACACCCCCAGTGAGTCCGAACTCAAGAGATCGGTTGCCAGTTTTAACATCGGTACGCTCTATTTTGGACATATACACACCCAAAATAATATGAGTTAACTGACAGTGTTACTCTACCACTACAGAAATTAAAGGATATACCAGCATCACACAGTAAGCTAATAGACACTAAGTTATCAACTAGTGAAGGTATACATTTAACATTCTTTAGAGTTAAAGTTTTACCGGAGGAGAGCAGCAGCATTGCATTAACCATCTTCAGTACGTCAGCTGTCTCACCGCTCGCAACGGTTATCGTTTCTCTTGTAGCAGTGAGCCCTGTCATAAGATTAACATTGTTGCATACGTGAAATGTTGCCCCCCCCCCCCGAGTCAAGGTACCACTCAGTATTGGCCTTCCCATTTCCAACCATAGCCACAAAGTTGGATGACTCAGTAAGACTAATCATATTTGCATGGTTGTCTTCTTGTGGTGTTTTGCCCTTTTTCTTTTTAGGAAGCATGCGATCAGATGCACTGTGTCCCCACTTGTTGCACTTGAAACACTTGTCCTTAAACTTTTTAATATTTTTACTAGGGCCTGCAACCTGGGAGCTACTTGATGTGGGTTTGATCTTTTTAGGATTCGACATGCGTTTTGAGTTTGAGATCATGTTGGCAGCAACTTTCTGCTTGCCAACAACTTTTAAAGCGTGTCGAGTTCTATTTTCATCCTCAATGCGTATAAAACGTCTGAGATCATTTAGACCAACCTGCATCTTTTTGCAGTATATTTCAGTTTTGAAATTGTACCACGTGGAGGGCAATTTGAAAAAAATGGTGCCAATAACAAAGCTGTCTAGCAGAGAAATATTCTCACCATGCAGAGAATCAACTAAATTTTCAAATTCAGTTACGTGAGGGATCGAGAATCGCCTTCTCCTCGTCGAACGTGAAGGAATGAAACTTGTTCACCAGATGAGCTTTGGACAGATCCTCCTCCTGCTTGAAATGCTCCTCCAGGGCCTCCCAGATCTCTTTGGCAGTCTTCATCTTGAGGTAATTCTTTGCCAGGCTGGAGGAAAGGCAGTTCAACAAATAGTCGCGGCAGAAGTCCTCATCAGCGATCCACCGTGCATCATCATTAGTTCCAACATAATCAGCACGATCAGGCTGAACGGTGTAGAACACGTTCAAATATTTTATCCCAAACTGGGTGTTCAACATCCAGTCGTTGAACTCCGTCGCCGTGAACTTTTCCAATTTTATCTTCTGAACCGGGGACGAGAAATTGTTTCCCTTCATCATTACGCAACAACAATAGTAGATCTGGAGCATGGACGACAAGATTGGGCTGCAGGAAAACTTTCATGTAGCTAATGGTGACGGTAGCAGGGATTCGGGCGGAAGCACGATCCGGGACGATGGAGGCGGTGCGGGTAGGGCGTCGGCGGTGGAACCCTAGACAACGACGGTCCCGAACACGGGATCTGGTCAGAGGTGGCGGCGCGATGCTGGATCCATGCGACGACGATGACGGCGACGCGAGGCCCGGGCGATAGCGTCGTGGACGGCGCGGGATCCGAATGGGAGGGGCGCGACGGCGCTGGATCTGGCGGACAGCGGAGGGATCCGCTCGGGCGGCTAGATCGCCGTGCGGTTGCGACTTCATGCGTGCAACTGCGGCGAGCCCTTCGGTAGCGGCGGCGGACGAGATTTTCGGCAGCGGGGGCGGGCGAGATCTTCGGCAGCGGCGACGGGCAAGATCTTCGGTAGCGGCAGCGAACACCCACGAGAGGAGTGCGGGGAGGGAACCGGCGGCTGCGGCTTCGTCCAGGCGGCTGCGAGATGGGGCAGCAGAGGCGGCGGGCGAGCCTAACGGCAGCAGGCGGCGGAGGCGCGCGCGGGAGGGGAGCCAGTGGAGGCGTGATCCGGCGGTACCTCCTTGGGGGACGTGCGGATGGGAGCAAGAGCAAGCGCGGCTAGGGTTCACTTCGAGATTGTGACGGTTGCTCGAAGCATCCCAGGTGGTGGTCAAAATGGAACTACCTCCCCGTTTCCCCTAGCTAGGGTTTTATAGGCAAATCCTAGAATTGTAACGGGTAAAGGATATCTCCGTATCCGAACCGGACCCGTTTAGCCCCCAAACCCATTATACAGTCAAATATACATTAACACGACCCTCATAAAAAAAAATTAGTTTTGAACACATAAGTGGATGAAGTTCATTAGCTGAGGTGGGGGTTCACATACAGTAGTTCTCAACCACTGTGTTCACGATCGCCACCACTATGCCAAATCGTCTTATCATGTTTGGTGAAGCTGTGTAGATAGAAAATATAATTTAAACTAAATGGTAATTACAGGGAGACAACATGAAATAAAAGCATTTTTTTACAACAACTGATCAAATACAAATCGATTAATGCTTGAAACGTCGCTTATTCCCTGTCTTTTCAGACCTTTATTAATGAAGTCAAATATTTAAGAAGAAAGGAAACGGAAAATTTGCTGTAGCATTAGAGAATGACTTCTCGCCGCAGGATGTGGAAAACTTCTCGACGGCACCGGTATTGTTGCTCCAGCTGGATAAATGATTGGGGCAACCACCGCCGTTCGATCCCTCTGATGGTGGGGAGAGTTTTATCATGAGCATGATGTGTTATACCGTTATACGCTCTAAATCACATTTTAATCTCTAAATAACTATTATTTATAAATTTTCTTACAGAATATTAATTTTGATATTTTCACATTTTGTTCATATTTTGATTATCGTAGATATTAGAAGAACCAATTCTCATAATAAAATAAACCTCCATTTGAAATCCTAAATAGAGAGGATTCTGATCCTGAGTTGGAAGGGTGAAAACTCAAAGTTTGACCTCGAAGAAGCTCTGACTTGCTTTTTTTTTTTTATAAACTGCAATAGCATTATGAAAAGAAAAAGATCAAAGGCCTCATCTAAACTAGGATACAATCATTCAGATCTTCATTTAAGATGTCATGAAGTTCCGAATCAACTAACTCAAAAGTCTCTCATAGAAAATTAATACAAGATTTGACATGTTAAGCACAAAAGTCAGCGGCCCGATTGGCGTCACGAGGGACAAGGTTGAAAACCACCTTGCTGAATTCTCTCATGAAGGAGAGGTACACGTCAATCGTCAGCGATACGACCGTCGTTCCACGCTTCTCTACGAAGACAGCGTGCACAGAACTCAATCACATTGCGACAGTCGCTCTCAAGTCTCAATGATAACACCCCGACCCAAAATCAAGGAGGGCCGCACGCCCGCACCACCCTTCTAATTGCGAGGAGCTCTGACTTGCTTAGAGCCTTAGAAAACTAAGTTTTGTAAATTTGGAAAAATATATTACGCAGGCTGTCCTAAGCTAAAGCTAGTACTCACTATATTTATTTCCTCAAAATCCATTTTCCCATTTCTTGTCAGTAATAAAAGTTCAAAATCCATTTTCCCATTTGGAAAAATATATTACGCAGGCTGTTCTAAGCTAGTGCTCACTATATTATTACCCGGGCTTAACCAGGCTCAAGCTTAACCGGACTTTAATTAGGTAGACCCATGCCGGACTTTTAGGCTCAGTATTTTTAGCACACATATATACAGTTGGATACTCTCAAATGAGCTCGGGGCTCCATTGGAAAAAATATTTATGCAAAATATTCATAAAAGCAATTCACTATTTCATACATCTAAAAAAAATCGAAAATTTTAAGACAAAAAATTGAGCATATATGAAAATTGTGCTTAAGAAATATCTATGAATTTATTGATAACTTTGTATGATGAAAAATAATTTGTTTTCATTGGTGACTAATGAAAAGTTGCCTTAGTACATTGCACATAACGCGTTTACTCTTTCTGTTGAAACCGGCAATCGGTCTCCTGAGTTCGGACCCACTGGGGGGTGTAGCGGACGCTTACTTCTCCCTCACTAAACTCTCTGACTGGTGGATGAGGAAATTGAAATAGACCCAAGGCTGCAGCGAGGAGGTCCCGTCACACATCCGGAAGATCTTAGAGAGCTTCCCCTCCCAAACCAAAGCTCAGCCGGGCACCTTGGAGGGCACTAGCAGCCAACCAAGACTAGCCTAGAGGAGAGAACTCTCCAAGAATCGGATCCCCTCCAAGGTGCCCTTAAGGGTCTATTTATAGAATTTTCTAGGCTGGTCTGCAAATAACATGAATCCGCCTTTTAATTTTACTAACCGCACCCCAAATTGGTCTGCTTATAGCCTAACTCACCCGGGGGTCTTCACACCTGTCTCAGCCTGGGCGAATGATCTGGCTGACCCAGATCTCGCCAGTTGGCTTGAGGGACCCACTCCACGAATACGGGTTGTACACTTCCTATTTTAAGTTCATTTGATTAATCTTTCCTCATAATATAATATTTGAAATATATATTATGGTTCAGATAAATTAGATTTATGACCGTTGTTGCGGTTAGGGTATGATTATTTTCATTGATGCAGTTGATTCGTTATTTTTGTTTGTTATTCAGTGAGACTCAGAATTAGTTCCTTCGTCTGTTGCAATCAATTTGTTGTTTGCATAGATCCTTGTGATTTTCAAAAATCTTAATTGAAGATCTTTCTTCTATCCTGACAGTGGTGCCCGCGACTGCTCATTTTAAAGAAATTTTATTTTATTTTTCATTTGTGAATTGAAGCCATAAGAGAGTGTTGGAAGATAAGTCTCGTCATGACAAAGTAAGGGAAAGATCACCTAAAGTGCAAAGCTTGGGCAACACCACATAAAAATTTATGTTATTTTATATATGACCATCTATGTTGGCGCATCACTCTTATGATGTTTTTGGCCTCTATAAATATGGCCATCATTTTTCTAAGAGAAAACAACTTCTCATCAAATATAGGTGAAAAATTCATCTCGAAGAAATGTAGTCCAATTGATATTTTCCCTCTTTTCCCTCTTCTTTTCTAGTTACTTTTTCCTTTTAATATTTTTTTCCAACAGATGGATCGGAACCCATTTTGGGCGTCCCCGTGGGGGAGGTCGGCGGAGTTACGTGCTCTGCCGGAAGCGGGGACATGCCAGACATGCTGGAATGGCAGAGGCGGGGGTTGGGCCGCATACAAAACTAGTTTTAGAGGCTTAGGTCTACATCATTGTTGCACGATTGTAATGAATTTGTTAATGTCATGTAGGAGTATTCTTTAGGTACTCCGTACACAATATTCAATGGTGAAGACATTTCTCATCGCAATATTTGAGGGTTGATATTCATTCATGCATTTATATAACTCTACGGGGGTGCGTTTAGCCGTATCCCCACCATGACATTGGAGTTAGTGCGGGCATGCTAACCCCCGTGACAATGGGAGTGGGGAATAAACCGCCACAACCATCGCTCGCCGGAGCCCGCTTATGCGGCGGCGAGGCCGCACCCCGCCACCGTTGGGCGCAGCCAAAGTCGCATAGCCGGACCCCACTAAGGGGGAGCGGCTAAGTGAGCCTCCTCTCCAAAGCTATAAAAGGAGCTCAGAGCTTTCATTTCAAGGGATCTTGTCTTCTACTCCCGAGAGAGCTCCTTTGAAGACTTCCTTGGAATTCTCCTTCGGCGCTCGAAGATCTCCTTCGATCTTCTTCTTCGAATCTTCGAAGATCTCCTTCGAGCCTTCGAAGGTCTCCTTCGCGCCTTGTAAGATTTTCCTTCGCTTCGGAAGATAGTCTTCTAAGCGGGTTGAGAATCCTTCAAGCTACGAAAGGCGACTCGAGAATCTCACTTTATTCCTAGAAAAGTATTTAGTCTCTCGAGAGGTGGCCTATCACACTCGAGGTTTTCTCTCTCTATCATTGTAACGAGCAGTTGTCTGTCGCGCTTGAGTTCTCAGATTTCAATTGTAACGAACCAAAAGATAGTGGAATTTGGTCGACACAGCTCCGACCGCTTGGTTTTTCACTCTTTTCGGTTTTCCACGATAAAAAGTCTTCTTGTCATTTATTGACTCTCTCATTGAGTGTTTGAGCGCTCGGCTCGCTCTTGAGCTAAGATGGTTCAATTTGACCGGTCTACCAGAGCGTCGAGTGACCCGCAACAAAGGTAAATAGTAACACATTCTGCGGCCATGCACTTTCCTTCTACAAATTTTAAAATTTTGTTGTTTAAGGGAAGGAGATCTTGAATGCCTCCACAGATTTTTCTTTCTACAAGGCCCGAAGCCTGAGAATTTGAGTTCACGGGTCTCCGAAATTGCTAAAGCAAGTCGTCTCCTCACCTTGGTGAAAATAAGAATGTCATCCGCAAAGAGCAAGTTAGAGATCCACAAAGAGCAAGTTAGAGATCCGCAGAGCCAATGGGCAAACCACCACTTCACTTAATAACCCCGCCCGGCTAGCGCGTTCTAGAAGTCTGCTAAGAACTTATGAGCACAAAGCATGATAAGAGTATTGGGCTGAGGAAACACAAAGCATGATAAGAGTGATGAATTGATCAAGTGGCTCAATCAAGCCAAGACTTGTGTGAGAAAAGTCCACTAAACCCTGTTAATGTATTATCATATGTCCTGTCGTGTCAAGACTGACTCGGATTAGCTTAACGGGTTCGTGTCACTCTAGGACCCGGTCCTATGCTGGAGGTACTACTTATACCCCATTCCAAATCTGATGGTGTATGGTAGAATACTTTGAGCCACTCCCAAACCTCCAACATTCTCAAAGTATCTATTAGGGTTCCGCTCGAAAGTTCTGCCGATCGCGATCTATTCCGCCGCTCTCGTTCTCGTTCTTAGCCGCTCGCAAGTTCTTCCTCCGTCGCTGAGGAAGAGTCGATCGAAGAAGCTTTTGGATCTCGTCTTCGATCGAGAAGAAGACTCCAGATCCCGTCGTTTTCCTGTGGTCGATCTCAAGTTCACTGTGCCGTTAGCCATCATCGATCGTGGAGGAGGTCTTCTCCGTCGCCACTCAAGATCTAGGGCAATCGACGTCTCCTGTCGCCGTCTACAGGACGAATCTCGACGCCCCCTCCCGTCGCCGTTCGTGGATCTGTCTTGCGATCGCGCATCCCGTTCTTGCTGGTGCGCCGCTGTCGATCGAAGAGGGAAGAACGCTGCTGCTCCCTCCGACGAGTTCTCTGTGTGCGTCGCCTCTCTCGTTCGCCGGATCGGGGCCGTCGCTGAGTCGCGGATCTGCCGCAAACTTCTTCCTCTTCGCCGGATCTGGGCAGATCTTACGCTGCTGTTGTTGCTCACTTCTGCGGCTTCCGGTCGATAGGAGAAAGGCCTTTCATTTCTATTGTCTCATCCAGGCCACCTCCAGTTTTGTGCAAGTGCAGCAGATCCTTCTTCCAAGATCAAGTAAACTACTAGTGCTTTCAAAAACTTAGATCTAGTCGCTGACAGTAGAGGAATTAGGTCTCCATCTGCCGTTTTGGAACTCCTATTCTGAGGATTCATTGCCAAAGCTTCTACTGTTCACTCAAAATTAACTGAGGATTCTACGACTTGGTTCTATTCTGTCACGAAGCTAGAGAGTCCCGACTGACTCATTGTTGCTTGAAACAATCAATATTGGATTGGATCTGAAGACCGCGACTCGTCTCTGCGCAGCTCAGGTGATTTCTTTTCAGTTGTTCGGTTTATAGCTTTAACGAGATGCCGAAGGTTACATCCTACGACATCGTCAAGCTCCAGTCGTTCGATCTCTCCGACTTCCATGCTTGGTGACTGCACGTCCAGCTTGGAATGAAGGAGCGAGAGATCTTCTACACTATTTTGAGTGATTTCGACACAACCGAAGAGGACGTGGACGATTATCAGTGGAGAAAAGACGAAGATTTCTGTAGAGACTACCTCCTTAATTCACTCAACCCTAGACTCGCCTTGACCTACAGTGGTTATAAAACCGCAAAGGAGATTTGGGACCGCTTAAATGCGAACTTCCAGAAGGAAGAAGGATTGTCGAGGACTCTCCTCGGAGAGAGATTCTTTAATATGAAATTTAATCTAAACTCGACAATCACCACCCAAATAATTGAACTAGAAGCCCTGCGTCATAAGTTGGTGGACGATAAGTCCGGTATCTCTGATAATCTCTTTGTGTGTTCTATTTTAAGCAAACTACCTCCTGAGTGGTCGACCTTCAAGACTGAAATGCACAAGCTGAAGGAAAAGATCGCACTCGATGAACTCAAAAGGTTCATCCATATCGAGGATCAAAACATTACAGGGAAGAGACAGGAACAAGGTGGGCAGTCCTCACAGGCTGTCAACTTTGTGTCTCGGCCCAGCAAGCCTCGTAGGAAGCCACCAGCGCCCAGAAATGATGCCTCTACCCAGTTAGAGCCTAAAAAACCCTCTTTCAAAAAGAAGAAGAGGGGAAAGTGCCACAACTGTGGTAAGTGGGGACATTGGGCGGCTGATTGTAAGGCCCCTAAGAAAAACAAGGAGGAAGCCACACAAAATTTGGCGAACATGCTGGCAGATGCTTCAGATCCCAAGTCCTTCGTGGCTATGATCGGGAGTAGTCACCGCAGTTCGTCTGCTGAGTGGTGGCTGGATAGCGGTGCTACCTGTCATGTAACGAATGACAGAGGATTACTGACTGAGGTTAAGGCGGTTAAGGAGAGAGTGGAGAACTGCAACGGAGGAGAGACTCAGGTGACCCATGCTGGGACAGCCGAGCTGGTTCTCTCGTCAGGTAAAAGTTTATTTTTAAAGAATGTTAAAGTAGTTCCAACATTAACTAAAAATCTGATTTCAATAAGTCTACTAGACAAAGCTGGGATGACCTTCACAACTCAAAATGGTAGAATGACCCTTATGGTAAATTCACATTATTTTGGGTGTGCGTATCTGATCAACGGAATGTATAGACTTAGCTTAAACAATGATAGCATTAACCAGGTTAGTTCAAACCTCATAGATCCTAAGTTGTTACATAACAGACTTGGACATGTGAACTATAGGAAGATGCTAGATCTAGCTAAGAGTCAAAACATCCCCTTAGATCTGTCTATTCGATTTGACAAGTGTGAGGTGTGTGCTCAAACCAAAATCACTAGAAAGCCTTTCAAGTCAGTTTCTAGGAGCACAAAACTTCTTGAATTGATACATTCAGACCTCTGTGATTTCCGCAGCCATGCCACCAGAGGGGGAAGGAAGTATCTAATTACTTTCATAGACGACTTTTCTAGATATTGTCATGTGTATCTGTTGAAATCGAAAGACGAAGCGTTTGAGGCGTTCAAGACCTTTAAGTCTCGTGTTGAAAATCAGTTAAGCCTGAAAGTAGAGATTTAGAAGTGATCGGGGAGGAGAATACACTGCTACTGGATTCAAGGAATTATGTGCCTCTGAGGGAATAATTCTTGAAACAACAGCTCCTTACTCACCCCAGTCAAACGGCGTTGCCGAGCATAAGAATAAGACTTTAACAGAAATGTTGAATTCCATGCTCCTAATAGCTGGCATGCCTAATTCCTTTTGGGGAGAAGCAGTCTGTACTGCAAATCACATTCTAAATAGAGTACCTCACTCTCAGCTCACTTCTACTCCGTATGAGCTGTGGCACGGTCATCCGTGCAGGTACGATACTCTAAAGACTTGGGGTTGTATTGCCTTTGTGCGTATACAAGACCTTAAGAGGCCTAAGGTGGGACCTAAGACGATGACATGCGTCTATCTAGGTAGTGCAGAGGATAGCGCAGCAGACAGATTTCTTGATCTATCCACGAATTCCGTGATAGAGTCTAGAGATGCTATATTTTTTGAAGACAAATTCGTCAAAGATCACAGATTATCTGTCTCCGGGTCCAATGATATGATTACTGAATCTATCGTTGACCTGAAGCTGGCCCTTCTGGCACCGCTCCCCAACCTGTAGAGGTGTAAACTATTCCACTTAGAGCATCTACCAGAGAGAGAGTTCCTAAGGATTTTGGTGAGAATTTCATCACCTATCACTTAGAGGATGATCCATTCTCCTATCAGGAAGCAATGAGGTCTAGAGATTCGTTGATGTGGGCAGAAGCCATTGATGATGAGATGGACTCGCTGTTACATAACAATACCTGGCATCTAGTAGACTTACCAAAAGGTGCTAAAGTCCTAGGATGCAAGTGGGTTTTAAAGAAGAAATTACATAGTGATGGATCTATAGCCAAGTATAAAGCACGTCTTGTAGCTAAAGGTTATAGCAACAAGGGGGAATTGACTATTTTGACGTCTACTCACCTGTGTGTCATCTATCGACTATCAGGATTCTTCTTGCATTAGCCTCTATTGAGAACTTTATAGTTCATCAGATGGATGTCAAAACTGCATTCTTAAATGAAGAGCTTAATGAAGAGATTTACATGACTCAACCTGAAGGTTATGTACATAAAGATCAAAAAGACAAAGTGTGCAAACTCGATAAGTCAATCTATGGTCTTAAACAAACACCTAAGATGTGGCACATGAAGTTTGATCAGGTGGTAAAGAGCATTGGATTCCAGTCCAGTCTCTCTGACAAATGCCTTTATTACCGCTCCTTGTCAAATCAAACAGTTATCATATGCTTATATGTAGATGATATGTTGGTTTTAGGGTCTAATCTTGCTGCAGTTAGGGATGTTAAATCCACTCTGGCAGAAGTATTTGACATGAAGGACCTCGGTCCTGTTGATACCCTGTTAGGTATGAAGGTTAGAGTTGACAAAGGTCGAGTTACTCTTAGCTAGGCTCATTATATTGAGCAACTTCTCTCTACCTGGGGATATGATAAGTGTAGGCCGATTGAGACACCGTTTGATCATAATGTTAAGTTAAGTCCTAATCTAGAGGCCAGCATTGATCAAGTCAAATATTCCAAAATAATTGGTAGTCTCATGTATGATACAACTTGTACGAGGCCAGACATTGCTTTCTCGGTTAGCGCGCTGAGTCGTTTTACCAGTAGTCCTGGCAAAGAGCATTGGGTTGCCCTAGATAGGCTGTTGAGATACCTTCGAGGTACTGCTAACTATGCTCTGTGCTACACTGGTTACCCACCTACCGTGGAAGGACATTCTGATGCCTCGTGGTGTTCATAAGTCGGGAACGGCAAGTCCACCAGTGGATACATATTCACCTTGGGAGGAGCTGCTATCACTTGGAAATCCAAGAGACAGACCTGTATAGCTTTGTCGTCTATGGAGGCCGAGTTGTTTGTCTTAGCTTCAGCTGGAGAAGAGGAGACTGGATCAGAAACTTGATTTTAGACATTCCTCTGTCTAAGTTACAAGTCAACTCGTTGAGCTTGTATTGTGATAATCAAGCAGCAGTTCAAGTCGTTAAGAATACCCTCTATAATACTAAGAGGAGACATGTACGACTGAGATATGCGTTGTTGAATTATCTGAAAGAACAAGGAACCATCACTTTGATTGATGTCCGTTCAAAGGATAACCTTGCTGATCCACTGACGAAAGGAATGCCCACAGATCGGATAATCAAAACAGTGGGGAAAATGAGACTAAAGACGATTTAGTTTGGTCTTAGTTCAGTACCAGGTGATTCAGTTCAGCCTTAGTCCAGACGTTTTGATTATTCCATATTTCATTTGTCAATGCAAGCATGTTGTGGTCCGTTGATGCTCTTGGTTGCTGAGCTCGGATCTGGTAAGCTGTTCATTCCAAACTTGATGTTAACAGCTTCATCGGATTCGACTTTTGCCTTGGAGGAGAGTGTTATTCCAAA
Organism: Dactylorhiza incarnata; assembly: GCA_033032865.1. Taxonomy (NCBI): domain Eukaryota; kingdom Viridiplantae; phylum Streptophyta; class Magnoliopsida; order Asparagales; family Orchidaceae; genus Dactylorhiza; species Dactylorhiza incarnata. Next base: position 471,909 of record JAWHQI010000358.1, on the reverse strand, counting down.
CTTGATAACACAATCTGACTTGGTTTGTCTCTTCTTCTGAAGATTGGTTCCATTCCAAACTTGATGAGTTCCAATTGACTTTAGAAGGGCAGTAACCGTGACATTCCATATATGATTACAGATATAGCTACAATGTCCAGAAGTCTGATAATCGTTTCATTTGGAAACAGATAACAGATACTGAGGTTAAACTATAATACTCTGTGAACGTGTCCTCCCAGCCAAATTAAATAATAATCAATACTAAGTTTTATGCTAAAACTAGATATCTGCAAATTACAAAGGATAGAATTCATTCTAAAATGAAATTCTCTGTTGAATTGCAGGAGTTTCTGGGATAGGAGGAGCACTGGTTGTCTGGGATCCGGAGGAGGATGATCTTTTGGATGATTAGCCCTTTTTGAGTGTTATTTTGTTTATTTCATGTACTTCTGTTCAGAGCATTGTTTAGCTCTTATTTTATAGCACTGTTTGTTTGGACATTAGATCTCTGCTTGTTTTGGGACACCAGGTGTATAGGGCCTTGTCTCGATTGTACCTGAGACGTTTGTGTTGCGGCTGAGTTTTATTTACTCATGCGTGTATGCTATTTTGTGTTATAGTCCGATTTTATTTTAAACAGGTGCTGGACACGGTTGTGTATGTCTCACTTCTGGTTGAATATTACACAAACCACCCTCTACCCGAAGTCTGGGTTCACGATGGACATAGGAGGAGATTGTTAATGTATTATCATATGTCCTGTCGTGTCAAGACTGACTCAGATTAGCTTAACAGGTTCGTGTCACTCTAGGACCCGGTGCTATGCTGGAGGTACTACTTATACCCCATTCCAAATCTGATGGTGTATGATAGAATACTTTGAGCCACTCCCAAACCTCCAACAAACCCGGTCGTAAGCCTTAGAAAGATCAAACTTGCATGAAAAGCTTGAGTCTTAGGCCGTCAACTTAGCATATAGGAAATGGTTCAGTAATTTTATCCTTTTTTTGTCTTCGTATATACAAAAAAATTTGCACCCAATTAATAAGAATCGGAACCACACAATTTGGTCCAAAATATAGAATATCTCCATCTCATGAGTAGACCCGCCGCTAAGGCTATGTTTGGCACGGCGGTAACGGACGTGAACACGGTGCATGGTTATGAACTGTTGTTCGTGAACACCCGACCTCATCTGAAAAACTTCGTATTTTTTCTTGGTGACGATCGTAACCATTGTCATACAAAACATAAATTATATAAGAGCGCTGCTATAAGCACCGCAATAATGACTATCCACACTCAAAAGTAGGCTTTTTTAGGGTTTTTTTCTCCTATTAGCAAGCAAACCGCCCCTCCCTTATTCGCACTTCGTCTTCCACGCAGGCCGCCCGCGAGTTCCGCCCGCAAGTCCTCCGCTCTCCTCCATCCGCGCCCGAGACCTCTCCCTGCTCGCCGGCGAACCGCCGGAACTCCGGCGAACACCCCCTCCCTGCTCGCCGGCGAACCGCACGACGACAACCCTTTTCTTCGCCAAATGCAAGAGTTCATGCCACGATATAGCAACTAGCTCGCTTCTCTCTCACTGGCAAAGGACTGTGTTTTCAAGGCTTGGAGTCACCTAACGATACCCTTTCTCTATTCCCCCTACATACTGCAACACAAGTTAAAATTAGAACTAATTTCTGTAGTACCATATTCGCTCACCATCTCCATGAATCCATTAATGGCAGAACCAATCTGAACTAAAGTAAAACTTGATGCAAATAGATAATTGAGTTTATAATAGCTATATTCAATGTTTTTTGTGGGAAAATCAAACTTATGATGCCGCCTGCACCGTGCACGAAAAACAGTGTGAAGAGATACACACATATGCACATGTATATATGTACGCACATATGTACACGCACGCACGAGCGTGTGTCTATTTTTGGCATTTACTTTTGACAAAAAACAATAGTGAAAGTGACAAAAAAATGCTAGTAGTAATAATGAATTGCTAATAGACAGATTGAATGCGAATAGACAATCACTTTAAACAGCGTTTGCTAATAGCGGCGAAAACAAATAGACAAAAGCGTAGCACTTATAGCAGCGCCCAACCCTTATATAAGGGCGGCGTTTTTGTCCAAATCAGTCCCACAATCGAGACTATGAAGGTGGGCAGATAAGTGCGGGAAATTAAGCAAAATTCACTTCAAATTAAAGCAGAGAGTATTGAGAAATACTTTATGAGAAAATAATTATTACTGGTTTGAATAACTATCTTGCATTTTTCGTGTATTTATTTTAGTAAGAGCTACGACATAACAATTTCCTACAACTAAATTAAAAAAAAAAAATCAAACACGGAAGCAAGCAGCAATCAGAGAATCTCCAGCGACGTCGACTTGGCCGGCGACATAAGCCGGCAGCGGCAAGTGGGGCACGACCGGTGCGAAAGCAGCCACGTGTCGACACAACCAACATGGAACCGGTGGCCGCACGCTGGCAGCACCCTCATCTTGTCCCCCTCCGTCAAGTCCGACAGACATATCGGGCAGTACCCCACCGCCGGCGAGGAACTTTCACCGACGGTCGGCTGCGCAGCAGCGCAGACGGTGATAGGAAGCGCGAGAATGTCCTCCCGCCGCAGCCCCGAGTTCAGTCTTCGGGCCGCGACCCAGTCCGCCGGGTCGGTGATAGCCCGACGCGTGCACCGCACCACGCAGTGCAATGTTGAGTTGAGCCCGAGCGCGCAGACCACGGCGCACGTCATGGCGGCTAGCACCAGAACGGCGTTATGAGTGATGAGGGCCGGCTGCGGAGGCGCCGCCTCGGCGTGGCCGGCGATGGGTTGGGGGGCCGGGGATGGTAAGGGGTGGCGGAGGAAGTGGCGGTGGTCTTCCATGGAGGGGAACAGGATGAGGAAGAAGGTGGGCGGTGGTTAAGAGGATATGTTTCAGAGAAAAGCAGGGCAGCCACTAGCTTTCTTTGGTAATGGAATGCGAATCTTTGATCTTTATTTGTGTGTTGGTTGCTTTTTCAAAGGGTTTTAATTTGAATTTTAAGTTTATTTTAAGTGATCTTTGATTATCTATTTGCTTTCATGGTGGATTTTGGATGGACTTAATTTGACTATAGTGCTTAGTGGTGTTCATGGTGAAAATTCTATAAAAAATATTCAAGTAATTTACTTCTAAGGAAAGGTTTAAGTTTGTTGTGTTTAAATTGGGTCGAGCACAAGTCTAGCTACTTGAATGATTCACATTCTCTAAAATATCTTCTTTGTTCAACTAGCTAGCCTTAAGAAGAGGAGATCCATTTACATGAAAATTTTAAGCTTAGATAATATGCAGTTCATAGTGTCAAATATCATATGAATTTGTACATTTATTCTCTCAAAGCATATGGAATTATGGTCCTGAGCTCCGTGGGTGCAAAACTAGCTCTCATTGGGTTTTTATTTAATCTTTTGTTAGCAATTATAACATATAGTTTTTGTTTAATCTTCTGGTTAGGATAAATATGCGGTTTTCATGAACGTTTATTTTCTCTCATGCAAATAATCGTCTCTTCTTCGTTCTCAGCTCTTCTATGTAACGTGCCGATAGTGATCCTTGCAGTTTATTCGCTTTTGGTTTGATCTTCGGCCTGCATGGATGATGCATCTAATTAACTTTGTGATTTGTGCTTGGATCCCATGAGATATATATGATGTAATAAATGCAATTTGTATATTTTATTAAAAAAAATCAAGATGAGGAAGTGCAGGAAAAACTGTTGCAACCTTTTTTAAAAATAGGTTGTGACTTATTTTTTACTGTTTTTCTAAAGAGAAAAACGAAAAAAAAAAAACGGGCAGTTTTTTATTTAATGTAGCTGACAAATTTTTTTTTGAAAGGGTGTTTTCTCTCTCCATAATAACTGCTGTCTAAATAAAAAAAGAAGAAGTGGCGTGAGGTTTGTTTTAGTTCTATCCTGTTCGTGAAAACCCGCGTGGTGTCCTTTCCTTCCTATTTTTATAAAAAAGTGCTGAAGGTTTTTTCTTCCCAGTTTTGTGAAACCGGCGTGAGCTTTTCTTTCTTCCCTGTTCGTGATAAAGTGCAGACCATAATCCACCTGTAAGTTTTTTTCTTTCCGTTTTTGTGAAAGACCGTAGGCTACTTTTTGTTGAAATTTCCCTAATCTTTGCTGTTGATCTCTGATTAAGCTTGGAACTGCCGCCTTTTATCCCTGCAAGAAGAAAGAGGATTTCAGATCACCGAAAATCTGAAGTTCAACCGTGTTTTGAGGAGTGTGCCTATCACTTCTTTTATCCCTTTTGTCTTTTTCCTATTTTAAATGTTTGCTGTAACTTTTTTTGTGCCTATAAATATAAATGCCTTTTGTTCTTCTTAAGGCAATGAAGTAGAGGTGTTGTTGTAAAAGCCTTAAGTTGCATATTGTATCCTTATCTTGTGAAATGAAATCCTGGTAGTACCGGCTACCTTCCCCCCTCATCTTTTCTTTTTTTCCAACATGGTATCAGAGCTTGCGTTTTTTAGAATCCTGTAAAAGGTTCTTTCTGCCATCAGAGTAAGGGAGTCCTTCATCGAGTGTACTCTGTTTTTCCATATCTGTTCTTGTAACTCTTCTCCCATTATCTTCATCACATGGCATCATCAAGTAACCCTCCACAAAATTTCCTATACTCTCCAAGTGGAGTCCCCATATTCGAAGGAGAGGCCTTTGATTATTGGCATGTTCATATGAGGACCTTATTCATATCACAAGGCATCTGGAACATAGTTCAGAATGGTTATACTAAACCAACTGAAGCAACTCCAATAGAAGGATGGCAACCAGCAGCAGTAGCTGAGTACAATGAAGCTGAAAAGAAGGATGCTAAAGCCCTCCTCTTTATTCAACAAGGGATTAGTAGGAGCATTTTTCCAAGGATTATTGCAGCCACTTCATCCAAAGAAGCATGGGACATTCTAAAAGTTGACTTTCAAGTTTCCCCTAAGGTAATCTCTATTAAACTCCAAAATGTGTGGCAAGAATTTGACACAGTCAAGATGAAGGAAAGTGAAGACATTAATGCTTATATCTCAAGAGTAACCTCCTTAGTAAATCAAATAAGGTGTTATGGAGATAGGGTTGAGGAGAAAAAGATAGTGATTAAAATCCTTAGAACACTGATTAAGAAATTTGCTTATGTTGCTGTGGCAATAGAAGAGGCAAAGGACTTAAATAATCTTTCCTTAATTGAGCTGGTAGGCTCTCTTCAAACCCATGAAGAAAGATTAAAAGAATTTGATGAACCTTCCCTTGAGTTAGCTTTTCAAAGCAAAATAAATGTTACTGAAACTGAAGTAAAAAAGGAAGAAAACAAACAACCTCTATTTTGTGACTTATGTAAGAGGCCAGGCCATGAACCTGCAAGGTGTTACTACAAGTGTAGGAGATGTAAAAAACCAACCCATCTCAACAAAGATTGTTGGTTTCAACAAAAACAAGAAAGAAACACAAGGGAGGAAACTAAAGATGAAGAACAAGAACTTGATAGAGCATTCTTCATCAATACAGAAGATGGAGAAGCAATCAACAATATTTGGTACCTAGATAGTGGTTGTTCAAACCACATGACTAGTAATAAGCTTGCTTTCTCTTGGTTGAATGAAGAAGAGAAATCAAAAGTGGTGTTAGGAGATGGTAAAAGCAAAACAATAGAAGGAAAAAGTATCATAACTATAACATGTACTTCTGGTCAACTCAAAAATATACATGATGTACATTATGTGCCGGAACTTGCCCAGAATCTCTTGAGTGTGGGTCAGCTTGTGAAAAGAGGTTATCAACTTATCTTCAAAATTGAATCATGCCAAATACTTGACAAAAACTCAGTTCAGATAGCCCTAATTAAAATGACAAGCAACAAAATGTTCCCTATAAACTTGTCACATATGTGTGAGAAAGCTCTGATAAGTCATAACACCTCCTCTATTTCAAAAAAATGGCATGATAGATATGGCCACTTGAACTATGGTGATTTGAAAAAGTTAAGTGAAGGAAGACTGGTAACAAGATTACCAAGTATAAAAGAAGATAACCCAAAATGTCAATATTGTGCTACCAACAAAATCCATAGAGCACCATTTCCAAAATCATCAACCAACAGAGCAACACAACCCTTGGAGCTTATTCACATTGATTTATGGGGACCTGCACCTATAAAATCCTTATCTGGTAACTCTTATTACTTACTCCTTGTTGATGACTTTAGTCGAATGATGTGGATATACTTTCTAACCACAAAAGCTGAAGTTTTTTCCCACTTCAAAAAATTCAAAAATGAAGTTGAAAACCTCAAAGAAAGTTAAATTAAAGCTGTAAGATCAGATAGGGGAGGAGAGTTCTTAAGCAAAGAATTTATCTCCTACTGCATAGATCATGGGATAAGAAGAGATCTGACATTAAGGAATTCACCTCAACAAAATGGGGTGGTAGAGAGAAGAAACAGAACTATAATCGAGATGACTAGAAGTATGCTCAGTAGGAAGAAGTTACCAAAAGTGTATTGGGCAGAAGCTGCTCACACAGCTCTTTACCTACTAAATAGAGCACCAACCAGAGCACTGATAGAAGCCACACCTTATGAGAAATGGCATGGCAAGAAAGCATTTGTACATCATTTAAAAACTTTTGGGTGCATTGCATATAGTCTAATTCCTTCATCACAAAGAAATAAGTTAGATAGCAAAGGAGAAAAAACTATTCTTCTAAGCTATTGTGATGAATCAAAGGCATATAGATTATATAATCCCATCAGCAAAAAGCTTATTATTGCTAGAGATGTTATCTTTGATGAAGAAGGAGAATGGCAGTGGGAAGAAAAGATGGATCAGAATCACAACTCCCCAAGGGTTGCTGATCATTTCTTCACCGGGGAATCCAGCCATGTCTTGGAAAGAACACCTCAACTAGATTCCAGCATTGAAGAAACAGTGCAGCCATCCTCACCTGGGAGAGAAAACAGCTCGGCATCCTCAGGTAACACTTCAAGTGATATTGCTGATTCATCATCTCCAATTAAATACAGATTTTTAAGAGAAATTTATCAAGATTGCAATTTAGCTCTAATTGCTATTGAGCCCACTTCTTATAAAGAAGCAGCCAAGATTTCTCACTGGAAAGAAGCCATGGAAGAAGAACTTCATATGATTAAAAAGAATCATACCTGGGAGCTAGCAGAGCTACCAAACCACAAAGCTGGTATTGGATTGAAATGGTTATTCAAAACCAAGTTGAAAGAAGATGGTTCAGTTCAAAAATACAAGACAAGATTAGTAGCAAAAGGGTATGCACAAAAGCCCGACATAGATTACTATGAGACTTTTGCTCCCGTGGCCAGTTTGAATCTATTCGACTCCTTGCTCTAGCTGTTAAAAATAATTATCCTGTTTTCCAATTAGACGTAAAATTTGCATTCCTAAATGGGGATATAGAGGAAGAGATCTACGTCTCACAACCAGAAGGATTTGAGGATTCTAAAAACAAAGATAAGGTGTTAAAATTAAAAAAGGCCTTGTATGGACTTAAGCAGGCCCCTAGAGCCTGGAATTCAAAAATAGATTCCAGTCTTCTATCCCATGGATTCACCAAAAATAATTATGAGCCAGCTGTTGAAACCAGTTTCCCGGCTTCAGCGTTCGAAAGGGGGTTGCGACTAACCCTTACTTGACCTAAGCCTAGACCCGTGACCGGTTGCTAGGAACTAACAGACTCGGACTTGATGATAACTAGAGTCTAGAGACAGACCCCTTAAGCTTCAGCGTGGAGGTCCCACCACATACTCGGAAGATCTTAGAGCGCTTCCCATCCCAAGCCAATGCTGAGCCTGGGCACCTTGGAGGGCACTAAGACTCACCTCACCGTCAACCTTCGATGACAAGGGGAGGGGGGGTGCTTGCTCACAAGACCACGCGAGGGAGGGGGTAGGAACCAACCCTTCCCAAGGTGCCCATGGGGGTCTATTTATAGACTTTCCCAAAAATGGACTGCGGATAGCCAAGATTGGACTGCGAATAGCCAAAATTCTGCTATCCGTAGTCCGACCATGACCATGCACAATCAACGTATGAGGAGGGTCGAGTGGGGTTTGGAGTGCCCACTCCACCCCTCGCAGGAGGATCGGGAGAGCGGAGGGAGGGTCACCCCCACTCGCTCCCCTAAGGGGGACGGTCGAGTGGGGGGGACTTCCCCCACTCGCCTCCCACTAGGGAGGCCGGCCGAGTGGGGGGGCTGCCCCCACTCGCCTCCCACAATGGAGGGGCTGAGTGGGGGGGTTGCCCCCACTCGCCTCCCTCAAAGGGGGTCGGCCGAGTGGGGGGCTGCCCCCACTCGCCTCCCACAAGGGAGGGGGGCGAGTGGGGGGGGGGGGGGGGTGGTTGCCCCCACTCGCCTCCCTCAAAGGAGTGGGCCGAGTGGGGGGGTTGCCCCCACTCGCTTCCCACAAGGGAGTGGGCCGAGTGGGGGGGTTGCCCCCACTCGCCTCCCACAAGGGAGTGGGCCGAGTGGGGGGGGGGGGGGGGGGGGGGGGGGGTTGCCCCCACTCGCCTCCCACAAGGGAGTGGGCCGAGTGGGGGGGGGGGGGGGTGCCCCCACTCGCCTCTCACAAGGGAGGGGGCCGAGAGGGGGGGTTGCCCCCACTCGCCTTGCTTAGTTATTTCTCCCTCTCTTGGGTCATCTCCCGGCCTTACTCGGTCTCGGTCGCCTCCGAGAGGTCGACCGGCTTGCCTCGGTCAGCTTAACCTTCGATTTGGTCTTGACGGATTACGGGTACCACAGCGACCCTACTCACGTCGGGTCACAACGGCTCAGAACATATGAGGGTTGTACACAACCCCGCTCTTTGCGAGCTTGTCCCAAGCTCGGAAAGAAAGTCCAACCCACCTATTTGACGAGTAGGTGGGACCTTAAGGGAATCCACGAAGGGATCTGCCATCGGGGAACCTCTGCCAAGCCTTTCGGCTGAAGCCATCTTGAGACGAAGGGTGAACCCTTCCCCACTAAACACCCCTCCGGCGAGCCGAGCTCGACAGGAGGTGGAGAAAACTCAACACCTGATGTCAGACTAAGCCCAACCGAAGGTGGAAGAAAACCAGATACCTCTAGTCGAGCTGAACTCGACCCGAGGTGGGGAACGAACCTTTCTCCACTAAACACCCCTCTGGCGAGCCGAGCTCGACAGGAGGTGGAGAAAGCTCAACACCTGAGGTCGGACTAAGCCCAACCGAAGGTGGAGGGAAACTTGACACCTCTAACCGAGCTGAACTCGGCCTGAGGTGGAGGAAAAACTCAGCACTTCTGGTCGAGCCGAGCTCGACCTGAGATGAGAGGCAAACCTTTCTCCACTAAACACCCCTCCGGCGAGCCGAGCTCGACAGGAGGTGGAGAAAGCTCAACACCTGAGGTCGGACTAAGCCCAACCGAAGGTGGAGGGAAACTTGACACCTCTAACCGAGCTGAACTCGGCTTGAGGTGGAGGAAAAACTCAGCACTTCTGGTCGAGCCGAGCTCGACCTGAGATGAGAGGCAAACCTTTCTCCACTAAATACCCCTCCGGCGAGCCGAGCTCGACTGGAGGTGGAGAAAGCTCAACACCTTAGGTCAAATTGAACTCGACCTGAGGTGGAGGAAGAACTCAGCACCTCTAGTCGAGCCGAGCTCAACCTAAGATGGAGGGAACTCAACATCTCTAGTCGAGTCGAACTTGACCAGAGATGGAGGGAACTCAACATCTCTAGTCGAGTCGAACTCAACCTAAGATGGAGGGAACTCAACATCTCTAGTCGAGTCGAACATGACCTGAGATGGAGGGAACTCAACATCTCTAGTCGAGTCGAACTCAACCTGAGATGGAGGGAACTCAACATCTCTAGTCGAGTCGAACTCAACCTAAGATGGAGGGAACTCAACATCTCTAGTCGAGTCAAACTCAACCTAAGATGGAGGGAACTCAACATCTCTAGTCGAGTCGAACTCAACCTAAGATGGAGGGAACTCAACATCTCTAGTCGAGTCGAACTTGACCTGAGATGAAGGGAACTCAACATCTCTAGTCGAGTCGAACATGACCTGAGATGGAGGGAACTCAACATCTCTAGTCGAGTCGAACTCAACCTAAGATGGAGGGAACTCAACATCTCTAGTCGAGTCGAACTTGACTAGAGATGTTGGGAACTCAACATCTTCCAGGGAGCAGAGCTCAACTGGAAGTGGAGGCAGCTCAATAAGAGCCCGCGCGCCGGTTTCTCTTCTCGCCTGCTAAAGCCCAAAGACAGCTAAGGGAGAAAGGAGAGAGAAAGAGGCGAACCTTCGAGGGCAGCGACGGCTGCCCCACCTTGCCCTGCTAAAGCCGAGTGTACTCGCGGGAGGATTGTGACGTCAACGACCCAAGCCCTGGGGAGCTGCCTTCATGAGGCGGATGCTCTCTGAGATAGCTGGAGGGGAGTCTCTGCCGATGACATCCTGCATGAGTTCTCCCCTTCTCCTGCGCGACCCGACTCGTCCCCTTGCAGCGGTGGCTATTCCCCCTGAACGTGAGGGTGGCCAGGGACTTCTTCTCTTCTTTGGATCCTTGTAGGAGCCATGTATCTCCTACATACCTGTTTCCTTTAATCCTGCATGCACCAATAGGGGTGAAGTAATGACTAATGTAACATATGTTATCACTGAACCAGTTACCATTGTAATGAATTTCTTAGCTTACTTTCTCCCTTTACTGATTGAGGATTTGATACCTTACTTGAACCGATCATTGGGTAGTTAATCCATCCGATGAGCCTCCCATCTGCCGACATGACTGAGCCCGGAGAACAGTCTGTAGTCAGGGATCTTACCGATTGGAGGTGGAAGTACCCGCCTGCACCCTGAGTGCTTACCTTCACCCGAAGGCAGAGGAACTCAACGCCTTCCCAATCTGACTGGAGGTGGAAGTACCCATCCACGTCTTAGGTGCTTAGCTCACTTGGAGGCGGAGGAACTCAACGTCTTCCCAGCTTGACTGGAGGTGGAAGTACCCATCCACGTCCTAGGTGCTTAGCTCACTTGGAGACAGAGGAATTCAACGCCTTCCCAATCTGACTGGAGGTGGAAGTACCCGTCCGCGTCCTTGGTGCTTAGCGCACCTGGAGGTGGAGGAACTCAACGCCTTCCCAGTCCCCTTACCGATTGGAGGTGGAAGTACCCATCCGCGTCCTAGGTGCTTACCTTCACCTGGAGGCAGAGGAACTCAACGCCTTCCCAATCTGACTGGAGGTGGAAGTACCCGTCCGCGTCCTTGGTGCTTAGCACACCTGGAGGTGGAGGAACTCAACGCCTTCCCAGTCCAATTACCAAGTAGCGAGTCGACCCGACGAGTCCCCCATCTACCGGCATGACTAAGCCCGGAGAATGGTCTCTAGTCGGGGATCTTAGATCGGGGTATTACCCCAGAACCCTTTTTTCATTCCTAGTTCGTCTATTACAACTTCACTACCCTACGCCCCTCCAGGGCACTTCATTACACCTCGCTCTTCTTGGGCACTTCACTTACATCTTGCCCTTCTTGGGCACTTCACTTACATCTCGCCCTTCCTGGGCACTTCACTTACATCTCTCCCTTCCTGGGCACTTCACTTACATCTCGCCCTTCCTGGGCACTTCACTTACATCTCGCCCTTCCTGGGCACTTCACTTACATCTCGCTCTTCCTGGGCACTTCACTCGGCCGCATGCTCCTTGGCCGTCTTCTTCACCACTTCCTCCGTCTCCTCAACTTCTTCTTGGTCTTTCCAGGTGAAGTTACTCCCCCTTGGTTGGACGGGGGCGTTCTTATCACCTCCCTGCCGGGGTAGCTGGTCCTGGGCGAGCTGTTGAAGAGCACTCGTGCCTGGAGGTTCAAACCCTCCTCTGAGACTGGCTCTCTCCCTTGCTGACAGGTTCTCCCTACTTCCATCAGAGGTGGTGAGGCGATCCTAGGTGCAGGTGGTGTCGAGCACTCGCCGCGAGTGGAGGGTGCGGCCTGCATGAACTCCAGGATCTTCTTGCTGAATTCGTCGAAGTCGCTCTTCTTCACATACTCGCAAGGCGGAGGCGGGTCTCTCAACTCGTCGCTTCCAGCCATGAGACTTGGCTCAGAGTTTTCCGAACTAGTCGCTTCCACGCTCACCGCACCAGAATGTTGAAACCAGTTTCCCGGCTTCAGCGTTCGAAAGGGGGTTGCGACTAACCCTTACTTGACCTAAGCCTAGACCCGTGACCGGTTGCTAGGAACTAAGAGACTCGGACTTGATGATAACTAGAGTCTAGAGACAAACCCCTTAAGCTTCAGCGTGGAGGTCCCACCACATACCTGGAAGATCTTAGAGCGCTTCCCCTCCCAAGCCAATGCTGAGCCTGGGCACCTTGGAGGGCACTGAGACCCACCTCACCGTCAACCTTCGATGACAAGGGGAGGGGGTGCTTGCTCACAAGACCACGCGAGAGAGGGGTAGGAACCAACCCTTCCCAAGGTGCACATGGGGGTCTATTTATAGACTTTCCCAAAAATGGACTGCGGATAGCCAAGATTGGACTGCGAATAGCCAAAATTCTGCTATCCGCAGTCCGACCATGACCATGAACAATCAACGTATGAGGAGGGGCGAGTGGGGTTTGGAGTGCCCACTCCACCCCTCGCAGGAGGATCAGGAGAGCGGAGGGAGGGTCACCCCCACTCGCTCCCCTAAGGGGGACGGTCGAGTGGGGGGGACTTCCCCCACTCGCCTCCCACTAGGGAGGCCGACCGAGTGGGGGGGCTGCCCCTACTCGCCTCCCACAAGGGAGGGGGCCGAGTGGGGGGGTTGCCCCCACTCGCCTCCCTCAAAGGGGGTCGGCCGAGTGGGGGGGGCTGCCCCCACTCGCCTCCCACAAAGGAGGGGGCCGAGTGGGTGGGGCTGCCCCCACTCGCCTCCCACAAGGGAGGTGGCCGAGTGGGGGGGGGGGGGGGGGGGTTGCCCCCACTCGCCTCCCTCAAAGGAGTGGGCCGAGTGGGGGGGGGGGGGGGGTTGCCCCCACTCGCTTCCCACAAGGGAGTGGGCCGAGTGGGGGGGGGTTGCCCCCACTCGCCTCCCACAAGGGAGTGGGCCGAGTGGGGGGGGGGGGGGTTGCCCCCACTCGCCTCCCACGAGGGAGTGGGCCGAGTGGGGGGGGGGGGGGGGGGGGGGTTGCCCCCACTCGCCTCCCACAAAGGAGGGGGCCGAGTGTGTGGGGGGGGGGGGGGGGTTGCCCCCACTCGCCTTGCTTAGCTATTTCTCCCTCTCTTGGGTTATCTCCCGGCCTTACTTGGTCTCGGTCGCCTCCGAGAGGTCGACCGGCTTGCCTCGGTCAGCTTAACCTTCGATTTGGTCTTGACGGATTACGGGTAACACAGCGACCCTACTCACGTCGGGTCGCACCGGCTCGGAAAATATGAGGGTTGTACACCAGCCCTCTACATAAGGAAGCATGCAGATAACAGCTACATAATTTTGTGTATATATGTTGATGATCTTTTGATCACAGGGACAAGCCAAGAAGGTCTAGATGAGATCAAAGACAAGCTCAAAAATGAATTTGAAATGATAGATCTTGGACAGGTAAAATATTTCCTGGGAATGCAAATTGCCAGGAATTCCTCTTCCATTCTCATTACACAAACCAAGTATATAGATGACTTGGTCCTTCGTTTTGATATGGTTTTAGCCAAATCTGTAAAAAGCCCCATTACAGCTGGTGAGAAATTTCAAAAGGAAGATGGAGAGGAAAAAACTTGTGTGGAAGAATATAGGAGTCTTGTTGGCTCCTTAATTTATCTTACAAACACCTGTCCCGACATTGAATTTGCCGTAAGCATGGTGTCCAGGTACATGAACTCACCAGGTGTAAAACACTTGGCAGCCGCAAAACGTATACTGCGTTATGCCAAAGGAACAAGAGACTATGGAATCCAGCTCTGTTCTAAAGATAGAGAAAACTTCATTGCCTCAGAAAAGAAGAAGGTGCGGGTAGAGACAAGAGAAGGTCCCAATCACCCAGGAAAATTGAAGATAGAAGGGAAGAAGTTTAAAGAAGAAGTCTTTAGAAGCAGTAACTTGAAGAATTTTTCCCTTCAAGGTTACACCGACAGTGATTGGGGAGGTTGCACAGATGACAGAAAAAGTACATCTGGATATATCTTCTTCCTTGACAACATGCCCATCTCCTGGAGCTCCCGCAAACAAAAAACTGTTGCGTTATCCTCAACAGAAGCTGAATATGTTGCCCTAAGTGAAGCCGCTCGAGAAGGAGTCTGGATCAAACGTGTCTTGGAAGAAATAGTCGGAGAAGCAGAAATAAAAACCCAGATCAAAATAGATAATACCTCAGCCATAGCTCTTGCTCGTAATCCGATCTTCCACAACAAAACTAAACATTTGGAAATGAAATGACACTTCACAAGAGATCTGGTAAGTAATGGAGATCTTACCCTAGAACATTGCAATACCAAACTTCAGATCGCAGATGCCCTTACCAAAGGCCTCACCTTGGATCGCTTCGAAGACTTACGAAAGCAGATGAGCGTGATCAACAGCCTCGATTAAGGGAGGGTGTTGAAATTTCCCTAATCTTTGCTGTTGATCTCGGATTAAGCTTGGAACAACCGCCTTTTATCCCTGCAAGAAGAAAGAAGATTTCAGATCACCAAAAATCTAAAGTTCAGCCGTGTTTTGAGGAGTGTGCCTATCACTTCTTTTATCCCTTTTGTCTTTTTCCTATTTTAAATGTTTGCTGTAACTTTTTTGTGCCTATAAATATAAAGGCCTTTTGTTCTTCTTAAGGCAATGAAGTAGAGGTGTTGTTGTAAAAGCCTTAAGTTGCATATTGTATCCTTATCTTGTGAAATGAAATCCTGGTAGTACCGACTACCTTCCCCCCTCATCTTTTCTTTTTTTCCAACACTTTTCAGCCTCGTTTTTGCTGCCAGTTTAAAGTTTCCAAAGGAAGAAAGGGGTTGTCTCCTCCACGGTGAAAGTGCAGCAATCAATTTCTTTGTTGTCCGTGAAGAACGAAGCATGTCTCGCAAAGTGAATCACGACGCGTGATTATTTCTCTCTCAATTTTTATTGTTGTTTCTCTCCGATTGTAAGCAAACTTTAAACCTTGTTTTTAAAGTTGATTTGCCTGGAGTTTATCCGGATTGGGTTTATCATTGTTGGATTTCATTGCGATTGAGAACATATATTGTGCGAGCGGTGAAGTGTTCTTGGGCACGTGAATTTTTACATGGTATCAGAGTTACGGAAGTTTTAACGGGGCTAAGTTCATTCATATTGCAAATATCCAGTTTTCTCATCAATGGAAGGCAGTGGTAGTTCCCGAGGTTTGGGGATCGATATGTTCACGCACACAAATTTCAAGAAGTGGAAGTCAAGCTTGGAGAGTTACTTGTTGGGAGAAGATTTATGGGACGTTGTTGGTGGAGATGCACAGACAGAGGTAGTGGCGATCGCGACGAATGATCGAGAAGTCAGGGCCTGGAAGAAGATGAACGCGAAAGCAGAGTTCATTCTGAAAAGAGCTATCTCAGCGGACTTGTTTGATCACATCATATGGTGCAAATCGGCATCGGAGATTTGGGCGGTCCTTGATGGCCTGTTCAATAAGAAGAATGTGGCAAGACTGTAGTTTCTGGAAAATGAGTTGGCGAAAGCAAATCAGGGAGAGCTTTCCATCTCGGTTTATTTCCTAAAGATGAAGAATATGTGTGCAGAGATTACCGCATTGGATCCAGAAGAGCCAATTTCTAAGGCGATGTTGAAGAGACACATTATCAGGGGGTTGCGGAAGGAGTATTTATCTTTTGTCACAGGAGTGCAAGGATGAGCTACTCAACCGTCTCTGATGGAGTTGGAGAATCTCTTGGCGTCTCAGGAGAGTTTGGCTAGACAGATAGTGGGGGTGTTTATCTCTAGTGAAGGGAGCGATGTTTTGTACACCGGTAAGAAGAAACTATGGGATAGGAAGAAGAAGTAGAATGACAAAGAAGGTTCTTTTACCTCATCTAGGGAGGGTGGTGCTCGTTTTCCCCCAGGAATGATGGAGGAAAGAAGAATGTCAGGTGCTTCAGATAAAACAAGGTTGGACACTACAAGTGTGATTGTACAGTCAACCTCGCGTCGGGTCATGCAGCAGAGAAGGAGGAAGGTACGTACAAAGGAAGACGAGGTTGTGGGAGGTGTTGTCGTGCGGAGAAAGTCTCCAATATGAACGCTTTGACCTCGGTGAACTTCGAAGACGATTGGATCGTCGATTCCGGATGTGTACATCACCTTACCGGTGACGGGTCCAAGTTCTCATCTCTGCGGAAGTATGATGGATGTGATGCTATCGTGATGAGGGATACCACAGTTCATTCGGTGGAGCAAGAGGGGACTGTGACAGTTAGCAGTGATAGGAGTGCACTAACGCTGAAGAGTGTGTGTCATGTGTCGGGTATGAAGAACTTGTTTTCAGTGACTAATGCAGTTGATGCTGGGTACCACGTGTTATTTGGGCCGAAGGAGGTGAAGTTCTTACAGAACTTTGATTCGGTGAAGGCGGAGGTGACTCACACTGGAAGGCGGGTTCGATCTGTATGTTCTCTCCATAACATCTTATGTGGACAAGATTAAGGCCAATGATAGTGATGTGATTTGACATGAAAGGTTGGGGCATGTCGGCATGGAGAAGCTGAGAGCGATGGTGGCGATGAGTCTTGTTAGAGACGTACCTCGATTGTCTTCCTTTGGTGATGGTCATGTATGTGAGGGATGTCAGTTTGGAAAGACACATCACCTTCCATTTGACACGTCTCTCTCAAGGTGCACGAGACCACTAGAGTGCATTCATAGCGATGTGATGAGGCGACTGCTACCCCAAGTTTTTCAGGAACTAGGTACATGTTGTTATTCATGGATAACTTCTCACGCTACACGTTGGTGTACTTTTTGAAGGAGAAGTCAGAGGTGTTTGGCAAGTTCCTGGAGTTCAAAGAGCGAGTTGAAGGAGTGTTGAATCTGCGGATCAAAAAGTTGAGGACAGACAATGGAGGAAATTTTCTTCCACATAGTTCTCTTCTTTCTGCAGGAAGAATGGTATCAGGAGAGAGTTATCATGTGCTTATACAATGCAACATAACGGAGTTGCCGAGAGGAAGATCCAACATATTTTTGAGACTTGCAGATGTTGGTTGCATGCTAAGAGTATTCTTAATTAAGGCCTTATGGGTGGAGGGAATGATATGTGCAACTTATGTGATCAACAAATTGTCATTGAGTCTGAACAACCAAAAGTCTTCATATAAACTCATGTTTGGAGAAATACCGAGTGTGAAGCATTTAAGAGTGTTTGGAGCAGTTTGCTATGTTCATGTTCCAGATGCACGAAGGACGAAGCTTGATGCCAAAGCTATGAAGTGTGTCTTCATATGTTATGATGAGCATAAGAAGGGTTGGAAGTGTATGAACCCTCACACTCAAAGGTTCATCATTTCTCGTAATGTTGTGTTTTACTAGTTGACATCTTATGGTGGAGGTCCTAACACAATATTGGAAGAGAACGTGGGAGTAGCAAACCATGAAGAAGAAACTGATGAAATATCAGTTGAATTACCTATGCCTCTAGGTGCTCCATGCTCTTCGGGTTCGACGTCGGTGGAGACGGAGTCACGAAGAAGGGGGAGCAGTGCTTCAATTCATGGTGATGGGGGAGCATGTGAGGAGGCGAGAGTGAGAGATGTACAACCCCGATGTTCGCCAGGAAAGGGGTTCCAAGTTCGCACGACCGGGCGAGCCAGCCGACCTGCCCAGTTCGCCAGGCGACCGAAGGCGAACCCAGATGGGGGCGAGCCCGGGAAGAGGCGAGCCAGCCGGTCGAAGGAGCTCGCTGGGCAGGTCCGGGCCCTTGGGGTGCAAATAGCCATTTCTGGGGTACAGTTAGCCATTTTGGCGGGCTCGACCCGCTAAGGAGTGGTTCAGCGGGTGAGCCGTAGAGACAGGCGAGCCAGCCGGCTGAAGGAGTTCGCCAGGCGACCGAAGGCGAGCCCAGATGGGGGCGAGCCCGGGAAGAGGCGAGCCAGCCGGTCGGAGGAGCTCGCTGGGCAGGTCCGGGCCCTTGGGGTGCAAATAGCCATTTCTGGGGTACAGTTAGCCATTTTGGCGAGCTCGACCCGCTAAGGAGTGGTTCAGCGGGTGAGCCGTAGAGACAGGCGAGCCAGCCGGCTGAAGGAGTTCGCCAGGCGACCGAAGGCGAGCCCAGATGGGGGCGAGCCCGGGAAGAGGCGAGCCAGCCGGTCGGAGGAGCTCGCTAGGCAGGTCCGGGCCCTTGGGGTGCGAATAGCCATTTCTGGGGTATAGTTAGCCATTTTGGCGAGCTCGACCCGCTAAGGAGTGGTTCAGCGGGCGAGCCGTAGAGAGAGGCGAGCCAGCCAGCCGAAGGAGCTCGCTAGGTGGCCTTGGCGAACCTCATGTTCGCTGAACAGGTCGAGGGTCTCGGGTTCGCTGGTAATTGGGATGGTCTTTTACCAGAAAACCCCTGGTGGTCTGCGGTTAGCCCCTCCGGACAGCGGAGTTTGGCTGTTAGCAGACCAATTTGGGGTGCGGATAGTAAAAACGGACAGCGGGAGTTGGCTATTGACAGACCACAAAACCAAAATCTATAAATAGACCTTGAAGGGCACCTTGGAAGAGAGGTTCATGATCTTTGAGCTTTTCTCTCCCTAGGTCGCTTTGGTTTGGGCTCTCTAGCTCTCCAAGGTGCCCGAGTCTTAGCTTTGGCTTGGGAGGGGAAGCGCTCAACGATCTTCCGGGTTAGTGGAGGGACCTCCTCGCTGAGACTGGGGTCTTTGTTCTTTGCTCGAATCGTCGGCCTTATCTCTCCCGAGGGACCGGTAAGGGCTAGCTGCCCCTCATTTCGGTGAGGGCCCCGAGCTCCACTAAAGACCGAGAAATCGGTTTCAACATTTTGGTGCGGTGAGCGTGGAGCGTGGCTGGTTCAAGAAAGTCCCAGAGAAGAGTTATGGCTGGAGATGAAGAGCAGGGCGAGGAGTTCGGCGAGACCCCTCAGGAAGCGATGGCTAGGATGTTCGCGGATTTCAGGAAGGAGGTGCTCGACACCTTGGGGTTCACGGTCACGGCTCTACGAAGTGAGTTTGCGACCCGGGCACCTCATGCGACCACTCCCCCAACAGCAGTCGGCGAGAGGGCACCAGGAGGAAGGGCTGGAAAAGAAGTTGCAGTTGAACCAGGACATGACAGGGAAGGGCGAGTGATGTTCGCCAGTCCGGCGAGCCCGGTGTTAGCGAGCTCCGCGCCGGCGAGTTCGGTGCCAACAAGCCCTGCCCCAGCGAGCGCGGCGCAGGCGAGCGCGCGCCAGGAGGATGCGGCGACAGTCGGGGTGGTTCAGGCGAGCGTCGCCCTCGCGAGTGCGATCCCAAGCTTGGCGAGCGAGCTAGGGCCGCGAGCCGAGCGAGCTAGGGCCGCGAGCCGAGCGAGAAAAGATGGCAGGAGGGGGAAGTCCCTTCTGCGAGTTGGTGTTGTCTGCACCCGTTCCAGCGGGATTCGGGGAATGGGATAGAAAGTACTACAATGGCAGAGATGACCCAGTTCAGCATCTGCAGTCTTTCGAGGACTCGGTCTCCATCAGGCCGATGTCCGATGCCTTCAAGTGTCGGCTCTTCGCCATCACTCTCAAGGAGAAGGCCAGGGACTGGTTTCATTCACTTCCGGCAGGCTCTATCTATGCGTTCGAGGACCTGCGCCGAAGTTTTTTGTTGAGATTTTCAACTTCAAAAAGGAGGAAGAAGGACGTTGATTCCCTCTTCGCGGTGAAGCATGAGTCCAGGGAGACGTTGGCTCAGTATGCGGATCGGTTCCAGGAGGAAGTGCAGCTCACTCAGGAGGTGCCTGGGTTTGCACTTCAACTCGCCTTCACTGTCGGGTTGAAGGAAAGTTTCTTCAAGATGGCGTTGAAGAGGAAGGCCCCCGTCTCCTATGAGGAGCTGATGGAGAGGGTGGCAGAGGAGGTAGCAAGCGAAGAAGCCAACCCAGAGCTCACCAAGAGGCTAGCAAAGCTCAGTGAGCCTGAGATGAGGCAACAAGAGGTCAGAAGAAGGGAAGAGCCCCGGGGCCCGGAGGGGGGATGGAGGCCGCAAGGTGGAGGAATGCAGGGGCAGGGAAGGGGTTACGGCCCAGGAAGGGGTAACCGTTTCGAAGGACAATGGAGACCCCCCCAGTTGGGGTGGAGGCAGGGCCCGATGCAGTTACCTCCCCCACCTCAACAGGCCATGGCAATTGGCCGGGGAAGAGGAAGGGGAAGGGGAGGAGAAGCGGAGACGGCGGCCGCTAGGAGAAGAAGGAACAGGATAGCAGAGACCGGGGCAAGGGAAGTGGCGGTGCCATATTGCATCTTCCACGATGTGGAAGGCCACTCAACGGACACCTGTCCGGAGTTCCTGGAGGTGAAGAGGGGCAGAGCGCCCGCGCCGCCACAGCAGCAACCATTAAGGATCGTGGAGGTGGAACCTCGAGAGGAGGAGGAGGAAAGATGTGAGGATAGAGCAGATCTGGGGAATAGAGGAGGGATCGGAGTGATCCATGGGGGGGTTGGGGTGGAGGCAACCCGCAAGGCTAGTCTCCATACCATCTACCGTCGGAGCGTAGCGTCAACATCCACCGCTCCACCCCCGGCCGAAAGAATTATTTTCACCCAAAAGGACATGCCGAGCTACGAGGGCCCGTTCTGCGATGCGCTAGTCATCCAGACGGCGATCGAGAACTTCACCGTCTCCCGAATCCTAGTGGACAACGGGAGTTCGGTCAATGTCATCTTCAAGAAGGCATTCGACAAGATGGAGGTGGAACCCAGAAGGGTGTTGGCCTCAGATGGCCCTCTGTTCGGATTTTCGGGGGAGAGGAAGGAAGTAGAAGGAGGAGTAGGACTCCATGTGACCCTGGGTGGGCAGTCCCGGAACTGTCGTTTTGTCATAGTGGACGCCCCGAGCAGTTACAGCGCCATCTTCGGACGGCCACTCATCAGCGCGTTCCGCTGCGTCCCTTCCACTTTTCATCAGTGCCTCAAGTTCAACGACGGAGGGGTCCAGGTACGGATCAGGGGGGATCCCAAGGTGGCAAGACAGTGCTACGTGACGGCTGTCAACACCATCTCCTGGATGGGAGAAGCTGAGGAGTGGGATAAGGTGATGGAGGAGGTGGCCGAAGCCGGAGGTTTGGAGGTAGCCGAAGAGAAAGAGGGAGATGAAGTTCATGCCCAGGAAGGGGTAGCTGAGGTACCCCGGGCGGAGAGAAAGGAAGAAGAGGAGAAGGCCCAGGAGGGGAGGGCGGAAGAGCTGATGGTGGTAGGGAAGGAAGTCAAGGAAGAGACCCAAGCTCCCGCTTGTGCCGAAGAGGAAAGGGCTTGGGGAGAGCAGTCCCGGTTGGAGGCTGTGGACGAGGTCATGGAGCTCGAGGTCACCACCCGGCTGGGGGTGGTGGAAAAAGTCCGGGTCAGCGGAGAACTCAGCCCAGGAGATCAAGCGGAGATTCTGGCTTGCGTACAGAAGAACGTGGACGTCTTCGCTTGGAGCGCCGCGGAAATGCCCGGGATCGACGCGGATGTGGCGTGCCATCGCCTCAACCTCGACCCCGGTGCCCGCCCCATCCGTCAGAAGAGGAGGGCCGTCGCGGACAAACTAGAAGGGCCCATCCGCGAGGAGGTGGGCAAACTCCTGCAGGCCGGGTTTGTATCGGAGATCCAGTATCCAGGCTGGGTCTCCAACGTCGTTATGGTGAAGAAGGGAGGAGGTAAGTGACGTATGTGTATCGACTTTTCGCTTCTTAATAAATCATGCCCGAAAGATTGCTACCCCCTGCCCAGAATCGACGCGCTGGTTGATTCAGCCGTTGGTTTTTCTGTAATGTCTTTCTTAGATGCTTTTTCAGGTTACCATCAAATCCGCATGCATCCCCCGGACATCAAGGATGTTTCCTTCATCACGGGGGATGGATGTTATTGCTATAAGATGATGCCCTTCGGGCTCAAGAACGCAGGGGCTACGTACCAAAGGATGATGGATATGGTCTTCCGCGAGCAGAAAGGAAGAAATTTAGAAGTCTATGTCGACGACCTCATGGTTAAGAGCCGAGATCTCGAGA
This sequence comes from Dactylorhiza incarnata, assembly GCA_033032865.1. Lineage (NCBI taxonomy): Eukaryota > Viridiplantae > Streptophyta > Magnoliopsida > Asparagales > Orchidaceae > Dactylorhiza > Dactylorhiza incarnata. Next base: position 449,731 of record JAWHQI010000358.1, on the reverse strand, counting down.
CCCACCTCCGAGACCTCGAAGAGACATTTGGGACCCTGCGGCGGTACAAGATGAAGCTCAATCCCCTGAAATGTGTCTTCGGAGCGAGCCGAGGGAAGTTCCTGGGCCATTTGCTCACCCCCGCAGGAGTGGAACCCAACCCCGACAAAGTTAAAGCGGTGATGGAGCTGGGGTCGCCAAGAAATCCGAAGGAGGTTCAGAGCCTCGCAGGGAAATTGGCGGGGCTCAGCAGATTCCTCTCCAAGGCGGGGGAAAAGTGTGCACCTTTCTTCAAAGTACTACGGGGCAACAAGAAGTTTGAATGGACCCCGGAGTGCGAGAAGGCCTTCCAGGCTCTGAAAGAACAGCTCACCCAAACCCCTCTGCTCCAGGGACCGAGGCCAGGGGAAGACCTATCTCTATACCTAGGGGTAGGATCCGAAGCAGTAAGTTCCGTGCTGATCCGGGAAGAGGGAAAGAAGCAGTTCCCAATCTACTACGTCAGCCGAGTGCTGAAGAAGGCGGAGCTCCGGTACCCGATCCTAGAAAAGTTAGCCTTCGCATTGGTGGTGTCGGCCCGGAGGCTCCGACCTTACTTTCAAGCCCATTCGATTAAAGTAGTAACGGACCATCCGCTCCGCAAAATCATGGAAGGGGTGGAGCACTCAGGAAGGTTGGCGAAGTGGTCCGTGGAATTAAGCGAATTCAATATCACGTTCGTACCCAGGACATCCATCAGGGCTCAAGCAGTGGCAAACTTCATGGCTGACTACGCGGCCGAAGTGGGGGAGCACGAGCCACCTCCCCCAGAAGCATGGAAAATGTTGGTGGACGGAGCGTCGGGAAAACACTCCTATGGAGGGGGAATAGTCCTGGTGAGTCCTCAGGGGACTCGGATTGAGCAAGCCTTAAACATCCATTTCCCCATCACCAACAACCAGGCCGAGTACGAAGCAGTGATAGCGGGCCTTCGGCTGGCCCGGGAACTGGGTGTGCAGGACGTGGAGGTCTCCACGGACTCCATGGTGGTAGCGTGCCAGATCAAAGGAGAGTTTGTAGCAAAGGATCCAACCCTCCTACTATACCTGGAAAAGGTTAAGGGGGTCATTGGGCAGTTCCGCACCTTCTCGATCAAGCACGTGCCAAGGGAGGAGAGCACCCAGGCGGACCTCCTAGCCAAGTTCGGTCCCCGAGCGGGGGGGGACGACTTCGGAACTCTTCCGGCCCTCCATCGAGGAAGGAGAATTGATGGAAGTGGGTCAACAAGCCTCATGGATGGATCCGTTCATCACCTTCCTATCCTCCGGGCAGTTCCCTGGAGAGGATGTGGACAGGAGACGCTTCAGGTATAAGTCCGCCTATTACTCTTTGCATGCAGGGGGGCTATATAGAAAGACTCTCTCAGGACTCCTGGCCCGTTGTGTCTCCGAGGAGGAAGTCCCGAGAGTGCTGGAAGAAATCCACTCCGGGGAGTGCGGCAGTCACTCCGGGAGTCGGACCCTGGAAGGGAGGGTGTTGAGGCAAGGCTACTTCTGGCCCACTCTCAGCAAGGATGCAGCAGAGTTCACAAGAAAGTGTCAGAAGTGCCAACTCTACGCTCCGCTCCAACTCCTCCCTGCTCAAAGGCTCCGTACCATCACGGCCCCCTGGCCCTTCGCCATATGGGGGTTGGACCTGGTCGGCCCCTTTCCCCAAGCCTGCGGCCAGAGGAAGTTCCTGCTGGTCATGATCGACTACTTCTCCAAGTGGGTAGAGGTGAAAGCACTTGCTAAGGTAACCTCTCAGGTTGTGAGGAATTTTGTGTGGGGAGAAATAATTTGCAGGCACGGACTCCCTCTAGCTATAGTGACGGACAATGGGCCGCAGTTCGCGAGTGAAGAGTTTGTCGGCTTTTGCACTCAGCTCGGCATCGACCTCAGGTTCGCTTCAGTCCACCACCCGAGGAGCAATGGGCAAGTGGAAGCGGCGAACAAGATAATCGTCAACCTGCTAAAAAAGAAAGTGGAGAACCTACGGGGAAGTTGGGTGGAACAACTACCCTCCGTCCTCTGGGCCATGCGGACTACTCCGAATACCGCCACCGGGGAGACTCCATTCAAGCTCTCTCACGGGTCCGAGGCCGTTCTCCCCATAGAGTTTGAGGTGAAGACCCCCCGGGTGATCGCCGCGAGCGAGGGGGATGAAGAATGGCTGGAAGGTAACAATGCAGAGCAGAAGCTGTCCTTGGACTTGGTGGAAGAACTCTGAGACTTGGCCACCATCAGACAGGAAGAGGTCAAACAACTGATGGCTCGATATTTCGACAAACATATCCGGATCAAGCACTTTCAGAAGGGGGACCTAGTCCTGAAGAAGGTCGATGCGGCCGGCAGAGGGGCCACAGTGGGTAAGCTTAACCCCAGCTGGGAGGGCCCATATATTGTAAGCGAGGTGCTCAAGTCGGGAGGGTATCACCTCCAGGATGTGGAAGGGGTACCTCTCGACCGAGCCCGGAGTGGGGATGACTTGAAACGATTCTACCCTTGAACGCTTTGTCATGATTAATAAATGGCTTACTCTTTTTTTTTTGTATTTAATGCTTATAACTACTGCTGTACTGGGGCCGCGACAAGGTTGGACATTGGTGCTGGAATGCCCCAGATCGATTTCGCTCCCGGGCTCTCACCTAGACGGGGGGTTCTGGTTGATCTCTGGAGAGGCTGGCAAGGTTGGACATTGGTGCTGGAATGCCCCAGATCGATTCCGCTCCCGGGCTCTCACCTAGACGGGGGGTTCTGGTTGATCTCTGGAGAGGCTGGCAAGGTTGGACATTGGTGCTGGAATGCCCCAGATCGATTCCGCTCCCGGGCTCTCACCTAGACGGGGGGTTCTGGTTGATCTCTGGAGAGGCTGGCAAGGTTGGACATTGGTGCTGGAATGCCCCAGATCGATTCCGCTCCCGGGCTCTCACCTAGACGGGGGGTTCAGGTTGATCTCTGGAGAGGCTGGCAAGGTTGGACATTGGTGCTGGAATGCCCCAGATCGATTCCGCTCCCGGGCTCTCACCTAGACGGGGGGTTCTGGTTGATCTCTGGAGAGGCTGGCAAGGTTGGACATTGGTGCTGGAATGCCCCAGATCGATTCCGCTCCCGGGCTCTCACCTAGACGGGGGGTTCTGGTTGATCTCTGGAGAGGCTGGCAAGGTTGGACATTGGCGCTGGAATGCCCCAGATCGATTCCGCTCCCGGGCTCTCACCTAGACGGGGGGTTCTGGTTGATCTCTGGAGAGGCTGGCAAGGTTGGACATTGGTGCTGGAATGCCCCAGATCGATTCCGCTCCCGGGCTCTCACCTAGACGGGGGGTTCTGGTTGATCTCTGGAGAGGCTGGCAAGGTTGGACATTGGCGCTGGAATGCCCCAGATCGATTCCGCTCCCGGGCTCTCACCTAGACGGGGGATTCTGGTTGATCTCTGGAGTGGCTGGCAAGGTTAGACATTGGTGCTGGAATGCCAAGGCTGGTAGTAAGGGTCAAGGGCTAAGATAACAGATTGAAGTGGTAGAGCCAGAAGGGTTGGGTTCGCAAAATTGAAAGGATCGAGGCAGGTAAGGCCTGAGGTGACGGGTCGAGACACTAGAGTCAGGGGGTTTTTTGGTTCGCAGAATGCCGATGCCTCAGCTCGCCAAGGTCGAGTTCGCCGGGCAATACCCGCGGGCGATGACAGCTCGGGCTCGTGAGACCCATAAGAAGAGAGCCCCGGCAAAGGCGAGCCTAGACACCCGCATTCGCAGGCCTTCCGGAAGCACTGCCGCTTAACTTGTCATGAGCAGAAAAAAGATCAAATGCGAGAGAAAGAGCAAAGAGACGCGAGCATGCGCATAAGCACAAACAAAAAATTATAACTAGCATTACTCAAGATTTTTCTATGTTCGGCGGCGATCTCGCCAGCCCAAAAAGAATAATATACATTCGAGAGGAGAAGCTAAAGGAGTTCATTCTGAGGGGCCCTCGCCGTTCTTGCGGGCTCCCAACCACGGCGCCAAGTCAAAGAGGTCCGGACAGACATCTTCGGCTGTGAACTCCATCGCGTCTTCCGCGAGCAGACTCGCGTTCTTAAGGGTCGTGAAGACGAGATTGGCGACCTCCTGCGCATCTAGCCGCCTCTGTTCCTCGCCTTCGGCAGCCCTCTGTTTAGAGCCGGCTCGCCCAGGAGAGGGGGGTAGCACGCTGCGGACCAGCTCGTCCACCCGGGTCTTCAGCATAGTATTCTCCAACTCCAGCTCACCGTTGCGAGCGAGAAGCTGGGTTGCTACGTCGGCATCCTGAGCATCAAATAAGTTAAGAGAAGGCTAGAGGTCGCAAACGGCAAAGAAAAGAGACCCAAGGATCACTTACCATCTTGCCCTGCATCCCGGCGAGAAGGCTTTCCGTCACCTCCTCCCTCTCCTTAAGACCCTTGATCTCTTCGCGAGCTTTCTTGAGCTCCTCCCGGTACGCGCGAATATCCCTATCCGCCTGCAGATAGCGGCGCCCCGCCATGTGCGCGAGTTCCGTCGAGCGGAACTGGGCTCGCATTTCTTCATAGACCAGTTGCCGTGGCCCCATATCTTTATAAGCAGCGGCGTCCTCGCGGCCATATAAGCCGAAGGAGAGAGAGAACGCCTCCTCCCCGGCCTTACCGAGCTCCACCCAGGAGGGGTGAAGGGTGGAGCAGGAAATCCGGTTGGCATTGGGGTCCCAAGCGAGCAGGGGTTCGCCGAGGATGTCAGAAACTTTCTCGCCCAGACCGAAGTTCCTGTGGCCTTTGGGTTGGGGGGTCACGGAAGAACACCCAACGCCCTGGTCCGCCGGGGGGTCAGGCTTTTTCGCAGGGGAAGGAGGCGAGCCGTCGGTCTCGCTTAGATAGACGACCGCGCTCCTATCCTTGGTAGCGATGGTCTTTCCCTTCAACTTCTTGGAGGACCGCGAACCCGGCTGACTCGCAGAAGGAGGCCGCTTCTTGCCGGACCCTACGGCGGGAAGATCGCGGCAAGCCTCTGTCGCCGCGGTCGCGAGGGTGTCCGTCGTGAGAGTGACGCCTTGTGCGTGCGGGGGATTAACAGGGATCTCGCGCTCGCCTGTAAAGTAAGAGCGTTATACAACGAAGAAAGGAGAGGAGAGTGGGGCGAGAGCGAGCCCTACCTTCCCCTTGAGGAACGGCGAGCAGCGAGTCGACATTGCGCCGCAGATAGGCAACTTCAAAGTTCTTGCCGGAGAGGTATTGGAGGAGTTTGGCGTCGGCACCACTCAGCGAGCTCGGAGGGCGGTAAGTAGCGTCATCCCGCTGGAGGGGGGTGAAGTGAAGATTGCCGAAGGGTCCCTTCACCAGGAGGAACTTCTGGGTCCAGTAGTGACTCTTGTTCACCGTCTCGCAGACGGTGACGTGCTGACTCGCGAAATAGGTAGTCCCGTCTCGGAAGGCGCGGAAGGAAAATACCTTGCGGAAGACGAGGAGGCTGAACTCGATCCTCTCCTCCCGCAGGTAACTGGCGAACGCGACAATATCCGCGATCGCATTTGGGGTCAACTGGCTCGGTAACACCCCATAATACCGCAACACCTACAAAGAACGATGAGAAAGTCGCGATAGCGGGCACGAAGCAGCAAGAAGGCTGGGCGAAGTACCTGACGAATTTCAGGCCACAAAGGAAGTCGCAACCCATTCTCGAAGTGCGCGATGGGGATCGCGAGCTCGTCAGCCCCGGTCTCGTTCAATGTAGATCTCTCACTCGGACATCGAGCCGAATAACCCTCCGGGAGATAGCGGTCCACAGCGAGTTTATACTCCTCGGCTGTGATGTTCGCGCAGTAGAACTCGTGGGCTTGAAACGCTGAGGCGCATTTTGACCGCCCCTCGCTCTCGCCATCCGTTCCCATTTGCTGATTCGTTCGCATCGAGTCAGGAAGAGGCAACTTACAAGCAGCGAACGCGAGCACGATCTTGCGAGAACGGAGATGAGCGTAGACGCGAGAAGACTGGAGAAATAAATGCGACGGGTAGGAGAATGAACCCGAACTATTTATAAGAGATTCGAATGGGCACGGGAATCGAAGCGTCGGGAGTGCGGATAGCTAAAATAAAGTAGTTTTCTGCTCAAAGGGACTGCAGTCTTGCGAGTCAGGGCTCGCCGTCGCGCGGTAATTGAGTCCCGCCCAAGGCCGGCCCGCGAGGAAAAGGGGTCCGGGCATAGCGTCGCACAGAAGCTCGCAAGCGCTCCGCGAGGGCGATCATATCAAACTTAGCGGACGAACCGAATATGCCACATGCACACAACAGAAATAAAGAGAAATTAAAAAGGAAAAACGATAAAAGGCGAGTCGCGACGGACTCGCGAATATTACCACACCAAATATTGTTCAACAGACGTCATGAAAGGAATAAAAGCAAAAGGATAGTAGAATTAAACCCGCGGCAGCCTCAGGGGTAAGGAAGCCATTTCCAGCGACCCCGACCCTGCTTGCCCGCACGCGGCGGCACTCTCGGATAATGGTATTCACGAAGCGCTTTAAACTCGCGCAGGATTAGGTGCGCTTGATCCTCGCCCCGCGAGATGTGCACGCCGGGCGAGGTAACATCTGCGCGAGGCACCGGCTCCGCCTCGGCGATCAAGCGCACATTCGCGTCTTCCAACACGGCGAATCTCTCGTCAAAGGCAGCCCGGTCCGCGTCATACCGCTCCTCCAACTTGCGTAACATCATGCCGTGCTTCTGAAGCACCTCGGACACCCGACTCTTCATCCGCACGGGGTCTCCAGGGTCACCCAAGAAGTCTTCGATCTGGCTAGGCGAAGGCGGTGGTGACATCTCCATCCTCCCGTGCTCTGACTCAGGGGTGGCTCCTGGGATTTTAACGAAGGAAGAGTTAGTAGGATCCGTGGACGAGCAAGAGATGGGAGCTCGCGAAAACATGCTAACCTGGCGAGGAGGGAGACTCGCGACGGGGCTTGCGCGAAGACCCCGGCCGACCCTGGAAGTTTTCGCGGAATCCCGGGACGTGGGGTTTCCCCAGACCAGGAGGGTACACCACTCTCTCCGTGACTTGGGCGCCGTCGAGAAGCGAGCCGCCTGGACTTCGCCTGCCCATCAGGCCGAAGCCAGGGGTCGCCACGTTAACCTTAGGCGGGACCGGCGAGTTCACCGGGGTGGAGACTTTCTCCTTGGGACTCGGCGGCGGGGTATCTGCATAGGCCACCAACGAGTAGATATCACACGGACTTAAGCGGAGATAAGGGAAGATACGCATGACTTACGGGGTCGCGAGGTCGGCGCCTGCTGAGTCGAAGTCCCGATCTTAGCATCTAGCGATCCCAACCTTGCGGGGGACGGAGGGCGAGAGGAGGTCAGCGTGAGGCCCGCCATACGTTCCTCGGGTGGAGGGTTCTGCGAGAGGAAAAGGAGTAAATGGGTAGGCGATGTAAAAAAGTCTAGACGAAGAATACCTGTTGTGCGAGCCCGGTATCCGGCGGCGGGGGCGAGGCAGGAGGCGACGACACGCCCTCCCCCTGCGACCTCCGAACCGTCTTGGCCTTCTTAGGCTGTGGGGAAGGAGATGTGGCCAAGTTGAACATCCAGGCGTTGCGCTCGGCGACCTGGGCCTTCGCCATCTCTCTTGAAGCCTTCAGTCGATCTCGCGCGCTCAGCGTGGAGGACATTCTGAGAAGTTATTTTCCGCGAGGATGATGGGGAAGAAAAAGCTAGATCACCAGCCGCGGCGGACGGTATTTATAGCTTTGGGCGTGGGACCCACCACAAGATTCCCGCCACGTCAACCGAATCGGCGAACACCAGGGTTGGATGTTTCTTCGCGAGCTCAAGACGACCTCGCGAAGAGCGGGGATTGTGTACAACCCCGATGTTCGCCAGGAAAGGGGTTCCAAGTTCGCACGACCGGGCGAGCCAGCCGACCTGCCTAGTTCGCCAGGCGACCGAAGGCGAACCCAGATGGGGGCGAGCCCGGGAAGAGGCGAGCCAGCCGGTCGGAGGAGCTCGCTGGGCAGGTCCGGGCCCTTGGGGTGCAAATAGCCATTTCTGGGGTACAGTTAGCCATTTTGGCGGGCTCGACCCGCTAAGGAGTGGTTCAGCGGGTGAGCCGTAGAGCAGGCGAGCCAGCCGGCTGAAGGAGTTCGCCAGGCGACCGAAGGCGAGCCCAGATGGGGGCGAGCCCGGGAAGAGGCGAGCCAGCCGGTCGGAGGAGCTCGCTGGGCAGGTCCGGGCCCTTGGGGTGCAAATAGCCATTTCTGGGGTACAGTTAGCCATTTTGGCGAGCTCGACCCGCTAAGGAGTGGTTCAGCGGGTGAGCCGTAGAGACAGGCGAGCCAGCCGGCTGAAGGAGTTCGCCAGGCGACCGAAGGCGAGCCCAGATGGGGGCGAGCCCGGGAAGAGGCGAGCCAGCCAGTCGGAGGAGCTCGCTAGGCAGGTCCGGGCCCTTGGGGTGCGAATAGCCATTTCTGGGGTACAGTTAGCCATTTTGGCGAGCTCGACCCGCTAAGGAGTGGTTCAGCGGGCGAGCCGTAGAGAGAGGCGAGCCAGCCAGCCGAAGGAGCTCGCTAGGTGGCCTTGGCGAACCTCATGTTCGCTGAACAGGTCGAGGGTCTCGGGTTCGCTGGTAATTGGGATGGTCTTTTACCAGAAAACCCCTGGTGGTCTGCGGTTAGCCCCTCCGGACAGCGGAGTTTGGCTGTTAGCAGACCAATTTGGGGTGCGGATAGTAAAAACGGACAGCGGGAGTTGGCTATTGACAGACCACAAAACCAAAATCTATAAATAGACCTTGAAGGGCACCTTGGAAGAGAGGTTCATGATCTTAGCTTTTCTCTCCCTAGGTCGCTTTGGTTTGGGCTCTCTAGCTCTCCAAGGTGCCCGAGTCTTAGCTTTGGCTTGGGAGGGGAAGCGCTCAACGATCTTCCGGGTTAGTGGAGGGACCTCCTCGCTGAGACTGGGGTCTTTGTTCTTTGCTCGAATCGTCGGCCTTATCTCTCCCGAGGGACCGGTAAGGGCTAGCTGCCCCTCATTTCGGTGAGGGCCCCGAGCTCCACTATAGACCGAGAAATCGGTTTCAACAAGAGAGGTGGAGAGCAGTTCTTCTTTTAGAAGGTCGAAGAGGACCATCGTAACACCAACTTGCTATAAGGAAGATAATATGGTAATCATGGTTTCATGTTACTTTGCAGGTCCACTTGATGAGCGGGAGCCGTCATGCTATGACGAAGCCGCATGCGTGAAGGAGTGGGAAAATGCCATAGATTAAGAGATGAGTGCCCTCAAAAAGAACGAGACTTGGGATCTTGTACCTAAGGTGGATGGTGTTACTCCAGTCACATGCAAGTGGACTTACAAAATCAAGAAGAAAGCAAATGGCAGTGTGGAGCGGTACAAGGCTCGTCTTGTAGCTCGATGTTTCTCACAACAGTACGGGGAGGACTACGATGAGACGTTTAGTCTCGTGACAAAAATGACTTCAGTATGGATGGTGATTGCATTTACGGCTTGCCAATGTTGGAGGTTGTGGCAGCTCGACGTGAAGAACGCTTTTCTTTATGGCGAGATTGACAAGGACATCTTTGTGATGCAACCACCGGGGTATGTATCTGAATCTCATCCTGATTATGTTTGCAAATTGAAGAAAGCATTGTGTGGCTTGAAGCAAGCACCTCAGGCTTGGTATGGAAAAATTGTAGAGTATTTACAGTTTTGTGGGTACTATGCATCTGACTCGGACTCGAGTTTATTTGTGAAGAAGAATGGTAGTCTACATGTCCTCATATTGTTGTATGTCAACGATATGATTGTGACAGGAAACGATAACGAAGATGTGTCAATGCTTAAAGCGGAGCTATATATATTCATTTTTAGATGAAGGATTTGAGAGAGTTGCACCATTTCCTTGGTTTGGAGGTGGAGAGGAAGAAGAACGGGTTGCTTGTATCCCAGAAGGCCTATGCGGAGCGAATTGTTGATAGATTCGGCATGAAGGAAGGGAAGAGTAGTTCTATTTCACTTGAAGTTGGGTTGAAGCTTCGTCGAGATGAGGGTAGGGTCCTCTCGGATCCTAAGCTTTTCCGGGCTCTGGTGGGAAGTTTGATATATTTGACGATTACAAGGCTGGATGTCTCATACGCGGTTGGCCGAGTAAGTCGTTATATGCAGGAACCAAGGAAGCCTCATCTGGAGGCGGCGAAGAGAATTCTAAAATATGTTCGAGTGACCTTGGACATGAGATTTATTGTATGAAGGAGACATATTCTTCAATCTACACGGATTCACAGATGTTGATTATGGTGGAGATTACGATGATCGCAGGTCGACGTCGGGGTATGTCTTCATGTGTGGTTCAACAGCAGTGTCGTGGTGTAGTAAGAAGCAAGACTCGGTGCCCTTCCCACTACCCAAGCAGAGAATAAAGCATCATCGTTGGCGTCTCAGGAGTGTATATGGCTTCGTAGACTAGTGGAGAATGTGTTTTTGAAAATTGGAAAGGCTACAATGCTTCGCGGCGACAACGAGAGTGCTTTGAAGCTCGTGTCGAATCCGGTGTTTCATGCTTAGACGAAACACATAGAAATTGAACACCATTTCATTCGGGAAAAGTGTTTGACGGTGATATCGCGGTGGACTTTGTTCGTAGTCATAATAATGTGACGGATATTTTCACTAAGCCTTTACCAAAAGGATCATTCGAGCGTCTTCGTGGTTTGCTCGAAATGGTACCAGAAGCTCATCTTGAGTGGGGGGGGGGGGGGATTAAAAAAAATCAAGATGCGAAAATGCATGAAAACTGATGCAACCTTTTTTAAAATAAGTTGTGAATTGTTTTGTTTTGTTTTTCTAAAGGGTAAAACTAAAAAACTAGCAGTTTTTTATTTAAAGCAGCGGACAATTTCCTTTTTTGAAATTGTGTTTTCTCTCTCCTTAATAACTGTTGTACAAATAAAAAAATAAGAAGCGACGTGAGGTTTTTTTAGTTCTTTCCTCTTCATGAAAACCTATGTGATGTCCTTTCCTTCCTGTTTTTGTAAAAAAGTGTCGAAGGATTTTTCTTCCCAGTTTTGTGAAACCGATGTGAGCTTTTCTTTCTTCCCTGTTCGTGAAAGAGTGCAGGCCATAGTCCACATAGAAGTTTTTTTCTTTCCGTTTTTGTGAAAGACCGTAGACTACTTTTCAGTCTAATTTTTTCTGTCAGTTTTAAAGTTTTCAAAGGAAGAAAGAAGCTGTCTCCTCCACGGTGAAAGTGCAACAATCATTTTCTTTGTTGTCCGTGAAGAACGAAGCATGTCTCTCTATGGTGAATCACAGCGCGCGATTATTTCTCTCTCATTTATTGCACGCTGTAAAAAATCTTTTTCCACAAAGCGTTGCATATTATTCATTGATGTTAAAGGGCTAAAGGCTTGCTTTTCAGTCAAAGAATTGCTGAATGTAATGCTCAAAGGAGCAACTTTTAGCCACCAACTTGTTAAAGAATATATTCCGATAAGGTTTTGGGTAATAACGTGCCATTTTCTCTTCTCTGCTCATTTCATGCAATCTCCCTCGTCTTAGAAAATGAAACATTAGTTCTTCCTAAAATACCCTTCTATTCAACCTCACTGTTCTCCAATTTATTCTTAAGTTTTAAATATTGATCAGGGCATTTGCGATTTTTGATGATCTCATTAAATCTGCCTATCACATATTTGTAAATTTTAAATAATGACAAATGTTGCCCGGTCTAAGAAGCAAGTCACATCGATTATACTGCTATTCTCATCGATGTGAGATTATTAATTTAAATTAAGACTATAATTAACTGTCAATCATGCTGCAGCCAATGAAATCTGATGAATTGATGTAGAATATTTAAATGAAAATTATTTTAAAAAAAAAATTTAATAATGGAAGCAATACTTTTATACAACTAACAATAATATCTCATACAATTAGTTCAATGCAGAATGTGACCACGGTGGCAGTGCCGTCGTCCGAAACTCGTGCATCCGAGAGCGAGTGAGCGTGGCTGAAGATGCCGTCGTAACTGAGGTAGTGACGCAACTAAGTATCATCGCGACCAGATGAGGCCCCCTATAATATAATGTCTTTGGTTATAATAATTACCAAACTGCAACATGTGGCAGCGGTGGCACTGCCGTCGTGCGAAATCCGTGCATCCAAGAATAGGCGAGCACAAATGGAAATATTGTCGTAACTGTTGTACTATCGCGACTGCTTATTTCCTTGACCAGATGAGGCCCCCGTACAGTGAGATCCTCCGTGGGTGTTGGAGAGTGCGAGAAGAGAGCGACGACGTTCCTCTTATGGTGACGGCGACAACGGCGTTCTTTGCTCCTTGAACTCGCGTCGGCCATGGGCGGATCTACATGGGGGCCACAGGGACACGTGCCCCCCCAAATTTTTTGAAATGTTTCAATAGGCTAGGTGCACCCAGCCATGTGCCCCCCCCCCCCCCCCCCCCCCCCCCCCCCCCAAAAAAAAAAAAAAAATTTGTTCCTCTTATGGTGACGGCGACAACGGCGTTCTTTGCTCCTTGAACTCGCGTCGGCCATGGGCGGATCTACAGGGGGGCCACAGGGACACGTGCCCCCCCAAATTTTTTGAAATGTTCCAGTAGGCTAGGTGCACCCAGCCATGTGCCCCCCCACCCCCCCCCCCCCCACCCCCCCCCCCCCCCCCGCCCCAAAAAAAAAAAAAAAAAAAATTTTTGTGAACCGCGATTAAGGGTATCGGCGGGCAACGGTTCAGTTTCGCACTTCGCATCAGTCGATCAGCGGCTCAGCGCCATCGCCCATCCGCCTTCCGCTGTTCAGGTTCGCTACTTCTCATTTCCGCCGAAAGGGTTTAGGGTTCCAGCGATTCTCACTTCTCATTTCCAGGCTTCGCACTTCTCATTTTCAGGCTTCGCTACTTCTCATTTCCGCCGCTGTTCAGGTTCGCACTTCTCATTTCCAGGCTTCCAGGATTCCAGCGATTAGCATTCTTCCGGTCCGGGCGGTTCCAGCTCTTTCCAAATCCAGACTTCAGTTCCAGTCCGGCAGTCCCAGATTTCTAGGTAACACACTTATATTTTTTGGAATGTTTCAATAGGCCGCATCCCGATTCCCGCATGTGTCGATTTTGATTTCTTAGGACTTAGGGCATGGGGGTTTCTATAAACTGATGTATAAGTATATAGATTTTTTATAGCCTTTTATTCGATACAAATGCAATTTTTTAATGTTATTCTATAAACTGATGTAGAAGTAAAAGTGGAGGGTTCGAAGAAGAGAACTAGTCTCATTGCGTCTATGTTTCAAAAGAAGTTAAAATCTAAAGAGTCCGCTTTGCCATCACCGCAAGAGAGTGAAAACGAGGAGATTGCCCCTTCTCCAATCGAAGATATTCGAAACAACCCAGATTATTATGCAAGAGCTTGGTGATGGTTTTTTTTCTATTCTAGCCGATGAATCTAGTGATGTGTCACATAGAGAGCAACTGGCTCTTTGTTTGCGTTATGTTGACAAAAGAGGGAGGTTAATAGAGCGATTTCTTGGTATTGTGCATGTTCAGGAGACAACTGTTAGAAATTTTATTTACTAACATTCATTTCATAAATGTTTATTGGAGCCTTGTATGGTGTTTGGTGTTTGACTCCTCATTATAGATGAAAAGCTCCAAAACCAAATTGGAGAGAATCCAAACTATTTGGAGGGAAACCTTTCATGAATGAAAGGATGGATCTTTAGTCCCACCTTGCTTATTAGCTCTCTAGCCAAAGAGTTTATATATGTTTTCACACCTTCTTATTTGTTCAAAAGAACATAAGGAGAAACTATGAACCACACGCGCGCGCGTGCACGCACCGCACCGGATCCGGATCTCGGATATGGGATTTGGGGATGAATTGAATTGTATTTGTTGTTCAAAATAGTTTCAGAGTTTTACTCGGAGTTGCGTCGATTAGAAGTCGGAGCTGCGTCGAATAGATTTCGACGTAGCGTCGTCAAGCCGCTGAAGTTGGCGTGGCGTCGATAGAACTCGACGTAGCGTCGATAAGGCTTGCGTCGATAGGTCCTGCGTCGATAGAACTCGACGTAGCGTCGATATGATGTCGACGCAACGTCGATTTGCCTTCACGCGTTCTGTCGTTTTTTACGCGTATTCTTAACCGTTCTTTACGCGTGTTTCTCGCCATTTCTTACGTTGGAAATTATCAACGTTATTACGTGCTTTCCAACTATAACTGTTAATATTTATTACAGTTTTAATATTGCCGTTTTCCGAGATTCCTTTCCGGCGATTTCTGTCTTTATATATTGTCGTTCTTCTCAGAAAGAACGATCGCTCTGATACGCTCTTCTGCTCTCTCTCTCTCTGTTTTGTCACGATCTTCTACGTATCTCCTTTTCTTTACATTTGCTTCATCAAGTGGGAGTTCGGGTGCTCTGTGCTTCTTCGGTGTCCGCGCGCATCGGAGTTTCGAGATCTAGCCGGGTGTTGTACCTTGGAGGAGTGAGCATCGGTTGAAAGCCCTGCCGGAGGGTGGTGCAATTAACTTCTTTAGGGCAGTGATCACACGCCTTACCCAGACTCGATTCTAAACTATAAATTATTCTCCTTTATTTCTCACCTCCTTCATGAAATATTATTTATATTACTGTTTATATATCTTATATATCTTATGCTGTTTTCTGTAAAAGTTTTAAAAAACGAAATTATAGTATTTTGTATATTAATATAGGAATATAGAAGTAAATATTCCAACAATCTAAAGAAGTTGGTAATTCCACATCAAAAGAATAAATAAAATCAAATAATCAAAATGATTATCTCTGTTTTATTGTTTACATATACTGTTATTTACTGTATGCATTTTAAATTTCAGAAATCTGCAATGGCTTCTAGATCTGATGATTCTGCCGGGATCAAATCCGAGAAATTTAATGGAAATGGTTTTCGTCGTTGGCAAGCTCAGATAGAATATTGGCTTAATACGTTAGGCCTTTTGTCTGTCATCTTCGATGCCCCCGCTGCAGAAACTGAAATCCCTAGCGCTGCAAATGCAGTTGCTTCAAACCTGCCATCGTCCTCATCCTCAACTGTAAACACCACTAGAACCTACGTAAGACGTCTTCCTTATAGAGATCTGGTAGATGTTGAATATCATTGTCGCAACCGAATCCTAAGTGCTTTGTCCGATAGCCTTTACGATGTCTTCCTTCAATATCGTACGGCTAAGGAATTGTGGTATGCACTTGAAGCGCGCTATAAACTTGACAATGCGGGTATAGAACGCTACAATGTTTCTAACCTCCACAAATTCAAGATTGATGCTTCCAAGCCCATCAATCCTCAACTCCATCAACTAGATGAGATGTTGTCCAAGATCCGAGCCGATGGCTCAATCCTTTCCAAAAATTATCTTGTGGTATGTCTTATTGATTCTCTTCCCGATTCATGGTCCGGCTTTAGCACTAGACTAAGGTATGACCAATCAAACCTTACCTATGTCCAGATCCAAAATGCAATCCGCATTGAGGAGGAACATAAGAGTAAAAACTCTAAAGTTCCCAAAGACCTTGCTCCAAGAGTAAACCTCACCGAATCGCAAGGCAATCCTTCTTCCCACCATCACTTCAAAGCTGAAGGAAAGAACCATAAGAAACCTTTCCGTTCAGGTTCCCGCCATCAGAAACCAAATCATCCCAAGCCTGGTCCTTCAAACCAAAATCTAGGTAGAGGGAAATGGTGCTTCATCTGCGGCCGCACAAACCATCTGTCTACCAACTGCTTCTACAAGAAGGCAGAACCCGTGGTTGGTAAGTCTCGTGGAGACAAGCCTCAGGCCAACATGATCCAAGCACCGGATCAACCTACCTTCAGGTTAGATTATTCTCCAAGTATTCATCTCACTTGTTCATCAGATTGGTGGCTTGATTCCGAAGCAAATGTTCATACTTGTTTTGATCGTTCTTGCTTTGCCACCTTTCAGGACATCAGTGGAGGAAGCGTGATCTTAGGAGATGCCTCTTCGACACAAATTCTTGGACGTGGGCGAGTGGATCTTAGGTTGACATTCGGGAAGACACTAGCCTTGCATGATGTGCTTTATGTGCCGAGAGTTAGGAAAAATCTTGTTAGCGGATCTTTGCTAGTGAAAAAATGCTACAAGATTGTTTTAGAATCTAATAAAGTTGTAATAACATTGAATGACAATTTTATTGGCAAAGGTTTTGTATGTGATGGATTATTTAAGTTGAATATTGCTGATTTAGAAGTAAATCAAATTTCTTCTTCTTTCTTAGTTTCAAATTCTTCTCCTGATTTTTGGCATGCTAGATTAGGACATGTGAATTCTGATTGCATGAAAAGAATGATGTCCTTAAATTTGATTCCCAAAATCAATATTGCACCAAGTGCTAAATGTGAAATTTGTGTGCAAGCTAAATTTTCTAGAAAGCCTTTTAAATCAGTTTATAGAACTTCAAAACCTTTAAAACTAATTTATTCTGATGTATGCGATTCAAACCGCCAACCTACTAGAGGTGGAAATAAATATTTTCTAACATTCATAGATGATTTCACCAAATATTGTTACATATATTTATTAAAAACCAAAGATGAAGTATTCTCATACTTCAAGATCTTCAAAGCCGAAGTAGAAAATCAATTAGGAACCTCTATCAAAATTCTTATATCCGATCGAGGTGGAGAATACACTTCGAATGAACTAACCCAATTTTTCCAAGAACATGTGATTATTCATCAAGTGACTGCTTCATATTCTCCTCAATCGAATGGTGTAGCTGAACGTAAAAATCGGACCTTGATGAACATGGTCAATGCCATGTTAGCCGAGTCCGGTGCCCCGGAAAATCTCTGGGGAGAAGCGTTGCTCACTTCCTCTTTCATCCTTAATAGGATTCCATCTAAAAAAAGCGATAAGACACATTTTGAATTACTCAAATTAAGAAAACCTAACCTCCAAATTCTTCGAGTGTGGGGGTGTTTAGCCAAGGTAGCAATTCCTGAACCTAAGAGAAAGAAAATAGGACCAAAAACATTAGACTCTATTTTCATAGGATATGCATCTGATAGTAGTGCTAATAGATTTCTCATCACTAATTCCCTAATTAGTGAAATATCTAACAACACCATTATAGAAGTTAGAGATGCAGCTTATTTTGAAGATAAATTTCCATATAAACTAAACAACTCATCTCAACCTTCAACTAGTTCAAACCAACCTTCCACTTCTTCTATAGAACCTTTAAGAAATGATGAACCTAGAAGAAGCAAAAGAGTTAGAACCGAAAGATCCTATGTGGAGGACTACTTCACTTATCTAGTTGAAGGAGATCCTAATACATATGAGGAAGCAATGACCTCATCTGATTATCCCTTTTGGAAAGAAGCAATTAATCTAGAAATTAATTCTATCTTAGAAAATAAAACTTGGATCCTAACCGACTTACCTCCCGGTGCCAAAGCCATAGGATGTAAATGGATTTTTAGAAAGAAATTAAATCTGGATGGATCCATAGATAAATATAAGGCTCGCCTTGTAGCTAAAGGCTATGCCCCAAAATAAGGAATAGATTATCTAGACACATATGCTCCCGTAGCTAGAATTACCTCTCTTCGTATTCTAGTCGCCTTGGCTTCGATCCATAGGATGATCATTCATCAAATGGATGTCAAAACGCTTTCTTGCATGGAGACTTAGATGAAGAAGTCTACATGTCTCAACCCGAAGGTTTTATGGTCAAAGGCCAAGAAATCAAAGTTTGTAAATTAATTAAATCTCTTTACGGTTTAAAACAAGCACCTAAACAATGGCATCAAAAGTTTGAACGTAGTCTTAACTTTTGGTTTCAAATCTAATGAATTTGATAAATGTATTTATGCCAAACAAAACGGAAATGAAATTGTCTTGTTATGTCTCTATGTAGATGCCATTTTAATTTTTGGAAACTCAATTAAAATTATTAATGAAACCAAAAATAATTTATCATCCAATTTTGATATGAAAGATTTGGGGGAAGCAAACATTATATTAGGAATGAAACTAGTTAAAAATGATTCTAGCGTATCATTATCTCTTTCACACTCGATTGAGAAAATGTTGATTAAATTCAACTTATATGATTCCATTCCCGCTTCTACTTCATATGACGCTAGTGTAAAACTTTGTAAAAATACTAATGAACCTGTTGATCAACATAGGTATGCACAAATGATAGGATCACTCCTATATATAGCTAACCGCAATAGGCCCGACATTTCCTATGTTGTAGGCCGCCTTAGTAGATATACTAGTAATCCAAGTGATGAACATTGGATAGCACTAAATAGAATATTTAAATATCTTCGTGGAACTATGGATTATAGTTTAGTGTACACGGGATTTCCCGGAGTACTAGAAGGATATTCAGATGCCAATTGGGTAACTGATTCGTTAGACGTTAAGTCAACGACGGGCTTTGTATTCCTCCTTGGAGGTGCTGCCATTTCATGGGCTTCTACAAAACAAACAGTTATTTCTAGAAGCACCATGGAATCAGAGCTTATAGCTTCGGACACTACATGTGCCGAAGCAGAATGGATTAAAAATTTACTTAGTGAAATTTCATTAATTGAAAACCCCATGCCTGTTATTTCTTTACATTGTGATAATAAAAGTGTTATTGATTTAACTGCTTCTAATAGTACTAATTCCAAAATGAATAAGTTCATGAGAATCAGGTACAAGTCCGTGAAGCAAAGAAGAAAAGAAGTGATATCACTCAACTATGTAAAGTCAGAATTGAATCTGACTGATAATCTTACCAAGGGATTGTCCCGAAGGGAGATATTGTTGTCATCGAGGGGAATGGGGCTTAAGCCCACATGATTTGCTGCCAACGGTGGATACCCAACCCATGTGATTGGAGATCCCATGAAGTGGGTTCAATGTGGTAGAAACGAAGCCGTTGATGTAGCGTAGTTGGGAGCACAAAATATAAGGTTGAGAAAACCTTCTCCCCATTCCTATGATGTTGTGCTCTACGTAACAAGTTAGGATGAACTTAATTAAGTTCTTAATGGTTGCCAAAGGCATATTTATTTGCGAGATATTGGTTACGAATATCTCTTGAGGCACCACCTATGTGGGGGTTGTTGTGAGGCCGCAACTTTGGGACCTGGGCTGAACCCAAAATAACTCTCATGAAAAATCAAGGAATGCGCCTGGCCATTAACGCGCCCACCGTCATAACCCAAAAATAACCAATCTTTTGTGTGCTTATCTAATTTACCGGTCAAAAGTTTATAATTCAAAGCCTCTGGCACATTATACTCTTCGGTAGAGGAAGTAAGTACTAAGTATAGATTCAAGGTAACCATTCCATCTATACCCATTGCATTAGATACAACTTAATGAAACAAATTTGTATTTGATTTTATTTATTATTAGTAATATCATATTTATGAAGTTCGCCTTTTGGTTTTCGCTTTTGTGGGGGATTGTTAGAAATTTTATTTACTAACATTCATTTCATAAATGTTTATTGGAGCCTTGTATGGTGTTTGGTGTTTGGCTCCTCATTATAGATGAAAAGCTCCAAAACCAAATTAGAGGGAATCCAAACTATTTGGAGGGAAACCTTTCATGAATGAAAGGATGAACCTTTAGTCCCACCTTGCTTATTAGCTCTCTAGCCAAAGAGTTTATATATATTTTCACACCTTCTTATTTGTTCAAAAGAACATAAGGAGAAACTATGAACCACACGCGCGCGCACGCACCGCACCGGACCGGATCCGGATTTGGGATTTGGGGAATAATTGAATTGTATTTTTGTTCAAAATAGTTTCAGAGTTTTACTCGGAGTTGCGTCGATTAGAAGTCGGAGCTGCGTCGAATAGATTTCGACGTAGCGTCGTCAAGCCACTGAAGTTGGCGTGGCGTCGAATGGAATTCGACGCATGCGTCGATAGAACTCGACGTAGCGTCAATAAGGCTTGCGTCGATAGGTCCTGCGTCGATAGAACTCGACGTAGCGTCGATATGATGTCGACGCAACGTCGATTTGCCTACACGCGTTCTGCCGTTTTTTACGCGTATTCTTAACCGCTCTTTACGCGTGTTTCTCGCCATTTCTTACGTTGGAAATTATCAACGTTATTATGTGCTTTCCAACTATAACTGTTAATATTTATTACGGTTTTAATATTGTCGTTTTTCGAGATTCCTTTCCGGCGATTTCTGTCTTTATATATTGTCGTTCTTCTCAGAAAGAACGATCGCTCCGATACGCTCTTCTGCTCTCTCTCTCTCTCTGTTTTGTCACGATCTTCTACGTGTCTCCTTTTCTTTACACTTGCTTCATCAAGTGGGAGTTAGGGTGCTCTGTGCTTCTTCGGTGTTCGCGCACATCGGAGTTTCGGGATCTAGCCGGGTGTTGTACCTTGGAGGAGTGAGCATCGGTTGAAAGCTCTACCGGAGGGTGGTGCAACTTCTTTAGGGCAGTGATCACACGCCTTACCCAGGCTCGATTCTAAACTATAAATTATTCTCCTTTATTTCTCACCTCCTTCATGAAATATTATTGATATTACTGTTTATATATCTTATATATCTTCTGCTGTTTTCTGTAAAAGTTTTAAAAAACGAAATTATAGTATTTTGTATATTAATATAGGAATATAGAAGTAAATATTCCAACAACAACTGCATTGTCACTTAAATCAGGAATTAAATGTTTGCTATAAATCATTCGTTGAACGTATCTAAAATTCGCGGGCAAGGATATGATGTGGCAAGTAATATGAGTGGTGAGATAAATGGTCTTAAGAGTTTAATTTTGAGGGAAAATCCATGTGCATACTACATTCATTGTTTTGCTCAT
Source organism: Dactylorhiza incarnata (assembly GCA_033032865.1). Classification (NCBI taxonomy): domain Eukaryota; kingdom Viridiplantae; phylum Streptophyta; class Magnoliopsida; order Asparagales; family Orchidaceae; genus Dactylorhiza; species Dactylorhiza incarnata. The sequence goes on along the minus strand of JAWHQI010000358.1, from coordinate 428,876 downwards.
CAACTTCAGTTAACACAAGTTGCGGTTGCTAGGATTAATGATGACTGTCAATGGTTTTTTGAAGCAATTGCAACTTTATTAAATGTGATTGGAGTTTCTTGTAAGCGACATGAAATGCTTAGAGAAAGTCAAGTTCAAAAGGTTGCCAAGGCACTTGAAGATGGTGAATTGAAAACTGGATCAGGTTTAAATCAAGAGCTTCGTTTGAGTCGGCCAGGAGACACTCGTTGGGGATCACATCACAGAACATTAATGCATATTATTTCATTATATCCTGATATGGTCGCTACACTTTTGACAATTGGGAAGAGTAAAGCAAATGATCGAGTGAAAGCACAGGGTGTGTTGTTTGCATTGGAATCGTTTGACTTTGTTTTAATGCTTCACGTAATGACCATTATATTTGGGTACACTCATGAGTTAAATCTAGCTCTTCAAAGAAAGGATCAAGACATTGTTAATGCAATGTCTTTTGTTAATTTAACAAAAAAACAGTTGCAAACCTTAAGAGATGATGGATGGGACACATTATTAAATAAGATCTTGCTTTTTTGCGGCAAACATAAGATTCCTATTCCCAATATGGATGATCAGTATATACCCCGAGGAAGATCAAGACGGTTTGTGGAAGACTACACAAATTTGCATCATTATCGAGTACAAATATTCTTAAAAGTCGTCGATCTACAACTGCAAGAGCTTAACAATCGGTTTTGATGGGGGCTCGTATAACGGGCTCTTATTTATAAGCCGCAATGACAGCAGATATTTCCAAAAGTGCTCCCCCCCCACCAATTTGGCAGGGGATCCAGGGAAATAAAGCCAGAGTTGCCATACGGAGCCATGCCGAGAATGGCAACGGGACCGCCTCCCATCTTGAAGCCGTCCCGCGCAACCGCGCCACCTCACGGGGCGCGGCCGAGCCGCACGCCCGCAAGGGGTGCGGCCGAACCCGGGGTGCGGCCTCGCCGCCGCACCCCCATGGGGTGCGGCCCGGCCGCACCCCCCCCCCCCCCTTGGGTGCGGCCTGGCCGCGTCTCTCGGGAGTGCGTCCCGTTTGCCTTCCCTCTCTGCGGGGGAGGGTGACCGATTCCTCCCCCTCCTTCCCCCCTTTCTGACAGGGGGACTCACGGGGCGCCTTTTCGGGCGAGCTCCTCGCCAGGAACGACGGACCCCGTTTTCCTTCTCGGATCGCGACCAATCGCCTCTCCGTTCGCTCAGAATGCTCCCGCGCTCATTACGCGCTCAGAACGCCTCTCCGTTCGCTCAGAACGCCCACGTGCTCATTACACGCTCAGAGCGCTCCCTCGCTCGTTGCGCGCTCAGAACGCTTCTGAGCGCGCACTTCTCACTTTCTGTCTTTCTGACTTCTCACTTTCTGTCTTCCTGATTTCTCACATTTTGTCTTTCAGGCGTCTTACATTTTGTCTTTCAGGTATCTCACTTTTCAGGAACGGCCAGTCGCCTTTTTCGCCTCCAACAGAGCTGCCCGAACTGCCCGAGCCGCCCGAGCTGCCCGAAGGGCAAGATGGTCATTTACGAAAAATGGCGATCCGTGTGCCCCAAACCGGAAAATATGATTCGTCCACCGAGCATTTATGGAAACTGCCAACGACAAGATTACCAGACTACCCCCGGTCAAAGCTATAAAAAGGGTCCTGGGGCTTCATTTGAAAGGACCTTGACTTCTGGACCCGGGAGAGCTCCTTGCAGACTTTTGCGGAATTCTCCTTCGGCGCTTGAAGATTTCCTTTCCGGACTTGAAGATTTCCTTCATCCCGAAAGGCGACGCAACTGCTCACTTTTGTTCCCCGGAGCAGCTCACTTTTGTTCCCCGGAGCAGCTCACTTTTGTTCCCAGGAGCAGCTCACTTTTGTTCCCCGGAGCAGCTCACTTTTATTCTACACCTTTCTCAGAAGGAGAAAAGGACTTAGTTTTTTCCAAGAGGCGGTCTGTCGCCTTCGGATCTCTCTATCTCTCTACTACTGTAACGAGTTGCGGCCTGTCGCACTCGAGTTCTAAGTCTCACTTTGTAACCCCCCTAAAGATAGTGGAATTTGGTCGGCACAGCTCCGACCACGTGGTTTTTTACCCTTTCCGGGTTTTTCACGCTAAAAAGTCCCAGTGCAATCAACGAATCTCTAATTGACTGTTTGCGCGCTTAGTTCGCTCACGAGCTAAGGTGGTTCAAGTGAACCGGTCTACCAAGAGCCCTAAGCATTCCGCAACAGTTTGACGCCGTCTGTGGGAATGGATTCCCAAATTCTAAGCAAAGCATTTCCGAGCGCAGTACCCGCTTCGCCGGAATTCTCGGAACCAGCAAGAGTGGACACCTCCCCTGAACTATCCGACGCATACAGCTCCTCAGTTCCAAAAAGCCCGGTGAAAGGAGCGCTCATCACTGCACCCATCCGGCCCCCTTGGCCTGGATCGACTGGCAAACCGACCCCTCTCACGGCAGGACAGGATCCGAACGATGATACGCCTGGACAAAGGCGATCCCCCCTCTCCAAGTCAATTTTGGAATACCCAGTTCCGTCATGGCTAAAGCTCCCGTACGACAAGGAGTTCCACGGAGCAGAAAATCCATATGAGCACGTTAATCATTTCCTGATAACGATACGGAGGCTCGGACTTCCCGACCCAGTCAGCTGCAAAATCTTCACCAAAACACTGCGTGGAGACGCCCTCCGCTGGTATCAATCCTTGCCAAACGGAGCAATACACAACTTCACCGAGTTGTCCCAACTGTTCGTCGAGCATCACGAGACACACACGACAAAGATTCAAGGGGAAGAAAAGCCCGGTGCAAGCAAACCACCCCTCCTAGGGGAGGAGGAGCGGAACGAGCAATCGGAAAAAATCGGCACAAATTTTCACCAAGAGCGCCCCTGCGCATGGATGGACTTCATCTTGGACGCAAGCATAGGGAGTCCCCCCTGTGAGCTGAGGAAAGCATTGATAACTCACCGCATCTCATTCAACGTTCTATTCCTAGCAGCAATAGTTCGGCTCAAGCTCCTAAGCGGGAACCTCAAGCTTAAGGCCAGCGAAGCGGAGCTCCCTGATGGAACTACGGTATCTACCGTAGGAATCATCACCCTCCCCGTCCAAGTAGGGGCGCACGCAGAACCAGTCCAGTACGATGTACAGTTCGTCGTCGCCGAAGCAAACTCCCCCTACGACGCGATATTCGGGAGCCTCCTTCTGGACGTCATGGACCACGACGTTTCCATGTCCCGACGCATGACCAGCAAAGGAAATATCCTCAGGAGCACGATGCATGGTTTCGACACACCCGCCTCCAGGCTCCCCTGGATCAACAACAACCCGTCGCCGAGATCGAAGTCCGAGAAGCAGGGAGCACGGAAAGGCCAGCGACTCCTGCAGTAATTGGAAAAGACAAACTTCAGACGCTGACAGGCTCGCCGCCCTTCGATACAAGCCGCAAGAGAAAGGGGCAGCACCAGCAGCTCGAGGAAGCCGAACTGCCCGCTCAGAACCAAGCAGACCGCCTCCGAGAGTCAGCAAGTCAAGGCTCCCAGAGCTTCACCCCGCTGAATACACCGCGCGAGCGCATATTGTCCGTAATCTGTAATAGCAAGATCATCCACTGGCCCAGAAAGCTCTCCTTGCTCAGGGGAGATCAATCCCAGTTTTGCCACTTCCACAAAGGCCGAGGGCACCGAACGGAGCAATGTGCCCGACTGAAAGATGAAATCGAACGCCTTGTCCAATTAGGATACATGGAGGCCTTCCGCGCAGAGACACAGGAAAAGGCCATCGAGGGTCAACCGCCGGGCCACTGTCGCCCCCCAAGCTGAACGGCCGAAGAGACTCGAGCAAGCGCAACGCAAACGAAGCTCAACGCTATCTTCTCCCTCCATAAATCCTGTCTCAGAAACTTGTTAACCCCGGAATCGCAAGATTACACTTGCGCATATATCAGTATTCATTTTCTAATAAAATTCTACTTGCTCCAATCTATTCTGCTGCAGGTACCGCTTCGGGGCCCTGCCCCGGGGACTCTGCACCGCCGTCGATTGAAGGTTCGCCCTTCTCCTCCGCCGTCGAGTCCCGGTATCGTGGGGGCCTGCCCCCCCTGCGTTCACCCCCGGTTTGAATACACCCGCTATTCACCGGCCAAAGCCGCGAGCACAGACTCGTGCACCAAAGCCGCATGCACAGAACCGCGCAAAAAAGTCGCGAGCAAAGGCTCGCGCACCAAAGCCGCGGGCACAGAACCGTGCAAAAAAAGTCGCAAGCATAGGCTCGTGCACTAAAGCCGCGAGCAGAGACTCGTGCACCAAAGCCGCGAGCACAGACTCGTGCACCAAAGCCGCGAGCACAGACTCGTGCACCAAAGCCGCGAGCACAGACTCGTGCAAGAAAGCCGCAGGCACAGACTTGCGCATACTAACTCTTTATATATATATACATCTGCAAGCCGCGGGCTCCATCTCGTGCGAAACTCATTTTGAAAACAGACAAACTATGCAGGTGCCAACAACCAGATTAACAGGATCACGCAAAGAAGTGAATACGATAAACACGATAACCGCTTCAGCTCAACGCTGCGCACAAAACAGACAAAAATACGGAAAGCGGAAAAGCAAAATGCAAACAAACCAATTCAGAACGACGCACAAACAGACAATGGCATGGAAAGCAAGGAAACAAAAGACGATCAACGTCAATCCTCGGCTGCGTCCGAACACTCATCCTCCGAAAGGTCTCCCGCTCCAAGACCAGCGGTATCACACCCGAACTTCCTCCCCACCAGGCGCAGAGTCTTTTGAATACCGCGCTGGAAGGCGACTTCGCGCTCGTCCTCCAACAAGGGCTCGACCTCCTTCGTCATGACCTCGGCACGGATCTCCTCCGCCATCTGGAACCGCTCCTCGACAAAAGCAAGAGAATCTCGGAACTCGGCCACTCCGGCCGCCTTGGCATCCTCAAGGCTGCGCTCAACCAACGACAGCCGCTCCACCTCGCACCGCAGAAAACCCAGCTCCCCCTCCATACGAAACATCTCCCCCTGGTCCTCAGATAACTGACGAAGCGCATCCTGGGCAAGCGTCTTGTCTCCACCATACGCCTCCTGCAGCTTCTCAACCTCAGATCGGGAGGAAGAGAGGTCGGCCTCCAGCTGCTTGACGCGGGACAGATCGCGATCCCTCCTCTTCTGTAAAGCAGACATGTCCATCTTCATCACGCTCAGCTCCTCCTGGAGGGAGATGTAGCTGTCCTTGAGGCCCACGTAACAGTTGTTCCACGTGAGAGCAACATTGGTCAGAGCGTTCGCCTGCAAACACGAAGGAAGCAATCAGGAAACATAAATAATGAAAGCAAAGACAAGTCAAGACCCAAGAAAGGAGAGATTCACTTACTGCAGAGGTCATCGCCTGGAGGGACGAGGAAACTCGCCTCGACGGTGGATGAGGAGGAGGTGGCGGCAAGCCTCCCTGCGCAACCTGCTCAGCAGTAGGGGAGGCCAGAATCTCGACCTCCTGGTCGGAAGCAATCGGCTCCCCCCGACGGCGGCTCGGACCGGCTTCATGATCGTGGCTCCTAGGCTCCGGTGGAGCAGAACACGAACCAGGAGTTCCATTCCTGAAAACAATCTTTCTCTTCCTTCCACGCTCTAAGGGAACAACGACCTCCCGCTCGGCATCCCAAGAAAGCCCCGCCGAGAGTAGTCGGCTCTCCTCCACGCAGCTGTGAATACAGAACAGAGCCTTCGACAGGCCCTCCCGACCAGGGAAACCGGGAATGGGAAGGAACTCGTCTTCCCGCCCGGTCAGCCGACGGCAACGACTAGGGAGCGCTCTCCAAAGCTCCGGCAGCTCCCAGCGATTACGGACATACCCATAGAGGGTGTTTCCGTGACGGTAATCTGCCTTCTCGCCAAAGCGGAACCAGGTCTTGTTGCTACGGACCTCGATACGACCACCCGAGTCGGTGGAAACCTCGCACCAGTCTTTGAAAAGCTCGAGCGAAAAGCGCGCGCTATGCTCCCGGAAGAATACAACCAGCCCCATGATATTCGCCATCCCAGCAGGCGTAAACTGTGTAATCAGGACACTGCAGAACCGAAGTATCTCAAGAACCTCCTCGGATGGAGGAATGCGGAACCTAGACTTCAAGCAGCTCTCAGAAAGGGTCATAAAGCCAGTAGGCGGATTCTGGGCGCGCTCCTCCGCTCCCGGAATCCTCACCTCAGTATTAGGCGGCAGTCCAAACCGTTTGCGCCATATCTCAATTCGCGCACCGTCAAGAGAAGAGCGCAGACGCATCGGCCTCGACTGACCGCCCCGTTTCGAAGCCTGAAAAAAGAAACACATAATCACGGACACTAAAATAAATAGATAAACGGCCAAAATGATGCGGACCGCACCGCCAAGACCCGCAACAACACCGACCGCGTGCACCGGACGCGCACGGGGACACAGCGGCCCCGGCCGTCCGCACCCCCCGCAGCGCGTGGGGAAGCGCGAGCCCACCGCGCACAGCCGCGCGCGGGGAAGCGCGCGCCGGCCGCGCGCGGAAGCACCTCCGCGCGCGGGCACCAGCCGCGCGGGGGCGCCGCGGCACCGGCCACCCGCGCCCCCTGCCGCGCGCGGCCGGTCGCGGGCTCCCGCGCGCCAACCGCGCGTAGGGGCGCAGCAGCGCCGGCCATCCACACCCCCCGCCGCGCACCGCCGCGCGCGGGGAAGCACGCGCCCGCCGCGCGCAGCCGCGCGCGGGAAAGCGCGCGCCGGCCGCGCACAGCTGGCCCGCGCGCGGAAGCACCTCCACGCGCGGGCACCGGCCGCACGGGGGCGCAACGGCGCCGACCACCCGCGCCCCCTGCCGCACGCGGCCGAGCACGAGCTCCCACGCGCAGGCCGCACGTAGGGGCGCCGGCCGCCCGCGCCCCCCACCGCGGCCGCACCCTTTGCCACTCACGCGGACACGCGCGCCCCTCCGCCGGCCCCGGTCGCGCGCAAGCACGCGCGAGCACGCGCGCGGGTGCCGCTCGGACGCCGGCCGCTCAAGCCCGACCTCCTTTTCTTCCCTCCAATTAAATTTTTCAAAAAATAAAAGCTTACCTCCGGCATCGTCCGTTACGCCACGCAAATATTCAAAAAACCCTCGCACTCCTTCACAAGTTCTGGACTCCGACGGTTTTGGGGGGCTTATGATGGGGGCTCGTATAACAGACTCTTATTTATAAGCCGCAATGACAGCAGATATTTCCAAAAGTGCTCCCCCCACCAATTTGGCAGGGGATCCAGGGAAATAAAGCCAGAGTTGCCATACGGAGCCACGCCGAGAATGGCAACGGGACCGCCTCCCATCTTGAAGCCGTCCCGCGCAACCGCGCCACCTTACGGGGCACGGCCGAGCCGCACGCCCGCAAGGGGTGCGACCGAACCCGGGGTGCGGCCTCGCCGCCGCACCCCCTCTGGTGGGGTGCGGCCTAGCCGCACCCCCCTTGGGGTGCGGCCTTGCCGCACCCCCCTCGGGTGGGGCGCGGCCTCGCCGCACCCCCCTTTGGAGGGGTGCGGCCCAGCCGCACCCCCCTCGGGTGGGGTGCGGCCAGGCCGCACCCCCCTTGGGGCCCCCCTTGGGGTGCGGCCAGGCCGCACCCCCCTCGGGTGGGGTGCGGCCAGGCCGCACCCCCCTTGGGGTGCGGCCTGGCCGCACCCCCCCTGGGTGTGGCTTGCCGCACCCCCCTTGGGTGCGGCCTGGCCGCGTCTCTCGGGAGTGCGTCCCGTTTGCCTTCCCTCTCTGCGGGGGAGGGTGACCGATTCCTCCCCCTCCTTCCCCCCTTTCTGACAGGGGGACTCACGGGGCGCCTTTTCGGGCGAGCTCCTCGCCAGGAACGACGGACCCCGTTTTCCTTCTCGGATCGCGACCAATCGCCTCTCCGTTTGCTCAGAATGCTCCCGCGCTCATTACGCGCTCAGAACGCCTCTCCGTTCGCTCAGAACGCCCACGTGCTCATTACACGCTCAGAGCGCTCCCTCGCTCGTTGCGCGCTCAGAACGCTTCTGAGCGCGCACTTCTCACTTTCTGTCTTTCTGACTTTTCACTTTCTGTCTTCCTGATTTCTCACATTTTGTCTTTCAGGCGTCTCACATTTTGTCTTTCAGGTATCTCACTTTTCAGGAACGGCCAGTCGCCTTTTTCGCCTCCAACAGAGCTGCCCGAACTGCCCGAGCTGCCCGAAGGGCAAGATGGTCATTTACGAAAAATGACGATCCGTGTGCCCCAAACCGGAAAATATGATTCGTCCACCGAGCATTTATGGAAACTGCCAACGACAAGATTACCAGACTACCCCCGGCCAAAGCTATAAAAAGGGTCCTGGGGCTTCATTTGAAAGGACCTTGACTTCTGGACCCGGGAGAGCTCCTTGCAGACTTTTGCGGAATTCTCCTTCGGCGCTTGAAGATTTCCTTTTCGGACTTGAAGATTTCCTTCATCCCGAAAGGCGACGCAGCTGCTCACTTTTGCTCCCCGGAGCAGCTCACTTTTGTTCCCCGGAGCAGCTCACTTTTGTTCCCAGGAGCAGCTCACTTTTGTTCCCCGGAGCAGCTCACTTTTGTTCTCCACCTTTCTCAGAAGGAGAAAAAGACTTAGTTTTTTCCAAGAGGCGGCCTGTCGCCTTCGGATCTCTCTATCTCTCTACTACTGTAACGAGTTGCGGCCTGTCGCACTCGAGTTCTAAGTCTCACTTTGTAACCCCCCTGAAGATAGTGGAATTTGGTCGGCACAGCTCCGACCACGTGGTTTTTTACCCTTTTCGGGTTTTCCACGCTAAAAAGTCACAGTGCAATCAATGAATCTCTAATTGACTGTTTGCGCGCTTAGTTCGCTCACGAGCTAAGGTGGTTCAAGTAAACCGGTCTACCAAGAGCCATAAGCGTTCCGCAACAGGTTTGATGAAGTGAGCATGGAGTTGCTTCATTGTATGGCTTGCTTAAATCCAATTAACTCGTTTGATAGTTTTGACAAGCAAAAAGTGATAAGGCTTGCGGAGTTTTATCTTAATGATTTTTCAAGTTTGGAAATGTTTAATTTAGATTTTCAACTCGACAACTTCATTACCGACATGAGAAGCGATAAGAGATTTTCTAATTTGAAGGATCTTGGCCATCTCTCCACGAAGCTTGTTGAAACTGGTAAACATATTGCTTATCAACCGATCTACAAGCTTTTGAAGTTTGCATTAATTCTTCCGGTGGCTACTGCAAGTGTAGAAAGAGTGTTCTCGGGCATGAACTACGTCAAGAACAAGTTGCGCAACAGTATGAGCGATCAAATGTTGAATGATTGTCTAGTTACTTTTATTGAGAGAGATGCATTTTTGAAAGTCCGTGACAATGATGTTATCGATCGTTTTCAAAAAATGAAGACTCGTCGTGGACAAATGTAATTTTTTTGTATTTTCTCATTTGTTGAATTAAATGTGGTTTTGTATGAATTTACAATGTCAAAAATTTTACATTATCTGGTTGTTTCATTTAACAATGTCAAATGTTATCTGGTTGTTTCAAAAAATTTTGTGCCCCCCCATTGCAAAATTTCTGGATCCGCCACTGGCGTCGGCTGCCTTCTTCTTCTTCGGTGTGAGCCTTCCTGGGCGTCGGCGAGTGCGAGAAGGAAGCGGGAGGCGGAGGAACTAGCGAAAATGAAGAGTACAGCATTAAAATGAGAGAGTGCGGTTACGTGTTTTACGGAACCCTAAAAACAATTCAAAATGGGTGCGAATAGCCAAATGCATAGTGCGATTAACAATTGCCTATAATAAATACCAAACCGTATGGCTCATGAGCGATCAAAGCTGGGTCTATTACTAATCTAATTATAGAAGAAATTTGCTGGGAAGCCGCACAGATATTCTTCTTTCCGCCCGATTGACTTCCCATTAATAAATGAGATTTTTTTCGTTCTTTTTCAGCCATGGAAAGTTGAGAACAAAAAAGAGCTTCCCGAAATGGCGTTCCTCCGTCTCGGCACATCTCCGCCTCCTCCCCTCCCCAGACCTTTCCGAACTGCCATCCGCAAGCCCACAATACACCTCTCCTCCATCCCATTTTCTCCCTCCTCTCCCTTTACGAAGCTCGAGCCCCCGCCCGCCCTTGAGCCCGCGGAGGATAAGCCACAGGAAGCGCAAGATAAGCATGCCGCTCCGCCCTTTCGGCCTTCACCTCCGCCGCCGGACGGGCAGAAGAACGAGTTTTACCTAAACGTCGGTGTCGCCGTCCGCACCCTCCGGGATGATCTCCCCTCCCTCTTCTCCGAGGATCTCAACTACGACATCTACAGGTTCGATCTTAAAACTCTAAATTCTACTTGAAACTCCTTTCGTGTTCTTCTGGTCCTAATAATTTGATCTATTGACTCGAGAAGAGAAGACATCACATTCATCGACCCCTTAAATACCTTCCGAGGGATGGAGAACTATCGTCTCATCTTCTGGGCTCTAAGATTCCATGGACGGATTCTTTTCAGAGAAATCGGGGTCCAGATTTTCCGGGTATGGCAGCCCTCTGAAAACTCGATTTGGATTCGGTGGGAGCTGCAGGGAGTTCCTAGGGTACCATGGGAGGCCATGGGCCGATTCCAGGGGACTTCCAGATACAAAATTGACCGGAATGGGAAGATTTATGAGCACAAGGTGGACAATTTGTCGTTCAATTTGCCGCAGAGAGTGGCGAGATCATCAGCCGTGTTGGATTTTGTGACCGCAGCATGCCCTCCAAGCCCTAATTTGACATTTTTGGGAGACCCATATGAGGAAATGGGGACATGCTCCTGGATTGAGCTGTACAGGGCAGTGAGAGGGACTGTGGTTCTGGAAAATCAGCTTCTTGTTCCTGCAGGGATCAGTGGCTTGGTCGGTTGTTCGTAAATCTTTGCAGTGGTTATAAGAAGAATCCATGGCAAATGTTCCGGTGAGTTTCCATGACTTCATACTGTATCTATATATTGTTTCTGCATATATGTTTGTAGCTACTAATTTACCATAATCAATAAAGATTTATAGGTATTGCAATATCATTCTTCACCTTTAATAGCCTCGTCCAATTTTTTGGGTTCAGCTTTATGAATCCTTAATGTTCCATGATAATGATATTCTGTGATTTCCCTCTACTTCGAGGGATTAATGTTTATTGTGATAAATGTTGTTGACCTGAATTATGGGCTGAAGTCAGCTTTTCAAAAAGTTTGGGGTTGACTTCATGAATCCTATTACTTGTTGTGTTACAAATTTATGGTCTGTTTTTTGCAGAGTACTCTTTTTTGGGGATTGAAAATCTTGATTTTATTCAAAGAGAGAGTGTGAGGTTCAGAGAGAGCACAAAGACCTCAGTACAAACAATCCTCCATCCATAGTGGCAGGACTATACAAGCACTATAAACTAAGAAAACCAGAATTTACTGATAGGTTGATAATTTTTTTGATGTTTTCGGGCATGAAGTAACTGTGGAAAGAGCAATGAACTTTGGAAGACATGCTCTCATTAGCACAAATATCAACAATTCTGTAAAGGTGGCTAATATTGACGTTAATCCGAAGGAGAATTCGGTGGTTTTGCTTCCCAATTGTATGGGTAGATAGTTGACTGAATTTATTGGACTTGATGTAGCTCATAAGATTTTGTAAATCAACGGCGATGGAATTAGCATCAAGGTTAAGGTTTTAGCAATGCCATTGATTCAGCTTCAATGTTAATTTTGATTCCATAGAATATAATTGTGAGTAAAGTCCGGCCTCCATGTGATATTGAATCCTTTGCCGATCATATGAGTTTCCCTAATATGCAACCAGGAAATGAGAAATCTGACCTCAAACGAGGAAGCTTGGACTGTGTATATAATTTTTTGTGGCTAGTTATCTTGTTGGTGTATCTTCCATCATTTGTCTTGCACTTGTAACTCTAAATTTATTGTCACTATGTTATCTTTAGTCTATGCTAGTTTTAATATGAAAACATAAAGAAGAATTTGAGCACGTCTCTTTGATACTTTGAGAAGAGCCTCAAGTGAAATATTCCAAATGATTGTAACTTCATAATAACAAGGACATCATTATCAAGTGCATGTATCCAATTATCCAAATACGTGACTCTAGAGAAGTTAGTTCCTTTTTTACACCTCCACTCGCTTCACATATCTCTTTACTCTCATTATATTCAAGTTGCATATTATTAATAACATAATATATATGATATATAGTATTAAACAATCGTACATATCATCATCATCGGTATCCTTATTCCAACTATTTGTGTCCGACTTTCCTATCCCGTATTTTTAATTATTCTTTGTTAAGTGTTGCCTAACATTTTAAACCTAAACTATACAAATCATCTTGAACAACTCTCATCCATGTTATCTTGGGGTGACCCTTTCTCCTATCGTTTCTTTTACACAACTCTATCTGCTCTAGTTTTTCATTTTCTTACTTCTGTCGTAGATGCTCAAACTACCTAAATCTACTTTTTTATTATCTTATATTATTCTCTCTCTCTATATATATAATATTAAACAACCACATGTATCATCATCATCATTGGTATCCTTATCCCAGCTATTTGTGGCTGACTTTCTAATTCCTTATTTTCAATTAGTTCATGTTAAGTGTTGCCTAACATGTTAAATCTAAACTATATGTTGAACTCTAGATTGTCCATGGGAAATTTGGTCGAGATCCTACTTAGAAGGCGAATAACAAAGCTATTAGTTGTCTCTTCGCTATCCCGAGACTTAAACAGTTCCCTTCCTTACCACTAAAACTCGGTTGTTGTTCTCTCGTGATTTCCCTTTTTTTCTCTCCAAAGAATTCCTTTTCTCTTCAGCTTGAAGGCTTATATAACCGACACACGTAGGGGGCATGGGGTCATCATGCGATGGTTTGCTTGGATAACTCGCTACACACGGTAAGGAAAATTTGAGTCTTATTATTAGAGTTTGTTCGGTTCTGAGATCCTGATCTGACACGTGATCTTTGCAGCATTACTGATCTTGTCGCATAATTGTCATCTGTCAAAAATGCGTTTGTGGAACTCACACTGGGTGGATATCTTCGAGGCGAGTGCATCATCCGCAAGGACTATTGTTGGAAGGGAAATTAAATCATTCATTCTTAGAATGTGGGGCCTCTCCTTTATATATAGGAGAGGGCAAAATACAACTTAACCTAAATATAACCCAAAATAATAAACCAACTCCTAACACTCCCCCTCAAGTTGTGCTTGTGATATCTGTCAAGCCCAACTTGAACATAATGTTCCAAAACACCCTATGAGACAAAGCCTTTGTCAGCACATCTGCCAGTTGTTGATCGGAGGGAACAAAAGGGGTGCTAACAACTCCCCTTACAATGTTTTCCTTGATGAAATGTCTGTCGACTTCAACATGTTTAGTGCGATCATGCTGGACGGGATTGTGCGCGATGCTAATGGCCGCCTTGTTATCACAGTATAGGCGGATGGGTCCTTTGCCGTGAATCCCAAGTTCAAGTAGAAGGGATCGGATCCACATTCCTTCACATATACCTTGGGCCATGGCCCTAAACTCCGCTTCGGTACTGGATCTAGCCACGACATGTTGTTTTTTGCTTCTCCACGTTACTAGATTGCCTCCAACTAAAGTGCAATACCCAGAAGTGGATCTTCGGTCATCGACAGATCCCGCCCAATCTGCATCTGTGAAGACTTCAATGGTTAGATCTTTGTTTGGAGAGAATAGGATTCCACGTCCAGGGGAGGTCTTGAGATATCTGAGAACCCGATTGGCAGCATCCAAGTGATGAGTTTTAGGAGAGTGCATGAACTGGCTAATGACCCCGACAGCGTACGAGATATCTGGGCGAGTATGAGATAGGTATATAAGTCTCCCCACAAGCCGCTGAAAGGCATTGATATCAGCCACCGGTTCTCCTTCGTCTCTTCCCAATCTATGGTTTGTTTCTATGGGTGTGTCAGCAGGGCGACACCCACTCATCCCCGTATTTTCCAGGAGGTCAAGAATGTACTTTCTCTGGGAGATGAAGATACCATGCCTGGATCTGGCAACTTCAATGCCAAGGAAGTACTTGAGGTTCCCCAGATCCTTAGCCTCAAATTCACTAGCCAGTCTAACTTTCAAGTGTTTTATTTCCTCAATGTCATCACCTGTTATTACAATATCATCCACATACACAATCAATGCCGTCACTTTTCCATGTCTGTGCTTTACAAATAGAGTATGATCCGCGTTACTTTGTTTGAATCCAAAAGTCACCGTTGCCCGTTGAAATCTTCCAAACCAAGCCCTCGGGGATTGCTTCAGGCCATATAGGGCCTTCTTCAGCCTGCAGACTTTCCCTTCAGATCCCTCAACAGTAAGGCCAGGGGGACAAGACATGTATACTTCCTCTTCCAGGTCTCCATGGAGGAAGGCATTTTTCACATCAAGTTGACTTAGAGTCCAATTTTTACAGGCGGCACACGAGAGCAGAATACGAATAGAATTCATCTTTGCAACAGGAGCAAAGGTCTCCTGATAATCAATCCCTGCTGTTTGGGTGTATCCCCTTGCCACCAGTCTGGCCTTGTAGCGGTCCACCAACCCTTGGGAGTTTTGTTTAACAGAAAAGATCCACTTGCATCCAACCACTGTCTTGCCTTGAGGAAGGGAGACAAGGTCCCAGGTGCAATTCTTCTCAAGGGCACCCATCTCTTCCACCATAGCCGTTCTCCACTCCTGATGCCTCAGAGCTTCCTGCCACGAGGAAGGGATGGAAATGGAAGGCAGAGAGGTGACAAAGGCTCTATGTCGAGAAGACAAGGAGTCATAAATCACATACAAAGATAAGGGGTGGTGAGTAGAAGCACGGTTACCTTGAAGACCAGTTAACGGGTCAGGCGTGGATTCTGGTATATTGTGCAGAAGCTGACCATTTGTGCCCCCTCGTCGACGACGAGTATATACCTGTAAGGGAGGAGTAATAGACGGCGGAACAACAGGGATGGATGGCTGATAAGGAGGAGAGATTGGTAACGGGGTAGCAGGGAAGCCCTCTTCCACAGTTGCATTCTCCCCCTGAAGAGGGCTCCCGTAATAGGGTTCGAACTCATGGAAGCTAACATCCATGGAGATGAAGGTCTTGCGAGTCTGCGGATGAAAACACTTATACCCTTTTTGAGTGCTGGAGTAGCCAATAAAGACACACCGAAGCGCATGGGGATCAAGTTTGGATGTGTGGTGCACATGGACAAAGCACACACAACCAAAGATACGAGGAGGAAGTTCAGTAGGAGTAATACTGAGAGCTGCAAGCGGGGTTTTATGGTGAAGGATACGAGTGGGGAGACGGTTAATAAAATACGTAGCTGTGAGGACAGCCTCACCCTAATAGTATTTGGGAAGATGCATTTTAAGTAACAGACAACGAGCAACCTCAAGGAGGTGTCGATTTTTCCGCTCAGCAACCCCATTTTGGGCAGGGGTGTAGGCACATGAAGTTTGGTGGAGGATACCCAAGTCACACAGGTACCGTTGAAATTGAGAGTCAACGCACTCCCGACCATTGTCACTTCGCAAAATTTTTACAGTAGCGTTGAATTGAGTGGTAATCATTTTATGAAAACGTTGAAATAGAGGAAAAACCTCAGATTTACTCTTCATAAGGTAGACCCAGGTACAGCGAGAAGAACAATCTATGAAAGTAACGAACCATTTGAACCCAGAAATAGAAGCAATAGGGCTAGGGCCCCAAACATCAGAGTGAATAATCTCAAAAGGAGTAGCACACAAGGGGGACAGTTGAGGAAGAGAAGCCCGTTTGTGCTTACCCAGTTCACATACATCACAGGTAAAAGTTTTAAGAGTAGAAATAGACATAGTAGGTAACAATAATTTCATAACAGGGATAGAGGGATGTCCAAGCCGACAGTGCCAGGAATCCAGGGTGGACAGAGAAGCGACATGAAGAGCACGCGGTGGAGGAGATGCCGAACTGGAGGGGTCAAATAGGTACAAGCCATCACGCAATCTACCAGCTCCAATCACCTTCCCCGTCGTCAGATCCTGAAAAACACAAGAAGAAGGGAAGAAAGTCACGGAGCAATGCATGGAGTTAGTCAACTGACTAATAGAAAGCAGGTTTCGAGTAAATTTAGGAACACGAAGGACGGAGGAGAGCGTGAGAGATGAGCAGGGTATGGTTCCTTTGCCAGCAATGGAGGAAAAAGAACCATCAGCAATACTCACCTTGTCACGTTCAGACAGAGGGGAGTAGGAGACAAAACCTGAAGCAGTGCCGGTCATATGATCGGTGGCGCCGCTGTCGATGATCCACTGGGTGGAGGAATGACTGGTAGCTGAGTGAGCTCCTGGAGGCCCCTGATGGGCATATGAGGAGGAGGAAGTAGGCACTTCTGAGGACTGTCCATGCATCAGACGACGAAACGCAAGAATCTCATCGGAGGAGAGAGCCGTAGGGGCTGCAAGAGAGGATTGATCATCAGTAGCATCAGAGAGATGAGCTGAAGGTCCATGAGAAGCACGCCCCTGAGAACGGCCATGGCCGCGACCACCACGGGTAGCTGGTCCACCCCTAGGTGGAGGGAAACCGTGAAGCTTGAAGCAAGTGTCCTTGGTGTGGCGAGCCTTTCCGCAATAGTCACAAATCAGATGATCCTTGTCACCAGACTTAGGCGGGTAGTCCCGATGGGGTCGCCCACTGGGACGAAAGTGAGCAGCAAGAGCGGAGCCATCGGAAGAAGGCTCAGGATGAAGAGTCTGACGACGATCAAATTCGTGTTGGACAAGACTATAAACCTCTGGCAAGGATGGGAGAGGTGATCTCCCAAGAATTTGGACACTGATCTGGTCAAAGTCACGATGCAACCCATGGAGAAACTCAAAGATCCGATTGCGATCGTCACGAGCCCGAACCTGAGCAGCATCTTCAGGCGAGACAAAGGTGATCGCATCGAAGTGATCATATTCTTGATATAACTGGGCGAACTCCAAATAATAGGAGGAAGGGAGCGATCGCCTTGGCGCAGCATAAAGATCCTACGACGAAGCTGAAAGATCTGGGCAGCATTGTTACAGCTGGAATAGGTGGCAGCAACACGTTTCCGGATGTCGGCGGCAATGTCAAGGAAGAGATAATTCCGGGCAATGGACTCCTGCATGGAGTTGAGCATCCATGACATCACGAGAGAGTTTTCAGATTCCCACTGAGGCCACTCGGGAGCGGTCGACGCTGGAGCAGCAGTAGTCCCGGTGACATAGCCATACAGACGCCGACTCTTGAGGGCAAGAGTGATGCAACGAGCCCACGACAAGTAATTGAGTCCGTCAAGTTTCATGGTCGTGATCTGAGGAGTCCCATGATCATGAACAGGGCGGTTGGAGCCCATGTTAGAAGCTGGAGAGGAACCAGAGGACGGCGGGGTGAAGTCAACACTTCCCGACATCAGAACCCGAGGATAGAAACCACGGGAGGAAGAAACAACACCTCACAAAGAGAATCGTCTAGCCCCGCTCATAGAAAGAGACAAGGACGCGCCAGCCCGACGAAGCGCCGAGCCAAGAAAATCATCAGAAGAGCGGCTGGACGCCGGAAACAAGCTCACCGGGACATACAGCCGGCGTCCAGGTCACGGATGAGAAAAACAGCCCGAGGCTGCCGCTGGAAACGCTGCTAGATAGGCCGCTGGAAACCCGGTTGGCCGCTGCTGTTGAAGAGGAACGAAGCTGCCGAAGAAGTCGCTGGACGCTGCCGAAGAAGTCGCTGCTGTTGCTGTGGAAGAACGACGAGGACGCTGCTGTTGCTGTGGAAGAACGACGAGGACGCTGGACGCTGCCGACGAGGACGCCTGCAGAAGACGAGGAGAAGACGAGGACGCCTGGAGAAGACGAGGACGCTGTTACGAGCTGGGCTCCCGAACAGTTCGCATCAGACGCTGCTGTCGAATGCTGACCGCTGGACGCCGAAGCGAACGACGAACGAAGCAAAGCGGCGGAACGAGGTCGCTAGGTTACGCCGCTCCCTCTGATACCATGTTGGAAGGGAAATTAAATCATTCATTCTTAGAATATGGGGCCTCTCCTTTATATATAGGAGAGGGCAAAATACAACTTAACCTAAATATAACCCAAAATAATAAACCAACTCCTAACAACTATAATACCTTACAGTGCGGATACCAACTCGCATGCGAGACTATGACTAGAGTTTAGTGATTCGACTTTAAATAGATGAAGAATCTAGTGATATGACTTTAAATAGATTTTAGTGATATGACATTGAATAGATGAAGAATCCAATCAAGAAGAAGAACTAATGTTTGATGCTGAATATTTAAAATGGATGTGGTTGTGATTGCCCTCGTCAGTAGACTCCATGACCCCTTTGCGCCTTGGTGTGTCTTGCACCTTTAATAACTAAGCTAACCGGTTAATACAATTGTACCAGCCCGACAATCCCCGCGTTAATTTGAGATGACATTGTGATGGACTTCATTATGCATGTTCCCATGTTCATTGGATTCAACTGCATTTTCGTGTCCGTGGAAAACTTGTCAATGCGGTCATTTCATACCTCTGCAACACCTATATACTGTTGAAGAAGTTGCTTGCCGCTTATACTCGATTTTCCATGTTTCTCAACTCAAAAAAATTGTCAACAACCATCCCATCAACAACACCATTTCGTTTAACATAGTAATCAATGAAAATGAGGATTATGAACCACACAGAACGTTATCAACTTGCATCATCAATCAAAGTAACACTGATATCAAATAGATCATATTATAATGGCGGGGACAATCGATGATCGACTCCATGTAGATAGACTGTGTTGAACTCCATCATTAATTTTAAGGATAAAGCTAAATTTCAATGAGAAATGTATTTTCATGTAGCCTAATCCACCCACGCCCCAATGCACCTCCATTACTGGTAGAGCCAACCCACCCTTGAGGAGGCTGTCAGACCCACGTTCGAGCAAACAGATGGATCCATACTCGAGGATACCACCAGAACCATGATCAAGCAGACAAACAAATATGCGCTCGAGGAGGAGGTGACAACAACCAATGACAAGTGGAGAAATCCAAGAGTCACGATCAAGTCTAATAAACTCGGTTTCTATGAAGCACCGATACTTCCTTGAGGGCCACGTACCGGTACCCGATATTCATCCGGTACCGGTACGTACCCGATATTCGGCGGCTACACGCCTACACCTGTTACTTTAGTCTGTAGATACACTTGGACTTGACAGATCGTTCTGCGTATTGTGATAGGAGTATGTTTTTCTAAAGTAAACAAAAGACTTCTGCGTGTCTATTAGAAAAGAAAATTTTGTAACTCATAAATGCAACTAGTGATATTTGTTTATTATAGTAACAAAATATCCTTCAGATTTAAGTATTTTTTTTCATTAAAAATATAAAGAGTTTGATTTAAATTTTATTATTTTGTTTTTTATTATATATATATATATATGCACATATATATATACACATGAACATGCATATACATGGACATATTGCGTGTGTATTTATATTAGTCAATTTTAATTACACCGCACCCCAAAACGTACATGTATTTTTCCCCGTACCACCATACCGGTGCTTCATAGCTCGGTTTCCTTTGTTGACAACCTTACTCACTAGTACATTTTTAGCTCTCATCAACAATGTCGAAGTTCTTAGCACTGCCGATTTTGAAGCATTTGAAGTTGAAGACACGACCCCTCCGTCGTCAACTACAACCACATCTCACACAACTTTAGTTACCATTATATTCCTTCTGTGGCATTTTAGGATCATGCATTATGAAACTTTATAGTTTGCCGCAAATGTTATGATCGATAGTGGAGTCAATCATAACATCATTTCCATCGAGTTGGTGTCCCATTTAGACATTCATGTTGACCAAGCCATTAGTTCAAAGTTTTCCTTGTTAAATGCACATCAATTTCTTATTGGATGGACATGCAAAGATATCACGTTTTTTTTAACACATGCATCATCCAGAAAAATATATACACTTTCAGCCTAAAAATCATGTCTGTTGGTTTTAAGAAAGAACAACCGTATCTGTATGACTACACCGATGGAAGAAGTCGGTCATTTGATGTCCGAGATGCTCACCATCATTATCATCTGATTGAATAGTCTGTTATTTTTTTGTTCTCAAGGAATATGGTAGTTGCGGCATTTGTGTTGATTACCGAAAGCTCAACCATGCCATAATGGCCGACAAATACTCGATACCAATGATCTAGAATCTCTTAAACAAATTTCAAATCCCTACTTGTTTCTTCGTACTCAACCTACGACCATGTTATCATCATATTTGGGTTCGAGGAAAGATGCTCCCAAAACATCATTTTGATCCCAAAACATCATTTTGATCCCACGAAGGACATATTATGAATTCTTAGTCGTGTTGATCCTAGTGTCACATGAGAAGTTATGCTTTTTCATTTAAAGATAAGTGGAAAGAACGTACTTTGAGAGTCAAAAGGTCGTGCGCCCCCACATAAAGAATCTCGGTGGTGGAAAGAGGAAGCGCAAGATAAAGTTAGGACAAAAATGGTCAGCCACAAAACATTATATGCTTGTAGGAATGATGAAAACTCGACAAAGTATAAAGTTATCAAGAAAGAAATAAAAAATGCAGTAAGTAAAGCAAGAAGTAAAACTTATGAAGAATTTTACAAACGACTAGATACCAAAGATGGAGAGCGTGATATATATAAAATTGCTCGAGCTAGAGAGAGGAAGACAAGATTTAAAAGGGCAAGTTAAATGCATAAAAGACGAAACATATATGATTTTGACGGATGATATGACTATTAATGAATAAAAAATACTTGTATCTACTACACAATGAAGAAAAAGACAATGAACTGAACTTGGAAGAGTTAAGTAAATCTGAGAAGTATAGAAACATAACTTTTTATCGTAAAATTCAAGCACCAGAGATAAATGACGCTCTGAAGAAGATGAAAAATGGAAAGACTGTTGGGTCAGACGAAATACTCATTGAAGTATGGAAATGCTTAGGGAGGAAAAAATTCTATGACTTACTAGTTTCTTCAATAAGATACTGAAGATAAAGAGGATGCCAGACCAATGGAGTGAAAGTTTTGGTACCTTTGTATAAGACCAAAAGTGATATACACAATTGTGTAAATTACAGGAGAATTAAATTAACGAGTCATACTATGAAACTATGAGAATGAACAATAGAGAGAAGAGTAAGACGAGAGACTAGCATCTCAGAGAATCAATTTGGATTCATGTCATGGAGGTCAACCATGTAAGCTATACATCTCTTGAGGAGACTCATTGACAACTATCGGGATAGACAAAAAGATTTGCATATGTTGTTTATCGATCTGGAGAAGGCTTATGATAGCGTTCTAAGAAAGGTCTTGTGGAGAGTCTTAGAAAAGAAAGGTGTAAATGTATCATGCATTGACGTAATCAAATATATGTATACAAAATCAGTGATCAGGGTGAGGACATCTGGAGGATTAACACAGGAATTCCTTATTGTTGTTGGCTTACATCAAAGGGTCAGCTTTAAGCCCTTATCTCTTTACCCTTATCTTAGATGAGCTCACCGGACATATCCTACGAGCAATACCTTGGTGTTTATTATTTGCAGATGATATTGTTTTGGTCGATGAGACGCGCGAGGGTGTTAAAGCGAAATTTGAATCTTGGCGAGACACTTTAGAAAATAAGGGTATTAGGTTGAGCAGGACAAAAACAGAGTATATAGAGCTTAAATTTAGCAAGAAGGTCGGATGACTCCGTCATTAAATTGGGTGACCAAGATATTTCCCGCAGTTAGTGCTTTAAATATCTAAGATCGATAATTCAAAAAGATGGAGGTGTAGATAAAGATGTGATACATAGAATCCAAGCAGGTTGGTTGAAGTGGAGAGGCGCGTCTGGGATCTTATGTAATCGTAAAGTATCATTAAAACTTAAAGGCAAGTTTTACCGTACTGCAATTAGGCCAGCAATGCTCTACGGTTCTGAGTGTTGAGCAGTGAATGGTGTAGATGAGCAAAAAATGGGAGTTGTTGAGATGAGAATGCTTAGGTGGATGTGTGGTCACACGAGACTGGATAAAATTAGGAATGAATGTATCAGGGATAAGACAGGAGTGGTGCCAATTGTAGAGAGGATGCGAGAAGCTCGTTTAAGATGGTTCAGACATGTACGTAGGAGACCATTAGAGGCACCTGATAGGCGTTGTGAGAGTTTAGTCACTAGACATGTTAAACGGGGGAGGGGTAGACCAAAAAAGACTTGGAATGAAACTATAAGGAAAGACATGATGTACTTAGGCATTAGTGAGACTATGATTAAAGATAGGGCGCAATGGCGACAAAGGATCCATATAGCCGACCCCATTATGGTGGGATAAAGGCTCGAGTGTTGTTGTTTGGCCAACGTTCAAACACATTCAGTCTACTATGAATCATATTTTCTCAACCATCTCTATAAGCTCGTTATTTCTTTCAACAACATCCTTGTATACATTCATTCTTAGTAGAACTACCTCATGCACCCAATCAGTTACAAAAGACTTTGTGAAAACCTCAACTATAGGTCGACCAGAAAAAGTGCACAAGCGAACCACACAAGTGGAGTACCTTGGCTACATTATTTTTGCATGCGGTGTTGCCATGAACCCGAAAAATATGGTGTTGTCCTTCGGTGTTTGCAACCCCAAACATTAGGAGTTGTTTGCTGATATCTCGGGCTTATGTGGTACAATTGTCTATGGAGTAAGCCTTGGTCTCCTCCCTAGTCTTAACAATGCCTTTGATATTTACTCGACCTGAAAATTTCTGCCACCACCGAACAATTATGGATCGTTGTTACAAATCCACGATGGGGGATCTCGTGCAGGCGCCGCACTTCGCGCGGGGGGATTTCAACTAACTGCTCGTACTTTTATAAATTCATATTTTTATGTTGCCGCACTTTCTATTTACCTCACACGATGTTAAGCGTGAGGGGGCATTTTGCTCATCCTAGGAGTATTGAACCAACTGATTATTAGGTTGGGGTTTGCTTGTGTATGGAAAAAGCAGAAATCATTATCAAAATATCTCTCTTAATTTCCTCTCTTCCTCTCTCTAACTTTCCGTAGCCCTAGCTGCTCACGATAACTCTTGCCCGCGCCGCAGTATCCCTCACCCGCCGGACCTCTCTCTACAGACCCGATATAGGTCGTCGGAGTTCCTCCAAGGGGAAGACTACTCTCCTCCGGGACTCACCTCTCATTCGTCCGCTTACGAGATCGCAAACGGGATCCCCTAACAACATGGTATCAGAAGGATCTATCTTCGCCGCTGCTGCCGACCCTTCCTCTGTCGTCTCTCCTACGCCGGTGTAGCCAACTTCCGGGTCGTCTGCTACTCCCACCCGCTCCGTCCGACCGTTTCTAACGTTTCGATAACCGCCGGGCTCCACCTTACCCCTATTGTTGGGGACTCTTAACGCAAGCACGCTGATGCTCGAGAGCAGCAAGGGACTTTTGTCAACCCCGGACCCTGTCTCCCTTTCACCGCTGCCTACACCCATGGAAGAAGGCCGTCTTAGCAGTCAAGCCATGACACAGATCATGGAGGTTGTACAACAATTGATCGAGGCCAACAACAAGTCTCTCCTCGAGGCCCTTAGTGTCGCGGCCCCCTTGCTGCCACCTCGCGCTGCGTCCGACTCATCTCACCCCGACCCGAATGTCGTGACCCCCTCGCTATTGCCTCGCGACGCGTCCGGCTCATCTAAGCTCGCCCCTTAATTTTCGTCGCCTCGATCTCCAGCTTACAACCACCATCCTCCGCCCAAATACCACCCAACCGGGCCAGATTATCTGACCCCTCGCTCAGACGGGAATGGCGTCCCTCGCTTCGTCAAGATGGATTTCCTGCTCTTTGACGCTCGTGAGGATCCATCGACGTGGCTTACGCGTTGCGAGCATTTCTTTGTCAACCAGCGCACGCCGTGGGAGGATTGGATTGGTGTGGCCTCCTTCCATCTTTTGGGCTCGACCAAATTGTGATTTTCCCAACTCCAGCGGGAGAAACCACACCTCCACTGGGAGGAATTCAAGCATCATTGTTCTCTTCGTTTCAGACCTCCTCTGCGTAGCAATCCCATTGACGACCTTATTTCTCTTCGTCAGACCGGCACTATCGATGAGTATCTGGAACAATTTCAAGTCCTCCTCGCCCGCGCCCCGTCCGTGTTGGCGGCACATTAGGTGCCCTTTTTCACCGTCGGGCTCCACCATCGCCTTCGTTTGGATGTTGAGTTTCAGAACCCGCGGGACCTCACAACTGCCATGAGCCTCGCGCGCATCTGCGAGAAACGTATTTTGATGGATCGTGTACATCTGGGGCGTCGTAGCGGCGAAGGACCCTCCGAGGGGTTTAGTGCTTCACCCCCCCGGTCTGGTAATGGGCATTTTAGGAGTGTTGGACCAACTGGTTATTAGATTGGGGTTTGCTTGTGTTTGAAAAAAACAAAAATTATTATCAAAATATCTCTCTCTTAATTTTTTCTCTTCCTCTCTCTAACTTCCCGTAGCCCTAGCCACTCACGATAACTCTCACCCGCGCCGCCTGCTCCGTGCCGCAGTATCCCTCACCTACCGGACCTCTTTCTCCACATCCGATATAGGTCGCCGGAGTTCCTCCAAGGTGAAGGCTACTCTCCTCCGGGACTTGCCTCTCATCCGGACGCACACGATATCACAAACGGGAACCCCTAACAGTCGCCATACCCACGGTTTTTTTATTGAACACAAGGCAATAGTTCCAAAAACATTTGCATATTTTATTTTAAGACAAACTGAAGATACCTTTATGGTTTATTCTCCATTGATTTGATTAGAAGCTGACCTTATTCATAGAAATTCGAACACGAGTACAGGACCCACACTTATCTAAGATCACAAGTGATCTACAGATCATCCCTACATCGCATTTCCCCTACGCACTCATTAGGGTTGACAAAACTATAAAGGCCATCTGGTTCTTTCAGCTTCCTCTTGCATTTGAAAATTACTAATAAATTTTTAGTCAACTTTTCGGGAACACTCAGAGCTCTTTAGCACATATGTACGCCTTGCATCATTACTTTGCATGGGGGATGATGCTCTTGTCCGAGCAATTTGTCGCAGCTTGGTATACTTTGTGAACGAGTCAAATGCTAGATGCTCGTCCCTTACAGGTTAATCCAATTCTTACCCATTTCAGAGCTATTTTTGGGATGACATTGTGATGGACTTCGTCATGCACATTCCCATGCTCATTGGATTCATTTGCATTTCCGTCTGTAGACAGCTTGTCAAAATGCAGCACCCACATGCAGTTGTAGGAGTTATTCGCCGCTTACAATAGTTTTCCATGTTTCTCAACTCAAAAAGTTTGTCAACAACCATCCCATCAACAACGCCATTTCATCCAACTTAGCAATCAACGAACATGAGTATTATGAACCACATCTGGCATTATCAACCTACATCATCGAACAAGGTAACATCGATATCAATGGCAGGGTGGTTGAGGATAAGATAAATTTCCGTGAGAAAGGTACACGCCCCACTGCACCTCTAGTCGTGATAGAGCTAACCCATACTTGAAGAGGCTGCCAGACCCACATTCGAGCAGTCATTCACACCCATACTCGAGGAGACTGCCAGCGCCATGATCAAGCGGACAGACAAAATCGCGCTCGAGAAGGATGTGACAACAATCAATTCCATGTGGAGGAATCCAGGAGTCATGGCCATTTTGGGGAAGATATAATAGGAATTAATTTTGAAATATGTAAGAGTCGTTGATTTCTTAAAGAAGAAGAATAGTTAAAATAATTTTGATTTAAGGATTAATGCAATAGGAAAGATCAATCGAAGAAGTGGAATCAGCTTCCTATCTTTCTGCTTTTGCCACTCTATCTTCTATAACATCCTTTAACAACCGTTGCTTAAATGTTAATAAACTTAATTCTAGTACACTTATTTTTTTAATTGTTTTCCTTATACTCCTTAGATTTATCTCCGTAACTTCTGCTGTCTCACATGCTCAAACTTTTTCTTGGAAACACCTTACAAACTTTGCAAGAAGCTTTTTTCTCTTTCCTAGTAAAAATTCTATTTCTGACCTTGTGGTTCTACTTTTATAGTTTTATTTGTTACTAGGCTTCGTTTGACGTGGCTTTTTTGCGTCGATCAGTTTAGACAAAAACGCTACATTCATAGAATTTATGTTTGGCATGATAACTATTTTGACCGCCACCAAGAAAAAAACTAGTTTTGAGCATAAAAGTGGATGAAGTTCCTTAGGTGAGGTCGGGCGTTCACGAACGACGGTTCATAACCACCGCGTTCACGACCGCCACCGCCGCGCCAAACAGAGCCTAGTTATCATGCCAAACATAAATTCTATGAATGTAGCGTTTTTGCCTAAACTGACCGACGCAAAAAAGCCACGTCAAACGAAGCCTAGTTAGATCTTGTTTCTTGCAAGAACATTGACTACTATGCAGTCAAATATAGCCTCTCATGCGTTTCTATCTCATATTTTGTATCCATCATGAATCATCTAGTGTCCCTTCCTATCAGAATCTATATGTTAATTTAAGTCACTACCAATAATTATTCTTTTTTTGCTCAATTGTATGTGTTATCGTAATGCATCCATCATTTTCCAGCATTGATTTTGTGAGGAGTATAAGAACTAGTAACATTTATAATATTATCGCCGATCTGTATCTTAATTCTTAATATAATTACTTTATAGTAATCATGTTTACATTAATAATGTACAATCCGAGGTATTCGCCAGGCTGATAGGAGGGCGAGATAGGAGGGCGAGATGAGTACTCGCCGAGTACCCGCGAGACGACCTATTCTCGGCAACATGGAGGCTTGCGAGGTCGGATCCCGGCATGCGGCCTCCAAGAGAGGGACTCGCGGACCAGCGAGCGAGGCACGCGAGAGGACAGCGAGAGCTCTCGCGAGTACTGTCCTCGCAGACCCTTTGTCCCTAGGCCCATGAAGGAAATTATCCTTTTACCCTCGTGGCCTGCCAATAGCCCCTCCGAACAGCGGAGATTGGCTATCAGCAGACCAAATTTGGGGTGCGTATAGTAAAATCGAGAGGCGGATTCCTGCTATTTGCAGGCCAGATCAGAAAGTCTATAAATAGGATCCAAAGGGCACCTTTGGAGGGGACTTCTTCTTTTTGGAGCTTCTCTCTCCTCAGGCCTTTCTTGAGCTCTCCAAGGTGCCCAGGCTTCAGCTTTTGGCTTGGGAGGGGAAGCGCTCCAAATATCTTCCGGGTGTGTGGTGGGTCCTCCTAGCTAAGCCTAAGGATCAGTGTCCAGCTCCGAGACTCCGGTCTGTTCTCTCGCGAGATTAGTACGTGCCAGTCGCCCCCCAACCCGTTGGGGGCCCCGAACTCCACCGAGACCATTTATTGGTTTCAACATTTTTGGTGCGGTGAGCGTGGAGTGCGGCTAGCTCAAGAAAATCTCAGGGAAAGCATGACCGGCGAGGACGAGCGGGACGCGAACCCCGGTGGCTCGCCACCCCCAGGAGCACCAGCCACAGTGGAGATGTTGGCGGATCTTAGGCGAGATCTTCTTGGAGCTTTTCAGAGCGCTCTCGCCACTGCGCTCGGCGGTTTCGCGACCCCGGCGCCCCAGGTGGCTCATCAACCTGGAGTCGGCGAGAGCGAGCCGGCTCATCGAGCGGGAAAAGAGGTGGCGGCCCAGGAGGTAGGCCGAGAACTCTTCCCCAGTCCAGCGGGAGCGGGCGAGGTCCCGGTCAGGTTGATCTCGCGGAGAGGCTGGCGAGGTTGACAGGTTCTTTTATGCTGGATTGCCCCGGACGATCCCGCTGTCGGGCTCTCACTAGCCGGTGGGTCAGGTTGATCTCACGGAGAGGCTGGCGAGGTTGACAAGTTCTTTTATGCTGGATTGCCCCGGACGATCCCGCTGCCGGACTCTCACTAGCCGGTGGGTCAGGTTGATCTCGCGGAGAGGCTGACGAGGTTGACAAGTTCTTTTATGCTGGATTGCCCCGGACGATCCCCCTGTCGGGCTCTCACTAGCCGGTGGGTCAGGTTGATCTCGCGGAGAGGCTGGCGAGGTTGACAGGTTCTTTTATGCTGGATTGCCCCAGACGATCCCGCTGTCGGGCTCTCACTAGCCGGTGGGTCAGGTTGATCTCGCGGAGAGGCTGGCGAGGTTGACAGGTTCTTTTATGCTGGATTGCCCCGGACGATCCCGCTGCCGGGCTCTCACTAGCCGGTGGGTCAGGTTGATCTCGCGGAGAGGCTGGCGAGGTTGACATGTTCTTTTATGCTGGATTGCCCCGGACGATCCCGCTGCCGGGCTCTCACTAGCCGGTGGGTCAGGTTGATCTCGCGGAGAGGCTGGCGAGGTTGACAAGTTCTTTTATGCTGGATTGCCCCGGACGATCCCGCTGCCGGGCTCTCACTAGCCGGTGGGTCAGGTTGATCTCGCGGAGAGGCTGGCGAGGTTGACAGGTTCTTTTATGCTGGATTGCCCCGGACGATCCCGCTGCCGGGCTCTCACTAGCCGGTGGGTCAGGTTGATCTCGCGGAGAGGCTGGCGAGGTTGACAGGTTCTTTTATGCTGGATTGCCCCGGACGATCCCACTGCCGGGCTCTCACTAGCCGGTGGGTCAGGTTGATCTCGCGGAGAGGCTGGCGAGGTTGACAGGTTCTTTTATGCTGGATTGCCCCGGACGATCCCACTGCCGGGCTCTCACTAGCCGGTGGGTCAGGTTGATCTCGCGGAGAGGCTGGCGAGGTTGACAGGTTCTTTTATGCTGGATTGCCCCGGACGATCCCGCTGCCGGGCTCTCACTAGCCGGTGGGTCAGGTTGATCTCGCGGAGAGGCTGGCGAGGTTGACAGGTTCTTTTATGCTAGATTGCCCCGGACGATCCCGCTGCCGGGCTCTCACTAGCCGGTGGGTCAGGTTGATCTCGCGGAGAGGCTTGCGAGGTTGACAGGTTCTTTTATGCTGGATTGCCCCGGACGATCCCACTGCCGGACTCTCACTAGCCGGTGGGTCAGGTTGATCTCGCGGAGAGGCTGGCGAGGTTGACAGGTTCTTTTATGCTGGATTGCCCCGGACGATCCCGCTGCCGGGCTCTTACTAGCCGGTGGGTCAGGTTGATCTCGCGGAGAGGCTGGCGAGGTTGACAGGTTCTTTTATGCTGGATTGCCCCGGACGATCCCGCTGCCGGGCTCTCACTAGCCGGTGGGTCAGGTTGATCTCGCGGAGAGGCTGGCGAGGTTGACAGGTTGACAGGTTCTTTTATGCTGGATTGCCCCGGACGATCCCGCTGCCGGGCTCTCACTAGCCGGTGGGTCAGGGTGATCTCGCGGAGAGGCTGGCAAGGGAGGGGAGTTTGGTCCCTAAGAGAGTTCGAAAGCGAGGATAACTTCTCGTTTTGGCGAGAAGGGGGGTCCTCGGCACAAGATAATAATGAGAAAAGGGAGTTTGGTCCCTAAGAAATATGGTCGGAAATTTAGGGCAACTTCTCGCTGGGCGAGAAGCGGAATTCTCGGCATATATAAAATAAGCGAGACGGCAAGGAGCGAGTACTATACACAAACTAGCGAATAAAAATGAAATCAAAGAAAATACCAAGCAAGAAAGAACAGTGCACAAAATTTTCATTCCAATGTAAGAGTTTAGTTACATTAGGCGGCGATCTCGCCAGCCCCAAAAATATACATTAAAAACAAAATGAAAATTGTCTCCTAAGCCTCGCTCAAAAACTCCTCGTCGTCGCTGTCCTTCACCGGCGGGAGCGGCTTGAAGAGCTCCGGGACGATGTCCTCGACCGTCACGCTCTCGGCCTCGGCAACCAACAACAGTTCAGCTCCTTTCATGGCCTGGAAGACGAAACGAGCCGCATTCGTCGACTCTACGCGAAGCGCCTCCTCGCGGTCTCGCCTTTCTTCCTTTAAACGGTGGGGAGAAGGGGGGACGGCGGCGCGAGCAAGGTCGCGGTTGAGTGCCTTCAGCCCGGCGACCTCGCCCTCCAGGCTCAGGACCCGAGCATCCGAAAGCCTGGCCATCTCGGCATCCTGCGAACAAGAAACGCGTAAGACAAAACAAGTTGGTGAGAAAGGAGATGCTGTAGATAAATGACTCACCACCCCGGTCTCGGCGGCAGCTAGCTCTTCCTTCAACTCGTCGACTTTCGCCTGGGAGGCCTTGTAGGCCTCGACAAGCTCTGCATACTTGCGCTCCAGCTGCAGGCATCTTCTCCCCGTCATGTGGGCGAGCTCCATAGCCCGCAACTGGGACCTCGCGCTTTCATAGGCGAAGCCTCTCGCGGTTTCTTCCTTATAAGCCGTGGCGTCCTCACGACCATACATGATGAAGGAGAAGTTGAAGGCGTGGGAGGTTGCGACGTCCTTCTCCACCCAAGTGGGAAGTATGGAGGAGACGTCGATCCGGTTGACCTCTTCTCTCCAGCGCACTAGGCGCTCGCCGGTTTCATCCCGGGCTCGTTCGCCGAGGCCGAAGTGCAGGTGGTTCGACGGAAGTGGCGGTGCCGAGGTCCTGACGGTGACCTCGGTTGGCTCCTCGGCTTCCAGATCCTCGGGGAGCGCGGAAGTGCCGGCCTCACGACCCGAGAGCTCGACAGGGCGCTTCCCCTTCACGGAAGCGCGCGAGCTCTCGCCCTTCTTGGGTTTCTTTGGAGTTGGCTGGCGGGAGGGTTTGCTACTTGAGGCCTCCGCCCTCTTCTTGGAAGTGGTAGCAGTCGCGGGGGTAACCTCTCGGCATGCCGCCGCCCCCATGGTAGCGAGAGCGAGGTCGGCGGAGGGTTTTATGTTGCTCGCATAAGGAGGGTGGAGGGGGATGTCTCGCTCACCTGACAAGAGTCGTGTTAGAAAGAATGCCGAGAACTAAAGAGAAACCGAGTGGTGGGGCGAGATCCTTACCTTCCCTGGGGAGCACCGGTAGTAGCTTGTCAACGTTGCGGCGGAGATGGCCCACCTCGAAGTTCTTCTTCTGAAAGAACTGACAGAGGTCGGCATCGTGGCCGCCGAGAACGGGAGGGCGGTAGACGCTGTCGTTGTACTGGATAGGCGAGGTGGGGATATTGCCGAAGTTCCCCTTTACAAGGAGGAACTTCTGGGCCCAAAAGTGGGCCTTGTTGACGGTCTCGACGACCTTACACCCCGAGCCTACAAAGTAGACGGTGCCCTCTGTATAGGCGCGGAATGAGAACAGTTTCCGGAAGACCGGAAGGCTAAATTCGATGCGCTCCTCGCGCAGGAAGCAGGCGAAACCCACGATCACCGCCATCGCGTTAGGGGTGAGTTGGGCAAGAACTACACCATAGTGCCTGAGCACCTGGAAAACCACAAACGATGAAAACTGTTGCGAGCGAGACTAATCCCGCGAGAAGAACGAAGAGGAAAAGAGAACGTACCTGGCGAATCTCGGGCCAGAGGGGAAGTCGCAGGCCCACCGCGAAATGTGCGATGGGGATGGCGATCTCGTCGGGACGGAAGGTGTTAATCACCTCGTCTTCCCCCGGCCGGCGAGCTGTGAACTCGGGGGGGACGAAGTCGGCCAGGGAAGTGAGGTATTCGTCCTCGCTCATGTTGCAGCAAAAGAAGTCGTGTTCGCAGAAAGCCCAGGCGCATTTTAGCCGACCTTCGGCCTCGCGGTCGTCCTTCCCGGTTTTCACCATCTGGAATACCTGCGGGAACTAGAATGGAGGAATGCGAGAACAGGCTGGCGAGAGCTCTGCAACTGAGAGGAAGGAATGGTCTGAGGGAGACGGTAGATAAACGACATTAATGAGAAGCTATTTATAGAAAAATGAAAATGGCGGGAAGAAGCCCAAGCGCCGGGGGTACGGTTAGTCAAAACGTCACATCATGGGGACACGCGAAAACGAAAATCATTCCGCCAATGACCGGCGAGCGAGATCAATCTGCAGGGTTAGTCCAAATAAACGATTCGCGAGCAGAAACAGTACTAGCGGGCGAAAACAAGATAAAGGATAGGCAGCCGTATAGAAGCCGCAAGCAATAGCACATTTAATAATTGTCCACAGTTCTTAGTGAGCGAAAGCTAATAGAGGCCACAGCCATGCGAGATTGTTCGGAATAATAATACAAAAATAACGGAAATGTTCCACGAAGAAAAAACTAAAGTCGCGAGATCAGTAAGGCAGCCACTGCCATCTGCCGCCGCCTCGCGGTCCCATCCTCGGCGGCCTCCTGGGGTTATGGAATTCAGCGGCAGCGCGGGCTACGAGGGGACCTTTCGGCCGTCAGTGTGTTGGGTCTCGCAGTCCGCTGAAGAGGGTTGCACGCGAGGTTAGGAGGGACAAATATCAGGGTAAATATCGGAGATGCGAGAAGGCTTACCCGGGGGAGGGCGAAAAGAACCCGGCGGAGGATCGAAGGCGGTGCCATAATAAGGGATGTGAGTCTTCCCCTTTCCAGGGGGGTATTTCACTGTACCTACTTGGGGACCTTTCGGCCGGTGCGAGCCGCCTGAGTCCTCATTGGCGAGAAGGCTAAAGTTCGGTACCAGGATGGTCGCGTCCAGGCATTTAGGGGAAGGAGTTCGCTGACCCTGTTGCCCCGGGCTCGCAGGGGGCGGAGCTGAAGAAGAAAAATAAAGAGGTAAGAAACATCATCGGGTAACACGATTTAAGTAAAATTGGCGAAATCAAGTAATGTACCGTCAGGATTCTCGCCAACGGCATTCGCATTTTCCCGAGGAGTAGTGGGGGGTTCGTTCGAGGGCCCGCCAGCATCCTTGTTGGTCTTAATGACCTACAGAGGCGAAGCTTAGAAACAGTAATAGAGTATTCTCGCGTGACGGATAATCCTTACCTTGTCGACGGATTTGTCGCTAGGGGAAGACTCCAGGTCGACAGTATCGTCTCCCAGTCGGCGAGCGGCCTTCGCCTTCTTCGTTTTCGGCACAGGAGAGGGGGACGGGCGACTCATCCACGCCGGGGGCTTCATCATCATCGACACCTCGCGAGCCTTGGAAGCCTTCAGGCGAGCCTCCATTTCTTTGGAGAGAGGCATCGGAGGACAGCTACAGTGAGGAGAAGAATAAGGGGGAGAAGAAAGTGAAGACACCCTTCAGCTCGAGTGGTATTTATAGCCTAACGGTGGGGCCCACAGAAAGATTCCCGACAAGACAGCTGTCGCCAAGCGAACACCCAGGGTTGGATGATTCTTTGCGAGCTTAGGACAACCTTGCAAAGAGCGGAGATTGTGTACAACCCGGGGTATTCGCCAGGCTGATAGGAGGGCGAGATAGGAGGGCGAGATGAGTACTCGCCGAGTACCCGCGAGACGACCTATTCTCGGCAACATGGAGGTTTGCGAGGTCGGATCCCGGCATGCGACCTCCAAGAGAGGGACTCGCGGACCAGCGAGCGAGGCACGCGAGAGGACAGCGAGAGCTCTCGCGAGTACTGTCCTCGCAGACCCTTTGTCCCTAGGCCCATGAAGGAAATTATCCTTTTACCCTCGTGGCCTGCCAATAGCCCCTCCGAACAGCGGAGATTGGCTATCAGCAGACCAAATTTGGGGTGCGTATAGTAAAATCGAGAGGCGGATTCCTGCTATTTGCAGGCCAGATCAGAAAGTCTATAAATAGGATCCAAAGGGCACCTTTGGAGGGGACTTCTTCTTTTTGGAGCTTCTCTCTCCTCAGGCCTTCCTTGAGCTCTCCAAGGTGCCCAGGCTTTAGCTTTTGGCTTGGGAGGGGAAGCGCTCCAAAGATCTTCCGGGTGTGTGGTGGGTCCTCCTAGCTAAGCCTAAGGATCAGTGTCCAGCTCCGAGACTCCGGTCTGTTCTCTCGCGAGATTAGTACGTGCCAGTCGCCCCCCCAACCCGTTGGGGGCCCCGAACTCCACCGAGACCATTTATTGGTTTCAACAAATAATTTTCTTTTTTTATTATTTTTCTCCTTTTCACTTAGTATCATGTAAACATATAGTGCTTGTTCTTCTTCTAAGCATTGTGTTGACTAATTCTCTGGTCATTCCACTTTAAATTGTCAAGTTTCATGCAATAAATCTAATCTTAATATTAGACTTTGACGACCATTGCTTACTTCTCATCATAATCAAGTTAATTTGTGGCTCATTACTTAAGGTCTATGGCCAGTCTCCCATTCCTTTTTTTAAGCACAATCAGGTTAAGTTGTTGGGACACTATTTAAGGCTCCTAGCACACCCTTTCCTATTTTCAGTACAATTAGGTTTGGAAGTGATGTGTCCCTTCTTGAGAATTCCCGCGTACGTAAAAAAAAATCGAAGTTTGATTCATTTCAAGTGTTTTGACGCAATTTTTATGGTTAGATGTTAACCTTACATCGACCAACTAGATACCTATCAAATCCGTCGAGCTAATGACCCCAAAGGCCAAAATTATGTCCTACATCTATGGAACAGGGTCACACGTAAATATTGACTGTCAACATGCATATCCAGAAAAAATGAATAGGAATTCCATCTCACCAAAATTTGAAGAACATGAGAAGCTCACTCAGGATCTCTCTCTCTCTCTCTCTCTCTCTCTCTCTCTCTCTCTCTCTCTCTCTCTCTCTCTCTCTCTCTCTCTCTCACACACACACACACACACACACACACACACACACACATTACAGGCTTGCTGTCCTCCTCCTTCACCCTGCCTTTGGCCCTCTTTTCCTTCAGATATCTCTATTCCGTCACCTGTTGGAGAAGTCGCAGCCCCCTCTAGTCGATTCTCATCTTTCGGCCGAAACCCTCAACCTCGTGTAAGACAACATGAGAAGAAATCTCGTCCGTCCTCGACATCTCCTGTTTGCTCGCATCCAACGACATCTTTTTGGTTGAGAGATTTTCTATAATGTCTATAATTCATCCCCGTTAAAAATCCTCCGTCACAACAAAGGGCTAAGGCGCAGTTTGTTTGAGCATTTTTTCTCTGTGCTCTTCGAAAAACGCAAACGCTGATTTTTTGCCTATTTGAATTACCTTCATTGGGAACCACAAATCCCCAAAATGCCTTTTTATACTTGATTCCACCCGCAGTGAGGAGGCTCCATTTAAAAGCACTATTTTATCTTCATCTCCAACCGCTCCATCTCCCAACGAAACCAAAAGGCAGGATTCCGCTCAATGTTTTAAATGTCGGCCGACATGTCCGACATGTCGGCCGACATGTCGGTTTGAAGAGGAAAGCGATATAGAACTTAAAAATGTTAAGAAAAAATCGTTTTTAATAATATCGGCCGATTAATCGGTTCATTTCCGATTAATCGGCCGATCCAATTTAACTGAATGTCGCCGAAAATGTATGTTGGATTTCTGATTTTATATATTGCTCGATCCGAAAATTTTCTTCTAAACCTAATCTATCGCTGGATCCGGTGCGCAGCGCGGCGCGAGTGTTCTCCCTCCTCCAGGCTCCCTCGCTGCTTGTCTTCTCTCTCGCCGATCTTCCCTCATCCAGGCGGCGTCCATCCTCCCTCATCCAGGCGGCGTCGTTTCTCCCTCATCCAGCCGGCGTCCATCCTCCCTCATCCAGGCGGCATCGTTTCTCCCTCATCCAGCCGGCGTCCATCCTCCCTCATCCAGGCGGCGTCGTTTCTCCCTCATCCAGCCGGCGTCCATCCTCCCTCATCCAGGCGGCGTCGTTTCTCCCTCATCCAGCCAGCGTCCATCCTCCCTCATCCAGGAGGCGTCGATCCTCCCTCAACGTCGATCCCTCGTCAACCTTCTGCGTCGAATTTACACGATTTTCTCTGGTAAGACCGTAAGAACTCCTTTTGATTTAATTTTTATGACTTTGGGTGTGTTGTGGCTGTGTTTGGCTGCAACACCAGCTGCTGGACCTTTTTTTGGGTGAGTTGCGGTGGTGGTTGGCTACTACTCCAGCTGTTGGCTGCTATTGTGGTGGTGGTTGGCTGCTGGACCTTTTTTGCCCCTGTTTAAAGCTTGTAGTATAAACATGGTGTGCTTGTGCTTTGTTACAAAAATATCCCAATGCAGTGCTTATGAACATTCAGAAAATGATCCCAATGCAGTCAAGATGTGTGGGTGCCCCCGCCTTTCAACAGGATGGTCTGGTCCAATTTTCATAACCTTAGTTCATGATTACCTGTAGGACGACATTAATGTTACAATCAAAACTATAGAGTTCTATATTTTATTATGAGAAGCTTGGTTTTAGTTTATGTCTAGCTTATAATTTTTTTGATTCTTATACATAGTTATGCCTTTAATTCTCATAGTAGCTTACAAAATTTTTGATTCTTATACTAGCTTATAAAATTAGCCTTTAATATTTATATATTGTAGTTTTAAGAACCCGACATTTTCAAATGTCTCCGACATGTCTCCGACATCCGACATTTAAAAACCCAATCTGATATGTAACCGACATCCGACATTTAAAACGATGATTCCGCTGTTTGCAGACCAATTTGAGCCCCTTTTAATGAAACCAAAAGGTGGGCTTCAGCTATCCGCATATCGTTTTGAGAAACTATAAATAGACCCCCAAGGGCACTTTTGGAGGGGACCTCTTCTGGGCTTTCTGTCTCCTTAGGCTATTTCTGAGAGCTTCAGAATTCTGTTTGTCGTGGCTTCTGGGCTTACATTCTGATTTTCCACGGTGCCCGGCTCAGCATTAGTTTAGGAGGGAAAGTTCTCTTTGATCTTTCATGTTTGTGGCGGGACCTCCTCGCTGCAGCTCGCGGGGTCTGTTTCCATTTTTTCACTTTCTTAAGTGAGGTTCTTTGCTCTGGGTGCCTATCCCAGTGATTTAACTCAGGAGAAATAAAAACAAGCTGCACCGGTCCGAACTCCTCTCAAATCGTGATTTCTGGATTCAGCATAATACATGTTTGACAAGACAGTGGTTATGACCGCCACCAAGAAAAGAAAACTAATTTTGAACATAAAGTGGATGAAGTGTCTTAGGTGAGGTCGGGTGTTCATGAATGACGGATCATAACCACTGCATTCATGACCGCCTCTGCTGTGCCAATTGAAGCCTATGTTTGGCATGACAACGATTATGATCACCAAGAAAATGAAACTAGTTTTGAACATAACAATGAATGAAGTTCCTTGGGTGAGGCCGGGCGTTCAGGAACGACAATTCATAACAACCCCGTTCACGACCACTACTGCCGTGCCAAACGGAGCCTAAATAATCCATCCCTTCCAACCATTAATCGAGCCGTCCATGGAGCACCGGCCTGACCGAAAAAAGAGAAGAGAGATGGATGAAAATGTGAGATTGAACTCATTTTATTCATCATTCTATATCCCATTTACAATCTTTTAATTAGAAATTGGGTTACAATTCAAATTCCAATATATTCCTATCCAAATTTAATCCAACATTCTCATGAATATTAGTTACATATTTAGGCAAAGCTAATAAATATTCAATTTTTTTAAAAAAAAAGTATTCTAATGAATTTAGGGGTAAAAAAAACAAGCTAAAAAAAATCATATTCTTATATTAAAATAATAATTTAATCAAACCCCTCCGAGATATGGTTCGCTTGTAGTTTCATAAATGAATTTAGGGGTGCATATAAAGTTAGGCAGGCCCCAACTTTATAGACCTGTTCCACGCATGTGCCCAAAAGATCACTCGTTTTAAAGCGGGGCCTGGCAAGACCTGGTTTCCGGGATGGGCCTTGCCTATTCAATCTTTTTTAATTTAAATTTTGTAATACTAGTGATATTTAAATAATTTTAATTAAAGAATTTTAATATTAACTTAATTATAATTTTATATATCAAAGCTAAAGAAAAAGTTGGTTCTTCAATGGAGGGAGATTTTATTTAAATTAAATTTTAAAAGTAGTAATATAAAGATAATCCTTTTTATTCTTATCTTTGTTGCATCATTTTGAGTTCCTCAACTCACTATAAAAGGAGGTGGATGACATATTTCGATTTTTTAGTATAAAAGCTATTCAATCCCTTCACAATCATACTTGCATCTCTTCAGATCCTAACAATTATGTACGGTATTCACCCATGCGCAGTATGTATCCACGAGAATCGCTACCTAATTTATTTTTTTCTGTAATATGAGCTGCGAGAAATGATTTTGCGAGGATGCATCGAGCGAGATGACCGGATACTAACATGTTTTTCACAGGACCAGGTGACTTGGTTTCGTTAAAGAATGAAAATGAAAATGTCATGTTTCCAGGAGTTTGAATAAATTGTCGTAAACAATGGCGATAATCATGCATCGTTCATTTTGAGTTATCGAAAATTTCAAAGCTCATACCAGAACTACAAAACATACAATTTCGTCATCTGAACAAAGGAGATTTTATAGTGTAATTATTGTAACAACAGAGCAAGATTCTGCCATAGCCATAAGAGGTTACAGAAACGGAGCAAGATTGCAAAGTGAATATAATTTTTTACTGGTAGAGACGGCCATTAAAGACTAGACTTTTCCAAAAAGATAGAATCCCTTTCATTACTACCCAAGCAGAGTGAAGGAACTGGAGCAGCTCTAATGGAGTCCCAGCTGCCCATTTTTTATTGACACATCAATTGCTATTAACTTAGGATCTGTTTTGCTCTTGTGAATTTGGACAAAAATGCCATTATTATAGAATGCATCTCTGGCAAGACAATGATTATTACTGCTTAAAAGTGGATAAAGCGGTGAGGTCGGCCAATGATAGTTCATAGTTACAGTGTTCACAACCACCATCGCTGCGCCGAACTGAGCCTTAATTTAAAAAAAACTTGGTGCAAAAATGAAGAGTAATTTCGTAGTCATCATCATGCCATCATAACTCCCCCGCATTGCTCCACCTGCACGTACACCGTGGCCTGCACCGCCACGTCGGATTCTATCAAGACCCGGTTCTCTGAAACGCTCCTCAAAGCGTGGCCGGGAAATTTTGAGTCGGCCAGCAGCCCATACTGCACGCTATCGATCCGGTTCGGGAACAGCAGAAGCGGTTTGAAATCGACGGTCCACATCGTCCCATTCCCGGACACCGACGCCTTCCCCAACGTCGATCTCACGCGCATCCCCTCCACGCTGTTCCGCCCCACCACCACCCCGTCGACGGCCGTGAACGGGCTGTTCGTCTCATCCAGCCGCACAATGCTGACGCCGGTGCCTCCTCCGGCGAACATGTTGCCCACAATCTCAACGCCCCTCATCACCCCCTTCATAGATTTGAGCACCACATTGGCGTCCCCCAGAAAGAACGACCCCGATATGTAGAGCTGCACCGGATCCTCCGCCACGATGCTCGTGAAATCCAAGTAGCAGTTCGTGATTCGCGTTTGGGTCAGGCCGGGTCGCCTTGTTGTAGCAATGCACGCCGGTGAGAGTATTGGCCTGGCCGGCGACGAGGATGCTGACCGCCGCAGAGAAGATGATGACGTCGGTGATCACGTTGTCGTTGCTGATCAGGCGGATTCCCGTGCCGGTGTATTGTCTCTCAAGCGAACTCCCGCCGGCGGTGATGTGCTGCCCGATGAACGAATTGGTGATGAGAGTCTTGTGTCCGGAGTCGATGTAGATGCCGTCGGTGGAGAAGTGGACGATGTAGCATCCGATGATGGTTGTCCGGAGGGAGTTTAATACGGAGATGTCGCCTCCGCGGTTATTGGCATCTACCATGATGCCGGAGAGCGTGACGAACTCGGAGTTGAAGGCTCTGTTTGGGGCACCGGTGTCGTTTTAAAAGGGAGTAGTTCAAAACGGATATTCAAAACTGTATTTTTAAAACTGAGGTTTTAAAACTGAGGTTGTGTTTGGGCAACCTCCAATCCGGTGGCGGTTTACAAATTATATCCTAAATTATCACTAATATCTTATTTAAATTATATTCAAAATAATATTTCTTATATTATTATTTACTTAAATTACTTTAAACGTAATTATTATATATTAAATTATAATATCGAGTGTATTCTGAAACAATTATATATTAAATTATATTTTATATTATCCTTTTCCTTCCCGAGCTCGCCTGTCAAATCCATCTTCCTCGCCATGGACAACCGCCGACCACCGCCTGGATCTACTTTCGACCCCCGCCTGGTGTTAGATGGTAAACCGGGCTGGACCGGTTTTCTGTATAAGACAAGGCAATCAATACTATATGTAAAAACTGCTCGAAGTAAATAGGTGTGCTGACAGCTGTTTAAATTCTGCCGCTTGCTTTGTTCTTATCCAAGTCAATTGTAAACTCTATATAAGTCTTATCACCTATAAAATAAATAAGAGTTTTACTGTTCTTCCAGTTCAAGATAAAATTTTATGTGCTAGTGTAATACCATCATTTACCAATACTTGGTATCAGAGGGAGGTTCATAACTAGCACTTCAATCCTAGACCATTGGTCTCATGAACACTGCTGGGACTAGTTCAAGCCCCATGGCTTCATCTCATCTTTCTGTTCCTTTATTCTCTGGAGAAAGGTACGAGTTTTGGTGTATTCAAATGAAGCCAGTATTTATTTCTCAAGGTTTATGGACAATTGTACAAACTGGTCTGCCAATACAAACAAAAGGTAAAGAGGCAACTGTTGAAACAGATTTACAGCTAAGACAAAAGGAAGAAGCAATAATTAAAGATGCAAGAGCCATCATGTTGATTCATCAAGGTGTATCAGAAGCTATTTTTCCTCGCATCATGGGTGCAACCACTGCAAAGGAAGCATGGGACACCTTGAAGGAAGAATATCAAGGCTCCTCCAAACTAATAAGTATTAAGTTACAAAGGTTATGGAGAGAGTTTGAAAATATTGGAATGATGCCCAGTGAACCATTAGATGATTTCACAGCACGGATCATTAATTTGACAAATCAAATTAGGGTCTTTGGTAATGAATTATCTGAAAATACTGTTGCCAAGAAAATATTAAGATGTTTACCTCCATCTTATGATCCTGTGGTTACTGCTATTGAGGAAGCTCGAGATCTATCTACAATAACCTTAACACAGTTGTTAGGATCTCTGAAAACTTATGAGGATCGAAGCAAACGAAATCAACAAGCTCCAATTGATAGAGCTTTTCAAGCAAAAATAAGTACTCCTCATACAATGGGAAAACAGCAACAAGACAAACAAGCCCCTCAATGGAAACAGAATCAAAAGTATAAAGGGAAAGAAAAACAAAAGTGGCAATCTTCTTCTGGTGGACCTCAAGGAAATTCAGAAAAAGGTGCAAACAGTTCAACCCAGTCAGCACCATGTTATATTTGCAAAAAGCCAAATCATGAATCTAAAGATTGTTTCTTTAGATGTAAACGATGCCGTATTCCTAATCACTCAGCTAGAGATTGCTGACATAAAGTAAAAGAAGATGTAAATATAGCAGAAGGAAAACAAAATTGGAAAGAAGAAATGTTTTACACCAATGATGTTCCTGCACCAACTCAAAATAACATTTGGTT
Organism: Dactylorhiza incarnata; assembly: GCA_033032865.1. NCBI lineage: Eukaryota > Viridiplantae > Streptophyta > Magnoliopsida > Asparagales > Orchidaceae > Dactylorhiza > Dactylorhiza incarnata. The sequence continues at coordinate 387,345 of JAWHQI010000358.1, read as the reverse complement.
TATTGACAGTGGCTGCTCCTCCCATATGTCCAATAACAAGGACATCTTTACCTCACTGGATGAGAATTATAAATCCAAGATTTATCTAGGTGACGGTAAAACTCAGAATATTGAAGGAAAAGGAGCAATACAAGTTCATACAAGAGAAGGCCTAATCAAGGTAATACCTGAAGTTCAATATGTACCTAAACTGGCACAAAATTTATTAAGTGTAGGGCAGCTTATTCAAAAAGGCTATGCAGTATTATTTGAAAATAATACATGTTATATTAAAGAAAAGACGACAGGAAATACAATAGCCTCAGCTAATATGTCCAATAATAGAGTATTCACTCTGGACATTACAAATCTCAACAACACTGCCCTCACTTGTTCATCACAAGGTTACAGTACTATTGCTAAACCGTGGCATCATAGGCTAGGGCATAAAAATTGGGATGCTCTACAGCAAATGAAGATCAAAGGATTGATAAAAGGTTTGCCAAATGTCAACTTTGACACACAGTTTTGTGAAGCATGTTCTTATGCTAAAGCTCACAAACAGAAATTCCCCAAAGTGCACATCAACAAAAGTTCTCACGCATTAGAACTGATACATGGAGATCTATGGGGGCCAAGTTCAACACCATCAATTGGAAATAATAGATATTATTTCCTTCTAATTGATGATTATAGCCGCTTTATGTGGATATATTATCTGAAAGCAAAATCTGAAGCCTTTCATATCTTCCAACATTTTAAAGCTTATGCAGAAAAACACTTTGGTCTGAAAATGAAAGCCTTCAGAAGTGACAGAGGTGGTGAATTTCTTTCTACAGAATTTCAAACCTATTGCAAAGAACATGGAATCAAAAGGGAATTGACTGCACCATACACGCCTCAGCAAATTGGCATTGCAGAAAGGCGAAATAGAACTATAATGGAAATGGCTAGAGCAATGTTACAACAAAAGCAAATACCAAAGGAATTTTGGGCAGAAGCAACCAATGTTGCAGTCTATCTTCTTAACAGAACAACAACAAAGGCTCTTCCAGGAACAACTCCTTATGAGGTACTTTTCAAAAGGAAACCATCTATTTTTCACTTAAAAGTTTTTGGAGCAATTGCTTATGCATTAACTCCAACACACAAACGTGATAAATTAGATAAGAAAAGTGAAAAATATGTATTTGTGGGATATAGTGAAAATGCAAAGGCATATAAATTATACAATCCTATTACCAGACAGCTTTGTATTTCTCGCAATGTTCTCTTTAATGAAGCTGATACCTGGCAATGGGAAAGTACTCCTACTTCAAGTCCATCTCCTCAAAGACTGGTTGAATTCTTTGAAAATCCCATCCAAAGTACTTTGGAGGAAACAGAACAAGAACAAGCTGATGCCAGCCCACAAAGAGAAAAACAAGATGAATCAGAAAGTAGCAGAAGTCATGAAGACTCATCTACACCTCCAAGAAAAATAAGAAGGTTAGATGACATCTATCAAGAAACACACTTTGCATTGTTAAGTACCATGCCTACTTCATTCGCAGAAGCAAGTAAAGATATCCATTGGAAAACAGCTATGAATCAAGAAATACAAATGATTCATAAGAACCAAACCTGGGATTTGGTTAACAGACCACAACATAAAACCATTTTGGGATTAAAATGGCTGTTCAGAATTAAATACAAGGAGGATGGCAGTATTGAGAAATACAAAGCAAGATTAGTGGCAAAAGGATATGCTCAACGATTTGGACAGGATTATGAAGAAACTTTTTCACCTGTGGCTCGTATGGATTCAATTAGACTAATGCTTGCTATTGCTGTAAATGTCAACTACCCTGTACATCATATGGATGTAAAGTCTGCTTTCTTGAATGGAAATATAACTGAAGAAATTTATACAGAACAGCCAGATGGATATATACAGAGAGGAGAAGAAAAGAAAGTTTGTAAATTAAAAAAGGCATTATATGGCTTAAAACAAGCCCCTCGTGCCTGGAACATCACTATTGATAAATATTTTATCCAACAAGGTTTTATCAGAAGCCAAAGTGATCATTCACTGTATGCAAAACATACAAACAAAGGTCACCTTATAATTTGTTTGTATGTAGATGACTTATTTATCACAGGAAGTTCTGAAATGATCATCAAAGACTTCAAATTGCAAATGAAGACTCAGTTTGAAATGACTGATCTTGGAAAAATGAAATATTTTCTGGGCCTACAAATCAAGCAAACAAATTCAGGTATATTTCTAACTCAAGAAAAATATGCCTGTGACTTGTTAAAGAAATTTCAGATGGAAAACTGCAATCCATGTATTACTCCTATGAGTACCAGTGATTATCTAAAAAAGGAAGAAGCAGAAGAAATTATTGAACAAGACAAATACCGATCACTGGTAGGTTCGTTGATGTATCTTACTCAAACAAGGCCAGATCTGGAATTTGCAGTCAATCAAGTTGCTAGATTTTCAAACCATCCAACTAAAACTCACTGGTTAGCAGCAAAACGAATATTACGATACATCAAAGGCACTTCATATCTTGGTCTCTTTTATATAAAGCAAAAGAATCAAGACTTAAATGGCTATGCAGATGCAGGTTGGGGCTCAAATATTGACGATCGACGAAGCACAACCGGCTTTATTTTTTGCCTCGGTACAAATCCAATTACTTGGAGCTCCCGAAAACAACCTACGGTCGCACTTTCAACGACAGAGGCTGAATACATGGCATTGAGCTCATCAAGTTGTGAATGTCTTTGGCTAAGACAACTTATGAAAGAAATAAAAGGAACATCCGCAAGTAAAAGATCAGAGAAAATGGATGCAAACAAGAACGAAGAAAAGGAAGAAGATCAAAGAAAACCAACAGTTATCAAATGTGATAACATATCTTCGATCCACCTTGCCAAGAACCCCATCACTCAAAAACACAGTAAACACATAGATCTACGCTTTCATTTCATCAGAGAACAAATCGAAAAGGGGATCATACAAGTGGAATTCTGCAAGAGCGAAGATCAACTTGCCGATATAATGACAAAGCCGCTCGCTCGTCAGGTCTTTATAAAGCACCGAGAAACCCTAGGACTCGCCTCCAGTCCGGTTTAAAGGGGGCAATGTTAGATGGTAAACCGGGCTGGACCGGTTTTCTGTATAAGACAAGGCAATCAATACTATATGTAAAAGCTGCTCTAAGTAAATAGGTGTGCTGACAGCTGTTTAAATTCTGCCGCTTGCTTTGTTCTTATCCAAGTCAATTGTAAACTCTATATAAGTCTTATCAGCTATAAAATAAATAAGAGTTTTACTGTTCTTCCAGTTCAAGATAAAATTTTATGTGCTAGTGTAATACCATCATTTACCAATACCTGGATCGACTTTCGACCACCGCCTGGTTCGGCGAAAGTGGCGGCTCGCCGGGAGGAGGAAGGCCGTGGAAAGCAAAACGACCGGTTCGGACGGCGCGCCAGTGCTCGAATGGCCAGCGGCAAAACGGCCATTTTTCTCCCTTTAACACCGGCCATTTTGAACTGGAGCTCACGCTGGTTTCCCAAACGCCCCACCTCCAGTCCAGCCTCAACGAAATGATGTTGAAACGGGTTCTCAAACAGAGCCGAAGTTGCCGTCCGATCGTGATGAGTTGGATCGGAGCTCGATGACATAGCCGTCGTCGGGGAAGTTGTCGGACGCTCGCAGTGAGCCGCTGTGAATCTGATCAGAGAATATCAATAGAATATTAGTACGGAGAAGCATTAACTAAAACTCCGCTCCAAACAAAGCCTTAGGATCAATGAGTAAGACCCATATATTTAAGGCAATTGTTATCCGCAGACCAACTTTTTTTAGTTTATAAATTGTTATCCGTAGATCAATTTTAGACTTGAACATTCGATATCTTTGTTCTCCTGATCAGGGTCTAACAACGAAGGAACATCTTTGACGACCTTCTGAGCACTTCAATGTGTGCACGAATCGTGATTCGTAAAATAAATGCACGGATAGAGACCGAGTTGAGGAAGAAAGACGATTTCTTCACCGTTCATGCGATTTAGTTTGTTTGAGAGAGAGTAACCCTAGCTATATAAATCTTCCCAAACAAATCCTAGCTATCTAAATCTTCCCAAACAAACTGAAATCGCATGAACGGTGAAGAAATCGTGTTTCTTCTTCAACTCGGGTTCTATCCGTGCATTTTTTTTACGAATCACGTTCCGTGCATACAATGAAGTGCTCATAAGGTTGTCAGAGATGTTCCTTCGTTGTTGGGCCCTGCTGAAGAGAACAAAGATATTGAATGCTCAAGTCTAAAATTAGTCTGCGGATAACAATTTGTAAACTAGAAAAGGTTGGTCTACGGATAGCCATTTATGGTCTGCGGATAACAATTCCCATATTTAAATAATCTTTAAACCAAAATAGGGAATTGCTTGCTCCACCACAGTTAAGCGGCTCTGTAGCGGCGGGGAGATTTTTGTGTCCGTAGCCGTATTTGTGAGATCATTTCCGACATTTGAGATGTCATTGTTGGAGCCGGGACATATAATATATTTTTTGTGTGAATTAAATTTAGGGCATTGACATTCGTAGAATATGTTGTCACGGTTCCGGTTCAGTTTCGGTTCTATTCAGATCGTGAATCGAATCATTAAGGTAATGATCCTTCAAATTAGAACCAAAATCATATTTAGTTTGACCGATTTCGGTTACGATTCCAACATTATTTTTGGAATCATCGTGTCAAGGGTTCAGCTCCAATTAGCATGAATTATTAATTTTTAAATAATTGACATAATAAGTTACTAATGAATGAAGCAGACAGAACACGAGGAATTTATTCCTCAGCATAGGTGATTTAATTTCAACTGTGGGGGCTTCTCTGCTTGATGGGGAAGAGGATGAGAAAGAGATTATGGGTAATGATGTAGTTGTACCTTGAGATTTCCGACGGGATTGGAAGGGAGGACGATGGGGCTGCTGATGAGGTAGGTTCCGCCGCCTAGGTCAACCTCGGAGCCGCCAAGATCAGCAATGTTGGACATTAAATGGCGATTTTCCGGCGAGCGGCTAGCGGCAGCAAGGGCCAGCTTGATTGCTTCGGTTGAGTCGGCGAGCCCCGTCGGATCGGCGCCATAGTCGGTGACAGAGTAAATCCGAGAGAGCGAAGTGGGGGAGGACAATGAACTCTGTTCAGGTATTAAAAGAAGATCGTTTCCGCTTTCAATTTCCAATGGAAGAAATATATTATTTGCCTTAGAAAATGAACATTTTATTCCTCAACTTAAATTCATGGGCAAAATGATGAATCTAAATTTTATGAACAAAAAAATACCAATCAAATTAAATAATAGGAAGTTAAATCTAAATTAAAGTACACAATCAAAATATTATTTTTTTCTCTTGGGCTCCTTTTGTTTGATCATTTTCACCTTGAATATATATTTTTACGGATTAAAGGCTACGTTTCGGTGGGGGTGGAAAAAAATAGTGGTGTCATTCGAATCGGTTAGAAAACTATTTTAAAAAAGTTGTACAGTTTGAAAAAATTTCATATAAGTGCTTTTAAAAAAACATTTTATGTTTTTCTTTTTGAAAAAATAATTTTTTTAATAATAAATGTTTGGCTTTTTTAATAATAATAAGATTTTTTATGCTAATAGTTTAGCGCATAAATAAGTAAATATTATATAAATTTTAAATAAACATATTACAAAATGTCAGAAAAGAGAACAAAAAAAGTAAAAAATAGAGAATGGTTTTGGAAAACCTACGTTAGGTCGGCTGCTAAAAAATCCTCCAAAACACATTTATTGAAAAAGTTGTGCTCCTTTGAAAAAGCCCCTCAAATTTTCTATACGCCCAATCCACCGTAAGCATGGTGTGTTGGGCGTATTTTTTTCCTAAAATTACAGTTTGAAGCTTAAAATTATGTATATTTTTAGAAAATAATTGACGGAATATAAATTATGATATTTTTATAGTTATTTTAAATACTCATATGTGCATATTTGAAATGAAATTTAATCGTTAAAAATAAATTTTGAAACAAAAAATAGATGTTGTGCTCCTTTGAAAAAGCCTCTCAAATATATTGAAAAAGTTGTGCTCCTTTGAAAATCCCCCTCAAATTTTCTATACGCACAATCCACCATAAGCATGGTGTGTTGAACTTATTTTTTTCCTAAAATTACAGTTTGAAACTTAAAATTATTATTTTTTTTAGAAAATAATTGATGAATTATAAATTATAATATTTTTATAGTTATTTTATATACTCATATGTGCATATTTGAAATGAAATTCAATCGTTAAAAATAAAGTTTGAAACAAAAAATAGAACTATAATTTTGAACAGGCATTTACAACAGTAATTATACTTAAAAAAAAATAATTACCGCATCATCCTCATGAGTCATGATTGCATGAGCGTATAGAAAATTTAACCCATCCAAACAACCTACAAAATCCGGCTCCTCAAGCAGGCATCATCACCCGTTCAAATATGAACAGGCCGACGCGTTGGAATTGGCATTGGGAAAATGATTTTGGTATTAATAAATCAAGAGAATCTAGTTCATGTTTATAGCGCGCATTTAAATAATTCATGTTGATGGTTTTATTCTTTTATTTGATTTTATCTCAAGCTCGGCATATTATTTTTTGGAGAATTGTATCGAATAACATTTAACTAATTAATTCATTTGTTTGTTTTTTGCTCGCAATTGATCAACATAAATTTAATTATTGCCCAAACTTTTTCAAAGGGTTAATGAAATGAAGTGGAGAGGGGGAGAGAAGATTACTGGGGGTGATAGAGAAGTGGGGTTGCCGGCGGTGTGAGAGGCTAGAATACGCTCAGAGCGCAGCCGCATGAGCTCATGAGTGCCGCCGTGATGGCCGGGATGATTTGAGCGGCAGTCGGAGAAGGAAATATTGGCTGCGAGAAGAAAGAGGAGGAAGCACTTGGCCGGCGGATATCGTCGTCCAATCTCCTCCATTGATCTTCTTCTCTGTTCAGCACTCTCGATCGGCGGGCACAGAAAAAGAGACCGAAAAAGAAGATGATGGGGATGAATGGTGAACGAGGTGAGGCTATTTAATATAAACTTGAACTGCCTAAATTAATTTTTTTAAAGTTTACTGCGCCATTAGTATAAATAAATAAATATTAATTTTAAGATTTAAACGATTATATGTTCGCCAGTTTTTAATCTCTCTTCTTGTCTACTTTGAAGTAGTCGTCTCGTATACATTTTGTGCTAAAAAATATATTTATATTAGGGCGATGGCACTCTTGCAGTTCACAGCCTTCTCGGAGCGCATTAAAAAATTAAACGACGGGATGGAGAACTGCACTCAGTGGGTGCGGGCGGCCGGAGTGCCGTCGCCGAGTACTATTATGATTGGGGTACTGTCACAGCTGCACAAAGCTGTGCACTCTCTCTAATATATCAATAAAATAAATTCAAATAAAAAGCCAAGAAAAAAATATCTAGGTATCACGCTATCAGCTCCGTAATAAAATTTCAAATAAAGATTTAAAACTTAAAAATTTTAAGGGTCCGTTCGGCGCGCAGATAATGGCTGTTACGGATCGCTTAAGGCTCGTGGTAGACCGGTTCACTTGAATCACCTTAGCTCGTGAGCGAACTAAGCGCGCAAACAGTCAATTAGAGATTTGCTGAGTACACATGGACTTTTTAACGTGGAAAACCCGGAAAGGGTAAAAAACCACGCGGCCGGAGCTGTGCCGACCAAACTTCACTATCTTCTGGGGGTTACAACTTGGAAACTAGAACTTGAGCGCGACAGGCCGCTGCTCGTTACAATATTTGGAGAGAGAGAGAACGAGCTCCGAGGGTGACAGACCACCTCTCGGAAAAACTAAGTCTTTTTCCTTTCTGAGAATGCTAGTCGTCTTTCGGAAGTGAGACGGCTACTCGCATTTTCCTTCTGAGAATGCTAGTCGTCTTTCGGAAGTGAGAAAGCTAGTCGCCTTTTTCTTCTGAGAATGCTAGTCGCCTTTCGGAAGTGAGAAGGCTAGTCGCCTTTTGGGATGATGAAGATCTTCAAGTCCACGAAGGAGATCTTCAAGTGCCGAAGGAGAATTCCGCAAAAGTCTGCAAGGAGCTCTCCCGGGTTCAGAAGTCAAGGTCCTTTCAAATGAAGCCTTGGGGCTCCTTTTATAGCTTTGGCCGGGGGTGACCCGGTAATTTTGTCGTTGGTAGTTTCCATAAATGCTCGGTGGACGAATCATATTCTCCGGTTCGGGGCCCTCGGATCGCCATTTTTCGTAAATGACCACCTTGCCCCTCGGGCAGCTTGGGCAGCTCGGGCAGTTCGGGTAGTTCCGTTGGAGGCGAAAAAGGCGACTGACTATTCCTAAAAAGTGAGAAGCCGGAAAGACAAAAAGTGAGAAGCCGGAAACCCAAAAAGTGAGAAGTCGGAAAGACAAAAAGTGAGAAAACTTCCTGATCGCGCTCAGAAACGTTCTGAGCGCGCGCTAGTGCTGAAGCGCTCCAAGTGCGCAACGAACCACGGGGACACCTCGGGCGGACGGCGAATCGGGGGGTCGCCCCCTAAAAGGGGGACCGCGATCCTTCGGCGAGGAGCGTGCGCCGGACCGCACCCCGAGGAGGGGTGGGCGCGGCCGTATCCTAAGGGAATGCGACGTAGGCGCGTCCAAGAGGGGGTGCGGCCCGGGCGCACCCCGAGGGGGTGCGGCTTTGACCGCACCCCGAGGGGGTGCGGCTTTGCCGCACCCCGCATGGGGTGCGGCTTGGCCGCACCCTAAGGGGGTGCGGCCAAGGCCGCGCCCCAAGGGGGCGCGACTTGGTCGCGTCCCTTCCGGGACGCGGCGCGGCGGTGGAAATTTCACCCGCGATGGGTGGGGGACTCTCTGTCGTGTTTGCGACGGCTTTGCGCGTCTTACTTTTCCTGCCAAATTGGGGGAGGAGAGATTTTGGAAATGATCCGTCTTTGGAAGTAATTCGTCTTTGGAAATGATCCGTCTTTGGAAATATTCGTTGCCTTTCTAAGAAGATCTCTACCAAGCTCTTTTATAAATATGAGGCTCTATTATGAATACCCATCATAAGCCCCCCAAACCTTCGTAGTCCAAATCTTGGGAGGGAGTGCGAAGGTTTTTGAACAGTCGGCAGCGGATCTGGTTGTCATCTCTGCAGGGTGCGTCGGACGATGGCCGGGGTAAGCTGCTTTTGTTTTTTGTTTTTTCAAAATAGGAGCGGAGGGAAAAAAAGGCCAGCGACGGACGGGATGGCGCGCGGTGAGCGGTGCGTGGGCGGCCGGTGCCCGGGCACCCTTGCACGCGGTCGGAGCGGTCGAAAAGGAGGTGCCCGGGCGTGATCGCGCGCGGCCGGAGCCGGCGGAGGGGCGGCACCCGGGCATGCTTGCGCCCGGCCGGGGCCGGCGGTGGGGCTCCCGGCTGGCGCGAGCGCGCCCCTGCGCGCGGGTGCGGCCCCTGCGCGCGCGGGCGCCGCGCTGCGCGCTCCTGCGCGCGGGTGCGGCCCCTGCGCGCGGGACGCGCAGGCGGGTGCGGCCCCTGCGCGCGGGACGCGCCGTGCTGAAGCGCTCCTGCGCGCGGGTGCCGCGCTGCGCGCCCGCGCGCGCGGGTGCCGCGCTGCGCGCCCGCGCGCGCGGGTGCCGCGCTGCGCGCCCGCGCGCGCGGGTGCCGCGCTGCGCTCCCGCGCGCAGGTGCCGCGCTGCGCGCTCCCGCGCGCGGGTGCCTGCGTTTGGACGGTGCGCGCGGGCTCCTGCGCGTGGACTGTGCCTTCGTGTGCGGCTGTTTCTCGCGTGCGGGTGAGGCTGGCGGTGCGGGCCTCCGGTGTTCGCGTGCTTGGTGCGCGGAGAGGCGACTTGTAACATTTTGGATTATCTGATACGGTTTCTTTTTAACGTTTGTTTTTATGTGCTTGCTCTTCCTTGTAGGCTTCGAAGCGGGGCGGTCAGTCGAGGTCGATGCGCCTACGTTCTTCACTTGACGGTGCGCGAATCGAGATGTGGCGCAAGCGGTTCGGATTGCCTCCGAATGTTGAAGTGAAAATCTCGGGAGCGGAGGAGCGCGTCCAGAATCCACCCACGGGTTACATGACACTTTCTGAGAGTTGCCTGAAGTCTGGATTCCGCATCCCTCCATCGGAGGAAGCTATCGAAATATTCTGGTTCTACGGCGTCCCAATTACCCAGTTTACGCCCGCCGGGATGTCGAATATCATGGGGCTGGTGGTGCTCTTTCGGTAGCACAGCGCGCGCTTTTCACTCGAGCTTTTCAAGGATTGGTGCGAGGCTACCACTGACTCGGGCGGCCGGATTGAGGTTCGAAGCAACAAAAACTGGTTTCATTTTGGCGAGAAGACAGATTATCGGCACGGGAATACCCTTTATGGATATGTTCGAAATCGTTGGGAGCTGCCTGAGCTTTGGAGGTCACTCCCTGGACGCTGTCGCCGGCTGACCGGTCGGGAAGACGAGTTCATTCCTATCCCCAGCTTTCCCGGCCGAGAGGGGTTGTCGAAGGCTTTGTTCAGCGTGCACAACTGCGTGGAGGAGGGTCGACTGCTTTCGGTGGGGCTTTCTTGGGACCCTGAGCGGGAGGCTGCGGTTCCCCTGGAGCGTGGGAAAAAGAGGAAGATTGTCTTCAAGAACGGAGTTCCTGGTTCGTGTTCCACCTTGCCGGAGCCTAGGAGCCACGATCACGAAGCCGGCCCGAGTCGTTGTCGGAGAGAGCCGATCCCATCCGACCCGGAGGTCGAGATTCTGACGTCCCCCGCCGCCGATCAAGTCGGGCAGGGAGACTTGCCGCCACCTCCTCCTCATCCACCGTCGAGGCGAGTTTCCTCATCCCTCCAGGCGATGACTTCTGCAGTAAGTGAAGCTCCCCTTTCTTGGGTCTTGACTTGTCTTTGCTTTCATTGTTTATGTTTCCTGATTGCTTCTTTCGTGTTTGCAGGCGAACGTTCTGACCAATGTCGTTGTTGACGCCAGGAAAATCCTGACCTCAAGATTCGGACCAATGCAGCCGGAGGCTACTCGCCCAGCGACCCAACGAGATGGCTTGGCTGGCAACGACGAAGAAGCTAGAAGAGCAACAAACAGGACCCCAGGTGCTGCGGCAGGGAGGTCCCACCACGTACCCAGAAGCTCCGAAGAGACTTCCCCTCCAAGACCAAAGAATGGCCGAGCAAGGTACGAGGAAGGCACCGACTTGGCTAGCAAGCAGGGGTGAAGGGCTCAAGAATTCGGAAATGGGGTTCCAGAAGCTCAAGCACAGGTGCCAATCCAAGTACCCCTGGGGTCCTATTTATAGGCAACCAAGGGGTAAGGGGGGTTTTTATAGCCCAGCCCTGACCTGGCGATATATGGGATACTCGGCGAGCATCTTCGACCATAGTCGCCCATCTGGCGAGTATCTGCTGCTGCTCGCACAAGCCTGGCTGATACTCGCTCAGGTCTTCTGTGGTCGCCGGACACTTTGGGGCGACATACGGGATACTCGGCACGTATCTTCGACCATAGTCGCCCTTCTGGCGAGTATTTAGCCAATACTCGCCAACCTTCTTTCGCTCCTGCTGGCTGATTTGTCTTGCCTCTTTGACTTTGACCTGCCTACGTGGCCTTGAGTGGGTCCTACCCTCGGAGAATAAGGGTTGTACAGCGGGGATTTTAAATAAGAACCATCGCTGGGTCGAGCGGATAGTCGCCATTGAGGGCGACTTCGCGGGCATCTCTAGCTCGCCCATTCAACCTTCAGAGAACGTCTTCACGGTTCCCTGGCTCACCGAGGACCAGATGAAGCTGCTCGCCTGCTTCAGGAATCGTCGCTTCGACGTGATACTTTGGAGGAGGCGAGAAGACGAGCTCACGGAAGTTCGCCCAGGGGAAGGTATCTTTCGCGCGAGCATCAGAAATACTCGCCCTAGGGCTTCGTTCTGGCGACTAATCTTCGATCTTCTTACAGGCGTGCAGGCTCTTACGCGTGATGCTCTTCCCCTCGCGGCGAAGGCGACCGCTGTCGCCCAAGGGGGTGCGAGAACCTCGGCGCGCGAGGTTGGGGACTCCTCCCCAATCGACTTGTCGCCAGGAGGCGACGATCTGGATGTCGCCGGTGGTGGGGCCGGGACCTCGAAGAAGCGAACGGGCAAGGCTAAGGCCTCTGAGCCCAAGAGAAAGAAGAAGGAGGTCGCCCACAGGGATCTGGGCAAGAAGGCGGATCCCTCGGAGGCTGGCGAGCCGAGCAACCATCCTTTCTTCAACGAGGGCACCCGTGGCGAGGACGACTTTGGTCGCCCATTGGTGACCTGGTCTGATCGCGCTCACGAGGTGACTCTGAGCTCGAACCTCCCCGTTTGGTCCGAGGACTGGGAGGACAAGGGGGAGGCCTTCGATGTGCTTCATGCGATCTATAGTCGTACTGACGCCGAGCTGCTGCAGGAGGCCTCTGCCGAGCATCTTGCTCATCAAACCTCGCGCTCAATCTTGCGAACTGCCGAGCTCGCACATTCGACAGCGAAGCGGCTGCTGATGTACGAGGAGGCGATCAGGGTGCAGGGGCCGAAAATGATCGCCATGGCGGAGAGGATCAAGGGGTTCGAGGTACTTCGTCTTTGCGACTTTTCACGCTTTCTGGAATACTCGCCTCTTTATACGATGTCAAGCTTACCTTCTTTCTTTTTGTCTTCTATAGGCTGCCGAGCTGGAATCGGCGAAGAGACTGTCCCAGGCCGAGAAGGAGCTGGAGGATACTCGCTCGGTCTTGGAAGCCGCCCAAATCCGCATCGCCGAGCTAGAAACTCGGCCTGCCGAGCAACAGCCGGCGGGGTCGGGCCCTCATCGGTTCGTCAAGCAGGTCAGGATGCATGGCGACGACATGCCCCATATTCGCCGGGAGATCGCGCGAGCAACAGGAGAGGTCATCCTAAATCAGCTGAAGGCAGATGATCTCTTGAAGCCGGAGGCTATGGGATTGACGGTGGGAGACCTTATCCCGGCCATACTCGCCGAGGAGTCCACCTCCCCCCTGCGAGCATCATCGCCGCGACTTAGCGATGCCGAGGACGACGATGATGAGGTTGATGATGATGATGATGACGATGACGATGACGGCGATGATGGCGACGATGGCGACGAGTCAGCCGTAGATATTTGATGGCGAGGATGTCGCCTAGTCGCCCGGGCTCCTTTTTTGCTCGCCCGGCGACCTTTTTGTCCACCTGCAGCATGTACAGATTTTTTGTAAAAATGAAAAGGAATTTTGACAAGTTTCTTACTCGCCTATTCCTTCCTTCTGTGCTTTTACTTCCTTGCTTATATGTTGCTTTAGGCTCCTAGGTTCGAGGCGAGGTTGAGTGCTCGCTAGGCTCCTAGGATTTCGGCTAGTATGGATACTCGCACCATCATATTCGCACCTGCAGACTTCAGTTTGAGGCCTTGATCAGTACCTAGTGACGAGTGTTATTAGGTTTTTACGCAAGAATCTAAGGAGCTCTTCAAGGGAAGGAAGGAGTAAGGTTTAGCAGTCGGGGAGCCCTGGGGGAATATCGTCCCGAGACCTCCCTCCTACTCTAAAACCTGATGTCGACGGAGAATGACGCCAAGTAAGGAATGGTAGCCGGGCAGGTCCCACGGGGACACAACTCCCAGGGCCTTCATCCTATAACTTGGAAGCTTGCTGCCTTCAAAGGCCGACGTCAAGTAAGGAAAGGCCGCCGGGTGGATCCCACAGGGGCACAACACCCAGGAGCCTTCATCCTATCACTTGGATGCTTGGATGCCTTTGTCTTTTGGTCGGTCGAGTTGGTCTCCTCCTCGTCTCAAGTTGGAGTATCGGCTTCCAGACTTTACCCTAGTAATTTCAACAGCCGGACGAGAAATGCAGTCGGTGGGAACCGCGGCCAACATGCAAGGGGGGAGCTGATCTCGGCCGTCATTGCAGAGGCTTGGTCTTAAGGGAACGCACACCCGAGGCACTGTCCCATCATCCGCTCTGAGTTTTTACAAGGGTCAAGTCGGAGGCTCGTCTTCCAACCTGCGGCGGCGAATGTCGATGTAGGACGACGTCAAGCAGGGAGTGGCAGTCGGGGAGATCCGAGGGGACACACCATCCCGAGGCCTCCCTCCTACTTGGATGCTGGATGTGGATCGGACCTGCTTCCTGTTGCTCAACGAGTTTAGCAGGGAGTTAAGCACACTTTAGGCACAACAACTCATATGATCTAACACAGTAATTTAGAAAAGGAAATGCTTTGCTGCGAGCTTTTCAGCTTTCAAGGGTACACGACGCCTTTTTTTTCAAGGGTCCCCTGAGCTAGTGAAATCGATCATTCATTCGCCGAATCGGAAGGTCGGCGTCCAGACTTCTTCCCGGTAATCTCTACAGTCGGACGAGAAATGCAGTCGGTGGGAACCGCGGCCAACATGCAAGGGGGGAGCTGATCTCGGCCGTCATTGCAGAGGTTTGGTCTTAAGGGAACGCACACCCGAGGCACTTTCCCATCATCCGTTCTGAGTTTTTATGAGGGTTAAGTCGGAGGCTCATTTTCCAACCTAGTGTGGAGATTGACTTCACCTGACTTCTTCATTATGAAACTTTGTTGACGCGAAAGAAGCTGCCTTCTCCCATGTTTCAGGGAGGTGTAGATTTTATTCAAAGAAATGAATTTACAAGGAGGGGGTATACATTGTTCCCCTTCAGGGATAAAACCTTTTCAGGTCATCGCCGCTCCAGGTGCTCCCTAGCAGCTCGCCTTCCTGGTTCTGCAAGTGGTATCCTCCTGTTAGGAGTGCTTCCTGGATGATGAAAGGTCCTTCCCAGTTCGGGTTGAGCTTCCCGACGGCCGCAGACCTTCCTGCTGCGTCCACCTTTTTCAGGACCAGATCACCTGCTTGGAATTGTTTGAGGCGAACATTTTTGTCAAAATGTTTTGCCATCCGGCGCTTGATCTCCTCTTGCCTGGCTGAAGCTAAATCTCGGAGTTCCTCGATGTAGTCGAGAGATAACTTTTGAACCTCTTCATTCTCTAGTCGCCATTCTTCGCTTCCGTCCTCCGCAGCTATCACCCGTGGGCTTCTGACTTCGAACTCTACTGGAATGAGAGCTTCCGACCCGTGAGAGAGTTTGAATGGCGTTTCCCCTGTGGCTGAGCTGGGAGTGGTCCTCAGAGCCCACAGGACCGAGGGGAGCTGGTCCGCCCAGTTACCTCTCAGGTTCTCCACCTTCTTCTTCAGTAGGTTGATGATCAGTTTGTTGGCGGCCTCCACTTGGCCATTGCTCCTTGGGTGATGCACGGAGGCGAACCGAAGGTCGGTTCCTAGCTGCCTACAAAAGTCTTCCAGTTCTAAGCTGGCGAACTGGGGACCATTGTCGGTGATGATGGCGAGAGGGATCCCGAATCTGCAGACGATCTCTCCCCAAATGAAGTTCTTCACGACTTGAGAGGTGGTCTTGGCCAGGGCTTTGGCCTCGATCCACTTGGAGAAGTAGTCGATCATGACGAGAACGAACAGTCGTTGTCCACTGGCTTGAGGGAAAGGGCCGATCAAGTCCATCCCCCAGATGGCGAACGGCCATGGGGAGATGATCGATCGGAGCTGCTGGGCCGGCTGCAACTGAAGGGGGGCGAAGAGCTGGCACTTCTGGCACTTCTTCGAGAAGATCTCAGCATCCTTCCGGATAGTAGGCCAGAAGTAACCATGCCGCAATATCCTCTGCTCCAAAGTGCGAGTCCCAGAATGACTTCCACACTCTCCCGAGTGGATCTCTTCCAACACTCGGGGTACTTGGTCTTCGGAAACACATCTGGCCAGGGGGCCCGAGATGGTCTTGCGATACAGCTCCCCATCTTGCAGGAGGTAGTATGCCGCTTTGTACCGAAATCCTCGCTGATCCCCTCCGTTCGCCGGAAGCTGGCCGCTGGTCAGGAAGGTTACAAAGGGATCCATCCACGAGGGGCGTTGCTCGATCTCCATTATCTCTCCCTCTTCAATGGATGGGTGGAAAAGCTCTGTGATAGTTCCTCCAGCCCTTGGCCCGTACTTGGCGAGGCGATCTGCTGCTGAGTTCTCCTCTCTTGGCACATGTTCGACGAAGAAAGACTGGAAGCCTCCAATCAGTCCTTTTACTTTTACCAGGTACTTCTGCAGGATGGTGTCGCGCACCTCGAACTCGCCTCGAATCTGCGACGCGACCACCATTGAGTCCGTGAAAGCCCGGACATCACGGATCCCCAGCTCCTTGGCAAGGCGCAAGCCTGCCACTATGGCCTCGTACTCTGCCTGGTTGTTGGTGACGGGGAAGAGGATCTCGACGGCTTGCTCGATCCTTGTTCCCTGTGGGCTGACGAGCACGATGCCCACCCCCACAGAGCTTTTGCCCGAAGCTCCATCAACAAACAACTTCCAAGGAATGGGATTGAGCACCTCTTCTCCTGGCTCCGCTTCCACCGAGAAGTCAGCCAAGAAGTCTGCTACTGCCTGGGCCTTGATCGCTACTCGGGGGGAGAAGGAAATGTCGAACTCGCTGAGTTCTACCGACCATTTCGCCAACCTCCCTGAATGCTCCACTCCCTCTAAGACACCGCGGAGAGGATGATCAGTCACCACTCTGATGGAGTGAGCCTGAAAATAAGGCTGGAGCTTTCGTGCCGACACCACCAAGGCGAAGGCAAGCTTCTCCAGGATTGGGTACTTCAGCTCCGCCTTTTTTAGCACCCGGCTGACGTAGTAGACAGGTAGCTGCCTCTTCCCTTCCTCTCGGACCAAAACGGAGCTTACCGCCTCTGCTCCTACTCCCAGGTAGACGAGCAGGTCTTCGCCTTCCTTCGGGCTCTGGAGGAGAGGTGTCTGAGTCAACTGCTCCTTCAGCTTTCCGAACGCCATCTCACATCCTTCGGACCACTCGAAGCTTTCTGTTTTGCGGAGCGTCTTGAAGAATGGAGAGCATTTCTCTCCGGCTTTAGAGAGGAAGCGGCTAAGACCCGCCAGCCTTCCTGTCAACCTTTGGACTTCCTTCATCGTCTTTGGGGATGGCATCTCCAGGATCGCCTTAACCTTGTCGGGGTTAGGCTCTACTCCCTCCGAGGTAAGGAGATGTCCCAGGAACTTTCCCCTGCCTGCTCCGAAGACGCACTTCGTCGGATTGAGCCTCATTTTGAATCTTCTTAGCGTCGCGAAGGTCTCTACCAGATCGGCTATGTGTTCCTGGACATTCTTGCTTTTGATCAAGAGATCGTCCACATACACTTCCAGGTTCCTCCCCTTTTGCTCTTTGAAAACATGGTCCATCATCCGTTGATAGGTAGCTCCTGCATTCTTCAAACCGAAGGGCATCATCTTGAAGCTGTAGCAGCCACCATCGGTGATGAAGGAGACATCGCGGCAATCGGGGGGATGCATCCGGATCTGGTGATATCCTGAAAACGCATCAAGGAAACTCATCACAGAAAAACCGACGGCCGAATCAACCAGCGCGTCGATTCGAGGCAAGGGATAACAATCCTTCGGGCAGCTTTTATTCATTAAGGAAAAATCCACACACATTCTCCAGCTTCCCCCCGCCTTTGCCACCATTACAACATTGGAGACCCAGCCTGGATACTGGATCTCTGACACAAACCCTGCATCGAGCAGTTTTTTAACCTCCTCCCTAATTGGCTTGGCGAGGATGGTGGCGGTTCTCCTTTTCTTCTGGCGGACGGGCTGGACAGTGGGATCCAGGTTGAGGCGATGACACGCAACCTCAGGGTCGACTCCTGGCATCTCGGCTGCGCTCCAAGCAAAGATGTCGACGTTCTTTTGCAGACACGCCGCCATCTCGATCTTCTCTTCGGTCTTCAGCGACCCGCCAATCTTCAGCAGCCCCGGCACTCCCGCTGCAGAGAGTACCTCGATCTCCTCGACCTCTTCAGCCACTTCCAGCCTGGCCGGGCTCTCCAGCACTCTTCCGAACTCTTCTGCGTCAGCCATCCAGCTGATGGTACTGACGGCGCTAAGATAGCACTCCCTAGCGGCTCTTGGATCGCTCCTGATCCTCACCTGGACGTCTCATTTACAGTACTTCAAGCACTGATGGTAGGAGGATGGGACGGCTTTGAAGGCGTTGAGGAGCGGCCTCCCAAAGATAGCCCTGTAGCAGCTCGGGGCGTCGACGATAACAAATCGACAGCCGATGGAGGTGCCACCGAGTGTTACCAGGAGGTCAGCTCCTCCCTCCACTTCCTTCTTCTCTCCGGAGAAGCCGAAGAGGGGACCATCTGACGCTCGAACTCTGGCAGCTTCGACTCCCAGTCCGTCAAACGTCCCCTTGAAGATGACGTTTACAGAGCTACCGTTGTCGATCAGAATTCGATCAACGGTGAAGTCCTCCACCGCGGCTTGAATCACGAGGGCATCATTGAAGGGATTCGCGTTCCCTAGCATGTCCTCCTCGGAAAAGGTAATCTCCTCTATCGGGGGCGGTGCTTGTGAGGTCGAGGCGACACTCCTGCGGTAGATCTGATGGAGGCTTCCCTTGCGGGAAGCTTCCAGCCCTGCTCCCCCATGGATTACTCCAACTCGACCTCCTTGGCCCAGGTCTCCCCGACCTCCCTGGTCGATCCGATCCTCGTTCCTCCTGCGAACGACTGCAGCCTGCCCTGCCTGTGGCTCGGCAGGGGCCTCCATCCTCCTCTGCTCTCCTCCAGCTTCTCCTGTTGCCAACCTCCTCCGGGCTTCCCAAAAGTCTGGGCAGGCAGCCATGGCATGTCCCCCCACCTGGTGGAAGTCGCAGTAGAGAGGAACTTCTTCTGCTTGACGCCTCCTAGGCTTCGGCTTCTTCCTTCCTTGACGGCGGCCTCGCCCGGCTACCGCCATTGCTTCATCCCTCCTCCTTTCCTGACGCCTCTCTGGTTGGCGAAAGGGCCTTCTCTCTGGGGATCTCCCCCTTGGGTCCTGACGCTGGTGCCGTCCAGCCGGCCTCCAAGGTGGCCGATTGACGGGGACCTGGTAGCGTCTTCCCTCCTCCTGACGCTTAGGGGACTCGATGGGTCTTCTCTCCGCGATCCTCCCGGTTTCTTTCTTTCTGAGCTCCTCCTTCTTCTTCTCCTCTTGTCGCTCTGGCCACTTCCTTTCCTCCCTTCGGGGCTCCTCCCTCTTCCTTTTTCCAGGGATCTCATCCCAAATCTCCACGATCGCCTCTGGTCACCCGCGCCAACCTTGCCAAGAAGTCGGGGTTGGAGGCTTCTCCCCGGACAAATTTATTGGCCCTCTGAATGAGGTTGTCGTAGGAGTAGGGTGGGTTCTCACTGAGCTCCAACTTGAAGAGGCCTTGACTGATGCCAAATGTCAGGGCCAGCAACAGGATGTTGCTATCCACCTCCTGGATTTGCAGAACCTCCTCCTGGAAGCGCTCGATGTAAGGGCCCAATGCCTCATCCGGCCCTTGCACGAGGTAGAACAGGGCCGTGGCCTCCTTCTTTAGCTTCCGTGCCGTGTCGAACCGGGTCGTCACCCCACGACACAGGTCTTCGAAGCAGTAGATTGAGCCTGCGGGCAACTGATGGAACCAGTCCCAGGCCTTTGCGCGGAAGGTAATGGCAAACAACCTGCACTTGAAGGCGTCCGACATGGTTCGGATAGAGACTATATCCTCGAACCATTGGATGTGCCTGACGGGGTCCTCCTTCCCTGAATAGTAGTTCAAGGCAGGGTCCCTGAACCCCTCTGGTACTGGCGCGGCGAGAATCTCCTCGCAGAAGGGGCTCCTCCCTCCTGCCCGGCGACGATCCTCAACCTGGCGAGTATCACCTCCATACTCGCCAGATGGGCGAGTATCCGGGTATCTCCCCTGCTCGCACGGCTCGCGGAAGCGAATACCTTGCGAGGTTGGCTGGTAGAATTGCGACCTCCTTGGTCGCTCGGTTTCGTCCTCCACGTGCTCTTTTCCTGCTCGCCGGGGGGGACTCCCTCCCTCGGATGGAACTGGGCGATGCGGCGAGGTCGCAGTGACCTCGGCGCGCGGCTGAAGCGCTGTTTGCAAGATCCCCTCCATGCGCTGCGCGAAGGCTCCCTCCATACGCTGCGCGAAGGCTCCCTCCATACGCTGCGCGAAGGCTTCCAGAACCGCTAGCGTCACGAACTCGCCACTCGCGGCCGAGTTGCCGACTACCCCTTCATGGTCGCCACCTACGACTATCTCGGCTTCCCGCTGAACTTTCCTTCTCCGACTACGATCCACGCTCACCGCACCAAAGTGTTGACGCCAGGAAAATCCTGACCTCAAGATTCGGACCAATGCAGCCGGAGGCTACTCGCCCAGCGACCCAACGAGATGGCTTGGCTGGCAACGACGAAGAAGCTAGAAGAGCAACAAACAGGACCCCAGGTGCTGCGGCAGGGAGGTCCCACCACGTACCCAGAAGCTCCGAAGAGACTTCCCCTCCAAGACCAAAGAATGGCCGAGCAAGGTACGAGGAAGGCACCGACTTGGCTAGCAAGCAGGGTTGAAGGGCTCAAGAATTCGGAAATGGGGTTCCAGAAGCTCAAGCACAGGTGCCAATCCAAGTACCCCTGGGGTCCTATTTATAGGCAACCAAGGGGTAGGGGGGGTTTTTATAGCCCAGCCCTGACCTGGCGATATATGGGATACTCGGCGAGCATCTTCGACCATAGTCGCCCATCTGGCGAGTATCTGCTGCTGCTCGCACAAGCCTGGCTGATACTCGCTCAGGTCTTCTGTGGTCGCCGGACACTTTGGGGCGACATACGGGATACTCGGCACGTATCTTCGACCATAGTCGCCCTTCTGGCGAGTATTTAGCCAATACTCGCCAACCTTCTTTCGCTCCTGCTGGCTGATTTGTCTTGCCTCTTTGACTTTGACCTGCCTACGTGGCCTTGAGTGGGTCCTACCCTCGGAGAATAAGGGTTGTACAGTCGCTCTCACGTGGAACGACTGTTACGTGGGCCTCAAGGACAGCTACATCTCCCTCCAGGAGAAGCTGAGCGTGATGAAGAGGGACATGTCTGCTTTACAGAAGAGGAGGGATCGCGATCTGTCTCGCGTCAAGCAGCTGGAGGCGGGCCTCTCTTCTTCCCAATCTGAGGTTGAGAAGCTGCAGGAGGCGTATGGTGGAGACAAGGCGCTTGCCCAGGATGCGCTTCGTCAGTTGTCTGAGGCTCGGGGGGAGATGTTTCGCATGGAGGGGGAGCTGGGTTTTCTGCGGAGCGAGGTGGAGCGGCTGTCGTCGGTCGAGCGCAGCCTTGAGGATGCCAAGGCGGCCGGAGTGGCCGAATTCCGAGATTCTCTTGCTTTTGTCGAGGAGCGGTTCCAGATGGCGGAGGAGATCCGTGCCGAGGTCATGACAAAGGAGGTCGAGCCCTTGTTGGAGGACGAGCGCAAAGTCTCCTTCCAGCGCGGCATTCAGAAGACTCTGCGCCTGGTGGGGAGGAAGTTCGGGTGTGATACCGTTGGTCTTGGAGCGGGAGACCTTTCGGAGGATGAGTGCTCGGACGCAGCCGAGGATTGATGTTGGTCGTCTCCTATTTTCTTGTTTTCCATACCATTGTTCGCTTGTGTGTCGTTCTGAGTTGGCTTTTTTGCTTTTTCGCTTTCCGTTTTGTTGTCTATTTTGTGCGCAGCGTTGAGCTGACGCGGTTATCGTGTTTATTGTATTCACTTCTTTGTGTGATCCTGTTAACCTGGTTGTTAGCACCTGCATAATTTGTTTTGTTTTTTTTTAAATGAGCTTTGCACGAGACGGAGCCCGCGGCTTTCAAATGTATACATATATAAAGAGTTAGTTTGCGCAAGTCTGTGCCTGCGGCTTTCTTGCACGAGTCTGTGCTCGCGGCTTTGGTGCACGAGTCTGTGCTCGCGGCTTTGGTGCACGAGTCTGTGCTCGCGGATTTAGTGCACGAGCCTTTGCTCGCGACTTTTTTGCACGGTTCTGTGCCCGCGGCTTTGGTGCACGAGCCTTTGCTCGCGACTTTTTTGCGCGGTTCTGTGCCCGCGGCTTTGGTGCACGAGTCTGTGCTCGCGGCTTTGGCCGGTGAATAGCGGGTGTATTCAAAACGAGGGTGAACGCAGGGGGGGCAGGCCCCTACGACACCGAGACTCGACGGCGGAGGAGAAGGGCGAACCTTCAATCGACGGCGGTGCAGAGTCCCCGGGGCAGGGCCCCGAAGCGGTACCTGCAGCAGAATGGATTGGAGCAAGTAGAATTTTATTAGAAAATGAATACTGATACATGCGCAAGTTTAATCTTGCGATCCCGGGGTTAACAAGTTTCTGAGACATGCTTTATTGAGAGAGAAGATAACGTTGAGCTTCGTTTGCGTTGCGCTTGCTCGAGTCTTTTCGGCCGTTCAGCTTGGGGGGCGACAGTGGCCTGGCGGTTGACCTTCGTTGGCCTTTTCCTGTGTCTCTTCGCGGAAGGTCTCCAGGTATCCTAATTGGACAAGGCGTTCGATTTCATCTTTCAGTCGGGCACATTGCTCCGTTCGGTGCCCTCGGCCTTTGTGGAAGTGGCAAAACTGGGATTGATCTCCCCTGTGCAAGGAGAGCTTTCTGGGCCAGTGGATGATCTTGCTATTACAGATTACGGACAATATGTGCTCGCGTGGTGTATTCAGCGGGGTGAAGCTCCGGGAGCCTTGACTTGCTGGCTCTCGGGGGCGGTCTGCTTGGTTCTGAGCGAGCAGTTCGGCTTCCTCGAGCTGCTGCTGCTGCCCCTTTCTCTTGCGGCTTGTATCGAAGGGCGGCGAGCCTGTCAATGTCTGAAGTTTGTCTTTTCCAACTACTGCAGGAGTCGCTTGGCCTTTCCGTGCACCCTGCTTCTCGGACTTCGATTTCGGCGACGGGTTGCCGTTGATCCAGGGGAGCCTGGAGGCGGGTGTGTCGAAACCATGCATCGCGCTCCTGAGGATATTTCCTTTGCTGGCATTGCGTCCGGACATGAAAACGTCATGGTCCATGGCGCCCAGTAGGAGGCTCCCGAATATTGCGTCGTAGGGGGAGTCTGCTTCGGCGACGACGAACTGTACATCGTACTGGACTGGTTCTGCGTGCGCCCCTACTTGGACGGGGGGGGGGGGGGGGGGTGATGATTCCTAAGGTGGGTACCGTAGTTCCATCAGGGAGCTCTGCTTCGCTGGCCCTAAGCTTGAGGTTCCCGCTTAGGAGCTTGAGCCGAACTATTGCTGCTAGGAATAGAACGTTGAAGGAGATGCGGTGGGTTATCAATGCTTTCTTCAGCTCACAGGGGGGATTCCCTAAGCTTGCGTCCAAGGTGAAGTCCATCCATGCGCAGGGGCGCTCTTGGTGAAAATTTGTGCCGATTTTCTCCGCTTGCTCGTTCCGCTCTTCCTCCCCTAGGAGAGGTGGTTTGCTTGCACCGGGCTTTCCTTCTTCTTGGATCTTTGTCGAGTGTGTCTCGTGCCGCTCGAAGAACAGTTGGGACAACTTGGTGAAGTTATGTATCGCTCTGCTTGGCAGGGCTTGATACCAGCGGAGGGCGTCTCCGCGCAGTGTCTTGGCGAAGATCTTGCATCCGATCTGATCGGGAAGTCCGTGTATCCGCATCGTTGCCAAGAAATGGTTAATGTGCTCGTAGGGGTCTTCTACTCCGTGGAACTCCTTATGGTGCAGGAACTTTAGCCATGGCGGAACTGGGTATGCCAAAATTGTCTTTGACAGTGGAGATCGCTTTCGTTGATATTTGTCATCGTTCGGATCCTGCCCTCCTGCGGGAGGGGTCGGTTTGCCAGTCGATCCAGGCCAAGGGGGGCGGATGGGTGCCGTGATGAGCGCTCCTTTCACCGGGCTCTCTAGAAGTGAGGAGCTGTATGCGTCGGATAGTTCAGGGGAGGTGTCCACTCTTGCTGGTTCCGAGAATTCCGGCGAAGCGGGTACTGCGCTCGGAAATTCTTTGCTTAGAATTTGGGAATCCATTCCCACAGACGGCGCCAAACTGTTGCGGAATGCTTAGGGCTCGTGGTAGACCGGTTCACTTGAACCACCTTAGCTCGTGAGCGAACTAAGCGCGCAAACAGTAAAAAACCACGCGGCCGGAGCTGTGCCGACCAAACTTCACTATCTTCTGGGGGTTACAACTTGGAAACTAGAACTTGAGCGCGACAGGCCGCTGCTCGTTACAATATTTGGAGAGAGAGAGAACGAGCACCGAGGGTGACAGGCCACCTCTCGGAAAAACTAAGTCTTTTTCCTTTCTGAGAATGCTAGTCGCCTTTCGGAAGTGAGACGGCTAGTCGCCTTTTTCTTCTGTGAATGCTAGTCGCCTTTCGGAAGTGAGAAGGCTAGTCGCCTTTCGGAAGTGAGAAGGCTAGTCGCCTTTCGGAAGTGAGAAGGCTAGTCGCCTTTCGGGATGATGAAGATCTTCAAGTCCACGAAGGAGATCTTCAAGCGCCGAAGGAGAATTCCGCAAAAGTCTGCAAGGAGCTCTCCCGGGTCCAGAAGTCAAGGTCCTTTCAAATGAAGCCTTGGGGCTCCTTCTATAACTTTGGTCGGGGGTGACCCGGTAATTTTGTCGTTGGTAGTTTCCATAAATGCTCGGTGGACGAATCATATTCTCCGGTTCGGGGCCCTCGGATCGCCATTTTTCGTAAATGACCACCTTGCCCCTCGGGCAGTTCGGGCAGTTCCGTTGGAGGCGAAAAAGGCGACTGACTGTTCCTGAAAAGTGAGAAGCCGGAAAGACAAAAAGTGAGAAGCCGGAAACCCAAAAAGTGAGAAGCCGGAAAGGCAAAAAGTGAGAAGCCGGAAACCCAAAAAGTGAGAATCCGGAAAGACAAAAAGTGAGAAGCCGGAAACCCAAAAAGTGAGAAGCCGGAAGGACAAAAAGTGAGAAGCCGGAAACCCAAAAAGTGAGAAGCCGGAAAGACAAAAAGTGAGAAAGCTTCCTGATCGCGCTCAGAAACGTTCTGAGCGCGCGCTAGTGCTGAAGCGCTCCAAGTGCGCAACGAACCACGGGGACGCCTCGGGCGGACGGCGAATCGGGGGGTCGCCCCCTAAAAGGGGGACCAGGATCCTTCGGTGAGGAGCGGGCGCCGGACCGTACCCCGAGGAGGGGTGGGCGCGGCCGTATTCTGAGGGAATGCGACGTAGGCGCGTCCAAGAGGGGGTGCGGCCCGGGCGCACCCTGAGGGGGTGCGGCTTTGCCGCACCCAGCGTGGGGTGCGGCCAAGGCCGCGCCCCAAGGGGGCGCGACTTGGCCGCGTCCCTTCCGGGACGCGGCGCGGCGGTGGGAATTCCCCCCGCGATGGGTGGGGGACTCTCTGTCGTGTTTGCGACGGCTTTGCGCGTCTTACTTTTCCTGCCAAATAGGGGGAGGAGAGATTTTGGAAATGATCCATCTTTGGAAGTAATTCGTCTTTGGAAATGATCCGTCTTTGGAAATATTCGTTGCCTTTCTAAGAAGATCTCTACCAAGCTCTTTTATAAATATGAGGCTCTATTATGAGTACCCATCAATGGCTTTATGGAATTGGCTTTGGCCAGAAAACCAATATCTGCAGGAATTGGTTTTGTGCATAAAACCAATTCTGTTGTTCGGTTGCAGGATGTAATTCAGTGAATAGAATTGCAATTGATATCTGTAAGTTGTTCGGCTGCACGATGGAATTGGCTTTCTGGAATTGAAATTTTTAAAATTCAAATTTTTAAAAGCGCGCGGCCGAGCGAAAAGCGCGCGCCCGGGCAAAAAATGCGCGCCCGGGCTAAAATATCGCGCCAGGACGAAAAAATCACGGCGGACGGAAAAATCGCGCACGGGAGAAAAATTTGAGCCCGGCCAAAATAAATGCGCCTGGGCGAAAAAATCGCGCCCGGGAAAAAAATCGTGGCGGGCGAAAAAATCGCGCCCGGGAGAAAAAATCGCGCCCGGGCGAAAAAATCGCTCCCAGCCGAAATAAACGCGCCCGGGAGAAATAAAATGCGCCAGGGCGAAATAAACGCGCCTGTGCGAAAAAATTGCGCCCGGGCGAAAATATGCGCTCGGGTGAAATAAACGCGCCCGGACGAAAAAATCTCGCCCCGGACGAAAAAATCGCGCCCTAGGCAAAAAATCACGCCCGGGCGAAAAAATCGCGTCCGGGAGAAAAAATCGCGCCCGGGCGAAAAAATCGCGCCCAGGCGAAAAAATCACTCCTGGGAAAAAAAAAACAGCGCCCGGCCAAAATAAACGTGCCCGGGAGAAATAAAACGCGCCCGTGCGAAATAAACGCGCCCGGGTGAAAAAATCGCGCACGGGCGAAAATATGCGCCCGGGTGAAATAAACGCGTCCGGACGAAAAAATCGCGCCCGGGCGAAAAAATTGCGCCCGACCGAAATATACGCGCTCGGGAGAAATAAAACACGCCCGTGCGAAATAAACGTGCCCGGGCGAAAAAATCGCGCACGGGGGAAAATATGCGCCCGGGCGAAAAAATCGCGCTCGGGCGAAAAAATTGCGCCCGGGCGAAAAATCGCGCCCGGGCAAAAAATCGAGCCCGGGTGAAAAATGCGCTCCCGGGCGAAAAACGCGCGCCCGACCGAAAAACGCGCTGGCCAAAAAATGTGTGACAGGGTCGAAAAACGCGCGCCCGACCAAAAAACGCGCTCTCGTGCGAAAAACGCGCGCCTGAGCGAAAAAAGAGCGTCCGGGCGAAAATGCTCGGCAGGCCGAAAAACCCCGGTCGGCCGAAAAAATGCCCGCCCGGGAGAAAATAACGCGCCCGGATGAAAAACGCGCGCTCGAGCGAAAAATCGCGCTCCCGGTCGAAAAACGGCCGTCTGGGAGAAAAATGAACGTCTGGTCGAAAAGCACGCGCTCGACCGAAAAACTCGTGCCCGACAGAAAAACACACCCTGCAGGAAAACGCATGCTCGTGCGAAAAACGAGCGCGTAGGTCGTAAAACTCTATCGAAAACATTCGATTATGCGGAAAACCCATGGGCGGAGGTAAGAATTGGCTATTTGATTGTTTAGTTCATAGTAAAATCCATGGGTTTTCTGATGAAAGCTAATATCCGCTTAAATTTCGTTGCGCCGAACACTAGAATTGGATTTCTAATCTCCAATGCCAATTCCAGAAAGCTAATTCCGTCCAAACGAACGGACCCTAATAAATTTTAATGTATCTACCCATACAGTGGCGGACGCATAAATTTTTTTCAGTGTGGGCGGACTTAAAAATTGCAAAAAAAGAATAAATCGAAAAATATGAAACAAGCACATTAATATGACAAAAATTATACAAAAGTTGCGCATACAATAGTAAAAAGATATATTTATGCAGCGAGATTCCATGGGTTATAAGTAGAAAGTTCTAGAGACGAAACGTGAAAGCCATAGTTTTATCTCGATCCACAAGCATTGAAAGGTCGCATATTTTTACTGGGACATATTCGGGAAAAAAACTCGGTCCCTTGGGTTTTCATATTCCTTAGCAAACTTGCAGACTATTGTCTGTAAATATAATTCAGATTATAGATTAAAATCTCAATTCATTATCGTTTATGAACTATTTGAATATAACTTTTCATTTTAAATATTTTTGATATTTTTCACACAATAACATAATCATGAACTTATTTATAAAAACATTTTAAACAACTAACTTATTTATAAAAAAAATTAAACAACAACGTATATAACAATTAACTAATTTATATAAAAAAATTTACACGACATAACAATAAACTTTTTTGCAAAAAAAAAAATTTAAACAACAATATAACAAAGAACTTGTTTATAAATTTTTTTTAAAATTAGCATAATAACAAAATTATTTACAAAATAAAAAAACATTAAATTTTGTTGTGGGTAAGATTTGAACTCATGACCACTTGAATAAAAATTACTACCTCCACCAACTAAACCAAGATACAATCTATGTATTATTCTTACAATATATTTTATTATTTTGTAACTTATTTGTCATGGTAAATAACATGCTCACTCTTATCGAATTTTTTTTTTAGAATTCAGTGTGGGCGGCCGCCCACGCTCGCCCCTATGTGGGTCCGCCCCTGCACCCATATGCCATATGTGTATAATTAAAAAAACACATAAAATCATAATAAAGTATTATCTGTATAATATAAGCGGATTATTGTCTGTTTTTATTTGCCTAGCAGATTATATCGCTGAAATCGACGTGCATCCCTTGCTTTTTCTACGGGTTTCGTTTGCTACGCGGCCTGCCGAGGAGAAGTTTTTTGGTGCGTTCAACACTCACATATCTCTAGGTATGTGCGCAATGGACAATTTTATCTAATAATTTTATAAATCACAATTTTAGATTTTGAAAAAAAAATGCAATTTTTTTTTACAAAATATTAATGTTGGTATTTTTACGATCATTTAAGTATCAAATTATACATATTACGATGATTATTGAAAAAATACGACCGAAAAATCATGCAATATGATCGTAAATTGCATTAGAATCTTAAAATTGTCCATGACACACATATAGGTGTGAGCCTCAGACGCACGAAAAAATTAGGGCCCGCGGAGGGCAAGTTCAGAATGCAAAAACTGTGAGTGATGTGTTGACACTAGACTTGGGCAAAAAGACCGCCAGGCCCAGGCTGGGCCCGGGCATGCCGGGCCCAGGCCTTTTGGAAAAAGCCCGAGCTTGGGCCTGGTTTTTGCCAGGCCCAGGCCTCCTCTTGAGGAGGAGGCCTACCAAGGCCTTGCAGGTCGGGCCAGGCCCAGGCCGGGCCTGGGTCTGGCCCGGCAATTGAGCTCGTCGAGCTCAGGCGAGTTCGACGAGCTCGACTGAGCTTGACGAGCTCCACTGAGCTCGACGACCTCGCCTGAGCTCGACGAGCTCAATTGAGCTCGACGAGCTCGCTGAGCTCGACGAACTCTCCTGAGCTCGACGAGCTCAATTGAGCTCGCCTGAGCTCGACGAGCTCGGCGAGCAAAATTTTAAATTAAAAAAAAAATATTTAAATACATATAAATATATTAGTATAATAATATTATTATTTTCTATATTTTATAATACACACAAAATGATAATGAAAATAATTTATTATTGATAAAATTATTAACTACAAAAATATGCAACAATAAAAATTAAATACGTCCAGATATTTTTATACGAATACAAGTATTTGATCTTTAAAAAATCTACAATAATACAATATTAATCTTGGCACTTGAGAGTTAGCCCTCGGAAATGACGTTCAGGTTTGATCTTCTGTGCCCAAATTTAGGCCGCCTAGCTCATCTTCAACTTCAGATGAGCTATCTTCGATCGATGCTGTTGAAACCGACAACTCGGTCTCTGTGGAGTTCGGGTCCCAAAAAAGGGGTGACCGCGCACTTATTACGCTCAAGTAAACGATCTAGACACAAGACTAGGAACTCGAAGTACAGATCCAAGGTCTCAGCGTGGAGGTCCCACCGCACACCCGGAAGACTGTCTAACTCTTCCCCTCCCAAGCCAAAGACTGAGCTAAGGCACCTTTGGAGGAATCTCTTGGCCGGCTAAAGCGAGCCGACTCTTTCCTCTCCGTAGGTGCACTTCCCTGGACCTATGTAGAACCCTTTTTGTCCAGACTGTCAATAACATAATCCCGCCAGACAGCTTTACTATACGCAGCCCTAATGGGACTACCGACGGCATAACTCCGCCGTTCTAAGAGTTAATTAACTGACCCTCAAAGTCTTCCCGGTAACTTCACCTCGGGGTTCCCACGGGGCGGGTGATTCGTGAAAAACACCGCTCGCCTACGATAAAAATATAAAGTACGTAAAGAAGGCATCACAGGCATCTCAATTTACAAGAGCGTAAGCTCCATACTTCGGCACGCAGGCCGGCAAATATAAATAAATAGGCCCTTCTCGAGGCGGCACAACATTGGGCTTAAGCCCGCAATCTCCTGATTGGTACTGCGACACTTGTACGCCAACGCCTCGCCATGCGGTAGCAAACTGAACCTCGGCCAATTGAAGCAAACTGAGTTATATTGCCCACACCCCTTTCCCGAGGCGGCGACATTTTATAAATACGAGCAAATACTAAATATCTTCCATAGAGTCTTCTCCGGGGTCCCCAGAACATCACCAATCCGGTCTACACGTCCGGATGGGCTTCACATAGAAACATCACCAATCCGGTCTACAGATGCGACTTGCTGCCTCCTCTTCATAGCATCAAAGTGGTCTTTGTAGCATATGCACATTTCCAAAGTCTCGTCGCTCAGGCGGATCCTTCGGTCATTCAGAATCCTGTCACTCAAAGAAAATGCAGACTCCGAAGCTACAGTACTAGCTTTGATTGTTAGTAAATCTCTGGCCATAAATGCCATAACAGGATATATATTAATTTTATTTTTCCACCATTGTAAAATATCAAAATTTTATATCTCATTTGAACTCATAAAATCTTGAAATTGTGTTTTCGTATATAATCCTAATTCATTTAAAGTACTAGAAGTTCGTTGTTTTTTCCGGGCGGCTAACTCTAAAATCTTATTTTTTAAAATATCTTTGTTTTTGGTTGGGTGCTTTCTTCTCTATGCCGCGATCCATATAACTGATCGTAATAATTATAAAATTCTGTAAAATCAGTATTAAATTTTGAAACACTTATATTATCAAAAAATTGATAGGTTACAGATAAGTTTAAATTATTGTTTATTTCTTTTATAAGATTTTCTATGCTATCTACGCCAATTAAAGGATTTAAAGCTGCGGCGCATGAAAACATAGCTGACATTTCTTTATAATATTTTAAAAAAAATTCTTCCATTATTTGAATTAACGGACACCAACCTTCATATTTTTATAAGCTTTACATTTTTCTGTAATTAATACACAATTTTCGATAACGAGTGAACTAGTAGGATAATAAACGCCAGATAAAATAGTTGTCGATCTACAAAAAACTTCTAATAATTCCATATAATTTTCAATTACATCCCAATCAGAATCATGAAAATCATGAACTTCGGACATGCTATAAAATTCCATTAGTTGTGTTTTTTATCGCACTTCCCTTTTTATCATTTTATATGTTGAATTTCATCTTATAGGCATATCAAATTCAGGTTTTAAAATTGAAGCCCTTGTGCATTTACAAATTTTTTAAAATCTTGTTTACGTTTTTTAGAAGTATAAATATATTTTAACAAAATACGAATTTTATTAATATAGGGTTCCATATTCGCCGAGTGGGCCCCCGGACCCAAGGGATCTTTTCAGACATGGTTTTTCTGCACGATTCAGGAGAGGAAGAGAGGAGGCGAGCGGTGGAGGCAGGAGCTGTCACAACCCGCATTTTCTCCGAATTTAAGGATATCAGAGTAAGAGGAAATACACGTCATGATGCCACGTCATACATGAGACAACTGTAGACGCTCAGACGGAAACCTATTACTTAACTAGACAAAACATGATTATATGATAAGTCATCATTTGAAATCATTTATTAGGGGTTTTGAGGTAAGAACTGTGTCTCTTAGTTCGTGGATCAACTAGTCCACCGGGAAAGTATATATAGTTGCAGCGGAAAGTACTTGATTTAGTTTACTTAAAGTCCTACATGTATGCAAACGACGGAGCATGAAGTAAATGATATGCACATAACTAGGCGTATTGTAAGAGTAGAAAATACCTTTAGGCGACTTTAAAATTAAGAGTTTCAGTTAGAAAGAATGCAATGAGGATGAAGAAAAACCATTTTATAACTATAGTGCACCTAACATAAATCATTCCCAGAGGGTAAGATACACAAGATCTAACAGTAGTGGCATAATCTGACAAATAAACTATAAAGTATAAAAAGGGGCACAATGGGCGTCAACAACATGACACTAACTCATTGGCACCTAAAGGTATTCTCGAGATAAAGCAAGGGATTTCTCGAGACATAGAGGGATTTCTCGAGACATAGAGGGATTTCTCGAGAGATTTGAATGTTTTTCGAGACATAGAATTTAAGAGCATTTCTCGAGACATAGATGGACTTCTCGAGAGATTTGAATGTTTTTCGAGACATAGAATTTAAGAGCATTTCTCGAGACATAGAGGGACTTCTCGAGAGATTTGAATGTTTTTCGAGACGTAGAATTAAGAGCATTTCTCGAGACATAAAGGGACTTCTCGAGAGATTTGAATGTTTTTCGAGACATAGAATTAAGAGGGCAAATATGCAGGGTTTTCTCGGGAAATCAGTCAGGCGAGCATGATTGTTTCGACTACAACAGATTTTCTCCAGGGGGGGTTCTTCCGCCAATTCAACAGGGGAACAAGATCAAGATTTCGACTATCATGAATACCCTTAAACACAGGCTAACAACGCAGCCATCACTTGTAACCAAGGAAAAAGAAAAAGAGCAACAACAAACAAGGAAGGAGGAGAGAAGAAAATAGCCACTTGCCTTAACCTTGAGGAAACTCAACCAACACCGCTCTGAAAGCCAAGGGAGCTCTTGAGCACGAAAACCTGGAGCTTTACGGACCCAAAGAAGGGGTTAGGTCACCACCGAACCCCCCAAAACTCCACGAAAAGAGAAAAGCTTACCGCTAGAACGAAGATCTCGCCGAGAGCTTTCCAAATCTCCAAACCAAACACGATTCCGACCACCACAGCCCTAGGAATCGCCGGTGAAACGCTCCACGAAACCTCGCTCTCGCTCAATCGCACGGCGGCTGCTTTTGATCGAGGAAGGGGAAGATGAATAGGGAAGGAGATTTTAGGCTTATATATAAACCTAAATTATTTAATTAATTAATAAATTCCCCAATTCACTTAAACTGCGAGGGCGACCAAAACACCTCGGATTTCTACGAAATTCGCACCTTAAATAAAGCACAGCGCTACGAATCCAACGGCGAAGTCAGAATTCAATTCCGACGAGCCAAATTCGGGCTAAAGCCTCCCGAAGCTAAAATCTTGATATCCACCCAAAATCTTTACTTTAACTCGAAACGACGCGAAATCTCGCACGCTCGATCTACAAGACATAATTTAACTAAGCTAAGGCTCAACACACTACCAGACGAGCTGACGTAACGCCCTTACGCCAAAATTACGTCACAGCGGGTACGTAAAATAATTAACGAAAATCAGGGGCGTTACAGGAGCCACCTGCTCGCCCAACCAAGTGGAGGGGCGAGAGGAGGAGGGGTCCA
Source organism: Dactylorhiza incarnata (assembly GCA_033032865.1). Taxonomy (NCBI): domain Eukaryota; kingdom Viridiplantae; phylum Streptophyta; class Magnoliopsida; order Asparagales; family Orchidaceae; genus Dactylorhiza; species Dactylorhiza incarnata. The sequence goes on along the minus strand of JAWHQI010000358.1, from coordinate 354,209 downwards.
ACCCCCCCTCTCGCCCCCATCTCAAGTGGAGGGGCGAGAGGAGGAGGGGTCTGACCCCCCTCTCGCCTCCATCTCAAGTGGAGGGGCGAGAGGTGGAGGGGTCCGATCCCCCTCTCGCCCCCATCTCATGTGGAGGGGCGAGAGGAGGAGGGGTCCGACCCCCATCTCATGTGGAGGGGAGAGAGGAGGAGGGGTCTGACCCCCCTCTCGCCCCCATCTCAACTTTTATTGGGCCACTAGACCCTAGTGAGTCCAATAAAAGTAGGCCCGAGCAGTAGAAAAAAACTATCATTTTAAGTAATGTTGCGCGCCGCAACTAAATCATTGGGGTACAGTGACCAAACAAACCCCGATTTGACTTCCGTCAGTTCCGTTAAACTCGTATACACAATACGAGCGCAACGGAATTCGTTGCACTTCGATCCGAGGTCGTTTGGAGGAAACGACCATTTCGGGTGTCGTAGCGCGCCACTACCTCATTATTATGAATAGTGACCGTACGAACCCCGATTTGACTTCCGTCAGTTCCGTTAGACTCGTATAGACAATGCGAGCGCAACGGAATTCGTTGCACTTCGATCCGAGGTCGTTTGGAGAAAACGACCATTTCGGGTGTCGTAGCACGCACTACCTCATTATTATGAATAGTGACCGTACGAACCCCGATTTGACTTCCGTCAGTTCCGTTAAACTCGTATACACAATACGAGCGCAACGGAATTCGTTGCACTTTGATCCGAGGTCGTTTGAAGAAAACGACTATTTCGGGTGTCGTAGCGCGCCACAACCTCATTATTTATGAATAATGACCGTACGAGCCCCGAATTGACTTCTGTCAGTTCTGGTAAACTCGTACGAACAATACGAGCGCAACGGAATTCGTTGGGCCTCGATTCAAGGTCGTATGGAGAGTATGTCATTTTAGGACTATGCAGATCGCCTCAGTGCAACGCACGAGATATAAAGCACACGAACCCGGCATCGGCCCCGACAACTCTTATTGAACCCCGGGGGCCAAGGAGGACCTCGCCCTAAGTTAACTTGGTCAACCCCCCCCCCCCCCCCCCCCCTCAAACTCGAATTTGCTAAAGAAAAGGGGGGAGAGAGAGAAAGCCCCCCCCCCCCCCCCCCCCCAAGGGAGGGGGCTGCCCATGAATGGGCAGCCCTATTTGGGCAAAAAGGGGGGCAAGAGAGAGAAAGGGGGGGGGGGGGGGGGGGGGGGGGGAGAAAATATCTCCCCCCACTCACCCTCCCCTTAAGCCACGTGTAAGGGAGGGAGAGGGGGGGGGGGGGGGGGAGACCTCCCCCCTTCCCATACAAGGAAGGGGCAACCCCTCTCAAACCCCCACCCCACTCACTCTCCCTCCCAGCCTCTCCCTGCCGGCAACCCCCCTCCTCCTCCTCCACCTTGCCGGAGCAAGCCACCCAGCCGAGCCACCTCCTCCTCCTCCCTCATGGCCGGCCGCCCCTCCACCACCCGAGCCCCCCACCCCCAGGTAGAAGACCTCCCCCTCCTCCTTCCTACCTCCCGGGGAAGACCCCCCTCTCTCTATCGCCAGAGCGCCGCCGGCCGCCGCCCCGAGCCTTGCAAGGCTCGGGGAGGTGCCCGGCCGTGGAAGTCTCCTCTCCCAGCGCCGGTGGTGGCGCTGGGGGGGGGGGGGGGGGGGGAGTGGGTCCCCCTCGGGGACCTCGGCGCCGGCACAGGGGAGACGGTCGGGCCGCCGGCGGACACGGCCGGCGGCACCCGTGGCCTCCTCCTTTTTCCTGTAGGGGGATGACCCCTACCCCGGCGGCGGCCGGCGACTCCAGGCCGCCGGACCACCGCCGGAGGGTTGCCCCCTCCCCGGTGCCCTGACCAGGGGCGGCAGGGAGGGTCGTGCACGAGGAGGCGGTGGCGCAGCAAGCTGGCATGGCCCGTGCCGGCTGCGCTGCGCCTCCCCGTCCTCTCTGTCTCTCTTTCCGATGGGGTCCGGCGGCGCCAGGCCGCCGGGACACCACCGGAGTGGGCGCCGTCCCCTGGCGCACCGACCGGGGGCGGCACCAGAGGCCCCCCCCCCCTCAGCGGAGGCGGCGGCGCAGCGGGCCTGCATGGCCCATGCAGGCCACGCCACTGCCTTCCGCCTCCTTTATAACCCTCCCCCGGTGGTGGCCGGCGGCACCAGGCCGCCGAACCACCACCGGAGGAATCGCCGGCCCCCGGCGCACCGACCGGGGGCGTTCCCCGCACCGCTGGCGGAGGTGGTGGCGCGGCAAGCATGCACGGTGCATGCAGGCCCGCCACCGCCCCTGTCCCCCTTCCTGCAGCGCTCCCGGCAGTGGCCGGCGGCGCCAGGCCGCCGGACCACTACCGGGGTGGTCACCGGCCCCCGGTGCACCGTCCGGGGGCGGCGCCGGCCCCCGGTGCACCGTCCGGGGGCGGCGCCGGCCCCAGTCGACCGCTGCCCGGCGGCGGCAGCGGCTGCTACCCGAGATTAATCAGGGGCCGCACGATCTCCCCCGGGAGATCTAGCGGCCCCCGTAATCTCGTTTCCCGCCCCGCCTCAACATGTGCGCCCCCCTCAACGGATCCTCCGCGGATCCGCTGTGGGGGCCGCGGGAGGGCGCAGGGTGCAAAACCCCTGCGCCTCTTCCCTGCCGCTATTCGCACCCCAAATGGGTTTTTCCTATTTTAATTTCCTGAGGCAAATCAGGGCAGTTTCATAAAAGGTTTTCTAAATGAAAAATGTGCCCCACCCTAAGTGGCACCTACTGTATTTTTTTTGGGATTTTTAGGATGAATTTTATTATTTTTAAAACCCCATATAAAGTTTATTTTAAGGAAATTAAAGCCCAAATGAGTGGGGAAAAATCACCCAAAATTCATGAGCCCTAGTTAGGACATATTTCACCTATCATCAAAATCTCAAGGGATAAGCCCTTCATTTGGTCCTTTAAATGCTTTTACAAGCAAAAATAAACGCCCGAAAAAGAGCAAAATTCATCGAAATGAATCGGCGCCCCCTCGACGCATATTTTTAAATATCTATTAAAAATTATGCGTATCTATCCAAGGAGTCGACTAAGCTCGGAATATCGACGCGAAAATCAGAACGAAATCGCGGCGCGACGCCGAAATTTAACCCCGCCGCGACAATAATAAAAGAACGGAGTCGACGATTGAAGCCTCCTCTTATGGAGTGATTGGACTACTAACCCTTTCTTTTATGCTTTTACTGCTTTCCGTACTTTCCGTTAAATCCAATCTCGCACTGGTCCCCCGCATTTACTTTCTGTACTTCCCTTTAAATCCAGTCTCGCACTGGTCCCCCGCACTTACTTTCTGTACTTTCATTTAAATCCAGTCTCGCACTGGTCCTGTCATTATGGCCTCTGCTTTCGGCCTACTTTTCTGTTTATCATTATGGTCTCTGCTTTCGGCCTACTTTTCTGCTTATTACTATGGCCTCTGCTTTCGGCCTACTTTTCAGCTTATTGTTATGGCCTCTGCTTTCGGCCTACTTTTCTGTTTATCATTATGGCCTCTGCTTTCGGCCTACTTTTCTGCTTATTACCATGGCCTCTGCTTTCGGCCTACTTTTCAGCTTATTGTTATAGCCTCTGCTTTCGGCCTACATTTCTGCTTAGTGTTATGCCCCCTGCTTTCGGCCTAATTTATTTGCTAATGCAGAGCTGTCATGACAACCATGCAGTGCTTATCCTCCCTTCTGCGAGGCCTTAGTTGGGGAAAACCCGGAGTTGAGTCCCCCCTCCCAGGTTTGCCCCAAGCAAGGAGCCCTCATACCGCTAATCCTCCCGGTCAGAGACCGTGTGACCGGTCGAGTAGAATTGCCACGTCACTTATGTGCTTGTTTTTATATAAAGCGGGTGAAGATTGTTTGGGAGTGGCGGGTTGGTCACGCTCGCAGACCGTTCGTACCGGTGCGGGTGGGTTGATGACTCATGGCGACAGGGAGATGTGCACAACGGGTTATCACCCTCCGAGCCTGCAGTTTTGCCTCCACTGGTCGGCCTACAAATTGGCTCGCCGGATGTCGCTCACATCCAGTTGATACACCAAGTTGTACAGGAGGGTCTGAATGATACGGTACGACTACATTCAGAAGTGGCAAGACCGGCCACTGTCACCGACGGCCACATCGGTGAGGCCCGCGGGGTTAGCTCCCCTGCTTGAAATAAAGCGGTCTAAACTGTGTCGACACAGGGTCTTTTGTGTGCGTACAGGTTTGAATACCTGGGTGTGTGTATCTGCGCGTTATAGTGTTGTGTACTTACTATACGATGCGATTACGGGTTTTAGGGCGGGAGGCCCTATATATATATACGTAGATATATATATGTTTACCTGTTGCTAACCCTCTACCTTGCTTCGGCTATTTCATTTCTGTCCTTTAGCCCCCCCCCCCCCGGATAAGGATCCGGGGAGGGGATGTATTCTTCTACTTAGCTCTGTGACTAACGGTTATTTCTTATAACCAATCACAGGAAACGGGACAGCGCGAAGCCCCCACCCCGCAGGATGAGTTACGAGCCTTAGAGATGGCCCGATCAGACACCCCAGCCTCCCCGCCTATCTTCAGAGACGTGAGTTCGAGAGTATAAGGACTAGCCTAGGGCTCCCTTTTGTTTTAGACTATGTAGCCCTCGAGGCAATGTTTTGTAAAACGATAGGCCCCGGCCATATTTAAATATGTAATATAATCAGCATGCTTAGCTTTTTCTTATTTCGATTGCTTCCGCTGTGCGTTCTGATGTGTTGTGATGATTCTTGTGCCTAACAAAGAGACCGCTCAGCGCTTGAGAGGGTGGGACGTCGCCACCCGGAAAGCGCTGGGTAGAGTTTCTTTGGGCAGTAAAATCCCCCCTCCCTGAACCCGGTTCAGTCTGGGGAGGGGGGGTCTTACACCGGCCACGATCATGTCGTCGACGTACAGCAGCATCAACACATGAAGATCTCCACTCTTCTTCATGAACATGCTAGAGTCTTAGTCTAAGGCATCATAACCACAGAACTGCAGGTACTCCGCAATCTTCCCATACCAGCTCTCGGTGCCTGTTTCAACCCGTAGAGGGCCTTCTTCAGCTTGCACACATGATGTGGGTGTGACTTGGACACGTATCCAGGTGGTTGGACCATGAATATGTCTTTGTCAATCTCTCCGTACAGGAACACGTTCTTCACATCAAGCTGCCACAACTTCCATCCTCTGCACGCCGCAAGAGGTATGACTGTCCACACCGACGTCATCTTCGCCACATGACTAAATGTCTCCTCATAGTCCTCACCATAGGTTTGCGAGAAACCTCAAGCGACAAGCCTAGCCTTGTACCGCTCTACTCCTCTGTCAGCTCTCTTCTTTACCTTGTACACCCACTTGCAGGTGACAAGTTTGATGCCCTCCACCATAGGAACAAGGTCCCATGTCTTATTCTTCTTCAACGCCTCCATCTCCTCATCCATGGCCACGTCCCACTCCTTAGTGTCAGTAGCATCTTCAAAGCGGGTAGTTTCCCCTTGTCGAGTGGTCCTGCGAAGAAGCAAGAGACCAAACTCACAAAATTCCCCTCCTTATAGCGAGAAGGCGGGACGATGGTTCGCTTTGACCTTCTCAAGGCTTGGCCACTATCTACCGTCCCGGCAGACTCCTCCTCTACAACTCTTCTCCCCTCTTCTTTTGTTGCACTGCTCCCCCTGCTTCTCGAACTTGAAGCTCCCCCTGAGACAGATGGCGATGGGCACTAGGAGATAGCTCCAACTCCACAGTAGAGTCCTCAGTGACTCTCTTTTCACTCCTGCTAGAACCTCCACTCTCCGGCAACACCACAGAAGAGACTCCCTGATACAAGATCAGTTCGTCAAACACCACGTCGCGCGAGACGACGAACTTATGGGTCTGCGGATTCATGCACTTCCACCTTTTCTTCCGCTCGTCGTAGCCGATGAAGATACACTTCCTCGCTTTCGGCTCCAACTTGGTTCTCTCAGCCTCCGGAACATGCACGAAGCAGGTAGAGCCAAACACCCTCATGTGACTAACATTTGGCTTCTCCCCGAACATGAGTTGGTCTGGAGACACCATCCTTTTAGGACTCAGAGATAGCCGGTTGATCACATGGGTGGCACACGCCATTCCCTCCGCCCACAAGGCTTTGGGAATTCCCTTGGCATATAGCCAACTCCTGGTAGTCTCCACCAGATGGCGGATCTTCCTCTCTGCGACCCCATTTTTGTTGAGGGGTGTGGGCACAGGAGAGCTCTCGCTGAATGCCATTTTTCCTGCAGAAAGAAGCAAACGAGTTAGAAGTAAACTCCCCCCATTATCACTTCGCAGCTTCTTCACCCTCAGGTTCAGCCTCCCCTCCACAAGTTCCTTCCACTCTTGAAACTTCTCAAACACCTCTGCCTTTTCTCTCAAGAAGTACCCACATGTAGCGGGTATAGTCATCCACCAAGACCAGCGCATACTTATTTCCTCCATAAGTCAGGGTGGCGCACGGCCCCATCACATCAGCGTGTACGCACTCAATAGGTGCCTTACACCTTGTCTCCGACTTGTCAAACGGAAGTCGATGTGATTTCCATATTGACAGTCCTCACATACATGGTCATCGCCGTAGGAAGAGAGATTAGACAGGCCAGACACCAGACCCTTCGCCGCTATCATCTTCAGCTTATCCATCCCCACATGACCTAGCCTCTCATGCCAGATCGCTGCGATGTCGTTAGTCTTCAACTTATCCACGTAGACACTTGCAGACAAAACATACAAGTCCTTCACCCTTCTCCCGGTGAGCATGACATCAGCATCAACTGAAGACAGGTTCTTCAGGAACTTCACCTCCTTCGGTCCGAACAACACGTGGTATCTTGCATCCACTGCATTCGCAACCAAGAAGAGATTCTTCTTCATGCCCGACACGTGGTACACACTCTTCATTGTCATGGGCTTCTCTTCACTTCCAAGGGAAACCATCCCTTCTTGCTCAACTGGATGCACCATATCATCTGCAGTGATGATAGCATCCGTTCCTCCATATGCCTTTAGAGAGGCAAATTAGGACACATCTCCAGTGAGATGGTACCCGCAACCGGAATCCACTATCCAGTCATTCTCAAAGTTTACAGAGGCTAAGGCATCGACAGGCGTGGTCGTCATCTCAGCCAGGAAGTTGTTGTCTCCGCCTTCACCACCCTGGTGACCTCCACCTCTCCATTGGTCTCCTTCCTTCTCAGTAACATGACCAGCCTTCAGATTAGACCGGCAGTCGTTTGTCATATGCTCGTACTTCTTGCAGGCAAAATAAAGAGATCTCCCCCTCTCATCACGAGCAGGGAGGAACTTCCCCTTATCTCCTTGAGAGGACGTTGAGGGTCCATCTCCAGAGTTCTTCTTCTTGTCCCAGGTCTTCTTCTTGCCTGGGAACAACACCTCGCTATCTCCCCCTGAGATAGACACTCCCACCATCTGCTTCGCTAAGCACTCATGTGACGACAATAGGTTCTCTAGCTCCAATAAGGAGTGCTGAGTAGCCCATCCTTGCATAGATGTAACAAACACCGTATACTCCTTTCGCAAGCCTCGGAGTATATGCCTCTTCAAATTCGCCTCAGAGATTGGCTCATCAGGATCCAAAGCCACGATCTCCGCGCACGGGTTCTTCACCTTCAGGAAGAAGGTGGATATCGACAACTCTCCTTGAGTGGACCGCGCCAACTCATTCTCCAAAAACTGTAGCCGCGCTACGTTCTTCTTGTTGAACAACCCATCGAGAGCTTTCCAGATCTCAGACGATGACTTACAACCCATGATGTGGTCAAACAAGTCAGGAGCAATAGCTCTCTTTAAGGTGAACTCCGCTTTGGCGTTTGTCTTCCTCCAAGCTCTCACATCTGGACCATTGTCTCTGGCAGCTACAACTTCCTCTTGCTCATCTCCTCCAACGACCTCTCATAGGTCCTCTCCAAACAGGTAACTCTCCATACAAGACTTCCACTTCTTGTAATTTGTCTGAGTTAGTAACTCAATGCCAAGACCTCTCGCATAGCCTCCTCCGCCGTCCATCTTGGTTGCTCAGTACTTGTAGATCAGTGCTTGTTCCAACCTATCTCTGATACCATGTGAAGTTTTCAAGATCGATGGAACACTGAGACAAGCACACCAAGAATGAACAAAAAAACACTTCTTTATTACTTGGCAAATGGTTACAACAGTTACAAGAGAAACGGGTTGAATACAAGTTGCATATAACTTGATTAACAACAGCCAAGTGTAAGTAACAACAACTGGTCGCGGACAGAGTCCGCTTCTCATCTCCTCACTAGCGCATGCGCTATCTCCAGACCGCGCGAGCTCGCTGCTCGCACACCCTCCTGACGAGACCGCAGATGCAGACCGCCAACTCGCACAGGCTGCTACCGCCCAGCGCTATCTCCTATCGCCAGCGCTAGCTTGCGGTCTCACACAGCTCGCGAACCTTGCTCTAGGTCGCTCTGAACTCACTCCGAGTTCACTCCCACTTGAGACCGCCCGAACAGACCGCCCGAGCTGTCCTCCTGAACTTACTCCAAGTTCGCTCTGACTCAGATCGCCAATTGAGACCGCCCAAGTCGACCACTTTCTCTGATATTCTCTGAAGGAGGATTGCCCCCATATTTATAGAATCAGGAGTCGCCACAAAGAAGTGGAGCTAGCGCCGGCGCTAACGCTAGCGTCTGCGCTAGCTCACTTCACAAATTTTAACAAGGATAGTGAATGACCATCTAGTTAAGAGAAGAGTTGAATAAGGAGGATGCTTGTGAGGACCCTGACCACAGTCTGGCGCACCAGCGCTGCCTTTCGTCCCAGGCCCTCACATGGGCCGCAGCCCATGCCACCCCAACCCCTCTCTGCGCATATACGGCCACCCCAACCCCAACCCCTATTCGCCCATGCCACCCCAACCCCTTGAGCTGCAACTGGTGATGAGAAGTCAAAGAACTCTATAGTTAAGTGTGCTCAAATGGGAGCAATTCTGGGATGGGTGACCTCCTGGAAAGTCCACGTAGAGGCGCTTAACTGGATCACTTCTCATCAAAGGGAGGCTGCGGTCTCCAACTGTAAGACCCTCTTTTTTTTTTAGCAAAAACCACCGGGTCTTAGGCCCAGAACCGCCGTTTTGCGGTGACACCTTCACTCGGGAAGGTCGCCACTACAAAACGCCGATCCTGCCGGCCAAATCGATCACGAAGAAAAGTACAATAAAGAGAAGACAAGTCCACAGAATCACATGAATTATAAACCTTAAAGGCAAATGTCCACAGATATAACTGAATAAAGATAACAAGGGTACAAATAAAAGGGGGGGGGGCTCTTGCCCTGTACATCATTTCCTCACTACAAGATCACTCGCGGAAGCTAACCCCTAAGCAAAACTAAAGCTAATCGTCACCGACACTGAAACCGGAGCACTCTGACCTGACTGACCCATCCCTGCAGACTCCGGGCTCCAATGGTGCTGCAACACTGGATGCTTCTTCTCTTTTAACCTGCGGTTGCTGCCTCGCAATCCACGTCTACGCCTTTGCCGTCGGTCTCCTGATCGCTGTGCCGGAGGGGTTCCACTCATCATGGGACATCTGACCCGAGTATGTCCTGGCTGGTGACAATGGTAGCATGGCCGTGAGATCCACCACGTCGGATCCTGTTGTACCTGTTCCTTGAAGGGTGCTGCATCTCCTCGAACTCCTAAAATGATAAGGTCCACCGACCGTCAGTCAAAATGACTCAGCCAATTCCCCACCCCTCCCCCAATGGCTCCTAGGCACCGTATGGGAGGAGGAAGCGGAGGACATTCAAGGGGTAAGTACAAGAGCAGATGACGGCGGATCTACCACTAAACAGGAGTTATATGAATGAAGCAGTAAGTAAGCATAGTAAAGAACATGTAAAGAATAGTAAGCAGTATATATAATGACAGGGAAAATAATACAAAAGTAACCATTGATTTATAGGAATGCCCATACAAACCTATAGACCAAGGGGTCGTTTTGCAGGGCCTACCGTATAAGAAGTCCCATAACCGACTTATACGTTAGGGGTAGGTTGAATGCAATGATTATGCTATGGAATGCAAAGAATGCTGTTATGCTATGATCATGCAAGTGCAACACACACACTTCGACTCTATGCGCATAGACCTTTAGTTCCCTCTTTTTGGAGCGAGCTAGACTCCCAGGATACTTCCGTAGTGGCAAACGGAAGCGGTGGGTTGGGCCTCGCCCACCTCTAGGTTGGTATTCACACTACCCAACCTAGACCTATTGTACGCCTCCACTATACCCGCGGAGCGTCTGCGTACTCTTGCTGACTGGACCGCCAGACTATCAAGGCTAAGTGTAAAACCACACTCGCCGAGTCAACGTATTGACGTCGGTGTGAACGACCGTCCAATACCGAAGACCCACCACCTTCAGTGCTCATGCAACATGTTCTACTTCCTATCTCAGAGCCATAAGCTCCCCGGGCTAACCTGCCCGTCATCAATAACCTTCCGAGCCAAAAGCTCCCCGGGCTAACCCGCCCGTCATCCATAACCTTCCGAGCCGAAAGCTCCCCGGGCTAACCTGCCCGTCATCAATAACCTTCCGAGCCGAAAGCTCCCCAGACTAACTAGTCTGCTGCAACAACCACCGAGCCCACCGCTCGGACAACCAATCCAACTAAACTTCCGAAGCCACAGGGTGTGGATGAGTGTGTTATTAGTTAATCTTGTACAACGTCTTACTCCTATGAGTTAGGGTTAGTCTTGGGCTTCCCGAGGGTTACCCTGTGAGGGGCTCGCTACGGTGCTAGGATCCGCTATGGGATGACACCCCAAAGTTCCCACTCCCAAGTCACTTAATGTTATTAGTTACTACCCATAAGAAACCCTCTTAACATTTCACCTGGTCTAAACCTAAGAGCTTTTAGGTCCTAATAGACAAAAGATGATCTTTCGTCCTCCACAGGACGACCTACCCCAAGGATGGCACCCCACCACCCTAGGACTCATCAAACCTTAATTCTCCCCAAGGGTCCTCTCATATCCATATAATTACCACTAGGACCTCACTTTCCAATCAATATAATCCAATTTGGCCTACAACCCCAAAATTGCTAATTTGCTAAACGCAGACCATCCTCAACGCTTTGATGCTCATGAAGGGGAGTACACTAAATACTCGATCCTATGATTCAACAATTTTATTGGAGGTCCATACTACATATTTAAGACCAAATCCAGAGCTTCATAATTTTCCAAATAATAATAGTATTTAAATCATTTTTCCCAAAATATCACTTCCTAAGGTTTGAACTGCAAGTATGCTTTCCTGACAACCAATGCCTGCCTAAATTTTTACATAAATAAAGGGTACCTAAAAATCAGTGGATATGAATTCTTAGGAAAAACCAGCAAGATTTACTATTTTTCAAAATTCCAAAACTCATTTATTACCAGTAAATTCCAAAGGAGGTACCCTCATATGGTCTCCAAACCTTATGCAATTTAATACAGAGGTGATTCATACTAAAATATTTAGGTCTACCAAGTTTGACCACATAACACAGAAGTTACATTTGTAATTTCCTCAAAGGATATATTTGTAAATAATTCCAAAATGAACTAGAGATACCAAAAATATTAATCCATAAATTATGGGAAAATTACAGTGGGTACATATTGGTATGAAAAGACATCCTGCAAAGTTTCATGCAATTACAGTAATTTAACACCCTAAAATTGATCCTCCCAAAAATTGTCTACAATGTGAAATATTACACTTTGAACCCCAAAAAGTCTTCTCATGGTCTAACAGATTATTCCAGAGATCAATAGCATTAAAACCAAGTTTGTGACAGAAAATGGTAAACCATTAAGTAACATTTCTCCCTAAAACCCAAAACCCTAATTATTTACAAATCTACCCAAGGGTTTATTACCTAGGTTTGACAACTCCAAACCTCTTCAAATTCACAAGGGAGGCTCCTCTGGTCACTAGGACCTACCATACAAAATCTTAGGTCAAACCAATAATGTTTGACCCCACTCCCTTCATTGACCTCTAATTGCACCCCATTAGGGTTTAACCTAGGGTTAGGGTCTAAACTTCTCCAAATCCACCCAAACTTCTTGTGAGGGTGTTATATCACCTATAAAGGTCAGAGGAGTCCAACACACCCCTCTCCAAGGACAAACTCTCTTATGTCCTTCACAACCCCAAATTCCACCCCATAGGGATCAACCCTATGACCTTGAGCAAATCAACTCCAATGCTCACCAATCTTCCTCATGGGGTCTCAAATTGATCCCACTGACCTTTCCAAGAAGACTCAAGCTTCTATGGACCTATTTGGCCAATGGATCTCTACTTGACTAAATGCACCCCAAGGTGCTCCAACCCCAAGCCCTAGGGCAAACCAACTCCCCATGGCCCCATACCTCCCTTGGTGGTGATTTGGGTGATATTAGGGCAGTGGCCAAAATCCCACTCCAATTGGAGGTGGTTTGACCATGAAATGTCCCAAATAGCCCTTATTCACAAATTTCCCCTAAATGGACAAATCTTTGGCCTAATGATTACCTAATCAAAAGAACTCCAAATGAGTTGAGATTTTAACCAGGGGTTTATCATGACCCTAATAACACCCCACCAAAGTTTGGTGGAGATTGGAGGTCATTTGACCCTCCAAATAATTTGGGTAAGGATTATTAAATGTTTGCAAAAACTTTAGGAAAAAGATCTCCAAAAATTCTCATTTTTGGATATGTCATAGCCCTTGGCATGACTCACCACTGGTCCAAATCTCAAGTCATTTGGACAAGTGGTTTGGTGTGGGCACCCATTCAAAGTTTAGTCAATCTTTGCACTAGAATGGGTGCTGAGGTCAAACCAGGACCCCTAATTGAGTGAGGTCAATTTTGGATGGTCCTAGGGGTCCAGGCCTACAACTTTCATGTTGGGCACTTTTTCTGTTGAGGCCTCTAAATATTTTCTATATTTAAAATAAGATTCTGCCTATAAAAGCTACATTAATATAGATATTAATAATAAAAAAAGCATTAAATCAATCATTAGGCGCGGATCCGACGGTCCTCCATCATCGTCCCCGTTAAATCTATGGCCGATATTCCGCGCGCCTGGGCGGTTTTGCGGGCCGATTTCCGGCGTGACGGCGCCGCCTCCGGTGAATTGCCGCCGCCAAAAGCACCACCCGACATCCAGCTCTCGATTGCCGGTGTCGGTAGTGGCCGGGGGTGGCCGGAGTTGGCCCCCCGGATGTTGAGTTTTCCGGCCATGAACAAGGAGAAAACCGATTGGGCTAGTCTCCAATCTCAGTTGGTTTTGAAAACGAAGAAGGGGAGATCTATCCACAGAGGGAAGGATGGAGATTTGGACCTGATTTGGGGCTTGACGTTGCGCCGACTGCCATTCCTCCATGGCCGGCCGCCATGGATTGCGAGTTCTGCATCCTCCACACCAAGATGCCCGATCTCCTCTGGAAACAAGGGGGTTTCACTCCTCTCCGACCCCTGAAGGTAATGAGGGGTTCAATTTATGGCCATGGTGGCTTTAACCACAAAAGCCATTAATGGCCTTTTCGAATTCCACCAAGGCCGGCCCCCATACACTCCCCAAGCCTTAATCAACCTTGGAAACTGCTGGAAACTCCTCCTCTCCCTTAGAGGAGATGAATGCAGCCATAAATGGGGAGAATTGAGGGGGGTTTCACCTTCCTCCATTGATGGCCTCATCTTTCTCTCTCCCCCAATTTGAATTTCTCTCTCCTACTCATCATGGCCGACTTCTACACTCTCTCCTGAGTTAAGGCTAGCCTACAAGGCTGGTCAAAAGGTCAATTTGGGCTTAGCCCAAATGGATTGGGCTTGGTTTAAGGGATTTGACCTAAATTGGGCAATTTTGACTTTCGGTCAAATTGGCCAATTGGGTGACCCTAGGATAGGGCTTTTGGGTCCATTGGACTCCAAATTAAGTTTAGAAGCTATTGGTGGAGTCAATTTGGTCACATGAGTCTTGGTTGACCCAATTTAAGCTGATTTGACCAAAACATGCTAAGTTGACTTTGGTCAAATTGAGCCCTAGGGTTGACCCAGTCAAGGGGCTTTTTGGTCCACTGGGTCCCCTATGATATGATAACCCTAAGGGTAGGGTCAATTTACTATGGTGATGGTCAATTAGGGTACTTTGATGAAGAATTGCCATTTTTGACCTAAAGGGGCATTTTGGTCAATTTGCACCATTGGGGGTCCCATGATGGGGCTTTTAGGTCCACTAGGTCTCTCATGATATTCTAGACCTAGATGAGTGGTCAATTTGGCATGGTGAGGGTTAATTGACTCTAATCTGGCTACTTTGACCACTTTAGGGTTAGGGTTGACTTGGTCAATTTGGCTTCTTTGGTTGACCCCAATGTGCTCCTGATGCCCTAAGGGGACCCTTAAAGGGTTAGGGATACTAAGGTGGGGTCACATGGTCAAGATGAAGCCCTAAAGTCCAACCCTAAGCTTGGTATTTGGAAATTGCTAATTGCAGACCAAGGTGGTTTTCTCCTTCTTCCCTAAGCTCTCAAGGTCTTGGGCTCTTCCTATGGTTTTGTCATGGCAAAACCATCTTAGGGGTCTAGCTGTCTGGGGGATGTTACACCAACAACCCGCCGTGGCCGTATATGCGCGGAGAGGGGTTGGGGTGGCATGGGCTGCGGCCCATGTGGGGGCCTGGGACGAAAGGCAGCGCTGGTGCGCCAGGCTGTGGTCAGGGTCCTCACATAAAAAGTGCACTTTTTATGTGAGGACCCTGACCACAGCCTGGCGCACCAGCGCTGCCTTTCGTCCCAGGCCCCCACATGGGTCGTAGCCCATGCCACCCCAACCCCTCTCCGTGCCCCTTCGGCCACGGCGGGTTGTTGGAGACCGCAACCTCCCTTTGACGAGAAGTGATCCAGTTAAGCGCCTATACGTGGACTTCCCAGGTGGTCACCCATCCCAGAATTGCTCCCATCTGAGCACGCTTAACTATAGAGTTCTTTCACTTCTCATCACCAATTGAGCTGCACTTTTTATGTGAGGACCCTGACCACAGCCTGGCGCACCAGCGCTGCCTTTCGTCCCAGGCCCTCACATGGGCCGCAGCCCATGCCACCCCAACCCCTCTCCGTGCTCCTTCGGCCACGGCGGGTTGTTGGAGACCGCAGCCCCTTTGACGAGAAGTGATCCAGTTAAGTGCCTCTATGTGGACTTCCCAAGAGGTCACCCATCCCAGAATTGAGAAGTGAAAGAACTCTATAGTTAAGCGTGCTCAGATGGGAGCAATTCTGGGATGGGTGACCTTTTGGGAAGTCCACGTAGAGGCGCTTAACTGGATCACTTCTCGTCAAAGGGAGGATGCGGTCTCCAACAACCCGTCGTGGCCGAAGGGGCACGGAGAGGGTTGGGGTGGCATGGGCTGCGGCCCATGTGAGGGCCTGGGACGAAAGGCAGCGCTGATGCGTCAGGCTGTGGTCAGGGTCCTCACAATGCTCCTGCACCGAAAGTGCTTGATAGAGTCGCAGATGTGATTCTTCCGGCGCCGTTGCTGGAGAGGAGAAGGGCGAGGATGTCTAGCGAGGAGCGGAGGAGACGGGGAGTTGCGTTCATCGAATCCAGCGTGGAGTGGAGCGACCGAGGAGTCACGTTTCGGGATTCTTCAAACCCAATGAAGAGCGGAGGAGTCATGTTCTAGCGTTCTTCAAGCCTAGCGAGGAGTAGAGAAGTGGAAACCTTAATTTAGAAGTCAATAATAGGTTCGCCCCAGTGCTCACACTCGGTCTATAATAAGTTCGCGCCTGCGCGATAGACTCGGGGCTCCGCCTCTATCAATTATTTATTAATGCAACTTAAAATAAACACAATATCAACTAATTAATCTATAAAGTAGTTATACATAATTTATTAATTTATGTTAAAAAAATCTTTATCTTGATGCATATCAAATCATGCATGTCAAATCAACTTTAATAAAGTTGATTGGTTTAATGATAGTTTCTCGAAAATACCACTGACATGCCTAATGATTGTCTTCCTCGAAAATACTACAGACATATCTAATAACAGTCTACCATAATAAGTGTAGAAGCTATACTAAAAACTTTTTGAATTTTATGAATTTTTATCATTACTTTTAATTTTGGAATAAGATATAATTACTTTTTTTAATAAATTATAATATATGTTAAGATATTAAAATAATTTTTTTTTTGGCAATTTGAATGTTTCAGCAAAGACAACTTTTCTCTTTTCATATTGTAAAGATTTACACAAACACATACAAGCAGTATGCGGGAATCCTGTATCCTCATGTATCCTAGGCGTCAGTACCCCTGCCACTTGGCTTCTCCCGTCAGCATGGTGCGATGATAGTCAGACCCCCAACCTCTCTCGATGTCCTATTGCGTAGAAAAAAGACATGGACTGAGGATGTCGAGCGAGGCTAGGGTTCCAATCGTCACTGCAAACTGCAAATGGGAGAAGTTGAGCAGCCCTTGGGGCAAGGGGATCCCTCGTGCCATACATGTTGCTTGTATTAACCGACCAGGGCCCTTATCGCCAATCGGGTCCCGAGAAAACCAAACACATTGGGGACCCGATCGCCGATCAGAGGCCTATCACTGATTGTCGATCGGGTCCTGAGAGAACCAAATGCATTGGGAACTTGATCGGCAATTGCCGATCAGGGCCCTCTCCCCTGTCGTCGACCGTCGATTGCCCATCGCCAATCACGAGGGGAAAACAATAGAAGAGTGGATACTTCGTCTATCTGTGACACTGCGACGAGGGCACTTTTCATGCGCTAACTTCTTTACATAATAATTACACACAATATCTCAATCTGATTCGTATACAAAAAAAACTAGTACAATCTAAAAAAAGCTCCTCTAAAACAATTTAATTGCTCCCCAAACAACCCCTCCAGGTCCCCTTTGATCGATAATCGACCCAGCATGTGTTCCTCCTTCGTCCCGTCTTTGTCCCCGACCGGCCAACACTCCCAATAACTAGTGCTCCCGTCCTTATCATATCGACGACTACGGTTCCCCAAATTGGTTCCGCCGTGCCCTACCTCCGTTCCTGATCCTGCTGTCAGTCAGTGCATCTCCATTTCTCCCATTTGCGGCTTCCTTCTCCAAAGTCGTCACAGAACCTTGACTAGTTGCCAACTTTGCTTGCAATTGTTGTAATCGGGGCGCGGACCTCTCGCTCCATGTTCTTAGTCTCTTGGAAGCCTCTTTTGTTTCTCATTCTCTCGATGCACAATAGAAACAAGAAATTGTTATATACAAAGAAAAAGCGTCTATTTGCATATTTGTACTCTTCACACTTCTAGATAGAACAAAATTTGTTATCTGCAAAACAATACTTGATTTTCTTAATCAAATTAGTAAATGTATATATTTATTGAGGAGTCTCTAATAAAAACTAACTATTATATGCACATAAAATCTTAAAATAAATAAAGTGATTTCAATAAAAATTATTTATAAGTTTGCGAGGAATTACAATAAGACCATTTTACATTAGAAAAAGAAATTGAAAACTCTCGTAACATTTTATTCCTTAAATTATTGGTTAAAAATTTCATTTGAAGTTTTTCAGATCAAATAAGGGTCCGTTCGTTTCACAGATATTGATATTGAAGTATTGACTTTGAGAATATGAAAGTCATTTTTGTTGTTCGTACCAATAATTGTATAGTGGAATTGACTTTCTGGTGGAAAGTCGACGATATTCACCATAACCTAAAACTTATATATCCAATGTTTATCTCCAGGGGTGGATATTGAGATCGCCAACTCTGACTTTCCATAGGGATATCAAAAAAATTTTGGCTCGAATGCGCATTTTTTGCCCGCACGTGATTTTTTCGCCCATATGCTATTTTTTGGATCCATACGTGATTTTTTTGCGAGGACGCTGAAATTTCCCTCGAACGCAGTTTTTTCTCACCGACACAATTTTTCCGTCTGGATGCGATTTTTCCAGCCGAACACGATTTGTCACCCCTTACGCGATTGTTTTGCCGGGCGCGATATTTTTGCCCCGAGGCGATATTTTTGCCCGGGCGCATTTTTTTCGCCAGGGCGGACATGATTTTTTCGCCCGGGCGCATTTTTTCGCCCGGACGCAGTTTTTTCGCCCGGACGCGTTTTTTCGTCTGGGCGCGTTTTTTTCGCTCGAGCTCATTTTTTTTCGCCCGGGCGAGTTTTTTTCGCCCGAGCGCGTTTTTTTCGCCCAGCCATGATTTTTTCGCCCGGGCACTTTTTTTTCACCCGAGCGCGATTTATTCGCCCGAGCGCGATTTTTTTCGCTCGGGCGCGTTTTTTTCGCCCGGGCGCGATTTTGCCGCCCGGGCTTGATTTTTTCTCCCGGTCACGATTTTTTCGCCCGGGCGAGATTTTTTTCGCACGGGCGCGATTTTTTCGTACGAGTGCAATTTTTTCGCCTGGGCGGGTTTTTTTTCGCCCGGACGTGTTTTTTTTCGCCCGGGCGCGTTTTTTTTCGCCCGGGCGCGTTTTTTTCCCCCGGGCTCATTTTTTTCGCCCGGACGCGATCTTTTTGACCGGGCGCGATTTTTTCGCGAAAAATTCGCGTCTTTCTCGCCTTGGCGTGTTTTTTTCCCACCCGGGTGAAAAAACCGCGTCGAAGAGAAACAATGCGATCGGGCGACAAAAACGCGTCCGGGCGAAAAAACGCGCATGGGCGGAAAAATCGCCCCCGTGCGAAAAAATCGCGGCCGGCGAAAAAATCGCGCTCGGTCAAAAAAACCGCGCCCGGGCGAAAAAATGCGCCCGAGCGAAAAAGTCGCGCGTCGGGTTAAAAAAACATGTCGGGCTAAAAAGCACGCTATTGCTTATTATAATTTGCAGGAAGAAGCTTAGAAGCTCAATATTGATCAATGTCAATTCCTATGTAAGAAAGTCTTTCTGCAAACGAACAGTAAAAAGTAATGAATATCAATTCCTATGATAGAAAATCATGATACAGACGAACAAAAAAATAGATTTAAACTCAATGTCATTTCCCGTATGTATTGATATTGAATTAAAAGTCAATACTTCAATATCAATGTCTGTAAAACGAACGGACCATAAATGATTAGATGCTTGATTTGTAGATAGAAAATTTTGCTCTGCGTAAAACAATTTCCATGAGAAATATAAAGCATTATGTCATCCCTGCGACACTTTTGTTATCTCCTTTGAATATCATTTTCGTATTTTGGGGATGAGAAAAGCACATCAGGCTTCAAATACAATTTGTTTGGACTGCGATTAACTATGAATTGCAATATAAGAGATTATGAGTGTTGATGACATTGCTCATAAATAATTAATTTTGTTTTTGCAACGAATTATAAAATTGTATGTAATGAGAAGAGTTAGTCGATTGTTTTCCTGGAAAACAACTTGTCTAAATTGAATATATATTAGATTTATTGATAGAACATAATAAACTCTATTTCTTGAAAATTCCAATAAAATAAATAGAAATAAAAGATATAAAAATGATAGTAAAATAAAATGAATTAAACAGATATAAATAATAGATAATAATAAAGTATGCATTGCAAAAAAAATATGTTACGATTATATATATTGTTATCATAGATGTTGCGCAGATGAATACTTGGGCTCCGTTTTGGCAGTGTTTGTTATGGCCACCGCCAATAAAAGAAAATTAGTTTTGAACACCTTACGTACCGACGGTTCGTAATAATCGCGCTAAATAACTGTCACCACCGTGTCAAACAGAGCTTTAAAATGAACAATCTGTCGTATATTATACAAAAAGAGTACATATTTACTAAGTATATATATGTTATAAGAATCACAACTTAAATTATATTTGTTCTTAATTACATTTTTAAAACCATCATTTACGAAGCTAACAAAATTTGGCCGGTTGCACCACTTGGATGCCTTGTCAAAGTTTTGACCGTTTGACTATTTGGGAGGCCTCCGGCCTTCTTGATGCCATTCCGGCCAACACACCGCCGGCGCTCCTGCTGCGTTTGTTCTTCCGCCCTGTGGCGGCATTTGCTCTCAATTCTTCTAGCAAAACAGAGAAACGCTTCGGCTCTATATGTGAACCCGGCTTCCGCCTGCGAGTCCAGATCTAACGGTAGCTTTCACTCTTATCGGAAAGCACGGCACGTGGCATGCAAATAATGAGTGTGGGGCCGTGGGATAAGAAGTTTCTTGCAGTTTTATAAAAATTTCTGGCATTTATTTTCGGTCGTTGTTAACCGCTACTTCAAAATTCGCTATCCGCACTCTAAATCCATTTAATTTTATGACTTTTTTTTAATTTCTAAACGCACTTCTTACGCGCACTGCACTGTTTGGGGGTTCTCCTCGTGTGGCTTCCATATTTATAAGAATGATTAATTATTTACGACAGCTATCTACCTAACGCAACTCTCACCATTTCTCATTTGAGCTTGGGATCGAAAAAGGCGGGTTCACAAAACTAGGCATAAATGATATAGTAATTTTTTTTTAAAAAGCCTCTGACATCATTGTGCTTTCATTAACCACGGCGAAATCCCTCCAGCAGGCGCGCATGACCGGCACCGATGTTCTTCCCGGCGGATTAGAGGTGCTCAAACTCTCAAATTGTAACATAATGTTAGAGAATAATGACATCACTCTCTCTCTGGTGCGAACCCGTGCTTGGGGACAACCTGGAGATAAGCTAACAAGAAGGAAAACAGTAATTATGAGCGCAATTTACTGGCTCAGTCATTCCACCTGCCATATTATACTAAGCATACCAGAAATCTCATCTTTGCCTCAAAATTCCAGCCATCCCTCCTAGTGTTTTCGATGCATAGGTATCATTCCTCATGCAGAAGCAAACTTTTCTCGAGATCTGCAAAAAAAAAATATACCACCTTAAGTTTCCAGCCATCCAGGAAGTTCAATAAGGGGGGCCAACATTGTCTTTCTCCGGCCAAAGTTTTTTTTGAACGTTTTCACCTCATCGGAGCCGTATCTCCCCAATTCGGTCACCGTTTTTGACGTGTAAGTAGTCAAAATTCACTGCTTCGAAGAGAGAAATTCAAATCCACTATCTATTTTTGCAAAATGTTGCCCCCTTTAGATTTGCCCGCCCCCTTTAGATTCGCCCCTGTTTCCAAATTTCAGAAAATAAAACCGCTAGTTCTGAGAATGCAAGCAACTCGTCGAGTAGTTTCTTATCAGTTCTCTGCCCTCTTCTCAAGTTCTTCGGGGTAATTAAGGAGGTCAAATCATCAATATGCTAGTTGATTCATATTTACTATTTTAGAAATAGTTAATACATGTTTAAAATTCATGAATCAATGCTTCCCCGTATGGTTTATCAAAGAATAAAAAGTTCTATGTTGTTTTTGCTATTTTAATTTGATAAATTTTATGCATTTCGATAATATTTTATTTTTTTGTCGTAAGTATTACCTCTCTGAGCAATAAAAAAACATAATATAAAGGTGCGTAAACAGTAATATTGTTTGCGGATAGACAAACCTCAAAATAGTATTTGCATGCGGTTAGCTGTTAGTGCGGATAGTTAAAAATGTACTGCTAATATCTGCGCCCTTTTTTTTTCCTCAGGGTCTGTTCGGTGCGTAGGTATTGACTTTCTGGAATTGGCTTTGCTCAGAAAATCAATATCTGCAGGAATTGACTTTGTGCAGAAAACCAATTCTGATGTTCGGCTGCAGGATGATATTCAGTAAACAGAATTAGAATTAATACCTAAAAGATGTTCGGCTGCGCAAAGGAATTAGCTTTTTGGAATTGAAAATTTTAGAAATGATTTTCTTAAAATTTAACCACTAAATCAAAGTATTAATAATAATTGAAGTTCGTAAACATTCCAAACGATCAAATCCATAAGCATTGTCCATAAATAAAAGTACATAAATAACAGTCGTCGTCGGGCAGAGCGTCGATCCTGATTTCATAAACGGGAGGTGGAACCAGCGAAAACAGCGGAAAACCCACGTCGAGAGGTAAGTTTTCGGTCAGTGATTTTTAGGTTGAAATGAATACCCGTGGTTTTGGTTTTCAAAGTCAATGCCGTTCAATTCTATTGCATTGAACAGTGGAATTGATAATTTGGAACCCAAAATTAATTCCAGAAAGTCAATTCCTGCATGCCAAACGGACCATGAAAGAAAAACAGAATTTTTCTAGGGAATATCTTAATGCATTTAGTTTTATATTTATTGTTCACTAATCTAAAACATAACTCCGGTATTAAAACAACTGTGATTCTTATGTGACTTATTTCGTACAAATCTAAAACGTCAAAATATAGTTGACTTATTTCGTATAAATTTAAAACGTCAAAATATTATAATCAGAATCTATCATTATATCTTAAATAACAAATATTTAAATTTAAATGATATATACAGGAGGTTTTAACTAAGTCATATAGGTGTTGTTGGCAAGTGCCGGTGTTTACGAATCGAATCAAATAGCTCATCAATAGAATCTAAATTTGTCATAAAACAAAGAGATTTAGAATCCGCTTCGTTCAAATATTTGAATTCGGATTAATCCCAAAAGCTTGGATTCGAATTTGGATTCGGACTTGAATTCAAATTTGAATTCGCTTCAAATGAAGGACCAAATAAATTTTACTTGGACTGTCACGATCATCTTTATATATAATATAAATATTGCTATTTTTCGCAAATTATTCGTGAATCTTGCAAATAGAGATAATTAATATTATTTGAATTTGAATACCACTCGAATCCAAATTTAAACTCGAATCCGAAAAATCTTAATCTAACGGATTCCCGAATTATTCACGAATTATTTTGTTTGCAAACAATCCTAATTGTCGGCACCATTCGGACACTGCAATGATAAGAGAGACATCTGTTGAAACCAGAAAACTGGTCTCGACGTTCGAAATGGAAATGCAGCTAATCCTTTACTTGACCCGAGCGAGACCCTTGACCAGTCACTAAGAACCGAAGAATCATGCCCTTGAAGAACTCCTAAGTCCACAAACGGACCCCTTAAGCTGCAGCGTGGAGGTCCCACCACATACCCGGAAGCTCTCAAGGAACTTCCCCTCCCAAGCCACTTGGGCACCTTGGAGGGCACTAAGGATCACCTCACCGTCCACCTTCAATGACAGGGGGAGGGGAGGGGTAGTGTTTGCTCACACGCGAGGGAGGGGGGTATCAACAACCCTTCCCAAGGTGCCCATGGGGGTCTATTTATAGACTTCCCAAAATTGGGTTGCGGATAGCCAAAAACCTACTATCCGCAGCTCAACCAAGAACCTGAACGACCAGCGCAAGGGGGGGGGGGGGAGGCGAGTGGAGACGAGACGTCCACTACCCCACTTGTCGGGATAGCATGCCTCCCCCCTAGGCCTGGGCGAGTGGACCGAAGGTCCACCCGTCCCCTAGGGCCGGGCGAGTGGACCGAAGGTCCACTCGCCCCTAGGTCTGGGCGAGTGGACTTTTGGTCCACTCGCCCCCTAGAGTCGGGCGAGTGGACCGAAAGTCCACTCGCCGCCCACTAGGCCGGGGGGAGTGGACCGAAGGTCCACCCGCCCACTAGGCCGGGTCCACTAGCCCACAAGGCCGGGCGTGTGGACCGAAGGTCCACCCGCCCCCTAGACCCTGGCGGAACACGGGGGAGTAGACCGAAACATCAAACCCCCTCCTTTTGTCTTAGGTGGCTTCGGACCCTTTCAACAGGTCGATTCGTCGCGCCACGGCTACCTTCACTATTGCGATCTCGCCCGCGTCGGGTCACACCAGCTCGAAAAATATGAGGGTTGTACAACATCGTTGATGAAACAGTAATACAGAAACTTCAAGAGTGTCTCCTTCACTGGTCTGCGCACGTCTTTCTCGCCTTTTTCAGTCTTTCTCGCCTTTTTCAGCCCTCATTCCTCTCATCTTTGTTGCCGGTGTTCTTTTGTTGTTGAACATTACCCTAAGATGTTGAAGAATCTACAACAAAATTAGCATTTAATTAGTGCAGTGTAAATTTGACAAGTGTTTTGATTTTGTTTCTTGAAAATCTACAAGCATGTGACTTTCAATTAAGTTGAATAAAATCTCAGGTATTTAAACCATCGGGCGGTTGATAATCTCTCAACCACAAAAATTATGATAATGTAAACGAATGATTAATATAGGCTTCGTTTGGCACGGCTTATTTGCTCGGGTGAGTTTGATCAAAAATGTCATTATCATATAATGTATGTTTGGCAAGATAAAAGTTATGACCGCTACCCAAAAAAACGAATTAGTTTTGAGCATAAAATGCATGAATTTTTTTAGGTGAGGTCGAGCGTTCACGAATAACGGTTAATGATCGCGTTCACGACCACCACCACCACGGCAAACGAATCCAAAATTATTTGATTGTGGGACAATTAGACGGCGTTTCCTAGGTTGGAGTCCTGACGGCATGCCCCTTTATCCTGTCGGAGACATGCACCAGGTTTCAGACGATCTCGACATAAGTGTGCTTGTCCTCTCAGATCCCGTCGGGCGGCGTGGTCATTTCCGTCGCCGGCGTGTCGTTACTTTGCAGTTTCTACAGTCCCGCCTTGACTCGTTTAAGCAATGACGGTGCTCTCAGATCCCATGAGGCCGCGTGGTTTCGCCCTGCTCCGTCGACAACGTGGTCGCTTCCCTGCGGTTGCTGCGGCACCGTCATTTTGATGTGGATGTGTTTGGTGAGTTGCTGGTCCTTCTATTTGATGTTTTGGCCGAGTTTTCAAGTTGATTTTTTTTGGAAATCCATCACAGCAATGCCCGTGATCGCTACCATGACTTCTCACATATGTCAGAGAGCTCGGCCGAGGGCATGTGGTTCTAGGGGCCCTGTGGATCCACTATCTGATCTCCTTTTTGTTGTGCGAAACGATGCGGAAAACAAAATCACACAACCACAACCAATTGAACACAATGAGATTTACGTGGTTCGGTGAGGAGCGCTTACGTCCACGGGGAGGGGCTATGCACTATCACCGGTGGGGGAGAAAACAAAGGGGCTAATACAATATTACAACTCCACACAATAAAAGAAACCATAACGCCTCTTATTTATAGGCGAAAATTAGGGCAACCCAAAAAAGACCAAAATGCCCCTCAAACCAACAATCTCCACCTCATCTCTTATTTGAAACAGAACAAATATGAGATGACAAAATAAACTACAACACCAAATCGGCTGCACCAAGGTGGCTGCCTACGTACCCCCCCCCCCCCCCCCCCCCCCCCCTCCCATGGGATCAATTCACGCGTAGTTCTTCAAAAGTGCCCCTCAAGGTACTCACCTCTGAGCTCGAACGTTCACCAAACCTCTGCAATATGTGAATTTCTGGACAGGAAGCACCTTCGTAAGCATGTCTGCTGGATTCTCCTTGGTATCAATCTTCTTCAAAAGAACCTCGCCTGTCTCGATCAAGTCTCAAACAAAATGGTACCTTACATTGATGTGCTTGGTACGAGCATGATGCACTAGATTTGTCGCCAAGAAAATCGCACTTTGACTGCCACAGAAGATAGTTAAAGCCTTATGCTCCACACCCAGATCCTCCAATAGGCCCTGCATCCAGATGGCCTCTTTCATAGCATCTGTCACTGCCATGTATTCAACCTCTGTTGTAGATAAAGCCACTGTCGACTGCAGAGTCGACCTCCAACTTACTGGACCTCCTGCCAATGTGAATAAATATCTGGTCGTAGACCTGCACCTATCTATATCGTCTGCATAGTCTGAATCGGTGTAGCCCATACACAACCCAACACTGGAATGTTGCCTCTCATATACTAAGCCAACGTCAACCTCAGAATCCACTTAACTGCCTGCCAATGACCCTGGCCTGGATCATGCATGAATCTGCTCACCACGCCAATAGCTTGTGCAATGTCTGGCCTTGTGCAAACCATGAGATACATCAAACTGCCCACTGCACTGGCATACAGAACTAGCTTCATTCCCTTCCTCTCCTGGTCATCTTTAGGACACAAGTCAGCACTTAATTGAAAATGCGTTGCCAATGGTAGACTCACTGCCTTTGTAGTGTCATCAATCCCAAACCTCTTCAGCACCTTCTCAATGTACGCTCTTTGAGTGAGCCAAACCTTCCCAGCTTCCTTGTCCCTACAGATTTCCATCCCAAGAATTTTGCGAGCCTCGCCTAACTCCTTCATCTCAAACTGCTTTGAGAGCTGCCTCTTCATTTTATCAATTTCTGTCTGGCTTGAAGCGACAATCAACATATCATCAACATACAATAGGAGATAGATGAACTCAACAGTAGCTAATTTCTTGAAATATGAAAAATGATCATACTGACTCCTTGTGTACTTCTGTCCCAACATAAACTGATCGAACTTTCTGTACCACTGTCTCGGCGACTGCTTCAAACCATAAAGTGACTTCTCTAATTTGCACACCAAATCACTTTGAGCCTCATATCCAGGTGGTTGCTTCATATAGATCTCCTCCTACAAATCTCTGTGCAAGAATGCAGTCTTCACATCAAGCTGCTCCAAAATCAGACCATACTGCGCTACTAAGGCCAAGAGAATGCGAATAGACGAATGCTTGGCAACTGGGGAAAACACCTCGTCATAATCAATACATTCATGCTGAGCAAAGCCTTTGGCCACCAATCTTGCCTTGTAACGCACATCAGCAACACCATGAGATCCTTCTTTCTTCGCATACACCCATTTGCACCCAATTGCTTTTCTGCCCGAAGGTAACTGCACTAATCTCCACGTAGCATTTTTATGAAGAGAAGACATTTCTTCATCTATCGCCTCCCTCCAAAAATCTGCTTCAGAGCTCTCTATAGCCTCCTTGAAGTGACTAGGGACTTCAACCTCAGATGATGTATGTGCAAATGCAATGTGGTCTCTCAACCAAGCTGGCTTCGGGACATTCTGCCTCCTGGTCCGGCTCCTGGCAATAGAATCCTGAACATGACTCTCTGCCTCAACTTCCTCCACCTCCTGATCATCAGCATCTGGTACCTCATCAGCAGTCTCATCATATACCTCATCAGATCTGTGGAGAACTGGTGGAACAAATGGAGTCACATCAAACTCCTTCTTTTGAACAGTAGTAGTGATCAGCTTGGAACTCTTCACCTGCTCTGAGTCCCGAGGCCTCAGCAAACTCGCCTCATCAAAAGTAACATCTCTGTTAATGACAATCTTCCTCTCTGTCTGATCATACAGTTTGTATCCCTTGACTCCACGCCTGAAGCCAATGAAGACCGCCTTCTTTGCTCGTGGTTCCAACTTATCATTTCTCACGTGATAATAAGATGGACACCCAAACACTTTCATGTGTACATAATCTCTAGCAGGATGCCCCGACCACATCACCTTTGGTGTTTTCTTTCCAATAGCTGCATAAGGCAAACGGTTCACCAAATGGTAAGCATACTCAAGGGCTTCAACCCAGAAAATCCTGTCTAACCCAGCATTAGACAACATACATCGAACCTTTTCCACCAAAGTCCGGTTCATGCGCTCTGCCACCCCATTCTGCTGTGGTGTCTCCCTGACAGTGAAGTGATGCTCTATACCTGATCTATGGCACTCTTGCAAGAACG
Source organism: Dactylorhiza incarnata (assembly GCA_033032865.1). NCBI lineage: Eukaryota > Viridiplantae > Streptophyta > Magnoliopsida > Asparagales > Orchidaceae > Dactylorhiza > Dactylorhiza incarnata. The sequence goes on along the minus strand of JAWHQI010000358.1, from coordinate 326,540 downwards.
CATTCGATGTGTATTCGCCTTCATTATCTGATCTGATACATCGAATCCTTTTGCAAGTCTGAGTCTCAATTCACTTCTTCAAAGTCACAAATATCTCCAAAACTTCGCTCTTATGCTTCATGGTGTACACCCAAATATATCTGGAATAATCATCAATAAATGAAACAAAATATCGTCGCCCGCTGAAAGATGTCTTCGTCGGGCCCCAAACATCCGTGTGAACATATTCTAAAATACCTTTCGTACTGTGGACGACAGTCCCAAAAGATACTCGTGTTTTCTTGTCAAGCACGCAATGCTCACAGAAATCCAATTTGCAGCTTCTTGCTCCCTTAATCAATCCTTGCCTTGATAAAGCCTGGAGGGAAGCCTCTCCAGCATGAGCCAGTCTCATATGCCATAAAGTAGTGGCATCCAAATAATCATCAGCAACGGCCATAGTCCCAGTAACTGTACTCCCCTGAAGATAGTATAGGTTGTGGTGACGAACTCCTCTCATGACAACCAAAGCTCCGCGACTAATCTTCAGAACTCCTGCCTCGATCACTACCTTGTAACCCTTGGCTTCTAAAGCCCCAACAGATAGCAAATTCTTCCTGATATCCGGAACATGTCTGACCTCGGTCAACTCCCTCACTGCACCGTCATGCATCCGAACACGAATACTCCCAACACCAATATTGCGACAAGCCCGATCGTTGCCCATTGTAACAACATAGTATCCAAAGACTTGTAAGAACAAAACCACTCCGGATTGGGACAAATGTGATATGTAGCACCCGTGTCCATAATTCAACATGAATCATCAGTAAATAAGCACTGAGGAGTAACATAAAGAGAAACATCAGACTCTCCACCACTAGTAATCTCCTGAGTAATATGGGTTTTTGCCTCTGAGGAACCTCCCTTGTTTTTCTCTTTTAACTTGGGGCAATCCTTCTTCCAGTGACCCATCTCCAAGCAGAATGCGCACTGATTTCACCCAAGACCGCGACCACGTGACTTGTCACGCTTCTGAGTATCGTTACTACTCTTCTTGTGCCAATTCTTCTTTTTCTCAGATATGCCCCGATGAGACACAAGTGCTTCGGCCGACTCCGCCTTCGACGACTTTTTATCTCTTCGACGGAACTCGTGATTCAACAATGTCGTAGACACCTCACTGTACTTTAAGACCTCCTTCCCATGAATGAGAGACATAGTGAAGTTCTCATACTCATCTGGAAGAGAATTCAATAGAAGGGGTGTCTTGTCTTCATCGCCAACATCCTCGTCTAAATTTAACAGATCTGCCAACAGTTTCGTAAACTCATTCAAATGCTCATCAATCGAGACTCCACGTCTCATCTGAAACCGATACAATCGACGCTTCATGTGGAGACGATTCTACACGCTCTTCGTGAGATATTTATTTTCCAGCGTCCTCCAAAGGTTTCCAGCAGAAGTCTCCAACATAACCCCATATTTGATCTCCTGAGACAGGCAATTTCTGATCAACCCGCAAGCACTTCGATTCATCTTCAACCAAACTTTTTCTGTCATCCCATCAGGACATTCGTCACCATCAAGAACGCCCTCCAAATTTAGAGAACATAATGCATCCATCACCTCGCATCGCCACATGCCAAAGTTACCCTTTCCGTCAAACTTAGTAACATCAATTTTGACCGGATGTGAACCCGTATGATGGAACGTTGTTTCCACTGCCCCGGAAGATGAAGAAGCTGCACCGGAGTCTCTCATTTTTATTTTTTCAGTTGATCCCAAAACAAAAAATAGAAAACCCCCAAAAATTATATCTCTTCACCGCCTCCAATCAAGAGAAAAAATTACCTCTCCACTACGAATAAGGAGCACGTCCAAAATAATATGAGTGTTGCCTCTTCGGAAAACAAACAGCCCTTCTTCAAATCAATGACGACCGAACAACTGCTCCAGATCGGCGGCGTTTTCAACGATGGCAGCCAGAAAGACAATCCAAAAAAAACTCCAATTTTTTTTCTACCCTCCTCTACCGCCCAAGGAGAGCAAACGAAACCAAAATCTCCAAAATAACAAAAAAAGAAAATTCAATTCCAATTCTGTCGAGATAAAAAAAGGAAATCACCAAATTATTTCAAGTTGAGGCAGATTGGGAAAAAGAATAAAATCTTTACTTTCCTTTTTTTTATTTGCTCAGCACCACCCACGGATGTGCCGCCTGCTTTCTCTTTGAACAGGAACCAAGAATGTTGCCTATGCCACACGAGGAAGAAGAATACCTCCAAAAAAAATTTTGTTGGTTCCGCCTCCTCCAAAACAAGCGGCCAGATCTACAGCGCCGCCTCCGCCAAACGAAAGGAGATCCAAACTACAACGGACCTCTTCCGATTGAAATCCGAGAACCACGCCGCCTCCAAACCAAAAGTCGCACAACAACCTCGCTTTGATACCACTTGTTGTGTGAAACGATGCGGAAAATAAAATCACACAACCACAACCAATTGAACACGATGTGATTTACGTGGTTCAGCGAGGAGCGCCTACGTCCAAGGGGACGGGCTATGCACTATCACCGGTGGGGAGAAAACAAAGGGACTAATACAATATTACAACTCCACACAATAAAAGAAACACTAACGCCTCTTATTTATATGGGAAAATTAGGGCAACCCAAAAAAGATCAAAACGCCCCTCAAACCAACACTTTCTGATTTTGCGGAGCATAACGATGGATGATGCGGAGACTTGGGGTCAAATGATTAGTATGTACAGATCACTTGTGCAACCGATATTATTTGATGGTAGGACATGTTCATGTCACGTGGGCAGGAGTCAAAGCCAAAGTCAACAAGCAACACATATGTACAACCCTCATTCTCCGAGGGTGGGCCCTTTTAAAGCCACGTAGGCAGAGGTCAAAGTCAAAAGGTCAACACAGAAGTCAACAGTCCGAGATACCAAGACAAAGTCGGCCAACAAGAGTAGTAAACGAGTTCGTCGAACGCAGCCTTCCAGAGTTCGTCGAGCGCCGGAGCAGAAGAAGGCCTAGGCGAGTAGGGGTGCACTCGTGCGAGTAGCCCGTATACTCGCCAAAAGGTGGGCGACCATAGGTGATACTCGCCCATTTGCCCGGGGAGATCGCCTCAATGTCGCTAGTCGCCGGGCAGGGGCTAGGCTATAAAAACCCCCCCTACCCCTTGGTTTTCCTATAAATAGGACCCCAGGGGTACTTGGATTGGCACCTAGACTTGAGCTCTTGAAACCCAGCTCTTGCATTCTGGAACCTGTCGCACTTGGCCGCTACTCCCAGTTCCTAGCCAAGTCGGTGCCTTCCTCGTACCCTGCTCTGCCATTTTTGGTTGTGGAGGGGAAGTCTCTTCTGAGCTTCTGGGTACGTGGTGGGACCTCCCTGCCGTGGCACCTGGGGTCCTGTTTGTTGCTCTTCAAGCTTCCTCATAGTTGCCCGCCAAGCCATCTCTTCGAGCCGCTTGGCAAGTAGTCTCCGACTGCATTAGTCCGAATTTTGGAGCCGGCATTTTCCTGGCTTCAACACCATATGAACATTTATTGCTATCAACGAGCATGGGATCTACTCGCCCAAGCAGACGACTATCAGCAAGCCTCGAAGTTGCTCGCCTAGTTGGCGATTATCGGCACAATCTCTCTACACGTAGGCGAGATCCTTCGATAGTCGCCGATCGCAAGTCACGAGATCACCAGGTCCAAAAAGACAACCTCGCAGGTGCTGGGTATAGTCGCCTACATACATCCCTAGGATTTGTCTATAAATAGACCCCCAGGGGTACCAGGAAAGACACTCAAAAAATAAGAGAAAGAGCTCCCCCTCAGGTGAGATACTCAATAAGTCAGTGCCTTCATCGTACCAAGCTCAGCCATTTGTGGTTGTGGAGGAGAAGTTTCTCCCAAATTTTCCGGTACGTGGCGGGACCTCCCTACTCAGCGCCTTGGGGTCTGTTTGTGGCCTTTTCCCTATCTCCTTAGCTCTAGCCTTCAGATCCAGATTGTCGGATCGCGGAATCAGTAGCCTCACACTGCACTTAGGTCTGAACATTTGGAGCTAGGATTTTCCTAGCTTCAACATCACTAATATCGAGGATATTATAGAGCAACAAAAAGAAGATATTGAAAACTGAACATGCAAATTTGATGTTGGGGAGGGAGGATGTTGCTGCGTAAGGGTTGTCTGAGGGGAGAACAGGCATTTGTGGGGTGGTATTGGCTATGATGAGATTTATAGGGGGGGTCAATTTTGAGGTGGGGGTGAGAGGGATTGCCTTGGGAGGTTGTTGGAGGGGGTAGAAGATGTTTGGCAACCGTTGGGGGTCGAGAGAGGGAAAAAAGAGCTTGAGGAGCTAAGGGAATGAAAGGATGTGATGGCTCGAGGCTTTGGGGAGAAATCTCGTGCCTGGTGAAGTGAGATTCGGAGGCTGTTGGCTCAGGCGACACTGGTAGGTGCGGGAGGAGGTGGTGGAGAAGTTGAGGTAGGAAGAGGAGGTGGACGTCAGCGGGGTTGCGGGCACCGGAGGTTCGGATTAGTACTGCAACTAATGTGTTGGTGAATATTGGGTGGGGTAGTTGGTGTCAGAGAGGATGAGGAAAGTGGTCACGGGATTGGGACTAGACACTGAAGGCAAGGGAGGCGGCAGAGGGGTCGTCGGCACCTTTGGAGGCGGGAACCTACGACGCCACACCGTAGGTAGCTCTCTGCGTCGCATTGAGAGCTAAGATCGAGTGACTCCTCTCGAACAACCTTAATTTCTCACTACCGCTAAGATCGAGTTACTCCTCTCGAACAACCTTAATTTCTCGCTACCCCTCATGGACCAGCTGCGTGCATGATGTAGATGGGGGTGAGATTAGATTAAATGATCTGATGACCTAAATCGACCGACTAGACTACTTAATATAATTCACAAAATATACGTCAAAAAAGTAAAAACAAATGGATGAACAAATGCAGAAAAATGAGTCTGACGTGAACACAGACTCCGATCTTCCATCCAATGATCCAAAATATCAATTCAGTCATCATCTTCAATGTCGCGCGACTGATCTCCTTCATTTTCTCTGTTTAAAATCTTTAATATAATCAAGAGAAGGAAGTTTCAACCTAACGATCAAGAAAAGGAAGTGTTGGAACCCGGATACCGGTCCGACTGTTCGAGACTTGGGGGTGACCAAAGGCTACTCGTTTAGTGATTGACCCACGCGAGACAAGGTGATAAGAAACTAGACAGCATACAAAACCACTCCAACCTGCCTATAAATAAGACTCGTGTGCTGCAGCGAGGAGGTCCCGCCACATACCCGGAAGTCTATAGGAACTTCCCCTCCTAAAGCCAATGCTGAGCTTGGCACAAGAGAGGCAGGCAGTGTACTCTCCCACCCTAGGGGGGTGAAGGTGCCTTCTACTTGTGCCTCGGGGTCCTATTTATAGGCAAATCCAAATGGACTGCGATTAGCTGCTCCCGCCTTCTGAAATGAGCTGCGGATAACCGCTCTTGCCTTCTGAACGGGGTAGAAATCTATACTCGCCCCAGGTGGGGGATGTCTTCTGTACTCGCCCAGGTAGGGGAGGTCTTCTGTACTCGCACAGGTGGGGAGGTCTCCTATACTCGCCCAGGTGGGGGAGGTCTTCTGTACTCGCCCAGGTGGGGAGGTCTCCTGTACTCGCCCAGGTGGGGGAGGTCTTCTGCACTCGCCCAGGTGGGGGAGGTCTTCTGTACTCGCCCAGGTAGGGAGGTCTCCTGTACTCTCCCAGGTGGGGAAGGTCTTCTGTACTCGTCCAGGTGGGGAGGTCTCCTGTACTCGCCCAGGTGGGGGAGGTCTTCTGTACTCGCCCAGGTGGGGAGGTCTCCTGTACTCGCCCAGGTGGGGAAGGTCTTCTGTACTCGCCCAGGTGGGGAGGTCTCCTGTACTCGCCCAGGTGGGGGAGGTCTTCTGTACTCGCCCAGGTGGGGAGGTCTCCTGTACTCGCCCAGGTGGGGGAGATCTTCTGCACTCGCCCAGGTGGGGGAGGTCTTCTGTACTCGCCCAGGTGGGGGAGGTCTTCTGTACTCGCCCAGGTGGGGGAGGTCTTCTGCACTCACCCAGGTGGGGGAGGTCTTCTGTGTTATCCTCTTGCATTTCTGATCTCGACGAATTACGGGTTATACACAATCCCCGCATTTTTTGAGCTCGATACGAGCTCGGAAAAACAATGCAGGACCCGTGGTTCGGAGAGATGGGCATTAGATGATATGTGACTTAGTATCCCTCTCAAGCCCTTCGCTGGCTGAGCAAATTCAACTAAAAAAGATGGAGAAGAGTCGACACCCTCTAGGAGCAAGGCTCAACTGAAGGTAGAGAAGAGTTGACACCTTCCAGGAGCGAGGCTCAACTGGAGGTGGAGAAGATTAGACACCCTCCAGGAGCGAGGCTCAACTGGAGGTGGAGAAGAGTCGACACCCTCCAGTCCATTCGCTAGACGAGCGAGCTCAACTGGAGGTGGAGAAGATTCGACACCCTCCAGTACATTCGCTAGACGAGCGAGCTCAACTGGAGGTGGAGAAGAGACGACACTCTCCAGGCCATTCGCTAGACGAGCGAGCTCAACTGGAGGTGGAGAAGATTAGACACCCTCCAGGCCATTCGCTAGACGAGTGAGCTCAACTGGAGCTGGAGAAGATTAGACACCCTCCAGGCCATTTGCTAGACGAGCGAGCTCAACTGGAGGTGGAGAAGATTAGACACCCTCCAGGAGCGAGGCTCAACTGGAGGTGGAGAAGAGTCGACACCCTCCAGGCCATTCGCTAGACGAGCGAGCTCAACTGGAGGTGGAGAAGATTCGACACCCTCCAGGCCATTCGCTAGACGAGCGAGCTCAACTGGAGGTGGAGAAGAGACGACACCCTCCAGGAGCGAGGCTCAACTGGAGGTGGAGAAGATTAGACACATTCCAGGAGCGAGGCTCAACTGGAGGTGGAGAAGAGTCGACACCCTCCAGGCCATTCGCTAGACGAGCGAGCTCAACTGGAGGTGGAGAAGATTCGACACCCTCCAGGCCATTCGCTAGACGAGCGAGCTCAACTGGAGGTGGAGAAGAGACGACACCCTCCAGGAGCGAGGCTCAACTGGAGGTGGAGAAGAGTCGACACTCTCCACGCCATCCGCTAGACGAGCGAGCTCAACTGGAGGTGGAGAAGAGACGACACCCTCCAGGAGAGAGGCTCAACTGGAGGTGGAGAAGATTCGACACTCTCCAGGCCATTCGCTAGATGAGCGAGCTCAACTGGAGGTGGAGAGGATTCGACACCCTCCAGGCCATTCGCTAGACGAGCGAGCTCAACTGGAGGTGAAGAAGAGACGACACCCTCCAGGAGCGAGGCTCAACTGGAGGTGGAGAAGAGACGACACCCTCCAGGAGGGAGGCTCAACTGGAGGTGGAGAAGAGACGACACCCTCCAGGAGCGAGGCTCAACTGGAGGTGGAGAAGAGTCGACACCCTCCAGGAGCGAGGCTCAACTGGAGGTGGAGAAGAGACGACACCCTCCAGGAGAGAGGCTCAACTGGAGGTGGAGAAGAGTCGACACCCTCCAGGAGCGAGGCTCAACTGGAGGTGGAGAAGAGTCAACACTCTCCAGGCCATTCGCTAGATGAGCGAGCTCAACTGGAGGTGGAGAAGAGACGACACCCTCCAGGAGCGAGGCTCAACTGGAGGTGGAGAAGAGACGACACCCTCCAGGAGCAAGGCTCAACTGGAGGTGGAGAAGATTAGACACCCTCCAGGCCATTCGCTAGACAAGCGAGCTCAACTGGGGGAGGTGCCAAACATTTTAGGCTTTTAGCGTTGACTAGGTGGCAACTCTCTTCTCGAGGACATTCATCTCACTCAAGGGGGCAAGTAGCCGGTATGCAGGAGAGGAGCTCGTGCAGTGACCTGGTCTACGACAACACTCTGCTCGAATATTTCAACTCACTCGAGGGGGCAAGTAGCCAGCCTGTAGGGGAGGAGCCCAGTGCTATGGCCTGGTCTACGACAACAACACATCTCGATGACTTCAACTCACTCGAGGGGCAAGTAGCCGGTATGCAGGAGAGGAGCTCGTGCAGTGACTTGGTCTATGGCAACAACACATCTCGAGGACTTCAACTCACTCGAGGGGCCAAGTAGCCGGTATGCAGGAGAGGAGCTCGTGCAGTGACCTGGTCTACGGAAACAACACATCTCGAGGATTTCAACTCACTCGAGGGGGCAAGTAGCCGGTATGCAGGAGAGGAGCTCGTGCAGTGACCTGGTCTACGGCAACACTCTGCTCGAATATTTCAACTCACTCGAGGGGGCAAGTAGCCAGCCTGCAGGGGAGGAGCCCAGTGCTACGGCCTGGTCTACGGCAACAACACATCTCGATGACTTCAACTCACTCGAGTGGGCAAGTAGCCGGTATGCAGGAGAGGAGCTCGTGCAGTGACCTGTTCTACGACAACAACACATCTCGAGGACTTCAACTCACTCGAGGGGGCAAGTAGCCGGTATGCAGGAGAGGAGCTCGTGCAGTGACCTGGTCTACGGCAACAACACATCTCGAGGACTTCAACTCACTCGAGGGGGCAAGTAGCCGGTATGCAGGAGAGGAGCTCGTGCAGTGACCTGGTCTACGGCAACAACACATCTCGAGGACTTCAACTCACTCGAGGGGGCAAGTAGCCGGTATGCAGGAGAGGAGCTCGTGCAGTGACCTGGTCTACGGCAACAACACATCTCGAGGACTTCAACTCACTCGAGGGGGCAAGTAGCCGGTATGCAGGAGAGGAGCTCGTGCAGTGACCTGGTCTACGGCAACAACACATCTCGAGGACTTCAACTAACTCGAGGGGGCAAGTAGCCGGTATGCAGGAGAGGAGCTCGTGCAGTGACCTGGTCTACGGCAACAACACATCTCGAGGACTTCAACTTACTTAGAGTACCTGAGAATATAGTTCCACTCTCTCCCCTAGTAACTAGTGCACGGGCAAAGAGAGTCGGTACTCGAGGGGCAGATCGGCCAACATTCAAGGGGGGAGCTGATCTCGGCCGGCAATGCAGAGGCTTGGACTTAGGATGGCGCACTGAACCCGAGACGTCATCTCATTGCTCGACCAAAAGTTTCAAGAGGAGAGGTGAGATCACTCATCCTAAAATGCTTTTGAATATATCATACTACTTCGAGTGGATGCCCGATCTAATTCTTAAGAGTTTTGCAATAGATAGATCAATATTGTTATATGTAGTGAATAACAAGAAGAAGAATTAGTTTTGCGTGACCTTATTCATGATGACTTTTCCTCGCCAAAGTGAGTTATGAATAATTGTCCTTTGAGTTTTCATCAGGAAGTATAAGTTGTTGAATAAGATCATCCCAAATAAGAACACCCATCGCGAGTAAGCATTCGCCGAATATAGATTTCTTCTGAATCTTGTAGAGATGAGTAGTTGGATACATTCTCGCGAGTAGGAACTCGCGGAACCAAAGAGAATACCATGAAAATATGAACTCGCTGAGTATCAGCTCTCAAGATAGAACTAAAGAGAACACCATAGTTGCTGAAGTGATGACCTCGCGAGTACGGACTCGCGGAATTAATAGAACACCATAGTTGCTGAAGTGATGACCTCGCGAGTACAGACTCGCGGAATTAATAGACCACCATAGTTGCTGAAGTGATGACCTCGCGAGTACGGACTCACGGGATATATAGAAAAACACCTGAATTGTTGAAGTGAATACCTCGCAAGTTGAATTCGCGGAATAAAGTAGAAAGGACTCGTGAAATATACTCTCTACCATGACCCTGTCATATGGATCCCTCTGTGACAGTTGTCATAGTGGTCAAGATGTCAAAGTCACACTATATGCAAATCAGGTGAAAGCACTCAGGGGTTTTACCAAAGCACCCATGAGTGTTAATATGTACTATGTATGAAAATGTGTTAGCAATAAAAAGAGGTGAAAACGAGGGCAATACAAGTGTCACCTTTGGCCTTATGACCCCCTACGCAGAGTTTTCGGGGGTTCCGCTGCCCGGTCAGCGGACGGGGGTCAAGGGGGCAGCGCCCCTTGCGGGGTCCGAGGGCAACGCCCCCGGAACTTTTTTATTTTCTATGCTCCAACTCGCCTGAGCTGGAATTCGCCTCAGTTTGTACTCGCCTGAACTGGTACTCGCCCCAGTTTGAGCTCCCCTAATCTGGTACTCGCCTGAGTTTGTACTCGCCTGAACTGGTACTCGCCCCAGTTTGAGCTCCCCTAATCTGGTACTCGCCTGAGTTTGTACTCGCCTGAACTGGTACTCGCCTCAGTTTGAGCTCCCCTAATCCGGTACTCGTCTGAGTTTGTACTCGCCTGACCTGGTACTCGCCTCAGTTTGAGCTCCCCTAATCTGGTACTCGCCTGAGTTTGTACTCGCCTGAACTGGTACTCGCCTCAGTTTGAGCCCCCCTAATCTGGTACTCGCCTGAGTTTGTACTCGCCTGAACTGTACTCGCCTAGGACCTTTCTCATCAAGGCTCACTGTGAGGTCTTACACTAAAGTTTCTTACTCCGGTCACAGTCCACGCTCACCGCACCAAAAATGTTGGAACCCGGATACCGGTCCAACTGTTCGAGACTTGGGGGTGACCAAAGGCTACTCGTTTAGTGATCGACCCATGCGAGACAAGGTGATAAGAAACTAGACAGCATACAAAACCACTCCAACCTGCCTATAAACAAGACCCGTGTGCTGCAGCGAGGAGGTCCCGCCACATACCCGGAAGTCTATAAGAACTTCCCCTCCTAAAGCCAATGCTGAGCTTGGCACAAGAGAGGCAGGCAGTGTACTCTCCCACCCTAGGGGGGGTGAGGTGCCTTCTACGTGTGCCTCGGGGTCCTATTAATAGGCAAATCCAAATGGACTGCGATTAGCTGCTCCCGCCTTCTGAAATGAGCTGCGGATAACCGCTCTTGCCTTCTGAACGGGGTAGAAATCTGTACTCGCCCCAGGTGGGGGATGTCTTCTGTACTCGCCCAGGTGGGGGAGGTCTTCTGTACTCGCCCAGGTGGGGAGGTCTCCTGTACTCGCCCAGGTGGGGGAGGTCTTCTGTACTCGCCTAGGTGGGGAGGTCTCCTGTACTCGCCCAGGTGGGGGAGATCTTCTGCACTCGCCCAGGTGGGGGAGGTCTTCTGTACTCGCCCAGGTAGGGAGGTCTCCTGTACTCGCCCAGGTGGGGAAGGTCTTCTGTACTCGCCCATGTGGGGAGTTCTCCTGTACTCGCCCAGGTGGGGGAGGTCTTCTGTACTCGCGCAGGTGGGGAGGTCTCCTGTACTCGCCCAGGTGGGGGAGGTCTTCTGTACTCGCCCAGGTGGGGAGGTCTCCTGTACTCGCCCAGGTGGGGGAGATCTTCTGCACTCGCCCAGGTGGGGGAGGTCTTTTGTACTCGCCAGGTGGGGGATGTCTTCTGTACTCGCCCAGGTGGGGGAGGTCTTCTGTGTTGTCCTCTTGCATTTCTGATCTCGACGAATTACGGGTTATACAGGAAGTTTGTACCATTAGCTACTGTATTATTATTATTATTATTATTATTATTATTATTATTATTATTATTATTATTATTATTATTATTATTAGGGAATTTATATAAGCAGCCCTTGTTTGGCTATTGGCAATCCGAAGATAATAGCTGCCCGACAAAGCGCTATTTGCAGCCCCATTGTCACTACCGCTATTGGCAGCCCAAATTAAAAAAATATATTAAACATGTTTGTGGTCCATTGTTCTTATACAAATTAAGCAGTCCATTAATAAGGACTAGTATGTAACCCAAAATAAGCAGTCCATTAAATCAAAATAAGCAGTCCATTAACCCAAAAAACTAATCATTAAAAATAAGCAGTCCATTGTTCTTGCACAAACACTCAAAATTGGAATATAATAAGGACTAGTAATGAAGCATAACTAAATTGTAAACTCATAATAATTTCAAATGACGATCTAAGACTTTCAAATCTCAACTCGAAGAAAATATGTCATGGGGTGTTAACAGTTGAGAAAGAATGTTGTTAAATATTATTCGTAGTGAAGAGTCTATGACTGCTGTTGTTAAATATTATTGTACGTATAGTTAAATATTATTGTACATATTGGGTACCACGAACAGGTTGTGTGCAGTTCCAAGGAGCAGGATTCTCTCTGTCTGATAGTTGGCGTCCATCCCCACAACAACATCTAGCTGAGTCTGAGCCATGTTAACATCATCATTATGCTAGAACGAAACATAGTTACCTGAGAGGAGGCCCCCAGAAGTTGCCCGATCCATGCCGAAATCTGGGTTTCTTGACGTGCTTCGCTGAGCGCCGCCAGCATCATCCGCCCTTGCCTCCCAGACATCAAGGCCCTTGAAATATTTTTCTTCAGCAGATTCAGGCGGCGAAAGGCGGAAGGCGGAGGAGGGCAAAACCGAAATGAGCAAAGGCTGGAGTGACTAGATCCCTACTCGACCACTAAGGAACCTTCGCCGGCTATCTTCACCAGCGGCGGCGTCGGCGGAGTGGGGGAGGTGCGGGTTTCGTTCGGCTCCAGTAAAATAGAAAAAAGACCTAGCGGGAATATAAAAGGGGCTGCCATTAGCAGGGAGAAAATGAGGTTTTTAATTTTTATTTTCAAAAAATGGGGGCTGCTGATAGCCATACACGAGTTGCTTATATAAACTCCCTATTATTATTATTATTATTATTATTATTATTATTATTATTATTTTCTTATCTGCTCATTTCGAATAAATTAAATTTTCAAAGAATGGTTCCTTCGAAATGGGCAAATAAACTAGTCTTGCTTTCCAATATTTGACCGTGTCAATAGCCTCTCCAATTGTCAAATTAACAGAGCAGGATTGTAAGAAACGTGGGAAAAATTTTTTAGCTCATATAAACACAAATTGGATGGCTATTATGTTATTGGTTCCCATTAAATTTTTTTTTTTTTGGATTTTATATAATAATCTTCATATTTGCCAAAAAAAAAAAATTCATGCCAAAAAAAAATTCTGTGCGTTACAGCCATATAAGATCACTCTGTTTTAGGCGCTATCAGGCCGTCGGTTCCTGCAAAAATCGTGATTGATCAAAATATGAACATATTTCAAAAAATATGGTTGTATTTCAATACGGCCGTATTTTCGTGAAAAAATGCTCCGCCGTAGAATCACAAATTAGACGGCTATATTATTTACGCACCTTGAAAATGGTCGTTACTCGCACCTAAATATTTCTCGTCCCAAACAGAGCCTTAAAGTCATGAAAAGTGCACAAATGTCACAATTATTTTCTACGCCTAGGCGTTAGAGCTGTCACTAAAAACCGAAAACCGTAAATCGAACCGGAACCAAACCGGAATCGGACCGAACCGTTAGCGAATTATTCAGGTTCCGATTTGAATTTTGGAAACGTAAACAACAATGGTCCAGGTATGGTTCCTTCATTTTATTATCCGAACCGGAACCGGAACCGGAACCGCAAGATAAATGTTTCGAGTGGTTTCAAAATTTTTAGGCCCGATTCGGACCGGACCGAAGCAAAACCGAACCGCAATCCATTTATTATTATTATTCTTTATAATATATATTATTAATATTTTGTATAATATTAATAATATATATTTATTATCTATACGACAAAACCAATATTAGTCGTTTGATTGCAGCTAAAGCTGTCACTTAAAATCAAAAACCGTAAACCGAATCGGAACCGAACCGGAACCGCAAAGAACCGGACCGAACCGTTCGCGAATTATTTAGGTTCCGGTTTGAATTTTGGAACCGTGAACAACATTAGTTCGGGTGTGGTTCTTTCATTTTATTATCCGGACCGGAACCGAAACTGAAACCGCAATATACAAGTCTCAAGCGGTTTCAAGATTTTTAGAACCAATCCGAACCGGACCGAAGTAGAACCGAACCGTAATCCGTTTATTATTATTATTATATTGTTATTTTTTATAATATATTTATAATATCTATACTTACTATTATAGGTGAAACTAGTGCGGTTTGAACCCAAACCGCAATCGAAACAAAGGGGGTCGGTTTTGGACTGAACAAAATCGCACTGCACCAAAATCGTGCTGTGTGGTTTGATAATGGTGCAATTTAGAGTCAGTTTTTGCGGTGTACTTTCAGTTATTATACAGTCAAATATTGTATTTTTAATTTTACTCACATATTTTTCTGAAATATTAAGACAAATATAATTATAGCTGATACAACAACACTCAAATCTTTATACCATCTGTTGACGCCAGGAAAATCCTGACCTCAAGATTCGGACCGATGCAGCCGGAGGCTACTCGCTCAGCAGCCCAACGAGATGGCTTGGTTGGCAACGACGAAGAAGCTAGAAGAGCAACAAACAGGACCCCGGGTGCTGCGGCAGGGAGGTCCCACCACGTACCCAGAAGCTCAAGAGAGCCTTCCCCTCCAAAACCAAAGTGGTCGAGCTTGGTACAGGGAAGGCACCGACTTGGCTAGAAGCAAGGGTGACGGGCTCGAGAGTTCGGGAATCAAGGTCCAAAAGCTCAAGTCCATGTGTCAATCCAAGTACCCATGAGGTCCTATTTATAGGAAAACCAAAGGGTAGGGGGCTTTTTATAGCCCAGCCCCCCAACCCGGCGACTATGGGATACTCGGCGAGTACTATGTCATAGTCGCCCATCTGGCGAGTATTGGGTGCTGCTCGCACACGCCGGGCCAATACTCGCCTAGGTCTTCTGCTGCTTTCCTACGCTCGACGAACTCCTCTGGTCAATACTCGTCTATCTGGCGAGTATTACCTGCATACTCGCTAGGGTCTTTTCTGCTTCTGTCTTGGACTGCTGGTCTCTGTGTTGACCCTTTGACCTTTGACTTCTGTCTACGTGGCTTTGAATGGGCCTACCCTCGGAGAATGAGGGTTGTACACCACCATAGCTGATAAAATAATCAAATTATATTAACTAATATATTCTTCAAACAAAATTTTAATTGTAAAATAAAATTTCAATAGCAACAATTCAAAATTCTCTACCGTATGTTGAGTCGTGATCTTCAGCAACATGAACATTGCATCAGCATTACACGATCGTGATCTTTGAATTTTTAAAATCAGCGCGGTCTGGTATAATTTTGTGGTTTCAATTTATAACTTTTAGCTCGACTTACTGTATATTATACAAAAAGTACTTCCCCTTGGTGTAATGTGAAATTTCTGCGCCCGGGCCTCAGACTTCGAAGTCTCTCTTGCAAAAAAACTGAACATGTATATTTTTCCCCTCCGGTTTTTTATTTTTGACTTCCCACATTCATTCCGTCAAGTTTGATTTTGGTTCTAGTTGAAACCGATTGGAACCGGACCGAACCGCATAGAACCAGACCGAACCGCATAGAACCAGACCGAACCGTTAGTGACCGGTTTGGTTTTGGTTCTTGTTGAACCGTAACCGGAACCGTTAACACGACGGTTCCAAAAATTATGCTGGAACCGGAACCAGAATCGAAACCGGTCAAACCAAATACGGTTTTGGTTTTAATTTGAAGAACTGTTACCTTAGCGGTTCGGTTTACGGTTTTAGTTGAACCGGAACCGAACCGGAACCGTGACAACTCTATTTGCAGCGCCGTCCGATTGCAGTCGTACTCAATAATGGACCCTGCTAACATATATACAAAAATTATATTTGGTGGTTGTTATTTAATTTTGTTGATAATTATATTTTCTATTTTATGCATGTTTATGTTTATCAATCCTCAACTACTTCGATAAAACGATTGTTTTTGCTAAGCATAGAGTGTTACTTGTTATCCACCAAGCTAATAACTATGTTTATGTTAATTAATTTTTTGGATCAGGTTTATTGTAATCATACAATATTACTCATTCTTTTTCTATTCAGTGCGTCAAATCAGATATTATTGCATGCATATCTGTATTAGTTCAATTTTAATATATTTAAACTTCAAAAACATAAAATTATTGCTCTAACCATTTGAATTCTAATTTTCTTTTCAAATATGCATTTTTAAACAGATAATAATCTTTGTCAATACGTCTAATGACTCAAATTTTAGAGTTATAAAATGATTAAAACTATAACACATAGAACCGATTGGAACCGGACCGAACCGCATAGAACCGGGCCGAACCGTTAGTGTCCGGTTTGGTTTTGGTTCTTGTTGAACCGGAACCGTTGACACGGCGGTTCCAAAAATTAAGTTGGAACCGTAACCGGAACCGGAACCGGTCAAATCAAATATGGTTTTGGTTCTAATTTGAAGAACTGTTACCTTAGCGGTCTGGTTCACGGTTTAAGTAGAACCGGAACCGAACCGGAACCATGACAGCTCTACGCATAGCTGATGTAGTTTTGCATTAGCTACAGTGTATTTGAGGTATGAAAATAGAGCCTGAAATTAGGTGAGAGGCCCAATGGATATTGGGCTTTATTCGGCCTACCAATCGGACCATCACTCTTCAAAAATTGGCTTAATTATGCCTGATAAGTGCTAAGCAATAATAATTAAATATTATTTTGGGCATGCTAAAATCGGTTTATCTTATATTTCGGTTATGTTCCGTTAGTTAGGTTAGAATTGGAGCGTTGAATTGAAATTTAATTGAAAATTTCAATTTCAGTGTTAACCGGCCAAAAAATCATCTTGGAATTGAAATTCATTTATAAAGGAAATAGGCCTCCCTCAATTTCGACCTCATGAGATCTTCATTTGCGATTCTCACCCTTATTAGTGCGCCTCCGACTCTCATAAAAAGACCTCGACCCCAACTCTGTTGTTGGCCCGAGAGCGCATTTTTCGCCGGGGCACGAAATTTTTGTCAGGGCGCGCATTATTCGTCGGGGAGCGATTTTTTCACTCAAGCACGAATTTTTCACTCGAGCGTGCATTTTTCACACGGGAGTCCATTTTCTGCTCGTGAGCGAATTTTTAACCAAGGCGCGCATTTTCAACACGGGCGCGGATATTTCGCCCGATCGCGTATTTTCCTCCAGGCGCGCATTTTTTGACTGGGCGTGCATTTTCCGCACGAGCGCGCATTTTCCATCCGGTTTAGCATTTTTTCGCGGTCGCGAATTTTAAGCCCATGTGCGCATTTTCAGTCCGGACACATATTTTCCGCATGAGCGCGTATTTTTCGCGCGGACGCGCATTTTTTCGATCAGGTGCGCATTTTCAGCCTAGACGCGCATTTTTCCCTGGGCGCGCATTTTTTGCCAGGCGCGCATTTTTCACCACAACGATAATTCTTCGCGCGGGCGCGCATTTTCCGCCTGAGATCACATTTTCCGCTCGGGCGTGCGTTTATTGTCTAAGCGCGTATATTTCCTCCCGGGTGCACTTGGCCAGGGCGCACATTTTGCCCGGGCACACATTTACCCCCGGGCACCGCATTTATAGTCCAGGAGCGCATTTTCATCTTAGGCACGCATTTCCCCTCAGGCGCATATTTTCTGCCCGGGCGAGTATTTTCTGCCCGGGCGCACATTCTTCAGCCTAGGAGCGAATTTTTCGCCTGAGCTCGCATTTTTTGTCATGACACACATTTTTCGCCCGAGCGCATATTTTCAGCACAGTCGCGCATTTGTCGCCCGAGCGCGTATTTTCTGTGTGGCGTGCATTTTTCTGACTGGGCACACATTTTTCGCTCGTGAGCGCGCATTTTCTTCCCGGGCACGCACTTTTTCGCCGGTCGCGCATTTTTCGCCTGGGCGCGAATTTTACGCCCTGGCGCGCATTTTTTTGCTTGGGCGCATAATTTTTCCCGGGCACACATTTTTTCACTCGGGAAAAAAATGCGCGCCCGGGAGGAAAATTCGTGCCCAGGCGGAAATTGTGTGCACGGGCGGAAAATGGGCACCATTGGGAAAATGCGCGCCCATGCGAAAGCAATGTGCGCCCGGGCAGAAATATGTGCGCCCCGGTGAAAAAATGCACGTCGAACATTGATTTCTTCATTTATGATAACCTTGAAGAAAATATGTTTTTGTGTGTGCAATGTAAATATCAATTTCATCGACTGAATGTCAATATGCAGCCGAACAGTAGAATTATTAATTCCAATTCATCTGGCAAAATTCATGTATTCAGTCGAACAACCTAATTGGAGTTAAATTAAATTCCATTTCCAACGAAAATTAGAAATGGGTAAATTTCAATTCCAATATCTCATTTTCTGTCAAACGAACGGAGATTTAAAAGAATATTTGAAAATGAATCATAATATATCATACAAAATAAATTGTAGGCACACAAATAGTTGACGCTAGTTCACTCACACACATGCCTGCAACACACAAGTGACGGCCACGAGCCTTTTTTTAAAATTAAAGAAAAAAATAAATAAATAAAATAAATTGAAATTTTTATAATAAAAAGTGTTAAAATCTAAAAGTTGAATGTTTCACCAAAATGTATTACTTGTGTCCATTACACAAATAGTTTTTATTAATATGTCAAGTAAATTTGTGTAGATATCAATTTATTATGTCAAGCAAATTTTTTCTTTAATTTATTTGTGTAGTTTACCAATCAGGCTAAACGGGTAAGGGAGGAGTAAAGTGTGGGGTGCACTTTACGGTAAAGTACGAATTTCCAACGGTCCTCCCCTGGAATCGGGCCGGCCCGGGCCGGGCAGGCAGCACTTATGTGCTGCCTGCTCCGGCCCTTCAGGCCGGGCCGGGCAAGACCGGGCCGGTCTCGGGCCCGATCCGGGCCAGCCCGGTTTTTTATTTTTTAATTTTAATTATTATTTTTTTAATTTTAATTTTTATAAATAATTACATATTGAAAATTTGAACGGAAAATTTAAAAATAATGAAAAAATTTAAGTTTAGAATTAGATTGTATTAGTATTGAAGAATTGGAACGAAAAATTTGGAACAAAAAATTTTATTAATATTGAAAATTTGGAACAAAAAATTTAAAAAATTACAAATTTTAAGTCGTACAATTGTACAAATACAAAATACAAACCTATGAAGTTATGATTCTTATAAAATTTAATTAAAAAAAATTACATATATAAAAAAAATTACATTTAGATTTTATGGTGCTCGATTTAATCATCTTGTAGATTCAAGTTCAACGCGTCCATTTCGTCTTCTATCTCCTCCGAGCTATCCTCCAATGTTGTTATGTGTTGCTTCCTCTTTAAACTGTCCAAGTAGTCCTTGTAGCATATGCAAATCTCCAGCGAATCTTCGTTAAGCCGACTCCTCCGCTCGTTCAAAACTCTGTCATTAAGAGAAAAAGCGGACTCCGAAGCTACTGTACTAGCTTGGACAGTTAATAAATCACGGGCCATACAGGCCAAAACAGGATAGGTATTAGCTTTACCTTTCCACCAATTTAAGAGATCGAAGTTTCGATCTCGTCCGAACTCATAAAATTGCTAAATTGAGTTTTTGTGTATAATCCTAATTCATCTAAACTACCAGATGTGCGCGCTTTTTTCCTAGAAGCTAAATCTAAAATTTTATTTTTAAGGCTATCCTTCGTTTTGGGTTGCGTTATTTCTTCGCGGGGTCGTGACCCGTATAAGTTATTGTAATAATTATAACTTTGCGTAAAAAAAGTAGTAAAACTTGTACTACTAACGGGGTCATTTTCATCATAATTTATATTTAAGGTTAGATTAGTATTGGTTTCGTCGATCAAATTTTCTACGCCTTCTACGTTAAGTAGCGGATTTAAAGAGGCGGCGCACGAAAACATAGGCGGTATTTCTCTATAATATTTAAAAAAAAGTTCTTCCATTACTTTAATTAAAAGAGCCCAACCTTGGTGTTTTCTATAATAACTAAATCTTTCTATGATATGTACGAAATGTTCAATTACTAATGCGCTCGTTGGATAATACACTCTAGATAAAGAAGCAGTGGCCCTATAAAAACACTTTAGTAAATCTATATAATATTCTATAATATTCCAATCAGTTTCACATAAACCGTGTTTAATATTAAACAAACTATAATATTCTATTAGAAGATCCTTTTGTAGAACGACTCTTTTTAACATTTTATAGGTTGAGTTCCATCTAATAGGCATATCTAATTGTGGTTTCAAATATTTTTGATTTTGTGCTTTACAAAATTTTCTAAAATCTTGAGCTCGTTGTTTAGTACAATAAATTGCTTTTAACATGTCGCGAATTTTATTAATATATTGTGACATTGCCTTTAAACTATCCTGTACCACTAAATTTAGGACGTGACAGACACATCTAGTATGAAAAAACGCGCCGTTGAGAAATGATTTTAAATCTCGTTTTAACAATTCAATTGCGGCGCCATTATTGGAGGCGTTATCAAGAGAAAAACTAAGTGTTTTATCGTTTATTTTAAATTCCCGCGCACATTTCATAATAACCTTATATAAAGCTATAGCCGTGTGCGGGAATTCAAAACCTGTAAAACATATTACGCGTTTATTTTGCTCCCACGAAATGAGATCAATCCAATGACAAGTGATGCAAAGATAAGCTAATACTAAATTTAAATTACTCGTCCAAACGTTGCTCGTTAGACTCACACGTCATTCGAAATTTTCAAAATACGTAATTAATTCTTGTTTTGCTTCTAAATATAACCTAATCGCGTCACGCCTTAAAGTAATTATACTAACCTTTTGGTATTTGGGCTGAAGCCCCCCATGTATGTACTCTGTGCCGTCGTCATTGTCGAAGACGCTGAATGGCAGCCCACGTTTGATGACGAACTTCGCCTGCAGCTCTCGCTGTCGCATTTGATCGTACATCCAAATCTGTCCGGCTCCAGAAATTTGGGCTTGACTTGACTCGGGAGGAGCTTGTTTCGACTCGCAAGACTTTTGGTGTCTAACGAGCATCGAGTTGCCGCTGATGGATAGCAACTTCGAGCACATCTTGCAGCGCACTTTTCTTTCGTCCCGACTTGTACCATCTCGAAATGCTCCCAAATACTCGCTCTATGGTTGTGCTCCACCACCGAAGCCGTACTTTGGGAAGACGACACTGGAGCTGAGGAGGACGACGCCATTGGGAGAGCTAAGAAAGAGAGAGAGAGAGAGAGAGAGAGAGACGGACTGCATCTAGAGAGATTTTGGCACTGACCTTGGACATACTGTCTCACAACGAGGTCATGAGGAAGACATGTGAGCGGTTTCAGCACTCGACAGAGACTGCTAGCAGGTTTTTTGGAGAAGGCATTCGCGTGTTGATACTACTGGCGGCCGAAGTGATTCAACCATTAGATAGACCTTTCAGTAGCACACCGCCAGAGATTCTGTATGACACACGTTACATGCCATTCTTTAAAGATTGTGTCGGTGCAATTGATGGAACACATGTTCATGCATGCGTACCTGTTCGTGATCAAGTACCATACATTGGGAGACATGGCATGCCAACACAAAATGTGATGGCTGCTTGTGATTTCAACATGTGTTTCACGTTTGTTATGCCAGGTTGGGAAGGCTCTGCGCATGATAGCCGCATTTTCAATTATGCGCTTCGGGATCCCCGTTACAAATTTCCACATCCACCACCAGGTAATAAGATTTCTACTCCATTTTTTATACTTCTCACCTTTGAAGCATAACGAATTTTGATCCTGGTTTTCAGGAAAATATTACTTGGTGGACTCTGGGTATCCGCTACAATGGGGATACTTGAAACCATATCCAGAGACACGTTATCATCTCCCGGACTTTGCTCGTGGAGGGCGTGCACCGGAAGGACGCCGAGAGATATTCAATCACGCGCACTCATCCCTTAGAAGTGTCATTGAAAGATCGTTCGGGATTTGGAAGAAAAAGTGGGCCATATTGCGTGATATGCCGAGCTACAGCTTCGCCAAACAAACAGATATTGTGATGGCGACAATGGCATTGCATAATTTTATTCGGAGGCACCCGTCGCGGAGGGATATTGATTTCAATGAGTTCGAGCAGGGAGGTGGTGATGAGGGGGTGAGCACACAAGGACATCAAGTAGTTTGTCCTGATACAGCAGGCGGGGTAGATGAGATGATCACGTTGCGTGAAAATATAGCGCAACAGTTGTACACTTCTAGATCTTAGATGGTGAGATGAATTATTGGTATTTATATCTATTATAGTCAGTATTATCAAGATTGTGTATTTTATGGAAAAACAATTTTTTTTCTAAAACTCCATTTAACCCAAACAAAATTTATAAAACTCCCTTTCAATATGCACTGAAAACATAGTGAAGTTCGACGACTTTTTATCTCTTCGACGGAACTCGTGATTCAACAATATCGTAGACACCTCACTGTACTTTAAGACCTCCTTCCCATGAATGAGAGACATAGTGAAGTTCTCATACTCATCTGAAAGAGAATTCAATAGAAGGGGTGTCTTGTCTTCATCGCCAACATCCTCGTCCAAATTTAACAGATCTGCCAACAGTTTCGTAAACTCATTCAAATGCTCATCAATCGAGACTCCACGTCTCATCTGAAACCGATACAATCGACGCTTCATGTGGAGACGATTCTACACGCTCTTCGTGAGATATTTATTTTCCAGCGTCCTCCAAAGGTTTCCCGCAGAAGTCTCCAACATAACCTCATATTTGATCTCCTGAGACAGGCAATTTCTGATCAACCCGCAAGCACTTCGATTCATCTTCAACCAAACTTTTTCTGTCATCCCATCAGGACATTCGTCACCATCAAGAACGTCCTCCAAATTTAGAGAACATAATGCATCCATCACCTCGCATCGCCACATGCCAAAGTTACCCTTTCTGTCAAACTTAGTAACATCAATTTTGACCGGATGTGAACCCGTATGATGGAACGTTGTTTCCACTGCCCCGGAAGATGAAGAAGCTGCACCGGAATCTCTCATTTTTATTTTTTCAGTTGATCCCAAAACAAAAAATAGAAAAGCCCCAAAAATTATATCTCTTCACCGCCTCCAATCAAGAGAAAAAATTACCTCTCCACTACGAATAAGGAGCACGTCCAAAATAATATGAGTGTTGCCTCTTCGGAAAACAAACAACCCTTCTTCAAATCAATGACAACCGAACAACTGCTCCAGATCGGCGGCGTTTTCAACGATGTCTGCCAGAAAGACAATCCAAAAAAAACTCCAATTTTTTTTCCACCCTCCTCTACCGCCCAAGGAGAGCAAACGAAACCAAAATCTCCAAAATAACAAAAAAAGAAAATTCAATTCCAATTCTGTCGAGATAAAAAAAGGAAATCACCAAATTATTTCAAGTTGAGGCAGATTGGGAAAAAAAAATCTTTACTTTCCTTTTTTTTATTTGCTCAGCACCACCCACGGATGTGCCGCCTGCTTTCTCTTTGAACAGGAACCAAGAATGTTGCCTATGCCACACGAGGAAGAAGAATACCTCCAAAAAAAATTTCGCTGGTTCCGCCTCCTCCAAAACAAGCGGCCAGATCTACAACGCCGCCTCCGCCAAACGAAATGAGATCCAAACTACAACGGCCCTCTTCCGATTGAAATCCGAGAACCACGCCGCCTCCAAACCAAAAGTCGCACAACAACCTCGCTTTGATACCACTTGTTGTGCGAAACGATGCGGAAAACAAAATCACACAACCACAACCAATTGAACACTATGTGATTTACGTGGTTCAGCGAGGAGCGCCTACGTCCAAGGGGACGGGCTATGCACTATCACCGGTGGGGAGAAAACAAAGGGACTAATACAATATTACAACTCCACACAATAAAAGAAACACTAACGCCTCTTATTTATAGGGGAAAATTAGGGCAACCCAAAAAAGACCAAAACGCCCCTCAAACCAACACTTTCTGATTTTGCGGAGCATAACGATGGATGATGCGGAGACTTGGGGTCAAATGATTAGTATGTACAGATCACTTGTGCAATCGATATTATTTGATGGTAGGACATGTTCATGTCACGTGGGCAGGAGTCAAAGCCAAAGTCAACAAGCAACACATATGTACAACCCTCATTCTTCGAGGGTGGGCCCTTTTAAAGCCACGTAGGCAGAGGTCAAAGTCAAAAGGTCAACACAGAAGTCAACAGTCCGAGATACCAAGACAAAGTCGGCCAGCAGGAGTAGTAAACGAGTTCGTCGAACGCAGCCTTCCAGAGTTCGTCGAGCGTCGGAACAGAAAACGGCCTAGGCGAGTAGGGGTGCACTCGTGCGAGTAGCCCGTATACTCGCCAAAAGGTGGGCGACCATAGGTGATACTCGCCCATTTGCCCGGGGAGATCGCCTCAATGTCGCTAGTCGCCGGGCAGGGGCTGGGCTATAAAAAACCCCCTACCCCTTGGTTTTCCTATAAATAGGACCCCAGGGGTACTTGGATTGGCACCTAGACTTGAGCTCTTGAAACCCAGCTCTTGCATTCTGGAACCTGTCGCACTTGGCCGCTACTCCCAGTTCCTAGCCAAGTCGGTGCCTTCCTCGTACCCTGCTCGGCCATTTTTGGTTGTGGAGGGGAAGTCTCTTCTGAGCTTCTGGGTACGTGGTGGGACCTCCCTGCCGTGGCACCTGGGGTCCTGTTTGTTGCTCTTCAAGCTTCCTCATAGTTGCCCGCCAAGCCATCTCTTCGAGCCGCTTGGCAAGTAGTCTCCGACTGCATTAGTCCGAATTTTGGAGCCGACATTTTCCTGGCTTCAACACCATATGAACATTTATTGCTATCAACGAGCATTGGATCTACTCGCCCAAGCAGACGACTATCAGCAAGCCTCGAAGTTGCTCGCCTAGTTGGCGATTATCGGCACAATCTCTCTACACGTAGGCGAGATCCTTCGATAGTCGCTGATCGCAAGTCACAAGATCACCAGGTCCAAAAAGACAACCTCGCAGGTGCTGGGTATAGTCGCCTACATACATCCCTAGGATTTGTCTATAAATAGACCCCCAGAGGTACCAGGAAAGACACTCAAAAAATAAGAGAAAGAGCTCCCCCTCAGGTGAGATACTCAATAAGTCAGTGCCTTCATCGTACCAAGCTCAGCCATTTGTGGTTGTGGAGGAGAAGTTTCTCCCAAATTTCCCGGTACGTGGCGGGACCTCCCTACTCAGCGCCTTGGGGTCTGTTTGTGGCCTTTTCCCTATCTCCTTAGCTCTAGCCTTCAGATCCAGATTGTCGGATCGCGGAATCAGTAGCCTCACGCTGCACTTAGGTCTGAACATTTGGAGCTAAGATTTTCCTAGCTTCAACATCACTAATATCGAGGATATTATAGAGCAACAAAAAGAAGATATTGAAAACTGAACATGTAAATTTGATGTTGGGGAGGGAGGATGTTGCTGCGTAAGGGTTGTCTGAGGGGAGAACAGGCATTTGTGGGGTGGTATTGGCTATGATGAGATTTATAGGGGGGTCAATTTTGAGGTGGGGGTGAGAGGGATTGCCTTGGGAGGTTGTTGGAGGGGGTAGACGATGTTTGGCAACCGTTGGGGGTCGAGAGAGGGAAAAAAGAGCTTGAGGAGCTAAGGGAATGAAAGGATGTGATGGCTCGAGGCTTTGGGGAGAAATCTCGTGCCTGGGGAAGTGAGATTCGGAGGCTGTTGGCTCAGGCGACACTGGTAGGTGCGGGAGGAGGTGGTGGAGAAGTTGAGGTAGGAAGAGGAGGTGGACGTCAGCGGGGTTGCGGGCACCGGAGGTTCGGATTAATACTGCAACTAATGTGTTGGTGAATATTGGGTGGGGTAGTTGGTGTCAGAGAGGATGAGGAAAGTGGTCACGGGATTGGGACTAGACACTGAAGGCAAGGGAGGCGGCAGAGGGGTCGTCGGCACCTTCGGAGGCGGGAACCTACGACGCCACACCGTAGGTAGCTCTCTGCGTCGCATTGAGAGCTAAGATCGAGTGACTCCTCTCGAACAACCTTAATTTCTCACTACCGCTAAGATCGAGTTACTCCTCTCGAACAACCTTAATTTCTCGCTACCCCTCATGGACCAGCTGCGTGCATGATGTAGATGGGGGTGAGATTAGATTAAATGATCCGATGACCTAAATCGACCGACTAGACTACTTAATCTAATTCACAAAATATACGTCAAAAAAGTAAAAACAAATGGATGAACAAATGCAGAAAAATGAGTCTGACGCGAACACAGACTCCGATCTTCCATCCAATGATCCAAAATATCAATTCAGTCATCATCTTCAATGTCGCGTGACTGATCTCCTTCATTTTCTCTGTTTAAAATCTTTAATATAATCAAGAGAAGGAAGTTTCAACCTAACGATCAAGAAAAGGAAGTGTTGGAACCCGGATACCGGTCCGACTGTTCGAGACTTGGGGGTGACCAAAGGCTACTCGTTTAGTGATCGACCCACGCGAGACAAGGTGATAAGAAACTAGACAGCATACAAAACCACTCCAACCTGCCTATAAACAAGACCCGTGTGCTGCAGCGAGGAGGTCCCGCCACATACCCGGAAGTCTATAGGAACTTCCCCTCCTAAAGCCAATGATGAGCTTGGCACAAGAGAGGCAGGCAGTGTACTCTCCCACCCTAGGGGGGGTGAAGGTGCCTTCTACTTGTGCCTCGGGGTCCTATTTATAGGCAAATCCAAATGGACTGCGATTAGCTGCTCCCGCCTTCTGAAATGAGCTGCGGATAACCGCTCTTGCCTTCTGAACGGGGTAGAAATCTGTACTCGCCCCAGGTGGGGGATGTATTCTGTACTCGCCCAGGTGGGGGAGGTCTTCTGTACTCGCCCAGGTGGGGAGGTCTACTGTACTCGCCCAGGTGGGGGAGGTCTTCTGTACTCGCCCAGGTGGGGAGGTCTCCGGTACTCGCCCAGGTGGGGGAGGTCTTCTGCACTCGCCCAGGTGGGGGAGGTCTTCTGTACTCGCCCAGGTGGGGAGGTCTCCTGTACTCGCCCAGGTGGGGAAGGTCTTCTGTACTCGTCCAGGTGGGGAGGTCTCCTGTACTCGCCCAGGTGGGGGAGGTCTTCTGTACTCGCCCAGGTGGGGAGGTCTCCTGTACTCGCCCAGGTGGGGAAGGTCTTCTGTACTCGCCCAGGTGGGGAGGTCTTCTGTACTCGCCCAGGTGGGGGAGGTCTTCTGTACTCGCCCAGGTGGGGAGGTCTCTTGTACTCGCCCAGGTGGGGGAGGTCTCTTGGACTCGCCCAGGCGGGGGAGGTCTTCTGTACTCGCCCAGGTGGGCGAGGTCTTCTGCACTCGCCCAGGTGGGGGAGGTCTTCTGTACTCGCCCAGGTGGGGGAGGTCTTCTGCACTCACCCAGGTGGGGGAGGTCTTCTGTATTGTCCTCTTGCATTTCTGATCTCGACGAATTACGGGTTATACACAATCCCCGCATTTTTTGAGCTCGATACGAGCTCGGAAAAACAATGCAGGACCCGTGGTTCGGAGAGATGGGCATTATATGATATGTCACTTAGTATCCCTCTCAAGCCCTTCGCTGGCTGAGCAAATTCAACTAAAAAGATGGAGAAGAGTCGACACCCTCTAGGAGCAAGGCTCAACTGAAGGTAGAGAAGAGTCGACACCTTCCAGGAGCGAGGCTCAACTGGAGGTGGAGAAGATTAGACACCCTCCAGGAGCGAGGCTCAACTGGAGGTGGAGAAGAGTCGACACCCTCCAGTCCATTCGCTAGACGAGCGAGCTCAACTGGAGGTGGAGAAGATTCGACACCCTCCAGTACATTCGCTAGACGAGCGAGCTCAACTGGAGGTGGAGAAGAGACGACACTCTCCAGGCCATTCGCTAGACGAGCGAGCTCAACTGGAGGTGGAGAAGATTAGACACCCTCCAGGCCATTCGCTAGACGAGCGAGCTCAACTGGAGATGGAGAAGATTAGACACCCTCCAGGCCATTCGCTAGACGAGCGAGCTCAACTGGAGGTGGAGAAGATTAGACACCCTCCAGGAGCGAGGCTCAACTGGAGGTGGAGAAGAGTCGACACCCTCCAGGCCATTCGCTAGACGAGCGAGCTCAACTGGAGGTGGAGAAGATTCGACACCCTCCAGGCCATTCGCTAGACGAGCGAGCTCAACTGGAGGTGGAGAAGAGACGACACCCTCCAGGAGCGAGGCTCAACTGGAGGTGGATAAGATTAGACACATTCCAGGAGCGAGGCTCAACTGGAGGTGGAGAAGAGTCGACACCCTCCAGGCCATTCGCTAGACGAGC
This sequence comes from Dactylorhiza incarnata, assembly GCA_033032865.1. Taxonomy (NCBI): domain Eukaryota; kingdom Viridiplantae; phylum Streptophyta; class Magnoliopsida; order Asparagales; family Orchidaceae; genus Dactylorhiza; species Dactylorhiza incarnata. Next base: position 298,364 of record JAWHQI010000358.1, on the reverse strand, counting down.
GGGCTCAACTGGAGGTGGAGAAGATTCGACACCCTCCAGGACATTCGCTAGACGAGCGAGCTCAACTGGAGGAAGAGAAGAGACGACACCCTCCAGGAGCGAGGCTCAACTGGAGGTGGAGAAGAGTCGACACTCTCCAGGCCATCCGCTAGACGAGCGAGCTCAATTGGAGGTGGAGAAGAGACGACACCCTCCAGGAGAGAGGCTCAACTGGAGGTGGAGAAGAGTCGACACTCTCCAGGCCATTCGCTAGACAAGCGAGCTCAACTGGAGGTGGAGAGGATTCGACACCCTCCAGGCCATTCGCTAGACGAGCGAGCTCAACTGGAGGTGAAGAAGAGACGACACCCTCCAGGAGCGAGGCTCAACTGGAGGTGGAGAAGAGACGACACCCTCTAGGAGGGAGGCTCAACTGGAGGTGGAGAAGAGACGACACCCTCCAGGAGCGAGGCTCAACTGGAGGTGGAGAAGAGTCGACACCCTCCAGGAGCGAGGCTCAACTGGAGGTGGAGAAGAGACGACACCCTCCAGGAGCGAGGCTCAATTGGAGGTGGAGAAGAGTCGACACCCTCCAGGAGCGAGGCTCAACTGGAGGGGGAGAAGAGTCAACACTCTCCAGGCCATTCGCTAGACGAGCGAGCTCAACTGGAGGTGGAGAAGAGACGACACCCTCCAGGAGCGAGGCTCAACTGGAGGTGGAGAAGAGACGACACCCTCCAGGAGCGAGGCTCAACTGGAGGTGGAGAAGATTAGACACCCTCCAGGCCATTCGCTAGACAAGCGAGCTCAACTGGGGGAGGTGCCAAACATTTTAGGCTTTTAGCGTTGACTAGGTGGCAACTCTCTTCTCGAGGACATTCATCTCACTCAAGGGGGCAAGTAGCCGGTATGCAGGAGAGGAGCTCGTGCAGTGACCTGGTCTACGGCAACACTCTGCTCGAATATTTCAACTCACTCGAGGGGGCAAGTAGCCAGCCTGCAGGGGAGGAGCCCAGTGCTACGGCCTGGTCTACGACAACAACACATCTCGATGACTTCAACTCACTCGAGGGGAAAGTAGCCGGTATGCAGGAGAGGAGCTCGTGCAGTGACTTGGTCTATGGCAACAACACATCTCGAGGACTTCAACTCACTCGAGGGGGCAAGTAGCCGGTATGCAGGAAAGGAGCTCGTGCAGTGACATGGTCTACGGAAACAACACATCTCGAGGACTTCAACACACTCGAGGGGGCAAGTAGCCGGTATGCAGGAGAGGAGCTCGTGCAGTGACCTGGTCTACGGCAACACTCTGCTTGAATATTTCAACTCACTCGAGGGGGCAAGTAGCCAGCCTGCAGGGGAGGAGCCCAGTGCTACGGCCTGGTCTACGGCAACAACACATCTCGATGACTTCAACTCACTCGAGTGGGCAAGTAGCCGGTATGCAGGAGAGTAGCTCGTGCAGTGACTTGGTCTATGGCAACAACACATCTCGAGGACTTCAACTCACTCGAGGGGGCAAGTAGCCGGTATGCAGGAGAGGAGCTCGTGCAGTCACCTGGTCTACGGAAACAACACATCTCGAGGACTTCAACTCACTCGAGGGGGCAAGTAGCCGGTATGCAGGAGAGGAGCTCGTGCAGTGACCTGGTCTACGACAACAATCTGCTCAAATATTTCAACTCACTCGAGGGGGCAAGTAGCCAGCCTGCAGGGGAGGAGCCCAGTGCTACGGCCTGGTCTATGACAACAACACATCTCGATGACTTCAACTCACTCGAGGGGCAAGTAGCCGGTATGCAGGAGAGGAGCTCGTGCAGTGACTTGGTCTATGGCAACAACACATCTCGAGGACTTCAACTCACTCGAGGGGGCAAGTAGCCGGTATGCAGGAGAGGAGCTCGTGCAGTGACCTGGTCTACGGAAACAACAAATCATGAGGACTTCAACTCACTCGAGGGGGCAAGTAGCCGGTATGCAGGAGAGGAGCTCGTGCAGTGACCTGGTCTACGGCAATACTCTGCTCGAATATTTCAACTCACTCGAGGGGGAAAGTAGCCAGCCTGCAGGGGAGGAGCCCAGTGCTACGGCCTGGTCTACGGCAACAACACATCTCGATGACTTCAACTCACTCGAGTGGGCAAGTAGCCGGTATGCAGGAGAGGAGCTCGTGCAGTGACCTGGTCTACGACAACAACACATCTCGAGGACTCCAACTCACTCGAGGGGGCAAGTAGCCGATATGCAGGAGAGGAGCTCGTGCAGTGACCTGGTCTACGGCAACAACACATCTCGAGGACTTCAACTCACTCGAGGGGGCAAGTAGCCGATATGCAGGAGAGGAGCTCGTGCAGTGACCTGGTCTACGACAACAACACATCTCGAGGACTTCAACTCACTCGAGGGGGCAAGTAGCCGGTATGCAGGAGAGGAGCTCGTGCAGTGACCTGGTCTACGACAACAACACATCTCGAGGACTTTAACTCACTCGAGGGGGCAAGTAGCCGGTATGCAGGAGAGGAGTTCGTGCAGTGACCTGGTCTACGGCAACAACACATCTCGAGGATTTCAACTCACTCGAGGGGGCAAGTAGCCGGTATGCAGGAGAGGAGCTCGTGCAGTGACCTGGTCTACGGCAACAACACATCTCGAGGATTTCAACTTACTTAGAGTACCTGAGAACTTTTTTATTTTCTATGCTCCAACTCGCCTGAGCTGGAATTCGCCTCAGTTTGTACTCGCCTGAACTGGTACTCGCCCCAGTTTGAGCTCCCCTAATCTGGTACTCGCCTGAGTTTGTACTCGCCTGAACTGGTACTCGCCCCAGTTTGAGCTCCCCTAATCTGGTACTCGCCTGAGTTTGTACTCGCCTGAACTGGTACTCGCCTCAGTTTGAGCTCCCCTAATCCGGTACTCGCCTGAGTTTGTACTCGCCTGACCTGGTACTCGCCTCAGTTTGAGCTCCCCTAATCTGGTACTCGCCTGAGTTTGTACTCGCCTGAACTGGTACTCGCCTCAGTTTGAGCCCCCCTAATCTGGTACTCGCCTGAGTTTGTACTCGCCTGAACTGTACTCGCCTAGGACCTTTCTCATCAAGGCTCACTGTGAGGTCTTACACTAAAGTTTCTTACTCCGGTCACAGTCCACGCTCACCGCACCAAAAATGTTGGAACCCGGATACCGGTCCAACTGTTCGAGACTTGGGGGTGACCAAAGGCTACTCGTTTAGTGATCGACCCATGCGAGACAAGGTGATAAGAAACTAGACAGCATACAAAACCACTCCAACCTGCCTATAAACAAGACCCGTGTGCTGCAGCGAGGAGGTCCCGCCACATACCCGGAAGTCTATAAGAACTTCCCCTCCTAAAGCCAATGCTGAGCTTGGCACAAGAGAGGCAGGCAGTGTACTCTCCCACCCTAGGGGGGTAAGGTGCCTTCTACTTGTGCCTCGGGGTCCTATTAATAGGCAAATCCAAATGGACTGCGATTAGCTGCTCCCGCCTTCTGAAATGAGCTGCGGATAACCGCTCTTGCCTTCTGAACGGGGTAGAAATCTGTACTCGCCCCAGGTGGGGGATGTCTTCTGTACTCGCTCAGGTGGGGGAGGTCTTCTGTACTCGCCCAGGTGGGGAGGTCTCCTGTACTCGCCCAGGTGGGGGAGGTCTTCTGTACTCGCCCAGGTGGGGAGGTCTCCTGTACTCGCCCAGGTGGGTGAGATCTTCTGCACTCGCCCAGGTGGGGGAGGTCTTCTGTACTCGCCCAGGTGGGGAGGTCTCCTGTACTCGCCCAGGTGGGTGAGATCTTCTGCACTCGCCCAGGTGGGGGAGGTCTTCTGTACTCGCCCAGGTAGGGAGGTCTCCTGTACTCGCCCAGGTGGGGAAGGTCTTCTGTACTCGCCCATGTGGGGAGTTCTCCTGTACTCGCCCAGGTGGGGGAGGTCTTCTGTACTCGCTCAGGTGGGGAGGTATCCTGTACTCGCCCAGGTGGGGGAGGTCTTCTGTACTCGCCCAGGTGGGGAGGTCTCCTGTACTCGCCCAGGTGGGGGAGATCTTCTGCACTCGCCCAGGTGGGGGAGGTCTTTTGTACTCGCTAGGTGGGGGAGGTCTTCTGTACTCGCCCAGGTGGGGGAGGTCTTCTGCACTCACCCAGGTGGGGGAGGTCTTCTGTGTTGTCCTCTTGCATTTCTGATCTCGACGAATTACGGGTTATACAGGAAGTTTGTACCATTAGCTACTGTATTATTATTATTATTATTATTATTATTAGGGAATTTATATAAGCAGCCCTTGTTTGGCTATTGGCAACCCGAAGATAATAGCTGCCCGACAAAGCGCCATTTGCAGCCCCATTGTCACTACCGCTATTGGCAGCCCAAATTAAAAAAATATATTAAACATGTTTGTGGTCCATTGTTCTTATACAAATTAAGCAGTCCATTAATAAGGACTAGTATGTAACCCAAAATAAGCAGTCCATTAAATCAAAATAAGCAGTCCATTAACCCAAAAAACTAACCATTAAAAATAAGCAGTCCATTGTTCTTGCACAAACACTCAAAATTGGAATATAATAAGGACTAGTAATGAAGCATAACTAAATTGTAAACTAGGGGTGTAAACGAGTCGAGCTCGAGTCGAGCTTGGCAAAAATCCCAAACTCGAGCTCGAGCTCGAGCTAAATATTTCGAGCTCGAGCTCGAGCTCGAGCTCGTCGAGCTCACCCTGCTTGGCTCGAGCTCGAGCTCGAGACCAGTATATTGAGCTCGAGCTCGAGCTTTCGAGCTCGCGAGCTCGAGTCGAGCTCGAGCTGCTCGCGAGCTTTTTGCTCATGAACCCATTTTTATTTTTATTTATTTATATTTAAAAAAAAAATACCCAAAAAAAAAGCTCGCGAGCCGGCTCACGAGCTCAAGAACAAGAGTAATCGAGCTCGAGCTCGGCTCGAAATCGAGCTCGAGCTCGAGCTCGTCGAGCTCGAGCTCGAGCTCAACTGGTTCGAGCTCGAGTCGAGCTTTTTTCGAGCCGGCTCATCGAGCTCACGAGCCGGCTCGACTCAACTTGCAGGGCTATTGTAAACTCATAATAATTTCAAATGACGATCTAAGACTTTCAAATCTCAACTCGAAGAAAATATGTCATGGGGTGTTAACAGTTGAGAAAGAATGTTGTTAAATATTATTCGTAGTGAAGAGTCTATGACTGCTGTTGTTAAATATTATTGTACGTATAGTTAAATATTATTGTACATATTGGGTACCACGAACAGGTTGTGTGCAGTTCCAAGGAGCAGGATTCTCTCTGTCTGATAGTTGGCGTCCATCCCCACAACAACATCTAGCTGAGTCTGAGCCATGTTAACATCATCATTATGCTAGAACGAAACATAGTTACCTGAGAGGAGGCCCCCAGAAGTTGCCCGATCCATGCCGAAATCTGGGTTTCTTGACGTGCTTCGCTGAGCGCCGCCAGCATCATCCGCCCTTGCCTCCCAGACATCAAGGCCCTTTAAATATTTTTCTTCAGCAGATTCAGGCGGCGAAAGGCGGAAGGCGGAGGAGGGCAAAACCGAAATGAGCAAAGGCTGGAGTGACTAGATCCCTACTCGACCACTAAGGAACCTTCGCCGGCTATCTTCACCAGCGGCGGCGTCGGCGGAGTGGGGGAGGTGCGGGTTTCGTTCGGCTCCAGTAAAATAGAAAAAAGACCTAGCGGGAATATAAAAGGGGCTGCCATTAGCAGGGAGAAAATGAGGTTTTTAATTTTTATTTTCAAAAAATGGGGGCTGCTGATAGCCATACACGAGTTGCTTATATAAACTCCCTATTATTATTATTATTATTATTATTATTATTATTATTATTATTATTTTCTTATCTGCTCATTTCGAATAAATTAAATTTTCAAAGAATGGTTCCTTCGAAATGGGCAAATAAACTAGTCTTGCTTTCCAATATTTGACCGTGTCAATAGCCTCTCCAATTGTCAAATTAACAGAGCAGGATTGTAAGAAACGTGGGAAAAATTTTTTAGCTCATATAAACACAAATTGGATGGCTATTATGTTATTGGTTCCCATTAAATTTTTTTTTTTTTGGATTTTATATAATAATCTTCATATTTGCCAAAAAAAAAAAATTCATGCCAAAAAAAAATTCTGTGCGTTACAGCCATATAAGATCACTCTGTTTTAGGCGCTATCAGGCCGTCGGTTCCTGCAAAAATCGTGATTGATCAAAATATGAACATATTTCAAAAAATATGGTTGTATTTCAATACGGCCGTATTTTCGTGAAAAAATGCTCCGCCGTAGAATCACAAATTAGACGGCTATATTATTTACGCACCTTGAAAATGGTCGTTACTCGCACCTAAATATTTCTCGTCCCAAACAGAGCCTTAAAGTCATGAAAAGTGCACAAATGTCACAATTATTTTCTACGCCTAGGCGTTAGAGCTGTCACTAAAAACCGAAAACCGTAAATCGAACCGGAACCAAACCGGAATCGGACCGAACCGTTAGCGAATTATTCAGGTTCCGATTTGAATTTTGGAAACGTAAACAACAATGGTCCAGGTATGGTTCCTTCATTTTATTATCCGAACCGGAACCGGAACCGGAACCGCAAGATAAATGTTTCGAGTGGTTTCAAAATTTTTAGGCCCGATTCGGACCGGACCGAAGCAAAACCGAACCGCAATCCATTTATTATTATTATTCTTTATAATATATATTATTAATATTTTGTATAATATTAATAATATATATTTATTATCTATACGACAAAACCAATATTAGTCGTTTGATTGCAGCTAAAGCTGTCACTTAAAATCAAAAACCGTAAACCGAATCGGAACCGAACCGGAACCGCAAAGAACCGGACCGAACCGTTCGCGAATTATTTAGGTTCCGGTTTGAATTTTGGAACCGTGAACAACATTAGTTCGGGTGTGGTTCTTTCATTTTATTATCCGGACCGGAACCGAAACTGAAACCGCAATATACAAGTCTCAAGCGGTTTCAAGATTTTTAGAACCAATCCGAACCGGACCGAAGTAGAACCGAACCGTAATCCGTTTATTATTATTATTATATTGTTATTTTTTATAATATATTTATAATATCTATACTTACTATTATAGGTGAAACTAGTGCGGTTTGAACCCAAACCGCAATCGAAACAAAGGGGGTCGGTTTTGGACTGAACAAAATCGCACTGCACCAAAATCGTGCTGTGTGGTTTGATAATGGTGCAATTTAGAGTCAGTTTTTGCGGTGTACTTTCAGTTATTATACAGTCAAATATTGTATTTTTAATTTTACTCACATATTTTTCTGAAATATTAAGACAAATATAATTATAGCTGATACAACAACACTCAAATCTTTATACCATCTGTTGACGCCAGGAAAATCCTGACCTCAAGATTCGGACCGATGCAGCCGGAGGCTACTCGCTCAGCAGCCCAACGAGATGGCTTGGTTGGCAACGACGAAGAAGCTAGAAGAGCAACAAACAGGACCCCGGGTGCTGCGGCAGGGAGGTCCCACCACGTACCCAGAAGCTCAAGAGAGTCTTCCCCTCCAAAACCAAAGTGGTCGAGCTTGGTACAGGGAAGGCACCGACTTGGCTAGAAGCAAGGGTGACGGGCTCGAGAGTTCGGGAATCAGGGTCCAAAAGCTCAAGTCCATGTGTCAATCCAAGTACCCATGGGGTCCTATTTATAGGAAAACCAAAGGGTAGGGGGCTTTTTATAGCCCAGCCCCCCAACCCGGCGACTATGGGATACTCGGCGAGTACTATGTCATAGTCGCCCATCTGGCGAGTATTGGGTGCTGCTCGCACACGCCGGGCCAATACTCGCCTAGGTCTTCTGCTGCTTTCCTACGCTCGACGAACTCCTCTGGTCAATACTCGTCTATCTGGCGAGTATTACCTGCATACTCGCTAGGGTCTTTTCTGCTTCTGTCTTGGACTGCTGGTCTCTGTGTTGACCCTTTGACCTTTGACTTCTGTCTACGTGGCTTTGAATGGGCCTACCCTCGGAGAATGAGGGTTGTACACCACCATAGCTGATAAAATAATCAAATTGAATTAACTAATATATTCTTCAAACAAAATTTTAATTGTAAAATAAAATTTCAATAGCAACAATTCAAAATTCTCTACCGTATGTTGAGTCGTGATCTTCAGCAACATGAACATTGCATCAGCATTACACGATCGTGATCTTTGAATTTTTAAAATCAGCGCGGTCTGGTATAATTTTGTGATTTCAATTTATAACTTTTAGCTCGACTTACTGTATATTATACAAAAAGTACTTCCCCTTGGTGTAATGTGAAATTTCTGCGCCCGGGCCTCAGACTTCGAAGTCTCTCTTGCAAAAAAACTGAACATGTATATTTTTCCCCTCCGGTTTTTTATTTTTGACTTCCCACATTCATTCCGTCAAGTTTGATTTTGGTTCTAGTTGAAACCGATTGGAACCGGACCGAACCGCATAGAACCAGACCGAACCGCATAGAACCAGACCGAACCGTTAGTGGCCGGTTTGGTTTTGGTTCTTGTTGAACCGTAACCGGAACCGTTAACACGACGGTTCCAAAAATTATGCTGGAACCGGAACCAGAATCGAAACCGGTCAAACCAAATACGGTTTTGGTTTTAATTTGAAGAACTGTTACCTTAGCGGTTCGGTTTACGGTTTTAGTTGAACCGGAACCGAACCGGAACCGTGACAACTCTATTTGCAGCGCCGTCCGATTGCAGTCGTACTCAATAATGGACCCTGCTAACATATATACAAAAATTATATTTGGTGGTTGTTATTTAATTTTGTTGATAATTATATTTTCTATTTTATGCATGTTTATGTTTATCAATCCTCAACTACTTCGATAAAACGATTGTTTTTGCTAAGCATAGAGTGTTACTTGTTATCCACCAAGCTAATAACTATGTTTATGTTAATTAATTTTTTGGATCAGGTTTATTGTAATCATACAATATTACTCATTCTTTTTCTATTCAGTGCGTCAAATCAGATATTATTGCATGCATATCTGTATTAGTTCAATTTTAATATATTTAAACTTCAAAAACATAAAATTATTGCTCTAACCATTTGAATTCTAATTTTCTTTTCAAATATGCATTTTTAAACAGATAATAATCTTTGTCAATACGTCTAATGACTCAAATTTTAGAGTTATAAAATGATTAAAACTATAACACATAGAACCGATTGGAACCGGACCGAACCGCATAGAACCGGGCCGAACCGTTAGTGTCCGGTTTGGTTTTGGTTCTTGTTGAACCGGAACCGTTGACACGGCGGTTCCAAAAATTAAGTTGGAACCGTAACCGGAACCGGAACCGGTCAAATCAAATATGGTTTTGGTTCTAATTTGAAGAACTGTTACCTTAGCGGTCTGGTTCACGGTTTAAGTAGAACCGGAACCGAACCGGAACCATGACAGCTCTACGCATAGCTGATGTAGTTTTGCATTAGCTACAGTGTATTTGAGGTATGAAAATAGAGCCTGAAATTAGGTGAGAGGCCCAATGGATATTGGGCTTTATTCGGCCTACCAATCGGACCATCACTCTTCAAAAATTGGCTTAATTATGCCTGATAAGTGCTAAGCAATAATAATTAAATATTATTTTGGGCATGCTAAAATCGGTTTATCTTATATTTCGGTTATGTTCCGTTAGTTAGGTTAGAATTGGAGCGTTGAATTGAAATTTAATTGAAAATTTCAATTTCAGTGTTAACCGGCCAAAAAATCATCTTGGAATTGAAATTCATTTATAAAGGAAATAGGCCTCCCTCAATTTCGACCTCATGAGATCTTCATTTGCGATTCTCACCCTTATTAGTGCGCCTCCGACTCTCATAAAAAGACCTCGACCCCAACTCTGTTGTTGGCCCGAGAGCGCATTTTTCGCCGGGGCACGAAATTTTTGTCAGGGCGCGCATTATTCGTCGGGGAGCGATTTTTTCACTCAAGCACGAATTTTTCACTCGAGCGTGCATTTTTCACACGGGAGTCCATTTTCTGCTCGTGAGCGAATTTTTAACCAAGGCGCGCATTTTCAACACGGGCGCGGATATTTCGCCCGATCGCGTATTTTCCTCCAGGCGCGCATTTTTTGACTGGGCGTGCATTTTCCGCACGAGCGCGCATTTTCCATCCGGTTTAGCATTTTTTCGCGGTCGCGAATTTTAAGCCCATGTGCGCATTTTCAGTCCGGACACATATTTTCCGCATGAGCGCGTATTTTTCGCGCGGACGCGCATTTTTTCGATCAGGTGCGCATTTTCAGCCTAGACGCGCATTTTTCCCTGGGCGCGCATTTTTTGCCAGGCGCGCATTTTTCACCACAACGATAATTCTTCGCGCGGGCGCGCATTTTCCGCCTGAGATCACATTTTCCGCTCGGGCGTGCGTTTATTGTCTAAGCGCGTATATTTCCTCCCGGGTGCACTTGGCCAGGGCGCACATTTTGCCCGGGCACACATTTACCCCCGGGCACCGCATTTATAGTCCAGGAGCGCATTTTCATCTTAGGCACGCATTTCCCCTCAGGCGCATATTTTCTGCCCGGGCGAGTATTTTCTGCCCGGGCGCACATTCTTCAGCCTAGGAGCGAATTTTTCGCCTGAGCTCGCATTTTTTGTCATGACACACATTTTTCGCCCGAGCGCATATTTTCAGCACAGTCGCGCATTTGTCGCCCGAGCGCGTATTTTCTGTGTGGCGTGCATTTTTCTGACTGGGCACACATTTTTCGCTCGTGAGCGCGCATTTTCTTCCCGGGCACGCACTTTTTCGCCGGTCGCGCATTTTTCGCCTGGGCGCGAATTTTACGCCCTGGCGCACATTTTTTTGCTTGGGCGCATAATTTTTCCCGGGCACACATTTTTTCACTCGGGAAAAAAATGCGCGCCCGGGAGGAAAATTCGTGCCCAGGCGGAAATTGTGTGCACGGGCGGAAAATGGGCACCATTGGGAAAATGCGCGCCCATGCGAAAGCAATGTGCGCCCGGGCAGAAATATGTGCGCCCCGGTGAAAAAATGCACGTCGAACATTGATTTCTTCATTTATGATAACCTTGAAGAAAATATGTTTTTGTGTGTGCAATGTAAATATCAATTTCATCGACTGAATGTCAATATGCAGCCGAACAGTAGAATTATTAATTCCAATTCATCTGGCAAAATTCATGTATTCAGTCGAACAACCTAATTGGAGTTAAATTAAATTCCATTTCCAACGAAAATTAGAAATGGGTAAATTTCAATTCCAATATCTCATTTTCTGTCAAACGAACGGAGATTTAAAAGAATATTTGAAAATGAATCATAATATATCATACAAAATAAATTGTAGGCACACAAATAGTTGACGCTAGTTCACTCACACACATGCCTGCAACACACAAGTGACGGCCACGAGCCTTTTTTTAAAATTAAAGAAAAAAATAAATAAATAAAATAAATTGAAATTTTTATAATAAAAAGTGTTAAAATCTAAAAGTTGAATGTTTCACCAAAATGTATTACTTGTGTCCATTACACAAATAGTTTTTATTAATATGTCAAGTAAATTTGTGTAGATATCAATTTATTATGTCAAGCAAATTTTTTCTTTAATTTATTTGTGTAGTTTACCAATCAGGCTAAACGGGTAAGGGAGGAGTAAAGTGTGGGGTGCACTTTACGGTAAAGTACGAATTTCCAACGGTCCTCCCCTGGAATCGGGCCGGCCCGGGCCGGGCAGGCAGCACTTATGTGCTGCCTGCTCCGGCCCTTCAGGCCGGGCCGGGCAAGACCGGGCCGGTCTCGGGCCCGATCCGGGCCAGCCCGGTTTTTTATTTTTTAATTTTAATTATTATTTTTTTAATTTTAATTTTTATAAATAATTACATATTGAAAATTTGAACGGAAAATTTAAAAATAATGAAAAAATTTAAGTTTAGAATTAGATTGTATTAGTATTGAAGAATTGGAACGAAAAATTTGGAACAAAAAATTTTATTAATATTGAAAATTTGGAACAAAAAATTTAAAAAATTACAAATTTTAAGTCGTACAATTGTACAAATACAAAATACAAACCTATGAAGTTATGATTCTTATAAAATTTAATTAAAAAAAATTACATATATAAAAAAAATTACATTTAGATTTTATGGTGCTCGATTTAATCATCTTGCAGATTCAAGTTCAACGCGTCCATTTCGTCTTCTATCTCCTCCGAGCTATCCTCCAATGTTGTTATGTGTTGCTTCCTCTTTAAACTGTCCAAGTAGTCCTTGTAGCATATGCAAATCTCCAGCGAATCTTCGTTAAGCCGACTCCTCCGCTCGTTCAAAACTCTGTCATTAAGAGAAAAAGCGGACTCTGAAGCTACTGTACTAGCTTGGACAGTTAATAAATCACGGGCCATACAGGCCAAAACAGGATAGGTATTAGCTTTACCTTTCCACCAATTTAAGAGATCGAAGTTTCGATCTCGTCCGAACTCATAAAATTGCTAAATTGAGTTTTTGTGTATAATCCTAATTCATCTAAACTACCAGATGTGCGCGCTTTTTTCCTAGAAGCTAAATCTAAAATTTTATTTTTAAGGCTATCCTTCGTTTTGGGTTGCGTTATTTCTTCGCGGGGTCGTGACCCGTATAAGTTATTGTAATAATTATAACTTTGCGTAAAAAAAGTAGTAAAACTTGTACTACTAACGGGGTCATTTTCATCATAATTTATATTTAAGGTTAGATTAGTATTGGTTTCGTCGATCAAATTTTCTACGCCTTCTACGTTAAGTAGCGGATTTAAAGAGGCGGCGCACGAAAACATAGGCGGTATTTCTCTATAATATTTAAAAAAAAGTTCTTCCATTACTTTAATTAAAAGAGCCCAACCTTGGTGTTTTCTATAATAACTAAATCTTTCTATGATATGTACGAAATGTTCAATTACTAATGCGCTCGTTGGATAATACACTCTAGATAAAGAAGCAGTGGCCCTATAAAAACACTTTAGTAAATCTATATAATATTCTATAATATTCCAATCAGTTTCACATAAACCGTGTTTAATATTAAACAAACTATAATATTCTATTAGAAGATCCTTTTGTAGAACGACTCTTTTTAACATTTTATAGGTTGAGTTCCATCTAATAGGCATATCTAATTGTGGTTTCAAATATTTTTGATTTTGTGCTTTACAAAATTTTCTAAAATCTTGAGCTCGTTGTTTAGTACAATAAATTGCTTTTAACATGTCGCGAATTTTATTAATATATTGTGACATTGCCTTTAAACTATCCTGTACCACTAAATTTAGGACGTGACAGACACATCTAGTATGAAAAAACGCGCCGTTGAGAAATGATTTTAAATCTCGTTTTAACAATTCAATTGCGGCGCCATTATTGGAGGCGTTATCAAGAGAAAAACTAAGTGTTTTATCGTTTATTTTAAATTCCCGCGCACATTTCATAATAACCTTATATAAAGCTATAGCCGTGTGCGGGAATTCAAAACCTGTAAAACATATTACGCGTTTATTTTGCTCCCACGAAATGAGATCAATCCAATGACAAGTGATGCAAAGATAAGCTAATACTAAATTTAAATTACTCGTCCAAACGTTGCTCGTTAGACTCACACGTCATTCGAAATTTTCAAAATACGTAATTAATTCTTGTTTTGCTTCTAAATATAACCTAATCGCGTCACGCCTTAAAGTAATTATACTAACCTTTTGGTATTTGGGCTGAAGCCCCCCATGTATGTACTCTGTGCCGTCGTCATTGTCGAAGACGCTGAATGGCAGCTCACGTTTGATGACGAACTTCGCCTGCAGCTCTCGCTGTCGCATTTGATCGTACATCCAAATCTGTCCGGCTCCAGAAATTTGGGCTTGACTTGACTCGGGAGGAGCTTGTTTCGACTCGCAAGACTTTTGGTGTCTAACGAGCATCGAGTTGCCGCTGATGGATAGCAACTTCGAGCACATCTTGCAGCGCACTTTTCTTTCGTCCCGACTTGTACCATCTCGAAATGCTCCCAAATACTCGCTCTATGGTTGTGCTCCACCACCGAAGCCGTACTTTGGGAAGACGACACTGGAGCTGAGGAGGACGACGCCATTGGGAGAGCTAAGAAAGAGAGAGAGAGAGAGAGAGAGAGAGACGGACTGCATCTAGAGAGATTTTGGCACTGACCTTGGACATACTGTCTCACAACGAGGTCATGAGGAAGACATGTGAGCGGTTTCAGCACTCGACAGAGACTGCTAGCAGGTTTTTTGGAGAAGGCATTCGCGTGTTGATACTACTGGCGGCCGAAGTGATTCAACCATTAGATAGACCTTTCAGTAGCACACCGCCAGAGATTCTGTATGACACACGTTACATGCCATTCTTTAAAGATTGTGTCGGTGCAATTGATGGAACACATGTTCATGCATGCGTACCTGTTCGTGATCAAGTACCATACATTGGGAGACATGGCATGCCAACACAAAATGTGATGGCTGCTTGTGATTTCAACATGTGTTTCACGTTTGTTATGCCAGGTTGGGAAGGCTCTGCGCATGATAGCCGCATTTTCAATTATGCGCTTCGGGATCCCCGTTACAAATTTCCACATCCACCACCAGGTAATAAGATTTCTACTCCATTTTTTATACTTCTCACCTTTGAAGCATAACGAATTTTGATCCTGGTTTTCAGGAAAATATTACTTGGTGGACTCTGGGTATCCGCTACAATGGGGATACTTGAAACCATATCCAGAGACACGTTATCATCTCCCGGACTTTGCTCGTGGAGGGCGTGCACCGGAAGGACGCCGAGAGATATTCAATCACGCGCACTCATCCCTTAGAAGTGTCATTGAAAGATCGTTCGGGATTTGGAAGAAAAAGTGGGCCATATTGCGTGATATGCCGAGCTACAGCTTCGCCAAACAAACAGATATTGTGATGGCGACAATGGCATTGCATAATTTTATTCGGAGGCACCCGTCGCGGAGGGATATTGATTTCAATGAGTTCGAGCAGGGAGGTGGTGATGAGGGGGTGAGCACACAAGGACATCAAGTAGTTTGTCCTGATACAGCAGGCGGGGTAGATGAGATGATCACGTTGCGTGAAAATATAGCGCAACAGTTGTACACTTCTAGATCTTAGATGGTGAGATGAATTATTGGTATTTATATCTATTATAGTCAGTATTATCAAGATTGTGTATTTTATGGAAAAACAATTTTTTTTCTAAAACTCCATTTAACCCAAACAAAATTTATAAAACTCCCTTTCAATATGCACTGAAAACATAGTGAAGTTCGACGACTTTTTATCTCTTCGACGGAACTCGTGATTCAACAATATCGTAGACACCTCACTGTACTTTAAGACCTCCTTCCCATGAATGAGAGACATAGTGAAGTTCTCATACTCATCTGAAAGAGAATTCAATAGAAGGGGTGTCTTGTCTTCATCGCCAACATCCTCGTCCAAATTTAACAGATCTGCCAACAGTTTCGTAAACTCATTCAAATGCTCATCAATCGAGACTCCACGTCTCATCTGAAACCGATACAATCGACGCTTCATGTGGAGACGATTCTACACGCTCTTCGTGAGATATTTATTTTCCAGCGTCCTCCAAAGGTTTCCCGCAGAAGTCTCCAACATAACCTCATATTTGATCTCCTGAGACAGGCAATTTCTGATCAACCCGCAAGCACTTCGATTCATCTTCAACCAAACTTTTTCTGTCATCCCATCAGGACATTCGTCACCATCAAGAACGTCCTCCAAATTTAGAGAACATAATGCATCCATCACCTCGCATCGCCACATGCCAAAGTTACCCTTTCTGTCAAACTTAGTAACATCAATTTTGACCGGATGTGAACCCGTATGATGGAACGTTGTTTCCACTGCCCCGGAAGATGAAGAAGCTGCACCGGAATCTCTCATTTTTATTTTTTCAGTTGATCCCAAAACAAAAAATAGAAAAGCCCCAAAAATTATATCTCTTCACCGCCTCCAATCAAGAGAAAAAATTACCTCTCCACTACGAATAAGGAGCACGTCCAAAATAATATGAGTGTTGCCTCTTCGGAAAACAAACAACCCTTCTTCAAATCAATGACAACCGAACAACTGCTCCAGATCGGCGGCGTTTTCAACGATGTCTGCCAGAAAGACAATCCAAAAAAAACTCCAATTTTTTTTCCACCCTCCTCTACCGCCCAAGGAGAGCAAACGAAACCAAAATCTCCAAAATAACAAAAAAAGAAAATTCAATTCCAATTCTGTCGAGATAAAAAAAGGAAATCACCAAATTATTTCAAGTTGAGGCAGATTGGGAAAAAAAAAATCTTTACTTTCCTTTTTTTTATTTGCTCAGCACCACCCACGGATGTGCCGCCTGCTTTCTCTTTGAACAGGAACCAAGAATGTTGCCTATGCCACACGAGGAAGAAGAATACCTCCAAAAAAAATTTCGCTGGTTCCGCCTCCTCCAAAACAAGCGGCCAGATCTACAACGCCGCCTCCGCCAAACGAAATGAGATCCAAACTACAACGGCCCTCTTCCGATTGAAATCCGAGAACCACGCCGCCTCCAAACCAAAAGTCGCACAACAACCTCGCTTTGATACCACTTGTTGTGCGAAACGATGCGGAAAACAAAATCACACAACCACAACCAATTGAACACTATGTGATTTACGTGGTTCAGCGAGGAGCGCCTACGTCCAAGGGGACGGGCTATGCACTATCACCGGTGGGGAGAAAACAAAGGGACTAATACAATATTACAACTCCACACAATAAAAGAAACACTAACGCCTCTTATTTATAGGGGAAAATTAGGGCAACCCAAAAAAGACCAAAATGCCCCTCAAACCAACACTTTCTGATTTTGCGGAGCATAACGATGGATGATGCGGAGACTTGGGGTCAAATGATTAGTATGTACAGATCACTTGTGCAATCGATATTATTTGATGGTAGGACATGTTCATGTCACGTGGGCAGGAGTCAAAGCCAAAGTCAACAAGCAACACATATGTACAACCCTCATTCTTCGAGGGTGGGCCCTTTTAAAGCCACGTAGGCAGAGGTCAAAGTCAAAAGGTCAACACAGAAGTCAACAGTCCGAGATACCAAGACAAAGTCGGCCAGCAGGAGTAGTAAACGAGTTCGTCGAACGCAGCCTTCCAGAGTTCGTCGAGCGTCGGAACAGAAAACGGCCTAGGCGAGTAGGGGTGCACTCGTGCGAGTAGCCCGTATACTCGCCAAAAGGTGGGCGACCATAGGTGATACTCGCCCATTTGCCCGGGGAGATCGCCTCAATGTCGCTAGTCGCCGGGCAGGGGCTGGGCTATAAAAAACCCCCTACCCATTGGTTTTCCTATAAATAGGACCCCAGGGGTACTTGGATTGGCACCTAGACTTGAGCTCTTGAAACCCAGCTCTTGCATTCTGGAACCTGTCGCACTTGGCCGCTACTCCCAGTTCCTAGCCAAGTCGGTGCCTTCCTCGTACCCTGCTCGGCCATTTTTGGTTGTGGAGGGGAAGTCTCTTCTGAGCTTCTGGGTACGTGGTGGGACCTCCCTGCCGTGGCACCTGGGGTCCTGTTTGTTGCTCTTCAAGCTTCCTCATAGTTGCCCGCCAAGCCATCTCTTCGAGCCGCTTGGCAAGTAGTCTCCGACTGCATTAGTCCGAATTTTGGAGCCGACATTTTCCTGGCTTCAACACCATATGAACATTTATTGCTATCAACGAGCATTGGATCTACTCGCCCAAGCAGACGACTATCAGCAAGCCTCGAAGTTGCTCGCCTAGTTGGCGATTATCGGCACAATCTCTCTACACGTAGGCGAGATCCTTCGATAGTCGCTGATCGCAAGTCACAAGATCACCAGGTCCAAAAAGACAACCTCGCAGGTGCTGGGTATAGTCGCCTACATACATCCCTAGGATTTGTCTATAAATAGACCCCCAGAGGTACCAGGAAAGACACTCAAAAAATAAGAGAAAGAGCTCCCCCTCAGGTGAGATACTCAATAAGTCAGTGCCTTCATCGTACCAAGCTCAGCCATTTGTGGTTGTGGAGGAGAAGTTTCTCCCAAATTTCCCGGTACGTGGCGGGACCTCCCTACTCAGCGCCTTGGGGTCTGTTTGTGGCCTTTTCCCTATCTCCTTAGCTCTAGCCTTCAGATCCAGATTGTCGGATCGCGGAATCAGTAGCCTCACGCTGCACTTAGGTCTGAACATTTGGAGCTAAGATTTTCCTAGCTTCAACATCACTAATATCGAGGATATTATAGAGCAACAAAAAGAAGATATTGAAAACTGAACATGTAAATTTGATGTTGGGGAGGGAGGATGTTGCTGCGTAAGGGTTGTCTGAGGGGAGAACAGGCATTTGTGGGGTGGTATTGGCTATGATGAGATTTATAGGGGGGTCAATTTTGAGGTGGGGGTGAGAGGGATTGCCTTGGGAGGTTGTTGGAGGGGGTAGACGATGTTTGGCAACCGTTGGGGGTCGAGAGAGGGAAAAAAGAGCTTGAGGAGCTAAGGGAATGAAAGGATGTGATGGCTCGAGGCTTTGGGGAGAAATCTCGTGCCTGGGGAAGTGAGATTCGGAGGCTGTTGGCTCAGGCGACACTGGTAGGTGCGGGAGGAGGTGGTGGAGAAGTTGAGGTAGGAAGAGGAGGTGGACGTCAGCGGGGTTGCGGGCACCGTAGGTTCGGATTAATACTGCAACTAATGTGTTGGTGAATATTGGGTGGGGTAGTTGGTGTCAGAGAGGATGAGGAAAGTGGTCACGGGATTGGGACTAGACACTGAAGGCAAGGGAGGCGGCAGAGGGGTCGTCGGCACCTTCGGAGGTGGGAACCTACGACGCCACACCGTAGGTAGCTCTCTGCGTCGCATTGAGAGCTAAGATCGAGTGACTCCTCTCGAACAACCTTAATTTCTCACTACCGCTAAGATCGAGTTACTCCTCTCGAACAACCTTAATTTCTCGCTACCCCTCATGGACCAGCTGCGTGCATGATGTAGATGGGGGTGAGATTAGATTAAATGATCCGATGACCTAAATCGACCGACTAGACTACTTAATCTAATTCACAAAATATACGTCAAAAAAGTAAAAACAAATGGATGAACAAATGCAGAAAAATGAGTCTGACGCGAACACAGACTCCGATCTTCCATCCAATGATCCAAAATATCAATTCAGTCATCATCTTCAATGTCGCGTGACTGATCTCCTTCATTTTCTCTGTTTAAAATCTTTAATATAATCAAGAGAAGGAAGTTTCAACCTAACGATCAAGAAAAGGAAGTGTTGGAACCCGGATACCGGTCCGACTGTTCGAGACTTGGGGGTGACCAAAGGCTACTCGTTTAGTGATCGACCCACGCGAGACAAGGTGATAAGAAACTAGACAGCATACAAAACCACTCCAACCTGCCTATAAACAAGACCCGTGTGCTGCAACGAGGAGGTCCCGCCACATACCCGGAAGTCTATAGGAACTTCTCCTCCTAAAGCCAATGATGAGCTTGGCACAAGAGAGGCAGGCAGTGTACTCTCCCACCCTAGGGGGGGTGAAGGTGCCTTCTACTTGTGCCTCGGGGTCCTATTTATAGGCAAATCCAAATGGACTGCGATTAGCTGCTCCCGCCTTCTGAAATGAGCTGCGGATAACCGCTCTTGCCTTCTGAACGGGGTAGAAATCTGTACTCGCCCCAGGTGGGGGATGTATTCTGTACTCGCCCAGGTGGGGGAGGTCTTCTGTACTCGCCCAGGTGGGGAGGTCTACTGTACTCGCCCAGGTGGGGGAGGTCTTCTGTACTCGCCCAGGTGGGGAGGTCTCTGGTACTCGCCCAGGTGGGGGAGGTCTTCTGCACTCGCCCAGGTGGGGGAGGTCTTCTGTACTCGCCCAGGTGGGGAGGTCTCCTGTACTCGCCCAGGTGGGGAAGGTCTTCTGTACTCGTCCAGGTGGGGAGGTCTCCTGTACTCGCCCAGGTGGGGGAGGTCTTCTGTACTCGCCCAGGTGGGGAGGTCTCCTGTACTCGCCCAGGTGGGGAAGGTCTTCTGTACTCGCCCAGGTGGGGAGGTCTTCTGTACTCGCCCAGGTGGGGGAGGTCTTCTGTACTCGCCCAGGTGGGGAGGTCTCTTGTACTCGCCCAGGTGGGGGAGGTCTCTTGGACTCGCCCAGGCGGGGGAGGTCTTCTGTACTCGCCCAGGTGGGCGAGGTCTTCTGCACTCGCCCAGGTGGGGGAGGTCTTCTGTACTCGCCCAGGTGGGGGAGGTCTTCTGCACTCACCCAGGTGGGGGAGGTCTTCTGTATTGTCCTCTTGCATTTCTGATCTCGACGAATTACGGGTTATACACAATCCCCGCATTTTTTGAGCTCGATACGAGCTCGGAAAAACAATGCAGGACCCGTGGTTCGGAGAGATGGGCATTATATGATATGTCACTTAGTATCCCTCTCAAGCCCTTCGTTGGCTGAGCAAATTCAACTAAAAAGATGGAGAAGAGTCGACACCCTCTAGGAGCAAGGCTCAACTGAAGGTAGAGAAGAGTCGACACCTTCCAGGAGCGAGGCTCAACTGGAGGTGGAGAAGATTAGACACCCTCCAGGAGCGAGGCTCAACTGGAGGTGGAGAAGAGTCGACACCCTCCAGTCCATTCGCTAGACGAGCGAGCTCAACTGGAGGTGGAGAAGATTCGACACCCTCCAGTACATTCGCTAGACGAGCGAGCTCAACTGGAGGTGGAGAAGAGACGACACTCTCCAGGCCATTCGCTAGACGAGCGAGCTCAACTGGAGGTGGAGAAGATTAGACACCCTCCAGGCCATTCGCTAGACGAGCGAGCTCAACTGGAGATGGAGAAGATTAGACACCCTCCAGGCCATTCGCTAGACGAGCGAGCTCAACTGGAGGTGGAGAAGATTAGACACCCTCCAGGAGCGAGGCTCAACTGGAGGTGGAGAAGAGTCGACACCCTCCAGGCCATTCGCTAGACGAGCGAGCTCAACTGGAGGTGGAGAAGATTCGACACCCTCCAGGCCATTCGCTAGACGAGCGAGCTCAACTGGAGGTGGAGAAGAGACGACACCCTCCAGGAGCGAGACTCAACTGGAGGTGGAGAAGATTAGACACATTCCAGGAGCGAGGCTCAACTGGAGGTGGAGAAGAGTCGACACCCTCCAGGCCATTCGCTAGACGAGCGGGCTCAACTGGAGGTGGAGAAGATTCGACACCCTCCAGGACATTCGCTAGACGAGCGAGCTCAACTGGAGGAAGAGAAGAGACGACACCCTCCAGGAGCGAGGCTCAACTGGAGGTGGAGAAGAGTCGACACTCTCCAGGCCATCCGCTAGACGAGCGAGCTCAATTGGAGGTGGAGAAGAGACGACACCCTCCAGGAGAGAGGCTCAACTGGAGGTGGAGAAGAGTCGACACTCTCCAGGCCATTCGCTAGACAAGCGAGCTCAACTGGAGGTGGAGAGGATTCGACACCCTCCAGGCCATTCGCTAGACGAGCGAGCTCAACTGGAGGTGAAGAAGAGACGACACCCTCCAGGAGCGAGGCTCAACTGGAGGTGGAGAAGAGACGACACCCTCTAGGAGGGAGGCTCAACTGGAGGTGGAGAAGAGACGACACCCTCCAGGAGCGAGGCTCAACTGGAGGTGGAGAAGAGTCGACACCCTCCAGGAGCGAGGCTCAACTGGAGGTGGAGAAGAGACGACACCCTCCAGGAGCGAGGCTCAATTGGAGGTGGAGAAGAGTCGACACCCTCCAGGAGCGAGGCTCAACTGGAGGGGGAGAAGAGTCAACACTCTCCAGGCCATTCGCTAGACGAGCGAGCTCAACTGGAGGTGGAGAAGAGACGACACCCTCCAGGAGCGAGGCTCAACTGGAGGTGGAGAAGAGACGACACCCTCCAGGAGCGAGGCTCAACTGGAGGTGGAGAAGATTAGACACCCTCCAGGCCATTCGCTAGACAAGCGAGCTCAACTGGGGGAGGTGCCAAACATTTTAGGCTTTTAGCGTTGACTAGGTGGCAACTCTCTTCTCGAGGACATTCATCTCACTCAAGGGGGCAAGTAGCCGGTATGCAGGAGAGGAGCTCGTGCAGTGACTTGGTCTACGGCAACACTCTGCTCGAATATTTCAACTCACTCGAGGGGGCAAGTAGCCAGCCTGCAGGGGAGGAGCCCAGTGCTACGGCCTGGTCTACGACAACAACACATCTCGATGACTTCAACTCACTCGAGGGGAAAGTAGCCGGTATGCAGGAGAGGAGCTCGTGCAGTGACTTGGTCTATGGCAACAACACATCTCGAGGACTTCAACTCACTCGAGGGGGCAAGTAGCCGGTATGCAGGAAAGGAGCTCGTGCAGTGACATGGTCTACGGAAACAACACATCTCGAGGACTTCAACACACTCGAGGGGGCAAGTAGCCGGTATGCAGGAGAGGAGCTCGTGCAGTGACCTGGTCTACGGCAACACTCTGCTTGAATATTTCAACTCACTCGAGGGGGCAAGTAGCCAGCCTGCAGGGGAGGAGCCCAGTGCTA
Source organism: Dactylorhiza incarnata (assembly GCA_033032865.1). NCBI lineage: Eukaryota > Viridiplantae > Streptophyta > Magnoliopsida > Asparagales > Orchidaceae > Dactylorhiza > Dactylorhiza incarnata. The sequence continues at coordinate 275,736 of JAWHQI010000358.1, read as the reverse complement.
CGGCCTGGTCTACGGCAACAACACATCTCGATGACTTCAACTCACTCGAGTGGGCAAGTAGCCGGTATGCAGGAGAGTAGCTCGTGCAGTGACTTGGTCTATGGCAACAACACATCTCGAGGACTTCAACTCACTCGAGGGGGCAAGTAGCCGGTATGCAGGAGAGGAGCTCGTGCAGTCACCTGGTCTACGGAAACAACACATCTCGAGGACTTCAACTCACTCGAGGGGGCAAGTAGCCGGTATGCAGGAGAGGAGCTCGTGCAGTGACCTGGTCTACGACAACAATCTGCTCGAATATTTCAACTCACTCGAGGGGGCAAGTAGCCAGCCTGCAGGGGAGGAGCCCAGTGCTACGGCCTGGTCTATGACAACAACACATCTCGATGACTTCAACTCACTCGAGGGGCAAGTAGCCGGTATGCAGGAGAGGAGCTCGTGCAGTGACTTGGTCTATGGCAACAACACATCTCGAGGACTTCAACTCACTCGAGGGGGCAAGTAGCCGGTATGCAGGAGAGGAGCTCGTGCAGTGACCTGGTCTACGGAAACAACAAATCATGAGGACTTCAACTCACTCGAGGGGGCAAGTAGCCGGTATGCAGGAGAGGAGCTCGTGCAGTGACCTGGTCTACGGCAATACTCTGCTCGAATATTTCAACTCACTCGAGGGGGAAAGTAGCCAGCCTGCAGGGGAGGAGCCCAGTGCTACGGCCTGGTCTACGGCAACAACACATCTCGATGACTTCAACTCACTCGAGTGGGCAAGTAGCCGGTATGCAGGAGAGGAGCTCGTGCAGTGACCTGGTCTACGACAACAACACATCTCGAGGACTCCAACTCACTCGAGGGGGCAAGTAGCCGATATGCAGGAGAGGAGCTCGTGCAGTGACCTGGTCTACGGCAACAACACATCTCGAGGACTTCAACTCACTCGAGGGGGCAAGTAGCCGATATGCAGGAGAGGAGCTCGTGCAGTGACCTGGTCTACGACAACAACACATCTCGAGGACTTCAACTCACTCGAGGGGGCAAGTAGCCGGTATGCAGGAGAGGAGCTCGTGCAGTGACCTGGTCTACGACAACAACACATCTCGAGGACTTTAACTCACTCGAGGGGGCAAGTAGCCGGTATGCAGGAGAGGAGTTCGTGCAGTGACCTGGTCTACGGCAACAACACATCTCGAGGATTTCAACTCACTCGAGGGGGCAAGTAGCCGGTATGCAGGAGAGGAGCTCGTGCAGTGACCTGGTCTACGGCAACAACACATCTCGAGGATTTCAACTTACTTAGAGTACCTGAGAACTTTTTTATTTTCTATGCTCCAACTCGCCTGAGCTGGAATTCGCCTCAGTTTGTACTCGCCTGAACTGGTACTCGCCCCAGTTTGAGCTCCCCTAATCTGGTACTCGCCTGAGTTTGTACTCGCCTGAACTGGTACTCGCCCCAGTTTGAGCTCCCCTAATCTGGTACTCGCCTGAGTTTGTACTCGCCTGAACTGGTACTCGCCTCAGTTTGAGCTCCCCTAATCCGGTACTCGCCTGAGTTTGTACTCGCCTGACCTGGTACTCGCCTCAGTTTGAGCTCCCCTAATCTGGTACTCGCCTGAGTTTGTACTCGCCTGAACTGGTACTCGCCTCAGTTTGAGCCCCCCTAATCTGGTACTCGCCTGAGTTTGTACTCGCCTGAACTGTACTCGCCTAGGACCTTTCTCATCAAGGCTCACTGTGAGGTCTTACACTAAAGTTTCTTACTCCGGTCACAGTCCACGCTCACCGCACCAAAAATGTTGGAACCCGGATACCGGTCCAACTGTTCGAGACTTGGGGGTGACCAAAGGCTACTCGTTTAGTGATCGACCCATGCGAGACAAGGTGATAAGAAACTAGACAGCATACAAAACCACTCCAACCTGCCTATAAACAAGACCCGTGTGCTGCAGCGAGGAGGTCCCGCCACATACCCGGAAGTCTATAAGAACTTCCCCTCCTAAAGCCAATGCTGAGCTTGGCACAAGAGAGGCAGGCAGTGTACTCTCCCACCCTAGGGGGGTAAGGTGCCTTCTACTTGTGCCTCGGGGTCCTATTAATAGGCAAATCCAAATGGACTGCGATTAGCTGCTCCCGCCTTCTGAAATGAGCTGCGGATAACCGCTCTTGCCTTCTGAACGGGGTAGAAATCTGTACTCGCCCCAGGTGGGGGATGTCTTCTGTACTCGCTCAGGTGGGGGAGGTCTTCTGTACTCGCCCAGGTGGGGAGGTCTCCTGTACTCGCCCAGGTGGGGGAGGTCTTCTGTACTCGCCCAGGTGGGGAGGTCTCCTGTACTCGCCCAGGTGGGTGAGATCTTCTGCACTCGCCCAGGTGGGGGAGGTCTTCTGTACTCGCCCAGGTAGGGAGGTCTCCTGTACTCGCCCAGGTGGGGAAGGTCTTCTGTACTCGCCCATGTGGGGAGTTCTCCTGTACTCGCCCAGGTGGGGGAGGTCTTCTGTACTCGCTCAGGTGGGGAGGTATCCTGTACTCGCCCAGGTGGGGGAGGTCTTCTGTACTCGCCCAGGTGGGGAGGTCTCCTGTACTCGCCCAGGTGGGGGAGATCTTCTGCACTCGCCCAGGTGGGGGAGGTCTTTTGTACTCGCTAGGTGGGGGAGGTCTTCTGTACTCGCCCAGGTGGGGGAGGTCTTCTGCACTCACCCAGGTGGGGGAGGTCTTCTGTGTTGTCCTCTTGCATTTCTGATCTCGACGAATTACGGGTTATACAGGAAGTTTGTACCATTAGCTACTGTATTATTATTATTATTATTATTATTATTAGGGAATTTATATAAGCAGCCCTTGTTTGGCTATTGGCAACCCGAAGATAATAGCTGCCCGACAAAGCGCCATTTGCAGCCCCATTGTCACTACCGCTATTGGCAGCCCAAATTAAAAAAATATATTAAACATGTTTGTGGTCCATTGTTCTTATACAAATTAAGCAGTCCATTAATAAGGACTAGTATGTAACCCAAAATAAGCAGTCCATTAAATCAAAATAAGCAGTCCATTAACCCAAAAAACTAACCATTAAAAATAAGCAGTCCATTGTTCTTGCACAAACACTCAAAATTGGAATATAATAAGGACTAGTAATGAAGCATAACTAAATTGTAAACTAGGGGTGTAAACGAGTCGAGCTCGAGTCGAGCTTGGCAAAAATCCCAAACTCGAGCTCGAGCTCGAGCTAAATATTTCGAGCTCGAGCTCGAGCTCGAGCTCGTCGAGCTCACCCTGCTTGGCTCGAGCTCGAGCTCGAGACCAGTATATTGAGCTCGAGCTCGAGCTTTCGAGCTCGCGAGCTCGAGTCGAGCTCGAGCTGCTCGCGAGCTTTTTGCTCATGAACCCATTTTTATTTTTATTTATTTATATTTAAAAAAAAAATACCCAAAAAAAAAGCTCGCGAGCCGGCTCACGAGCTCAAGAACAAGAGTAATCGAGCTCGAGCTCGGCTCGAAATCGAGCTCGAGCTCGAGCTCGTCGAGCTCGAGCTCGAGCTCAACTGGTTCGAGCTCGAGTCGAGCTTTTTTCGAGCCGGCTCATCGAGCTCACGAGCCGGCTCGACTCAACTTGCAGGGCTATTGTAAACTCATAATAATTTCAAATGACGATCTAAGACTTTCAAATCTCAACTCGAAGAAAATATGTCATGGGGTGTTAACAGTTGAGAAAGAATGTTGTTAAATATTATTCGTAGTGAAGAGTCTATGACTGCTGTTGTTAAATATTATTGTACGTATAGTTAAATATTATTGTACATATTGGGTACCACGAACAGGTTGTGTGCAGTTCCAAGGAGCAGGATTCTCTCTGTCTGATAGTTGGCGTCCATCCCCACAACAACATCTAGCTGAGTCTGAGCCATGTTAACATCATCATTATGCTAGAACGAAACATAGTTACCTGAGAGGAGGCCCCCAGAAGTTGCCCGATCCATGCCGAAATCTGGGTTTCTTGACGTGCTTCGCTGAGCGCCGCCAGCATCATCCGCCCTTGCCTCCCAGACATCAAGGCCCTTTAAATATTTTTCTTCAGCAGATTCAGGCGGCGAAAGGCGGAAGGCGGAGGAGGGCAAAACCGAAATGAGCAAAGGCTGGAGTGACTAGATCCCTACTCGACCACTAAGGAACCTTCGCCGGCTATCTTCACCAGCGGCGGCGTCGGCGGAGTGGGGGAGGTGCGGGTTTCGTTCGGCTCCAGTAAAATAGAAAAAAGACCTAGCGGGAATATAAAAGGGGCTGCCATTAGCAGGGAGAAAATGAGGTTTTTAATTTTTATTTTCAAAAAATGGGGGCTGCTGATAGCCATACACGAGTTGCTTATATAAACTCCCTATTATTATTATTATTATTATTATTATTATTATTATTATTATTTTCTTATCTGCTCATTTCGAATAAATTAAATTTTCAAAGAATGGTTCCTTCGAAATGGGCAAATAAACTAGTCTTGCTTTCCAATATTTGACCGTGTCAATAGCCTCTCCAATTGTCAAATTAACAGAGCAGGATTGTAAGAAACGTGGGAAAAATTTTTTAGCTCATATAAACACAAATTGGATGGCTATTATGTTATTGGTTCCCATTAAATTTTTTTTTTTTTTGGATTTTATATAATAATCTTCATATTTGCCAAAAAAAAAAAAATTCATGCCAAAAAAAAATTCTGTGCGTTACAGCCATATAAGATCACTCTGTTTTAGGCGCTATCAGGCCGTCGGTTCCTGCAAAAATCGTGATTGATCAAAATATGAACATATTTCAAAAAATATGGTTGTATTTCAATACGGCCGTATTTTCGTGAAAAAATGCTCCGCCGTAGAATCACAAATTAGACGGCTATATTATTTACGCACCTTGAAAATGGTCGTTACTCGCACCTAAATATTTCTCGTCCCAAACAGAGCCTTAAAGTCATGAAAAGTGCACAAATGTCACAATTATTTTCTACGCCTAGGCGTTAGAGCTGTCACTAAAAACCGAAAACCGTAAATCGAACCGGAACCAAACCGGAATCGGACCGAACCGTTAGCGAATTATTCAGGTTCCGATTTGAATTTTGGAAACGTAAACAACAATGGTCCAGGTATGGTTCCTTCATTTTATTATCCGAACCGGAACCGGAACCGGAACCGCAAGATAAATGTTTCGAGTGGTTTCAAAATTTTTAGGCCCGATTCGGACCGGACCGAAGCAAAACCGAACCGCAATCCATTTATTATTATTATTCTTTATAATATATATTATTAATATTTTGTATAATATTAATAATATATATTTATTATCTATACGACAAAACCAATATTAGTCGTTTGATTGCAGCTAAAGCTGTCACTTAAAATCAAAAACCGTAAACCGAATCGGAACCGAACCGGAACCGCAAAGAACCGGACCGAACCGTTCGCGAATTATTTAGGTTCCGGTTTGAATTTTGGAACCGTGAACAACATTAGTTCGGGTGTGGTTCTTTCATTTTATTATCCGGACCGGAACCGAAACTGAAACCGCAATATACAAGTCTCAAGCGGTTTCAAGATTTTTAGAACCAATCCGAACCGGACCGAAGTAGAACCGAACCGTAATCCGTTTATTATTATTATTATATTGTTATTTTTTATAATATATTTATAATATCTATACTTACTATTATAGGTGAAACTAGTGCGGTTTGAACCCAAACCGCAATCGAAACAAAGGGGGTCGGTTTTGGACTGAACAAAATCGCACTGCACCAAAATCGTGCTGTGTGGTTTGATAATGGTGCAATTTAGAGTCAGTTTTTGCGGTGTACTTTCAGTTATTATACAGTCAAATATTGTATTTTTAATTTTACTCACATATTTTTCTGAAATATTAAGACAAATATAATTATAGCTGATACAACAACACTCAAATCTTTATACCATCTGTTGACGCCAGGAAAATCCTGACCTCAAGATTCGGACCGATGCAGCCGGAGGCTACTCGCTCAGCAGCCCAACGAGATGGCTTGGTTGGCAACGACGAAGAAGCTAGAAGAGCAACAAACAGGACCCCGGGTGCTGCGGCAGGGAGGTCCCACCACGTACCCAGAAGCTCAAGAGAGTCTTCCCCTCCAAAACCAAAGTGGTCGAGCTTGGTACAGGGAAGGCACCGACTTGGCTAGAAGCAAGGGTGACGGGCTCGAGAGTTCGGGAATCAGGGTCCAAAAGCTCAAGTCCATGTGTCAATTCAAGTACCCATGGGGTCCTATTTATAGGAAAACCAAAGGGTAGGGGGCTTTTTATAGCCCAGCCCCCCAACCCGGCGACTATGGGATACTCGGCGAGTACTATGTCATAGTCGCCCATCTGGCGAGTATTGGGTGCTGCTCGCACACGCCGGGCCAATACTCGCCTAGGTCTTCTGCTGCTTTCCTACGCTCGACGAACTCCTCTGGTCAATACTCGTCTATCTGGCGAGTATTACCTGCATACTCGCTAGGGTCTTTTCTGCTTCTGTCTTGGACTGCTGGTCTCTGTGTTGACCCTTTGACCTTTGACTTCTGTCTACGTGGCTTTGAATGGGCCTACCCTCGGAGAATGAGGGTTGTACACCACCATAGCTGATAAAATAATCAAATTGAATTAACTAATATATTCTTCAAACAAAATTTTAATTGTAAAATAAAATTTCAATAGCAACAATTCAAAATTCTCTACCGTATGTTGAGTCGTGATCTTCAGCAACATGAACATTGCATCAGCATTACACGATCGTGATCTTTGAATTTTTAAAATCAGCGCGGTCTGGTATAATTTTGTGATTTCAATTTATAACTTTTAGCTCGACTTACTGTATATTATACAAAAAGTACTTCCCCTTGGTGTAATGTAAAATTCCTGCGCCCGGGCCTCAGACTTCGAAGTCTCTCTTGCAAAAAAACTGAACATGTATACTTTTCCCCTCCGGTTTTTTATTTTTGACTTCCCACATTCATTCCGTCAAGTTTGATTTTGGTTCTAGTTGGAACCGATTGGAACCGGACCGAACCGCATAGAACCAGACCGAACCGCATAGAATCAGACCGAACCGTTAGTGGCCGGTTTGGTTTTGGTTCTTGTTGAACCGTAACCGGAACCGTTAACACGACGGTTCCAAAAATTATGCTGGAACCGGAACCAGAATCGAAACCGGTCAAACCAAATACGGTTTTGGTTTTAATTTGAAGAACTGTTACCTTAGCGGTTCGGTTCACGGTTTTTGTAGAACCGGAACCGAACCGGAACCGTGACAACTCTATTTGCAGCGCCGTCCGATTGCAGTCGTACTCAATAATGGACCCTGCTAACATATATACAAAAATTATATTTGGTGGTTGTTATTTAATTTTGTTGATAATTATATTTTCTATTTTATGCATGTTTATGTTTATCAATCCTCAACTACTTCGATAAAACGATTGTTTTTGCTGAGCATAGAGTGTTACTTGTTATCCACCAAGCTAATAACCATGTTTATGTTAATTAATTTTTTGGATCAGGTTTATTGTAATCATACAATATTACTCATTCTTTTTCTATTCAGTGCGTCAAATCAGATATTATTGCATGCATATCTGTATTAGTTCAATTTTAATATATTTAAACTTCAAAAACATAAAATTATTGCTCTAACCATTTGAATTCTAATTTTCTTTTCAAATATGCATTTTTAAACAGATAATAATCTTTGTCAATACGTCTAATGACTCAAATTTTAGAGTTATAAAATGATTAAAACTATAACACATAGAACCGATTGGAACCGGATCGAACCGCATAGAACCGGGCCGAACCGTTAGTGTCCGGTTTGGTTTTGGTTCTTGTTGAACCGGAACCGTTGACACGGCGGTTCCAAAAATTAAGTTGGAACCGTAACCGGAACCGGAACCGGTCAAATCAAATATGGTATTGGTTCTAATTTGAAGAACTGTTACCTTAGCGGTCTGGTTCACGGTTTAAGTAGAACCGGAACCGAACCGGAACCGTGACAGCTCTACGCATAGCTGATGTAGTTTTGCATTAGCTACCGTGTATTTGAGGTATGAAAATAGAGCCTGAAATTAGGTGAGAGGCCCAATGGATATTGGGCTTTATTCGGCCTACCAATCGGACCATCACTCTTCAAAAATTGGCTTAATTATGCCTGATAAGTGCTAAGCAATAATAATTAAATATTATTTTGGGCATGCTAAAATCGGTTTATCTTATATTTCGGTTATGTTCCGTTAGTTAGGTTAGAATTGGAGCGTTGAATTGAAATTTAATTGAAAATTTCAATTTCAGTGTTAACCGGCCAAAAAATAATCTTGGAATTGAAATTCATTTATAAAGGAAATAGGCCTCCCTCAATTTCGACCTCATGAGATCTTCATTTGCGATTCTCACCCTTATTAGTGCACCTCCGACTCTCATAAAAAGACCTCGACCCCAACTCTGTTGTTGGCCCGAGAGCGCATTTTTCGTCGGGGCACGAAATTTTTGTCAGGGCGCGCATTATTCGTCGGGGAGCGATTTTTTCACTCAAGCACGAATTTTTCACTCGAGCGTGCATTTTTCACACGGGAGTCCATTTTCTGCTCGTGAGCTAATTTTTAACCAAGGCGCGCATTTTCAACACGGGCGCGGATATTTCGCCCGATCGCGTATTTTTCCTCCAGGCGCGCATTTTTTGACCGGGCGTGCATTTTCCGCACGAGCGCGCATTTTCCATCCGGTTTAGCATTTTTTCGCGGTCGCGAATTTTAAGCCCATGTGCGCATTTTCAGTCCGGACACATATTTTCCGCATGAGCGCGTATTTTTCGCGCGGACGCGCATTTTTTCGATCAGGTGCGCATTTTCAGCCTAGACGCGCATTTTTCCCTGGGCGCGCATTTTTTGCCAGGCGCGCATTTTTCACCACAATGATAATTCTTCGCGCGGGCGCGCATTTTTCGCCTGAGATCACATTTTCCGCTCGGGCGTGCGTTTATTGTCTAAGCGCGTATATTTCCTCCCGGGTGCACTTCGCCAGGGCGCACATTTTGCCCGGGCACACATTTACCCCCGGGCACCGCATTTATAGTCCAGGAGCGCATTTTCAGCCTAGGCACGCATTTCCCCTCAGGCGCATATTTTCTGCTCGGGCGAGTATTTTCTGCCCGGGCGCACATTCTTCAGCCTAGGAGCGAATTTTTCGCCTGAGCTCGCATTTTTTGTCATGACACACATTTTTCGCCCGAGCGCATATTTTCAGCACAGTCGCGCATTTGTCGCCCGAGCGCGTATTTTCTGTGTGGCGTGCATTTTTCTGACTGGGGACACATTTTTCGCTCGTGAGCGCGCATTTTCTTCCTGGGCACGCACTTTTTCGCCGGTCGCGCATTTTTCGCCTGGGCGCGAATTTTACGCCCTGGCGCGCATTTTTTTGCTTGGGCGCATAATTTTTCCCGGGCACACATTTTTTCACTCGGGAAAAAAATGCGCGCCCGGGAGGAAAATTCGTGCCCGGGCGGAAATTGTGTGCACGGGCGGAAAATGGGCACCATTGGGAAAATGCGCGCCCATGCGAAAGCAATGTGCGCCCGGGCAGAAATATGTGCGCCCCGGTGAAAAAATGCACGTCGAACATTAATTTCTTCATTTATGATAACCTTGAAGAAAATATGTTTTTATGTGTGCAATGTAAATATCAATTTCATCGACTGAATGTCAATATGCAGCCGAACAGTAGAATTATTAATTCCAATTCATCTGGCAAAATTCATGTATTCAGTCAAACAACCTAATTGGAGTTAAATTAAATTTCATTTCCAACGGAAATTAGAAATGGGTAAATTTCAATTCCAATATCTAATTTTCTGTCAAACGAACGGAGATTTAAAAGAATATTTGAAAATGAATCATAATATATCATACAAAATAAATTGTAGGCACACAAATAGTTGACGCTAGTTCACTCACACACATGCCTGCAACACACAAGTGACGGCCACGAGACTTTTTTTAAAATTAAAGAAAAAAATAAATAAATTAAATAAATTGAAATTTTTATAATAAAAAGTGTTAAAATCTAAAAGTTGAATGTTTCACCAAAATGTATTACTTGTGTCCATTACACAAATAGTTTTTATTAATATGTCAAGTAAATTTGTGTAGATATCAATTTATTATGTCAAGCAAATTTTTTCTTTAATTTATTTGTGTAGTTTACCAATCAGGCTAAACGGGTAAGGGAGGAGTAAAGTGTGGGGTGCACTTTACGGTAAAGTACGAATTTCCAACGGTCCTCCCCTGGAATCGGGCCGGCCCGGGCCGGGCAGGCAGCACTTATGTGCTGCCTGCTCCGGCCCTTCAGGCCGGGCCGGGCAAGACCGGGCCGGTCTCGGGCCCGATCCGGGCCAGCCCAGTTTTTTATTTTTTTATTTTAATTATTATTATTTTAATTTTAATTTTTATAAATAATTACATATTGAAAATTTGAACGAAAAATTTAAAAATAATGAAAAAATTTAAGTTTAGAATTAGATTGTATTAGTATTGAAGAATTGGAACGAAAAATTTGGAACAAAAAATTTTATTAATATTGAAAATTTGGAACAAAAAATTTAAAAAATTACAAATTTTAAGTCGTACAATTGTACAAATACAAAATACAAACCTATGAAGGTTATGATTCTTATAAAATTTAATTAAAAAAAATTACATATATAAAAAAAATTACATTTAGATTTTATGGTGCTCGATTTAATTATCTTGTAGATTCAAGTTCAACGCGTCCATTTCGTCTTCTATCTCCTCCGAGCTATCCTCCAATGCTGTTATGTGTTGCTTCCTCTTTAAACTGTCCAAGTAGTCCTTGTAGCATATGCAAATCTCCAGCGAATCTTCGTTAAGTCGGCTCCTCCGCTCGTTCAAAACTCTGTCACTAAGAGAAAAAGCGGACTCCGAAGCTACTGTATTAGCTTGGACAGTTAATAAATCACGGGCCATACAGGCCAAAACAGGATAGGTATTAGCTTTACCTTTCCACCAATTTAAGAGATCGAAGTTTTCGATCTCGTCCGAACTCATAAAATCGCTAAATTGAGTTTTTGTGTATAATCCTAATTCATCTAAACTACCAGATGTGCGCGCTTTTTTCCTAGAAGCTAAATCTAAAATTTTAATTTTAAGACTATCCTTCGTTTTGGGTTGCGTTATTTCTTCGCGGGGTCGTGACCCGTATAAGTTATTGTAATAATTATAACTTTGCGTAAAAAAAGTAGTAAAACTTGTACTAATAACGGGGTCATTTTCATCATAATTTATATTTAAGGTTAGATTAGTATTGATTTCGTCGATCAAATTTTCTACGCCTTCTACGTTAAGTAGCGGATTTAAAGAGGCGGCGCACGAAAACATAGGCGGTATTTCTCTATAATATTTAAAAAAAAGTTCTTCCATTACTTTAATTAAAGGAGCCCAACCTTGGTGTTTTCTATAATAACTAAATCTTTCTGTGATATGTACGAAATGTTCATTTACTAATGCGCTCGTTGGATAATACACTCTAGATAAAGAAACAGTGGCCCTATAAAAACACTTTAGTAAATCTATATAATATTCTATAATATTCCAATCAGTTTCACATAAACCGTGTTTAATATTAAACAAACTATAATATTCTATTAGAAGATCCTTTTGTAGAACGACTCTTTTTAACATTTTATAGGTTGAGTTCCATCTAATAGGCATATCTAATTGTGGTTTCAAATATTTTTGATTTTGTGCTTTACAAAATTTTCTAAAATCTTGAGCTCGTTGTTTAGTACAATAAATTACTTTTAACATGTCGCGAATTTTATTAATATATTGTGACATTGCCTTTAAACTATCCTGTACCACTAAATTTAGGACGTGACAGACACATCTAGTATGAAAAAACGCGCCGTTGAGAAATGATTTTAAATCTCGTTTTAACAATTCAATTGCGGCGTCATTATTGGAGGCGTTATCAAGAGAAAAACTAAGTGTTTTATCGTTTATTTTAAATTCCAGCGCACATTTCATAATAACCTTATATAAAGCTATAGCCGTGTGCGGGAATTCAAAACCTGTAAAACATATTACGCGTTTATTTTGCTCCCACGAAATGAGATCAATCCAATGACAAGTGATGCAAAGATAAGCTAATCCTAAATTTAAATTACTCGTCCAAACGTTGCTCGTTAGACTCACACGTCATTCGAAATTTTCAAAATACGTAATTAATTCTTGTTTTGCTTCTAAATATAACCTAATCGCGTCACACCTTAAAGTAATTATACTAACCTTTTGGTATTTGGGCTGAAGCCCCCATGTATGTACTCTGTGCCGTCGTCATTGTCGAAGACGCTGAATGGCAGCCCACGTTTGATGACGAACTTCGCCTGCAGCTCTCGCTGTCGCATTTGATCGTACATCCAAATCTGTCCGGCTCCAGAAATTTGGGCTTGACTTGACTCGGGAGGAGCTTGTTTCGACTCGCAAGACTTTTGGTGTCTAACGAGCATCGAGTTGCCGCTGATGGATAGCAACTTCGAGCACATCTTGCAGCGCACTTTTCTTTCGTCCCGACTTGTACCATCTCGAAATGCTCCCAAATACTCGCTCTATGGTTGTGCTCCACCACCGAAGCCGTACTTTGGGAAGACGACACTGGAGCTGAGGAGGACGACGCCATTGGGAGAGCTAAGAAAGAGAGAGAGAGAGAGAGAGAGAGAGAGAGAGAGAGGGGTGAGGTGTGAGAAAAGAGAGAGGGGAGGGGGGTATTTATAGGATTTTTTTGTTTTTTTTTTAAATTAAAATAATAATAAAAATAATAATATATATTATTATATATAAAAGGCAGCCAACGGCTCTAATAAGAGCCGTTGGCTGTCTCTCATGGCAGCATGGCTGCCACATGGCAGCCATGCTGCCATGATGCCATGATGAGCCTAGCCCGAGACCGGATCGGGCTATGCCCGGCCCGGTCTCGGGCTAGCCCGATTTTCGGGCTTTACCCGGCCCGGACCAGGCCGGGTACCGGGCCGGGTAGTGCGGCCAAACCAGGGCCCTTTCAGGGCCCCGGGTAAGGGCTCGGCCCGGTTCGGGCCTGAACCGGGCCGGGCTTGACCGGCCCGGTCTCGGGCCGGCCCGGCAGGCCCGGTTTTTATGTTAATGGCTATGGACGAGTGAGAGCGACATGACTCCGCTCATATTAATTAATTAATAAAATTTATAATAAACATACTGTTCTTTAATTAATGTGTAAACTAGTAATTATACATTATTATTTTTATTTTATTTTTTAAAATCTCATTCGTACATATTTCATCTTGCATGTCACATCAACTTTTATAAAATTGATAAGTTTAATGGTGGTTCCTCAAAAATATTGCTGACATACTTAGGGTGCGTTTGGCGCGGCTTATTTCCTCCGGTGCGCAGAAAAGCAATGGAGGTTTAGGCAAAAGCACCGTTTGGCGCGGCTTATGGAATGAAACGGAGGTTATTAATAACCTCCGTTCCTTTGTATAGCCCAGACGCGACTCGCCTCTCCAGTTCAGTCGCGCCGTTCCGAATTTTCTCCTCTCCCCTGCGATCTCTAGGTTTCCTCTCCCCCGCGATCTCCGATTTCGCTCGATTTCGTCGCCGCCGCTGTCACGCCGCCTGTCGTCGCCAACGCCGCCTGTCGTCGCCAACGCCGCCTGCTGTCACGCCGCCTGTCGTCGCCTGCCGCGCCGGATTGCTTCCTCTTGACGCCCCCCAGATCTCCTCCTCGCCGGTGTTTCCGGAGGCCGCCGCCTCTCCAGTTTCTGTGGCCGTCGTCGCCGCCTCTCCAGTTCCGTGCCCCCATTTTTAGGTATATCTCCTCCCATTTTCAAATTTTATTGAGCTTGTCATTTTTGGGGGGATGAATGTGTGTGTGTGTGGTTATGTAATGTTTTTTGGTGATGAATGTGTGTGTGTGTGATGATGGCAGTCCTGTGTATGTGTGTGTGTGTGTGGCTGTGTATATATGTGTGTGTGTGTATATATATGTTTGTGTGTGTATGTGTGTGTGTATATATGTATGTGTGTGTGTGTATATGTATGTGTGTGTGGCTGTGTATATATGTATGTGTGTGTGTGTGTTTATAAATATGTGTGTGTTTATATATATGTTTGTATGTGTTTGTATGTGTATGTGTGTGTGTATATATATATATATGTTTGTGTGTGTATGTGTGTGTGTGTGTGTGTATATATGTGTGTGTGTGGCTGTGTATTTATATGTTTGTGTGTGTGTGTGTGTGTGTGTGTGTGTGTGTGTGTGTGTGTGTGTTTGTATGTGTGTGTGTGCTTGTGTGAGTGTGTGTGTGTGTGTGTGTGTGTGTGCTTGTGTGTATGTGTGTGTGTGTATATGTTTATGTTTATATGTGTGTGTGTGTTTATGTTTATATGTGTGTGTGTGTGTATATATGTTTATGTGTGTGTGTGTGTGTGTTTGTGTGTGTATGTGTTGGACAAAGGTCATTGAGAGGCATTTATGTTCCTACCCGAGGGTATGAACATAAAGTGGATTTATAACCGCTACAATGGTGGGGGGTAGAATTATGCTGGTTAGGGTCATGGACTTTGAGACTATTATTTTTATTTCTGATGTTGTGTTTGGATATTTATAGTATTTCTACTGTTGCTACTGTTAGACTGTTATTCATGTTTGACTGTTACTGTTATTCTGCTACAATGTTGGATATTTCTAGTATTTGTATGTTTCTGCTAGACTGTTTACGACGTTTTATGTTATTGTTGTTGTGGTTGTGTTTAGACATTATTCTTATTAATGTCCTGTCTTTTGTGTATCAGAATATGTCTACCAATGACTCTGATGATTCAGAAGATAGCTTTGAGGCTATTCAAAATTATGCGATCGCACATCATCAAAATGTGGTAGCAGCAGTTAGTATCTTAGCTGAAACCAGTTCTCTTTTCAACCAACCAGTACCTTGCATGACTTCGAAGCAAATAGGTGATAAATGGGTAGGAGAAATGCTAGCAGGTTCGACAGTCCGGTTTCATAATTCATTTCGGATGTCCCAAGATATTTTTATGGATCTATTGCATATCTTGGAGGAGAAGTACGGATTTCACGGGACGAGGCGGACTGCATCTAGAGAGATTTTGGCACTGACCTTGGACATACTGTCTCATAACGAGGTCATGAGGAAGACATGTGAGCGGTTTCAGCACTCGACAGAGACTGCTAGCAGGTTTTTTGGAGAAGGCATTCGCGTGTTGATACTACTGGCGGCCGAAGTGATTCAACAATTAGATAGATCTTTCAGTAGCACACCGCCAGAGATTCTGTATGACACACGTTACATGCCATTCTTTAAAGATTGTGTCGGTGCAATTGATGGAACACATGTTCATGCATGCGTACCTGTTCGTGATCAAGTACCGTACATTGGGAGATCTGGCATGCCAACACAGAATGTGATGGCTGCTTGTGATTTCAACATGTGTTTCACGTTTGTTATGGCAGGTTGGGAAGGCTCTGCGCATGATAGCCGCATTTTCAATTATGCGCTTCGGGATCCCCGTTACAAATTTCCACATCCACCACCAGGTAATAAGATTTCTACTCCATTTTTTATACTTCTCACCTTTGAAGCATAACGAATTTTGATCCTGGTTTTCAGGAAAATATTACTTGGTGGACTCTGGGTATCCGCTACAAAGGGGATACTTGAAACCATATCCAGAGACACGTTATCATCTCCCGGACTTTGCTCGTGGCGGGCGTGCACCGGAAGGACGCCGAGAGATATTCAATCACGCGCACTCATTGTAACATCCCGACTTTTATTGGGCCACTAGACCCTAGTGAGCCCAATAAAAGTAGGCCCGAGCAGTAGAAAACGACCATTTCGGGTATCGTCGCGCGCCACTACCTCATTATTATGAATAGTGGCCGTACGAACCCCGAATTGTCTTCCGTCAGTTCCGTTGGACTCGTATGGACAATACGAGCGCAACGGAATTCGTTGCACTTCGATCCGAGGTCGTTTGGAGAAAACGACCATTTCGGGTATCGTAGCGCACCACTACCTCGTTATTATGAATAGTGGCCGTACGAACCCCGAATTAACTTCCGTCAGTTCCGTTGGACTCGTATGGACAATACGAGCGCAACGGAATTCGTTGCACTTCGATCCGAGGTCGTTTGGAGAAAACGACCATTTCGGGTATCGTAGCGCACCACTACCTCATTATTATGAATAGTGGCCGTACGAACCCCGAATTGTCTTCCGTCAGTTCCGTTGGACTCGTATGGACAATACGAGCGCAACGGAATTCGTTGCACTTCGATCCGAGGTCGTTTGGAGAAAACGACCATTTCGGGTATCGTAGCGCACCACTACCTCGTTATTATGAATAGTGGCCGTACGAACCCCGAATTAACTTCCGTCAGTTCCGTTGGACTCGTATGGACAATACGAGCGCAACGGAATTCGTTGCACTTCGATCCGAGGTCGTTTGGAGAAAACGACCATTTCGGGTATCGTAGCGCACCACTACCTCATTATTATGAATAGTGGCCGTACGAACCCCGAATTAACTTCCGTCAGTTCCGTTGGACTCGTATGGACAATACGAGCGCAACGGAATTCGTTGCACTTCGATCCGAGGTCGTTTGGAGAAAACGACCATTTCGGGTATCGTAGCGCACCACTACCTCATTATTATGAATAGTGGCCGTACGAACCCCGAATTAACTTCCGTCAGTTCCGTTGGACTCGTATGGACAATACGAGCGCAACGGAATTCGTTGCACTTCAACCCGAGGTCGTTTGGAGAAAACGACCATTTCGGGTATCGTAGCGCACCACTACCTCATTATTATGAATAGTGGCCGTACGAACCCCGAATTAACTTCCGTCAGTTCCGATAGACTCGTATGGACAATACGAGCACAACGGAACTCGTTGCGTCTCGATACGAGGTCGTATGGAGGGTATGCCATTTTAGTCCTATGCAAATCGCCTCAGTGCAACGCACGAAATATAAAGCACACGAACCCGGCATCGGCCCCGGCGACTCTTATCATGTCCCGGGAGCCGAGGAGGACCCCGCCCTAAGTTGACTTGGTCAAACCCCCCCCCCCCCCCCCCCAGTCTGAAATTACTTAGGAAAGAGACGAAAAGAAAAAAGGGGGGGGGGGGGGGGGAAGAGAAGCCCCTCCCCCAAAAAGGAAGGGCTGCCTATTCATGGGCAGCCCCCCTATTTGGGCAGGAGAGAGAGGAGGGAGGGGAGGGGGAGAAATATCTCCCCCTCCCTTATCCCCACGTGGAGGAAGAGGAAGGGGGGGAGGAGAGCTTCCCCCTCCCTATAAAAGGAGGGGCAGCCCTCTCTATTTCCCCCCCACACACACCACCTCTCCCTCTCTCTCAGTCCTCCCCTGACGGCAGCCCCCAGCCAGCCAGCCCTCCTCCACCACCTTGCCGGAGCAAGCCTAAACCCTAGGCCGACCACCTCCTCCTCCTCCTCCATGGCCGGCCACCACCACCAACCCCCAACCCCCCAGGTAGAGATCTCCCCCTCCCCTTTCCTACCTCCCGGAGGAGGCGTTCAGGCCGCCGGCAGTCACGGCCGGCGGCGGCCGCATCTTCCCCCTCCTCCTCGCGCTCCCTGTAAGGGAGTTACTCCCTTCCCCGGCGGCGGCCGGCGGCGCCAGGCTGCCGGGCCACCGCCGGACGGCTGCCCCCTCCCCGGCGCCCCGACCAGGGGCGGCAGGGAGGGCTACGCGCGAGGGGGGCGGCGGTGCAGCGAGCCGGCACGGCTCGGGCTGGCTGCACCGCGCCTCCCCGCCCCTTCTGCCCCGTTGTCCGGTGGGGTCCGGCGGCGCCCGGCCGCCGGGCCACCACCGGAGTTGGCGCCGGCCCACGGCGCACCGACCGGGGGCGGCGCCGGTGACCCTCCGACGGGAGGGGCGGCGGCACAGCGGCCTGCATGGCCCATGCAGGCCACGCCGCAGCCGCCCGCCCCTATTACTCCCTTCCCCGGCGGTGGCCGGCGGTGGCCGGCGGTGCCAGGCCGCCGGACCACCCCCGGAGGAGTCGCCGGCCCCCGGCGTACCGGCCGGGGGCTTCCCCCATCCCTTCCCTCCGGTGGGGGCGGTGGCGGCAAGCCTGCATGAGGCGTACAGGCCGCCATCGCCCCCGTGCCCTTGCAGCACGAGCCCCGGCGGTGGCCGGCGGCGCCAGGCCGCCGGACCACCACCGGAGTGGTCGCCCGCCCCCGGCGCACCGACCGGGGGCGGCGCCGGCCACAACCGGCCGCTGCCGGCGGCGGCAGCGGCCGTCTCCCGTCAGGGCTGACGGGAGCCGTTCGATCTCCCCCGGGAGATCAACGGCTCCTGTAGCCTTAACTCCCGCCCCCGCGTGGGTTTGAGTGCCCCCACAGCGGATCCGCTGTGGATCCGCTGTGGGGACAAAGGACGGCGCCCGGTGCGGCGCCCCCAGGTCCCTCCCTGCCTCTATTTGCACCCCAAACACCCTATAGGCTTCTCCATTTTTCTGAGGAAAAATGGGGCCCTTTCAGGAAAACTTTTCTATATGAAAAATGTGCCTCACCCTTGGGGGCACCCCCTGTAATTTTTTGGGATTTTTAGGAGGGGTTTTACTATTTTTAAAGCCCAATATAAAGTTTATTTTAGGTATTAAAATGCCCAAATGTGTTTCTAAAAATCCCCAAAAATTAGGGGCACTAAATATAGGTATTTTACAAATACTACCAAAGATAGGGGGTGTGGACTTGTGATTTAACCCCTCAAAAGCCTTTTCAAACAAAAATAGACGCCCGGAAAAGAGCGAAATTCATTAAAACGAATCGGCGTCTCCTCGACGCATATCTTAAATATTTATCCAAAATTATGCGTATTAAACTAAAAAGATCGACTAAGCTCGGAGAAGCAACGCAAAAATCGGAACGACATCGCGACGCAGCACCAAAACGTAACCCCGCCGCGACAATAATAAAAGAACGGAGTCGTCGATCGAAGCCTCCTCTTATGGAGTGATTGGACTACTAACCATTTCTTCTTATGCAATTACTTTCGTTTAAATCCAGTCTCGCACTGGTCCCCCGTACTTATTTTCTGTACTCTCAATTAAATCCAGTCTCGCACTGGTCCCCCGTACTTATTTTCTGTACTCTCAATTAAATCCAGTCTCGCACTGGTCCCCCGTACCTATTTTCAGCACTTTCGTTTAAATCCAGTCTCGTACTGGTCCCCCGCATTTACATTCAGCACTTTCGTTTAAATCCAGTCTCGTACTGGTCCTTATTACATGGCCTTTGCTTTCGGCCTACCTTTCTGTTTATTACATGGCCTTTGCTTTCGGCCTACCTTTCTGCTTATTACATGGCCTTTGCTTTCGGCCTACCTTTCTCCTTATTACATGGCCTTTGCTTTCGGCCTACCTTTCTGTTTATTACATGGCCTTTGCTTTCGGCCTACCTTTATGTTTATTACATGGCCTTTGCTTTCGGCCTACATTTCTGTTTAAATATTATGGCCCATGCTTCGGCCTAATTTATTTACTAGTGAAGAGCTGCCGTGGCAACAAATGCGGTGCTTATCCTCCCTTCGGCGGGGCCTTAGTTGGGGAAAACTCGGAGTCGAGTCTCTCCTCCCAAGTTAGCCCCAAGCAAGGAGCACTCATACCACTAAGCCTCCCGGTCCAAGGTCATGCGACCGGTCGAGTATGAATTGCCACGTGGCCTAAAGGTTCGTTTAAAAATAAGCGGGTGAAGATTGTTTGGAAGTGGCAGGTCGGTCACGCTCGCAGACCGTTCGTACCGGTGCGGGTGAGTTGACGACTCATGGCGACAGGGAGATGGGCACAGTGGGTTATTACCCTCTGAGCCTGCAGTATCGCCTCCGCTGGTCGGCCTAAAAATCGGTTCGCCGGATGTCGCTCACATCCATTCAGTACACCAAGTTGTACGGGAGGGCCTGAATGATACGGTACGACTACATTCAGAAGTGGCAGGACTGGCCACTGTCACCGACGGCCACATCGGTGAGGCCCGCGGGATTAGCTCCCCTGCTTGAACTAAAGCGGTCTAAAAACTGTGTCGACACAGGGTCTTTGTGTGGGTACAGGTCTTGAGAACCTGGGGTGTGTGTATACGCGCGATAGTATTGTAGATTTATTATGCCGCGCGATTGTGGTTATTCGGGCAGGAGCCCCGCTTTATATATATAGATGTGTATGTATATGATTACCTGCTGCTAACCCTTTCCTTGCTTCGGCTATTTCAATTCTGTCTTTAGCCGCCCCCTGGATACGGATCCGGGGAGGGGGATGTGTTTTCTGCTTAGCTCTGTGACTAACGGTTATTTCTTATAACCAATCACAGGAGACGGGACAGCGTGAAGCCCCCACATCACAGGTTGACCGGGAAGCCTTGGAGATGATCCGTTCGATTACCCCAGCCTCCCCTTCTATCTTCAGAGATGTGAGTACGAGTATATAGGGACGAGCCCAGGACTCCCTTTTGTCTTAGCATATGTAGTCTACGGACAATATTTTGTAAACGATAGGCTTCGGCCCCGTTAAGTTGTAAATATAAGCTGTATGTTTGGTTTGCCCATCTTTTGATTGCTTCCGCTATGTGTTCTGATGAGAGGTTATGATTCTTGTGCCTGACAAAGAGACCGCTCAGTGCCTAAGCGGGTGGGACGTCGCCACCCGGAAAGCGCTGGGTGGTCTTCTTTGGGCAGTAAGATCCCCCCCTCCCTGAACCCGGTTCAAAAAGAGGGAGGGGGGGGGGTCTTACAAATGGATCAGAGCTACCACGATCCGACCACATGGGGCAGTCTTTCGATCCTCCTTTTCCCCGGTTCCGTTTCTTGGTTCGGGACGAACCATGCAGCGGAAGCCTGGTGGACCCTCTAGGTTAAGGTTAAGGACTCGAGACTGCACGATAGTACACCCACACGCTTTCCGCTTTCTTTCCTTTCAGTCCTGCAAAATGCCCTTAGTTTTGCAAGTTCTGACACCCGTTTGTTACTTCTCCAGATACCGGAGTCAAGTAATGGAAGGTCTTCCTCTCAAGACCAGTACCACCCTACCACTCCACCACCAGCTCAGACCGCTCCGGCCACAGTTCCATTCGGAGAGACAGAGCTCGGGTAGACCCTGGTAGCCCTGTTGGCCGCCTTCCAGACAGCCACTTTACGGCCACCCCAGCAGGCCACCGTACCCACTGATCTATTGACGACTTTCCGAGGGCTAAGGCCCCCCACCTTTCGGGGTACAGAGTCGGCCATCCAGGCCGAGGAGTGGGTGGAGAGGGTAGAGGAGCTTCTTGTAGGGATGATGTGCCCAGCAGTAGCCGCAGTATCCCTAGTAGTGACCATGTTGGAGGGCTATGCCCGGGACTGGTGGAGGGCAGCTAGCCGCTCCACTTTTAGAGGACGACCCCTTAGCACCATTCTCTGGGGGGAGTTCTCGGATGCTTTCTTAGAGCATTTCATTTCAGATGCAGACCGGATGGCACTCCAGGAGCGGTTCCTACAGATCAGACAGGGAGATAGGACGGTTCCAGACTACCAGAGAGAGTTTATCCACCTGGCCCGCTTCGCCGGGACCTTAGCAGGTACAGATAGGGACAGGGCGGCCAGATTTTATCGGGGATTACGAGACGACCTCCGTCAGGCCCTGATCATGATATCCCAGGCATCCTTCCACACGATCACCTCACATGCCACCGCTCTAGAGATGGATCAGCGGATGGTAGCCCAGCAGCGGAGGGGACACGTAGGTATTCCCCGGACTCAGGACCGAGAGAGAAGAGCAGGTCCTCGC
This sequence comes from Dactylorhiza incarnata, assembly GCA_033032865.1. NCBI lineage: Eukaryota > Viridiplantae > Streptophyta > Magnoliopsida > Asparagales > Orchidaceae > Dactylorhiza > Dactylorhiza incarnata. The sequence goes on along the minus strand of JAWHQI010000358.1, from coordinate 253,860 downwards.
AGGCAGGGCCGAGATGGGAGACAGCGGCAGCGTCACCAGCCATATAGGCAGGCACCCCAGCCCCGACCAGCACCCCAGCCCCGACCAGCACCCCCATCCCCAGCACCACAGGTCGTCCCGGCCGCACGACGAGATGTTCCCTTCGCAGGGAACTGCTACCTATGCCAGCAGCCTGGGCATATACGAGCCTTCTGCCCACAGGCTACCGGGAGACCCGGTTTAGGAGCAGTACAGAGAGCGGCGGAGAGAGGACGAGGTGGACGCAGAGGACGTCCCGCAGGCAGGAGGGAGCCGGCTAGGCAGGGCAGAGCAGCACCGCTCGAGGCATACGCGTTGGATCTCCAGCACGGTCCTGCTCCTGACGTAGTGATAGGTATCTACTTTCGATAGTACGATATCCTAGGAGATGTTTTAGCTTATATATTGGGACTTTTTGTATATGTCATCCCTACTCTTGTATATCTGTGAAAAGCTTATGATTATGATATATATACATATATGTTATCAGGTTTACTTTTGGTAGAAGGTCGTCCCGCTAAAACACTGTTCGATACCGGCGCCACACACTCTTTCGTTGCACAAAACTTCATCGCCGACAAAGAGAACACGGTGCGATCATCCGGGATGTCAATCCGAATACGACTCCCGGATGGATCAGATATGACTTCCACCGAGAAGTGTTCCTTCCAGGCAATGCTAGGAGGCATCGAGTTCGAAGTCAACGCCACCATCTTAGCAATAACCGGGTTCGACATCATTCTGGGAATGGATTGGTTGGCCGAGCACAGCGCCCAAATCAATTGTTCGACTCGAGAAATCCGCCTCCAGAATCCGAATGGGCAATTTATCACGCTAGCAGGTATACCCTCCGTCACCCGCATTATCTTAACATCTGCACAAACCGTCAAGGCAGTTCGACGGAAGGACGAGATGTACCTAATCTACTTTGAGATGGAGAACACGACGCAAGTACTCGCTAAAGTACCGGTGATCAGGGACTTCCCAGATATCTTCCCAGAGTCACTCCCCGGGTTGCCCCCGCAACGGGAAGTAGACTTCCAAATCGAACTTACTCAAGGAGCCCGACCAGTGTCCCGAGCACCATACCGGATGGCCCCGAGGGAACTGGCTGAGCTCAAGATTCAGCTACAAGAGTTAGTCGACGCAGGATTCATACGTCCTAGTACCTCTCCCTGGGGAGCCCCAGTATTGTTCGTTAAAAAGAAGGACGGATCGCTGCGCCTCTGCATCGACTACAGAGGCTTGAATAAACTCACCATCCGAAATACCTATCCCCTACCCCGGATAGATGAACTGTTCGATCAACTACAAGGCGCGTCCGTCTTTTCCAAAATGGACTTAAGGTCCGGCTACTATCAACTTAGAGTACGAGAAGAGGACATTCCCAAGACCGCCTTTAGCTCTCGCTACGGACTATACGAGTTCATGGTAATGCCATTTGGGTTAACCAATGCCCCGTCCGCCTTCATGGCTTTGATGAATACGGTATTCAAACCCTTCCTGGATCATTTCGTAATAGTCTTCATAGATGATATTCTCATCTACTCAAAGAACAAAACCGATCACTCCAGGCACCTCCAAATGGTACTACTTAAGCTAAGAGAACACTCACTCTTCGCCAAGTTTAGCAAATGCGAATTCTGGATGGAAGAAGTCGGCTTTCTGGGACACACCGTCAACAAGAACGGAGTAGCAGTAGATCAAGCCAAGGTGCAAGCAGTACGAGATTGGCCGCCACTTAAGACAGCGGCAGACATCCGAAGTTTCCTTGGCCTCGCCGGCTACTACCGTAAGTTCGTCGAAGGCTTCTCCAAGATCGCATTACCACTTACCACCCTCACCAAGAAGGATGTGACATTCCAATGGTCTCCTGAATGCGAGGCGGCATTCATCGAACTAAAGAACCGACTAATATCGGCCCCAATCCTAACCCTCCCCTCCGGTACCGAGGGTTTCCAAATCTATGCTGATGCCTCTCTGAAAGGATTGGGGGCCGTGCTTATGCAACATGGCAAGGTGATTGCCTACGCCTCACGGCAGCTCAAGCCGCATGAACTAAACTACGCCACGCACGATCTGGAGCTGGGAGCGGTAGTTTTCGCCTTAAAAATCTGGAGACATTACCTCTACGGGGTACGATGCGAGATCTTCTCCGATCATAAAAGCCTCAAATACGTCTTCACCCAGAAAGAGCTAAACCTCCGGCAACGCCGGTGGTTAGAATTTCTCTGTGATTATGACTTCGCCCTCCAGTACCACCCTGGCAAGGCTAATAAAGTTGCAGACGCCTTGAGTCGGCAGCCTCCGAGGACCGGGAGGTGGTTAGAAATGGTGCCAGAGGAGTTAGTCAAATCATTGGCAGAAATGGATATTATCCTCATCACCCGCAGAAATCCGATGGAATACCAAGCCCACCTCTATTGGATGGAGATACAGTGTGACATCAGGAATAGAATACGAGAAGCCCAGAAGACCGACGTTGAGGCAGCACCGATCATTCAGGCCTTGCAACACGGTGCACAAGAAGACTACAACCTGTACGATGGCATCCTGCAATACAGACACCGCATATTCATTCCCGCTGCAGAAGGGATCCGTGAGGAGATACTCCGTGAAGCTCACCAGACAAGGTACTCGATACACCCGGGAGTAGTAAAAATGTATACGGACCTGCGCAGGACCCTATACTGGCCAGGCATGAAAAAGGATGTCACCGATTATGTAGCGCACTGCCAAACCTGCCAAATGGTCAAGGCCGAATGTCGTAGCCCAGGAGGTCTACTACAACCCCTGCCAATTCCAGAATGGAAGTTCGAGGATATTTCCATGGATTTTGTCCATGGCTTACCCCGATCCCGTGCAGGTAACGACTCCATATGGGTAGTAGTGGACCGCCTCACCAAGGTAGCCCGATTCATCCCGAACCGGCAAGGCGATGGTGTCGACATTCTAGCCCGACTATTTATCGAGCAGGTAGTCCGATTTCATGGAATACCCAAATCAATCGTCTCGGACCGCGATGGGCGCTTTACATCGAAGGAATGGAGAAGAGTGCAAGCTTATCTGGGAACCAGATTAGCTTTTAGCACCGCCTTCCACCCCCAGACCGATGGGCAGACGGAAAGGACGAATCGGACGATGGAAGACCTTCTCCGATTATGCATAGTGGAGCACAACGAGCCATGGGAGCAGTTACTACCTTTGGTAGAGTTCTCATATAACAACAGCTTCCAGGCAAGCATCAAGATGGCACCGTACGAAGCCCTCTACGGAAGACGCTGTCGGACCCCGCTATCTTGGGCACAGGATGAGGACCCCGAAGCCTTGGGAATCACCTACATCGACGATACCACCGCCGCAATAAGACTAATCCGGGAACGCATGCTGGAAGCGCAGAGCCGACAGGCCAAGTATTACGACGCACGTCATCGGCAAGTGGAATTCCAAGTGGGAGATATGGTTTTCTTAAAGATTAAGCCAATGCATGGGATATCACGAATCAAGAGGCAGAAAAAGCTGGACCCCCGCTATCTAGGCCCGTATCCAGTCGTCGAAAGAATTGGCCCGGTGGCTTACAGGTTAGCTTTGCCAGCCGAGCTGGGGAGCCTTCACGACGTATTTCATGTCTCCTCGCTAAGACGTGTTCTGCGCCAACCAGAGCAGCACCTCCCCACACCCCCAACATCCGTACAATCCGACCGATCTGTCCGACTCGAACCTGTGAAGATAGTGGACTCCAAGATCAAAGAACTGCGGAACAAGACAGTCACAATGGTCAAGATCTTATGGTCGAACGGTGGACGCGAAGAGTTCACTTGGGAACCAGAAACGCTCGTACGGGAGAAATACCCGACGCTCTTCCCCCAGGTACATCATTTAAACCCCTACTTTAGCCAATTTTCGGGGACGAAAATCTCTTTATTTTTATTGGATTGTAACATCCCGACTTTTATTGGGCCACTAGACCCTAGTGAGCCCAATAAAAGTAGGCCCGAGCAGTAGAAAACGACCATTTCGGGTATCGTCGCGCGCCACTACCTCATTATTATGAATAGTGGCCGTACGAACCCCGAATTGTCTTCCGTCAGTTCCGTTGGACTCGTATGGACAATACGAGCGCAACGGAATTCGTTGCACTTTGATCCGAGGTCGTTTGGAGAAAACGACCATTTCGGGTATCGTAGCGCACCACTACCTCGTTATTATGAATAGTGGCCGTACGAACCCCGAAGTAACTTCCGTCAGTTCCGTTGGACTCGTATGGACAATACGAGCGCAACGGAATTCGTTGCACTTCGATCCGAGGTCGTTTGGAGAAAACGACCATTTCGGGTATCGTAGCGCACCACTACCTCATTATTATGAATAGTGGCCGTACGAACCCCGAATTGTCTTCCGTCAGTTCCGTTGGACTCGTATGGACAATACGAGCGCAACGGAATTCGTTGCACTTCGATCCGAGGTCGTTTGGAGAAAACGACCATTTCGGGTATCGTAGCGCACCACTACCTCGTTATTATGAATAGTGGCCGTACGAACCCCGAATTAACTTCCGTCAGTTCCGTTGGACTCGTATGGATAATACGAGCGCAACGGAATTCGTTGCACTTCGATCCGAGGTCGTTTGGAGAAAACGACCATTTCGGGTATCGTAGCGCACCACTACCTCATTATTATGAATAGTGGCCGTACGAACCCCGAATTAACTTCCGTCAGTTCCGTTGGACTCGTATGGACAATACGAGCGCAACGGAATTCGTTGCACTTCGATCCGAGGTCGTTTGGAGAAAACGACCATTTCGGGTATCGTAGCGCACCACTACCTCATTATTATGAATAGTGGCCGTACGAACCCCGAATTAACTTCCGTCAGTTCCGTTGGACTCGTATGGACAATACGAGCGCAACGGAATTCGTTGCACTTCAACCCGAGGTCGTTTGGAGAAAACGACCATTTCGGGTATCGTAGCGCACCACTACCTCATTATTATGAATAGTGGCCGTACGAACCCCGAATTAACTTCCGTCAGTTCCGATAGACTCGTATGGACAATACGAGCACAACGGAACTCGTTGCGTCTCGATACGAGGTCGTATGGAGGGTATGCCATTTTAGTCCTATGCAAATCGCCTCAGTGCAACGCACGAAATATAAAGCACACGAACCCGGCATCGGCCCCGGCGACTCTTATCATGTCCCGGGAGCCGAGGAGGACCCCGCCCTAAGTTGACTTGGTCAAACCCCCCCCCCCCCCCCCCCCCCCAGTCTGAAATTACTTAGGAAAGAGACGAAAAGAAAAAAGGGGGGGGGGGGAAGAGAAGCCCCTCCCCCAAAAAGGAAGGGCTGCCTATTCATGGGCAGCCCCCCTGTTTGGGCAGGAGAGAGAGGAGGGAGGGGAGGGGGAGAAATATCTCCCCCTCCCTTATCCCCACGTGGAGGAAGAGGAAGGGGGGGAGGAGAGCTTCCCCCTCCCTATAAAAGGAGGGGCAGCCCTCTCTATTTCCCCCCCACACACACCACCTCTCCCTCTCTCTCAGTCCTCCCCTGACGGCAGCCCCCAGCCAGCCAGCCCTCCTCCACCACCTTGCCGGAGCAAGCCTAAACCCTAGGCCGACCACCTCCTCCTCCTCCTCCATGGCCGGCCACCACCACCAACCCCCAACCCCCCAGGTAGAGATCTCCCCCTCCCCTTTCCTACCTCCCGGAGGAGGCGTTCAGGCCGCCGGCAGTCACGGCCGGCGGCGGCCGCATCTTCCCCCTCCTCCTCGCGCTCCCTGTAAGGGAGTTACTCCCTTCCCCGGCGGCGGCCGGCGGCGCCAGGCTGCCGGGCCACCGCCGGACGGCTGCCCCCTCCCCGGCGCCCCGACCAGGGGCGGCAGGGAGGGCTACGCGCGAGGGGGGCGGCGGTGCAGCGAGCCGGCACGGCTCGGGCTGGCTGCACCGCGCCTCCCCGCCCCTTCTGCCCCGTTGTCCGGTGGGGTCCGGCGGCGCCCGGCCGCCGGGCCACCACCGGAGTTGGCGCCAGCCCACGGCGCACCGACCGGGGGCGGCGCCGGTGACCCTCCGACGGGAGGGGCGGCGGCACAGCGGCCTGCATGGCCCATGCAGGCCACGCCGCAGCCGCCCGCCCCTATTACTCCCTTCCCCGGCGGTGGCCGGCGGTGCCAGGCCGCCGGACCACCCTCGGAGGAGTCGCCGGCCCCCGGCGTACCGGCCGGGGGCTTCCCCCATCCCTTCCCTCCGGTGGGGGCGGTGGCGGCAAGCCTGCATGAGGCGTACAGGCCGCCATCGCCCCCGTGCCCTTGCAGCACGAGCCCCGGCGGTGGCCGGCGGCGCCAGGCCGCCGGACCACCACCGGAGTGGTCGCCCGCCCCCGGCGCACCGACCGGGGGCGGCGCCGGCCACAACCGGCCGCTGCCGGCGGCGGCAGCGGCCGTCTCCCGTCAGGGCTGACGGGAGCCGTTCGATCTCCCCCGGGAGATCAACGGCTCCTGTAGCCTTAACTCCCGCCCCCGCGTGGGTTTGAGTGCCCCCACAGCGGATCCGCTGTGGATCCGCTGTGGGGACAAAGGACGGCGCCCGGTGCGGCGCCCCCAGGTCCCTCCCTGCCTCTATTTGCACCCCAAACACCCTATAGGCTTCTCCATTTTTCTGAGGAAAAATGGGGCCCTTTCAGGAAAACTTTTCTATATGAAAAATGTGCCTCACCCTTGGGGGCACCCCCTGTAATTTTTTGGGATTTTTAGGAGGGGTTTTACTATTTTTAAAGCCCAATATAAAGTTTATTTTAGGTATTAAAATGCCCAAATGTGTTTCTAAAAATCCCCAAAAATTAGGGGCACTAAATATAGGTATTTTACAAATACTACCAAAAATAGGGGGTGTGGACTTGTGATTTAACCCCTCAAAAGCCTTTTCAAACAAAAATAGACGCCCGGAAAAGAGCGAAATTCATTAAAACGAATCGGCGTCTCCTCGACGCATATCTTAAATATTTATCCAAAATTATGCGTATTAAACTAAAAAGATCGACTAAGCTCGGAGAAGCAACGCAAAAATCGGAACGACATCGCGACGCAGCACCAAAACGTAACCCCGCCGCGACAATAATAAAAGAACGGAGTCGTCGATCGAAGCCTCCTCTTATGGAGTGATTGGACTACTAACCATTTCTTCTTATGCAATTACTTTCGTTTAAATCCAGTCTCGCACTGGTCCCCCGTACTTATTTTCTGTACTCTCAATTAAATCCAGTCTCGCACTGGTCCCCCGTACTTATTTTCTGTACTCTCAATTAAATCCAGTCTCGCACTGGTCCCCCGTACCTATTTTCAGCACTTTCGTTTAAATCCAGTCTCGTACTGGTCCCCCGCATTTACATTCAGCACTTTCGTTTAAATCCAGTCTCGTACTGGTCCTTATTACATGGCCTTTGCTTTCGGCCTACCTTTCTGTTTATTACATGGCCTTTGCTTTCGGCCTACCTTTCTGCTTATTACATGGCCTTTGCTTTCGGCCTACCTTTCTCCTTATTACATGGCCTTTGCTTTCGGCCTACCTTTCTGTTTATTACATGGCCTTTGCTTTCGGCCTACCTTTCTGTTTATTACATGGCCTTTGCTTTCGGCCTACATTTCTGTTTAAATATTATGGCCCATGCTTCGGCCTAATTTATTTACTAGTGAAGAGCTGCCGTGGCAACAAATGCGGTGCTTATCCTCCCTTCGGCGGGGCCTTAGTTGGGGAAAACTCGGAGTCGAGTCTCTCCTCCCAAGTTAGCCCCAAGCAAGGAGCACTCATACCACTAAGCCTCCCGGTCCAAGGTCATGCGACCGGTCGAGTATGAATTGCCACGTGGCCTAAAGGTTCGTTTAAAAATAAGCGGGTGAAGATTGTTTGGAAGTGGCAGGTCGGTCACGCTCGCAGACCGTTCGTACCGGTGCGGGTGAGTTGACGACTCATGGCGACAGGGAGATGGGCACAGTGGGTTATTACCCTCTGAGCCTGCAGTATCGCCTCCGCTGGTCGGCCTAAAAATCGGTTCGCCGGATGTCGCTCACATCCATTCAGTACACCAAGTTGTACGGGAGGGCCTGAATGATACGGTACGACTACATTCAGAAGTGGCAGGACTGGCCACTGTCACCGACGGCCACATCGGTGAGGCCCGCGGGATTAGCTCCCCTGCTTGAACTAAAGCGGTCTAAAAACTGTGTCGACACAGGGTCTTTGTGTGGGTACAGGTCTTGAGAACCTGGGGTGTGTGTATACGCGCGATAGTATTGTAGATTTATTATGCCGCGCGATTGTGGTTATTCGGGCAGGAGCCCCGCTTTATATATATAGATGTGTATGTATATGATTACCTGCTGCTAACCCTTTCCTTGCTTCGGCTATTTCAATTCTGTCTTTAGCCGCCCCCTGGATACGGATCCGGGGAGGGGGATGTGTTTTCTGCTTAGCTCTGTGACTAACGGTTATTTCTTATAACCAATCACAGGAGACGGGACAGCGTGAAGCCCCCACATCACAGGTTGACCGGGAAGCCTTGGAGATGATCCGTTCGATTACCCCAGCCTCCCCTTCTATCTTCAGAGATGTGAGTACGAGTATATAGGGACGAGCCCAGGACTCCCTTTTGTCTTAGCATATGTAGTCTACGGACAATATTTTGTAAACGATAGGCTTCGGCCCCGTTAAGTTGTAAATATAAGCTGTATGTTTGGTTTGCCCATCTTTTGATTGCTTCCGCTATGTGTTCTGATGAGAGGTTATGATTCTTGTGCCTGACAAAGAGACCGCTCAGTGCCTAAGCGGGTGGGACGTCGCCACCCGGAAAGCGCTGGGTGGTCTTCTTTGGGCAGTAAGATCCCCCCCTCCCTGAACCCGGTTCAAAAAGAGGGAGGGGGGGGGGGGGGGGGTCTTACACTCATCCCTTAGAAGTGTCATTGAAAGATCGTTCGGGATTTGGAAGAAAAAGTGGGCCATATTGCGTGATATGCCGAGCTACAGCTTCGCCAAACAAACAGATATTGTGATGACGACAATGACATTGCATAATTTTATTCGGAGGCACCCGTCGCGGAGGGATATTGATTTCAATGAGTTCGAGCAGGGAGGTGGTGATGAGGGGGTGAGCACACAAGGGCATCAAGTAGTTTGTCCTGATACAGCAGGCGGGGTAGATGAGATGATCACGTTGCGTGAAAATATAGCGCAACAGTTGTACACTTCTAGATCTTAGATGGTGAGATGAATTATTGGTATTTATATCTATTATAGTCAGTATTATCAAGATTGTGTATTTTATGGAAAAACAATTTTTTTTTCTAAAACTCCATTTAACCCAAACAAAATTTATAAAACTCCCTTTCAATAAGCACTGAAAACTCCATTTCACCCAAACAGTTTTTTAACAAAACTCCATTTCTCAGAAACAGCTCTTTTTCAAAACTCCATTTCTGATCAGCTGCTTTTCATCAGCAACAGCCCAACCAAACGGACCCTTAATGACAGCCTTTCTCGAAAAGACTTCTGACATGCCTAATGAAATATTACCATAGTAGGTATAGGAGCTCTAGTTCTTGTTTTTTGAATTTTATGAATTTCTATAATTACTTTTAATGAGCGATGTTAAATGCAGACCAGTTTTGGCTATATGCATTCACAGTTTTTTAAAAAGAGCGATGTTAAATGCAGGACGGCTTTGGCTATATGCAGACCACAGTTTTTTAAAAAAAGATATCATTTTTTCTTTTTCAACCTGAGTTTTTCCTTTTCAACCTGTGGCCGCCGGATGAGATCGAGCTTCCTCTCTGATCTCCTCTCCCTCCTCCGGCGACTCCGGTCGGTGATCCTCTCCGGCCGACCACCTCCCTCCCTTCTCCGGCCGGCGAGCTTCTCTCTCTCCCTCTATAACTTATTTTTCTATTTTCGAAAAAGCTCTGTTTATCCAAAATGTTGTAAATCATGTTATGCATCTGAATTTAATTAAAGGATAGTGTTGTGCATAAATAAAACTCGATGTTTTTGTGATTTTACACTTCTTTTATTAAATTAAAGATCAAGTATTCCAACCTTAAGGAATCACACTTCTGAAGAGCAACGCAGAATTAAATAGAAAAAATGTTGTAGGCTCCGTTTGGCGTAGCGACGGTGGTCTTGAATTCGGTGATTATGAACCGTCGTTCGTGAATGTCCAGCCTCACTTAAGGAACTTAATCCACTTTTATGTTCAAAATTAGCTTTCTTTTTTGGTGTTGGTCATAACCGCTGTCATGCATTAATAAGAAAAGAACGGTACAAAACTATACACATAGCGTACTCTCTCAGTTATCATGGAGAAACTCGAGGAACTCAAGAGTAGCACAAGATAAGTCATGCCATTTTTCAGAGAGCGGGTTTTAGAAGATTAATTTTTTTATGTGCAAATTTTCATCGTTACTTTTAATTTAGATACGAGTGTAATTACTTGAATGAAAATTATATTTTACTTTAAATGGATTATAATATATGTTATTTAATTTTAAATGGGCATGAAAGTATATTTTATAATTTTGAATATTTAATCAAAGGTGGAGTTAGCAACTTAGCATATGTGGTCAACGGGAAACAATTTACAATGAACCAGAAAATTTGTATTTATTCTTCCCTAATCTATAAGACATCAATAAGACTACGACCGCATCTATTCTCTTCTAATTCCTCACGATTTATAATAAGAAAAAGGTTGGAATAAAATAATATACGTTTAATCAAGATAATAAAATACTTTTGTAAATTGAAATTAAATTTAGACCAACTATTTCTATCTTTTCTGGCTGTTTTTTCTAGCCGGTCAAAAGATCCGCAATTGGCGCGGCTCGGGTCCGATTGTCCGAAAAACATCTGCACCGTCCATTCCCTGCACACCACCGAATGATGCCATTGAACCATGGATGAACCTTTTTGGATTTCGTCAATGGTGGTTTGATATGCTTTGGACTTTTTGCCCAAAAAAAAGAATATTTTATTTTTCTAGATAAAAGTAAGACGTCCTTCACATGTGATTTTCTGTTTTTCTTATTTATAATCAAAGATAAATTTATATTATATAGTTATGCTTAAAAAATGTTTAGAATATTTAAGCAAATAAGCAAAAATGTTTATTATATAGTCATGCTTAATTACACATAACTATATAACATTTTCTCTTATTGAGTAAGGCGATATTAGAGCTTGATAATAGAAGTAACTAAATACATTGTGACATATATAGATGAAGGTTTTGAAGACTCCACTAAAAATCAATGTAACAAGTTGTCTTTGAGAGAACTAAGACTCTATTTGGGGCGGCTTTGGAGCTCCGGTGAGGCAACGAACGAGCGGGGTTTTCAACCGGAGGTGGGGAGGCGAGGTTGGAGACGGGACTCGCAGCCATTTTTGCGAATGTATATATGTGAGAGTAAAGGCTGACGCCCGTGTGCATCGCGTTTTTGTTTTTCCGCCTTGAGGCGACGGTTGCTCCCGCACCGGCGGCCAGCCGCCCATCCAAACAGAGCGTAAGTCAGTGGGTTTTACAAATAAGGTAGACAATACATATTCAAGGATCAAGAGAAAAACTATTATGAAGTTCTCAAATGGTGTGCTGTCAATGGCATACGTACATGAAGTCCTCAAATGGAGTCAAGGGCGCGACAGACATAGCATGTGAACTCTTATGAATCTTTACTTCTTCGTTTTCGGGTGTTTAAGAAGCTTGCCCATCTTAGAAGAAGGAGGCCGCAATATGTAAAGCAAGCCGAAAATATATTTTGGGGATTAGTATAATTATAAAGATAACAAATATTAGGGAGAGAAACACTAATTTAGCACTATTTAATTAATTAATCATCTGTTCATATATATGACAGCATTATGTCAACACTCAACACTCTCCAGCCCACTTTGAATTAAAAAATTTCTCTCCAAAGATTCCAAGAAAAACGCTTTCCAGTCCTTATACATACAAAGCCACCAGTCACTCTCTTAAACACATGAAGCCCTCTTCTTCTTCTTCTTCTTCTTCTTCTTCTTCTTCTTCTTCTTCTTCTTCCTTCTTATTCTTTGTCGTCGTCGTACTCCTCTTCCCTCTCCATTCCATGGCATATTTACAATGCACCGCCAATAACTCCGACGCTCTCGAAGACGCAAGGCAGTCGCTTGCCCTCAAGTCCATCGCCGTAGTTGCAATCCTCGGCGCCGGGGCGGCCGGCGTGCTCCTCCCCATTCTCGGTCGCACCATCCCCCTCCTCCGCCCGGAAAACGACCTTTTCTTTTCCGTCAAATCTTTCGCCGCCGGCGTCATCCTAGCCACCGCCTTCATCCATATCCTCCCCGACGCATTCGCGCGTCTCGCCTCTCCCTGTCTCCCCGCCCATCCATGGCGCTCCTTTCCCTTCGCCGGATTCGTCGCCATGTGTTCGGCGCTGGGGACGATGGTGATTGACTCCTTCGCCACCGGATATTACAAGAGGTCTCATTTCAGGAAAGCTCTGCCGTTCGACGGCGATCCGGTTTCCGCCGATGCCGAGGCGGTGCATGCAGGGCACGTGCACGTGCATACGCATGCAAGTCACGGACACGCGCATGGGCCGGTGGCCGGTGAACGATCGCCGGCGGAGGAGGCGTCGATTGCGGAAAGAATCCGGCACCGAGTCATTTCACAGGTAAACATTACTAAAGTCTCTGTTCTCTTCTTGTTCCTTGAGAATATAGAGCTCATTTTTAATAGGAGTTTTCCAAAGTTAAGGAATATTCTTAGGATATATGTTTAATTACAATATTAAATTGAAAAAGTTGCGTTTAGTGAAACATTTAAATTTGTCGAATATAGATTTATTGTTTTATTTACTTACTTAATAATTAATATGTATCATAATCTAATGCCCGTTTAAATTTTAAATTTTATTCTTAAAATTAATTTTCATTTGAAAAGCAAGGATGAAAATAAATTAATATAATTTAAAACTAATAATACAAAAATTTACAATATATGAATAATGATGAGATTTTTTAACAAGAAAAAATTGAAAAATAATGTATAACTATGTTTTGCATTAATAAATTAATAATGTGTTTATTTTAAACTATATTAATTAATTGATAGTGACAAAGCCCTGTACTTGTCGTGGTCAAGGTACTGTCGCAGTTGGGGTAGTCGAGATACTGTCGCGATTGGCCGAAGAGGTAGAAATCTATTTTTATCTCTTGTGTGTCTATATATATATATATACACACACTACACGTGCGCGCAAGCGCGCAAGCGCAAGTGCGCAACTATAGAACTAGTTAATTATAAAGCTATTTAGTTAAATACTGGCAGGTGTAAATGAGCATTGACAAGTATATATAGTGTATATGTATATATAAAAGGCAAAACTATTAAATTAATCCTCATACTTTGTATACTTTATAAAATTAATCCCTTCAATTTTATTTGATTAAATTTGGTCCTTATACGTTGCATACTTTATAGATTATTTAATTAAACTTTTACTTTGATTTATTATTTTGTAGTAATATAGGATAAAATAAATGAACATTTATATATACTAGACGTGGTACACTATTGTAGTAGTGTACAGTGTGTGAGCATAGATTAATAATGTATTTGAGTAAATATGATAAAAAATATATACTTCAAATATAAAAAAATATTTGCATAATTAATAAATCAATCCACAAACTTGGATACTTTTTGTAGAAAGATCCCACAACTTTTTTGAATGAATTTGGTCCCTAAACTTATTTAGTTTATGAAATAAGTCCATTTTAATGATTTACATCCAGATTTCTAAAGAAGCCGCACTGTTCTTCTTCCATGCTGCAGTCATATAATACATTTGTAGTGCATAAATATAAAATAATTCTTCTTATACTACATCAACAAACATAATTATTTTTTAATAATATTTGATCATTTATATTATTTAGCAGTTGTGCATAGAGCAAAAAAAACTTTGAAATATTATTTAAAAGATTAAAAATTGAAGAATTAAAAACTAAAAAAAAACACTAACTCATTCATTCTATGCCCCTTAAGTATAAGCTATTTAATAGGTTTAAGAGATTTAGGAAAAATATTTTCTACAACCCCTACTTTCTCTTTTCTACATCTCTCTCATGCAAAGATCAGACTACACATGTTTTTGGTACTCTTTTAAGAGCTCTCTTCATCTTTATATATGTACAGACTTCTACATTTATTTTGATAAATAAATAGTCGTGCATGGCATTCTCTCATGCACTGAAAAATTTAATAAAAAAATGAAGGAATAATAACATAAATTTGAACTGAAGAAGGGTAAAAATACTAAAAATTGAAAGATGAATGTTTTACCAAAGGTTATTTTTCTTATATATAAATACGAGTGGTAGTAACGGGGCTCCGCCCCTGCGGCCAACAACGAAAGTACCCTGACAAGCACTGGGCTCCCTCAAATTCTCAATCCTTCTCATCGAGAGCCTCCTCAATGACATCATCCCTCGTACGCCGCTCATGAAATTGTGGAGCACAAGCACACAACTCCTGTTTGAGAGCATTTCGAAAAAGTGCGGGTTGGCTTTGAATTTAGGGCGAAATGCAAATATTTCTCGAAGTTGTTGACTGTTGTCAGAAACTCAACACTAACACGTCATGTCAAGGCGTGTGTTGCGAAATAAGCTTCGGAGTCTAGCCAAGCACAAATTTTGGGAGCCGGGTAAATTTGGATGTATGATTAAATGCGTCAACGAGAGCTACAAATGAAGAACATCATTAAACGTGGAATGTCGTTCAATCACTACAAAGCACTTCAACTGAAATTCATCATGTTCTAAAGTCAGATTCGGGAGCTCTAAAGTCAAATTCGCTCGCCCTTACAAAGATAGATTCGCTCGCTCTAATGTCAGATTCGTGCGCTCTAAAGTCATACTCGCACACTCTAAAGTCAGATTCACGCACACGAGATTCAAATTTGCGCCCTCTAAAATCATATTCTCCCGCTCCAAAGTTAGGTTTGAGCTATCTAAAGTCAGAATTGGGGCTTTAAAATTTGGTTCGCACGCAATAAAGTCAGATTTGTGTGAACTATAGTCAGATTTGTGTGAACTATAGTCAGATTTGTGTGAACTATAGTCAGAATGGTGCACTCTAAAGTTAGATTTGCTCGCTCTAAAGTCAGACTTGCGGGCTCTAAAGTCAGACTTGCGCGCTCTAAAGTTAAATTCGCGGGCTCTAAAGTCAAATTTGCATGCTCTAAAGTCAGATTCGTACATTCTAATTGAAGTCAGATCATATGCACACTCTAAAGTCAAATTCGCGTGCTCTAAAGTCAGATTTGCGTGCTCTAAAGTCAGATTCGCGCGCTCCAAAGTCAAATTCGCGTGTTCTAAAGTCATATTCACGTGCTCTAAAGTCTTGTTCACACTTTGTAAGGTTAGATTCACACTCTTTAAAAATAGATTTGAGCGCTCTAAAGTAAGACTCACATGCTCTAAAGCCTTATTCACATGCTCTAAAGTCAGATTCGTGTGCTCTAAAATCATATTCGTGCGTTCTAATGTTAAATTGATGTGCACTAAATTCATATTCAAGCGCTCTAAAGTCAAATTCCTTAGCTCTAAAGTCAGATTCACGCACTCTAATATCAGATTCGTGTGATTTAAAGTCAAATTCGCTCGCTCCAATGTCATATAACAATTTAGGCACAAATTTTATAAACTATGAAAATATTAGTATTTCAAACTTTAATTTTGTTTTCGCAAAGTATTAATCTATATAAGATTATAATTTTTAAGAACCCCCCCCCCCCCCCTCCCCTCCCCCTAAAATGTTATATTTTGATGTAAAATTATATAAAAAAAATTTGAGTAATAAATATACAAGTACCACATTACATTGTGAACATTAAACATCATTGACTAGATCATTAAATAATTAATGATATAGTCATTGATGTTTAATATTCTTAATGTAATGATGCTTGTGCATTTATTACTCAATTTTCTTTTATAATTTTGCCTCAAAATATAAAAACTATCCCAACTATCAAAATGTTCACATATTATTATTATTATTATTATTTTAAACTAAAATAAAATAAAAAATATTTAGGGTCCAGGCCCAATGAAATATACACCACTAATTAAATCCATTATTTGATGAAAGCTAAGATCATAAATTAGTTTTGTTGGACGACTGAAAGTAAAATTTGTGGCTCTGAATATTTTTGGTGATTAATATAAATTTGAATGTTGTTATTTTAGGTGCTGGAGTTGGGCATCGTGGTTCATTCCGTAATTATTGGAGTTTCGTTGGGGACATCTGGGAGCGCCAAAACAATTAAACCGTTAGTAGCAGCTTTGAGCTTCCACCAATTCTTTGAAGGTATTGGACTCGGTGGCTGCATAGTTCAGGTTAATTTCCCCTACATGATTTTCAGAATTTTTCTATGTATTTAGGTTATTATTTTTATATATGGTCAATTTTTTTTTTGAACGTCTACATCTTATCGGAGTCATTTCTCACTCATTCGGCCATTGTTCTTTTACGTATAAGTACATTTCATAACAACCATGAACAAAAAGAACGCCCTGCCAACGGGCATCTCCTGCTCAGCGTTCTGCACGAGCGCGGCCAAATCCACTGTTTAGGACTTTAGGGTGTCATTCCGAGCTGGAGACCCAAGGTTCAACTCAGCGTTCTGGCAAACCTGCCATCGTGCCTCCAAACAGAGCCCAACGATCCGTTTGTTTCAGCATTTTTTCCATTGAGTTCAAAAAAAAATAAAACTACTATATTTTTACTCTCATGTGGAACCATGGATCCCCAAAACTTTGTTTTATGCGTGATTTCAATAGCAAGGCTATCTTCATCTCCAACCGCCACCATCCACCCAACACATGCCCTAACTCGCATTCATGAAACGCAGGCAAACTTCAGGGCACGGGCAATGGTGATAATGGCCGTCTTCTTCTCCCTGACCGCCCCGTTTGGAATCGCGCTGGGCATTGCGATTTCATCAATCTATGACTCGAACAGCTCGACGGCTCTGATCGTAGAAGGGATCTTCGACGCGGCGTCCTCGGGGATTCTCATATACATGTCGCTAGTAGATCTCCTGGCGGCAGATTTCACGAACCCTAGAATGCAGAACAGCACAAGGCTTCAGCTAGCAGCACACCTCACCCTCCTCCTCGGCTCCGGCTTCATGTCCCTCGTGGCCAAGTGGGAATAAAAATGTTTTATTTACATGAATAAATTTTAATTCCAATTTTATCAGATGTCTCGGAAGAGATCAAGAGACTATGAATAAATGCTAGTTGTTGATCAATCATCAATATATCTTATTATTAGTATTATTATTGTATGATTTATTATGTGATAAATTAAACTTCCATTTTATATTAGGGGAGGGGTGATTCATTTTTGCGAGAGAAGTGTGAAGGTCTTGATGGGTTATCATCCATTTTGTAAAGAAATCCGGGTTGCATTTAGCCAAAAACCCAACTCCCCACTAAGATGGTGGAGGTATGAGCAAGAAATAGGAGGAAACCGCCCACAACCGCAACCACAACCGCCGCAACCACCGCACGAAGCCACGCGCAGCACCACGCGCGGACACAAGGCCGCGCGGCACCGCGCGCGGCCGCGCGACACCGCACAGCCGCGCGACACCGCCCGGCCGCACGGCATCCCGCGGCTCCGCGGCGCGCTGTACCGCGCGGAGACACCGCGCGCGGCACCGCGTGCCCGGCACCGCGTGCCCGGCACCGCGCGGTGCCGCGCACCTAACGCCGTGCGGTACCGCGCGGCGGCACCGTGCGCGGCACCACGCGCCCGGCACCGTGCGGTGCCGCGCGCCTAATGCCGCGCGGCGACACCGCGCGCTTAGCGTCGCGCGGTTCCGCCCGGCACCGCGCGTGGCCGGGCGGTGGGCGCGGTGCCGGTCGGCCTCCCTCGCCGCCGGGCGCACTCTCCGACCCCTCTCGTCTCGTCCCCGGCCGGCCTCGCTTGACCAACGGACGCGCTCGCCCGGCCTCTCCCGCCTCATTCGGCGGAGAAAACGAGGATGATCAAGGCAAATCTCGCTAAACCCGTAACCACCCATCATGCGGTGCAAATAGTAAGAATCCACCTCATGGGGTGCAAATAGTAAGAATCCACCTCATTATGTGCAAATAGTAAAATCGTCCAACATGGGGTGTGAATAGTAAAATCCTCCAACATGGGGGTGCGAATAGTAAAATCCTCCAACATGGGGGTGCGAATAGTAAATAATATGGTTATGGTGTGCGCCTAACCATATCCATCATATTAATACATATCATCACCAAACTATACAAATTGGTGTGCGCATAGCCATATTCATGATAAGTGGGCATCCGGTCTGCGTCTAGCAAATAATATAGTTATGGTGTGCGCATAACCATATCCGACATATTAATACATATCATCCTAAAAACTATACAAACTAGTGTGCGCATAGCCATATTCATGATAAATGTGCATATAGCACATAAATTAGTTATGGTGTGCGGATAGCCATCCTAACCACCATAACCACCCTAACCACCCTCAAAAGCTATAAAAGGAACCCCGGAGCTTCATTTCAAGGGACGGGGAATTTTCTTCACGGGAGAGAGCTCTCTGAAATTCCTTTGAAGATCTTCATCAGCATTCGAAGATCTCCTTCGGAACTTGAAGATCTCCATCAGCATTCGAAGATTTCCTTCGGAACCCAAAGATCTCATTCGAAACCCGAAGATCTCCTTCAACGTTCGAAGACCTTCATCAGCACACGAAGACCTCCTTCAACCTTCGAAGTACTCCTTCGTCGCTTGAAGACCACCGTCGTCGCTTGAAGATCTCTTGCAAACTCTGAAGACTGCTCAAGAAGAAGAAAGTATTTAGTTTTTCTGAGAGGTGGCATGTCACCCTCAGAAGCCTTCATTCAGATTACAATTGTAACGGGAGCGGCCTGTCGCCCCTGATTCTCGCACCATTACTTGTAACGCTCCACCATATAGTGAAATTTGGTCGGCGCTGATCCGACCACGTAGTTTTTCACCCTTTCCGGGTTTTCCACGGTAAAAACGTCCTCTTGCCACATGTTCGTTCTCTCTGTGACTGTTTGCGCGCTCGGTTCACTCACGGGCTAAGACGGTTCGATTCGCCTGGTCTGAAAGAACGTTGAGCGACCCGCAATAGTTTGGCGCCGTCTGTGGGAAAGGTGTTCCCCAAACTCTGCAAAGACTTTTCGAAGACAGTATTTGCTTCATAGCGATACTCGTGACTAACAACAATGGCAAGAAAAAGTGCTCGCACCACCGATGGTATCATCCCAGAAGAACGCATTGATCCCGCTCCCTCTCATACGCTCATCAATGCACCTCTCACCAAAGAGGCCCCATTAGCACCCGTTGCCGCGCTAGAAGGGCGCATGCGCCAGATGGAGGAACATCAAACTGAGATGTTAACCCTGCTGAGAAATCTCGAGGTTCCTCGAGCTCCCGCTCCACCTCCATTGCTGAATGATCCACTCCCCCCAACCTCGAATCATGCTCCAATCGAGGCAGCAATTCAGGAGGATAATGTTTCAGAAGAACTTTCAGACGCAGCAAGCTCTGCTCATCCCGCTCGGGGACAAGAAGGCGATCATCATCGCCAACGCCAAGGAAGACTCGGCCCTCGGCAAGCAGTAGGGAGGACCACTCGAGAAGAAATACGTGATGTAGTAGCAGAGGAGTACGGTCATGTCGGGCGGCGTGTTGCTTTCGCCCGCCGTCCCTTGCTCAACGGTTCCCCATTAGCGCCTCACGTTCTAGCTCACCCAGTTCCTCACGGCTTCAAGCTCCCTAGCATGGAAACGTTCGATGGCGCCGACAACCCATTGGAGCACGTCAATCATTTCGCTACCATCATGAGAATTTACAACGCTCCAGATCAGCTTCTCTGTCAGGTGTTTCCAGCAACCTTAAAAGGCCAAGCGCGCACTTGGTTCCACTCTCTGCAAGATGGAGTCATAGATAGCTTCGCAGAAATGGCACGACAGTTCACCGACCAGTTCATCGCCAACCGCAGGATTGCTCGAGACCCCTCCCATCTTTCGGGGATCTGCCAGAGCGACGGAGAGACTCTTAAGGATTTCTTCCGCCGCTTCACTACTGAGGCGCGTCAGATTCCAGGGGTGGACCCCGAGCTTTTGCGAGGAGTTTTTCTTGGAGGGCTCCGCCCCGGTGGCTTCTTCTCCGCACTGATGCGGGAAACTGTACCCAGCTACCCAGACCTCGTTCACCGAGTCGAGGCCCAGATAGCAGCTGATGAAGCAATTGAAGCACACCGCCAGCAGTTCGAGGGGTGCTCGAAGAGGAAGAAAGATGACTCGTTGCCGCAGATTGTTCCCAATAAGAACAACAAGCATCACGACAACGCCAACCGAGATCGAGGATCCCAGCAGCACCGGGACTACACTCCCTTGAACACTACCAGAACTAACGTTCTTCTTGCCATTCGTGATAGCAACGCGCTTCGCCGGCCCGAGCCGCTTGCACCAAACAGAGGAAACCAATCACAATATTGCGACTTCCATCGTGGGCATGGACACAATACTGAAGGCTGCAACCGGTTGAAGGAGGAAATCGAGCGTCTTATCCGGCAAGGCCTCCTCGGAAGGTTTTTACTAAACCAGGTCCCGAACCTACACGGACCTCAGACTGACAATCCAGTAGAGGACAACGTCATACCCCGCCGGGGCTGAGTCGAAGGAACCAGGCAGGGGAACTTCCCCCTAGTAGAGCGCATACATCTTGCGCTTCACATATCATCAATTTCCATTTTTACTTCTTTCAGTTCTTTGCTTCTAAAAACTGTAAGCCGCAAGATTGTATTTGCGCGCATGTACCCATTGTGTATTTAAAATCACTACTGCTACTCCCTGACTCCATTAACGATATGGATCGCCTAAAGTAAGGCGATGAATGTTAAAGCCATGACTTTCGGTACTAACACCAAACAGCTAACTCGCCAAACTTGGTGATAAGAAAAGGCCTCATACAAGTAAAGGATTGGCATCGAGGACAACGATCTCAATTAAGTTTACCTAAAAAAGACAACCTCGCCTCAGCGCTGCTTGGGCACCTCGCCTTCGCGCTGCTTGGGCAACCCGCTTCAACGCTGCTTGGGCACCTCGCCTCCGCGCTGCTTGGGCACCGCGCCTCAGTGCTGCTTGGGCACCTCGCCTCCGCGCTGCTTGGGCAACCCGCCTCAGCGCTGCTGGGGCACCTCGCCTCCGCGCTGCTTGGGCAACCCGCCTCCCCGCTGCTCGGGCACCTCGCCTCCGCGCTGCTTGGGCACCTCGCCTCTGCGCTGCTCGGGCAACCCGCCTCCGCGCTGCTTAGGCATCTCGCCTCCGCGCTGCTTAGGCATCTCGCCTCTGCGCTGCTCAGGCACCATGCCTCCGCGCTGCTTGGGCCTCTCACCACCACGTTGCTTATCCACCTCGCCACTAAACTCATCAGGGCTCGACGCTAAATGACAAGCTCGTCATGATCTCTGACACTCAATCCGCACACATCGCAACCTCGTGTCCACACGACCAAGCAGAGGGCTTTCCCCATCCCGTGTGTGAAGGCCACCTCGCGCTCGTCCTGAAGCTGGGGCTCCACCTCCTTGTTCCAGATCTCCTCGCGAACTTATTCCAAAATCCGAGAGCAGTCCTACACATAAGCTATAAAAGCTTTATACTCGGCGACTCCAACAGCCTTCAACTCAGCAGTTCGCTCCAGTAAGGAGAGGCGATCCACCCCCATCTCGAAAGACAACAACTCGGCCCCCAGACAAGCCGTTGTAGCTCGCAAATCTTCCAACAAATGAGTTGAACCCTCCACAATGGCCTTCTCCGACCGGATTCCAGCACGGGACTCCTCCAGCTCCACCACAACGCCCAGGCCACACCGAAAGATAACAAAATCCTCGCACTTCCTTGAGTAATAGTAAAGAACTCCGAGGATTTGGGGGGCAACTGATGGGTTATCATCCATTTTGTAAAGAAATCCGGGTTGCATTTAGCCAAAAACCCAACTCCCCACTAAGATGGTGGAGGTATGAGCAAGAAAGAGGAGGAAACCGCCCACAACCGCAACCACCGCACGAAGCCACGCGCAGCACCACGCGCGGCCACAAGGCCGCGCGGCATCGCGTGCGGCTGCGCGGCGCCGCGCGCGGCCGCCGGCACCGCCCGACCGCGCGGCACCGCACGGCCGCGCGACACCGCACGGCCGCACGGCATCCTGCGGCTCCGCGGCGTCGCACGGCCGCGCGACCGCGGCACCGCGCAGCCGCGCGGCGCCGGGTGCGGCCGCCCGACACCACGCGGCCGAGCGGCACCCCCGGCCGCGCGGCATCCCGCGGGCGCGCGGGCGCGCGGCCGCACGGTGCCGCGCGCCTAACACCGCGCGGCACCGCACGGTACCGCGCGGCGACACCGCGCTGTACCGCGCGGAGACACCGCGCGCGGCACCGCGTGCCCAACACCGCGCGGTGCCGCGCACCTAACGCCGTGCGGTACCGCGCGGCGGCACCGTGCGCGGCACCACGCGCCCGGCACCGCGCGGTGCCGCGTGCCTAATGCCGCGCGGCGACACCGCGCGTCTAGCGTCGCGCGGTTCCGCCCGGCACCACGCGTGGCCGGGCGGTGGGCGCGGTGCCGGTCGGCCTCCCTCGCCGCCGGGCGCACTCTCCGACCCCTCTCGTCTCGTCCCCGACCGGCCTCGCTTGACCAACGGACGCGCTCGCCCGGCCTCTCCCGCCTCATTCGGCGGAGAAAACGAGGATGATCAAGGCAAATCTCGCTAAACCCGTAACCACCCATCATGGGGTGCAAATAGTAAGAATCCACCTCATGGGGTGCAAATAGTAAGAATCCACCTCATGAGGTGCAAATAGTAAAATCCTCCAACATGGGGGTGCGAATAGTAAAATCCTCCAACATGGGGGTGCGAATAGTAAAATCCTCCAACACGGGGGTGCGAATAGTAAATAATATGGTTATGGTGTGCGCATAACCATATCCATCATATTAATGCATATCATCACCAAACTATACAAATTGGTGTACGCATAGCCATATTCATGATAAGTGGGCATCCAGTCTGCGTCTAGCAAATAATATAGTTATGGTGTGCGCATAACCATATCCGACATATTAATACATATCATCCTAAAAACTATACAAACTAGTGTGCGCATAGCCATATTCATGATAAATGTGCATATAGCACATAAATTAGTTATGGTGTGCGGATAGCCATCCTAACCACCATAACCACCCTAACCACCCTCAAAAGCTATAAAAGGAACCCCGGAGCTTCATTTCAAGGGACGGGGAATTTTCTTCACGGGAGAGAGCTCTCTGGAATTCCTTTGAAGATCTTCATCAGCATTCGAAGATCTCCTTCGGAACTTGAAGATCTCCATCAGCATTCGAAGATTTCCTTCGGAACCCGAAGATCTCATTCGGAACCCGAAGATCTCATTCGGAACCCGAAGATCTCCTTCAACGTTCGAAGACCTTCATCAGCACACGAAGACCTCCTTCAACCTTCGAAGTACTCCTTCGTCGCTTGAAGACTCCCGTCGCCGCTTGAAGATCTCTTGCAAACTCTGAAAACTGCTCAAGAAGAAGAAAGTACTTAGTTTTTCTGAGAGGTGGTCTGTCACCCTCAGAAGCCTTCATTCAGATTACAATTGTAACGGGAGCGGTCTGTCGCCCCTGATTCTCGCACCATTACTTGTAACGCTCCACCATATAGTGAAATTTGGTCGGCGCTGATCCGACCACGTGGTTTTTCACCATTTCCGGGTTTTCCACGGTAAAAACGTCCTCTTGCCACCTGTTCGTTCTCTCTGAGACTGTTTGCGCTCTCGGTTCACTCACGGGCTAAGACGGTTCGATTTGCCCGGTCTGAAAGAACGTTGAGCGACCCGCAACAGGTCTATTATATATACACACACACATGTACAGATGATCTGGTGCGTCGGCAGCTCGACAACACCCCACTTAAGCCATATTTTGATGTACTGGGATCCTCTTCATTTGAATTCAAATTAATAGAATTTACTTCACGGTGCATATTAATTCTTGGATGATCAGACGGGTTCACCTATTCCTCCCTGCATTCTTTTTTATTTTTACTTTAATCAAGAAATTATGCCGAGATTTTATTGTGACTAAAATACTATTTGATCATTAAATAAATAGTTTCAAGTAAACAACTACATGAAAAATGTAGTCATTGAATTATTATCTTAATAGCAAAATAATATTTTTTCGCTAAATATGAAAATTTTAGTTGAAGACAGACGAGCTAACCTCTGGCGAGCTAAATTCATGCGCCCGTGCCGCCCTAACCTCTGGCGAGCTAAATTCTGCGGAGCTGAAGACAGACGAGCTAAATTCTGCGGAGCTGGAGGCTACCGAGTTGAAGGCTACCGAGTTGAACGCTAACAAACTGAATTTTCTGCCGAGCTGAAAGCTGCCTAGCTAAAGGCTGAAGTGTTGAATTCCTTCGAGCTGAAGGCTAACGAGCTCCTCTCTCTCTCTCTCTCTCTCTCTCTCTCTCTCTTATATATATATATATATATATATATATATATATATATATAGTCAAATAATGCAACGCACTGCACACATTGGATGCACACATTGGAGTCAAAAAGAAATAGTACTATTTAACACAAATTGATATTCAAATCACAAAATTGTTGAATAACCAGACAAGAGTAAAATATGATATTGAAGGCAGTGTGGGTTTATTCTGTTTCACTCCTAGCGCATGCTTTCCCCAACCACAAAAGAGACGTACGGGAGAATTAGATACCAAAGCTCTCCAACTTGTAATTATACTGCTAAATATTTAATAATAATAATAATTAGTGGGACGTAAAACATTGCTTAATCTTGATCCTTGATTAATTAAGTTCATGCCGATACAAGCATATTTCCGATGTACAGCACAGTTTTAAACTAGGCCTCGGTATTCGCTCGGTGTTTTCCGTGCACAAGTGCACAAGTGTTGTTCACCGTGGAACTAACAAAAGAAGATACTATTTGTTATACCATCCATAAAGACTTTGGGGTGCGTCTAGAGAAAACTCCGCTGAATAGAGGTGGGGTCAACGGTCAACACACAATCGCTCGAATCGAAGAAACCGAGCCCGCCATTTCCGCCGCCAACTGCCAGAAACAGAGCGCGCGGAAAACAAACCGCAAGCGCCTGCGCTACCGCACGCACGGTAGCGCGCGTAGCGCGCGGGCAGCGCCACCCATCGCGGGGGAACGACCCCACAGCACCCCCCTCGGGGTGCGGCTCGCGCGGAGCCGCACCCCTCAAGGGGTGCGACCCAGCCGCACCTCTCCAGGGGTGCGGCCAAGCCGCGCCCCCCTTGGGGTGCGGCCAAGCCGCACCCCTTCCGGGGTGCGGCCCAACCGCACCACCCTTAAGGTGCGGTCAAGCCCCCTCCCCTCACTTTCTCCGCAGGGGGGCTCGTAGGGGCCCCCGCCGTATTCGCTCCCCCTCGCCAGGTGCGTCGGATCCCAATTTCTCCTTGGGGGACGACTCCCCGCTCCGCCGTCTGCCCAGGGCGCCTCCGCGCTCACGCGCGCTCAGAATGCCTCCAAGCACGTTCAAAGCACTTCCATGTTCGTTGCGTGCTCAGAACGCTTCTGAGCGCGCTCAGAACGCCTCCAAGCGCGTTCAAAGTGCTTCCATGTTCGTTGCGCGCTCAGAACGCCTCCGCGATCACGCGCGCTCAGAACACCTCCAAGCGCGTTCAAGGCGCTTCCATGTTCGTTGCACGCTCAGAACACTTCTGAGCGCGCTCAGAACGCCTCTGCGATCACGCGCGCTCAGAACACCTCCAAGCGCGTTCAAGGCGCTTCCATGTTCGTTGCGCGCTCAGAACACTTCGGAGCGCGCTCAGAACGTCTCCGCGCTCACGCGCGCTCAGAACGCCTCCAAAGCGCTTCCATGTTCTTTGCGCGCTCAGAACGCTTCTGAGTGCGCTCAGAGCATTCTCACTTTTTGTCTTTCCGGCGTGCTCACTTTTTGTCTTTCCAGTTTCTCAGATTTCAGGAACAACCTGTCGTCTTTTTCGCCTCCAACAGAACTGCCCAAACTACCCGAACTGCCCGAAGGGTAAGTTGGTCATTTACGAAAAATGACGATCCGTGTGCCCCGAACCGGAAAATATGATTCGTCCGCCGAGCATTTATGGAAACTGCAAACAGCAAAATTACCGGACCGCCCTCGGCCAAAGCTATAAAAGGAGCCCCAAGGCTTCATTTGAGAGGAGCTGGCCTTCTGGACTCGGGAGAGCTCCTTGCAGACTTTTGCGGAATTCTCCTTCGGCACTCGAAGATTTCCTTCGTCACGAAAGGCGACTCAACTTCTCACTTTCGTTCCCGAAAGGCGACTCAGCTTCTCACTTTCGTTCCCGAAAGACGACTCAGCTTCTCACTTTCGTTCCCGAAAGACGACTCAGCTTCTCACTTTCGTTCCCGAAAGACGACTCAGCTTCTCACTTTCGTTCCCGAAAGGCGACTCAGCTTCTCACTTCTGTTCCCGAAAGGCGACTCAGTTTCTCACTTTCGTTCCCCGGAGCCTTCTCACTTTTGTTCTCCAGAATTCTCAGAAGGGAAAAAGACTTAGTTTTTCCGAGAGGTGGTCTGTCACCCTCGGAGCTCTCTCCCTCTCTCTCTCTTGTTGTAACGAGTAGCGGCCTGTCGCGCTCGAATTCCAATTATCAAGTTGTAACCACCATAAGATAGTGAAGTTTGGTCGGCACAGTTCCGGCCGCGTGGTTTTTTACTCTTTCCGGGTTTTCCACGTTAAAAAGTCTCAGTGTACTCAGCGAATCTCGAATTGACTGTTTGCGCGCTTAGTTCGCTCACGAGCTAAGGTGGTTCAATTGGACCGGTCTACCAAGAGCCCTAAGCGTTCCGCAATAGTTTGGCGCCGTCTGTGGGAACACGATTCCCAAAACTCTGCAAAGACTCACTAAAGGAAGCGCTTCGCCACCAATTGTGATGGCAAGAAAAAGTGCTCGCAATACCGAAGGATCAATCCCGGAGGGACGCGTCGACCCAGCTCCCTCCCACTCGCTTATCAACGCGCCTCTCGCAGAAGAGGCAGTGTATGCGCCCGTAGCAATACTGGAAGGGCGCATACGGCAGATGCAAGAACAACGAGCCGAGGTGCTGGCTCTTGTAAGAAATCTCGGGGCTCCTCGAGTTCCCGTTCAGCCGCCAGCGTTGAACGTTCCGCCGCCCCCAGCTCCGAGTCATGCCCCAAACGAGGAGGCCGTTCGAGAGGAAGAAGCCTCAGAAGAACTCTCCGATGCAGCAGGCTCCGCCCATCCTGCTCCCCCAGCCAGAGGCCCAGGAGCTGACCACCAACACCATCTCCTTGGAAGAGCTGACCCTGGCCGAGCAGTAGAAAGAACCACACGAGAAGAAATACGTGATATGATAGAGGAAGAATACATCCAGGCGGGGCGACGCGCAGCTCTCGCCCGCCATCCTACACACCATGGCTCCCCACTATCGCCTCAAGTCTTGGCCCATCAAGTTCCAAACGGTTTCAAGCTTCCCAACATCGAAACATTCGGCGTGACGGACGACCCACTGGAACATGTCAATCACTTCACCACCGTCATGAGGATTTACAGCGCCCCCGATCAACTCCTCTGTCCAGTGTTCCCGACAACCTTAAAGGGGCAAGCGCGCACTTGGTTTTACTCCCTGCAAGATGGAGCCATCAGCAACTTCGCAGAAATGGCGCAGTAGTTCGTGGATCAGTACATCGCCAATCGTAGGATTGTCTGAGATCCCTCCCATCTCTCGGGAATCCGCCAGAATGACGGAGAAACTCTGAAGGATTTTTTCCGACGTTTTACCTCTGAGGCTCGACAGATCCCGGGAGTTGACCCCGAGCTTTTGCGAGGAGTCTTCCTAGGAGGTCTCCGCCCAAGTGGCTTTTACTCAGCTCTAATGAGAGAAACCGTACCGAGCTATCCTGACCTCGTTCGGCGAGTCGAGGCCCAGATAGCAGCAGATGAGGCAATTGAAGCGCACCGCCGGCAGTTCGAGGGGAGCTCGAAGAGGAAGGGAGAGGAGCAGATGTCGCAGACGGGTCCTAATAAGAACAACAAGCGTCACGACAACCCCGGCCGAGACCGAAGATCTCGTCAGCATCAAGACTACACTCCTCTGAACACTACCAGGACTAACGTTCACTGTACAACCCTGTATTCGCCGAGTAGGTTCTTGAGCCAAGAGGCATTTCAGAGTATCATTTCTCCGCGAGGTACCCTAGTTAGGGGGCTCGCCGAGACCAGCAGGGTGCTCGCCGAGACCCGCGAGGTTCCCCAGTTAGGGGGCTCGCCGAGACCAGCATGGGTGCTCGCCGAGACCCGCGAGGTACCCCAGTTAGGGGGCTCGCCGAGACCAGCAGGGTGCTCGTTGAGACCCGTGAGGTACCCCAATTAGGGGGCTCGCCGAGACCAGCAGGGTGCTCGCCGAGACCCGCGAGGTACCCCAGTTAGGGGGCTCGCCGAGACCAGCAGGGTGCTCGCCGAGACCCGCGAGGTACCCCAGTTAGGGGGCTCGCCGAGACCAGCAGGGTGCTCGCCGAGACCCGCGAGGTACCCCAGTTAGGGTGCTCGCCGAGACCAGCAGGGTGCTCGCCGAGACCCGCGAGGTACCCCAGTTAGGGGGCTCGCCGAGACCAGCATGGTGCTCGCCGAGACCCGCGAGGTACCCCAGTTAGGGGGCTCGCCGAGACCAGCAGGGTGCTCGCCGAGACCCGCGAGGTACCCCAGTTAGGGGGCTCGCCGAGACCAGCAGGGTGCTCGCCGAGACCCGCGAGGTACCCCAGTTAGGGGGCTCGCCGAGACCAGCAGGGTGCTCGCCGAGACCCGCGAGGTACCCCAGTTAGGGGGCTCGCCGAGACCAGCAGGGTGCTCGCCGAGACCCGCGAGGTACCCCAGTTAGGGGGCTCGCCGAGACCAGCAGGGTGCTCGCCGAGACCCGCGAGGTGCCCCAGTTAGGGGGCTCGCCGAGACCAGCAGGGTGCTCGCCGAGACCCGCGAGGTGCCCCAGTTAGGGGGCTCGCCGAGACCAGCAGGGTGCTCGCCGAGACCCGCGAGGTGCCCCAGTTAGGGGGCTCGCCGAGACCAGCAGGGTGCTTGCCGAGACCCGCGAGGTGCCCCAGTTAGGGGGCTCGCCGAGACCAGCAGGGTGCTCGCCGAGACCCGCGAGGTTCCCCAGTTAGGGGGCTCGCCGAGACCAGCAGGGTGCTCGCCGAGACCCGCGAGGTTCCCCAGTTAGGGGGCTCGCCGAGACCAGCAGGGTGCTCGCCGAGACCCGCGAGGTTCCCCAGTTAGGGGGCTCGCCGAGACCAGCAGGGTGCTCGCCGAGACCCGCGAGGTTCCCCAGTTAGGGGGCTCGCCGAGACCAGCAGGGTGCTCGCCGAGACCCGCGAGGTACCCCAGTTAGGGGGCTCGCCGAGACCAGCAGGGTGCTCGCCGAGACCCGCGAGGTACCCCAGTTAGGGGGCTCGCCGAGACCAGCAGGGTGCTCGCCGAGACCCGCGAGGTACCCCAGTTAGGGGGCTCGCCGAGACCAGCAGGGTGCTCGCCGAGACCCGCGAGGTACCCCCTCTCGCCCAGTTCCTGGGGGAGGGGTCGGTCTGCGTTTAGCGTTCCAGAACAGCGGGATTTGGCTATCTGCAGCCCAATCCGAGGGTATTTTGGTAATTCTGCGGGCCAGTTTTTGGCTATTTGCAGCCCAAATCCAGAAATCCTATAAATAGGACCAAGGAGGCACCATTTGGAGGCAAGCTTATCCTAGGCTAGCTCTCTCTCCCCCTCCCTCCCCAGGTCTCTCTCTAGTGGGGTGAGGAGAGCCTCCAGTGGTGCCCAAGCCCGGCATTGGCTTGGGAGGGGAAGCGCTCTAAAGATCTCTCGGGTATGTGGTGGGACCTCCTCGCCGAGCCCTTGGTCCTGTTCATAGTTCCAACACCTTCAACCTAGAGCTCTCCCTTGGGGGGAGTAAGAGTTGGCCACCCCTCAACTTGTTGGGGGCCCCGAACTCCACAGAGATCGAGAAATCGGTTTCAACATTTTGGTGGGGTGAGCGTGGAGTGTGACCAACTCAAGAAAGTCTCAAGCTGAGCTCCATGGCTGGAGGTGGAGGATCCGACCCAGGTCACTCGCAGCCCCCGGTGGCTGGGGTGACGTTGGAGATGTTTGAAAATGTCAAGCGGGAGGTCATGCAGACCTTGCAGGTAGCTTTCGCCACGATAAGCGAAGGCAGGAGAGAAAGTGGTCTGGAGGCCTCACCTTAGCAGGTTGGCGAGAACACCCTCGGCCAGCCATCCGGGAAGGAGGTGACGGAAGGGGGCGAGTGGGGAGGTCCTCGACCCCCACTCGCCAAGACCCAAGTGGGCGAGTGGGGAGGTCCTCGACCCCCACTCGCCGAGACCCCAGTGGGCGAGTGGGGAGGTCCTCGACCCCCACTCGCCGAGACCCAAGTGGGCGAGTGGGGAGGTCCTCGACCCCCACTCGCCGAGGCACAAGGGGGCGAGCGGGGAGGCGCCATGCCCCCACTCGCTCAGCCCCAAAAGGGGGCGAGCGTGGGAAGTCCTTTTTGTGAGCAGATCCTCTCAGCCCCGGTTCCAGAGGGGTTCAGGGGGGCGGAGACGTCCCACTACTCCGGCAAGGATGACCCCGTCATGCACCTACAGTGGTTTGATGATATGGTCTCCATCAGGCCCATGACGGATGCTTTCAAGTGTCGACTCTTCGCGACAACTCTGAAGGAGAAGGCTAGAGATTGGTTCCACCAGCTCCCTGTGGGATCCATCTATGCCTTTGAAGACTTGCGTCGAGGCTTCCTGCTACGCTTCTCGACGTCAAGGAAGAGGAAGAAAGATGCCGAAGCACTTTTCAAGATCAAGCAAGAGCCAGAGGAGTCGCTGGCTCACTATCTGGAACGGTTCAGGGAGGAGGTTCTCCTCGTCCAAGAAGTGCCCGGGTACACCCTCAAGCTCGCCTTCACGGTGGGGCTGCGGGAGGGCTTCTTCAAGATGGACCTCAATAGAAGTGCTCCTTTGTCCTTTGAGGAGTTGATGGAAAGGGTGACAGAAGAAGTTGAAAGTGAGGAGGCCAACCCGGAGTTCATAAGAAGGCTGGCCAAGCTGAGTGAGCCAGAGGCAAGGCAGTATGGGAGGAAGGTAGAGGCTCCCAAGAGGAAGTTCGACCAAGAGGAGAACGACTTTCAGGAAGAGGGGGCCGACCTCCCGAGGTGGAGGCAGGGGCAGAAAACACCCCCTCCACCGCCCCAGCAAACCATGTCAATCGGCCAAAGAAGAAGAAGGAACCGCGCGGGAGGAAGAGGGGGCATCCGAGTGGAGTTACCTTACTGTGACTTCCACGAGGAGGAGGGTCACGCGACATCCGCCTGCCCCGAGTTCTTGGAGTTAAGGGAGGCGAGGTGTCCGAAGCCACAACGTCAACAACCAGAAGAGGTCGAGGAGGACCATGCCTGGGAGTAGAAGCCCGAGTCCCGGTCTCCGTGCTTAGTTTTTTCTTTGAGTCCATGTAGTAGGATGGAGTGTTTTCATACTTAGTTTTTCCTGCATGTAACCGAATGACTAATGTAATAAAAGTTCTTTCCAAAATACTTTTCCCCTCGGATGGTTCCGCTGACCGGGCTCTCACTAGCCGGCAGGACAGGTTGACCTCCCAGGGAGGGTAAGTGATGTTCCCCTCGGATGGTTCCGCTGACCGGGCTCTCGCTAGCCGGCAGGCCAGGTTGACCTCCCAGGGAGGGTAAGAGATGTTCCCCTCGGATGGTTCCGCTGACCGGGCTCTCACTAGCCAGCAGGCCAGGTTGACCTCCCAGGGAGGGTAAGAGATGTTCCCCTCGGATGGTTCCGCTGACCAGGCTCTCACTAGCCGGCAGGCCAGGTTGAACTCCCAGGGAGGGTAAGAGATGTTCCCCTCGGATGGTTCCGCTGACCGGGCTCTCACGAGCCGGCAGGCCAGGTTGACCTCCCAGGGAAGGTAAGAGATGTTCCCTCGGATGGTTCCGCTGACCGGGCTCTCACTAGCCGGCAGGCCAGGTTGACCTCCCAGGGAGGGTAAGCGATGTTCCCCTCGGATGGTTTCGCTGACCGGGCTCTCACTAGCCGGCAGGACAGGTTGACCTCCCAGGGAGGGTAAGCGATGTCCCCCTCGGATGGTTCCGCTGACCAGGCTCTCACTAGCCGGCAGGCCAGGTTGACCTCCCAGGGAGGGTAAGAGATGTTCCCCTCGGATGGTTCCGCTGACCGGGCTCTCACTAGCTGGCAGGCCAGGTTGACCTCCCAGGGAGGGTAAGAGATGTTCCCCTCGGATGGTTCCGCTGACCGGGCTCTCACTAGCCGGTAGGCTAGGTTGACCTCCCAGGGAGGGTAAGAGATGTTCCTCTCGGATGGTTCCGCTGACCGGGCTCTCACTAGCAGGCAGGACAGGTTGACCTCCCAGGGAGGGTAAGCGATGTTCCCCTCGGATGGTTCCGCTGACCGGGCTCTCAATAACCGGCAGGCCAGGTTGACCTCCCAGGGAGGGTAAGAGATGTTCCCCTCGGATGGTTCCGCTGACCGGGCTCTCACTAGCCGGCAGGACAGGTTGACCTCCCAGGGAGGGTAAGAGATGTCCCCCTCGGATGGTTCCGCTGACCGGGCTCTCGCTAGCCGGCAGGACAGGTTGACCTCCCAGGGAGGGTAAGTGATGTTCCCCTCAGATGGTTCCGCTGACCGGGCTCTCACTAGCCGGCAGGCCAGGTTGACCTCCCAAGGAGGGTAAGAGATGTTCCCCTCGGATGGTTCCGCTGTCCGGGCTCTCACTAGCCGGCAGGCCAGGTTGACCACCCAGGGAGGGTAAGAGATGTTCCCCTCGGATGGTTCCGCTGATCGGGCTCTCACTAGCCGGCAGGCCAGGTTGACCTCCCAGGGAGGGTAAGCGATGTTCCCCTCGGATGGTTCTGCTGACCGGGCTCTCACTAGCTGGCAGGCCAGGTTGACCTCCCAGGGAGGGTAAGAGATATTCCCCTCGGATGGTTCCGCTGACCGGTCTCTCACTAGCCGGCAGGACAGGTTGACCTCCCAGGGAGGGTAAGTGTTGTTCCCCTCGGATGGTTCCGCTGACCGGGCTCTCACTAGCCAGCAGGACAGGTTGACCTCCCAGGGAGGGTAAGTGATGTTCCCCTCGGATGGTTCCGCTGACCTGGCTCTCGCTAGCCGGCAGGACAGGTTGACCTCCCAGGGAGGGTAAGTGATGTTCCCCTCGGATGGTTCCGTTGACCGGGCTCTCACTAGCCGGCAGGCCAGGTTGACCTCCCAGGGAGGGTAAGATATGTTCCCCTCGGATGGTTCCGTTGACCGGGCTCTCACTAGCCGGCAGGACAGGTTGACCTCCCAGGGAGGGTATGTGATGTCCCCTTCGGATGGTTCCGCTGACCGGGCTCTCGCTAGCCGGCAGGACAGGTTGACCTCCCAGGGAGGGTAAACGATGTTCCCCTCGGATGGTTTCGCTGACCGGGCTCTCACTAGACGGCAGGACAGGTTGACCTCCCAGGGAGGTAAGTGTTGTTACCCCTCGGATGGTTCCGCTGACCGGACTCTCACTAGCCGGTAGGTGCAGGTTGACCTCCCATGGAGGCAATGTCCTTTTCCCCCGAGATGGTCTCGCTAGCCGGCAGGGTTGGAGGAACTCTCGGGGAGGCTATATGTTTTTTCCGAGATAGCACTGTTAGCCGGATTCCCAGCGACACTCGTCGAATATGCAGGGTTGGACGTTTCTTTCCGAGCGTGTACCTCGCTCGAAAAGAGCGGGGATTGTGTACAACCCTGTATTCGCCGAGTAGGTTCTTGAGCCAAGAGGCATTTCAGAGTATCATTTCTCCGCGAGGTACCCCAGTTACGGGGCTCGCCGAGACCAGCAGGGTGCTCGCCGAGACCCGCGAGGTTCCCCAGTTAGGGGGCTCGCCGAGACCAACAGGGTGCTCGCCGAGACCCACGAGGTACCCCAGTTAGGGGGCTCGTCGAGACCAGCAGGGTGCTCGCCGAGACCCGCGAGGTACCCCAGTTAGGGGGCTCGCCGAGACCCGCGAGGTACCCCCTCTCGCCCAGTTCCTGGGGGAGGGGTCGGTCTGCGTTTAGCGTTCCAGAACAGCGGGATTTGGCTATCTGCAGCCCAATCCGAGGGTATTTTGGTAATTCTGCGGGCCAGTTTTTGGTTATTTGCAGCCCAAATCCAGAAATCCTATAAATAGGACCAAGGGGGCACCATTTGGAGGCAAGCTTATCCTAGGCTAGCTCTCTCTCCCTCTCCCTCCCCAGGTCTCTCTCTAGTGGGGTGAGGAGAGCCTCTAGTGGTGCCCAAGCCCGACATTGGCTTGGGAGGGGAAGCGCTCTAAAGATCTTCCGGGTATGTGGTGGGACCTCCTCGCCGAGCCCTTGGTCCTGTTCATAGTTCCAACACCTTCAACCTAGAGCTCTCCCTTGGGGGGAGTAAGAGTTGGCCACCCCTCAACTTGTTGGGGGCCCCGAACTCCACAGAGATCGAGAAATCGGTTTCAACATTCACCTCGTCATCCGCGATAGCAACGCGCTTCGCAGGCCTGAACCGCTTACGTCAGGCGGAAGAGACCAGTCGCAATATTGCGACTTCCATCGCGGGCATGGACACAGTACTGAAAGCTGCAAGCGGTTGAAGGAGGAAATCGAGCGTCTTGTCCAACAAGGCCTCCTCGGAAGGTTTTTACTAAATCAGGTCCCGAACCAGCACGGACCGCAGGCTGACGATCCAGTAGAGGACAATATCGCACCCCGACGAGGATAGGCGAGCGGTACTAGGCAGGGGAACTTTCCCCCTAGTAGAGCGCGCACAGGCCGGGTCTCATCTATCATCAATTTCTATTTTTGTTTCTCCCAGTTTTTGCTTTTAAAACAATAAGCCACAAGATCGCACTTGTGCACATGTATCTGTTGTGTATTTAAATTATTGCAGCTATTCTCTGGCTCTATCAGCAACGTGAATTATCTAAAACAAGGCAACGAAAGTTAAGCCCACGATCTTCACAATAGCAAATTCGCCAACATGGTGAAGAGAAGAGGCCTCTCGCGAGTGGAGGATAAGCGTCAACTACGACAATTTTAACTAAGTCTGCCCAAAAGACCACATTGCCTCGGCGCTGCTTGGGCACATTGCCTCGGCGCTGCTTGGGCGCATTGCCTCGGCGCTGCTTGGGCGCATTGCCTCGGCGCTGCTTGGGCGCATTGCCTCGGCGCTGCTTGGGCGCATTGCCTCGGCGCTGCTTGGGCGCATTGCCTCGGCGCTGCTTGGGCGCATTGCCTCGGCGCTGCTTGGGCGCATTGCCTCGGCGCTGCTTGGGCACCTTGCCTCTGCGCTGCTTGGGCGCAATGCCTCGGCGCTGCTTAGGCTCATTTCCTCGGCGCTGCTTGGGCACATTGCCTCGGCGCTGCTTGGGCACCTGGCCTCGGCGCTGCTTGGGCGCTTTGCCTCGGTGCTGCTTGGGCGCATTGCCTCGGCGCTGCTTGGGCGCATTGCCTCGGCGCTGCTTGGGCGCATTGCCTCGGCGCTGCTTGGGCCCATTGCCTCGGCGCTGCTTGGGCGCATTGCCTCGGCGCTGTTTGGGCCCATTGCCTCGGCGCTGCTTGGGCGCATTGCCTCGGCGCTGCTTGGGCCCATTGCCTCGGCGCTGCTTGGGCGCATTGCCTCGGCGCTGCTTGGGCCCATTGCCTCGGCGCTGCTTGGGCGCATTGCCTCGGCGCTGCTTGGGCCCATTGCCTCGGCGCTGCTTGGGCGCATTGCCTCGGCGCTGCTTGGGCCCATTGCCTCGGCGCTGCTTGGGCACATTGCCTCGGCGCTGCTTGGGCACCTGGCCTCGGCGCTGCTTGGGCACTTTGCCTCGGCGCTGCTTGGGCACATTGCCTCGACGCTGCTTGGGCACCTGGCCTCGGCGTTGCTTGGGCACCTTGCCTCGGCGCTGCAAAGCCGCGAGCACAGACTCGCGCAAACTAATTTTCTACCATGTAAAAGCCGCGAGAACAGACTCACGCAAGCTAATTTTCTGCCATGTAAAATCCGCGAGCACAGACTCGCGCAAACTAACTTTCTACTACGTAAAAGCCGCGAGCGCAGACTCGCGCAAACTTATTTTCTGTTATGAAAAAGCCGCGAGCACAGACTCGCGCGAACTATCTTTCTATCATATAAAAGCCGCGGGCTCAGATCCGCGCAGACTCACCCGTTATTTTGGGGAAAAGCCACCAAGCTACTCAGGCTTCAACGCTGAACGGCAAGCTCGTCACAATCTCCAACACAATCACAGGGCGACTAGCTCGCAACCGAACAAGGCGAGATATAAATTTCTCCCACAACTAGAGCCAAGCAACGACTTCCGGAAAGCACGCACGACGACAGGCTCATAGTTGCAAGTCGCAACAACTTATCTCCGACACGGCACGACACGCGAAGATGACGATGGTCTGAATAGCCGCGAAGGAAAATCAAAACCTCTGAACTCCTCCGCGCCGAGATTCGGACTCCGAAGGTTTGGGGGGCTTATGTTATATCATCCATAAAGGCCTTGGGGTGCGTCTAGAGAAAACTCCGCTGAAGAGAGGTGGGGTCAACGGTCAACACACAATCGCTCGAATCGAAGAAACCGAGCCCGCCATTTCCGCCGCCAACTGCCAGAAACAGAGCGCGCGGAGAACAAACCGCAAGCGCCTGCGCTACCGCACGCACGGTAGCGCGCGTAGCGCGTGGGCAGCGCCCCCATCGCGGGGGAACGACCCCGCCGCACCCCCCTCGGGGTGCGGCTCGCGCGGAGCCGCAACCCTCCAGGGGTGCGACCCAGCCGCACCCCCCTTCCGGGGTGCGGCCAAACCGCACCCCCCTTCCGGGGTGCGGCCCAACCGCACCACCCTTAAGGTGCGGTCACGCCCCCTCCCCTCACTTTCTCCGCAGGGGGGCTCGTAGGGGCCCCCGCCGTATTCGCACCCCCTCGCCAGGTGCGTCGGATCTCAATTCCTCCTTGGGGGACGACTCCCCGCTCCGCCGTCTGCCCAGGGCGCCTCCGCGCTCACGCGCGCTCAGAATGCCTCCAAGCACGTTCAAAGCACTTCCATGTTCGTTGCGTGCTCAGAACGCTTCTGAGCGCGCTCAGAACGCCTCCGCGCTCACGCGCGCTCAGAACGCCTCCAAGCACGTTCAAAGCGCTTCCATGTTCGTTGCGCGCTCAGAACGCTTCTGAGCGCGCTCAGAACGCCTCCCCGATCACGCGCGCTCAGAACACCTCTAAGCGCGTTCAAGGCGCTTCCATGTTCGTTGCACGCTCAGAACACTTCTGAGCGCGCTCAGAACGCCTCCGCGATCACGCGCGCTCAGAACACCTCCAAGCGCGTTCAAGGCGCTTCCATGTTCGTTGCACGCTCAGAACACTTCGGAGCGCGCTCAGAACGCCTCCAAAGCGCTTCCATGTTCGTTGCGCGCTCAGAACGCTTCTGAGCGCGCTCAGAGAATTCTCACTTTTTGTCTTTCCGGCGTGCTCACTTTTTGTCTTTCCAGTTTCTCAGATTTCAAGAACAACCTGTCGTCTTTTTCGCCTCCAACAGAACTGCCCAAACTACCCGAACTGCTCGAAGGGTAAGGTGGTCATTTACGAAAAATGGCGATCTGTGTGCCCCGAACTGGAAAATATGATTCGTCCGCCGAGCATTTATGGAAACTGCAAACAGCAAAATTACCAGACCGCCCTCGGCCAAAGCTATAAAAGGAGCCCCAAAGCTTCATTTGAGAGGAGTTGACCATCTGGACTCGGGAGAGCTCCTTGCAGACTTTTGCGGAATTCTCCTTCAGCATTCGAAGATTTCCTTCGTCACGAAAGGCGAATCAGTTTCTCACTTTCGTTCCCGAAAGACGACTCAGCTTCTCACTTTCATTCCCGAAAGACGACTCAGTTTCTCACTTTCGTTCCCGAAAGACGACACAGCTTCTCACTTTCGTTCCCGAAAGACGACTCAACTTCTCACTTTCGTTCCCGAAAGGCGACTCAGCTTCTCACTTCCGTTCCCGAAAGACGACTCAATTTCTCACTTTCGTTCCCCGGAGCCTTCTCACTTTTGTTCTCCAGAATTCTCAGAAGGGAAAAAGACTTAGTTTTTCCGAGAGGTGACCTGTCACCCTCGGAGCTCTCTCTCTCTCTCTCTCTCTTGTTGTAACGAGTGGCAGCCTGTCGCGCTCGAATTCCAATTATCAAGTTGTAACCACCAGAAGATAGTGAAGTTTGGTCGGCACAGTTCCGGCCGCATGGTTTTTTACTCTTTCCGGGTTTTCCACGTTAAAAAGTCCCAGTGTACTCAGCGAATCTCGAATTGACTGTTTGCGCGCTTAGTTCGCTCACGAGCTAAGGTGGTTCAATTAGACCGGTCTACCAAGAGCCCTAAGCGTTCCGCAACACTATTATTCAAGGGCTTCGAGCGATGGCGGAGGTATTGACGATACAATTTTGGAGAGCAGATGAGCACAAGCGGGATATTGTCCTGATCGGTGTACCGACGCATTACGATAATAAATTTCAATTCTCTTGTTTTATAAATATGTTATAGATAGTTAAAAAAATAATTTAATTACCTAAGTTGTGCACCAATCGCCGAACCGTGATTGGCAGTAGGCGATCGCAGATCGAGGACCAATAGCAGTGATCGGCGTACGGTGATTGTCGGGCGGTCGTCACAGCCCGCTGGGGCTGGTGCCTCTGGATCGGTTGGTGACCGCCGATCACATACCTGGCGCAGCGATCGACAATCGCCAACCTAAAGCAGCCAACGCCGGCCAACACTGTGGGAAGGGTAAAATCGTCATTTCAAGTGACAAACCCGCGTGAACAGGACCCCTACAACTCTTTTATATATATTTTAGAGAGAGAGAGAGACTATAGTATAGATAAAAGCTATTGGCCTTTAAACTAATTGGGAGAGGGAATATACGGAGAAAGTATTCAGTGCGATCGCTTTTGGGCGTGCGGTGGGCGATAGAAATAGAATGGCTTTATGCTGCTGCAGCAACGAAGAAGAGCGGCCATTAATCAACCAAACTGGAGAAAGTTTGTGGTCAACGACAAGTCAGCGGTTTGAATGAAATTTTTTCTTTTAATACTCTTCGGAAATAATATAACACCCAAAATGACTCTTTCAACCAGGAATAATACATCGAATATCTAAAATCCTAGCACGTACATAATATGCCATGATAACAAACTCTTGGGATATTAAGGCTCTCGTCAAGTAGCAGAAATTCGGTCCGGTCAGAACCAATGAAATATAGAAGAAGCCTTGTGTTTTGTGAGATCCGCAATGCACATTAAATATGTGCACCGTGGGCTCCACTAATTCCTCTGTTCTCATTGGCTCTTCTTATTTGTTCGAAATAATTTTTGATGTGTTAAAATAATTTAATATAATTATAATTATGATAAAGTTATACAATATAAATTGTATATTTTACTTATTTAAGATATTGTCGTTCAACAACACTGTTCCAACCTTGAACCTCTCCTTCTTTTGGTTTGATGCCCGGTCCAATTTTGAAAATCTTGATCCTTCGGTAATTAATCAACGAAATTAAGCCCATTATTCATTAAGGAGTGTCTCTAATGAATAAAAATAGATCCCTAAACTCCACACTTCTTCTTGTAGAATCTGCTTCAAAATCAAACTTAAGTGATGGGCTTTTGATTGGCCTGGGCTTTTAATCGATCCGGGCTTTAGATAGGTTTGTATTAAACCAAACTGTCCGGCCCGGAAAAGAATATATGCGAAATCTACGGTACACGAGTCGTGGGTAGAAATAGCAGACTCCGTCAATTTTTCAAATGAAATGTAGAATTTCAATTTCAGCAAATACCATAATAATTAAAATTAAACCATACATTCAATTTTTGCCTGCAACCTATATGACATCTATTAGAATTAATAAAAGATTAATGCTTTAAGTAATTTGTGAATTATAACTTAATTATGCTTAATTCAAATGTATTAAATAATAATAATGATTCTAATTAACCTCTATTGGAGTATAATTGGTGTTTCGGTCTACTAGAGGCTCCTAAAATTGGTCTCAGAATTTTGAGACGGTAGGCAAGAGATCTTTTTTAAATGTGAAAAATCATGCAGTTGGTTCGGAGTCAACCTAACTTCACTATCAATTGTTTCTTTACAGAGCTTTTGTGAGAAATCAAGGGCGACGGCCACTCCTTGTTACAATTGGGGGATGGAGATGGAGAGAGACGTTCGGAGAGTGACAGGTCACCGCTCTTGAAGCTAAGTATTTTTTTGTCACGGTGGGGAGCATCAGGCTTTAAGGCTCGTACGACCTTCTGCTTGCGTTTGGGAGATTAAGGGGTGCACGCAGGACTCTTGGATCACTTTGGAGGTTGATGGCGGTGTCTGGAGCGAAGAGCTCGTCGTTGCCATGGAGGTGACGACCTTGAGGCGTTTCGTGCTAGGAACGAAGCTTGGAGGAGGGCGAAGCTCTCTGAACCGTCTTCGAAGCGTTTGAAGATTCTTCAAGCTCTCCTTCGAAGATGATGAAGATCTTCAAGGAGTGTTCTCTCTCTTGCATTTAGGAGGAAAGAAGGGAAGAGAGAAAGATGGAAATAAGAGAGGGCTTGAGGTTCTATTTATAGGCCCCAGAGGTGGTTTCGGTGGTTATGCGGTTATTCGCATGTTGTAAACACCATAATTGCTATTTGTAGGCCGATTTTATATGATATAAGACGCGCATTATTTGGGTATTACTCTATATGCAACACGATGTATTTTCGGATAATCGCATCCACCCATGATGTGTGGTTACACTGGCGGTTATTCGTGAATCAGAGGGTGGAGATTTCGCGGAATGATCGTACGATCATGGCGACGAGGAGGCCAATCGGCAGCGGAAGCCGGCCATTGAGGGAGGAGCAGTCGGGCGGGAGAACGACTGGCTGAGGGAGGCCGACGGATAGCGCATTGCGGCCGCGAGCACGCGGCCAAGGTGGGTCGGCTGTCCGGTCGTGCGGCCAGGCTGACGCGTGGCCTACGGCCGCACGCGGTCATGGTCGACCGCGCGCCCTATGAGGGTCGCGCGACGAAGGCCGGCCGGGCGGCCTTCTGGCCGCGCGCCACACGCGGGTGACCGGTCGCGGGGCCGCACCCCGTGGGTGTGCGACCAAGGGCGGCCAGTCGGGTGGTCGGTCGTCGGGCTTGCGGTTGCGCCTCGGGGGCGTGACGACAGTGGCGGAACTAGAAATTTTTCCAAGCCCGGGCACAATTATTTTAAACTAAAAATTAATTAGCAAAAGTATTGCAATATTGATACATCAATAATGATAATGCAAAAGTTGACATAAATAACCAAGTTCTTAATCATTAAATACTACATTGTAAATAAAAAAACATAATTAAACTTACTGCTCAACAAGCCATTTTCCTTGGACACATATTCTGAAAGCAGGAGATAATTGTGTCATTTGTAATATCATCAGCAACATCTTTTTCAATATAAGCAATTAAACAATCATTCATTCATTCATCACTCATTCGGTTTCGCAAACGACTCTTTATTATCTTTATTGCAAAACATCATTTCAACACTAGCTGTTGCAACTGGAAGGAGACATGCTAAATTCAATAATTTGAAAACTAACTGAAAATGTTTATCCTTTTGCAATTCCACTAAAAGCTGAAGAAGTCCATTTATGCCTTTAACTTGAGATATTATATCAACTGAAATTGTGCGCATGTCACAAATGTATGTGTCAAGCGAGGTTTCAAGTAGTTGCACGATATTGCAAACTTTGTGTTTCATCTTGTTTAGCAAATGCAATCTGAATACCTTGTTTCTTATTCATCAAAGCCTCACACATCCTTCTTGAAGCATTATGCGCAGTCGTATGATTTCCCACGTGTTTTTCAAGTATCGTTCTATCTTTTCAATACCTAAATCCACGAGAAACAAAAGTTGTATTGCATCCTCTTTGAGGGAAAATATAGCAATATAGGCACTACGCTGCATCTTTTTCTGCGCTGTACTCTAACGAACCCTTGAATTCATTATACCAATTCTTATTGAATCGCCGTGCTTTTTGACCGATAATACTTTGAGGAAAATTATCTAAACGAGGTTGACAAGGCCCATTCTGCAAATAATATCTGTTGGATCGTATGACGCCCTTAGAGGGGGGGGTGAATAAGGGTGTGTTTGAAATATAATTTTTCCTTAAGAATTTTTAAACAAGTTTTACTTTTCTAAAAATTACTTCTAAACTATTTCCAAAGAATGTGTTTTTTTTAATAATTCAAAAACAAATTTCTAAGATAAAGATTATGCCACCAAATATGTAATTAAAGAAAAAGACATAATTATATTAATCATGAAATTTGCATACAATAAAAATGATCTTAACAATGCTTAAGATCAAGGCACAATTATGTTAATAAAAATTCTACAATTTTGGTTTACCAATCCTTCTCCCAAGGATCGGAAGGCTATCACTTGTCTCTCCCAAGACCAAGCCCAAGCCTATCCTCTAGATCTTCCCAAGATCTAGACGTAGCACACAAGGCCACGATTTCCCACCAAGCCACGCAAGGACTTGGATGCACTGCACAAGGAAGCGATTTTCCCCTAAGCCGCGCAAGAACTTAGACGCCGCACGCAAGACGACGATTTCTCCAACGATTACAAAATGAAAAGTGAATGAATGAAAATACAATATGAAAAACCCCCTTTAGAATTTCTGGACCAAAACAGCGAAGATCCCTTGAGACAGTCTCCTTGGAATGCGTGTACAATCTTCGGCTTCGCTCTCTCTTTTCTCCTTCAAGGATGGGGATTTTCGTTCTCTGGAGCTCTCTGGACGATAACACTCAGGAAGGAGGCTTAGAAATCTGAAGAACTGGATTCCACGAAGTTTCGAGCCCTTTTAATAAAAAGGAGCTGTCGCCGTCCGATAGCCGCTGTCGCCGAAATCCGATATCTCCAGAGGCTGCCACGTGTCCCACTAAAACGAAGTTTCTGCGTCGTGTTGAGGTCGTGGTTGAGACGTGGGCTGTCGGATATCCGATAGTACTGTCGGATATCCGATAGCCAAGGTAACCGCCGCACGTTCTGGCGTTATTGGCAGATCATGGGCTGTCGGAAATCCGATAGCTCCAAACCGTTGCGCAGAGATTAAATAAAAGCGCTGTCGGAAATCCGATAGCACTGTCGGAAATCCGATAGCTCAAATTTCTGGAAAATGTCATTTTGCTCCAATTGAAATCATGTTATTCTTGCACCTGTTATCTGCACAGCATTAATAAAAAATATGATCAAATACATTCGGGATTTGTTATTCTCAAACCGGACGAGTGCGGAACGCATGCTCCAACAATCTCCCCCTTTTGATAATAACAAATCCTTATAAAAAGAAATCAAATAAATCCTTGTGAAAAGTACTTATGTGTGTACAATTGTTGTGAGCTTAAGATCTCCATGATCTTCCCCTTAATATGATCTCCCCCTTAATATAGTTCCTTCTAAAAATATTCTCCCCCTGCATATAAACTCCCCCTACATATATGCTTACTTAATTAATTTAGTATTTTAAGTGATTTAGTTGATTTAATTGATCTCTTTTTATCTTCTCCCCCTTTGATATTAGCAAAAGATGAATATAGAGATGAGAGACTAGGAAAGAGTATTACAGAGATATGGTAGTCATGGAGAAAGAATATTTGACAAGTTGGAGTACACTAGCGGAAGCTTGGTAAGTGATATGATAATGAGATAGGTAATCTTGGAGAGGAATCTAAGCATTCTAGTAATGTGTTATAATGTATAGAATCAAATAAACTTAACCATGATGAGATTCAATTTTAATGATCATAGAGAGACACAGTGCAATATAGAAAATTTAATCGTTTCGGTCCAATTCTCATAAGAAGAAATTTTATAAATAACAATGAAGTGTAGTAGTGATACTTTGAGAAAGAATACATATGAATATATTTAAAATATACATGATCATGGATTGTTAAACATAACATAAATATACATAAAGCTCATACTTCTGAACCAGAAACTTTGCAAATATACATAAAAGGACAATTTTGTTTTTGCAAGACACTTTACAATTCTTTCCAAGGTGCTTAACCTCACAATGCTCATTAAGACTTATCAGGAGGCTAAGTAGTGCTTGGCGGATGATCCTTGTCAATTTTTATTTATTTCTTTCAACATGTTGGACAAAAAGAATGTTTTGCATTGAATTTTCCTCCCATTTTTTGAGGATTCATAGATGTTAAGGATCTCCGAATTCACTTGCATGCCATAAA
Organism: Dactylorhiza incarnata; assembly: GCA_033032865.1. Lineage (NCBI taxonomy): Eukaryota > Viridiplantae > Streptophyta > Magnoliopsida > Asparagales > Orchidaceae > Dactylorhiza > Dactylorhiza incarnata. The sequence goes on along the minus strand of JAWHQI010000358.1, from coordinate 209,348 downwards.
TGGTAAAAGTGGAATAAGTGCAAAGTATCAAAGGTGAAGGTGACATTTATGAAATGTATTTTGTTATGTTCGATCAATCATGATGTATGTATAGAATAAATTGTATTAATATGTATTACCAAAGTAAGTGTTTGTGATTGCTCATTGTTATAGATAAAAGATTTCTTATACTTAGAGGCATGCGAAAACAATTCTTAATAACGATATGAAAGTGTCATCACAATGATATGGTAAGATTGAATATCATAAGCATATGTTAAGCTATTGTTATGAATAATAACACATGAAGAATACTTTATGCAAGATACCAAAATTCTCATATTAGCATGTATAGAAACAGGGAATGAACAAACTAGTGAGAAAAAAAAATAGTCAATTTTTGGGAGTTGTCGGATTTCCGATATCTAGCTATCGCCATCCGACAGCTCAGAAAGTAGAAAAAGACGTGTTTCGTCTTTTGAGCGACACTTCTCTTCAGATTTAGGAGAAATTACGAGATCTAGAGCTCCAGGTTCCGGAAAATTTCAGATCTAAGGTGAGATTTGTTGGTTTTTCAAGTTTTGGTTAAAATTTCTCCAATAGTTTTGTGATTCTCATATTTCTCCTGATTTTCATGGAGTTTTTTGAAGATAGTCTGTAGAAGGTTTAGGAGATCTAGATATTTTAGATCTTTGGTTGTATAAGAGATGTAGATCTTTATTTTGTAAGAGAAATTAGTATTTTTGTTGTATGTGTGTGTTGAAACAAAGTTTTCCTTTTTTTTGTTGTTTTTGTGTAGATCTAGATGTTTATAGGTTCAGTTTAAGAGGAATAATGATGACCCAAAAAAAAAAATTTGAAGTGTTATAGGAAGAAGATAATGAATAGTGTTTTTCTTTAAAGTTTTGATTTTTCAAAAAAATATTAGAGTTGTTGAAGATTTTTTGCTGTGTGAAAAGTGTGTAGATTTGGGATAGGAAGATTGTTGTGATTTGAAAATTTTCGGCACAAAAAAAAATTTTTTGCTGTCGGATTTCCGATAGGTGGTATCGGAAATCCGACAGTGCCAGAGTTGTTGTTTTTTTTTTTGTAAAAATTTTGTTATGTCTTATGCAGATATGACTTCAAGTTGGAGATCAAGAAGGGGTGAATCAGGAGATGCACATTCTTCGTATCAAAGTTACCCGGCCATTGAAAAAGCACAAGTAGGAATTTCAAAGATCGTGGAATTTGATCTCCCTAGGCATGAACGAGTCTATTTTATGCTTGCTGAGGCAGGTATACTCTCAGTAATAATCCAAGACATTTTCTCCTCTTTTTTAGTCCGTGAATTTTATAATCATCTTGAGGATCCTGCATTTTCCGATTTGAATGGTGGAGTGAGATCCAAAATTCAAGGGCAATATGTGGAGATCACTCCATTTGATTTAAGAAGTGAATTTGGGTTAATGGAAAGTGAGAATGTCTTGGACATAGTGGAAAACTATAGACTTGAGAGAAATTGGACGTGTATGAACATGTCTTTGCATGGAAATTCCACCAAAAATCTCATATCCATTATGACGACACTGACAGACGATGCTCGTCTTGTACAAGATATACTAAGGCACACTATTATGTTGAAGTCCGGTGATACGCATAGTATTACGGCTCAACTCAGTCTTGTGACTAATTATATAGTGGAGAAGGAGTTATTTGATGTGGCCGATCTATTGTTATCCATGATTCGTTATACATATCGCCTCAAAAATCCGGAGTGGAAAAATGCACACACCCTCCCTTTAGGTGCGATTATCCAGCGTATTATATTCAAGAAATATGCATGGATAGATCAAAATTTTTATATTGGAGATTGTTGCCCGGAGATATATCAAACTTCGGATATTAAGGGTAAGAAAAGTCAACGAAAGCCGCCGACTATGGAAATGAGAGAGCCTTCAGTAGCACGTGGAGTGTCTATGCGGGAGGCACTCGACTCGTTCCAAACAAGGTTGGATAAACATATAGATGACTTCCAAGAGCATAGAAGATCATTCGAAGAACATAAGGTGGAGGTGAAAAAAGATCGGACCCGAATGCAGAAATTTATGAAGTTCCTTGTGAAAGGACTTAAATTAAAGCCTACGCCTGTGGAAGCCGCGGAATGGGAGATGCCTTCAGAGGAGGAACCTCGTCGTCAATCGGTCAGTCAAGGTCGACGGAGGAAGACAGTAGTGAGGAGATCAGATTTTGATATTCCTGAAAGCAGTGGAGCTGGTAGTAGGAATGAGGAGGAGTCGGATTAAAGCGGAGTTCTGGAAGATATAGCCATCCGACAGTTCACTGTCGCCATCCGACAGCTGCACTGCCCAGATCCCTTTCTAATTTTCTGCATTTTTATGATCAGACATTATGATTAAATTTTTGTAATAATTTTGACTATGTGAACATGTTTGAGTTGGTGAATGTCTATTTTAAGAGATTGTTTTTCTTTTTAATATGTATAAGTTTTTGTGATATTTTTTTTTTTAAATTTTATAGGTTCTAAGTAGTGATATATTCATTGTGAAATGTCTAGGATTCCCAATTCTAGCCTAAGCATAGAAAAACGGGAATCCGGTAACGGTTTAGTGAATATATCCGCTAGTTGATTTTCCGTGCCTATAAAGTTGATTTTTATATTACCCTTCTTAATATGATCCCTTATAAAATGATGTCGGACATCTATATGCTTAGATCTAGAATGTAATACGGGATTGTTAGTTAAGTCTATATCACTTTTATTGTCACACTTTAATTCTACACTACTTTGTTGCATGCCAAAATCTTCTAATGTTTGTGACATCCAAAGAGCTTGGGCACAACAACTACCTAGTGCAATATATTCAGCCTCGGTAGTAGAGAGGGCAATAGAATTCTGTTTCCTACTCGACCATGAAATAAGTGAAGGGCCGATAAAGTGACAAGTGCCACTAGTGCTTTTCCTATCTAAAGAACATCCCGCATAATCAGAATCCGAAAAACCATGCAAAATAAAAGAATCATTATGAGGATACCATAAACCTAATTTTGATGTTCCAATGAGATATCTAAAGATACGTTTCACCGCTTTTAAATGTGACTCTTTAGGATTAGCTTGAAATCTAGCACATAAACAAACGACAAACATAATATCAGGTCTAGATGCGGTTAAATACAATAAAGACCCTATCATACTTCTATAAAGAGTTTGTTCAATTGAAACACCACTTTCATCTTTTCCTAATTTTAGTGAAGTACTCATAGGAGTGTTTGCATGCTTAAGATTTTCAAATCCAAATCTTCTTAACATATCATGAATATATTTGGTTTGACATATAAAAATACCATCATGTTTTTGTGTAATTTGAAAACCTAGAAAATATGAAAGTTCTCCAACCATGCTCATTTCAAATTCATTTTTCATAATTTGAACTACTTCATTACACAACTCTTCATTAGTGGCTCCAAAAATAATATCATCAACATAAATTTGTAAAATAACTAAATCATGATCAATTTGCTTAATGAAGAGTGTAGAATCAGCACTTCCTATTTTATAATCGTGCTTTAACAAATATTGAGTTAATCGATCATACCAAGCACGAGGCGCTTGTTTTAATCCATAAAGCACTTTATCTAATTTATAAACATAATTTGGATATTTCTCATTTATAAAGCCAGGGGGTTGTTCTACATAAACCTCTTCTTTTATATACCCGTTTAAAAATGCGGTTTTGACATCCATTTGATATAATTTAAATCTTTTAAAACAAGCAAATGCAAGAAATATTCTAACCGCTTCTAATCTTGCTACAGGTGCAAAAGTTTCATCAAAATCTACCCCTTCAATTTGTACGTGCATAACCTTTTGCAACTAATCTGGCTTTATTTCTAACAATTCTAGATTCATTATCCATTTTATTTTTGAAAATCCACTTAACACCAACTACAGGACGATTTTTGGGTCGTTCTACAAGATTCCAAACCTTATTACGTTCAAATTGATTAAGTTCTTCATTCATAGCTAAAAACTCAAATTCATCATTTAAAGCGGTGGAAACATCTTTTGGTTCTATTTCAGAAACAAAACAAAGGTTTGAAAATAAAACATGTAGCGATGAACGAGTACTAACCCCTTTTTGCGGATCTCCAATGATAAGCTCCTTTGGATGATCCTTTGAGAATCTCAATTCACTTGGAGGCACATATCCTTCTCTTTCTTCTTCTTCTCTGTCTTCTTCTCCTCTTTCTCCTTCTCTTTCTTCTTCTTTTTCTTCTCCATTTTCTCCAAGTTCTTCATCATCATTCTCCACCGTGGGAAGGAGTTCATCTTCTTTTCCTGTAATTTTCTTTTCTACACATTAAGCAAACTCATCAAACCTAACATGAATAGATTCTTCAACTATTTTTGTTCTTTTATTAAAAATTCTATAAGCTTTACTAGTTGAAGAATACCCAATAAAGATACCTTCATCACATTTTTCATCAAATTTTCCTAAGGAATCTTTAGAATTCAAAATAAAACATTTACAACCAAAAACTTTGAAATAAGAAACATTTGGTTGTTTATTAAAAATTAATTCAAAAGGAGTTAATTTTAAAATAGGGCGAAGCATTACTCTATTAATTACATAACATGTCGTGCTAACCGCTTCAGCCCAAAAAGATTTTGGTAATTTGAATTCAGATAACATTGTACGAGCTAACTCTTGAAGAGTTCTATTTTTCCTCTCTACGACACCATTTTGCTGTGGTGTGCGTGGAGCGGAAAATTCATGTTTAATTCCTAACTCCGTACAAAAAGAAATAAACTTTTCATTTTCAAATTCTCCTCCATAATCCGATCGTATGTGTTTAATTTTTAACTCAAATTCATTTTGGATACGCAAACATAATTTTGAAAATTCTGAAAATGCATCGGATTTGGAGGTTAGAAATAAAGTCCAACAAAAACGAGAATAATCATCAATCAATACAAATGTATATTTTTTACCACCTAAGCTAGAAATTCCAATTGGCCCAAATAAATCCATATGTATTAATTGAAGTGACCTAGTGGTAGAAATAATGTTTTTACTTTTGAAAGATGATTTTGAAAATTTTCCTTTTTGGCAAGGCACACATAGTGAAGAAGATAAATTTCCATTTAACAAAGGTAAACCTTTAATTAATTTATCTTTTGAAAGTTTTGTAATTAACTTGGCACTAGTATGTCCAAGTCGCCTATGCCATAAATCTAATTCATCATTTTTTGATAAAAAACATTTCAAAGTAGAATTTGAAAAATCTAGAAATTTGATCATATATACATTGTGACATCTAGGTGAGGTAAAAACAATTTCATTTGTTTTGGAATTAATAATTTTGCACAAGTTTGTAGAAGATTCAAATAAAACATTTAAACTCTTATCACATAATTGACTAATAGAAATCAAATTATGCTTCAATCCTTCTACAAATAAAACATTTGAAATTGAAAAATTTTCGTTACCCACAACTCCGATGCCGATGATTTTTCCTTTTCCATTATCTCCGAATGTCACAACTCCTCCTTTCTTCATCTCCAGGCTAAGGAACTTCTCTTTATTGCCCGTCATGTGCTTTGAACAACCCGAGTCCAAGTACCACACGTCCTCTTTGTCCTTAGCCTGCCAACACACCTAGAAAGAAGAGGTGAGTAAAGATCTGGTTACCCAAGTGGTTCCACCCATAGTATAGGTAGAAGCTTTAGGCACCCAGATTTGTTTAATTTTGCTTTTTCCTTCCTTCCAGCAAGAGTCCGTAGTGTGACCAAATCTATTGCATTTGACACATGTAATGTATTTAGAAGAGTATAACTTTTCTGGACTTTTACTGGATGAGGATGCAGTATTTGATAATTCATTAATTTTAGAATTTTTTAAAACAAATTTTCTGGACTTTTCACTGTCGCTGGCGACAGTGGTTGTCGCCGGGCGATAGCTTCCAGACGTGTATCCGAGTCCAAACCTTCCAGATCCATGGCGTTGGTATCCTAAGATCATATCCAGTGATCTTCGGCCCATTCCAAATTTTTTCATGGCTAGTATTAAGTCATGAATCTGGTTTCTCATTTTTGTATTCTCGGATACTAGATTTACGCATCTACGTTCAAAAGATTTCTTTCCCTCATGGACTTTGGAAATTGTTGATTTCAGATCTCTCTCTAAAATCTCATTCTTTTTAGTAAGTACTTTTATTGTAGAATGAGATTTGGAAAGAGATTCTTCAAGTTCATTAATTCTTCCCAAAAAGTGATCACACTCTTGGCAAGAAATATCTCTTTTTCCAATAGTCTTAATTTCATTTAACAATTTTTTGTTTTCTTTAAGTAAAATTCCATTTTCAGATTTAAGAAGATCATTATCTTTTAAACTTTTTTCAAAAAATTTGCAAGTCTTTAAAAATTCAGAAAATAATTCATCATAGGTTGGAGGAGTTACCTCAGTGTCGCTTTGGACACTGCATTCGTCATCAGATATGACGCTCTTTCCCATTAAGCATATGTTGGCCTCCTCTTCTTTACTTGAGTCTGAAATGCTTCCATCCTCAGAAGTAGTATCATCCCATGTTTCCGCCTTCAACACTTTCTTCGACCCTTTGTGCTTCTTTTCTTTAAGTTCTTTCAAGTACTTTGGACACTTGCTTCGGATGTGCCCTAACTTCTTGCAGTGATAGCACTCCGGTGGCGGTCTCTCTTCCTCCTCATCGCCTTCCTTTCCTTTTTCTTCCTAAATGTCTCCTTCTTAAAATACTTCTTAAACGAATTCCTTCTCTCCGGATTTTTCATAAATTTTCTGAACTTTTTAACAAATAAGCTCTCCTCATCTTCTTCATCCTCCTCAGAATCACTAGTTTCTTCCTTCTTAGATCTTAGAGCCAATCCCTTCTTCCTTGGTTCCATATACTCTTGTTGTTGAATTTTTAATTCAACTTCATGAGTTTTCAAGTTCCCAATGAGGCTCTCCAATTTTAAAGTCTTAAGATCATGTGACTCGGAAATTGCAGTCACTTTAGGATTGAACTTCGGGGGAAGTGATCTTAAGATTTTCCTTACCAAATATCCATTTGAGAACACCTTTCCTAGCACCTTTGAGTCGTTCACGATTTTTGTGAATCGTGTGTACATCGTATCAATCTCTTCATCTACCTCCATTTTGAACCTTTCAAATTCAGACTCCAGTTGAAATAGCTTTGAATCCTTTACCTGCGAAGTACCTTCATGAGTAATTTCTAACAAATTCCAAATTTCAAATGCAGTATTACAAGCACAAAATCTATTAAATTCAGTGCGATCTAGTGCGCAAAATAAAGCATTCATGGCTTTTGCATTGTTCTTACATTTTAATTTATCATTATCATCCCACTTGTCTTTGGGCTTATCCATAGTTACTTCTCCTACAACATATGTTGGAGAGGTGTAACTAGATTCTACCATATTCCAGACTTCTATATCTAGCGTAATTAGAAAACAACGCATACGTGTCTTCCAATAATTATAGTCTGTGCCCGTAAAAAGTGGTGGCCTACTAATTCCTTGCCCCTCAATGAACGCGTGATCGTTGTGCGCCATTACTCCCGGTGGTAAAACCGTTTTGGAGTAACCTGGCTCTGATACCACTTGTTGGATCGTATGACGCCCTTATAGGGGGGGGGGGTGAATAAGGGTGTGTTTGAAATATAATTTTTCCTTAAGAATTTTTAAACAAGTTTTACTTTTCTAAAAATTACTTCTAAACTATTTCCAAAGAATGTGTTTTTTTTTAATAATTCAAAAACAAATTTCTAAGATAAAGATTATGCCACCAAATATGTAATTAAAGAAAAAGACATAATTATATTAATCATGAAATTTGCATACAATAAAAATGATCTTAACAATGCTTAAGATCAAGGCACAATTATGTTAATAAAAATTCTACAATTTTGGTTTACCAATCCTTCTCCCAAGGATCGGAAGGCTATCACTTGTCTCTCCCAAGACCAAGCCCAAGCCTATCCTCTAGATCTTCCCAAGATCTAGACGTAGCACACAAGGCCACGATTTCCCACCAAGCCACGCAAGGACTTGGACGCACTGCACAAGGAAGCGATTTTCCCCTAAGCCGCGCAAGGACTTAGACGCCGCACGCAAGACGACGATTTCTCCAACGATTACAAAATGAAAAGTGAATGAATGAAAATACAATATGAAAAACCCCCTTTAGAATTTCTGGACCAAAACAGCGAAGATCCCTTGAGACAGTCTCCTTGGAATGCGTGTACAATCTTCGGCTTCGCTCTCTCTTTTCTCCTTCAAGGATGGGGATTTTCGTTCTCTGGAGCTCTCTGGACGATAACACTCAGGAAGGAGGCTTAGAAATCTGAAGAACTGAATTCCACGAAGTTTCGAGCCCTTTTAATAAAAAGGAGCTGTCGCCGTCCGATAGCCGCTGTCGCCGAAATCCGATATCTCCAGAGGCTGCCACGTGTCCCACTAAAACGAAGTTTCTGCGTCGTGTTGAGGTCGTGGTTGAGACGTGGGCTGTCGGATATCCGATAGTACTGTCGGATATCCGATAGCCAAGGTAACCGCTGCACGTTCTGGCGTTATTGGCAGATCATGGGCTGTCGGAAATCCGATAGCGATATCGGAAATCCGATAGCTCCAAACCGTTGCGCAGAGATTAAATAAAAGCGCTGTCGGAAATCCGATAGCACTGTCGGAAATCCGATAGCTCAAATTTCTGGAAAATGTCATTTTGCTCCAATTGAAATCATGTTATTCTTGCACCTGTTATCTGCACACCATTAATAAAAAATATGATCAAATACATTCGGAATTTGTTATTCTCAAACCGGACGAGTGCGGAACGCATGCTCCAACAATATCTTCTTATTGAATCCTGGTGGTTGACATCGTAGGAGCTAATAGGTTGTCTCATACCCGGATCTGATGGTAAATCCCCCAAATTAATATCTACACAATGTCTTTTGCATCTTTGATTGTTCTCTTCTAAATCCACATAATTAGTTAGACTTGACCCGTCTTTAAAAAAAAATTATTCATCCAAAAAATAGCGTATAAAAGACATAGATTGCAAACAGGCATAGGTAAGAACTAAAAAGAACAATACATTAACAAATAACAAATAACAATACATTCTTTTTAGTTACTAAGTACCTGCCACTTGAGTACTCCCAAGTCCCAAGTCCCAAGTCCTAAGCGCAGCCTAGTCAATCCAAATCCAAAGCTGAGGAAACTCCTCCATGAAAATAAAAAGTTTTCACTTTTCAATATTCTGTACAATAAAGAGTTTTCTACCTCATTCCATAATTGAAAACAAGCAGCCTAGTGCATCAGGATTGAAATGCAAGCATAACTGCATAAGTGCATCAGGATTGAGAACTGAGAAGGTAAAAAATCAACCCTAAACTCAAAAATCAACCCTAAACTCAAAAATCAACCCAGCATAACTGCATAAGTGAAGATCCGGCTGTTGACGCCAGGAAAATCCTGACCTCAAGATTCGGACAGATGCAGCCGGAGACTACTTGCCAAGCAGTTCGAAGAGATGGCTTGGCGGGAAACTATGAGGAAGCTTGAAGAGCAACAAACAGGACCCCAGGTGTCACGGCAGGGAGGTCCCACCACGTACCCAGAAGCTCAAGAGAGACTTCCCCTCCATAACCAAAAAATGGCCGAGCAGGGTACGAGGAAGGCACCGACTTGGCTAATACTGGGAGTAGCGGCCAAGTGCGACGGGTTCCAGAATGCAAGAGCTGGGTTTCAGGAGCTCAAGTTCAGGTGCCAATCCAAGTACCCCTGGGGTCCTATTTATAGGAAAACCAAGGGGTAGGGGGGTTTTTATAGCCCAGCCCCTGCTCGGCGACTAGCGACATTGAGGCGATCTACCCGGGCAAATGGGCGAGTATCACCTATGGTCGCCCACCTTTTGGCGAGTATCCGGGCTACTTGCACGAGTGCACCCCTACTCGCCTAGGCTTTCTTCTGCTCCTACGCTCGACGAACTCTGGAGGGCTGCGTTTCGACGAACTCTTCTGCTATGCCTGCTGGCCGACTTTATCTTAGTATCTCGAACTGTTGACTTTTGTGTTGACTCTTTGACTTTGACCTCTGCCTAGGTGGCTTTGAATGGGCCCACCTTCGGAGAATGAGGGTTGTACACAATCACAGCTCTTTGCGAGTAACGTAGTTGCTCGGAAAGAATCATTTAACCGTCATTCGACGATCAGGCATTCTTGCGAGTGTTGATTGGTAGTCGGCATCCTGCTGGTTGACGCTCTGGCTCTATATATAGAGGGGGAGGAGTCTCTGAGGGCACGACTTGTCTGATCTCGCTCAAGATGTCGCGCAGTATTGCTGAGGAAGCTGCCGCTGATTTGGCCGAGCTCGCTAGTTTGCTGCCACCATCGCGGAAGCCTGCTCGCGACGCCGAGCATGAGGAATTCCTCGCCTCTAGGAAGAGGAAGAGGCTTGAAAAGAAGAAGGAGAAGAAGAACAAGAAGAAGAAGAATGCCGACGCCCCTGAGAATGTCGCTGATTCTCAGGTCGGCACGACCCAACAGGTACTCGCCGACCTGGGTCTCGGCCACTCGGGCGGCTCGCCTGCTCCCAATCCTCCTGAGTCGAGCGTTCCCCCGGAAGCGAGTACGGCTGAAACTTCGGCGCGAGTTCAAACCGAACCCCCTCCTTTCCAAAGTGAGAGCTACTTACTCGCCGTTATTCTGGTTTGAGTCGCCTGCTTTTACTGGCGTGTTTCTGATGCTCTTGATACTATCTCGCAGGTCCGCCGCTCACCGATGTTCGGGAGGAGCCTTTGAGCGTCATTCCTCTGCGATCATCGCCTATGATCTCGCCCAGGACTGGGGGAGAAACTCGCCGGGGTGGATCAGTGCGGATCCTTCACAGCTCTTCGGTGGACAAGAGGCCGATGAGCGAGCAGAGGGCTCCTTCAGCGAGTAACCTTCCTCCGCCGCCACCGCCTTTGCAGCAACCAGAGGTGGCGAGTAGCGCGCAGCTGCCCGCGGATGAACTTCCTCCACCTCCTCTGTTTCCTCCTCCTGTCGATATCCAGGCCGATCAGCGCCATCTGTCTTCCTCGGCTCCCACCACCCATCTGGCTGAGTCCTCGCGCCGAGGCGGGGTGGTGGGGTCATCCAGCTTCTTCGCCCCAAGGGGGGGAGGGCGACTAGTGGATGGTTGCGGTCGGGGGGAAACTCTTCGCGACAGGGAGCCCTCTGCCGGGAACCCATCCGGTCGGCGAGGTGCTGGCCATCACAGCTCCTCCCCTCACCGAGGAAGGAGTCCCCCTCCTCGGCGATCTCGCAGTCCTCCTCGTAGCTCGAGGAATGATACTCGCCGACCTGGTAACTTTAACTACTCGCTCTGCGTGTAGCTGTCTCCCATGTACTTGTTACTAAAGCTCCTTTCATTTTTGTCGCCCTCGCAGCTCGCGCTCATACTCCCATGGGAGCTTTGATTGACGGAGTGGGGCTTCCTTTGCGCGAGTACCAGGAAAGGGCTACTCGCGCCATTCTGGATCTGCAGGCGAAGTTGGAGCGCCTAGCGATCAGCGACCCGCATCGTCGCTTGACGGATGTGGAGGCTCGGGTCGAGAGCCTGACGGCTAGCGAGCCTCAGCGTCGTTTGACCGAGTTGGAGGCGCGAATGTCCCGGTTGGAAGAGTTCGATACTCGCCTAGCCGTTGTGGAAGCTCGTCTTCAGTCCGTCCACGATCTGGAGCGCCGGGTTGGCAGGATGGATCACCGAGTGCAGCTGCACCAAGACGAGCTAGTCGGGATTCGTGCGAGCATGGGCTTGGCCGGTCGCCTGGCGAGAATGGAGGAGCAGCTGCGACAAGGCGAGGATGCGATGTCCGTGGCCTTCGAGCATTATAGGCGCGCTCGTCGCATGGGTTGGGTCGGGCGACATCCCCAACTCCCTTATGCTCAGGCGAACACCCAGGATCTCCCTTAGGATCTGCTCTTTTTCTTTCTTCTTTTTTATAGTCGCCAGGTCGCCTTCTGGCGAATGTCTGTGATCGAACATTTCGTATTTGTAATATTATTTGGCGAGTAGTTCAATCTCGCCCTTTCATTCCCGGTTTGTTTATGCTGAAATGCTCTGTTTTCGTCTATCTTCTTTTTTGTCATTTTGCGAGTAGTGGTTGTATGTCGCGCCTTTTTGGCGAGTTTTTCTGAATTCTGATGCAGTTACTCGCTTGTTTGGCACTGGTGATTGACGTGTACCCTTAGTTTTGGCGACTTTCCTCTATACTCGCCACCCCAGACTCGTGCTCGCGGCGGCGTACGCGGCAAGCCAAGTTTCGTTGAGTACTATAAATAGGGGGTGGGTACGTATTTATTACGCTTTTGGCGATCTTTCCTTTCTTTCCAGCGAGTATCTGCCGATTGTTCCCCTCCTCGCCTTTTTGATACTCGCTTCTTCATTTTCTCTCTTCCTGAATGGCTGACGAGGCAGCTATTCGTCGTGCGAGTCATGCGAAGAACTTCGAGGCGACTTCCTTCAAGAAGTCGATTACTCGACCGAGCGATCTGAGGGAGTTCTCTGCTAGGTACTTGTCGCCGGGGTATGTCGTCAGGCTTCCTCGCGAGGATGAACGCCTGAACTCCTTCTCGGCGACCGAGCTGATATTCCCCATCCGCCACTTCGAAGTCGGCCTGCGACTACCCTTGTGGTCTGAGGTCTGCTAGATACTCCGTTATCATGGGATACCAAACTGAGTGACGATGATCATGGGCTTTCTCTGCTTCTTGCGAGAACAGAAGATCGCCTTTGATCTATCCGTCTTCCGGCGAGTATTCCATTTCGGCGCTACTGGCGAGGGCGTCGTATTCTTGTGCAGTCATGTCTGCATGCTGGTCGGCACGGCGAACATGAACCATCGCTGGACCGAGCGATTAGTCGTCATCAAGGGCGACTTTGGAGTCGCGCCGACTTCATCCTTCCAGCCGGCAGAGAGTGCCTTCGCTGCCCCTTATCTGGAGGAGGGTCGGGAGAAGCTACTCGACAGCTTTCAGGGTCGCCGCCTGGATGTCGTCCTCTGGAGGAGGCGAGTAGATGAGCTCGCCGAAGTGTTCCCGGGCGAAGGTAGTCTTCTGAGCGAGTATTTGGTCATACTCGCCACTTCGTCTTCAGTCGGCGTCTAAAGTTCTTCTCTTTATGTCTTGATGCAGCTACTCGCTCCTTACCGAGCAAGCTTCTTCCTTTGGCGCCAAAGGCAGGGGCTCCTACTCTGATCGACTCGTCGCCAGGTGGAGATGAGCAGGAGGTCGCTGATGATGGCGCCGAGCCTTCAAAAAGCGGAAGGCTAAGGCGAAGTCCGCCGAGCCTGCGAGAAAGAAGGAGGTCGCTAAGAGGAACCTGATGGCGAAGGAAGATCCTTCGGAGGCTGGCGAGCCCGGCAGCCACCCGAACTTCGGCGAGGGTGTGGGCAGCGAGGACGCCTATGGTCGCCCCTTGGTGTCCTGGGCTGAGCGAGCCCACGAGGTGACCTTGAGCACCAATCTTCCCGCCTGGTCGGAAGACTGGGAGGATGCCGGCGAGGCTTTTGACGTGATGTTCGCCCTCTATGGTCGCGCAGATGCTGAATCCCTGCAAGACGTATCCGCCGAGTATCTTGCACATCAGAGTTCGCGAGCTTACCTGCGAGCTGCCGAACTTGGACATGCGACGTCCAGGAAGATGCTTGAATATGAGCAGATGATCAAGGTGCAGGGCAAGAAGCTCATCTCTATGGGGCTGGAGGCCGCCAAGTGGAAAGATCATGAGGTACTCGCTCATCGCTTCTTTGGTCTCTGGGATAGTCGCCTTTTGTGTTGATGAGTTTTTGCTTAACCGCTGCTTTTTTATCTGTACAGGCCGCCGAGATAGAAATGGCGAAGAAGGTGTCCCAGCTAGAGAAGGAGCTGGAGGATACTCGGCAAACCTTGGAGGCCGCCCAAGTTCGCATTGACGAGCTGGAAACTCGGCCTGCTGAGCAACAGCCCTCGTCAGCGGGCCCCTCCAGGGTTGGCAAGCAGATTCGGATACTCGGCGACGATATGGCGCATATTCGCCGGGAGATCGCGCGAGCAACTGGGAAGGTGGTTCAAACAGTCTGAAGGCCGATGGCCTCTTGAAGCCGGAGGCAATGAACCTGACTGTCGTGGACATCATCCCGGCACTACTCGCCGAAGAGTCCAACTCCCCTATGCGAGATCTTCCATCCTCATCCACCGATTCCGAAGATGACGATTCTGAGGACGAGGGTGATGATGGAAAAAATGTCGACGCCGACGGCGAGGATGGTGGCGATGATGATGCATAGTCGCCTAGCTCCATTTTGCAAATCTGTACAACATTTTTTGTATATGTACTTATGAAAGCAAATGAATATAATTTTTTGCTCGCCTTTTGTAGTCGCTTTTTGTTTTTCTTCTTTTTGTGATCATGCCGAGTAGGCTCTTAGGTTCGGGGCGAGGTTGAGTGCTTGCTAGGCGATTAAGCATAGACGAGATAGGATCCTGCGGACGATGATCATAACTTACTCGCACGTTAGTCGCTCGCTTGTTGGATACTCGCCCATATATACTCGCACCCGCATACTCGGATCTTCATACTCGCACCTGCATATGAAGAAGGATCTTTGAGATATGCACTTCTAAGACTTCATTTTGTACCTCCATATTGATGTTGTTGAAGAGGTCGACACAGTAGGGAATAACTGTCGGGGAGGTTCCAATGGAGCACCTTCCAAGGGAACACAACATCCCAAGGTCTCTTGACTATCGGGGAGGTTCCAAAGGAGCACCTCCCAAGGGAACACAACATCCCGAGGTCTTTATCCTGCTGCTCTTGTTGATGATGTTGAAGAGGTCGACACAGTAGGGGTTGACTGTCGGGGAGGTTCCAATGGAGCACCTTCCAAGGGAACACAACATCCCAAGGTCTCCATCCTACTTGGGGAGGTTCCAAAGGAGCACCTTCCAAGGGAACACAACATCCCAAGGTCTTTATCCTGCTGCTCTTGTTGATGCTGTTGAAGAGGTCGACACAGTAGGGGATGACTGTCGGGGAGGTTCCAATGGAGCACCTTCCAAGGGAACACAACATCCCAAGGTCTCCATCCTACTTGGGTGCAGAATGTCGACCCAACCTGCTTCTTGTTCGCTCAACAATTAAATGGGGAATTAAGCACACTTTAAGCACATTAACTCATACGATTAGAGGAAACAAACGGAAGCGAATCGCTTTGCTACGGGCTTTTAGCCCCTAAGGTACACGACACATTTATTCAAGGGTCCCCTCATTGGTTAAGTCGATCATCTCTTCGTTGAATTGGGAGGTCGGCGTCCAGACTTCTTCCTGATAATCTCCCCAGTCGGGTGAGAGGTGCGATCGGAGGGAACCGCGGCCAACGTGTAAGGGGGGAGCTGATCTAGGCCATCATTGCAGAGGCTTGGACTTAAGGGAACGTACTACCGAGGCACCGTCCCATCATCCGTTCTGGGTTTTTACGAAAATCAAGTCGGAGGCCCGTTTCCCAACCTGACGCGGAGATCGGCTTCGCCTGCCTTCTTCTTTTGCTTGAAAACACACTTTTATCTAAGGGTTCCACGATAGGTTTAAGTCGATCAGTCCTTCGTCGAATTGGGAGGTCGGCGTCCAGACTTCTTCCTGATAACCTCCCCAGTCGGGTGAGAGGTGCGGTTGGAGGGAACCGCGGCCAACGTGCAAGGGGGGAGCTGATCTCAGCCGTCATTGCAGAGGCTTGGAATTAAGGGAACGTACTACCGAGGCACCGTCCCATCATCCATTCTGGGTTTTTACGAGAATCAAGTCGGAGGCCCGTTTCCCAACCTGACGCGGAGATCGGCTTCGCCTGCCTTCTTCTTTTTCTTGAAAACACATTTTTAATTTGAGGTTATTGTAAAAAACTCTTTTCTACCCCATGTTTCAGGGGGGTGAAGAATTTATTTATGAACAATAAATTTACAGGGGTGGGATGCACATACTCCCGCTCAGGAGTAAAACCTTTTTAGGTTGTCGCCGCTCCAAGTGTTTTCCAACAGCTCCCCTTCGTGATTCTGCAGGCGATATCTGCCAGTTGCTAATGACTCGTGGATGATGAAGGGTCCTTCCCGTCTTAGATTAAGCTTGCCGACGGCTGCTGATCTTCCTGCCGCGTCTGCCTTCTTTCGCTTACCTGAGAAATCGAAAAGGAGACCGTCCGAGGCCATCATCCTGCTCGCCTCGACTTCCAGGTGGTCAAACGTGTTCGTGAGAACGACGTAAAAATGACACGGACCGAACCCCCGTTGCACACCAGGATTCGGTTGACGGTGAAGTCTTCGACGATCGCTTGAATCACACGGGCATCACGGAAGGGATTCTCATTCCCTAACATGCCCTCCTCCGAGAAAGTGATCTCCTCCAGCAGGGATGGCGCTTGAGAGGTCGGAGTGACATTCTGGCCGTAGGCCTGGTGGAAATTCGTTTTGCGGAAAGATCCGAGATCCGCTTCTCCATAACTCACTCCTACCTCTCCGGCCTTGATCCCTTCTTGACATCTTTGGTTGACCCGATCCCTATTCCTCCTCCGGTTATTCCTCCGGTTACGTCTGTTCCCCTGACGGATAGGGTCGTCTCTCCCCGAGTAATAATTCATAGCGGGATCTCGGAATCCTTCTGGCACTGGCGCGGCAACGGTCTCCTCCCAGAATGGGCTCCTCCCACCAAACTAGCGATGACCCTCCTCTCGGCGAGCATCGCACACATACTCACTAACCTGGCGAGTACCGAAGTACCTCGCCTGCTCCTTCTCCTCGCGGAATTGGATTCCGACCGCTCCCTGCGAGACTTGCGGGTAGAACTGTCACCTCCTTGGTCGCTCCGGCTCCTCTCCATGCTTCTTCCCTGCTCGCCGAGAGGGAGCACCTTCTTCGGTCAATCGGGCGATGAGGCGAGGTTGTCGTTCCTTCCGTGCGAGGTTGAAGAGCTGCTCGCAAGGATTCTTCTATCCGCCGCGTGAATTCCTCGAAGACTGCTAACGTCACAAACTCGCCACCACCGGCCGAGTTGCCAACAACTTCCTCATGGTCGCCCACTACAACCATCTTTTCTTCCCACTAAGCTTTCTTCCTCTGGCTACGGTCCACGCTCACCGCACCAAAGTGTTGACGCCAGGAAAATCCTGACCTTAAGATTCGGACCGATGCAGCCGGAGACTACTTTCCAAGCGGTTCGAAGAGATGGCTTGGCGGGCAACTATGAGGAATCTAGAAGAGCAACAAACAGGACCCCAGGTGCCACGGCAGGGAGGTCCCACCACGTACCTAGAAGCCAAGAGAGACTTCCCCTCCACAACTAAAAAATGGCCGAGCAGGGTACGAGGAAGGCACCGCGCGACTTGGCTAATACTGGGAGTAGCGGCCAAGTGCGACGGGTTCCAGAATGCAAGAGCTGGGTTTCAGGAGCTCAAGTTCAGGTGCCAATCCAAGTACCCCTTGGGTCCTATTTATAGGAAAACCAAGGGGTAGGGGGGGTTTTATAGCCCAGACCCTGCCGGGCGACTAGCGACATTGAGGCGATCTCCCCGGGCAAATGGGCGAGTATCACCTATGGTCGCCCACCTTTTGGCGAGTATCTGGGCTACTCGCACGAGTGCACCCCTACTCGCCTAGGCTTTCTTCTGCTCCTACGCTCGACGAACTCTTCTACTATGCCTGCTGACCGACTTTATCTTGGTATCTCGAACTGTTGACTTCTGTGTTGACTCTTTGACTTTGACCTATGCCTAGGTGGCTTTGAATGGGCCCACCTTCGGAGAATGAGGGTTGTACACCGGCCATGGATAATGGATTACCTAAGATGCAGCCTTGCGGAGTAGTTGCGGCCTTGCGGAGTTGCGGCCTTGCGGAGAACGGCAGAGGCGGAGCGGGAGTCGGCACTCGGCAGTCGGGAGTCGGGACGGTGAGGAAACAAGCGTTGGCCGCCCGGCACTCGGCCGACGGGAGTCGGAGCGGTGGAGGCTTGTGATTTGCGGCTGCGAGCGAGAGTGGGGAGAGGGATGAGAGGCAAGGCCGCAAGCCGCAAGGGAGATTTAGCGGAAAACTAGGGCACGGGGCGCGGCTGAAGACGAAATGGCGAGCTCCAGGCGGGATTTAGCGAAAAACACACCCGGGCACGTGCCCGGGTGTGTCCCCACATAGGTCCGCCTATGCGTGACAGTGGTCGGTTAGAGTGTCGGTAGGATCGGACCTCACACGGTGATCGTGTGCGTGATAGTTTTCCTCCTAACTACCCACTAAAGGAGTGGGGTTTATTGAATTCCGTTTATTCGCATGCCGAAATTCTTATATAACGAGGGTGACCCCATCAGTCAGCATTTAAAGATTAATAATCTCTAATTACATTAAGAACACATGATATAATATGCTCAATTAAAATGAAGTGCGGAAAAGTCATAGCATATTATTCAATGATTCTTCTCATGTCATACAATCATTGTCATTCCTATAAGCAATCCGGTATTTTTCCTAATGAAATTCACAACTGTTATAATCAAAACTAGCTAGTTTTATTTTCATGCCAAACATAAATCCTATGACGATAGCATTTTTGTCCACAAACATCGGAGCAAAAACATAGCGCCAAACAAAATCTCGGTTCACATCAAATATATTGAGAATGGAGCCTTGGTCTACAACAAGGAAAAAAAATTCGGTGGGTGACCGACTGACAGCCGTCCGATCGGCTGCCAGCTAGCTGATCACGTTTTTTATGCCTTTTTTGCTGGCTGTCCGATTGCTGATTGGACGGTCAAATTTTTACCCGCACGATTCTCCGATACGGGTATCGTGCATAAATATTTCTCCTACAACAAAGCCTTGGTTGACCTTTGTATGAAGCTAACATCTCCCTCTTTTGGGAAAAAACTTTTGTCTACTAGTTTGAAACGTAGATAATGATTCCACATCAGCCGATCTTGAATAGCAATTTGAGATTAAGATATTTGAATGTGGTAGCTTTGGAGCTGGAACGTCTGCAAGAGACGAGCAAACATGATATAAGTTTTCATTGCAGTTGAAATACAAGCCTTGGCCATTAGGGTCAGCAATTTTAGAGAGGTTTTGATTGTATATCATGAGTTGGGAGTAGTTGCTCGGGCTATAAGAATGGAGGCGATCGGTATTCACGTTATATAAAACTTTCGATCATCTTTTATCTGAGAAATTCCGCTGGCCGTATGACAATTTACAATGCTATTAGTTTGAATACTTATAACTCGGAGCATTGATTGGGTTTGTGTTTATTCATTGATACTAACCAATAATGTGTTGGTTAATGTAGAGGAAAGGAAATGTGTTGTGTTTTTTGTCCAATATTTGATGGTACTGAAAAATTACTATGACATATATAAAAATTAATTTATGTGGACAAACCTTGATAAGTATGAGGAGAGAAATATTGGTGGCGGCAAGTATGAAATCACTGTGCGACTTAGTGATGTCATGCATAGAGGATCATCACAACGACACCAAAACTTTTCTTATGATATAGCAAGTGTAATCAAACAAAATTTTATTACTACTAATAGTTATTTGTGACATTCTAGTAATAAATTATATTTTTTGTAATGAATATTATTATTACAAATCATAAGGCGTCCTTACCTTGCTAATATGACAATAAGCTTTATCAATAGGGAGGTTGTCTATTTACTCTTTGCACTACAAAAATTTCTTAATTAAACAAAGGCTAAATTTTTTGCTAATTTTAATTAGCAAGAATCGAGCTAATTTTAGCAAGAAAATAATCCTTTTCTAGTTATTTTATAAATTAGCAAGAGATTTTATACAAGGTATTTTATTCTTTTTAAATTAGCAAGAGATTTTAATTTTATTACTAATTTAGTATTTCTTCAATTAATTAGCTGAATTAAAATAATCGAACTGATGAGATTTGAACCAGTCATTTTTAACCAACTCTTCTAACTTATTAATCTATTCTAAGGAGATAATATTATGTATATATACAAACGTTTGTATAATTATATAATGAAATATAAATATATTTATATTACCTTATATATTATATATATAATTCTTCGTATAATTTATATATATATTTCTTAATTTATATATATTATATAAAGAAATATATATTATACGAGTGAGAGGCACGGGCCTCCGACCCTATGCAAGGCGACATTCATCGTGGGGGAGACATTCGTCCTGGGGGCGACATTCGTCTTGGGGCGACATTCGTCCTGGGGGCGACATTCGTCCTGGGGGCGACATTCGTCCTGGGGGCGACATTCGTCCTGGGGGCGACATTCGTCCTGGGGGCGACATTTGTCCTGGGGGAGACATACGGCGTGGTGGCAACAATCGTCGTGGTTGCAACATTCATCGGCAGAGCATCATTTGTCGTAATAACATCATTTGTCGTAATAACATCATTCATCGTGGGACCCAAATTCATTATATCGTGGGCGCAAAGTATGTAATGAGAGCAACATTATATAACAGAATAGAATCAAATATCTTAAGTTAACCATATAATAAAATAGCAATATATAAAGAAAAAGAAATGGCAGCATTCAAAGGATGTCTTTGACAACAATCAAGAAAGAGAAACATACAATTCACTAAACAATAAAGCAGATTATATGCATAGAAAAAGTTTTATAATGTAAGTGAACTATCTGCTCCGCTCGACCCTCTACCGGCCGATACTACGAAGAAGCTCTATAAGTAGTCATTACAGAGACTATTGTGATTTGCTTAGCCACTAATTGACTAATACCCACAAAGCACGTCTAAAAAACATGAAAATAGAAGCAATTATATATGAAATGTTCCTGTGAAAATATTTAAAAAAAACTATCTGCTCCGCTCGACCCTCTACCGGCCGATACTACGAAGCAGCCTATAAGCAGTCATTAGAGAGACTATTGTGTTTTGCTTAGTCACTAATTGACTAATACCCACAAAGTGTAACATCTCATTTCCTACTAGACCCCTGAGGTGCACTTTGTCATGATATGGTCATTACAATGCCCTAAGATACCAAGGATTGCCCTAGAACCAAGGTGAAAAGGTGAAAAGGTGAAAAATACTTTGGTGTGCAAATAGACAAAATGACTTCAAGGTTTAAGACTTGATGTCTAAGCCTCAAAATGATCCAATTGACCCCACCTAACTCCTCCTAATCCTCTAGTGAACTCAATGAGTCACTAATAACCCAATGGGTCAAGACAAATCTAGGGTTTGGGTCAAAATCACCATTTGACTCAATTAGCCTAAGTAGACCTAAATAGGTCAAAAGTGCCCAAAGAGGGTTCACCAAGCCATGAATCACACCAAAGGGAGTCTATGGACCTCATGGACACCATGTCGGGTCAGCCTTCTCATCAGTTGACCAAGTCAACCCAAAAGCCCTAACATATGGTCACCAAGTTTGTCCAATTTAACCAAATTAACCAAAGTCAAATATAAGTCAACATAACCCAATTCAACCCAAATTGGCTCAATTAGACTTCATATGACCAAATTGACCACACCATTACATGTCAATCCCTAAGAGAGACCCAATGGACTCAGAAGCCTCATCATGTGATCATCAAATTGGTCAAATTGACCAAAGTCAAACTGTCCCCAATTTTGGTCAAAATCACACTTATTGGCTAAATTGGCCCAATTAGGGCATCACCACGGCCCAATCAACATTGGATGGTGTCAAGGGACTCAAGACCAACAATTTGGACCAGTCAACCCATTAGTTGACCAAGTCAACCACTAAAGTCAACATAAGTCAAAATTGGGCTAAATGGGAAGTTTTGATCAATTAAACCAAACCCTATGGGCTAAGGCCTCAATAGGAGGCACATCCTGCAACCCAATGGCACTTGACCATGCATGCCCTCAGATTTGAAGAGGGATTGACATGCAAGGGGGCAAAATTGGATTTCCCCCAATTTGGAGAAGAGACAAATTGGAATTCATGGATTGAGTGCCAATTGGCACTCAATTCTCCTCCCAAAGCATTCCACTGAGCTCCCTCAGTAATTCCCAGCCGAATTCCTATTGTCCCCATGCCAAGTGTCACCTTGGTGAAGCATCCAAGGTGTAGGCCGAGCTCCCCTTTAATGGCTGGAATGGTTAGAGCCCTCCTCAGGCCAAATAGACACCACCATTAGCTTTAGAACGAGGAAAGCATATGAAATCGACCTTTGAATCACTGCAAATGGTGGAGGAATGAAGTTTTGAGCAAGCTCGCCGGAGAGGAGAAGATTCATGGCCAACCGCCGCCTCCGTCAAGCTTCATTAAGGTACGATTTCTCCCCCCCCCCCCCCCCCCCCCCCCCCCTCGGTGCTAGCTTCATAGATCAAATAGGAATGAATCCAAGCTCATTTGAGCTTGATGCCATGGACAACCATGAAGAAATGGCTGATTTTAGATCTCGCCGGAAAACACTACTCCGGCCACCCCAAGTCGCCGGACCACCACCCATCGATGGCTCTTGCCGAGAGGAAGGAGTTGGTGTGGTTGGCCGGCAATGGGAGGGCTTAGATTGCTATAGTGAGGCCAAAACACCTGCTCCAGGTCGGGCAAACCGTGGCCTTTGGCTCTAGGAAGAAGAGATAATCATGGCCATTGATTTGATCAAGGATCGGCTATAGGCAAACCACCCCCAATTACTTGTCTTTAACAGACTTTGCATGTAAAAATTAGGCCACTTAGAGGCCTTTTCATGAAAAGTTGTCTGAGACAACTTTTGTTTCCCTTGATGTTACCTTTCAACAGAAACTTAAATCAAGTCATTTGGAGCACTGTAGCACCTACAACACCCATTTTCCTAGGACTGGTCCTAGTGTAGGGCAGAAAATAAAAATGCTATAACTTTTAAATGGCTTAACCAAATCCCTTCATTTTTCTACCATGCATGCATGGTATGATGATACACCTAGGGTTTAAATTTGAAAATTTATAAAGGTATATTCATTGAGATATTTCAGTTATTAGCAATAGTAAATAATTGGTCTTTATGGAGTTGTGTAACTCCAAACACCCCCAAATTTAGGTAGTAAGCTATTTATATATATCTTGATCACTGGTTAAAATTTCATCTCATGTGCATGAGTATATTTCTCTGAACTTCAAAATGATGTTTGGGTCTTAAGAGGAAAATTGGGGTGCTAATAGTCAATTTGGGCTTTTGAGCTTTTTGATGGAATTGAAGGTGGGAATCACCTTGCATGCCTCTGAAATCTTGGGGTTAGTGTATTTCATGAGGATATACATCATTTACATAAGTTTCATGATTTTTGGAAGTTATTTTCATAAAGTTTTTAATTAAATGAAAATTGTCATACTTTTAAATTAATGAAATAATTTGAATCAAAAACTTAGAGATAAATCCAAAACTCTGGGAAATGGATCTTTGACTGGAAAAGCACATTTAGGAATTTTGTTGGAATTTTTGGACCTCATTTATTTCTCTGAATTTGATTTATTTGGTTAGGTCAAATTTATTCAAATATGACATTTAGGTCTCATATGCACTTGGAGAATTATGAAATTATTCTAGTAGGTTCCCTTGGTGATCCTATAGCTCTGTAAATTTTTGCCATAATTTTTAGATGAATTTTAGGTCATTATATAGTACTTATTATATAACCCCTTATTGGCACACCAAATGTAAAAAATGATAAATAAGGGTAATTACTCCTTGGATTAATATGAAACTTAGGATCTGGTGTTTTTAGACCAATATTGTGCTATAGTAATTTTCCCAGAATTTAAGTCTTAACATAGCACTTGTAGTGTAAACCCTTATTGGCACACCATTTGTAATAAATAGCAATTATGGATAAATACTCTCTGGTAAATTATGAAACTTTGGATTTGGTGTTTTTAGATGATTATTGTACTAGGATAATTTTCTCAGAATTTATAGAGACATATTAATGATAGTTGTAGTGTAAACCCTTATTGGCACACCATTTGTAATAAATAGCAATTATGGATAAATACTCTCTGGTAAATTATGAAACTTTGGATTTGGTGTTTCTAGATGATTATTGTACTAGGATAATTTTCTCAGAATTTATAGAGACATATTAATGGTAGTTGTAGTGTAAACCCTTATTGACACACCATTTGTAATAAATAGCAATTATGGATAAATACTCTCTGGTAAATTATGAAACTTTGGATTTGGTGTTTCTAGATGATTATTATACTAGGATAATTTTCTCAGAATTTATAGAGACATATTAATGGTAGTTGTTGTGTAAATCCCTATTTGCACCCCTTTAAAGATAAATAGAAATTATGGGTTTAAAATGTTTGGAAAACTATAATCTTATGGAAATAGTGTTTTTATGTTCATATGAAGCTACTGTAATTTTTCCAGAATTTTAGGAAGTCAAAATCTTGTACTTGATGTGTAAAATTATTTTTTTATTCATTCATTGAAAATTAGGGATCATGGTTATTTAATTGCTGGAAAATTTAAAATATTAGAAATCTTTTTATCATGTCACATTTCATCTCTGGAAGGATATTTAACAAGTTTGAATTCACTAGCATGATACCTCCTTCACATTTTTAGATTCAGATTAGTAATTAATGAATTTTTATAGAGGGCAAAATTATATGAAACATGCTTGGATTTTGATCATCCCTTATTTTATACACTATGAACCTATGATATAAATTAGAAGTCATTTGGAAGTAATTTGACCAAGGTTCCATCATAGGAATCTAAGTAGTTATATGTCGTGGTCTGCGGATAGTAAAAACTCATTATGATGAATAGGTCAATATAATCACAAGGAAATCGGTGAGAATTTGATTATAACAAGAGATGAGTATAGACCACTTAGAGGACTAAAAGTTATTAGAGTTGAATCCAAAAGAACGATTGCTCAAGAGCGGGATGAAACATAAGGCGTGACAACACTTAAGATATAAAGAGTAATGAGAGGGTGGAATGTTAGGTCAGGGTAGTCACCAAGAATGTTAATTGTCCTGGAAAGGGGTTGGGCATCATCCCATCACATACCCTAGTACCTTGCGAACCCTTCATCGGGTAGCCCTCGGGAAGTCCAGGATCCACCCTAAACATCCTAGTATAATAATAACTAAACAAGGGTAGTCTAAATAGGAGTTTAGACGATGAGAGTGCTTGATGAGCTATGGGTAAGGCTGTGCTCGGGATTGACGAAAGATCGTCCTTCCCCTTAGAGGGTCATAAAGCGCTGAGGTTTAATTTAAGTGGAATCATAAGAAGGTAATCGTATGGGTAGATACCAATAATACTAAGTGTCTTGAAAAAAGGGAACTTTGGGGTGTCATCCCATTGTAGTTCCTAGTACCATAGCGAGCCCCTTATAGGATAATCCTCGGGGAGTCCAAGATTAACCGTAAACCGTAGGGATAAGATGTTATAGAAGAATAATTTAATAACACACTCACCCACACCCCGTGGCTACGGGAGCTTAGTCGGTTTGGTGCTACGAGCAGTAAGCTCTGTGTTTGTAAGAGCGGATTGACAAGTCAGGTGAGCTTGTGACTCAGTAGGGTATGTTGGTACAGACGGGTTGGTCCGGTGAGCCGGTGGCTCGGAAGGTTATTATTGACGGGCAGGTTAGCCCGGGGAGCTTATGGCTCGGAGGTAGATAGTAGAACATGTTGCATGTGCACGAAGGTGGTGGGTCTTCGGTATTGGATGGTCGTTCACACCGACGTCAATACGTTGACTCGGCAAGTGTGGTAATTACACTTATCCATGAAAGTCTGGCGGTCCAGTCAGCAAGAGTACGCAGACGCTCCGCGGTTTTGTGTTGAGGCGTACGATTGGTCTAGGTTAGGTAGTGTGAATACCAACCTAGAGGTGGGCGAGGCCCAACCCACCGCTTCCGTTTGCCACTACGGGAATATCTTGGGAGTCTTGCTAGCTCCAAAAAGGGGGAACTAAAGGTCTATGTGCATAGAGTCGTAGTGAGTGAGTTGCACTTGTATGAACATAGCATAACAGCATACCTTGCATGTCATAGCATGAACATTGCATTTCAACCCCTACCCCTATCGTATAAATTGGTATGGGACTTCTTATACGATAGGCTCTGCTAAACGACCCCTTGATCTATAGGTTTGTATGGGCATTCCTATAAATCAATGGTTACTTTTAAATTACTTTACTTGCGTCGCACTGCTTCTCTATGCTTACTTCTTTTACTGCTGCGATATTACCTTACTGCACTTATTACTGTTTACTTGCTTATACTGCTAGCATAGAAATTATATGGACATACTCTTGTTAGCGTAGAATATTTGTCACCTGCTTTTTGTTTACTCCACTTTGTTGTCCTCCGCTTCTTCCTCCCGCACGGTGCCTAGGAGTCGCGGGGGGAGGCGGGGACAAAATCAGCTTAGTCTTTATGACTAACGGTCGGTGGTGACCGTAGGTACCCGAGGTGATGGAGCCCCAGCTAGAGGAGGAGACAGGACCTGAGGAGCTTAAACCGCGCATTACTTCTACTACAAGACAGGTGTTCGAGAGTTGAGAGTTTGTTTAGCTTCCGCACAGATGTAGAGTGAGAGATTTTTGTACTTCGCTTGGATATGTACCGGGCTTAAGCCCCTTTTACTCTTTCATTTTTTTTGTACTCATTGATGGACAATATATATTTTGTTGTATAAATGTGTGATTGTGGACTTGGTTCTGTTTATTTTTCCTTCTTAACTCTTGTTGGTCTGTCGATCGTTCTTGCCGGCAGGATCGGCGTCTTGCGGAGGTAGCTAACTCGGGTGTTAGTGTCACCGTAAGGCGGCGGTTCTGGGCATAAGATCCGGAAGCTCTCCAGGTGCGGGAGAGGGATCTTACACAAAGCACCCCTAAGAAATATGTAAATGAAAGCAAAACCGTAGACTGTAATATATTACCTGGATTCAGTTGTTGTTGCCTTTAAATATTTTTGAAGTTGTTGTACATAAAGAAAAATATATAGACCTATAAGAATGAAAAATTACATGAGATATGAGTAAAATGTGTGAGATATAGTCAACATTGAAATGGCCATAAAGAAATTATAACACTTGAAGTGAGGCATTTTTTTGTACAATTAGTTTTTGCTGAAGCACCTACAACTGTTGTATTCATACAGGAGTATGTACGTAGTTAATATTACAATGAAGAATAATTGAACTAAATAACAGCTATAAAATATTTTAGGTTGTAGCAAATCCCAAAAAGAAATCAAAGTTGAACACTTTAGTTAGGCGTAAACCTTTTAAAAACAGGGAAACCCGATAGTTTGTGTGTTGTCGAGCTCAACGACTTTGCTGTTATTACTTGGAACGTGGCCACTTTGCTGGTTTTCTCTGTATAGTGGCTGAAGAGGAATGAAGAAGAGTGAAGCACCTACAGCTGTTGTATGCATGTTCAGATTTTGAAAATTATGAAATCAAATAAGTCAACTTTGATTTAATCCAACCAAAATCTGAATGTAGTTAATAATTCGAGGTTTTAGATGGTCTGTTTAAGAAAAAAAAATCATCCAGTGCAGCGTAATCTTGAGAGACACAGTAACCATGAGCTATGTGCTTTGGAATTCATTGAAAAGAAATAATGTAGTAAAAATATGTAGATTGTACATCGTTTGAGAAAGATACCTGCAGGAGAAGGATGGATGTCCCGTGTGGTTTAGATCTGTGATGATATTGCTGACGTTATTGTAGGACTTCATGGATAGACCCTGGTTCTGTTATTTTGGAATCAAACATAGATGGCATTAAAATAACTGAGGGTGATTTTCTTGACGGAAGAACGAAGGGTTGGCTGTATGGAGTTGACGAAATCAAACCTCCTTGGTGAATAAGGTCCCCTCTATCCCCGGATCTGAAGAAAACAGGTGTAGTGACGCCGGCGACGAAATCACATCCAGGATCTGTAGATCGTTGAACAGAAACATGAAAGCAAAACCCAGGATCTGTAATATATTACCTGGAAATACACATCCAGGATATGTAATATAAATCACATCCATGATCTGTAATATAAATCACATCCAGGATCTGTAACCCTGAGCTACGTAGTGACGCTGACGACGAAATCACATCCAGGATCTGTAGATTGTTGTCGATATCCCTGGTGAGAAAACCCTAAGCATAAATCGTGTATGGAAGGATCGGTCGCTAACCTTGGTAGGCGGAGGAGGGAAGAAGCCTGCATGCGCGTCGTGGAGAGCAAACCCTATCGCCGGGTGAGTGTGGAGCGGGATCGAGAATCCGTGGGAGTAATAAGTCACTTCGCTAACCTTGGTAGGCGGAGGAGAGAAGAAGCCTGCAGGCGCGTCATGGAGAGCAAACCCTATCGCCAGGTGAGTGTCGAGCGAGATCGAGAATCCGTTGGGGTAATAAATCGCTGATGCCTTTGGTGGACGGTTGTGATTGCCCTGAATCCTGATGTCTTACATACCTTACCAAAGACCTATGTTGCGATAATGACGCATCTTCCCTTTCTTGGCTGGCGTCCTTTTTTGGAGACTGCTCAATTTGTGGCTCCTTCTTTTGGAATTCCCTGAATTCCAGCAATTATGGAGGAGCATTGGTGACAGAATATTATTCATTTCCCACTGATGGAGGAGGATTTCTTGGAAGGGATCTTTGATCTTCTTCCATTGTTGCTGCCAGCCCGTTTTGGAGATGGCTCCAAATTTGTCATCCTCATTATTCTTGTATTGATGGAGGATTTCTTGGAAGGGATATTTGATCTCCTTCCATTGTTGCTGCAAGCCCATTTTGAAGATGACTTCAAATTTGGCATCCTCATTATTCTGGTATTGATGGAATATTTATTTTTTGGGAAGAGATTGATCTCCTTCCATTTTTGAGCCGGCCCATCCTCCTTACCCTCTTAGGGTTTCCTCCTCCTTAAATAGGTGTGACCGACCACCCTTAAGAGAGTGCAGTGCAGAGCAACAGATTTTCTTCGGTGGTTCAGCGAATTTCGGCAGACATTCTGCCATCGCCTAGCCGGCTTCCTCTTTGGAGTTCTTCTTCCAGTCGGCTTCTTCTCTCGCCGTCGAAACTATTTTCTCGTCGCAACGTGTACGACCGGACCTTGGAGGATTCGAGATTTCCATCATTTTTCTCGTTCTATTCTTCTCCTCCATTTTTAGTCGTATTGTATGTTTGAGAAATAAATAGTAAATTTATCTCTGCCTGCATAGAGGACGTACCCATTTCAATTTTTTCGGGGAACCACTTTACATCTGGTGTTCTTGATTGCGGTGCTTGCTTTTATTTTTTTCTCTAATTTTTTGTGCATATCGCTCTTCGCAATAATTTTGGTCGTTAGAAAAATATTTTGGAACAGAATTTTTCATCTGCACTCGGATCCGATTTTCATAACAAGTGGTATCAGAGCCAGGTTCGATCGTCGACCATTTAGACGTTCCGTTTCGAGTTGGGTCAACGATAGGTGACGACATCGATCCGCTCCCTATCTTCCCAATCTTGATCCGTGAATTTATCTGGTCGTCTCGGTCTCAGTGCAGATTTCTTCTGTTTGATTTTCTATGGCATCTTCTACACCCAATTTTTCCCTTTTTTGGGTCATGCTATTTCTATGCTTGTTTTCGTATAACTCTTATTTTTGAGTTATCTTTCCTGGTCAAGAACTTCATTTGTGAATGCAGTTTGGTCACCATCTATTACCTAAGTTCTTTCATTGTTACTCCTCATTCATGAGCTTAGAGTGTGTCTAATCAATCTTTTTTGATTAGTTCTCATAGGGATTAATTATTTTCATGATGATGTCAATTTGTTTTGCATTTTTTGTTGGTGTGTCTGCATTTATTAATTTCTCTCCCGCGCACACATCAAAGGACAGAAGTCTTGACAGGTTCAGTTTTGCTATGGGAGACCACCGCTGGAGGTGGAGCAGTTGTTTATTAGCTCTAGGTGGAGTATTTTTTTGGGTCAGCCACGTCAGTCCAGTTGGTGTGCTACTCAGAATCAGAGGAGTTTCTTTCTTATGATCCGTTCTCGGCCGAAGTTCATTCTGTCATTCTGTCATTCTGTTTGGTTTTTTTTTATCTTGGTGACCGTTATGGCATCTAGGAGTTATTTCAGCCAGGTGGAGCATGTCATGGAAGAGGCGTTAAGGTGGAGATTATTGCGATAATGACGCATCTTCTCTTTCTTGGCTGGCGTCCTTTTTTGGAGACTGATCAATTTGTGGCTCCTTTTGGAATTCCCTGAATTCCAGCAATTATGGAGGAGCATTGGTGACAGAATATTATTCTTTCCCCGCTGATGGAGGAGGATTTCTTGGAAGGGATCTTTGATCTTCTTCCATTGTTGCTGTCAGCCCGTTTTGGAGATGGCTCCAAATTTGTCATCCTCATTATTCTGGTATTGATGGAGGATTTCTTGGAAGGGATATTTGATCTCCTTCCATTGTTGCTGCAAGCCCGTTTTGGAGATGACTCCAAATTTGGCATTCTTATTATTCTGGTATTGATGGAAGATTTATTTTTTGGGAAGAGATTGATATCCTTCCATTTTTGAGCCGGCCCATCCTCCTTACCCTCTTAGGGTTTCCTCCTCCTTAAATAGGTGTGACCGACCACCCTTAAGAGAGTGCAGTGCAGAGCAACAGATTTTCTTCGGTGGTTCAGCGAATTTCGGCAGACATTCGGCCATCGCCTAGCCGGCTTCCTCTTTGGAGTTTTTCTTCCAGTCGGTTTCGTCTCTCGTCGTCGAAACTATTTTCTCGTCGCAACGTGTACGACCGGACCTTGGAGGATTCGAGATTTCCATCATTTTTCTCGGTCTATTCTTCTCCTCCATTTTTAGTCGTATTGTATGTTTGAGAAATAAATAGTAAATTTATCTCTGCCTGCACAGTGGACGTACCCATTTCAATTTTTTCCGGGAACCACTTTACATCTGGTGTTCTTGATTGCGGTGCTTGCTTTTATTTATTTTCTCTAATTTTTGTGCGTATCGCTCTTCGCAATTTTGGTCGTTAGAAAAATATTTTGGAACAGAATTTTTTATCTGCACTTGGATCCGGTTTTCATAACAGACCTAAACTTGATATTTCTTTTTAATATATTATAGATAAAGAAATATATATATAGTTCTTTTAATTTATATAAATATATAAATTTAAATAATTTATATATATATATATATAATTATTTTATTGAATACTAATAATGTATGCTAATATATAAATATATATATAAACATTAATTATATTTATGAGAGGGGGATAAAAAAAAATATATATATTTTTTTAGAAAAAAAGATGAAATTTTTGGAATGAAATAATTTTTCTACTCTATAAAAATTTTTGCAACAAAAAAATCGTTATTATTTTGCAACAAAAAAATTCATTACTATTTTAGCAACAAATATTTTGCAACAAAAAATTTTGTTGTTATTTTCGGAACAAAAAAAATTCTTGTTATTTTCGTAGGTAATGTTAAAATTTATTACCTAGCTATATTTGATGCTGATTAGTAAGAAATTATACAGTCTTCGTAATTTTCTTTGTTAAATGAGATTTTTCTTGTAGTGGCACTTGACGAAGTAGATGTGAGAAAAAATATAAAAGAATAAAATTAATTAACCTATTGAACCACCCGAGAAAGAATCTTAACCACCAAATAGATATTATTCATTAGGTTCTTGATATTTTAAATAATCGTGATTGTTATTCGCAGAGTGTGTTTATCTATTCCCATATTTTTACTATTCGCATATCTAAACGAATCCAAATTTATTATTTGCATACAATTTTGTTATTCATAGACCAATAAAAAAAATTAAAAATAAATAAACTTCCCCCTCCTCTCTTCCTCCTCTTCAAATTCCTAAATCTTTCTTCCATGCTCTAAAAAAACCATAAAATGAAAATTAAAAAAGAATTAAAAAAACAAAGAAATTGGCTGGAACCACGAAATGAAGAAGAAAATGATAGAAAACAGAGGAGCTAAAAGATTTGAACCAGAAAACAAAGAAGAAGAAAAAGAGTAGGATTTACATGCGCTTGCTGAGGCCGAATCGAGCAGGAAGCTCAGAATTCGCAGAAGTAATAAGACACAAGACAGGAGAATGCCGACGGACCGATTATTGTTGGCATCAAATTAACGCAGACTGAACAGACAAGAGAAAGTTTAGGGAATGATGTCGTAGAATCTGTTTAGATTTTACGTGGATGAGCGTGAAATCAATGAGAAAGCCGAGCTCGGCGCGGAGGAAACCAACAATGTCGACGCCATTGAAGTCGAAAGTCGATTCCGGCGACGACATCTACTCCGGGGTCATCAATAATCTCTAAAAATTAAATGGAATGCTTTCACAGGTGTTTTCCGGAAGGCTATTTTGAAAAAGTAAAAGGGGGGCACAACAGCCTAAATTAATAAAATATAGCGGTACTAATTAAAGTACAAGAGCCCTAGAAAATTCTTCAGGTCTCCTTGGCCAAGCTCATGAGCCCTAGAAAATTAAGTACAAAGTTCTCGTCCATTTCCATGCATCACATATTCACATGTGATAGCACGACAGAGAGAGGCTATTATAGTTCTCACCACCCCCAAATTGTCCTCCGTCTTCCCAAAATAGCCATCATCACCATCGTCGTTTCAAACATCCCTTTTCCTGCTGTTTTCCCCCCACATGAATTAAACCATTAAAAAAAACAGAAATAGTATGCGTCGCCGCACTAAACCCTAAGCAGCGACAAACAGTAGAAAACCGCACTTCCGTCACTGTAGCAAGCGGCAGAAGCAGAAGACAACCGCATTATCCCATTCCATTCTAAACTACTGCTACTACTACATCCTCCCCCTGCCCTAAAAGCAGAGCTCCTGCTTACCTAAACTTCCCATAATAATCACTGTCGCTTATAACTCCATGCATTCACATATCATTGGAAGGAGAGAGACGAGGAGTCGATGAGACCCACGGCCGGCGTTGCGAGCCTCGGCTCGTACGCAAACCCCCGAAGCTCGCCGGCGGGGGAGGAGGAAAAAGGGAAGGGAGGCGCCCATCTCCACTCTTTGCGGGCGAAGTCGAAGAGGATGACGTCGGTGGAGCCTTTGATGGTGATGGCGAGGTTTTCCCCGTGGCCGACGCACTCGAAGCCTCGGCCGCCTTCGGCCTCGCTGAACTGGCGGTAAATTTCCGGCGGCATGCGCTCGACCTCCGCCCATGCTTTGGCGCAGGGCTGCAGGGACCAGACGCGAACGCTCCTCGGCACGCTGAGTTTGCTCTTCTCGACGGCGGCGATGATCAGGACGGCTGACGAAGGCGACGGAGAGAAGCCGCGCACGGCGAGGCTGGGCGAGCGGAGGAAGCGGCGCATCGGAGCCTGGATTTTCGACCAGACGTTTCCGGCGACGTCGTACGCGAGGACGGCGAAGGGGGAGGAGCTCATGCAGTAGAAAGTGCCGGCGGAGAAGACGAGGCGGGCGGGGTCTGGGTTGCATAAACGGGGGAGCTGGCTGACGGTTGACCATGGGGAGTAGAAGCCGGTGGCGCCGTCGGCGTGGAAGCACTCGGCGGTGATGTTCTTGACGGCGAAGGGGGAGATGAGGTCGTCGCCGGCGAGGATGAGGGAGAGGGAGGAAGGGCCTGCGGTGAAGCCGACGGAAGGATACAGACGAGGGAGAGGAGTAGGGGGGAGGTGAGCGACGAGTTTCGACAGGGGGTTGCAAAGGAGAACTGTCTTCGGGCCCGGGGCGTCGGAGAGGAAGCAGATGATTCCAGCGTCCGCTGCGGCGGCGGAGAATCCAGGAGGAAGGAAGGATGCCAGCGGGAGACGGAGCCAGGTTGATGTGGTCGGGTCAAGGAAGAGCGCGGGTAGCGGGGGTACCGTGGCTCCGGCGGCAGCCACGGCGGAGGATGTTGGTAAAGAAGAAAGTAGAAAAAAGGCGAGCCATTGGCGGCGCGGGGACAGTCGGAGGCTAGCTTCCAGAAAGCTGTCGGAAAAGAGGAGGGAGTACCACCGCTTACACACCACGCGAAGCCGGAAGAATTCGCCCGGCGGCAGAAGGGCCAGCACGCGGTCAACGAGCCCCGCCGGGAGATTCCGCCATATTCTGCCGTCCAAGTGAACATCTTGCCCTCCGCAGCCACCCCCGTAGGCGGACGCGGCGGCCGACGAACTCCCCTTCATCGACTTCATCAATGCCGGTAGGTCCCCCTGTTGAAGAATATCAGCGAAAGCAGGACAGAAAACAGAGTCAGTGATATTGGGAGAGAGATCAAAGGGTTGGGTTTGCGATTTATAGAGCCAAGTTTTGTGAAGGATATGTAGAGAGAGAGTGGATGGTGAGCTTAATTTGATCATACGTCCAATCCCTGTTCTGAGCTGTGATGGGGCACTTCTTCTTTGGCGTGAGAGGGGGAAACAGGCCTGAGTAGGGCGCGACGGACGAGAGAGAGAGAGAGAGAGAGAGAAAGGAAAAGGCTAGTGAGACTAGGGTATATATAAGAAGCAGAGGATGGAGATGCAGGGGAATTGAAGAGAGAAGGGATGAAGGAGACATGAGGAGAGGAGTTTAGGCTTTTGCCATTTCCATCTCCAGTCACATTTACTTGGCGTCTCCTCATTGTTACTATATTTGCTCACTCTTCATTCCCCCTTCCGCTTTGCTGCGCTGTCTTCAAGTCCTTTGTGTCGTCTTCAACCTCCCTTTTTTTCTTCTTCTTCCTCCATTAATTAGTTTTTCTTCTTCTCTTTTACTTGGAATTTTGGGGTGGCGGGGGACTCAGACTCAGACTCATCATGGAACAGGCTTCATTGGTGTTAGCAGTTTCCGAACAATGCATTAAATGAAGCTCATATTGTCACGCCTTCGATCTCTCTCATCTTCACCTCTGCTCATAATTTTGTGGGAATTTTTTTCCCAGCAAGATATGATTAACATGCAGCAGAACCATAGATCTCCTGTAGGATTTGGCTCCGGTGAGTTTGGATAAAGACGAAAGATATTTATTCACGACCGCCACCGCCGGGCCAAACGGAGCCTAAATCTCTCTAATACTTATTAATTTGTCAGCAATCATATGTTTGCAGTGATAAATGCAACTGTCTTTCATCCCTATGTACTAAGGATTTTATTTGTGTATCCGAATCAAACTTCTTTCCCCAACAACACCACAAATTAATAAATATATATATTTTTTACATTTTTTTTTCTAAACTTTGCAACTATGTTGAAAAACATGTGGATAGATGAAATCTTCAGAAATGCAATTTTTAAAATAAACTGTTTTTGATCTTTTTATTTAGTGTTCAATATTGGAATTGGATGTCCTTTTTATTGAAATCAAACCCCCAAAGTTCAATTCTAAAACCTCATTTATGTCCACGCAATTAACTCGTCCCATATCTCCTCGTCTTAGAATATTTTTTGCACGGTGGCGGCGGCCGTGAACATGGTGGTTATGAACGGTCTCTCGTGGATTTCCGACCTCATCTAAGGAACTCGATTTATTTTTATGTTCAAAATTATTATTATTTTCCGGTTATAACTTGTTCTGTCAAGCATATATTTTATTACAATAGCGTCTTATAATCCACTCATTGATTCGTTCATTCTTAATTATTTTATTTACTTATTTTCAAATTCTGTCATTAATTAGCTGTGCCAGAAGGTTGGGTCTACAAAATAAATTATTTTTTATTTTATTTTATTTCTGCAATGTGCATCAAAATATCATGAATGCTCGCTACCATGATTTGAATAAATGAAACATTGCAAATGCAAATTATCCATGGAAATATTTTGTAGAGCATTTATACCTTAATTGCTACTAAATCTAAACATAATAACTTCCTTGGTTGTAATTAGTTGACAGAGCATCTATGCCGGTCAAGTTAAGTGGTTTATGTTTGCAACTGTGATGTGAAAAATAGTGCTGTGAAATTGGTAGTGAGATTGACATTATAACAACAATCGCTTTTCTTACCGTCGAAAATTCAAATGCTTTCAAAACTACGGTGATCAAGTGATCGAATATAACATTTTTTAAACGTCAACTCCAACATGCAAAACAGAGCCTAAACTAATAATTAATTAAAAACTAAACAATCATTAAATACAATATTTATCCACCATCAATCCCTCTAACATTGTATTAATAGAATTTCGGCCGTGCATCTTTGCTTGGATATTTAAATCCGAGAAATTGTTCGCAACTTATTATCGCAATTGCTCATTTTTTAGGGCAATGTTCGATTTTATTTAGCATACTTTAGATATTCTTTTATTTTATTTTTTTACTTCACTTTTTTTCACACATTTATATTTCCTTATTCCTTTTATCTTGTTTTTTATATTATTACTTTCTTTTTCATCCCAATATTTTTTTGCCGTTTTTACCCTCTTGTCCCTTCTTCCTACCCTGTATAAAGATTGCGTAAAAATTAAGATTAAACGAAAACAAATTTACCTTAAAATGAAAGTTATTATTTATCATAAAGCTATTTGTCATGATGTTAACTCTGGTATTCTACTAAAAATAATGTATATTTTATTATATAGTATAAATAAACAAGGTTGTAAATTTGATTAACGTCTATATCCCGTCTGTGCTTAAGTTCAAAATTGATTTTTTTTTTCCTACTAACGGCATTCACAATCGTTGCTATATCAAATAAATATTTCATTGCGACGACATTTTTATCCGAACACGCCAAAAGTGTCCTACGAAATATTCAGCAAACCCCATAATTTCCCGTCCTTAAAAGGGATCATTAAAGTCGTCAAGTTTGGAAGAAAAAAAATAGTATCTGAAATCACAAAAAAAGGAATTATTATTGATATCCCAGAAATGACTATTTGTAACTCACGGATATTTGAATTCATACTTGATAATCGTACGCATATATGTTAGTCTTAAAAATAAATTTTAAGGGTGTCATAAATTGCGTCAACATAGAAAATTTTGTGTCAACCATTAATAACATCTACTTGAATTTTTTTTGCACACCTTAATAAGCATTCACTTAGGGCCTCTTTGGGAAGGTTTTTTAGCTCCTTTCCGTTTTCTGAAAAACGTCACCGCACCTATAAATACGTTTGGATTGTCTACCGGTGGGAAAAGCTACCGCGAGAAACTCATTTTTCTTCTCTTTTTGAAAACTCACTTGGCCCCTACTTTTCATCTTTTTCGAAAAGCACTTCCTCATCCCGATACAATGTTAGCGCATTTTACGCCCGAGCGCAAAATTTTCTCCAGTGCGAAAATTTTTCTGCCCGGGAGAGCATTTATTCGCCGATGGCGCATTTTAGGCCCGGACGCGAATTTTTCGCTCGGTCGCGTATTTTTTTCCCGGTCGCACATTCTTCGCCCGGACGCGCATTTTTGCCCGAGCGCATTTTTCGCCCGGGCGCGCATTTTTTGCGCGAGCGAACATTTTTCGCGCGGGCACGCATTTTTCGCCCGAGCGCACATTTTTCGCCCCGACACGCATTTTTCGCCCAGACTCGCATTTTTTCGTCGGGGCGTGCATTTTTCGCCGGGGCGAGAATTTTTCGCGCAGGCGCAAAGTTTTTCGCGCAGGCGCAAAGTTTTTCGCGCGGGCGCGCATTTTCGCCCGATGCGCATTTTATGCCGCGAGCGCGCATTTTTCGCCCGTGCTCTCATTTTTCGCCGGTGCGCGCATTTTTCTTTCGGGCGCACTTTTTTTCGTCCGGGAGCGCATTTTTCGTCCGAGCGCGCATTTTTCGCCCGAAAGCGCATTTTCGCCCGACAACCCATTTTTTCGCCCGGGCGCTCATTTTTCGGCCGGACAGTATTTGTCGCTCGGGCGCGCATTTTTCTCCCGGACGCCCATTTTTCGCGCGGGCGGGCAGTTTTCGCCCGAACTCCCATTTCTCGCCCGGGCTCGCAATTTTTCGCCCTGGTGCGCATTTTTCGCTCGGGCGCGCATTTTTCGCTCGGACGCACATTTTTCGCCAAGACTCGCAGTTTTCGCCTGAACGCCCAAATTTTGCCCGGGCTCGCATAGTTTTCGCCCGGGTGCACAATTTTCGCTCGGGCGCGCATTCTTCGCCCGGACCCACATTTTTCGCCCGAACGCCCATTTTCCGCCTGGGCTCGCATTTTTTCGCTCGGGCGCACATATTTCGCCCGGGCGCGTATTTTTTCGTCCGGGCGAGCATTTTTTGACCGGACGCGTATTTTTCGCACAGGCGTGCATTTTTCGTCCGGGCGAGAAGTTTTCGTCCGGGCACGCATTTTTTCGCCCGAGCGCTCTTTTTTCTCTCGGGCGCGCATTTTTCTCGCGCCCGGGCAAAAAATTCGCGCCCGGGATAAAATGTGCGCCCGGACGAAAATATACACGTCCGGGCGAAAAATGCGCGCCCGGGCGAACAATGGGCGTTCAGGTGAAAAATGCGCGCCCGGACGAAAAATGCGCGCATCGACGAAAGATCAGAGTACAAGCGAAAAATGCGTGCCCGGGACAAAATATGCGTACTCCAGAGAAAAATGCGCGCCCGGGAGAAAAAGCTCGCCCGGGCGAAATATGTGCGCTCGGGCGTAATATGCTCGCCCGAGCGAAAATTGCACGTCCGGGTAAAAAATTCGCGCTCGGGCGCTCATTTTCCCTCGGACGCGCATTTTTCTTCCCGGGCTTGCATTTTTAATAAAAAAGTCACCGCAACGGAGATTTGCCAAACAGTTTATAAAGTGGTTCTCATTTTTGAAAATCTCCGCAAAAGGAGTTCACCCAAACAGATCTCCTTTTGCAATACATTTTCGAAAACCACATTTTCCTACCATCCTTTTTTCCACCACTCATTCTCTTTCGTGAAAAGCCCTCCCAAACATGCCCTTAATTAACATCAAAAAAATTTCACCCCAAAAAAAACACAATGTGTTCCCATGTTTCCCAAAACACAAACAACACACAAACAAGTATCTAAATGAAAACTACAATCACAAACCCAAATTACTATCACATAATGATCATAAAAATCACAACAATCATAAAACCTGAACAAACACAGAGTGGTTGCTAAAAATCCATGTGTCACCGATGAATATGTGAAAAAATGTATAACAATGTCTTTGTAAATTTAGCATGTGCCGAGCTATCAGGTTTCACCTTATAAATGATGTGATCGTGATCTGATTAGAGACCTTCCGTGTGTTCATTTTATGGTTTATGTCTTAGGGCTGCAAAAAGTTAGCCAGATCTGGAACAAAATTGATCTGGAAAATGGTGGGCCTTAGGGCTGCAAAAAAAAACTCACCGGTTGCTGGCGAGAAATGAAGGAGACGTCTCCGGGGCTCCGGCTGCGGGCGTGAAGTGAAGGAGACGTCTCCGGGGCTCCGGCTGCGGCGAGAAGGGAAGGAGACGGCTCCGGGGCTCCGGTTGCGGGCGAGAAGGCAAGGAGACGGCTCGATCCGGGGCTCCGGGTGCGGGCGAGAAGGCAAGGATACGGCTCTGGGGCTCCGGCTGTGGGCAAGAAGGGAAGGAGAACTGCGGGGATTTAGGGCTCCGGCGTCGAGCTTGGCCGTCGACCGTGGGGGTCGACAGGGCGACTGGCGGCGAGAGGGGAGGAGACGGGGGCCTTCGGGTGCGGGGAAATAGGGTTAGGAAATATCGCGATCTAGGTACAAATATCCGGTTGAGTTGGGGAAATAAAAGGGTTAAAAGTTGTGTTAATTTGGGTATAAATATTCAATTTTGAGGTTTGAATAACAATTCCCAAAAAAAATCAAAGCAAATGTTCCAGATAAGTTTGAGATTATAAATTTCAAACCTGTTAATTCAATAACAAGAATAGCAGCCAGCCTAAAATAAGGCTCTGTTTGGGACCCAGGCAACGCCTGGGAAGGGAGATGAACGTCGCCGGAGTTTCAGACTGGAGGTAGGGGGCGGAGGTCGGGAACGGCGGTATTTTATCGTTCGTAGGAGGCGTCGGGTGAGGACGGCGGGTAAACAGACGATCGTCCTAGCTCCCAAACACATTGTTTGCCTAAATCTTCTTACAAAAAAAAAACTGTCGTTTTGCAGGGTGGAGAGAATAAAAATCAGAAACGTGCAACTTTTAACCCATTTAAGGCAATATCAACGCTGCGGCAAACCAATTTCCATGACAAGATGTTTCCACTTTAAATACAAATTCAGAATGACAGAATCTCGCTGGAGAACCTCCCCCCCCTTCTCTCTCTATCAACCATCAACCCATCTCTTATAAATATATAATCACCGCGGTTATTATTCGCAAATCACATTTGTCTATTCGTAGATTTTGTCTATTGACAGATATTTTTGTTATCGGCAGATTAGCCAAGAAAACTAAAAAAAAGAATTTTTTGTCGTTCTCTTCACCTTCCTCACCACAGGAAGAGAGTAACCCTAACTATCTAGATTTTCCTAAACAAACCCTAGCTATCTAAATCTTCCCAAACAAACAGAAATCGCATGAACAGTGAAGAAGTCGTCTTTCTTCCTCAACTCGTGCGGTCTCTATCCGCGCATTTATTTTATGAATCATCATCCGTGCACACATTGAAGTGCTCAGAAGGTCGTCTGAGATGTTCCTTTTTTGTTGGGTCTTGCTCTTGGAGAACAAAGATACCGTCTGCTCAAGTTTAAAATTGGTCTGCGGATAATAATTTGTAAATTCAAATAATAAAATGAGAAAAAGTTGGTCTGCTGATAGACATTTATGGCATGCGAATAACAATTGCCTATAATAATTATGCTCATAGTTGCTTTACAGGATCTCTGGTCACAAAATTCAGGCATCAATCTTTAGTTGCAAATTATGCGTAGTTAAGTCATATCCCCCTCGATGACAATAATTTGCATGTCATTATTAGTTATAAATAATTTTAATTTTATATAGTTGTGATTTCAATAATTTGCATGTGATTATCATAATTCTTTTCATTTTTGAATTAATAATATTATGAATATGTTGAAACCAGTTTCCCGGCTTCAGCGTTCGAAAGGGGGTTGCGACTAACCCTTACTTGACTTAGACCCGTGACCGGTTGCTAGGAACTAAGAGACTCGGACTTGATGAACACTTGAATCCACAAATGGACCCCTTAAGCTGCAGCGCGGAGGTCCCACCACATACCCGGAAGATCTTAGAGCGTTTCCCCTCCCAAGCCAATGTTGAGTCTGGGCACCTTTGAGGGCACTAAGAACCACCTCACCGTCAACTAGAAGATGACAGGGGAGGGGGGGTGCTTGCTCACAAGACCACACGAGGGAGGGGGTAGAGGCCAACCCTTCCCAAGGTGTCCATGGGGGTCTATTTATAGACTTTCCCAAAAATGGACTGCGGATAGCCAAAATTGGACTGCGGCTAGCCAAAATTGGACTGCGAATTTTGGCTATTCGCAGTCCAATTTTGGCTATTCGCAGTCCATTTTTGGGAAAGTCTATAAATAGACCCCCATGGGCACCTTGGGAAGGGTTGGCCTCTACCCCCTCCCTCGCGTGGTCTTGTGAGCAAGCACCCCCCCTCCCCTGTCATCTTCCAGTTGACGGTGAGGTGGTTCTTAGTGCCCTCCAAGGTGCCCAGGCTCAGCATTGGCTTGGGAGGGGAAGCGCTCTAAGATCTTCCGGGTATGTGGTGGGACCTCCGCGCTGCAGCTTAAGGGGTCCATTTGTGGATTCAAGTGTTCATCAAGTCCGAGTCTCTTAGTTCCTAGCAACCGGTCACGGGTCTAGGCTCAGGTCAAGTAAGGGTTAGTCGCAACCCCCTTTCGAACGCTGAAGCCAGGAAACTGGTTTCAACAGAATAGTTAGTGCCAAAAGACTACAAATGACATGCAATAGCCATAGTGAAGTGTTGTAGTATGTGGACTTTTTTCAAGAGGAAGGAGACTGCACCAATTGAAAGTATCTGTGCTGTGATCGAAATTTCTTAGTAGTCTGCTAGGAAAGTTTAAGACGATTGTTATTAGCATCGCACTTTTGGCTATTCGTAATTATTTGATATTCACAAATCACAATTTTTCAAAATGATTGTCCGCAAACAAAATTTTCAGAAATGAAAACTTAAAGAATTATAAACTAGAGCACTATAATTACAGTATATAAACACCACCAAAATGTAGTTTGTTGAGAAAAATAAAAACTAAAACAAAACTACTTGCAGTTTTTGGAGGCAGAAAAATAAAAAAAAACAAGGGACTTTGATTTGGGATCAACAGAGGAGAACATTGTACAACCCTCATTCTCCGAGGTAGGCCCATTCAAAGCCACGTAGGCTGAAGTCAAGGTCAAAGGGTCAGCACAGGAGCCGGCAGTCCAAGACACAAGGCAACTCAGCCAGCAGGAGCAAGAGGCGAGCTGGGCGAGCAAGGGGCGAGTATGGCGAGCAAGGGGCGAGTATGACGAGCAAGGGGCGAGTATGGCGAGCAAGGGGCGAGCAGAGGCGAGCTTGGGCGAGTATCTCGCGAGTATGGGCGAGTATCTCGCGAGTATGGGCGAGTAGCCCTTATAACTCGCGAGCAGAGGCAGTATACTCGCCTGTACCCCCCCCCCTAGGATTTCTCTATAAATAGACCCCCAGGGGTACTAGAAATGGCACTTTGGGAAGTGGTCAAGGTCCCCCCAAGTTGGATACTCGCCAAATCCATGCCCGTCTAGTACCTCGCCCAGCTTTTGGTTGCGGAGGGGAAGTTTCTCCCAAACTTCCGGGTACGTGGTGGGACCTCCCTGCTGGAGCACCTGGGGTGTGCTTAGTCATTTTCTCTCTCCTATTTTAGCTATCAGAGCCGCGGAGTTGGACCGCAGGATCAGTAACCTCGGGCTGCATTGATCCAAATCTTGAGGTCAGGATTTTCCTGGCGTCAACACTTTGGTGCGGTGAGCGTGGATCGTAGTCGGAGGAAGAAATTTTTGCGAGAAGGCTTCATGGCTTAAAGTGGCGAGATGGAGGCCAAAGGCAGCAACTCGCGAGCATTCGACAAGTTGGGCGAGTTCCAGAGGCGACATCCTGAAGGCGAGTTCCAGATGGCGAGATCCCTACTCGCCATAGGCGAGTTCCAGAGATGGCGAGATCCCTACTCGCCATAGGCGAGTTCCAGATGGCGAGATCCAGAGCCGAGTTCCAGATGGCGAGATCCTTCCTTACTCGCCATCCCTACTCGCCCATAGGCGAGCTTCCTTGTTACTCGGCATAGGTGACTTCGTGCAGGAAGGCGAGCTTCTTCAATAATCGGCCATAGGCGAGCTCCTTCAATACTCGCCCATAGGCGAGCTTCTTCCTTACTCGCACATAGGCGTGCAGCATCAAATGAGGCGACTTCAGGCAGGCGAGCAAGATTCTTCTATACTTGCCCATAAGCGAGTTCTCTACTCGCGAGGTTGAGTTTTCTACTCGCAAGGTGGTGAGAACCTGGTGTCTAGTTCAAGAGTGGCGGGTTCCTGAAGGGCGATTTCAAGGTCTGGCGAGTATGGAAAATAAAAAATTTCCCGAACCCTCTGCGTAGGGGGTCTTATGTAAAAAGGGACACTCCTCCCCTCAGTTTCCTCCTTCTTCAATGTCAATGATTTCCACACATGATCATACTTATGGGTGCTTTGGTAAAAGCCCGCGAGTGCTTTTGTCTGACTAACAAACATGATGATTCATGACGAGTTCGCCACCCAGGGAAAGCATATAAGCTACTCGCGAGGTCTCCAAGTTGATGCTCGGCGATCTCCTAGTCGCGGTGGTTTTCAAAGCTAGGATTCCGCGAGTTCCTACTCGCGATGATCTTCATCAAGGGCTTACATTCCACGAGGATGCTGACTCGTGACGTCTCAAAGCTGATGTTCCGCGAGTTCCTACTCGCGATGATCTTCATCAAGGGCGTATATTCCACGAGGATGTTTACTCGTGACGTCTCAAAGCTGGTATTCCGCGAGTTCCTACTCGCGATGATCTTCATCAAGGGCGTATATTCCACGAGGATGTTTACTCGTGACGTCTCAAAGCTGGTGTTCAGCGAGCTCATACTCGCGATGATCTTCATCAAGGGCGTATATTCCACAAGGATGCTGACTCGTGACGTCTCAAAGCTGGTGTTCCGCGAGCTTCTACTCGCGATGATCTTCATGAAGGACTTATGTTCCATGAGAATGCTTACTCATGACGTCTCCAAGCTTGGTATTCTGCAAGCTTCTTATCACCGATGATCTCCTTCCGTCGGCTATGATCCATGAGGGGTCTTACTCATAAGGTGAAACAGGTTGGGTCGGCATTCAACACCCAAGTGGGATGGAGACCTGGGGATGGTGTGTTCCTTTGGAACCTCCCCGACTGTCAGTCCCATTCATGGTGTGTTCTATGAGATGAAGAACTGCTCAGAAGTACCTAAAGGCTCAACAAGGAGATCACTTGTCATCGAGAAGCTCGAACTGAACTAGGAGGGATCTTTCATCGTTCAAGAGGCATTCGAGACTGGCAGAGACCGCCTGTAGAATCATGAAGGGGAATCGCTTGGGAATACCTGGAGCGGCAATGACCTGAAAAGGTTCTATCCCTGAGCGGGAAGGTCTATTCTCCCCCTCCTTGTGTTTATTCCATTTAAATAAAAATTCCTCGCCCCCTGAAACATGGGCCGCGAGAGTTGTTTTTCTCTTCTGGCAAGAGCTTTTTGAAGTAGGTGAAACCGATCTCCACGACAGGTTGGGAAATGAGCCTCCGACTTGATTCTCGTAAAACCCAGAACGGGTGATGGGACAATGCCTCGGTATACGTCCCCCTAAGTCCAAGCCTCTGCAATGACGGCCGAGATCAGCTCCCCCCTTGCACGTTGGCCGCGGTTCCCACCGACTGCATTTCTCATCCGACTGGTGAGATTATCAGGAGAAAGTCTGGACGCCGACCTCCCAACTCGTCGAAGCGATGATCGATTTACCTGACTGAGGGACCCTTGTATAAAG
The DNA here is from genome assembly GCA_033032865.1 of Dactylorhiza incarnata. Lineage (NCBI taxonomy): Eukaryota > Viridiplantae > Streptophyta > Magnoliopsida > Asparagales > Orchidaceae > Dactylorhiza > Dactylorhiza incarnata. The sequence goes on along the minus strand of JAWHQI010000358.1, from coordinate 164,400 downwards.
GTGTCATTTGACCTCTTGCGACAAAGCCTAATATCTCTTGTATTTTATTCCAATCATATGGGTTGGTGCGGTTAATCCCCTCTGATTGTTGAGTGATAGTATGAAGACTCTTCTGCAACCTGGTGACCGATTGGGGGATAGGTCTCCGACTCGACTCTCGTAAAAACCCAAGTCGGGTGGTGGGATAGCGCCTCGGGAGAGAGTCCTCCTAAGACCAAGCCTCTGCATTGACGGTCGAGATCAGCTCCCCCCTTGCACGTTGGCCGAGTTACCCCCTGACTGCACTTCCCATCCGGCTGGAGAGGTTATCAGAGGAGAGTCCGGACGCCAACCCCCAAGCTTGACGAAGAGATGATCGATTTGACCGATCAGCATTCAGCAAACGCAATAGGATGGAGGCCTCGGGATGGTTTGTCCCCTTGGACCTCTCCACCTCTAGTTGAGCTCGGCTCCTGCGAGGTGTCGACCTTCTCTCCGCCTCTAGTTGAGCTCGGCTCCTGCGAGGTGTCGACCTTCTCTCCGCCTCTAGTTGAGCTCGACTCCTAGAAGGTGTCGACCTTGTATCCGCCTCCAGTTGAGCTCGGCTCCTGCGAGGTGTCGACCTTCTCTTCACCTCTAGTTGAGCTCGGCTCCTAGAAGGTGTCGACCTTGTATCCGCCTCCAGTTGAGCTCGGCTCCTGCGAGGTGTCGACCTTCTCTTCACCTTTAGTTGAGCTCGGCTCCTAGAAGGTGTCGACCTTCTCTCCGCCTCTAGTTGAGCTCGGCTCTTAGAAGGTGTCGACCTTGTATCCGCCTCCAGTTGAGCTCGGCTCCTGCGAGGTGTCGACCTTCTCTTCACCTCTAGTTGAGCTCGGCTCCTAGAAGGTGTCGACCTTCTCTCCGCCTCTAGTTGAGCTCGGCTCCTAGAAGGTGTCGACCTTGTATCTGCCTCCAGTTGAGCTCGGCTCCTGCGAGGTGTCGACCTTCTCTCCGCCTCTAGTTGAGCTCGGCTCCTAGAAGGTGTCGACCTTGTATCCGCCTCCAGTTGAGCTCGGCTCCTGCGAGGTGTCGACCTTCTCTCCGCCTCTAGTTGAGCTCGGCTCCTGCGAGGTGTCGACCTTCTCTCCGCCTCTAGTTGAGCTCGGCTCCTAGAAGGTGTCGACCTTGTATCTGCCTCTAGTTGAGCTCGGCTCCTAGAAGGTGTCGACCTTGTATCCGCTTCCAGTTGAGCTCGACTCATGTGAGGTGTCGACCTTTTCTCGCCAGAAAGACAGCTCGTCGAATAAGGGTTGGATGATTCTTTCCGAGCAACTACGTTACTCGCAAAGAGCGGGGATTGTGTACAACCCTCATTCTCCGAGGTAGGCCCATTCAAAGCCACGTAGGCTGAAGTCAAGGTCAAAGGGTCAGCACAGGAACCGGCAGTCCAAGACACAAGGCAACTCAGCCAGCAGGAGCAAGAGGCGAGCTGGGCGAGCAAGGGGCGAGTATGGCGAGCAAGGGGCGAGTATGGTGAGCAAGGGGCGAGTATGGCGAGCAAGGGGCGAGCTTGGGCGAGTATCTCGCGAGTATGGGCGAGTATCTCGCGAGTATGGGCGAGTAGCCCTTGTAACTCGCGAGCAGAGGCAGTATACTCGCCTGTACCCCCCTAGGATTTCTCTATAAATAGACCCCCAGGGGTACTAGAAATGACACTTTGGGAAGTGGTCAAGGTCCCCCCAAGTTGGATACTCGCCAAATCCATGCCCGTCTAGTACCTCGCCCAGCTTTTGGTTGCGGAGGGGAAGTTTCTCCCAAACTTCCGGGTACGTGGTGGGACCTCCCTGCTGGAGCACCTGGGGTGTGCTTAGTCATTTTCTCTCTCCCATTTTAGCTATCAGAGCCGTGGAGTTGGACCGCAGGATCAGTAACCTCGGGCTGCATTGATCCGAATCTTGAGGTCAGGATTTTCCTGGCGTCAACAAACATAGTTGTAATAAAACATATATAACGGCAAATAAAACAGTTGCAATCAAAACCAACTCGCACGGAAAGTTTATATATGTGCAAATGCTTGAGATCATATTTGCATACTACATAACTAGTAAGTTCGAATCGGCGACGACATCTACGAAGATATGCAGAGCAGATGATGCAGATCGAATGCTTTTATTCACACTTGTTTCATCAAAAATCGCTGCACGAAACAAAACAGACCGCTGCTTTGGAAAAGTGAGTGCGGTTAGTCTTTTTGAAAAAGTCATAAAAATACTAAAATATGAGTGCGAATAGCTAAATTTGTAGTGCTAATAACAAATAACTAGTATACGTAAATCAGAACAAATTTAAAATTGTATATGCAAACGCAATTGTTATGATGAATTTTAAAAAAATTATAATTTTTTTTGTATGCAAGCAACTAATTAACAAGTTTTGTATATAGTGAAATTAATACAACCAAAGTGAAGACATATAAATACAACATGGAACAATATATATTAAAACATTACAGAAAATGATATAATTCAAAATTTAGAAATATCTTGAACTAATTATTTTTTAAGGAAAGTTGGATTTTTAAGGAAAAATTAGATACGGAGGCATGGTTGAAGGTGTTGTTTTCTTATTGGTTCGGATCAGAAGCCGAATCTGACCCGGAGCCGGATTCACTAGCCTAGGTTTTATTAAACCTAATCTCACGGCCTCCACCCATACGTGGGTTTTTGCTCCCAGCCGCCCAAAGAGGAGTACTCTCTCTCTCTCTCTCTCTCTCTCTCTCTCTCTCTCTCTCTCTCTCTCTCTCTCTCTCTCTCTCTCTCTCTCTCTCTCTCGCGCGCGCATTTCTCTCTCTCTCTCTCGTGCGCTCGGAGGAACCGCCGGCCTCAAGTCTTAATGCCGATCTTTGAGATGAGCGTTGCCGCCGATCTTGGAGGAGATAGCCACCGACGATGGAGAGTGTTGCCGCCAGTCTTAAGGTGAAAGCCACCGACGCTGGGAGAGGTGTAGCGAAGGAGGAGGTTGTGCCGTAGAGAGGAGAAGCGTGGTTAGATCTGACTTGAATTTTCTCTCCGGTGGTGATGTTGTGTAAGGAATAAAATAATATGCGCAGTCAAATCAATCAGCAAGTGGGTTAATGTAATGATATCATAGTATATAAATGATATCTTTCTTTACTGTTACAGCTGGATATCTGGAGATAAAAGGATGTTTATCTTTAGGCTATCCGCAGCTTGTAAACGCCTATGAAAGGCTTCCTTTGTTTATAAAATAAATATGTTGTATTATTGTACAAGTTCAAAACCTTCTCTGAACAGTTTTTTGATACAAAAAGGTCTAATTAACCATCAGTGGTATCAGAGCCATACTGGCACATGATCTCTTAGAGTTTTCTCATAACTCTCAAACCGGTTAATGGCCTCATCATCTACCTCCTCTTTCTCCCAATCCCTCTCTTCCATCCCTGTATTTTATGGTGAAAAATGCCAACACTGGTGGGTCCAAATGCGCACGGTGTTCAAATCACAAGGCTTATGGGAATTGGTACAAAAGGGACCTGAAGAAACAGTAAAAGGCAAAGCATCAGAAATTACATAAGCAAAAAGAGAAGAAATTGCAATGAAAGATGCAAGGACACTTATGCTTATTCAACATGGTGTCACAGAGGTAATATTTCCTAGAATAATGAGTTCAGAAACTGCCAAAGAGGCTTGGGATATCCTTAGTGAAGAATATAAGGGTTCACCCAAAGTTGTGGCAATGAAACTTCAAACTATATGGACTGAATTGGATTCAGTATCCATGAAAGCAGGAGAATCTGTCCAAGATTTCCTTGCTAAAGTAATCAATCTGATAAACCAAATAAGAGCCCTTGGAGACACAGTTGAGGATAAACATATTGTCCCAAAGCTTTTACGAAGTTTACCTAGTTCTTTTAATCCTGCAGTAACAACAATAGAGGAGTCAAAAGATATATATAAACTCCCTTTAACAGAGCTAGCAGCTTCCTTAAAATCCCATGAAGATAGGTTAGGAAGAGATTCCCAATCTATAAATCAGGCTTTACAAACCAAAGCAAAAATAATCAGATCTGAAGTAGAAAACAAAAAAGGAGAAGCTTGCAAATCACCACTTAGAAGGGAAGAAAGAAAACATACTCAACCATGGGTAAAACCAGGCAGAGGAAGAGGTAGAGGAAACAGTCCTACACAATTTCAAGAGCAAAGTATGGGGCAACCTCCAATATATTGCATCATTTGTAATAAAACAACTCATAATTCACGAGATTGTTTTTCAAGATGTAAGAGATGCAAAATACCAAATCATGCCGACAAGGATTGTTGGCATAAAGAATCTTCCCACTTTGTTGAAAAAGAAAAAGGTGGAGAAGGGCCAGAAAAACTGTTTTATTCTTGTTTGAAAACTGAGTCTGAACAGTCCAATCTATGGTACATAGATAGTGGATGTTCAGCTCACATGACCTACCAAAAACAGCAGTTCATAAAGTTAGATGAAAGTTATAAAGCAAAAGTGTATCTAGGAAATGGTGAAGCAGCTAACATAGAAGGCAAGGGAGAAATCTATATCAAAACTCCAGTAGGTCATGTGAAAATAATTACAGATGTACAATTTGTTCCCCAACTTGCTCAAAACCTACTAAGTGTAGGTCAGCTTCTACAAAAAGGATACTCAGTTTCTTTTGATAAAAATATCTGCCATATCTTTGAAGGCACAACAGGGGCCCTAATTGTCTCAGCAGAAATGGGAAAGAATAGAGTATTTCCTTTAGATCTCTCTATTCAACAAACTGCTATGATCTGTTCACAGAAAATCAACACTTCAATGCTATGGCATCATCGACTGGGCCACCTACATCATGAAGCAATCTATAATATGCAAAGAAAGGAACTAGTCTCAGGACTACCTGAAATATCAAAAGAACAAATGTTTTGTTCTAGCTGTGCTAAAGGAAAAGCTCACAAGCTTCCTTTCCCTCCATCAACTGAAGGAATCTCTCAACATCCATTGGATTTAATTCATGGAGACCTTTGGGGACCAACTGCAACTAAGTCCCTTGGAGGTAAAGTTTACTACTTTCTTTTGGTTGATGATTTTAGTAAATACATGTGGGTGTATTTTCTCTCTTCAAAGTCTGACTCATTTCAAGAATTTCAAAATTTCAAAAGAGAAGTTGAAAACCAATTTAGCTCAGCCATTAAGATGTTTAGAACTGATAGGGGGGAGAGTTCACCTCCAATCAGTTCAACAAATTCTGTACAGACAGTGGAATAAAAAGACAACTTACAGCCTAACCCCTTTTTTTTTTCTTTTCAGACACCGGGTCTTAGGCCCAGAACCGCCGCATTGTGGTGACACCTTCACTCGGGAAGGTCGCCACTACAAAACGCCGATCCTGCCGGCCAATTCGATCACAAAGAAGAAAAGTATAAACGAACAATTATAAGTTCAAGTCCACAATCACATGAATTATAAACCATACAGTAAATGTCCACAGAGATATAACTGAATAAAATATAACAAGGGTTACAATAATAAAGAGAAGGAAGGGCTCATGCCCAGTACATCATGTCCTCACTACAAGATCACTCGCGGAAGCTAACTACTAATCACTCACTGATCCTGATTCCTGTGCTCCTGTACTAGACTGGCCCGCCTCCGTCTGCACCGGCCTCTGGTGTTGCTGCGTCTCCTCGATCTCCTAAAATGATATGGTCCACCGACCGTTAGTCAAAAAGACTAAGCCTTATGTTCCCCACCCCACCCCCAATGGCTCCTAGGCACCGTGCAGGAGGATGAAGCGGAGGACAGCAAGGGGTATAACAAGAGCAGGTGACAGTGGTACAGGAAATATTTCTACACTACACATGTGCATATTTATATAACTGAAGCAGTAAAGGGGCATAGTAAAAGCAGGTAAAGAATAAGTAAAGTGCACTAAGTAGAGACAGTAGTAATAGAAAAGTAACCATTGATTTATAGGAATGCCCATACAAACCTATAGACCAAGGGGTCGTTTAGCAAGGCCTACCGTATAAGAAGTCCCATAACCGACTTATACGTTAGGGGTAGGTTGAAATGCAATGTTTTATGCTATGACATGCAAGGTATGCTGTTATGTTATGTTCATACAAGTGCAACTCACTCACTACGACTCTATGACATAGACCTTTAGTTCCCCCTTTTTGGAGCGAGCTAGACTCCCAGGATACTCCCGTAGTGGCAAACGGAAGCGGTGGGTTGGGCCTCGCCCACCTCTAGGTTGGTATCCACACTACCTAACCTAGACCTATCGTACGCCTCAACGCAAAACCCGCGGAGCATCTGCGTACTCTTACTGGCTGGACCACCAGACTTTCATGGCTAAGTGTAAATACCACACTTGCCGAGTCAACGTATTGACGTCGGTGTGAACGACCGCCAATACCGAAGACCCATCACCTTCAGTGCATATGCAATATGTTCTACTACCTACCTCCGAGCCATAAGCTCCCCGGGCTAACCTGCCCGCCATCAACAACCATCTCTGAGTCACAAGCTCACCGGACTAACCAGTCCGGTCTTACAACTACCGAGCCTACAGCTCGTAGCACCAAACCAACTAACCTGTCGTAACCACGGAGTGTGGGTGTGTGTATTATTAAGTTAATCTTGTATAACAACTTACTCCTACAGTTTGTGGGTAATCTTGGACTTCCCGTGGATTACCCTGTAAGGGGCTCGCTACGGTACTAGGAACCGAAATGGGATGACACCCCAAAGTTCTCTTTCTCAAGACACTTAGTGTTGTTGGTATCTACCCATAAGAACACCCTTCTTGTTATTACAATTGAACTAACCCTAGGTGACTTATGACTTTCCAAGACGATCCTTCGTCAATCCCGAGCACCACTTTTCCCTCATCTCACCAAGCCCACTTTACCATCTATAATCTTTCTTGTTGTCCAGCATACCTTCTCAACTAAACTAGGTCAACCACTTACCTCCCATCCCTCCTAAGGATCCAATTGATTCTCAAATTTCACAGTTTTACTATACGCAGACCAAATTAATTATATGAAGCTCTCAACTATAGGTACTCCAAATATTCATCCAACTGACCCATGCTATTTATTGGAGGTCTATCATGATATTATAAGGCAAATTCCAGAGAATCACAGTTTTCACAATATTATTAATAATTAAAACAATTTTTCCAAAATACAACTTCCTAAGGTTTGAACTACAAGTGCACTTTTCTATCTTCCAATGCCTACTAAAATTTTTACATAAATCAAGGGTACCTAGTAATCAGTAAATATGAATTTTTAGGAATTTCCAGAAAGGTTTATAATTATTAAAAATTCCTAAACCCATTAATTTCCAATTATTTCCAAAGGAGATACCCTCATATGAACTCCAAACCTTATGCAAATTTTTACAGAGTTGATTCATACTAAAATATTCAGCCCTACAAAATTTGACCATATTCCATAGAGGTTACATTTGTAATTTCCACAAATGTCATATTTGCAATTAATTCCAATTTGAACTAGAAGTACCAAAAATATCAATCCAAAAATTATGAGAAAATTACTGTGGGTTCATAATGGTATGAAATGACATCCAGCAAAGTTTCATGAAATTACAGAAAACGAACACCATAAAATTAATCATCCCAAAAATTGCCAACAATACGAATAATTATAATTTGGACCTCCAAAGATCTTCCAATGGTTCTAATAGAATCTCCAGGGATTGATAACATTAAAACTAAGTTGGTGACAGAAGTTGGTTAATCCCTAGGTATTAATCTTTCCTAAATCCCACAAACCTAAATATTTACAAATCTACCCAAGGATTTATTCCAAGGACTCTCTGGTTACCATGACCATCTCCCCAAAATTTTAGGTCAAACCATAAAGGTTTGACCCCTCTTCCTTCATTGACCTCTATATGTACCCCTTTAGGTTTACCCTAGGGTTAGGGCTCATACTTCCCCAAATCCACCCAAACTTCTTGTGAGGGTGTTATATCACTCATAGAACTCAGAGGAGTCTATTACACTCCTCTCCAAGGACAAACACCTCCATGTCCTTCACAACCCCAAATTCCACTCCATAGGGATCAACCATATGACCTTGGGCAAATCAACACCAATGCTCACCAATTTCCTCATGGGGTCTCAAAATGATCCCACTGACCTCCCCAAGAAGACTCAAGTCTCTATGGGCCCACTTGGCCAATGGATCTCTACTTGGCTAAATGCACACCAAGGGGCTCCAACTCCATGTCCAAGGGCAATCCAACTCCCCATGACCCCAAAACTCACATAGAGGTGATTTGGGTGGTGTTAGGGCAGTGGCCAAAATTCCACTCCAATTGGAGGTGGTTTGGCCCCTCAATTTCAACTTAGCCCCTTTAGCCTAATAATTTCCTTAAAGATCAAAACTTGAGCCAATTAATTACCTGATCAAATCAACCTCAAATGGGTTGAAATTTTAACCAGGGGCTTATCATGACCCTAAGAACACCCCACCAAAATTTGGTGGAGTTTGGAGGTCATTTGACCCTCCAAATAATTTATACATTGTTTATTAAATTTTTACAAAAACTTTAGGAAATTTTTTTCCAAAAAATCCCATTTTTGGATATGACCTAGATATAGGTAATAATAGCCCACACACCAAATTTCAAGTCATTTTGATGACTGGTTTGGAGTGGGTAATTTTTCTAAGGTCTGGACATCCCTATGGATAGACCTCACCAAATGAGTGCTGCGGTCTAACCAGGACTCCAAATTGAGTGAAATCAATTTTAAATTAAACTAGACAGCAAGGGCTACAACTTTGGTGTTGGGCACTTTTTTTGTAGAGGGGCCTAAGTATTTTTAATTTTTATTTCTAACAGCTGCCAGTAATATTACAGAAAAGTGAAATAATAATAATCATTATTATTACTAACGTTTCATGTACGGGAAATGGACGGAATCGGCTCATCTTCTCCAAAATTCGACGGCCGAGATCCCTTCTTCCTGAAGCTTTTCCAAGCGCTGCCGCCGGCCATCCGTCCTCCTCCCTGGCCGGCCACCGCCACCACCACCTCCGTTGAGGTGGTGGCTATCGATTGGCGGTGGTTTGGCCGTCGGAGGTGGCGGTTTCCGGCGATCCCGAAGTTTCAAAATCCATGAAAATTTCAGATTTTTGCTCACTGGATCGGGCTCAATTGAGCCCGATTTCTCTCCTATTTGATCTAAGATTTATCCACAGAGGGAGAGGAGAAGAACCAGACCTTTATTGGAGCACGACGACGATGGCGGTGGTGGTCGGCCATGGTTTTTCCCTTCTCCGGCGAGCTTGCCCGATCCCTTGATTCTCCACCAAATGTTGCAATCCAAAGCACTATTCCGACTCCCTTCCACCTTCTAAAGCTAATGGAGTGGTCATATTGGAGTGAGGAGGGCTTAATAGGGGGAATTTGAGGAGGGGAAATTCGGCCATGGCCATTAATGGCCATTAAAGGGATTTCGGTTTTGGCTTGGGGGAGATGAATAGGGGCTCAATCCAGCCGGGAGAAGGCTGGAAACTCCTCCTCTCCCCTAGAGGAGATGAATGCGACCATTAATGGGGGAGATTGAAGGTTTCTTCTTCCTCCCCATTAATCCCCCATCTTTCTCTCTCTTTCAAATTAGGGCATTCTCTCTCCTGGCCGAATTTCCTGAAATTGAATGGCCTAATCAGTAGCACTTAATCCCATTGGGTGGTGGACCACCTTAATTGGGTCTAGCCCAAGTGAATTGGGCTTGATTAGGTCAAAATAGGTCATTTTGACCTCAGCTACTTTGACCAATTTGGGGTTAGGGTTGACTTTGGTCAATTTGGCCTCTTTGGTTGACCCCAATGGGTCCTTGGTGCTCTAAGGGGACCCCTAAAGGGTTAGGGATACTATGGTGGGGTCAAATGGGTCAAGATAAGGCCCCTAGGTCAAACCCTAGGTAGGGTAGCTGCAATTTACTATTTGCAGACCAAGGCACTTTCAACCCTAATTTTGCCTAAGTTAAAGGGATTTCTATACTACCAAGGCCTTGTCATGACCTTGTCATGACAGATTCACCTGGGGGGTCTAGCTGTCTGAGGGATGTTACACAGCCCCCTACTCTCCACAACAAAATGGAGTGGTAGAAAGAAGAACAGAACTGTTGTCGAGATGGCTAGAATAATGCTAATTCACAAAGGATTACCAAATGAATTTTGGGCTGAAGCTGTAAATACCGCTGTTCACATACTTAACAGATCTTCTACTAAAGCTCTTCAAAACTCCACCCCTTATCAACAACTTTTCAAAAGAAAACCCACTTTACAGCATCTGAAAGTGTTTGGATGTACTGCTTTTATGTTGCTTCAAAGAGGAAGAGAAGAGAAGATGGACAGCAAGAGCAAAGAATGCATCTTTGTTGGATACAGTGAGCAATCAAAGGCCTGTAGACTATATGAGCCTATAGAAAAGAAATTACTAATCTCCCATGATGTCATCTTCAATGAATCAGATGAATGGCATTGGGACTCAGATAAGCAAGACACAATACCTCAAAGACGAGTGGTTGATTCACAACAAATGAATGAATCTGTCCATCCTCATCTTCAGGATTGGCAAGATCAAGGTGATTCCTCTGATTCTAGCTCTTCATCATCGCCCTATAAAATGCGGAGCTTGGAAGAAATTTATCAGCAAAGTGATGTAGCCTTAATATCTATTGCTCCTCATTCATTTGCTGAAGCTCATTCACAACCTGAATGGAAACTTGCAATGGAAGAAGAAATCAATATGATAAATAAACATAAAACATGGGACCTGGTAAATAAACCGCCAGAAAAAGCAGTTATTGGTTTGAAGTGGCTTTACATGATTAAATACAATGAAGATGGGACTATCTCAAGACACAAAGCTCGACTTGTAGCCAAAGGCTACTCACAACAAATTGGTAAGGATTATGAAGAAACTTATGCTCCTGTTGTACGTATGAATACCATACGCCTTCTCTTGGCTTATGCAGCTCAACTCCAACTACCTGTGTACCATTATGATGTAAAATCTGCATTTCTTAATGGATCCATCGAAGAAGAGGTTTATGTGGAGCAACCCCAAGGCTTCATCCAGCAAACTCAAGCAAACAAGGTATACAAACTAAACAAAGCCTTGTATGGTCTTAAACAGGCACCAAGAGCTTGGAATGCAAATATAGATTCATATTTGCAAGAAAATAACTTCAAGAAGTGTGAAAGTGAACCAACTTCTTACTCCAGAAGAGAAGATGAGAAGTTCTTACTCCTAGGTCTATATGTTGATGATTTATTGATCACTGGAAATTCTACAACGATGCTAAGTAAATTTCAACTTGAAATGGAAACTAAGTATGAAATGACAAACTTAGGAAAAATGAAGTTCTTTCTCGGAATTCAAGTTCTTCAACATCAAAGTGGTATTTTTCTGTCCCAAAGTAACTATGCAAAAGAGATACTAAAGAAATTCAACATGAGTGATAGTAATCCTTCACTCACCCCTATGGAAAAAGGTGAAAAACTTCAAAAAGCAACATCTGAAGAAAGTATGGCAGAAGACTTATATAGATCTATAGTCGGATCTTTGATATACTTGTCCAATACGCGCCCGGATATAGAGAATGCAGTAAACATTGTTTCCAGATTTGTTAGTTGTCCCTCTAAACAGCACTTTGGAGCTCTTAAACGCATTCTTCACTACTCCAGGGAACACTCACGTTTGGACTGCAATACAACAAAGATCAATATTTCCGACTACAAGGGTTCTGTGATGCAGATTGGGGCGGAGATTTGGAAGATCGAAAAAGTACTAGCGGATATCTATTCATGCTAGGTAAGAAAACTGTAACCTGGAGCTCTCGCAAGCAACAGACGGTAGCTCTTTCAACAGCAGAGGCCGAATATATGGCCCTCAGTGCTGCAAGCTGTGAAGCCACCTGGTTAAGAGAAATGATGAAAGAAATAACTGGAAGAAAGGAAGAAGACGAAGCCACCATCTTAAACTGCGACAACACATCTGCGATCGCATTAGCTAAAAATCCCCTAACTCAACACAAAACAAAGCATATTGATCTACGACTGCATTTCATTCGAGAGAAAGTAGAACAAGGAAAGATCAAAGTTATCTATTGCAGCAGCGAAGATCAGATAGCCGACATTCTAACCAAACCGCTATCTAGGGCAAGGTTTCTTGCCCTCCGAGAGAAATTGGGGGTAATCGCGAACCCTGTTTTAGGGGGGATGTAAGGAATAAAACAATGTGCGCAGTCAAATCAATCAGCAAGTGGGTTAATGTAATGATATCATAGTATATAAATGATATCCTTCTTTACTGTTACAGCTGGATAAATGGAGATTAAAGGATGTTTATCTTCAGGCTATCCGCAGCTTGTAAGAGCCTATAAAAGGCTTCCTTTGTTAATAAAATAAATATGTTGTATTATTGTACAAGTTCAAAACCTTCTCTAAACAGTTTTTTGATACAAAAAGGTCTAATTAACCATCACGTTGGTCTCCGATGGTGGTACGGTTGGACGTCGGACTTTGACATCAAAATTTTCGGTGAACCTTGTGCGCCCGCTAGGCAGATTGCAGTCCAGATCTTATATTTCACCGCGGATCGCACGTGTCTGGTTCATCCACGACGTATTCGCCGGACGGTCATTTTTTCTCCTGTTTTATTCTTGTGTGTGTGTGTGTGTCTATATATATATATATAGTTGTGCCTCAGTGGGTTTTGCCAAGTACAGATTTGTGTCATGTTTTGTGTTTTTGTTTATCCGTGATTTATAGTTGTGCTCGTTACACGTACCAGATTTTACAACATAAGTAGACTTCAAATCACGTGTGGAATGTTAAAGAGGGCTCGACATTTCAGCGGCTAGGTCAATGAGCTGAGCTTAATCAGATCAAATGTCCGGTCGCTACAATGAGATTGATCAGGGTAGGGCTACACATTTTAGCCATTGATATGAAATCGTTTTCCTTAGAGCATCAGTTCAAAATGCAACATTTCCAGTTCGATCACCTGTGAATGGTGGAAATCGTGCAAGGTTTCTGGTGGTAGGAAGATCGAATGCAGTGGCTAGGGCACAAGAGCGCGATGCTCGCCAGAAAGAGAACTGCGGTAGGCACGCGCGAGGGTTTCACCCGAGAACGAGCAGTGGAAATCGGGGCTGGGCGGCTTCACTAGGGCACGAGCTCGATGGAAACTGCTCACAGATGAAGCACGTGGAAGGTGGGAAGGGCGAAAAGTGAATTATTTTATGTATTTATTTTATTTGCAAATAGCTGCCGGAACGGAAATATTTCAAGAGGGTCCTTAGTGGCACGGATCAGATAAGATGTATTCAGTTAAAAAAGAGTTGACCTCATTTTTGGACTAAATAATCATCTAAAATTATCTTAAGGTGCAAAGTATCAAGCATAATAGGTTTTGACGGTGCAACGTGTTGAATATTTGAGAAGTAGGCTCCATTTGTTTTGGCGGTGGCGTTTTGAAGCAGTGAAAATGAGTGGAAGGAATGAGGCGGTAGAAATAGAGGGAGATGACAGCTTTGACATTGAAGGCCAAACATGAGTTTTGGAGCATTAAAAATGGAAAAAATAATAAAGAAAAAACGGGGAAACTAACAGAGCCGTACTGTGCTAAAAGTTTGTAACTGGAGGTGCCAATATTTTGAACTTCCGCTCAATATTTTTAAGAGGGTTGATATTAGCAGTCCGGAATTGGCTATTCGCAGTCCATCGCTATTCGTAGTCCATAAATTTTATTTATAGTCCAAAATTATATTTGCACCTCACTCCCAACCCAAATAAACGAAACACTTTGTTGATTTATTAAGTACTAGAAGCCTAAAAAAACATCTTAAATACTAAAACAATTTAAAAACCTAGCAGGAAACAAGTTAAATGGCATGCATAGAAGAATAAACTATAAACCAAGTTAAATGAGATACAAACCTTCCACTAACAAGAAAACTGACTACCTTTTTTAGATTTTCGTTGGATAATTTTCTTTTTTTGTAAGGTGAATCTTGGTAGATATTTTGAAGTGAGCTAACGCCCGGCGTTAGCTCCTTCTCGCCCCCCCCCCCTCTGTTTTGCCTATAAATAGAGGGGTACCCCCTCTAAGAGCATGCATTCTGAAAGTGGCGAGTATCCTCAACTTTGAGCGAGTTAGAGATACCAGAGTGCTACCTGGCGAGCATCGAACTTTGAGTAAGTTCGGCAAGCGACCTAGGAAGAGCTACCTACTCACGCGATACCGCACGGCGCTAGTGCTAACGCTCGCGGTAGCGAGAAGAGGAGAAGCGGCGAGTAGCGAGCTTTGTCTAGTTGCGACTAGGGAGCTGTGGAGTGCGAGCAGCAGTGTTAACGCGACGCGTTAGGAGCTAACGCTCGCGGTAGCGAGAAGAGGAGGAGCTTGCGAGTAGCTGGAGTACGAGCATCGAGCTTGCGAGTAGGAAAGCTAACGATGGACGTTAGAGTTAACGCTGGCGGTAGCGAGGAGCGAGTATCACCTGCGCGGTGTGCTCCGGAGGAGAAGCGGACCCTGTCCGTGACCAAGTTCTTTTCTATCATTCGCTGTCGTGAATCAAGTTGGATGCAACTTGTATTCAATCTTGTCCATTTGTAACTAGCTACCGAGTATTATTATTTGTGAAAGCTTGTGTTCATCTATTGGTGTCCTTATTCTCCTGTTGGTTGACGTGTTCTTCCGACTTCAAAATATTTCACATGGTATCAGAGGGATAGTGGGAACAAGGACTGAGCAACCAAGATGGACGGCGGAGGAGGCCGGTATGCTAGGGGACTTGGCATTGAGCTGCTCACCCAGACCAACTACAAGAAGTGGAAGTCTTGCTTGGAGAGTTACCTGCTTGGAGAGGACCTATAGGAGGTCGTTGGAGGAGAAGAGCAGGCAGAAGTTTTTCCAATCGAAGACAATGGTCAAGCTGTGAGAGCTTGGAGGAAGACCAACGCCAAGGCGGAGTTCCCTTGAAGAGAGCCATATCGCCTGACTTGTTTGACCACATCATAGGTTGCAAGTCAGCGTCTGAGATCTGGATAGCCCTCGATAGGTTATTCAACAAGAAGAATGTAGCGCGGCTACGATTCCTGGAGAATGAGTTGGCTAAGTCGACTCAAGGCGAGATGGCGATATCCACCTTCTTCCTGAAGGTGAAGAACCTGTGTGGAGAGATCTCGGCCTTGGACCCTAAAGAGCCAATCTCAGAGGCGAAGTTGAAGCGGCACATACTCTGAGGCTTGAGGAAGGAGTATGTCCCATTCATTACTTCCGTGCAAGGGTGGGCTACTCAGCCTTTCTTATTGGAGCTAGAGAACCTGCTGTCGTCATAGGAGAGCTTGGCGAAGCAGATGACGGGAGTATCCATCTCAGGAGGAGATGGCGAGGCATTGTTCTTAGGAAAGAGGAGATCCTGGGACAAGAAAAAGAAGAACTCCGGAGATGTACCTTCAACGTCATCTCAGGGAGATGGGAGGAAGTTCCTCCCTGCGCGCGATGAGATGGGGAGATCCATTTGCTTTGCCTGCAGGAAGTATGAGCACATGACAAAGGACTGCCGGTCCAATCTGAAGGTCGGTCATGTTGCTAACAAGGAGGGAGATTACCAGAGAGCTGGAGGAAGAGGTGGAGGTCACCAGGGCGGTGAGAGGGGAGACAATTGTTTCCTGGCAGAGATGACGACAACGTCAGTCGACG
Source organism: Dactylorhiza incarnata (assembly GCA_033032865.1). Lineage (NCBI taxonomy): Eukaryota > Viridiplantae > Streptophyta > Magnoliopsida > Asparagales > Orchidaceae > Dactylorhiza > Dactylorhiza incarnata. Next base: position 148,662 of record JAWHQI010000358.1, on the reverse strand, counting down.
TCTTAGCCTCCATCATCCTCGAGAACGACTGGATAGTGGATTCCGGTTGCGGGCATCATCTCGCAGGAGATATGTCGAAGTTCGACTCCTTGGCAGCATATGAAAGTACAGATGCTATCATCACTGCGGATGATACGGTACATCCCGTGGTGTGAGAAGGGAAGGTGTGTAGGACCCCCCCCCCCCCCTCCCAAATCGGCGGTCTGACCGGGGGATCTTATCGCACACTACCCTTTCGGCACGACGCCGAAGCGATCCCGAAGGGTGGAGGTACTAGCTTCTCCAACCCCCCCCCCCCCCCCCCTTCCTTGAATACTCTGTTGTCAGGCCTAGGGGTGGTGTTAAGCGAAAGTCACTACACATCAACAGAGTAGGGAAACAGTATTCTAGCGGAAGACATCATCAAAGAGTGCACTTTATAACACTTAGCGGAAATCATTATCAAAAAGTGCTCTTTATAGCACTTAACAGAAGACGTTTTATCACAGAAACCACAATTTCAAGACCTGTAAATAATCTACATAACTCTGTCGCATAAAATCCTAACCATCAAGGATTTATTGTCATTATATATATACCCTGGGATAGGGTACAACAAAAGGAGATGCGACTTAACAAACTTATACCTGACGTAGCCTGCTCGGTGGCTTCATCCTCACATAGGTGCTGTCACTCATCCGCACCTGTCACCTGTGCCAAAGATAAATTATTAGAACCACGAACAGAATCCAACCTCTGCTAACAAACAGACATAATATAATATTTACAAGGGAGGGGATATCTGGACTCTTATTGGGCCGAGGCAGTCTTCCCACGACCACCGCCTACGTACTCCGTATCATCCTGCATACGGTCTCAGACCCACGTAGTTCTATAAGTTTCGCACGAGTTGCCCTCCCAACCGTCCATCGTGCGGGTTGCCTTAGAGTAAAACTCATAGGCCATCCGACATTCTCCCAAGGCACATTTTATATTCCCGTAGGAATATTTTCCGAAGGCACAATATATTCCCGTAGGAATATTTTCCGAAGGCACAATATATTCCCGTAGGAATATTTCCCGAAGGCACAAGGTATTCCCGTAAGAATATTTCCTGAAGGCACAGTATATTCCCGTAGGAATATTCCCCGAAGGCAAAATATATTCCCGTATGAATATTTCCCGAAGGCACAATGTATTCCCGTAGGAATATTTCCCGAAGGCACAATATATTCCCGTAGGAATATTTCCCGAAGGCACAAGGTATTCCCGTATGAATTACTTTCTCGAAGGCAACATTTCATTCCTGTAGGAATTACTTTCTCGAAGGCAACATTTCATTCCCGTAGGAATTACTTTCTCGAAGGCAACATTTTATTTTATCTCAAAAGAGGATAATTTTTAAAGTTGCATGCACTCTCCAGGAGGTATGCAATGTGTTATCACTTCCTATTTGACAAGTAATAAACTCCACCTCCCCAAATCAGTAAGAAAGAGAAGTTAAGGTTAAAGGACGGGAAGAAGATAGGTGACATAGTAGAGCATGTATCAGATTTAATTTGATCCCTCCGCACATCCCCATTTGATAGTCTAACTTCCCATTATGATTTGATCGTTAACATAGAATGCGGCAAGGTTGGGGATTTCCAGAGCCAGAAAGGAAGAAGAGAGGTAGAGGTAAACATGCACCAAACTAAAGCCTCAAAGCATAGTGAGCCCAATCATGGCATAACACTTATGCTATTAATGCCAACATGCACAAGCAGTAAATTGAGTTAGGGGTTACCACTTACCAGAAACCGCATAGAGGAGGGGAAAAACTCATGGGTTGCCATGGGGTTGCGAAGAAAGGGAGTAATTGCACGGTCTGCCCGAGGATATCTTCAAATCTCACGACCTCCTAGTTGGAGTTGAGCATTAATCAAATTCCCTGGTTGCCTAAGCCAAGGCTTTCCAAGAAGCATGGCAGCCCAAGTTTCAAGTTACCTCAACCTCATTTCAGATTTCTTCATTCTAGAGAGAGAAAGAGAGGGAGAGAGAGAGAGAGAGAGAGAGAGAGAGATGAAGCTGAGGAGCTCGCAACATGGCATGGAGGAGGAGAAGTCCATACAGCTCTTGCCGACTAAGGACGAAGAAGGAGACGAAGCTCTCTCCGTAAGCGTTGGTGTGTCCGAGGATGAAGGAGCCAAAGCCTTCTTAAAGAACAAAGCCATGAGAGGAGGGTACGTTAGAGAGAGGAGGGTTGCTCCCAATCCTCTCCAGTGCATTTTCTGGAATTGTACAATCACCTGCTAAACCCAACGCCCATATGTTTTCAATATTAGCGATTTAACAATCATGAGGTCCGTCTGATTAAACCCAAAACATTTTCAACACCAGAATTTGATCACCACTATCATTGTTGGACTCCTGGGTGTCCAGGCCTTATGAGATAGAAGGATTTTAGTCAAAAGCATATTCCTGTCTAGTTGCCAAATAAATCTCCAATACTTACATGCTATAAATCTAAATAAATAAAGTTGTAAATAAACGTCAATCACCCCAAGCTTTACCAACTCAAGGAACCTGATCAAGTTCAGCTGAAATGATTTCTCTTTGCAAAGTGGTTGGTTCAGATGATATCACGATTTTTGAATTCAAGTATAGACCAAGAGCAGCACATGAGTTCCCCAAAAAAAAATAGCAGAATCCTAACTTCTCTCAGTTATTAATAAAAGAGAAACATAATAATAATAAACTCATCTCCTTGACCATTGAAGATTGGAGAAGGAGGAGGAGGGAGAAAGAGAGAGAAACTTCATTTCCTCCTCTATTTCCCTTTAATTGCCGTGCACTAGAGAGAGAAAGAGAGAGATATGAGATTTTGATTTCTAGATACTCTTCTTTCCCAATTCTGTGCATGATTCTACTCTGATAGAGGGGGAGTGAGGGAGGGAGAGAAAGATTAGAAACTAAAATTCCTCCTAAATAGGAGCAGCTCCATTCCATCCCTGGTTGAATCAAGGAAGCAAAATCGACACAGATTTATGCCATTCCGAGGAGGAGGGAGAGATGGACAGTGAGATATAAATCGAAGCCAAAAATTTCATGCCTCCTTCCCCAAATTTTCTGCCGACCACGACACTCATAAACATAGAAAGCTTCCTCCTACTAAACCGAACTCCCAAGTTCAATTATGAAAGAAATTAAGTTAGAGGTTACCATAGATTTGAGGAGTAAGGCATGTCGTTCCGGAGGAAGATGCTCGTCGTGAGTATCAACAAAATTTCCATAACCAAACTATCATCTCAAACCATCATGTTTCATCACCAACCAAGAGGAAACCAATAATGGATTATGTTAGCTCAGAATCGAAAGCTACTTGTTCCTCTTTGGTGATGCTTGTGGTGTGAAAAATCTCCCCTAAATTCCATGTCCGCACATAAAATTGTTTTCTTAACAACCTCCCAATTTGAAGTGACTCTACTTAATTCCTTACCGAATAATGAATAAGAGGGGTAAAAGCATTAAGATGTTGCAGACTTCTACTAAGAGAGTAAGAAGAAGAGGGAGTTAAAACCTTGTATTCATATGGTTTTCCAATTATTAGTATTAATACTTTTAGCATAATTCATGGTCTCATCCCTCTCAAAATCATCTAAGCAGAACTTGTTATAAATTTGAGAATTTCCTCATCCGAATAACCACCATGTTTGTGTTTCTCCCAATAACCATGAGTGAACAAGGGGAGAAATCTCCCAGGTTGCCAAACTGAGAGAGATTGCTAGAAAAAAAAAATAGAGAGAGAGAGAGAAAGAGTTAACCCTCTTGCCATTAAAGAGAGAGAGAGAGAGATACTTAAACTTCTTGTCATAGAGAGAGAGAGAGAGGGACAGAGATAGAGTGAAAAAGAAGAGATTTAGTCTCCCCTTGCTTGGAGTTGTTCAACTCCATTTTTACGCCTTGCTGTGAAACCCTCGCCATGACAGAGCTTCGAGGAGGAAGAGAGGAGGAGAATGGGGTTACCACCAATCAGAGGCGGGGAGGAGTCGGAGTCTCCCTTGTCGTGCCCCGATTTCTTGCCATCAATCCTTATTCCGGCAGAGTTTCGAAGAGGAGGAAGAGGGAGAGATGAGGGTGAGGGGCGCACTGCGGTCTACCTCCCCTTGAAGAGGTGATGAAGCTGCCCTTTCATAGCCGATGAGCTCCAATCGCATGCCCCCACGGAGCTCGTCCTTGGTTTTCGCCCCTGGTTTTCCGCCCCCTGTTTTCGTTGCTGGTTTTCCGCCCCCTGTTTCCTTACCGTTCCTTTCCAGCTTTATATATATATATATGTACACACACACACACACACACGTACAATTATATGATATAAATAATTGTATGCGTAGCTTAAAATAACTCATTTCGGCTAACTTTCTCAAATCTCATCGAATTTGAACGAAACGAATTGCATTGTGCTAGGATTGATCACATGAGTCTGTTGCAACTGACTAGGGTGAAATTGGGGCTCGTTTACCCAATATTCTAAAATGGCGTTGTTGCGGCGCTCGATATTACTCAAAATAGTCGTTTTCTCCAAACGACCTCGGAACGAAACGAATTCCGTTGCACTCGTATTGACCATACGAGTCTAACGTAACTGACGGAAGTCGATTCAGAGCACGTATGCTCCATATTCTAAAATTGCATCGTTGTGACACGCTACGATTCTCAAAATAGTCATATTCTACATATGACCTCGGATCGAAACGAAACGAGTTCCGTTGCACTCGTATCAACTATACGAGTCTAACGTAACTGACGGAAGTCGATTCAGAGCACGTATGCTCCATATTCTAAAACTGCGTCGTCGTGACGCGCTACGATACTCAAAATAGTCATATTCTACATATGACCTCGGATCGAAACGAAATGAGTTCCGTTGCACTCGTAACACCTATACGAGTCTAACGTAACTGACGGAAGTCAATTCGGAGCACGTATGCTCCATATTCTAAAATTGCGTCGTCGTGACGCGCTATGATACTCAAAATAGTCATATTCTACATATGACCTCGGATCCAAAAGATATGAGTTCCGTTACACTCGTATCACCTATACGAGTCTAACGTAACTGATGGAAGTCGATTCGGAGCACGTATGCTTCATATTCTAAAATTGCGTCGTCGTGACGTGCTACAGTACTCAAAATAGTCATATTCTACATATGACCTCGGATCGAAATGAAACGAGTTCCATTGCACTCGTATCACCTATACGAGTCTAACGTAACTGATGGAAGTCGATTCGGAGCACGTATGCTCCATATTCTAAAACTGCGTCGTCGTGACGCGCTACAGTACTCAAAACGGTCAATTTCACCAAATGACCTCGGATTGGAACGAAACGAATTCTGTTGCACTCGTATCGACCATACGAGTCTAATGCAACTGACAGAAGTCGATTCGGAGCACGTATGCTTAATGAACAACTTTGGCGTTGTGGCGAAGCACAATGCTACCCAAAACAGTCATTTCTCTAAATAACCACCATTAATTGGCGAAGGTCGAGTCGTGGTTTTCCTCTGACCCGGCCTAAGCTCCTCCAAGGGTTCCACTGAACCGTCTAGACCCCTTTTCAAAGTTGGGATGTTAAAAGGTGTCCCTTGAGAGTAAAGAGAAGCCAGTGACACTGAAGAGTGTGTATCACGTGCCTGACATGAAGATGAACCTCTTCTCGGTGGCTAACGCAGTGGATGCTGGATACCACGTGCTGTTTGGACCGAATGAGGTGAAGTTCCTGAAGAACTTATCGTCTGTCGATGCTGACGTCACGCTCACCGGGAGAAGGGTAAAGGATTTGTATGTTCTGTCTGCAAATGCCTACGTGGACAAGCTAAAGACAAACGACAGCGCTGTGATCTAGCATGAGAGGCTGGGTCATGTGGGGATGGACAAGCTGAAGATGATGGCGGCAAATGGCCTAGTGAGTGGCCTGCCTCATCTCTCTTCCTACGACGACGACCATGTGTGCGGCGGATGCCAATATGGAAAGTCACATCGACTTTCATTTGACAAGTCGGAGACCAGGTGCAAGGCACCTCTTGAGTGCGTACATGCTGACGTTATGGGGCTGTGCGCCACCCTTATGGAGGCAATAAGTATGCGCTGGTTCTGGTGGATGACTACACCCGCTATACGTGGGTATACTTTCTGAGAGAGAAGTCAGAAGTATTCGAGAAGTTCCTAGAGTGGAAGGAACTTGTGGAAGTGAGGCTGAATCGCATAGTGAAGAAGATGAGAAGCGACAATGGAGGGGAGTTTACCTCCAATGAGTTTGCTTCTTTCTGCAGAAGGTTCGGCATTCGGCGGGATCTCTCCTGAGCTCACACCCCTCGGCAGAATGGAGTGGCAGAGAGGAAGATCCGCCATCTGGTGGAGACTACCAGGAGTTGGCTACATGCCAAGAGCATTCCCAAGGCCTTATGGGCGGAGGGAATGACGTGTGCTATTCATGTGATAAACCTACTACCTCTGAGTCCTAACAGGATGGTGTCTCCACACCAGCTCATGTTCGGGGAGAAACCAAATGTGGGTCATATGAAAGTGTTTGGTTCTACCTGCTTCGTGCACGTCCCGGATGCTCAGAGAACCAAGTTGGAGCCGAAAGCGAGGAAGTGTATCTTCATCGGCTACGATGAGCGGAAGAAGGGGGTGGAAGTGCATGGATCCGCAGACCCACAAGTTCGTCGTCTCGCGCGACGTAGTGTTTGACGAACTGGTCTCATACCAGGGAGTCTCTTCTGTGGTGTTGTCGGAGAGTGGCGAATCTAGCAGGGAAGAAGAGAGGGTCACTCAGGACCCTACTGTGGAGTTGGAGCTATCTCCCAGTGCTCCATCGCCATCTAGCTCAGGAGGAGCTTCTGGCTCAGGGGGAGCTTCGAACTCAAGAAGCAGGGAGAGCACCGCTTCAGGAGGAGTTCAGAGAGGAGTTCAGAGAGGAGCTCAAGCAGAGGAGTCTACCGGAGTGGTAGATAGTGGCCAAGCCTTGAGGAGGTCGAAGCAGACCATCGTCCCGCCTGCTCGTTATAAGGAGGGGAACTTCGTGAGTTTGGTCTCCTGCTTCTTCGCAGGACCACTCGATGAGAGGGAACCTGCCTGCTTTGAGGATGCAGCTGGCATCAAGGAGTGGGACTCGGCCATGATCGAGGAAATGGAGGCCCTAAAGAAGAATGAGACATGGGACCTGGTTCCCATGGTGGAGGGCATTGTTAGAAGGGGCGCTCAACCCCTCTCCACGGTTGACTGCAGTCCACCGATCCAACCCCTCTCCACTTGGAAGGAACTCCTCCAGGTCCACTGGCCATCGGGCCACACAGACCTTCTTCTGCCATGTGGCGGGTTGTTGAGGTCGGCGAGGCATTGCACGCTCGGCCCGATCCCCCGACCTCCTTCTCCATAAGAGCTGTTGGGTGATAGGAGGGGTTGAGTGCCCCTCTTATGGAGAAGGAGGTCGGGGGATCGAGGCCGAGCGTGCAACGCCTCGCCGACCTCAACAACCCGCCATATGGCAGAGAGGGTCTGTGTGGCCCGATGGCCAGTGGGCCTGGAGGAGTTCCTGCCACGTGGAGAGGGGTTGGATCGGTGGACTGCAGTCAACCGTGGAGAGGGGTTGAGCACCCCTTCTAACAAAAACCGGTTTTTTGTTAGAAGGGGCGCTCAACCCCTCTCCACGGTTGACTGCAGTCCACCGATCTCCTTCTCCATAAGAGGGGCACTCAACCCCTCCTATCACCCAACTGCGATGCAGCGCAGCTGGGTGATGAGGGTTGCTAGGAGAGCTTCTTATCGAGGTCGTGGGTTCGAGGCTCTTCGACAACAACCCGCCATCATGAGAACAGTGATGGAGACGGGTTGGACCGTGTTGGGCTGCAACCCTCTAAGGGTGAGCAGAGGCAGGCACCTAGAGCGGGTGATAAGTCCCGTACTCCCCTTCTTACAAAAACCGGTTTTTGTTAGAAGGGGCGCTCAACCCCTCTCCACGGTTGACTACACAGCTGGGTGATAGGAGGGGTTGAGTGCCCCTCTTATGGAGAAGAGGGTCTGTGTGGCCCGATGGCCAGTGGGCCTGGAGGAGTTCCTGCCACGTGGAGAGGGGTTGGATCGGTGGACTGCAGTCAACCGTGGAGAGGGGTTGAGCGCCCCTTCTAACAAAAACTGGTTTTTGTAAGAAGGGGAGTACGGGACTTATCATCCGCTCTAGGTGCCCGCCTCTGCTCACCCTTAGAGGGCTGCAGTCCAACACGACCCAACCCGTCTCCATCACTGTTCTCATGATGGCGGGTTGTTGTCAAAGAGCCTCGAACCCACGACCTCGATAAGACGCTCTCCTAGCATCCCTCATCACCCAGCTGCGCTGCAGCGCAGTTGGGTGATAGGAGGGGTTGAGTGCCCCTCTTATGGAGAAGGAGATCGGTGGACTGCAGTCAACCGTGGAGAGGGGTTGAGCGCCCCTTCTAACAAAAACCGGGGTTTTGTTAGAAGGGGCGCTCAACCCCTCTCCACGGTTGAGTGCAGTCCACCGATCTCCTTCTCCATAAGAGGGGCACTCAACCCCTCCTATTACCCAACTGCACTGTAAATGGGTGTACAAGGTTAAGAAGAGAGCGGATGGAGAAGTGGAGCGGTACAAGGCGAGGCTTGTCGCTCGGGGCTTCTCTCAAACCTACGGAGAGGACTATGAGGAGACATTTAGTCCTGTCGCGAAGATGACGTCGGTGAGGACGATCATCGCTCTGGCAGCGTGCCGAGGTTGGAAGCTGTGGCAGCTTGATGTGAAGAACGCGTTCCTGTATGGAGAGATTGACAAAGACATATTCATGGTGCAACCACCTGGATACGTGTCCAAGTCACTTCCACATCACGTCTACAAGTTGAAGAAGGCCCTCAATGGGTTGAAACAGGCGCCGAGAGCCTGGTATGGAAAGATTGCAGAGTACTTACAGTTCTGCGGCTATGATGCCTCAGACTCAGGCTCTAGCATGTTCGTGAAGAAGAGTGGAGGTCTTCACGTGCTGGTGCTGCTGTACGTCGACGACATGATCGTGACAGGGAACAACCCAGAGGAGGTCGCGGCGCTGAGACAACAGCTCTCCATACGTTTCGAGATGAAGGATCTTGGTGAGCTGCACCATTTCCTTGGCCTCCAAGTTGAGAAGAGAAGAGGCGGGCTGTATGTTTCCCAGAGGGCATATGCCGAGAGGATCGTCGAGAGATCGGCATGAAGGAGGGGAAAAGCAGTTCCGTTCCTCTGGAGGCTGGGCTGAAGCTTCGGAAGGAAGAAGGGAGGATCCTTCCTGATCCGAAGATCTTTCGGGCTCTGATGGGGAGTCTTATCTACTTGACTATCACGAGGCCGGACATCGCCTTTGTTGTCGGCCGAGTTAGTCGGTATATGCAGGAGCCGCGGAAGCCTAATCTGGAGGCAGCAAAGGGGATACTGAAGTACGTGAAGGGAATGTAACATCCCCCAGATAGCTAGACCCCCCAGGTGAATCTGTCTTGACAAGGTCATGACAAGACCTTGGTAGTGTAGAAATCCCTTTATCTTAGGCAAGATTAGGGTTGAAAGTGCCTTGGACTGCAAATAGCAATTTCTAGTGACCAAGTTTAGGGTTGGACTTTAGGGCCTCAACTTGACCATTTGACCCCACCATAGTATCTCTAACCCTTTAGGGGTCCCCTTAGGGCACCAAGGGCCCATTGGGGTCAACCAAAGAGGCCAAATTGACCAAAGTCAACCATAACCCCAAATTAGTCAAAGTGGCCTAATTAGAGTCAATTGACCTCCACCATGCCAAATTGACCTTTCCCCTACCCTCATAAGGATAGTGGTGACCCAATGGACTAAAAACTCCCTTCATGGGACCACCAATTTGGCCAATTTGACCTAAGTCAACTCTTGCCCTATTTTGGTCAAATTGCCCTATTATGGGTCAATTGGCCTCCACCTTGACAAATTGACCCTACCTAGACCATCCTAACCCTTAGGGAAGGCCAATGAGTGACTAGCCACCCATTGAGGTCAACCCAAATGGTCAAATTGACCAAAGTCAACATTATGCTATATTTAGGTCAAAATGACATATTTTGACCTAATCAAGCCCAATCCACTTGGGCTAGACCCAATTGGAGTGGCTCAATAGCTTCATGGGCCTGATATCTACTCAAGGGGCCTTAAAATTTCTGGAAATGATGAGTAGGAGAGAGAAAATGCAATTTTCCCCAATTTTTGGGAGAGGATTCAATGCACATTCGTGGTTTGAATGCCAAGGGGCACTCTTTTTCCTCCCCAATGCACTCCCCTCAACTTCCCACGAATTATGCCATCAATTCCCTATGGAATTGGAACCAATTAGTGGATGGAAGAGGAATCCAAAGCCATGGCCGAAATTCACCTTTAATGGCCATTAATGGCATGGCCGAATTTTGTTTCCCTCAAATCCCCCCTATACAGCCAGCCATTCTCAAATCCAACTCCACCATTAGCTTCAAAAGATGGATGGCAGTCGAAATAATGTATTGGATCGAATGTTTTGGTGGAGAATCGAGGGATCGGGCAAGCTCGCCGGAGAGGGGAAAAGCCATGGTCGACCACCACCGCCATCGTCGTCGTGCTCCAATAACGGTCCGATTCTTCTCCTCTCTCGCATTGGATAGATCTCCCTCTGTGGGCTGCAAGATTTGGGGCCAAATGGCCCTAGATCGGGTAGGCTAAAACTCCAAAATCTGGAGCTTTTTCTTCCGGCTAAAAAGCCTCGTTCCGGCCACCTCCGGCCGGCCAACCGCCTCCAATCGCCGGCCACCACCTCAACGAAGGTGGTGGTGGCATTGGCCGGCCGGGGAGGCGCTCAGGTGGCCGGGAAAACGGGGCTGAAGTTCACCCAGGCGCAGCTCATCTGGATCGTCGGTTCAAGGAAGAAGATGAGCCGATGTCGTTGAACCTTGATCTGTACGGGAAATATAATAGTATATATTAATATTTCAGTTTTTTTCCCTTTATTGGCAGCAGTTTGAAATAATTGTAGAAAATAATTAGAGACCTCTACTGAAAAATTGTCCAACATCAAAGTTGGAGCCCCCGATGTCTAGTTTATTACAAAATTGAGTTCACTCGGTTTGGAGCCCTGGTTAGGTCACAACACTCATTTTGGTGGGGTCTGTCCATAGGGCTGACCAGAGATAGATTTGGATGCCCACATCAATCCAGAAATCCAAATGACTTGAAATTTGGGGTGTAGGCTATTCTTATACATATATAGGACATATCCAAAAATGGGAATTTTTGGAGAACTTTTTCCTAAAGTTTTTGTAAACATTTAATAATCTTTGCACAAATTATTTGGAGGGTCAAATGACCTCCAATCTTCACCAAATTTTGGTGGAGTGTTATTAGGGTCATGATAAGCCCTTGGTTAAAATTTCAACTCATTTGGGGTTCATTTGATTAGGTAGTCATTGGGCCAAAAATTTGTCCAATGAGGAGAATATTGTGCTTAAGGGTTATTTGGGGTTTTTCATTGTCAAACCACCTCCAATTGGAGTGAAATTTTGGCCACTTCCTAACACCACCCAAATCACCTCCAGGTGAGTTTTGGGGTCATGGGGAAATGGATTGCTCTGGGACATGGAGTTGGAGCCCCCTTGGGGTGTATTTAGCCAAGTAGAGATCCATTGGCCAAGTGGGCCCATAGAGACTTGAGTCTTCTTGGGAAGGTCAGTGGGATCAATTTGAGACCCCATGAGGAAGTTGGTGAGCATTGGGGTTGTTTTGCCCAAGGCCATAGGGTTGATCCCTATGGAGTGGAATTTGGGGTTGTGAAGGACATAGGGGTGTTTGTCCTTGGAGATGAGTGTATTAGACTCCTCTGAGTTCTAGGAGTGATATAACACCCTCATAAGAAGTTTGGGTGGATTTGGGGAAGTGTGGACCATAATCTTAGGGTAAACCCTAAGGGGTGCATTTAGAGGCCAATGAAGGAAGAAGGATCAAACCTTTATGGTTTGGCCTAGAATTTTGGGGAGGTGGTCATGGTGACCAGAGAGCCCTCCTATGAGAAATTGGTGGGATTTGGAGTTGCCAACCCTAGGTAATAAATTCTTGGGTAGATTTGTAAATATTTAGGTTTTTGGGATTTATGAAGAAATAACACTTAGTGATTAACCATATTCTGTCACCAACTTAGTTTTGAGGTTATTAATCCCTGGAGATTCTATTAGAACCATTGGAAGACTTTTGGAGGTCCAAATTGTAATTATTCATATTGTTGACAATTTTTGGAATGAACAATTTTAGGATGTTAGTTTCCTTTAATTGCATGAAAATTTTCTGGATGTCATTTCATACCAATATGAACCCACAATATTTTTATCATAATTTATGGATTGATATTTTTGGTACCTCTAGTTCATTTTGGAATTAATTGCAAATATATCTTTGGTGGAAATTACAAATGTAACCTCTATGGAATATGGTCAAATCTCGCAGGGCTGAATATTTTAGTATGAATCACCTCTGTATAAATTTTTATAAGGTTTGGAGATCATATGAGGGTACCTCCTTTGGAATTTATTGGAAATAAATGGGTTTTGGAATTTTTAATAATAGTAGATCTTGCTGGAATTCCCTACAAATTCATATCTACTGATTATTAGGTACCGTTGATTTATGTAAAAAGTTGGGTAGGCATTGGAAGTCAGAAAAGTGCACTTGTACTTCAAACCTTAGGAAGTTGTATTTTTGGAAAATTGTTTTAAATATTAATAATGTTGGGAAAATTGTGAGACTCTGGAATTGACCTTAAATAAGTAGCATGGACCCCCAATAAAGATATTGTGTCATAGAGTTGATTATTTAATGTACCTCCCTTCATGAGCATCAAAACATTAAGGATGGTCTGCGTTTAGCAAATTGGCAATTTTGGGGTAATAGGTCAAATTAGGGTATATTGATTGGAGATGTGAGAGTTTAATGGTGATCATATGACTATGTGAGGATCCCTGGAGTTAATTAGGGTTTGAAGAGTCCTAGGGTGGTGGGGTGCCACCCTTGGGGTAGGTCGTCCTGGGATTGACGAAAGATCGTCTTGTCCCTTTGGTGTCTTAAAACACTTAGGTTTAATTCATGTAAAGTATTAAGGGGGTTTTCTTATGGGTAGATACCAACAATACTAAGTGTCTGGGGAATGAGAACTTTGGGGTGTCTGTACAACCCGTATTTGGCGAGTGGGTCCCTCGAGTCAGTTGATGGGACAGGGGTCAGCCAGACCATTCGCCCATACCGAGACAGGAAGAAGGATCCCCAGATTAGTAGGGGTAGGCTGCAGGCGAGAGGGAGCCTGACGAGTGGTGCCTCCACGGACCATTCGCTCAGGGGCTTGAGCATTCGCCCAGTCAAGCGGGAACTCGGCGAGTGGTGCCCTCACGGACCACTCGCCCAGAAGGCAGTGAGGAGGAAACCATGATACCCCTTGTGGTCTGCATATAGCCCTTCAGAACAGCGGAGTTAGGCTATTCGTAGACCAATTTGGGGTGCGTTTATTAAAATTAAAAGGCGGATTCATGCTATTTGCAGACCGGCCTAAGAAAAACTATAAATAGACCCTTAAGGGCACCTTGGAGGAGATCCGATTTTAGAGAATCCTCTCCTCGAGGCTAGTTTTGGTTGGCAGCCAGTGCCCTCCAAGGTGCCCGGTTGAGCTTTGGTTTGGGAGGGGAAGCTCTCTAAGATCTTCCGGGTGTGTGGCGGGACCTCCTCGCTTCAGCCTTGGGTCTATTCCGTTTCCAGCATCCACCGTCAAGAGAGTCTAGTGAGGGAGAAATAAGCATCGGCTACACCCCCAGTGGGTCCGAACTCAAGAGACCAGTTGCTGGTTTCAACATTTTTGGTGCGGTGAGCGTGGACCGTAGCCGGTGAAAGAAAATCCCAAGCTGGTTTCGATGACAGGAGATGGAGGAAATGGTTCTGACTCAGGTCACTCGCAGCCACCAGTGGCAGGCGAGTGGCTGGAGATGTTTGAGAAGTTCAAGCGAGAGGTCCTGCAGACGGTTCTCGCAGCAAGGACCGAGTGCGAGACCCCGGTGGTCCCAGTGGTCCCGCCTTTGCAGATTGGCGAGAACGCACCGGGGCATCGGCCAGGGAAGGAGGTGCCAGCAGAAGGAAGTGCGCGAGACCTCCCCGGACGGCAGCTGTTCAGCAGTCCGGCGAGTGCTGAGGTGTGTGAGTTGGTCCCGCGCGAGAGGACCACTCGCCGAGCAGGGGAAGGGAGCCCCTTTTGCGAGATGATCCTCTCGGCCCCAGTGCCAGAAGGGTTTCGTGGGCCGGAGATGTCCTACTACACCGTCAAGGAGGATCCAGTTGTGCACCTGCAATGGTTCGAGGACATGACTTCAATCCTCCCCATGTCGGATTCTTTCCAATGCCGACTCTTCGCGACCACCCTGAAGGAGAAAGCAAGGGACTGGTTCCACCAACTTCCCACAGGTTCCATCTATGCGTTCGATGATCTGCGCCGAAGCTTCCGATTGCGTTTCTCGACGTCAAAGAAGAGGAAGAAGGATGCGGAGGCTCTCTTCAAGATCAGACAGGGGGAGGGGGAATCCCTGGCTAAGTACGTGGACAGGTTCCAGGAGGAGATACACCTAGTACAGGAGGTGCCGGGATTCGCCCTCCAGATGGCATTCATCGTAGGGCTGCGAGAGGGGTTCTTCAAGATGGACCTGAAGAGAAGACCTCCTGTATCCTTCGAGGAGTTGATGGAGAGAGCCGCGGAGGAGATTGAAGGGGAGGCAGCCAATCCCGAATTCTATAAAAGGTTGGCAAAGATGAGCGAGCCCGAGGCGAGGCAGCCAGAAGGAAGAAGGCGAGAGGAGCCCAGGGGCCAGGGGTTCGAAAGACCACCTCGGGTTTGGAGGAACCAAGAACCCAACAACAGGTTGGGCTGGAGGAACCAGGAAGGACCAGCGCGAGGTCAGGATGAAAGGTACCAAGGAAGGGAGGCAGGAGGAGTGAATCAGGGGTGGAGGCAGGGTCCCAGACCCCCTCACCCCCCGAGGGAGCAAGCCATGGCGGTAGGCCGAGGGAGAAGAGGTAGAGGAGCAAGAGGAGGAAGAGGAAGAGCTGGAAGAGAGGACAGGGTGGCGTTGCCTTACTGTGATTTTCATCAGGAGGAAGGTCACGCGATCGCCACCTGCCCAGAGTTCTTGGAAATGAGGGAAAGAGGACAGCCGCGGCGGCCGCATGCCAGAATTAAGGAAGTGCTTCCAGAGGCAGAAGAGGACCGGTGTGAGGATAGGGCAGATACAGGAACCAGGGGGGAATCGGGGTGATTCACGGTGGGGTTGGGATAGAGGCCTCTCGCAAGAGAAGCTTCCAGGCCATGTTCCGAAGGGACGTCGCGTCGACCTCCCAGACCCCACCCCCCTCCGAGAAGCTCACCTTCTCCTCAGAAGATATGCCAGACTACGAAGACCCATTCTGCGACGCCCTGGTGATCCAGACGGCAATAGAAAACTTCACGGTCTCTCGGATCCTGGTGGATAACGGGAGCTCGGTGAATGTGATCTTCAAAAAAGCTTTCGACGCGATGGAGGTAGAGAAGAAGAGAGTGCAGGCCTCCGACGGACCACTGTTTGGTTTCTCGGGAGAGAGGAAGGAGGTCGAGGGAGGCGTAGGTCTCCAGGTGACGCTAGGAGGAGTCCCAAGAAACTGCCGGTTCGTCATCGTGGACGCTCCGAGCAGCTATAACGCCATCTTCGGAAGACCCCTCATCAGCGCCTTCCGGTGCGTGCCCTCATCGTACCATCAGTGCTTAAAGCTTCATAGTGGAGGAGTCCAGATCCGCGTCCGAGGAGATGCTAAGGTGGCGAGGCAGTGTTACGTGACTGCCGTCAACACCATTTCATGGATGGCGGATGCCGAAAAGATGGATGAAGAGCTGGTGAGGCCGGAGGGGCCAGGAGAGGAAGAGGAGAAGGGAGAAGAAGGGGGAGGGGGCGATGCCCGAGAGGAGTTGTTGGAGGTTGCTCGTGAGGAGCAGGAGGTCGAGGTGTTGGAGGTTGCTCGTGAGGAGCAGGAGGTCGAGCCGATGGAGGCGGAAGGAGCTGCAGGGGAAAAGGCCCGGGAGGAGGGGCGAGAAGCAAAGGGCCGGTGGGAAGAGCCAGCCCGGCTCGAGCCGGCAGAAGAGGTAATAGAGATGGAGGTTACCACCCAGGCAGGAAGGGTGGAGAAGGTGCGGATCAGCGGGGGCCTCGGCCCGGAGGACCAGAGAAGGATGTTGGAGTGCATCCAGAAGAACATGGACATCTTCGCGTGGAGCGCAGCGGACATGCCAGGCATCGAGGCGGACGTGGCTTGCCATCGTCTCAACCTCGATCCAGAAGCCCGCCCCATCCGGCAGAAGAGAAGGGTTATAGCTGACAAGCTCGAAGGACCAATCCGCGAGGAGGTGGCGAAACTCCTCGAGGCAGGTTTTGTAACGGAGATCCAGTATCCAGGCTGGGTCTCCAATGTCGTGATGGTAAAAAAGGCCGATGGCCGCTGGCGTATGTGTGTGGACTTTTCATTGTTAAATAAGGCCTGTCCTAAGGATTGTTATCCCTTGCCTCGGATCGACGCGCTGGTTGACTCAGCCGTCGGTTTTTCTGTGATGAGTTTTTTGGATGCTTTTTCAGGTTATCACCAAATAAGAATGCACCCACCGGACGTCAAAGATGTCTCGTTCATCACCAGGGAGGGATGCTACTGCTATAAGATGATGCCCTTCGGGCTGAAAAATGCAGGAGCAACCTACCAGAAGATGATGGATCGGGTATTTAAGAAGCAAAGGGGAAGGAACCTGGAGGTCTACGTGGCTGACCTTATGATAAAGAGCAAGTGTGTGAGCTCTCACATCCAGGACCTCGAGGAGACCTTCGCCACCCTACGCAAGTACAAGATGCGCCTGAACCCCCTGAAGTGTGCGTTCGGGGCCAGCAAAGGGAAGTTCCTCGGGCACCTTCTCACCCCTTGGGGGGTAGAACCTAACCCGGACAAGGTTAGGGCTATATTGGAGCTGGGGTCGCCACGGAACGCCAAGGAAGTTCAGCGCTTGACCGGAAGACTCGCCGGGCTGAACAGGTTTCTATCCCGGGCAGGGGAAAAATGCTCCCCCTTCTTCAAAGCGCTACGAGGCAATCGGAAGTTTGAGTGGACGAGAGAATGCGAGGAGGCCTTTCAGGCCTTGAAGAGCCAACTCACCAAGGCTCCGCTACTGCAAAGTCCCAAAGAGGGGGAGGATCTACATTTATATCTCGGGGTCGGGGCGGAGGCCGTAAGCTCCGTCCTGGTTCGAGAGGAAGGAAAGAAGCAGCTGCCAGTCTACTACGTAAGCAGGGTCCTGAGGGAAGCGGAGCTCAGGTATCCAATTTTAGAGAAGTTGGCCTTTGCCCTGGTCATCGCAGCAAGGAAGCTCAGGCCATACTTCCAGGCTCATTCGATCCAAGTAGTGACGGACCATCCACTCCGCCAGATCTTCGAAGGAGTGGAGCACTCGGGAAGACTCGCAAAATGGTCGATCGAGCTAAGTGAATTCAACATTACCTTTGTCCCTCGATTATCTATAAAGGCGCAGGTGGTGGCTGATTTCATGACAGACTTCGTGGCCGAGTTGAGAGAAGACGGAGCCCCTCGTCACGTTCCATGGAAGCTGCTGGTGGACGGGGCTTCGGGCAAGAACTCTCTCGGAGGAGGGGTGGTGCTGGAGAGTCCCCACGGAGTGAAGATAGAGCAGACGCTAGTGATACACTTCCCAATCACCAACAACCAAGCGGAGTATGAGGCTGTGATCGCCGGCCTGCGGTTGGCCCGGGAGCTCGGGGTCCATGACGTGGAGGTACTCACGGATTCCATGATAATAGCTTCTCAGATAAGGGGAGAGTTCGAAACGAGGGAACTTGTGCTCATGAAGTATTTAGCAAAAGTCAAGGGTCTCGTGGGGACGTTCAAAACTTTCTCCATCCGGCATGTCCCTCGAGAGGAGAGCACCCCGGCAGATCGGTTGGCAAAATCTGGTCCTCGATCCGGAGGGACCCTGACGGACCTATTCCGTCCTTCGATTGAAGAGGGAGAACTCATGGAAGTAGAACAACGGCCCTCCTGGAAGGATCCCTTCATCACCTTCCTTGCAACGGGAAAATTTCCGGAGGAAGTTCCGGACCAGAGGCGCTTCCGGTATAAGTCTGCCTACTACGTGCTCCATGAGGGTGACTTGTATCGGAAGACCCTCTCGGGCCTCCTGGCCCGATGCATCTCGGAGGAAGAGGTCCCAAGGATCTTGGAAGAAGTCCACTCCGGCGAGTGCGGCAGCCACTCGGGGAGCAGGACGTTGGAGGCAAGAATAGTGAGGCAGGGGTACTTCTGGCCGACCCTAAGCAAAGACGCGACAGCCTTCGCCAAGAGATGCCAGAAGTGCCAAATGTTCGCCCCGCTTCAACTCATGCCAGCTCAGAGGCTGAAGAGTATCACGGCGCCCTGGCCATTCGCCATATGGGGAATGGATCTGGTAGGACCCTTCCCCCAGGCTAGCGGGCAGAGGAGATTTCTCCTAGTCATGATTGACTACTTCACAAAGTGGCTGGAGGTCAAGGCGTTGGCTAAGGTCACCTCCCAGGTAATCCGCAACTTCGTATGGGGGGAGATCATTTGTCGACATGGGCTTCCACAGGCCATAGTCACGGATAATGGACCGCAGTTCGCAAGCGAGGAATTCATCAGCTTCTGTGGCCAGCTGGGGATAGACCTTAGGTTTGCGTCCGTCCACCATCCCAGGAGCAACGGGCAGGTAGAGGCAGCGAACAAAGTCATCGTGAACTTGCTCAAGAAAAAGGTGGAAAATCTCAAAGGCAATTGGGTGGAACAGCTCCCCTCGGTCCTATGGGCTTTAAGAACCACCCCCAACACCGCCACGGGAGAGACCCCTTTCAGGCTCTCTCACGGCTGCGAGGCGGTCATCCCCATAGAGTTCGAAATTACAACACCATGGGTCACGGTCGCCGCAAATGGAGAGGAAGATTGGAGAGCCGAGAACGAGGAGGAGTTGCGGCTCTCCCTCGACCTCATCGAAGAAGCTCGGGATCGAGCAGCCATCCATCAAGAAGAGGTCAAGCGGCGGATGGCCAAGTATTTTGACAGGCACGTCAGGATCAAGCAGTTCGAGAAGGGAGATCTGGTACTCAAGAAGGTCGACGCGGCTGGGAGATCCGCCGCGGTGGGAAAGCTTAACCCCAACTGGGAAGGCCCCTATGTCGTGGAAGAAGCACTGAAGTCTGGGGGGTATCGCCTTCAGAATGTGGAGGGCCAGCTCCTCAGCCACACACGGAGTGGCGACGACCTTAAACGCTTTTATCCTTAGTACCATGTAATAATGATGTTTTTTGGAATAAAAGCATTTTGTTTAAACTACGTGAATGAAAATGATGCAGCAGCTCGCAGGAGGGACCCTGGATGATGTTCCAGAGGTTGGCCCCGAGCAGACCCGCTGTCCAGGCTCTCATCTAGCTGGCAGGTCCGAAGGCTCACTCGGTGGCAGGTTCTATGTTCCAGAGGTTGGCCCCGAGCAGACCCGCTGTCCAGGCTCTCATCTAGCTGGCAGGTCCGAAGGCTCACTCGGTGGCAGGTTCTATGTTCCAGAGGTTGGCCCCGAGCAGACCCGCTGTCCAGGCTCTCATCTAGCTGGCAGGTCCGAAGGCTCACTCGGTGGCAGGTTCTATGTTCCAGAGGTTGGCCCCGAGCAGACCCGCTGTCCAGGCTCTCATCTAGCTGGCATGTCCGAAGGCTCACTCGGTGGCAGGTTCTATGTTCCAGAGGTTGGCCCCGAGCAGACCCGCTGTCCAGGCTCTCATCTAGCTGGCAGGTCCGAAGGCTCACTCGGTGGCAGGTTCTATGTTCCAGAGGTTGGCCCCGAGCAGACCCGCTGTCCAGGCTCTCATCTAGCTGGCAGGTCCGAAGGCTCACTCGGTGGCAGGTTCTATGTTCCAGAGGTTGGCCCTGAGCAGACCCGCTGTCCAGGCTCTCATCTAGCTGGCAGGTCCGAAGGCTCACTCGGTGGCAGGTTCTATGTTCCAGAGGTTGGCCCCGAGAAGACCCGCTGTCCAGGCTCTCATCTAGCTGGCAGGTCCGAAGGCTCACTCGGTGGCAGGTTCTATGTTCCAGAGGTTGGCCCCGAGCAGACCCGCTGTCCAGGCTCTCATCTAGCTGGCAGGTCCGAAGGCTCACTCGGTGGCAGGTTCTATGTTCCAGAGGTTGGCCCCGAGCAGACCCGCTGTCCAGGCTCTCATCTAGCTGGCAGGTCCGAAGGCTCACTCGGTGGCAGGTTCTATGTTCCAGAGGTTGGCCCCGGGCAGACCCGCTGTCCAGGCTCTCATCTAGCTGGCAGGTCCGAAGGCTCACTCGGTGGCAGGTTCTATGTTCCAGAGGTTGGCCCCGAGCAGACCCGCTGTCCAGGCTCTCATCTATCTGGCAGGTCCGAAGGCTCACTCGGTGGCAGGTTCTATGTTCCAGAGGTTGGCCCCGAGCAGACCCGCTGTCCAGGCTCTCATCTAGCTGGCAGGTCCGAAGGCTCACTCGGTGGCAGGTTCTATGTTCCAGAGGTTGGCCCCGAGCAGACCCGCTGTCCAGGCTCTCATCTAGCTGGCAGGTCCGAAGGCTCACTCGGTGGCAGGTTCTATGTCCCAGAGGTTGGCCCCGAGCAGACCCGCTGTCCAGGCTCTCATCTAGCTGGCAGGTCCGAAGGCTCACTCGGTGGCTGTTTCTCAGTTCTCAAGAGAGGATCTCAAGAGCATTCGCGTAGGACCACGCACCGGAGAGAGGAACACACCCCACTCTCTTAACTACTTAAGCGAAACCCCATGATACGCGAATGATAAGGTCCACTGGGAAGCGAGAAGTCGAAGAGGGGCAACACACCTAAGTCGTCTCCGAACACTCGCTGGGTAGCCGGGACGGTTACTCTACGACCTAACGTCCTGGTAAGCCTAGCGAGACGTTGCAGCGAATGATAATAAAGTTTGAGATAGCATAAAAACTGAGATTACGCAGAAATTGAGATAGCACAAAAATTGTAATCCATAGATATATCTTTCAGGGGCATTCGCCCAATTCGTGGTTACATCAGAAAAAGAAAAGATAAATACAACAAAAAGAGGAAAATACAGAGGGCCCCCCTCAAGGGTCACCAGACTCCTCCGAAGAACCTTCGCTCTCATCCTGGACGGGGACATCTTCTCGCGGCGCGACGCCGTCGTCCTCCGGGAAAGGGATCGGAATGTAAAGCTCCGGAACTACTTGGCGAGTGGTGAGGCATTCGGCCTCCGGCTTCAAATACCCAGCCCGCCGCAGCACCTGCAACGCGTGCTTGACGGCGCGTTGCGCATTCTCCTGAAGCAGTTGCTCCAGCTCGTGATGGGGGTAAAAGTGCCCCCCATCACCCAGGGCGAGTGATGTCATCCCGGCTTCTCGCAGCAGCTGGGTCTCGGCTTTGGCGAGACGGACTTCCTCCTCGAGGTCGACCACCCGCGCTCGGAGCATCCCAGCACGTGTTGCATCCTGGAAAAATAAAGTGATCATGATGAGAGGAATATGGGACAGTCAGTAATAACCATTCGCGGGAGTAAAAGTAAATGTACCTCTACAACCGGGCGGTTGGCGAGAAGAGCTTCCGCGGTTTTCAGTCTTTCCCTGAGATCACTCGCCTCCTGGGAAAGAAGAGCCCTGGTCTCCTCGACCTTGGCCAGGTTCCGCGAGACCTCAAGGCTCCGGCGAGAAGACATATGCGAGAGCTCGAGAGCGCGCAGCATAGCCCGGGCAGCTTCGTGGGCGAGAACTTGAGTCTTCTCCAAATCGAAGACCTCGGCGTCCTCCCGGCCATAAAGGGCATACGCCAGGGCGTAGGCCTCGCCGCTAGCAATGTTGGTCTCCACCCAAGATGGATGGAGAGTGGATAGCGAAACCCTGTTCGCGTTCCTGTCCCACTTCAGCAAAGGAGCCCCGGAGGGGTCCACGTACCTCTCGCCGTTCGCAAAGTTGCGATGGTCCCGGGGCAACGGAGGCGGCGGCAGCGCCAATTTCTCCGGAGGAGCATTCGCACCAGGCGCGTCGGTCCCCAGGGTTGAAGGTGGAGCACTCGCCCCAGAGGATTCGCCCAGAACCCCCTTGCCCTTCGCCGCGGGTGGACAGGGCGACTTCGAGGGAGGAGGGGAAGAAGCCTTCACCGACTTTCGCTTCCGGCCACTAGGCTTGGAAGAGGAAGGTTCCTCCCGGCAGGCATCCGCGGCGGCTTGCGCGAGAGGTGGGCAAAACCCAGGAGGACGCGGCGGATGAATGGGAAGATTGCGCACACCTGCATGATATTGCGAGTGGTTTAGGCGAATGGTGTAAGAATCACAACCAAGATGAATTCGAAAGTCTTGGAATCTTACCCTCGCCCTGTGGAATGAACGGGAGCGTGTCGACGTTCCGCCGGAGATAGACAAGGTCCATCCCGTACTGCAGAATGTATTGATGGAGTTTCGCCTCATGCCCCCCTAGGGTCGGGGGGCGGAAGGTTGACTCCTCCTCCTGCACCGGGGCGAGAAGGGTGTTACCTAGGCTCCCGCTGACAAAGATGAAGCGGCGAACCCATTCATGGTTCTTGTTCGGGAGCCCGTAGTGTTTGAGAGGGCTTAGACCCGAGAAGAAGGAGATGCCGCTGGTGCAGCGGAAGGTGTAGAGTTTGCGGAAGACGGGCAGCGAGAACTCGATCCCTTCTTCTCGCAAGTAGCTCGCGTACCCGACCAGCATGGCTATGGAGTTGGGGTTGAGCTGGGCGGGCACGACCCCATAGTACCTGAAAGTCTGGCGCAACTCCGGCCAGATGGGGAGGCGAAAGCCCACCTCAAAGTGCTCTAGCGGAATCGCGAGAGCACAAGGCGAGATGGAGTTCAGGCGCTCTTCAGGCCTGGGCTTTCGCCCCTCGAACCCCCCCGGGACGTAGTCAGCAACTGCCGTCAAGTAGGCCTCTTCGGAGAGGTCGCAGGAATCAAATATGTGATTGACGAATGCGCTGGCACACTTGCCCCTTCCTTCGGCATCGGCACCCATCTCGCGAATGAGAGAAAAGAAAGGAGCAGCAAAGAAGGGAGAAGTGCGAGTGCTAGAAGCAAGGAAAGAGAGGGAGCGGATGGTGATGTATTTATTACGGTAGTTGAAGGGCCTATTTATAGAGGCATTAAACGGCGTTTGGGCTTTCGAGGCAACGGGGGGTGCGGATAGCAATCTACGGCAGCCCGGCGCCTCGAAACCCGGTCCCAATCTCTCTCGCCCATTAATGGCGAGTGACCTATAACTATTCGCTCAACGGCTTTGCGAAAAGGGTTAGGAAAGCATTCGCAAAGCATATCATTCGGCAATACCTAGGCAGGTTATGAAAGAAGCAAAAATGGTCAGGTAAGCATTCGCAAAGCATATCATTCGGCGACAATCAGATAGGCTGAGGAAAGCAAATAGCGATAAATAGATCATTCTCAGAATCATAATATACAAAGTTATTACGGACAAATATTAATGTTCGTCACTCGCGGCGAGGCGGGTAGGAAAAGAAAGAGATTATGGCATCTGGGTCAGTACTCCACCCAAACCCATCGACCTCGCTTTCGCGACCCGGCTTCTGGGGGCATTCGCTGACGATAGTATGTCATCATGTTGGTGATCTCGTGCGAAGCCAGTTGGAGCTGGTCCCGGGCTCTCGCCGCGTGCCTTTCAGGCGACAGCTCCCCACCTTCGCCCCCCCAGTCGCTCCACCGTCGCGAGAAGCCGCGAGTAGTCCCTCCGGAGTTCCTTCAGCTCGCGCTTGATCTCCAGCTTCTCCTCGTCCACCTGGCCGGCAGCATTTCGCTGGAGGTGGATAAGCTTCCCAAAGATCTCCGTGATTCGCTCCTTCAGGGTCACGTGGTCGGATGAGTCACCCAAGAAGTCAGCGAGATCACCTGGGGAGGGAAGGGGCGAGAGCACCCCGTCTTCCCCCTCATAGTAGGACTCAGGGGGGGGAGACCTCCCGATACCCTATGAGATTATTAAAGGATCAGTACGATGAAGTTAGCGAATGCGGCAAGGACAAGTTAGAGGCCTGACCTGGGGCGGGTACCCTGTGGCCTGAGGGGCGAGAAGTATGGGGGTGTACCCCGGGCAACCCGGCGAAAGGGGGGAAAACCTTCCCTTTTCCGGGGCGGAAAGACGGGGGAGGAGGAGCCTGATCATCCGCCGGGGGATTCGCGTTATCTTCAGCACGGAGGCGCTGACCCGGCTCCCGCTCGGGGTAGACCCTCTGTTCATTCGCTGTAACAGAAGGGTTCCGCTGGGTTAGGGAAGGTGGAAGAATAGTGTCCCGTAGCGGGACGTCAGGGTTGAGGGCTGCAAAAAGTTGAGGGTCAGAAACAAGTCGTCTCAAAGGTAAATCGGAAGGGTTCCAAAACTTACTGGACTGAAGCACGGTCTCGCCCGGAGGAGGGGGAGGAGCCAGGTCCGGGTTAGGGGGAAGAGCCAGGTCCAGATCTGGAGGAGGCCCCTCAGACTCGGGGGGTGGCGCCGCGACACTGCTCAAGACGACCACGTGGTCGTCCTCTGGCACCAAGGTCCCCTGCGAGTGGTCAAAGCAATTTTGGAATAAGGGTCCGAACTAAAAGGTAAGGCGGGAGGAATTCCCATACCTGGGTCCCAAGGTCAACAGGAGTACGCGCCGGAGATTCAACCACGGTCTCGCCTTTTTGACGATTCAGCCGAATCGTCTTGGCTCGCCGCGAGACGTAGGGGGCGCTCGGGTCTCGCTTAGATGTCAGCCAGGGAGCGAATCTGGCAGTTTTCGGGGCGGTGGCAACCTGAGCCGCGGCCAGGCGCTCGATCATCTCTTGCGAGAGGGGTTTCGCGGAAGGCTTATGAGAAGACATCGGAAGTGGCGAACGGTCAAGAGAGAGAAGAAATCTTGAGCCGAAATGTGGAAGTGGTCCAGAAAAACCTGACACGGGATGTATATATATAGGATAACGGTGGGACCCACAGAATCTTGCGGGGCCCACTCAACAAGCACTCACCAAATAAGGGGTTGGACTGTTCTTTCCGAGTGGACGAGCCACTCGCAAAGAGCGGGGATTGTGTACAACCCGTATTTGGCGAGTGGGTCCCTCGAGTCAGTTGATGGGACAGGGGTCAGCCAGACCATTCGCCCATACCGAGACAGGAAGAAGGATCCCCAGATTAGTAGGGGTAGGCTGCAGGCGAGAGGGAGCCTGACGAGTGGTGCCTCCACGGACCATTCGCTCAGGGGCTTGAGCATTCGCCCAGTCAAGCGGGAACTCGGCGAGTGGTGCCCTCACGGACCACTCGCCTAGAAGGCAGTGAGGAGGAAATGACCATGATACCCCTTGTGGTCTGCATATAGCCCTTCAGAACAGCGGAGTTAGGCTATTCGTAGACCAATTTGGGGTGCGTTTAGTAAAATTAAAAGGCGGATTCATGCTATTTGCAGACCGGCCTAAGAAAAACTATAAATAGACCCTTAAGGGCACCTTGGAGGAGATCCGATTTTAGAGAATCCTCTCCTCGAGGCTAGTTTTGGTTGGCAGCCAGTGCCCTCCAAGGTGCCCGGTTGAGCTTTGGTTTGGGAGGGGAAGCTCTCTAAGATCTTCCGGGTGTGTGGCGGGACCTCCTCGCTTCAGCCTTGGGTCTATTCAGTTTCCAGCATCCACCGTCAAGAGAGTCTAGTGAGGGAGAAATAAGCATCGGCTACACCCCCAGTGGGTCCGAACTCAAGAGACCAGTTGCTGGTTTCAACAGTGTCATCCCATCATATTTCCTAGTACCGTAGCGAGCCCCTTACGGGGTAACCCTCGGGAAGTCCAAGACTAACCCTAACTCATAGGAGTAAGACATTGTACAAGATTAACTAATAACACACTCACCCACACCCAGTGGTTTCGGGAGTTTAGTTGGTTTGGTGCTACGAGCAGTAGGCTCGGTGGTGGTGAGAGCGGATTGCTAAGTCCGGTGAGCTTGTGACTCGGTAGTGTTTGATGGCGGGCAGGTTAGCCCGGGGAGCTTATGACTCGGAGGTAGGAAGTAGAACATGTTGCATGTGCATTGAAGGTGGTGGGTCTTCGGTATTGGATGATCGTTCACACCGACGTCAATACGTTGACTCGGCAAGTGTGGTATTTACACTTAGCCTTGAAAGTCTGGCGGTCCAGTCAGCAAGAGTACGCAGACGCTCCGCGGGTTTTGCGGAGGCGTACGATAGGTCTAGGTAAGGTAGTGTGAATACCAACCTAGAGGTGGGCGAGGCCCAACCCACCGCTTCCGTTTGCCACTACGGGAGTATCCTGGGAGTCTTGCTAGCTCCAAAAAGGGGGAACTAAAGGTCTATGCGCATAGAGTCGTGGTGAGTGAGTTGCACTTGTATGAACATAGCATAACAGCATACTTTGCATGACATAGCATAAACATTGCATTCAACCCCTACCCCTATCGTATAAATTGGTATAGGACTTTTTATACGATAGGCCCTGCTAAACGACCCCTTGGTCTATAGGTTTGTATGGGCATTCCTATAAATCAACGGTTACCTTTATGTTGCTTTACTTACCATTATATATACTGCTTTACTGATTCTTTACATACACTCTACCATGCTTACTTACTGCTTCATATATATATACACCTGTGTTGTTGTAGATCCGCCGCCACCTGCTTTTGTTTTTACCCCTTGAATGTCCTCCGCTTCCTCCTCCCCATACGGTGCCTAGGAGCCATTGGGGGAGGGGTGGGGAATTGGTTGAGTCTAGTTTGACTGACGGTCGGTGGACCATATCATTTTAGGGGTTCGAGGAGACGCAGCAACACCAGAGGCCGGTGCAGACGGAGGCAGACCAGTGCAGCTCAGGAGCACAGGTTTCAGGACCAGTGAGTGATTAGGTGTTAGTTTCCGCGAGTGATCTTGTAGTGAGGACATGATGTACAGGGCAAGAGCCCCCTTTTATTATTGTAACCCTTGCTATCTTTTATTCAGTTATATCATGTGGACGTTTATATTTCATGTTGATTCTGTGGACTTGCCTTCATTAATGAACTTTTCTTTGTGATCGATTTGGCCGGCAGGATCGGCGTTTTGTAGTGGAGACCTTCCCGAGCGAGGGTGTCACCGCAAAACGGCGGTTCTGGGCCTAAGACCCGGTGGTTTTTGCAAAAAAAAAATGGGGTCTTACAGGGAACCCTTGAGATGGGGTTGTCCTATGGAGAGGAGTCTGACTTCAAGCTGCATGGGTACACGGATGCAGACTACAGAGGTGACGCTGATGATCGCAAGTCGACATCAGGTTATGTGTTTTTGTGTGGAGCTGCTGCTATCTCGTGGTGTAGCAAGAAGCATGACTCTATTTCCCTTTCTACCACGGAGGCCGAGTACAAGGCGTCGTCCTTAGCAGCTCAGGAGTGTGTCTGGCTAAGGAGACCAATGGAGGATGTGGATGAGGAGGTCAGCGGACCTACTGTGCTTCGCGGGAACAATGAGAGTGCATTGAAACTGGTAACCAATCCAGTGTGTCATGCAAGGACCAAGCACATTGAGATTGAGCATCACTTCATCAGAGAGAAGGTGTTGGGTGGCTTGATCGCTGTGGAGCATGTGCGGAGTGAAGACAACCTTGCAGATATATTCACAAAGCCCTTATCTGCGGGGTCGTTCCGGAGGCTTCGCTCGTTGCTTGGAGTTGTTCCCGGAGCTCACTTCAAGGGGGAGTGTTAGATTTTTTGAAGTGAGATAACGCCCGGTGCTAGCGCTACCGCCGGCGTTAGCTCCTTCTCGCCCCCCCTGTTTTGCCTATAAATAGAGGGGTACCCCCCCCCCCCCCCCCCTCTAAGAGCATGCATTCTGAAAGTGGCGAGTATCCTCAACTTTGAGCGAGTTAGAGATACCAAAGTGCTACCTGGCGAGCATCGAACTTGGAGTAAGTTCGGCAAGCGACCTAGGAAGAGTTACCTACTCGCGCGATACCGCCCGACGCTAGTGCTAGCGCTCGCGGTAGCGAGAAGAGGAGAAGCGGCGAGTAGCGAGCTTTTTCTAGTTGCGACTAGGGAGCTGTGGAGTGCGAGCAGCAGTGTTAACGCGACGCGTTAGGAGCTAACGCTCGCGGTAGCGAGAAGAGGAGGAGCTTGCGAGTAGCTGGAGTGCGAGCAGCGAGCTTGCGAGTAGGAAAGCTAACGCTGAGCGTTAGAGTTAACGCTGGCGGTAGCGAGGAGCGAGTATCACCTGCGCGGTGTGCTCCGGAGGAGAAGCGGACCCTGTCCGTGACCAAGTTCTTTTCTATCATTGGCTGTCGTGAATCAAGTTGCATGCAACTTGTATTCAGCCTTGCCCATTTGTAACTAGCTGCCGAGTATTATTATTTGTGAAAGCTTGTGTTCATCTATTGGTGTCCTTATTCTCCTGTTGGTTGACGTGTTCTTCCGACTTCAAAATATTTCACAAATCTAAGAGGGGAAAAGCGATGCGATCGATAGAACTACGGCTAGAGTTTAGGCAACGGGAGAGAGATGGAGAGAAAATTATTTGATGGGATGCGATTAACGAGAATTGAACTGCGAATATAATTAGAATTTTTACAATTTTTGGGATGCAAATATAAGAATTGGACTGCTAATATCAACATTTTTTTAATTCCCTCGACATCCCAAAACCCTAAACCACGAGGAAGTAGCCAGCTTCTTGCTCTATGCATCCTTCAATTCCCGATGCTCCAAATCCAACTCCCTTCTCGAATCGTGAAATCCCTCTCCTCCTGTCTACCCTCTCTTCCCCCACCCCTCACCTTCTCCAGTCTGCAAGAACTCGCTGCCAATCGCAAAGGTTTTTGTTTTCTTAAAGTTCACTCAGCCTGTCCTCATTTAGCAGGTCCTGCTCTCAGAGGCTGTTTAAGCAATTATAATGAAATGTCAAGAAACACAATCGAAACCTTGCAGATTACACAGCTGAGCTATATATAATTTCTTCAGCTCTTTGAGCGCGCTTCAATGCAAAGTTCTGAAAGTGATTTTGGAGTTTCCATAGGCTTCAACTGTTTATTTTCTAGTGAAGTATACATGCCATTCCGCTGATAAAAAAATAATCTTCCATTATTAGGTTTTGCAAAGGTGATTTTGAAGAAGGGGAAGACCCAGCTTTTCAAAGATGGAAGTCCCATGGTTTACAGCGGAGCTGTTGACAGAATAATTGGCCGTCCGCCTCCTAAAACCGGGGACGTTGTGTTGGTGGCGGATGGATCGGAGAAGCCTATCGGATGGGGTTTATACAATTCAGCATCCATGTTCTGCATTCGCCTTATGCAGCTTGAAGACGAGGTATTGAGGTAAAAAAACCACTTGACCTCAGAGATAACTTTCCTCAATAAATTTTCTAATCATCTGAATGAATTTAGCTTAGATTGCCTTGACTGGATCCATGCCTTGCGTTCTTCCTGCCTGGCATTAACGCAGCTTTGCAATTACCATAGTTTCTAGCAAGCAACAACTTCATTTAACAATTTCCTGTTTTTTCTTTCTCAGGGATGCATCGTGTGCATTGGATATGAAAAAGCTGCTAGAAAGAAGGTTAGATGCTGCCATTAAATTAAGGAGGAGTTTAGGGCTTCCCTCAGCCGATACAAATGCTTATCGTCTTGTCAACAGCGAGGGAGACAGGTCTAAATTCTATTTCTGCAAAATCAACTTCATCCAACATTCCTCATGTTGTAATTAGCCGGGGCTTCATCATCCAATCTTCGGCGCTCCATGCCTATATGTTTTTCATTTGATTATTATGCATTACTTTTTGGTAATTTGTAGCCTCATATATACTTCTACTTTTGGCTATTAAATTAGAAGGGGAGCCTTGGCGCACCGATTAAGGTGTTGCCGTGTAGGGTATGGTTTCCCTAAATTTCACCCTTGTGGTGGGACCCTTCCCCGGACCATCGCTGCGCGGGGATGCTTTGTGCACCGGGCTGCCCTTTATACTTATACTTTTTGAGCGGGGATCCTTTTTCTCTGTAGGGAGCTCAAAAACATTCCTTGCATTATCGAGCCCTGGGGATTTGACTGTAGCTATAATATTGAATTTAACAATAGTTGCATTGTTTGGCGTGCAGATTGTCTGGCCTAATTGTTGATGTTTTTGGTGATGTTGCTGTTGTAGCTTCATCTGCTGCTTGGGTTGAGAAATACAGATTTGAAATAGAGTCATTCATTGGTAGGATTAGTGGAGTAAACCATATCAACTGGAGGCCATCTGTTGACATATTAAAAGAAGAAGGATTGGATGTGACTGGTCTCGAGAATTTCAAGTCATGTTCTAATGTGGAAAAAGTTCAGGTGAGAATTGGATATTGGAAAGACATTCGTGAATGAATTTTGTACTTCATCTTCATCATCTGCTTTATGTATTTGCCAGATTGAAATAACACTTCTCTGCGTATGTATATTCAACTGTGCGCCTGTTTTCCTATATTTCAGTCCCACAAGGCTATATTGGAGCGAACTTAGGCTTGGGGTCGGTTGATCCATTCTACTATCCCGAGGCGGTACTATGGCTTCGCCGTTGTCACCACCGATCGCCCCAGATTCATCTGCACGTGAGTTGAGCGCTGAGAGCATTACTGAGATTGTATCACATGAGTGCGTCCCCTCCCTCAGGGGCCTGCCAAAAAGTTAAGCGCTAAGCGAATAGGTCTCTACACGGTCATGAGACGCATTAGGGAAAATGCATGCGAACTGGATATCCCTGTTAGTATGAGTATTCATCTTGTATTTAATGTGGAAGACCTGATACCATATTACGAGCCTCACGAATATGTGGATCCGTACTGGGGAGATCCCCCTGAGCCTCTACCCCAACATTCCCCATCCAAAACCAAGTCCAATCCTGAGCTCCGCCCACTTGTGAGTTCGTCTACTATGGCTTCGCCGTTGTCACCACCGATCTCCCCAGATTCATCTAAACGTGAGTGAGCGCTAGAGCATTACTGAGATTGTATCACATGAGTACGTCCTATCTTCGGACAGTCCTGTGTGCCGATACTTAGTACACTGGCGTGGACGACCCATCACCGACGACACTGGGTTGTTTCTGCAGAGCTTGATCGACTCGCCCTTGGACTTCGACTACAATATGATCGTCTCCATTCATCGGAGATGAAGACCTTTCAGTCGGGGGAGTTGATGGGGATCCATCAAAGTTAGCCCGCCGCAAAGCGAGACCCATGTTCGTATACTCGCACAGAAGGACTTGATCGGATTGGCGATCTGACTCCACGAATGCGTCGGGCTCGTCATTTTCATACTTTTTCATATATCGTACTATTATGTTTTAATTTTATTTCCTGTAATCGGGTCCGCCGCATTCCCGACCAATCATAGTCGTCGAAGCTGTGGTGCCCTAGTTTTATTTTATTATAAATAGAGTGTATGGGGGAGGGGATGTCATGGGGTATTGCAGATTTTGGAGAAAGCATTCCCGGAATTCGGCGATCCCCTCACGGTGACCACTCCGTGAGACCCTAGGTGATGACTCATAGGTGGTTTCCTTCATCTCCAAGGTATTCTCTACCTCTAACCTCCATTTCCCTCCTCCCAAAAGCCCAGACGCCCTTTTCCCCCTCCTGTTCTCACGCCCAGTTGATACCTCCGCACTTTCCTCCATGTTCTCACGCCTATGAAGGCAGAACCGGCCTTCCCCCTCCTGTTCTCACGCCCAGGAGGCAGTTCCATCCCCTTTTCGTCCTGTTCTCACGCCCAGGAAGGCAGATCCGGCCTTTCCCACTTGTTCTCACGCCCAGTAAGCAGATCCACCCCTTTCCTTCTTGTTCTTACGCCCAGGAAGGCAGACCCGACCCCTCAGACCCTCCAGAACCACCCTTCTGCCCCACTCCCTCCCTGTTTCTCACACCCAGCAGGCCTACCCGACCCCTTAGCCCTTTCCAAAACCTCAGCCGCCCCTCCTCCTCCCTGTTTATGTTAAGGGCCTTCGCTTGTGCCCTCGTTCGCCGTGGAAGGGGAGGGAAGTCCCGAAGATGATCGGCGTGGCTCTTGCTAGAACCTATCGCGTCGACAAGGTTGGACGAAGGAATGCGGCTGTTTGGGGTTGTCGATCGGCGGTGGCGAGCGAGGAGGGGGGTGCGGACGACTCGCGTGCGGCGGACGGTCGCGGGACGTGCGGCTAGGGCTTCAACGCTGTTTTCGTGAAGGTAGAGAGAGAGAGAAGAATTAGATAGAGAGAAGTTTGATAAATGTTTTCATAATAATCCCAAGCAAGCATGCTCCCATCAATATGGGTTGGAGACCCAACCGAACCCAAAGTCCAACACAACATAAAAATACAAAATGCAGAAATGAAAAGATACAAGCGGGCATCGAGGATAAACTAAGCGGTATGCGCCGAGTTGCGGCGCTTGTACGTGATCCCCCAGCGTGGGTCTGTAACATCCGTAACATCTCCGCCAACGTCGTCATCAAGCTTGTCCGCCGCATTCCCGACCAATCATAGTCGTCGAAGGCGGGGTGCCCTAGTTTTATTTTATTATAAATAGAGTGTATAGGGGGGGCTGCCATGGGGTATTGCATATTTTGGAGAAAGCATTCCCGGAATCCGTCGATCCCCTCACGATGACGACTCCGTGAGGCCCTAGGTGACGACTCATTGGTGGTTTCCTTCATCCCCAAGGTATTCCCTAATGTACAACCCTCATTCTCCGAGGGTGGACCCCCCCAAGGCCACGTAGGCAGAAGTCAAAGTCAAAGAGGTCAACACGGCAGACAAGCGTAAGAGCAGAAGACAGCCTAGGCGAGTAGGGGTGCACTCGTGCGAGTAGCTCGGATACTCGCCAAAAGGTGGGCGACCATAGTCGATACTCGCCCATCTGCCCGGGGAGATCGCCTCAATGTCGCTAGTCGTCGGGCAAGGGCTGGGCTATAAAAACCCCATACCCCTTGGTTTTCCTATAAATAGGACCCCAGGGGTACTTGGATTGGCACCTGGACTTGAGCTTTTGAAACCCTGCTCTTGCTTTCTAGCATCTGTCGCACTTGGTCGCTACTCCCGGTACTAGCCAAGTCGGTGCCTTCCTCGTACCTTGCTCGACCATTCTTTGGTCTTGGAGGGGAAGTCTCTTCGGAGCTTCTGGGTACGTGGTGGGACCTCCCTGCCGCAGCACCTGGGGTCTTGTGTGTTGCTCTTCTATCTCTTCAGTAGTCGCCAGCTCAGTCGTCTCGTTGGATTGTTGGGCGAGTAGCCTCCGGCTGCATCGGTCCGAATCTTGAGGTCGGGATTTTCCTGGCTTCAACACTTTGGTGCGGTGAGCGTGGATCGTAGTCGGAAAAGGAAAGTTCAGCAGGAAGTCGAGATGGTCGTAGGTGGCGACCATGAGGGGGTAGTCGGCAACTCGGCCGCGAGTGGCGAGTTCGTGACACTAGCGGTTCTAGAAGCTTTCGCACAGCGTATGGAGGGAGCCTTCGCGCAGCGCATGGAGGGGATCTTGCAAACAGCGCTTCAGCCGCGTGCCGAGGTCACGGCGACCTCGCCGCATCGCCCAACTCCGTCCGAGGGAGGGAGTCCCCCTCGGCGAGCAGGAAAGGAGCACATGGAGGATGAAACCGAGCGACCAAGGAGGTCGCAATTCTACCAGCCAACCTCGCAAGGTATTCGCTTCCGCGAGCCGGGCGAGCAGGCGAGGTACTAGGATACTCGCCCATATGGCGAGTATGGAGGTGATACTCGCCAGGTTGAGGATCGTCGCCGGGCAGGAGGGAGGAGCCCCTTCTGCGAGGAGATCCTTGCCGCGCCAGTGCCAGAGGGGTTCAGGGACCCTGCCTTGAACTACTATTCAGGGAAGGAGGACCCCGTCAGGCACATCCAATGGTTCGAGGATATTGTCTCTATCCGAACCATGTCGGACGCCTTCAAGTGCAGGTTGTTTGCCATTACCTTCCGCGCAAAGGCCTGGGACTGGTTCCACCAGTTGCCCGCAGGCTCAATCTATTGCTTCGAAGACCTGTGTCGTGGGCTGACGACCCGGTTCGACACGGCACGGAAGCTAAAGAAGGAGGCCACGGCCCTGTTCTACCTCGTGCAAGGGCCAGATGAGGCATTGGGCCCTTACATCGAGCGCTTCCAGGAGGAGGTTCTGCAAATCCAGGAGGTGGATAGCAACATCCTGTTGCTGGCCCTGACATTCGACATCAGTCAAGGCCTCTTCAAGTTGGAGCTCAGTGAGAACCCACCCTACTCCTACGACAACCTCATTCAGAGGGCCAATAAGTTTGTCCGGGGAGAAGCCTCCAACCCCGACTTCTTGGCAAGGTTGGCTCGGGTGACCAGAGGCGACCGTGGAGAGAGGGATGAGATCCCTGGAAAAAGGAAGAGGGAGGAGCCCCGAAGGGAGGAAAGGAAGTGGCCGGAGCGGCAAGAGGAGAAGAAGAAGGAGGAGCTCAGGAAGAAGGAAACCGGGAGGATCGTGGAGAGAAGGCCCGTCGAGTCCCCTGAGCGTCAGGAGGAGGGAAGACGCTACCAGGTCCCCGTCAACCGGCCACCATGGAGGCCGGCTGGACGGCACCAGCGTCAGGACCAAAGGGGGAGATCCCCAGAAAGAAGGCCCTTTCGCCAACCAGAGAGGCGTCAGGAGAGGAGGAGAGATGAAGCAATGGCGGTAGCCGGGCGAGGCCGCCGTCAAGGAAGGAAGAAGCCGAAGCCTAGGAGGCGTCAAGCAGAAGAAGTTCCTCTCTATTGCGACTTCCACCAGGTGGGGGGACATGCCATGGCTGCCCGCCCAGACTTTTGGGAAGCCCGGAGGAGGTTGGCAGCAGGAGAAGCCGGAGGAGAGCGGAGGAGGATGGAGGCCCCTGCCGAGCCACAGGCAGGGCAGGCTGCAGTCGTTCGTCGGAGGAACGAGGATCGGGTCGACCAGGGAGGTCGGGGAGACCTGGGCCAGGGAGGTCGAGTTGGAGTAATCCATGGGGGAGCAGGGCTGGAAGCTTCCCGCAAGGGAAGCCTCCATCAGATCTACCGCAGGAGTGTCGCCTCGACCTCACAAGCACCGCCCCCGATAGAGGAGATTACCTTTTCCGAGGAGGACATGCTAGGGAACGCGAATCCCTTCCATGATGCCCTCGTGATTCAAGCCGCGGTGGAGGACTTCACCGTTGATCGAATTCTGATCGACAACGGTAGCTCTGTAAACGTCATCTTCAAGGGGACGTTTGACGGACTGGGAGTCGAAGCTGCCAGAGTTCGAGCGTCAGATGGTCCCCTCTTCGGCTTCTCCGGAGAGAAGAAGGAGGTGGAAGGAGGAGCAGATCTCCTGGTAACACTCGGTGGCACCTCCATCAGCTGTTGATTTGTTATCGTCGACGCCCCGAGCTGCTACAGGGCTATCTTTGGGAGGCCGCTTCTCAACGCCTTCAAAGCCGTCCCATCCTCCTACCATCAGTGTTTGAAGTACTGTAAGAGAGACGTCCAGGTGAGGATCAGGAGCGATCCAAGAGCCGCCAGGGAGTGCTATCTTAGCGCCGTCAGTACCATCAGCTGGATGGTTGACGCAGAAGAGTTCGGAAGAGTGCTGGAGAGCCCGGCCAGGCTGGAAGTGGCTGAAGAGGTCGAGGAGATCGAGGTACTCTCTGCAGCGGGAGTGCCGGGGCTGCTAAAGATTGGCGGGTCGCTGAAGACCGAAGAGAAGATCGAGATGGCGGCGTGTCTGCAAAAGAACGTCGACATCTTTGCTTGGAGCGCAGCCGAGATGCCAGGAGTCGACCCTGAGGTTGCGTGTCATCGCCTCAACCTGGATCCCACTATCCAGCCCGTCCGCCAGAAGAAAAGGAGAACCGCCACCATCCTCGCCAAGCCAATTAGGGAGGAGGTTAAAAAACTGCTCGATGCAGGTTTTGTGTCAGAGATCCAGTATCCAGGCTGGGTCTCCAATGTTGTAATGGTGACAAAGGCGGGGGGAAGCTGGAGAATGTGTGTGGATTTTTCCTTAATGAATAAAAGCTGTCCGAAGGATTGTTATCCCTTGCCTCGAATCGACGCGCTGGTTGATTCAGCCGTCGGTTTTTCTGTGATGAGTTTCCTTGATGCGTTTTCAGGATATCACCAGATCCGGATGCATCCCCCCGATTGCCGCAATGTCTCCTTCATCACCGACGATGGCTGCTACAGCTACAAGATGAGGCCCTTCGGTTTGAAGAATGCAGGAGCTACCTATCAACGGATGATGGACCATGTTTTCAAAGAGCAAAAGGGGAGGAACCTGGAAGTGTATGTGGACGATCTCTTGATCAAAAGCAAGAGTGTCCAGGAACACATAGCCGATCTGGTAGAAACCTTCGCGACGCTAAGAAGATTCAAGATGAGGCTCAATCCGACGAAGTGCGTCTTCGGAGCAGGCAGGGGAAAGTTCCTGGGACATCTCCTTACCTCGGAGGGAGTAGAGCCTAACCCCGACAAGGTTAGGGCGATCCTGGAGATGCCATCCCCAATGACGATGAAGGAAGTCCAAAGATTGACTGGAAGGCTGGCGGGTCTTAGCCGCTTCCTCTCTAAGGCCGGAGAGAAATGCTCTCCATTCTTCAAGACACTCCGCAAAGCGAAAAGCTTCGAGTGGTCCGAAGGATGCGAGATGGCGTTCGGGAAGCTGAAGGAGCAGTTGACTCAGACACCTCTCCTCCAGAGCCCGAAAGAAGGCGAAGACCTGCTCGTCTACCTGGGAGTAGGAGCAGAGGCGGTGAGCTCCGTTTTGGTCCGGGAGGAAGGAAGGAAGCAGTTACCCGTCTACTATGTCAGCCGGGTACTGAAGAAGGCGGAGCTGAAGTATCCAATCCTGGAGAAGCTTGCCT
This sequence comes from Dactylorhiza incarnata, assembly GCA_033032865.1. Taxonomy (NCBI): domain Eukaryota; kingdom Viridiplantae; phylum Streptophyta; class Magnoliopsida; order Asparagales; family Orchidaceae; genus Dactylorhiza; species Dactylorhiza incarnata. Next base: position 111,750 of record JAWHQI010000358.1, on the reverse strand, counting down.
TCGCCTTGGTGGTGTCGGCACGAAAGCTCCGGCCTTATTTTCAGGCTCACTCCATCAGAGTGGTGACTGATCATCCTCTCCGCAATGTCCTAGAGGGAGTGGAGCACTCAGGGAGGTTGGCGAAATGGTCGGTAGAACTCAGCGAGTTCGACATTTCCTTCTCTCCCCGAGTAGCGATCAAGGCCCAGGCAGTAGCAGACTTCTTGGCTGACTTCTCGGTGGAAGCAGAGCCAGGAGAAGAGGTGCTCAATCCCATTCCTTGGAAGTTGTTTGTTGATGGAGCTTCGGGCAAAAGCTCTGTAGGGGTGGGCATCGTGCTCGTCAGCCCGCAGGGAACAAGAATCGAGCAAGCCGTCGAGATCCTCTTCCCCGTCACAAACAACCAGGCAGAATATGAGGCCATAGTGGCAGGCTTGCGCCTTGCCAAGGAGCTGGGGATCCGTGATGTCCGGGCTTTCACGGACTCAATGGTGGTCGCATCGCAAATTCGAGGCGAGTTCGAGGTGCGCGACACCATCTTGCAGAAGTACCTGGTAAAAGTAAAAGGACTGATTGGAGGCTTCCAGTCCTTCTTCGTCGAGCATGTGCCAAGAGAGGAGAACTCGGCAGCAGATCGCCTCGCCAAGTACGGGCCGAGGGCTGGAGGAACTATCACCGAGCTATTCCACCCATCCATTGAAGAGGGAGAGACAATGGAGATCGAGCAACGCCCCTCGTGGATGGATCCCTTTGTGGCATTCCTGGCCAGCGGTCAGCTCCCAGCGGACGGAGGGGATCAGCGAGGATTTCGGTACAAAGCGGCATACTACCTCCTGCAAGATGGGGAGCTGTACCGCAAGACCATCTCGGGCCCCCTGGCCAGATGTGTTTCCGAAGACCAAGTACCCCGAGTGTTGGAAGAGATCCACTCGGGAGAGTGTGGAAGTCATTCTGGGACTCGCACTTTGGAGCAGAGGGTCTTGAGGCATGGTTACTTCTGGCCTACTATCCGGAAGGATGCTGAGATCTTCTCGAAGAAGTGCCAGAAGTGCCAGCTCTTCGCCCCCCTTCAGTTACAGCCGGCCCAGCAGCTCCGATCGATCATCTCCCCATGACCGTTCGCCATCTGGGGGATGGACTTGATCGGCCCTTTCCCTCAAGCCAGTGGACAACGAAAGTTCGTTCTCGTCATGATCGACTACTTCTCCAAGTGGATCGAGGCCAAAGCCCTAGCCAAGACCACCTCTCAAGTCGTGAAGAACTTCATCTGGGGAGAGATCGTCTGCAGATTCGGGATCCCTCTCGCCATCGTCACCGACAATGGTCCCCAGTTCGCCAGCTTAGAACTGGAAGACTTTTGTAGGCAGCTAGGAACCGACCTTCGGTTCGCCTCCGTACATCACCCAAGGAGCAATGGCCAAGTGGAGGCCGCCAACAAACTGATCATCAACCTACTGAAGAAGAAGGTGGAGAACCTAAGAGGTAACTGGGCGGACCAGCTCCCCTCGGTCCTGTGGGCTCTGAGGACCACTCCTAGCTCAGCCACAGGGGAAACGCCGTTCAAACTCTCTCACGGGTCAGAAGCTCTCATTCCAGTAGAGTTCGAAGTCAGAAGCCCAAGGGTGATAGCTGCGGAGGACGGGAGCGAAGAATGGCGACTAGAGAATGAAGAGGTTCAAAAACTGTCTCTCGACTACATCGAGGAACTCCGAGATTTAGCTTCAGCCAGGCAAAAAGAGATCAAGCGCCGGATGGCAAAACATTTTGACAAAAATGTTCGCCTCAAACAATTCCAAGCAGGTGATCTGGTCCTGAAAAAGGTGGACGCAGCAGGAAGGTCTGCGGCCGTCGGTAAGCTCAACCCGAATTGGGAAGGACCTTTCATCATCCAGGAAGCACTCCTAACAGGAGGATACCGCTTGCAGAACCAGGAAGGCGAGCTGCTAGGGAGCACCTGGAGCGGCGATGACCTGAAAAGGTTTTATCCCTGAGGGGGAATGTGTATACCCCATCCTTGTAAATTCATTTCTTTGAATAAAATCTGCATCTCCCTGAAACATGGGACGAGGCAGCTTCTTTCGCATCAACAAAGTTTTCATAATAAAGAAGTCAGGTGAAGTCCATCTCCACGCTAGGTTGGAAAACGAGCCTCCGACTTAACCCTCGTAAAAACTCAGAACGGATGATGGGACTGTGCCTCGGGTGTGCGTTCCCTTAAGACCAAGCCTCTGCAATGACGGCCGAGATCAGCTCCCCCCTTGCATGTTGGCCGCGGTTCCCACCGACTGCATTTCTCGTCCGACTGTAGAGATTACCAGGAAGAAGTCTGGACGCCGACCTTCCGATTCGGCGAAGGGATGATCGATTTCACTAGCTCAGGGAACCCTTGAAAAAAAGGCGTCGTGTACCCTCGAGAGCTAAAAAGCTCGCAGCAAAGCATTTCATTTTCTAAATTATTGTGTTAGATCATATGAGTTATTGTGCCTAAAGTGTGCTTAACTCCCTGCTAAACTCGTTGAGCAACAGGAAGCAGGTCCGATCCACATCCAGCATCCAAGTAGGATGGAGGCCTCGGGATGGTGTGTCCCCTTGGATCTCCCCGACTGCCACTCCCTGCTTGACGACGTCCTACATCAACATTCGCCGCCGCAGGTTGGAAGACGAGCCTCCGACTTGACCCTTGTAAAAACTCAGAACGGATGATGGGACAGTGCCTCGGATGTGCGTTCCCTTAAGACCAAGCCTCTGCAATGACGGTCGAGATCAGCTCCCCCCTTGCATGTTGGCCGCAGTTCCCACCGACTGCATTTCTCGTCCGGCTGTAGAGATTACTAGGGTAAAGTCTGGAAGCCGATACTCCAACTTGAGAAGGGGAGCGATCGATTCGACCGGCCAAAGGATGGAGACCTCGGGAGGGTGTATCCCCTTGGATCTCCCCGACCGTCATTCCCTACTTAACGTCACTCTTCGTCGACGTTCCGGCATTCAAGTAGGATGGAGGCCTCGGGAAGATGTGTCCCTCCAGGCCTCCCCGACTGCCGTTCCCTGTCTCTTTCCCCTTCAGAATTTATTGAACGAGTCTAATGAACTCCTCACCAGGTACAGAGTGAGGCCTTGAGAGCATGTGTCCTTCGGAACCCTCCAAGTACCCTCCACAACTCGACTCCACCAAGGGAAGTATTGAAAACGGCGAGTATGCATGCGCGAGTATCTCGGCGAGTATGCATGCGCGAGTATCTCGGCGAGTATACAGGTGCGAGCATGAAGAAGCACTCAATCTCGCCGTGACCCTAAGAGCCGAGCGAGCACTCAACCTCGCCCCGAGCCTAGGAGCCTAAGCGACATTCAAAAAAGAAAGGGATGCGAGCATCAAAGAAAAAGGCGAGCAAAATGATTATATTCATTTACTGACGTAAATACATACACAAAAATGATTGTACAGCTTTGCAAAAAGAAGACAGGCGACTATGCATCCTCGCCACCATCATCGGCGTCGGGATCGAGATCTTCCACATCATCAACCTCGTCCTCAGAATCGTCGTCGTCAGAATCGGTGGATGAGGATGGGAGATCTCGCATGGGGGAAGTGGACTCTTCGGCGAGTAATGCCGGGATGATGTCCATGACCGTCAGATGCATTGCCTCCGGCTTCAAGAAGCCATCAGCCTTCAAGCTGCTCAGGACCACCTTCCCGGTTGCTCGAGCGATCTCCCGGCGGATATGCGCCATATCATCGCCGACTATCCGGATCTGCTTGCCCACCCTGGAGGGGCCCGCCGACGAAGGCTGTTGCTCGGCAGGCCGAGTTTCCAACTCAGCGATTCGCACTTGGGCGGCCTCCAAGGTTTGCCGAGTATCCTCCAGCTCCTTCTCGGCCTGGGACAGCCTCTTTGCCGACTCCAGCTCGGCGGCCTGCAGCGAGCGAAAAGAAGAAGGTTAGTTTAAATAAGTTTGCAAGGTAGCGAGTATCCCAAAGCGCGAGTAAAGTCGCATCGGTGAGTACCTCGAACTCCTTAATTCTGTTCGCCATGGCGATCATCTTCGGGCCCTGCACCTTGATCATCTGCTCGTATTCGAGCAGTTTCCTCGCCGTCGCATGCCCAAGCTCGACAGCCCGCAGGTTGGCTCGCGAGCTCTGATGGGCGAGATATTCGGCCGAGACCTCTTGCAAGGATTCGGCGTCCGCGCGACCATAGAGGGCGAACGAAACGTCGAACGCCTCGCCCGCATCCTCCCAATCCTCCGACCAGGCGGGGAGGTTGGTGCTCAAGGTCACTTCATGGGCTCGCTCAGCCCAGGACACCAAAGGGCGACCATAAGCATCCTCGCTGCCCCCACCTTCGCCGAAGAGAGGATGGCCGCTAGGCTCGCCCGCCTCCGATGGATCGGCCCTCGCTTTCAGGTCCCTCCTAGCGACCTCCTTCTTTCTCCCAGGCTCGACGGATTTCGCCTTGGCTTTCCTCTTCTTCGAAGGCCCAGCATCATCGCCGGCGACCTCCTGATCATCGCCGCCGGGCGACAAATCAACCAAGGCAGGGGTTCCCGCCTTCGGCGCCAAGGGAAGAAGCTCGCTCGGCAAAGAGCGAGTAGCTACAACAAAATGTAAAGAGCAAAACGTTAAACACCGGGTGAAGACGAATTGGCAAGTATGACCTAATGCTCGTTTAGGCGACTACCTTCACCAGGGAACACCTCCGCGAGCTCATCTACTCGCCTCCTCCAGAAGACGACATCCAGCCGGCGACCTCGGAAGCTGTCGAGTAGCTTCTCCCGGCTTTCCTCCAGGTAAGGAGGGAAGAACGCACTCTCGGCCGGCTGGAAAGAGGAAGTCGGCACGACGCCAAAGTCGCCCTTGATGACGACTATGCGCTCCGTCCAGCGATGGTTCTTGTTCGCCGTACCGACTAGGGTGCAGACATGGCTGCACAAAAAGACAACGCCTTCGCCAGTGGCGCCAAAGTGGAATACTCGCCGGAAGACGGAGAGATCAAAGGCGATCCCCTGATCGCGCAAGTAGCAGAGGAACCCCACAATCATCGCCACTCCGTTTGGATTGATCTGCGCCGGGACTATCCCGTGGTAGCGGAGGATCTGGCAAACCTCCGGCCACAAGGGTAGTCGCAGGCCGACTTCAAAGTGGCGGATGGGGAAGACCAGCTCGGTCGCCAAGAAGGAATTCAGGCGTTCATCCTCACGAGGAAGCCTGGCGACATATCCCGACGACAAGTATTTGGCGGAGAACTCCTTCAAGTCGCTCGGCCGAGTAATCGGCTTCTTGAAGGAATTTGCCTCGAAGTTCTTCGCGTGACTTGCACGGCGAATAGCTGCATCGTCAGCCATCCAAGAGTGGAAGGATCGAAGAAGCGAGTAGCGAAGGGCGAGGAGAGGAACAATCGAGAGATAGTCGCTAGAAGAAAGGGAAGATCGTCAAGAGCGTAATAAATACGTATCTACCCCCCCTATTTATAGTACTCGACAAAGCTTGACTTCCCGCGTACGCCACCGCGAGCGCGAGTAGGAGGTGGCGCATATCAAGGAAAAGTCGCCAAAACCTAGGGTGCACGTCAGAACACTGATGTCGAACGAGCGAGCACCTGCATCAAATTTTTAGGCTACTCGCCATATCAACGCGACATTCAACAGCTACTCGCAGAAAAGAAAACAAAAAAGATGCATCAAGACATCACAGGAAACAAGAGAGGCAACAAGGCGAGATTCATACTCGCCAAATAGGCAAATTACTTAGAAAAAATAAAATTGTTCAGAATTACAAACATTTGCCAGAAGGCGACAAGCGACTACAAAAAGAAAAAAGGGCAGGATCCTAGGGGTTCGGTTGAGCATCGGGAAGTTGTGGTTGTCGCCCAACCCAGCCCAAACCACGAGCTCTCTTGAAATGCTCGAAGGCCACGGACATCGCATCCTCGCCTTGTCGCAGCTGTTCCTCCATCCTCGCCAGGCGACCTACGGAGCCCATGCTCGCGCGCATCCCCACCAGCTCGTCATGATGCAGCTGCTGGCGATGATCCATCCTGCCCACCCGGCGCTCCAGCTCGCCGACAGACTGAAGGCGAGATTCTACACTAGCCAGGCGAGTTTCTAACTCTTCCAGCCGTAATGCTCGGACCTCCAGCTCGGTCAGACGACGCTGGGAGTCAGCAGCCGCCAAGAGCTCTATTCGCGCTTCAACCGCGGTCAAACGCCGATGAGACTCGCTGATCGCCAGCCGCTCCAACTTCGCCTCCAAATCCAGGATGGCGCGAGTAGCCCTCTCCTGATACTCGCGAGAAGGAAGCCCGACGGCGTCGACCAGAGCCCCGATAGGGGTAGGGGCGCGAGCTGCAGGAAAAGACATGGAAGCAAAATCTTAGTGACGAGTAGCGAGAAGACTCTTCTTAGATGATACTCGAAAAAGCAGCGACTCCACTTACCAGGCCGATAGGCCTCACTCCGCGAATCGCGGCGAGGACTCCGAGATGGTCGGCGAGGAGAGCTCCTTCCCCGATGCGGGGACGGACTGCGACGAGTGCCATCTCGCCGGTTCGAATGTGAACCGCCGATGTGCTCCCTGCTGGAAAGCGCATCACCCCGACCGCGACCATCCACCGGTCGCCCTCCCCCTCTGGGAGCGAAGAAACCAGAAGATCCCGCCATCCCACCTCGACGCGAGGATCCAGCCGGATGAGCGGTAGGAGCCGAAGAAGACAGAAGGCGGCGATCATCTTGCATGTCGGCCGGAGGAGGAAACGGAGGAGGTGGAGGAAGTTGGTCCGCAGGTAGTTGTGAGCTACTCGCCACCTCAGGTCGCTGCAAAGGCGGTGGCGGCGGAAGAGGATTGCTCGCTGAAAGAGTCCTCTGCTCGCTCATCGGCCTCTTGTCTACCGCAGAGCTATGAAGGATTCGCACCGATCCGCCCTGGCGAGTTCCTCCCCCAGCCGTGTTCAGGACCATAGGCGAGGATCGTAGGGGAATGACGCTCAGAGGCTCCTGCCGAGCATCGGCGAGAAGCGTATCTGCGAAATAATACAGAAAACGTCAGAGACCAGCCGACAGTTGGGCGACTAATAAAAGTGGCGAGTAGGTATCTCTCACTTTGCGCAGGAGTAACTTCAGCTCGATCTTGAGCCGAGATCCCTGCAATACTCGCCTCTGGAGCGGTATTCGGCGAAGGAGGATCAGGAGCAGGCGAGCCACCTGACTGGCCGAGACCCAAGTCGGCGAGCACCTGCTGGGTAGTACCGACCTGAGAATCAGCGACATTCTCAGGGGCGACGGCACTCTTCTGCTTCTTCTTGCTCTTCTTCTCCTTCTTCTTCTCCAGGCGCTTCCTCTTCCGGGAAGCGAGGAAGTCTTCGAGCTCAACATCGCGAGCAGTCTTCCGCAGCGGCGGCAGCAAACTGGCAAGCTCGGCCAAATCCGCAGCAGCTTCCTCGGCAATACTCATCGACATCTTGAAGCGAGAACCAAAGAAACCTTGGCGTCAGAGACCCCTCCCCCTCTATATATAGGGCTGGGGAGTCAAAACAGCGGGATGCCGACTACTCACTGATACTCGCCAGAAAGACAACTCGTCGAATAAGGGTTGGATGATTCTTTCCGAGCAACTACGTTACTCGCAAAGAGCGGGGATTGTGTACAACCCTCATTCTCCGAGGGTGGACCCCCCCAAGGCCACGTAGGCAGAAGTCAAAGTCAAAGAGGTCAACACGGCAGACAAGCGTAAGAGCAGAAGACAGCCTAGGCGAGTAGGGGTGCACTCGTGCGAGTAGCTCGGATACTCGCCAAAAGGTGGGCGACCATAGTCGATACTCGCCCATCTGCCCGGGGAGATCGCCTCAATGTCGCTAGTCGTCGGGCAAGGGCTGGGCTATAAACCCCCCCTACCCCTTGGTTTTCCTATAAATAGGACCCCAGGGGTACTTGGATTGGCACCTGGACTTGAGCTTTTGAAACCCTGCTCTTGCTTTCTAGCATCTGTCGCACTTGGTCGCTACTCCCGGTACTAGCCAAGTCGGTGCCTTCCTCGTACCTTGCTCGGCCATTCTTTGGTCTTGGAGGGGAAGTCTCTTCGGAGCTTCTGGGTACGTGGTGGGACCTCCCTGCCGCAGCACCTGGGGTCTTGTGTGTTGCTCTTCTATCTCTTCAGTAGTCGCCAGCTCAGTCGTCTCGTTGGATTGTTGGGCGAGTAGCCTCCGGCTGCATCGGTCCGAATCTTGAGGTCGGGATTTTCCTGGCTTCAACACCTAACCTCCATTTCCCTCCTCCCAAAAACCCAGCCGCCCTTTTCCCCCTCCAGTTCTCACGCCCAGTTGATACCTCCGCCCTTTCCTCCCTGTTCTCACGCCAAGGAAGGCAGAACCGGCCTTTCCCCTCCTGTTCTCACGCCCAGGAGGCAGTTCCTCCCTGTTCTCACGCTTGAATTGTAAACTAGATACCATAGATGAAGGTCAGAGACGAGACGAGACGGACGGAGACGAGAGATGAAGCTAGGGGTAGAGACGAAGGGAAAGAGACAGATGAGACAACTAAAGAAACTACAAACTTTATTAATGCTTTTCATGTTCCATTACAATACATATCACCTCTTTATATAAGGAGAGACTTAGGGAAAGCATGACACAAGGTCTTGCCACATGTCATATTACAAGTGGTTAATTGTGCAAAGCATGATGATCATATGACTTATTGTATATATCGGGTTATGTAGCATAACCCGATACATTAACATGCTACATTATCCTAATCCCCCTTACAGTGGAGCTATGACTGCCAGGCTATAGATGATATATCCTAGGGCATATAATCCAGGAGTTTCATATTGTTATTGCTAGACATAGCCGATAGAGCCTCCATTGGATTTATATATCCTATAATCATATGGGATGGGTATATGGTTTAGACACGTATGACACTAAAGTGCGGGACTTGTGATTCACATAAAATGTGTAATAAGATATGATGATCTTAATACGTGGGTATTGTGATACATGATTTTCTTTAGAAAATTAATCTATGGCTAGAAGCAGAGAAATGGAAGATATGAGAAATTAGGTTCAAGCTTACTTCATTCATTCATCACATAGATATTAATAGTCTAGGCTATTTGCAAATAACCCCTCACTATTAAATAAAACATACACTTCATTAAAACATAACACGAAGCAAAAGCAAATTAAAATAAAATGCTTGAACACTGGTGGTCTTCTCCCGTGATTCCGTGTGTCTCTTCCTCTGGTGGATCATTGTTGATATTAAGGCGCTTGTCAGTACACCCCTAAATTGCATCCACATCTGCTCTGCCTATGTACTTTCAATTTTTTTTGCTTAATTACCATGCAATTCACTTTGCAGTTACCATTTTCAGGTGATTGAGAATGGCATATCCTACTCAGTCTCACTAGAGGGCCAAAAAACTGGATTTTATGCAGATCAACGAGAGAATCGCCGCCTCATATATTCTATCTCAAGTAGCCAGAGAGTACTTGATGTTTGTTGCTATAGTGGTGGTTTTGCTCTTAATGCAGCAGCAGGGGGTGCTGATGATGTCATTGGTAGAGTGCTATAAGCTCATAAACTATTTTATGCTAGTTCTCATCTAACATCTTCCAATTTTAATAGCTTTCATGGTGATGACATTTTCTTTGAAATTAATGACTAGCACATATTATGGAAACTTCTTATTTTTTTCAAACTATTGGAAACATATTAGGCAATATTACCATTGAAGTATTGAACTGAACCTTAATGTATGTTGAGTGCTTATTTGTTACTTTTTCATGCAATACATTATTTACACTCATTAATATCATCTTGAATAAAGACTAAATTATATTGGAGAGCATAATTTAATGCCAATGCAACATCGTCATCATTAACACCATCATCATTGTCACCTTTATCATTATTTTTTCAACATATCATCCTCTTCTTACTTGTGTTTTTAACTTTTTTTTTACCTGCTAGAATGAGTGGATGAGAAAGTATTCAGAAATCTTCTTTCCAGTTTCACTTTTGCCCATGAATTGGGTCAGATGTATTCAGGACCCTTCTTGACGTAGGACCCGAGCGGCCCAAATCGTTCTTCACTTCCTTTTCTTCTTCTTCTTCTTCTTCTTTCATTTACCTCTCTTCCTTTTCCTTTTACCTTTCTTCTTTGTCTCCGTTTGACAGCTGGACACTAAGGCCTTGTTTGGTGGCTGGCTCGCACCGACGGCGGAACGGAGGATGCCCGCTGGAGCCTGGGCGTCCAATCGGAGACGGAGCATGGAATGCAGGAAATTGACTTTGGGCGTTCCATGCATAACAGCATAACAATGTTCCTCCTTCCGTTGTTTGGGTGCTCCCTCATTCTTCCTCCGTCAGCGCTGCAGCGTAGCATGGCCGGCCCGCTAAACACTGCAGCGTAGCATGGCCGGCCCGCTAAACAGGGCCTAAGGCTATATTTGGTATCTATTTTTTTACGCTGGTGGCAGTTTTGATTCACCTTACCGAAGAAATTGAGTGTACAACCCTGTATTCGCCGAGTAGGTACTCGAGCCAAGAGGCATTTCGGAACATCGTTCCTCAGCAGGATCCAAGGAAGGGGGCGAGAACCCCAGTAAGGGGCGAGACCAGCCAGGGGGGCCGCCCCTGGCTGGGTCTCGCCCAGCCCCAGCTAAGGGGCGAGACCGGCCAGGGGGGCCGCCCCTGGCAGGGTCTCGCCCAGCCCCAGCTAAGGGGCGAGACCGGCCAGGGGGGCCTCCCCTGGCAGGGTCTCGCCCAGCCCCAGCTAAGGGGCGAGACCGGCCAGGGGGGCCGCCCCTGGCAGGGTCTCGCCCAGCCCCAGCTAAGGGGCGAGACCGGCCAGGGGGGCCGCCCCTGGCAGGGTCTCGCCCAGCCCCAGCTAAGGGGCGAGACCGGCCAGGGGGGCCGCCCCTGGCTGGGTCTCGCCCAGCCCCAGCTAAGGGGCGAGACCGGCCAGGGGGGCCGCCCCTGGCTGGGTCTCGCCCAGCCCCAGTAGAGGGGCGAAACCAGCCAGGGGGGCCGCCCCTGGCTGGGTCTCGCCCAGCCCCAGCAGGGGGGGCGAGACCAGCAGGGGGGGGGGGGGCATCCCCGGGTCTCGCCCCACCCCAGTTAGGGGGCTCGCCGAGCCCCGCGAGGTACCTCTCTCGCCCAGTTTCGGGGGGAGGTGTCGGTCTGCGTTTAGCATCCCAGAACAGCGGGATTTGGCTATTTGCAGTCCGGTTTTGGCTATTCGCAGTCCAAATCCGAGGGTATTTTGGGTATTTTGGGTATTCTGCAGTCCAGTTTAGGTTATTTGCAGTCCAGATCCGAAAATCCTATAAATAGGACCAAGGGGGCACCATTTGGAGGGATCTATCATCCTAGGCTAGCTCTCTCCTTCTCCCTCTCCCTCCCCAAGTCTCTCTAGGGGGTGAGGAGAGGCTCCAGTGGTGCCCAAGCTTAGTAGTGGCTTGGGAGGGGAAGTTCCAAGGGGACTTCCGGGTACGTGGCGGGACCTCCCCACTAAGCCCTTGGTCCAGTTCTTAGTTCCAACACCTTCAACCTAGAGCTCTCCCTTGGGGGGAGTAAGGGTTGGTCGCCCCTCAGCCTCGCTGAGGGCCCCGAACTCCACAGAGACCGAGTAGTCGGTTTCAACATTTTGGTGCGGTGAGCGTGGAGTGTGATCGATTCAAGAAACCCTCAAGATGAGCTCCATGGGCGGAGGTGGAGGAAGTTCCGACCCGGATCACTCGCAGCCCCCGGTGGCTGGGGTGATGTTGGAGATGTTCGAGAATTTCAGGCAAGAGGTCCTGCAGACCTTGCAGGTGACTTTCGCCTCGATAGGCGAAAGCAGGAGAGGAAGTGGTTCAGAGGTCTCGCCCCGACAGGAGGGTGAGATCCCTCTCAACCAACCAACCAGAGAGGTGCCAGGAGGTGGCGAGTGGGGAGGCGCCAGGCCCCCACTCGCCCAGCTCCAAGGTGGCGAGTGGGGAGGCGCCAGGCCCCCACTCGCCCAGCTCCAAGGTGGCGAGTGGGGAGGCGCCAGGCCCCCACTCGCCCAGCTCCAAGGTGGCGAGTGGGGAGGCGCCAGGCCCCCACTCGCCCAGCTCCAAGGTGGCGAGTGGGGAGGCGCCAGGCCCCCACTCGCCCAGCCCCAAGGGGGCGAGTGGGGAGGCGCCAGGCCCCCACTCGCCCAGCCCCAAAAGGGGGCGAGCACGGGAGGTCCCTTTTGTGAGCTGATCCTCTCGGCCCCGATTCCGGAGGGGTTCAAGGGGGCGAAGATGTCTCACTACTTCGGCAAGGATGACCCCATCTTACACCTGCAGTGGTTTGAAGACATGGTCTCCATCATGCCCATGTCGGCCGCTTTCAAATGTCGACTCTTCGCGACAACTCTGAAGGAGAAGGCTAGAGATTGGTTCCACCAGCTCCCTGCGGGATCCATCTATGCCTTTGAAGACTTGCGTCGATGTTTCCTGCTACGCTTCTCGACGTCAAGGAAGAGGAAGAAAGATGCTGAAGCACTTTTCAAGATCAAGCAAGAGCCAGAAGAGTCGCTGGCTCACTATCTGGAGCGGTTCAGGGAGGAGGTTCTCCTCGTCCAAGAAGTGCCCGGGTACACCCTCAAGCTCGCCTTCACGGTGGGGCTGCGGGAGGGCTTCTTCAAGATGGACCTCAAGAGAAGAGCTCCTTTGTCCTTTGAGGAGTTGATGGAAAGGGTGGCAGAAGAAGTTGAAAGTGAGGAGGCCAACCCGGAGTTCACAAGAAGGCTGGCCAAGCTGAGTGAGCCAGAGGCAAGGCAGCATGGGAGGAAGGTAGAGGCTCCCAAGAGGAAGTTCGACCAAGAGGAGGACAACTTCCAGGAAGAAGAGACTGACCTCCCAGGGTGGAGGCAGGGCCCGAAAGCACCCTCTCCACCACCCCAGCAAGCCATGGCGATCGGCCACAGAAGAAGAAGAAATCGTAGGGGAGGAAGAGGGGGCGTCTGGGCGGAGTTACCTTACTGTGACTTCCATCAGGAGGAGGGTCACGCGACATCCGCCTGCCCTGAGTTCTTGGAGTTAAGGGAGGCGAGGTGTCCGAAGCCGCATCGTCAACAACCAGAAGAGGTCGAGGAGGACCATGTCTGGGGGTAGAAGTCCAAGTCCTGGTCTCCGTGCTTAGTTTTTCTTTAAATCCATGTAGTGTGATAGTTGGTTTCCTTACTTAGAGTCTCTTGCATGTAACCGGATAACTAATGAAACAAAAGTTTTTCTATGTTCTTCACCCCTCGGATGGTTCCGCTGACCGGGCTCTCACTAGCCGGCAGGGCAGGTTGACCTCCTAGGGAGGCTATGTTCTTCACCCCTCGGATGGTTCCGCTGACCGGGCTCTCACTAGCCGGCAGGGCAGGTTGACCTCCCAGGGAGGCTATGTTCTTAACCCCTCGGACGGTTCCGCTGACCGGGCTCTCACTAGCCGGCAGGACAGGTTGACCTCCCAGGGAGGCTATGTTCTTCACCCCTCGGATGGTTCCGCTGACCGGGCTCTCACTAGCCGGCAGGGCAGGTTGACCTCCTAGGGAGGCTATGTTCTTCACCCCTCGGATGGTTCCGCTGACCGGGCTCTCACTAGCCGGCAGGGCAGGTTGACCTCCCAGGGAGGCTATGTTCTTAACCCCTCGGACGGTTCCGCTGACCGGGCTCTCACTAGCCGGCAGGACAGGTTGACCTCCCAGGGAGGCTATGTTCTTCACCCCTCGGACGGTTCCGCTGACCGGGCTCTCACTAGCCGGCAGGGCAGGTTGACCTCCCAGGGAGGCTATGTTCTTAACCCCTCGGACGGTTCCGCTGACCGGGCTCTCACTAGCCGGCAGGACAGGTTGACCTCCCAGGGAGGCTATGTTCTTCACCCCTCGGACGGTTCCGCTGACCGGGCTCTCACTAGCCGGCAGGGCAGGTTGACCTCCCAGGGAGGCTATGTTCTTCACCCCTCGGACGGTTCCGCTGACCGGGCTCTCACTAGCCGGCAGGGCAGGTTGACCTCCCAGGGAGGCTATGTTCTTCACCCCTCGGACGGTTCCGCTGACCGGGCTCTCACTAGCCGGCAGGGCAGGTTGACCTCCCAGGGAGGCTATGTTCTTCACCCCTCGGACGGTTCCGCTGACCGGGCTCTCACTAGCCGGCAGGGCAGGTTGACCTCCCAGGGAGGCTATGTTCTTCACCCCTCGGATGGTTCCGCTGACCGGGCTCTCACTAGCCGGCAGGGCAGGTTGACCTCCTAGGGAGGCTATGTTCTTCACCCCTCGGATGGTTCCGTTGACCGGGCTCTCACTAGCCGGCAGGGCAGGTTGACCTCCCAGGGAGGCTATGTTCTTAACCCCTCGGACGGTTCCGCTGACCGGGCTCTCACTAGCCGGCAGGGCAGGTTGACCTCCCAGGGAGGCTATGTTCTTCACCCCTCGGACGGTTCCGCTGACCGGGCTCTCACTAGCCGGCAGGGCAGGTTGACCTCCCAGGGAGGCTATGTTCTTCACCCCTCGGACGGTTCCGCTGACCGGGCTCTTACTAGCCGGCAGGGCAGGTTGACCTCCCAGGGAGGCTATGTTCTTCACCCCTCGGATGGTTCCGCTGACCGGGCTCTCACTAGCCGGCAGGGCAGGTTGACCTCCTAGGGAGGCTATGTTCTTCACCCCTCGGATGGTTCCGCTGACCGGGCTCGCACTAGCCGGCAGGGCAGGTTGACCTCCCAGGGAGGCTATGTTCTTAACCCCTCGGACGGTTCCGCTGACCGGGCTCGCACTAGCCGGCAGGGCAGGTTGACCTCCCAGGGAGGCTATGTTCTTCACCCCTCGGACGGTTCCGCTGACCGGGCTCTCACTAGCCGGCAGGGCAGGTTGACCTCCCAGGGAGGCTATGTTCTTCACCCCTCGGATGGTTCCGCTGACCGGGCTCTCACTAGCCGGCAGGGCAGGTTGACCTCCCAGGGAGGTTAGGTATTTTGCTCCCCTCGTTGGCTGACAGGGTAAGAAGGTCTCTCGGAGAGGTTGTGTTTTTCCCCGAGGTGGCTTCATTAGCCGACGAGGTTGGAGGACCTCCCAGGAACGCTAAGTGTTTTTCCCCAAGGTAGCTCTGTTAGTCGGATTTCCAGCGACACTCGTCGAATATACAGGGTTGGACATTTCTTTCCGAGCGTGTATCTCGCTCGAAAAGAGCGGGGATTGTGTACAACCATGTATTCGCCGAGTAGGTACTCGAGCCAAGAGGCATTTCGGAACATCGTTCCTCAGCAGGATCCAAGGAAGGGGGCGAGAACCCCAGTAAGGGGCGAGACCAGCCAGGGGGGCCGCCCCTGGCTGGGTCTCGCCCAGCCCCAGCTAAGGGGCGAGACCGGCCAGGGGGGCCGCCCCTGGCAGGGTCTCGCCCAGCCCCAGCTAAGGGGCGAGACCGGCCAGGGGGGCCGCCCCTGGCAGGGTCTCGCCCAGCCCCAGCTAAGGGGCGAGACCGGCCAGGGGGGCCGCCCCTGGCAGGGTCTCGCCCAGCCCCAGCTAAGGGGCGAGACCGGCCAGGGGGGCCGCCCCTGGCTGGGTCTCGCCCAGCCCCAGCTAAGGGGCGAGACCGGCCAGGGGGGCCGCCCCTGGCTGGGTCTCGCCCAGCCCCAGTAGAGGGGCGAAACCAGCCAGGGGGGCCGCCCCTGGCTGGGTCTCGCCCAGCCCCAGCAGGGGGGCGAGACCAGCAGGGGGGGGGCATCCCCGGGTCTCGCCCCACCCCAGTTAGGGGGCTCGCCGAGCCCCGCGAGGTACCTCTCTCGCCCAGTTTCGGGGGGAGGTGTCGGTCTGCGTTTAGCATCCCAGAACAGCGGGATTTAGCTATTTGCAGTCCGGTTTTGGCTATTCGCAGTCCAAATCCGAGGGTATTTTGGGTATTCTGCAGTCCAGTTTAGGTTATTTGCAGTCCAGATCCGAAAATCCTATAAATAGGACCAAGGGGGCACCATTTGGAGGGATCTATCATCCTAGGCTAGCTCTCTCCTTCTCCCTCTCCCTCCCCAAGTCTCTCTAGGGGGTGAGGAGAGGCTCCAGTGGTGCCCAAGCTTAGTAGTGGCTTGGGAGGGGAAGTTCCAAGGGGACTTCCGGGTACGTGGCGGGACCTCCCCACTAAGCCCTTGGTCCAGTTCTTAGTTCCAACACCTTCAACCTAGAGCTCTCCCTTGGGGGGAATAAGGGTTGGTCGCCCCTCAGCCTCGCTGAGGGCCCCGAACTCCACAGAGACCGAGTAGTCGATTTCAACATTGAGGTGTTTGGATAACCTCCTATTTGGAGCTCCGGTGTGGTGGGAAAAGGACAAAAACTCTGTTTTGAGCCCATTTTCCGTTGAAGGGTGCGAATTTCATTTCTCACTGGAGCTCAATTTTCCATCGGATCCGCTGACACTGGTCTCCCAAACAAAGCATAATTAATTTGATAGCCTCCACGGGTCCCCTAAATTATGCTTATCGTATGTACAGTAACTTTTTGTTGGAATGTGATTGGTAACAGCCATTATGATCCGGATAATTTTCTAATTTGTTTCCAAGGTTGGGGATTCTTTCACTCTCTTTTTAGGTGTATTAAGTATTATGTTCTATCCCTATTTTCGACAGGTGTTGATTCTTCAGCGCCTGCCTTGGAACTTGCAAAAGAAAATGTTCAACTAAATAATCTGGATTCGGGAAGAATCTCATTTTCTAAAGAAGATGCTTCAGAGTTTATGAAGAGAGCTGCCTCCAAAAATGATACGTGGGATTTGGTTATTTTGGATCCTCCAAAACTAGCACCCCGAAGAAAGGTACTCTTCAATGATAACTAACTTGTAGGTTAATTCTGAACGTATTGTAACTAAACTCTAAAGAGATAGATTCCATATAAGGCTTTTATTTTCTTCTATACTTGCTTTAGATTGAGCTTTAACAGAAAGCACAGAAAAGTATGAAGAATGACACTGCTCAGCCTTTGGCTCCATTGTATTTATAATAATATTTCTGTTACAGTGTATTATAGGATTGTACCACTTGTAACGAGCACTTAGATTACTACATAGGAGCAGTGGATTGTTGAATTTTTTGTGTGCTACCAATCAAGGATACCAAAACAGAACAAAGACAGCTGTAATATATATACTTGGCAACAAGATTACAACAGAACACAGCTGAATACAAGTTGCATCCAACTTGAATCACAACAGCCAATAGTAGTAAAGAACTTGGTCACGGACAAGGTCCGCTTCTCCTCCCGAGCACACCGTGCTGGTGATACTCGTTGCCTCGATACTCGTCAGGATACTCGTCACGGTGATACTCGGCACGACGATACTCGTCACCGATGCTCGTCACCGATACTCGTCACCGATGCTCGTCACCGATCCTCGTCACCGATACTCGTCACCGATACTCGTCACTGATGCTCGTCACCGATGATGCTCGCTACCCGCTCAAGGGAGCTGCCGAACTTACTCCAAGTCCGATACTCGCCAGGTAGCACTCTGGTATCTCTAACTCGCTCAGAGTTGATGATACTCGCCACTTCTGATGGCTATACTCGTCACTCTCAGAGTATATACTCGTCACTGTCAGAAGGTCTGGATTGGTTTCTCTTTAGGGGGGGGGGGGGTACCCCTCTATTTATAGGCACGACGATACTCGTCACCGATACTCGTCACCGATACTCGTCACCGATACTCGTCACCGATACTCGTCACCGATACTCGTCACCGATACTCGTCACGGTGATGCTCGTCACGGTGATGCTCGTCACGGTGATGCTCGCTAGCGAGTATGTCGCTACTCGCACGCTGTCGCCTGGGCGATAGCCACTGTCGCCTGGGCGACAGCTCACTTCAATTCTAACACTCCCCCTTGAAGTGAACTCCGGGAACAACTCCAAGCAATGAGCGAAGCCTCCGGAACGGCCCCGCAGATAGGGGCTTCGTGAATATATCCGCCAGGTTCTCTTCACTCCGCACATGCTCCACAGTGATCAAGCCACCCAACACCTTGTCTCTGATGAAGTGATGCTCGATCTCAATGTGCTTGGTCCTCGCATGGCACACTGGATTGGTTACCAGTTTCAATGCACTCTCATTGTCCCCGCGAAGCACAGTAGGTCCGCTGACCTCCTCATCCACATCCTCCACTAGTCTCCTTAGCCAGACATACTCCTGAGCTGCTAAGGACGACGCCTTGTACTCGGCCTCCGTGGTAGAAAGGGAAATAGAGTCCTGCTTCTTGCTACACCACGAGATAGCAGCAGCTCCACACAAGAACACGTAACCTGATGTCGACTTGCGATCATCAGCGTCACCTCCGTAGTCTGCATCCGTGTACCCGTGCAGCTTGAAGATAGACTTCTCCTCATAGGACAACCCCATCTCAAGGGTGCCCTTCACATACTTCAGAATCCCCTTGGCTGCCTCCAGATGAGGCTTCCACGGCTCCTGCATATATCGACTAACTCGGCCGACAGCAAAGGCGATGTCCGGCCTTGTGATAGTCAAGTATATAAGACTCCCTACCAGTGCCCGAAAGATCTTCGGATCAGGAAGAATCCTCCCTTCTTCCTTCCGAAGCTTCAGCCCCGCCTCCAGAGGAACGGAACTGCTCTTCCCCTCCTTCATGCCGAATCTTTCGACGATCCTCTCGGCATATGCCCTCTGGGAAACATCCAGTCCGCCTCTTCTCATCTCTACTTGGAGACCAAGGAAATGGTGCAGTTCACCAAGATCCTTCATCTCGAAGCGTATGGAAAGCTGCTCTCTCAGCGCCGCGACCTCCTCAGGGTTGTTCCCTGTCACGATCATGTCGTCGACGTATAGCAGCACCAGCACGTGAAGACCTCCATCCTTCTTCACGAACATGCTGGAGTCCGAGTCTGAGGCATCGTAGCCGCAGAACTGCAAGTACTCCGCAATCTTCCCATACCAGGCTCTCGGCGCCTGTTTCAGACCATAGAGGGCCTTCTTCAGCTTGCAGACGTGACGCGGATGGGACTTGGACACGTATCCAGGTGGTTGCACCATGAATATGTCTTTGTCGATCTCTCCATATAAGAACGCGTTCTTCACGTCCAGCTGCCATAGCATCCAACCTCGGCACGCTGCCAAAGCAATGATCGTCCTCACCGACGTCATCTTCGCTACAGGACTGAAGGTCTCCTCGTAGTCCTCTCCGTAGGTCTGTGAGAAGCCTCGAGCGACAAGCCTCGCCTTGTACCTCTCCACTTCTCCATCAGCCCTCTTCTTCACCTTGTACACCCACTTGCAGGTGACAGGTTTGATGCCCTCCACCATGGGAACCAGGTCCCATGTCTTGTTTTTCTTCAGGGCCTCCATCTCTTCCTCCATGGCCTCGTCCCACTCCTTGATGCCAGCTGCATCCTCAAAGCAGGCAGGTTCCCTCTCATCGAGTGGTCCTGCGAAGAAGCAGGAAACCAGACTCACGAATTTCCCCTCCTTATAGCGAGCAGGCGGGACGATGGTCCTCTTCGACCTCCTCAAGGCTTGGCCACTATCTACCACTCCGGTAGACTCCTCTGCTTGAGCTCCTCTCTGAGCTCCTCTCAGAGCTCCTCCTGTAGCGGTGCTCTCCCTACAAGACATCCACTTCTTGTAGTTGGTCTGGGTGAGCAACTCAATACCAAGTCCCCTAGCATACCCTCCTCCGCCGTCCATTTTGGATTCTCAACCTTGAACCTTGATAGCACGCGCTGCTTCAGCAACCTCCCTCTGATACCATGTTGAATTTTTTGTGTGCTACCAATCAAGGATACCAAAACAGAACAAAGACAGCTGTAATATATATACTTGGCAACAAGATTACAACAGAACACAGCTGAATACAAGTTGCATCCAACTTGAATCACAACAGCCAATAGTAGTAAAGAACTTGGTCACGGACAAGGTCCGCTTCTCCTCCCGAGCACACCGTGCTGGTGATACTCGTCGCCTCGATACTCGTCACGGATACTCGTCACGGTGATACTCGGCACGACGATACTCGTCACCGATGCTCGTCACCGATGCTCGTCACCGATACTCGTCACCGATGCTCGTCACCGATCCTCGTCACCGATACTCGTCACCGATACTCGTCACCGATGCTCGTCACCGATGATGCTCGCTACCCGCTCAAGGGAGTTGCCGAACTTACTCCAAGTCCGATACTCGCCAGGTAGCACTCTGGTATCTCTAACTCGCTCAGAGTTGATGATACTCGCCACTTCTGATGGCTATACTCGTCACTCTCAGAGTATATACTCGTCACTGTCAGAAGGTCTGGATTGGTTTCTCTTTAGGGGGGGGTACCCCTCTATTTATAGGCACGACGATACTCGTCACCGATACTCGTCACGGTGATGCTCGTCACGGTGATGCTCGTCACGGTGATGCTCGTCACGGTGATGCTCGTCACGGTGATGCTCGCTAGCAAGTATGTCGCTACTCGCACGCTGTCGCCTGGGCGATAGCCACTGTCGCCTGGGCGACAGCTCACTTCAATTCTAACATGGATTTTGATTTAAGTAACAGGAACTTGTAGTTTTTGAAGTTACAAGATCTAACTTGGGATAGTTGTGCCATTTGAGTGGGTAGCGGTATGAAACTATGTTAGTAAACACATCAGTGACATTTTACCCTTGTTTAGAATTTTCATGAGAACTTTTTACTCAAATGAATTGTGGCATTCACGACCACTAATGTCTTACCATACCTGCATGATTATGGTGGCGTTTTGGTTGAATAATGTTTGCGATCACTGCTTCCCAAATGTTAGCTTCTTTTTTCACTACTATGTTCATAATGACGCAGGATAAAGTGAATGTCGTGGAGTGAGTATGCACTTACGAGACTCTAATGTATGGATGTGATTGTAGTATTGAGTGAAGTTTTAAAATGATGCGATGATTATACAAAGGCCGCTCGTGCAATTATAATAAGTTTCGAAATTAAGTTAGTCTACGCTAGCATGCACGGTGAAAATCAGACTTTAAAGATAGTGAGCATGTTATAGTAAAAATTAAAGTAAGATTGATTTAATTAAATATTTAGTGAATAAATCTTTCAAGTAGGTTCGAGTAATTGAGCAAACTTTTACAAATTAATCTTCCTAAATTATATGATTTCTAACAAACAATCAACACAAAGGAAAATAACCTTCAAATTAAGATTTACACGAGCAATTGTTACCACATGTGAATGATTTGCTGAAGGTTTAGGCTTGAATTGATGGCGGAAGGCTTGCTGGCGGACGAACACCCTCTAAATAGTGGATGGAATTGAACTTCTACAGTATGTGAAGCACAAAAAAGAATCAGTTACCGTTCTAGGCGGTCGAAACAGGGGTAGGCTGCAGGTTTGACTCCTCAGCAAGTTTCCGATTACTGTCCTGGGTTTGGACATGCACTGTACAGGTTGTCGGCAAGAACAACACCCAGTTGACCTAGATGATCGCAGGTCGCAGAAGATTCTGTCGACGACGTGGTCAGGTGTGGGATTTTGAAGAAGAAAAAGACCGGCGCCTTTCGACGACAGCTCTGGTGCGGTGCTCTGCGAAAAGTAAATACTAGCAGTCCTTCGACGATGTTGTTGTAGGTCGTGGCCAATCGACAAAGGAAGGTCGTTCGCTTCAAAAGGATGAGATGTTTCTATTTCTGAGTGATGATCCACGGCAAATCACCGTAACCCCCAGCAGTTCTGAGCGGTTCCGTGCAATTATAGTTGTATGACCCCGTATTTGTAGAGTGAACTAGTTAATCCATCAAGAAGATGGGGCGAGGCTAAGCCCAGGCGAGTCGGAGGGGCGAGCGCACCAAGGGTATTGCACTCGCCCCCAGTTCGGGGCGAGTGGCGAGTTCCCAGCCTCACCGGGTACTCGCCACCACCAGGCGAGCATGCCTATTGCACTCGCCCTCAGTTCGGGGCGAGTGGCGAGTTCCCAGCCTCACCGGGTACTCTCCACCCCCAGGCGAGCCGACCTCAAGCAGCTTGGACTCGCCTCTAGGTGTTACTAAATTTTCTTTAGTTCAATTGGACATTTGAAGTCCATATACAACTGGTAGTTTATCTGGATAGCGTTTTTACTAACATTATTGATGATCATGCTCATATGATGTGAGTGTATTTACTTTGTGATCAATTCAAGATAATACATTGTTTTTACTTTTTCATCGCAAAAACTCGCAATTATTTTTTGACTAATATCAAAATCATTTGCAATGATAATACTTGTAAGCACATTAGTTATGAATTTCAGGAAACCTGTAATATCTTTGGTATTATTCATTAAATGTCCTGCGCCCACACAACAACAAAATAGTCGGTACATGCATGCAGTTGCGGATATATTGTTGTTGTGTGTGGGTGCAAGACTAATGTGCTCACGAGTCTGATTTTGATCCTCTCCTACATCATCCAGAAATACTATTGTCGGCTAGCCGGTAAGTTTATTTATCTGACCGTAACTCAGTCATATATCTCATTAGTTGTTGGAGTGATTAGTCGGTGCATGCATGCGCCTCGTGCATTTCACCTTCAAGAAGTTGAGCAGATCCTTCAGTATCTAAAGAATGCTCCGAGTCAAGGACTTGCATATAATTCTTCGCATTCTCTCTCGATAATTTCCTATTCTTATGCGAATTATGCAGGATTGTCAGGGTCGTCCTCAATCTCCTCGTCACGGGGTGTCGGAATATTCCTAACATTTTCTAACCGATCTAGACGTTGGTTCACTGTGGCGAAGTCACGACGCATGTTGGTGAACTGTGTCCCTAAGGCATCAAAACGGTCTAACACAAGGCGCTCAAAATCCGTAGTAGCGGCACTCGAATTCGAGCCCGCTGCTTGCTTGGTGGTGTGTGGTGGATCTACCATGCTTCTAAATGTCCTACCACTACGGAGCATGCAAAATGGCCTAACCTAGCTCTGATACCAAAATGATGTAGGGGTAGGCTGTGGGTGCACAAAACCTAGACTCTAGGTGGGTGTGAGATGCGACCCGCTAATCCAACTCTAAAGATGATGCAACGTTTAGTACGATGGAATTTAATAATGAGCAATATAAATTTTGTTTAACACCACGCGCAATAAACAGAAACGAAGCAAAATTCAATTTGGCAATTAAGCGAGGCTTTCCTCCGCTCGGAGGGCCTTAAGCGAATGCGCGGCGAATGCGTCCCACCTGCAATTGATATTCGTATGCAACAAGCAACCCACCAAAATAATACCCAACAAATAGAGGGCTACCAAATGAATAATATCAAATCACAATCCACAATACTACAAAATACTCAAGAGTAGAGGGCTTTACCGAGGCGATGTAGATTTTGGATCCGGAATAGTAGATCGGCGATCAAACGCGTCTCCGGTGGCGTGGAAAAGTGGAAGTGGCTGTCCTCGGCGTCGGAAGGCAAGATCGGGCCGGAAATGTGTAGATCCGGCTACTAGGAGAAGGATCCGGGTAAAGGGCGGCTAGATCCGCTTTGTAGAGGGCGGATCGGGTCTAGGAGAGGAGATCGGGTGGTGGAATAACTGATCGGGGCGGGAATTTCAGATCTGGATAAATCTGAAATTTTAGGCTAGGCGGAGGTGGATCCACGGAGGGAAATTGAATAGGATGGGGCGTTATGGGCTAGGGAAGGCCAAGGAGTAGTTGGGAGCGGGAGGGAAGCGCTGGATATGGGGCGGTGGAATATGGGGGCCGATCGGCTGCTACAGGAAACAGGGGCGGACGGCAAGGGGGCTGGCTGGACTGTTCACTTTACGAAGGTTGACTGCTGTTTACAGCAGTTCGGCTGAGTTTGGGAGGGGGAAAACGGGGCGGCAGCGTCTTGGAAAGGGGATTTAGTGGTGGAGGAAGGTGGCTAGGGGCTAGGGTTACCTTGGGGGGAAAGAGACCACCTAGGAGTCGTCACCTAGGGCTCCACGGCATCGGCACCGGGGAAGGATCGCAGGAATCCGAAAATTCTTTCTCCAAATTTCTGCCATCGCCTCTAATGCAGCCTTCTACTCCTATTTATAATAATAACATAAGCTAGGACATCCCAACCGACGGCTATGATTGGCCGCGGGGGAAAATGTTCAAAACTTATTAAAATTACATCAAAATAAATAAAGTTATATATAATTTTGACTCCCGACGTGGAGCCGGACGCATCCGCGGCGTCGGATCGGCGATCCGATCAAGTCCTCCTGCGCGAGTAGACGAACGTGGGCCCCGCCTTGCGACGAACCCCTCCATGTGCACCAGCTTCAAACTAACTCTTTGATATCTTCACAAAACCTTACCTCAGCAACTGTATCGCCCATTATAAGCCTTGCTTATCTTGTATAGATTGGTCCCACATTGTGAAGAGAAGTTGTGGTGTCACTCATAACTATAAATTTATGTACATGTTCTTGTATGTTTTTACATGAAGTAATAAAATTGTTACTCGGTTTTGGCGCTCCTCACAAGTTATATTTATGAGGCTATGTGATGCAGTATAGGCTGTGTAAGTGAACTCTAGCAAATGCAAACCCCAGGTGTAGTTCCGGGGAAATCAAATCTTATCTAACCCAGGGTGATGTTTGCATGCGTACAGTGCTGAAAGACTGCATTTGCATTAGAAATAAAAGAGAAAGTACAAGCTAAGGCTATTACAAGATGTTGTCCAAGTCAGGTTGCATGCGGACAGTGATCCAGTAATAAACTGCAATTAATAATAAAACATAAGTTCCACGTAGTTATCACATGTAAACAACAAATAATTTTGAAATCAAACAAATTAATCCTTTCCTCCAATTGGAGGGTCAAATGCCAGCACGCGCAAGCGATAAAAGTCATGCAAGTCAAGATTAATCACAAGATGAAGATACTAGCAATGTCAAACATCCATAATGAGATAAGAGTCAAATTCATACCACGATGCTGAAATAAATAACGCAATACAACTAAACTAACAAGTAAGGGGACCATAGCTATGTCACGGAGATCTGGTGGTCATAGATGCGGTGGTGGCTGTCCCAGATGATGAGGAAAGTAGTATGGGGGCTGTACAAGGAGAGGAGGCTGTTTTTGTGGCTGGGGATGGAGTGGGGTGCAGTTTAGGGATGGGTATATGGTTGTAATGGGGTGGAGGTGTTGGATATGGATAGAGAAGGGGCAGGAGAGGGGTATGTTCGCTGGGGGCTGTAGTGGGAGGCTGTGGGAGCCGGCGAGCGCTGGAGTGGACAAAAATAAGGTGGGCGGCTTCTGGAGGGGAGAATCTGCGGTGGAAAATTATATGGAAGGGTCGGGCTGTAGTTTGGAGGATGAGGGAGGTTGGCAGGATGGCTGGGTGTCTGTTGGAGAGGCTATAGGGTCGCGCAGGAAGGATAAATAGCCAGCAGTGGCTGTTCTGGCGCGCTGGATGGGCGGCTGCGGGGGAGTAGGTGGTCGCATAGGGTTTGGGAGAGGGGGCGGAAATAGGAAGAAATGCGAGATAAAGGAAAAATGCAAACCAAGGAGTCGGTACCTTGGAATTTTGTGGAGTTGGTAACTTGGATTTTCGTGGAGTCAGTACTTTGGAGTTTCGTGGAGTCGGCACCTTGGAGTTTCGTGAAGTCGACACCACAATAGATCGCCGGATTCCGAGAAGAGAAACAACTAAATCCTCGTTATCATCTTGACAATCAATGTAATCTTATTCGTTGTATATTTCTTGATCATCATCTTCCTCATTCTCATCCGTATGGACTAGAGCTGGTGACATGGAAATAATATTTTTGCCTCTAGATGATCTATTATGATAGGTATTTGCCCTACTTTCATTGAAAGACTTGATAATAGCTTCTTTAGCCCTATGGGCCGCTATCCATAGTAATGGGGATCGAGGAGACAGTGGATCACGAGTTTTGGACCCATTTGGGCCTAATTTGTCACCTATCATATTTGGCGTCTCCCAAGTGATGATCCAAGTCTACGGTAGAGTCCGGAAAGCCGTTTGGACATTTTTATGTGGTTTCTTTTATATTTTTGATGTATTATTTTACATTGCTCACATTAATACTAATTTCATCCTAAATGTTTATTTTGTGAATATTAGTATTGTTATCATGTAATCTTACTATAAATTTTTTTTGCACCCTTATATTCGCCTGGCACTTGCTTGCGCCTATGCTTTAGAATTCTTTTACGTCTAGGATTCAAGACACTCTTACTCCTTGATGTGCCTTGAATCGTCTCGGGCCTTTACCAACATAGTCGTTGACCTCCTAGTTGATTCCGCTCAGATCCCTCGTCTAGCTCTTAATTTCCTTCACACGATGTTTCTGCAAATCCTATCATTATCCACATCGTAACAATTTCCACTCTTTAGCGGACCGATTTCGCAGCAGCTGAGTGATCCATCCAATTCTAAAACCTTTATCCACCTTATTCCTCATTTGCACTACCCTCCTACTTGTCTTCTGTGACTGACGCATGCTCTCCCAAGTGACGAGCTCTCTCCTCCTTCATAACTGAGATTTACCCTTCATCTTCCTCTCACACCGTCGAGCCTAGCCTCTCTCTCTCTCTATCTATCCTCATTCTCCACCATCGATCCTAGATTTTCTCCCTTTCTCGCGTCATTCACCATTCGACCTGCAACCAACTCAATCTCCTTCAAATTCGTTCCACCGAGCGATTGTGCCAATCTTCTTCCTGAAACCAGCTATTTTTTCCTCCCAAAAAATGTACAATGCCTATTTGCTTTTTCCCGATCACCAATACCAACAAATTTGCTCCACCGGAACAACATTATTGACACGTCCGTATGTTCCAGCAGAAAACACCACATTTTTTCTGTCAATCCATTCTCTTCATTCTCTCGATTGCGAACTTGCCTCCACACCCTCAACTCATTATCTTCGCCTCCCGCTTTCCTCTGCAATCCAGCCAATTTTGTTACTTCCACTTTCCCTTGCCAGAGACTCCAAGCATTTATGTCAACTCCATCGAGATATTAAAGAAATTGGTCAAAAATTTGAAGCAACTCATGGCAGAGGAAGCAACCGCTAAGACACAATGCCTAGAGGTTGTGGCTCAACAACTGACGACTGAGGCGCATAGACCACCTGATAGCCACAATAGCACCCCTCACCTTCTTTCACATACTCGGCAGTCATTCCTACAATTACCGCCCCACCATCCGTCTTGTTTTTGCCCGATAGGCCCCTCACCAACTTTTGTTTGTTCCTTTCCCCACCCAACCGACACATCCATTGACGATCATGGTCGTCTTCATCTAGCAGGCCACATCCACTACCAACCCTATTTCCTCCATTCGCAGGCCCTTCTAATGTGGTCCAAATGCTATTATTAGAATTAACTTAATATATGATTTTAATTAAGTGGAAATAACTACCACTTGTAGTGGACGGTAGTTGTCTTGTAATTATTATTAATGGAAGCTATTGGTCCCTTGTCTAACACCAAAAATATAAAGAGCAAAACTGATTTTCGGATTGGTATGTGTGACAAAAAGGCTCTTCGCCGATAGGCTAGAAAATCAAGTTTTCTCCTCTCTAAAATATCCAAAATCAATTATGGATCAATGTATGATAATTTTTCTTTTGTTTTAAGTGTTTTTAAAGTTCCTACAACAAGCTCCGGAAATCATCCCCTTTCACTCCATCAGGGAGAAATGATTGTTCTTATTAGGTGACTGCACCATGGCTTTAGGTCATCCTTCCAAGGAGCTTTCATGTCCTAATATAAAAAATCATATCATCCAACGGTCAGATTTTCCCTCCGGGCTTGAAAACATGCTCATATTTTCTTAAATAATTGGTCTACTGTTTGCAAATGTAGTCGTTGTCTTTGTTACTTGTCTTAGGCTCCGTTTGGCTCGGCTTTTTTTGCTCCGGTTAGTTTGGACAACCTCCACCATCATAGAATGCATGTTTGGCAAGACAATGGTTATTACCGCCACCAAGAAAAGAAAACTAGTTTTGAAAATAAAAGTGGATGAAGTTCCTTAGGTGAGGTCGGGCGTTCATGAACAACAGTTCATTACCATTGCATTCACGGCCGCCACCCCGTGCCAAACGAAGTCTTAATCAGATGTCTTGTTTAAATATCTTTAGTTATAGTTAATTAGAAGTTTTACTCATGCAAGTTTTTTTTCCCTTTTGATTATCTGTTGGAATTCTACCGCATTTACTGAACTGCATTTTTTGAAAAATAATAAATTATACAAATATGAGACTTTTTTGGCTCTCATATATGTATCAGTATAAATATCTTTTGCATAATTTATACCTTTTATTGATAAAAGATGAATAAAAAACTAGTGTATGCTTCCTTCATTTGTAACTGCAGGTTCTGCAAACTGCATCTGGCATGTATAGAAGTTTGAACTCACTAGCGATGCAAATAACTAAAAGGGGTGGTCTCCTCATGACGTGTTCTTGTTCTGGGGCTATGACTCAAAGCGGTTTGTTCTTGCGAACCCTTCAGGCAAGTCAGCATATTTTCAAATGTTTTTAGCGCAATACCTTTTGAGACGTTGCATTTGTGTTCCAAGCAGCTCTTTCTTAGGGTCTGTTTGGCACGGCGGTGACGGTTGTCAACGCGGTGGTTATGAACTGTCGTTCGTGAACGCCCGGCCTCACCTAAGGAACTCCGTCCACTTTTATGTTCAAAATTAGTTTTTTTTCCTTGGCGGCGGTCATAACCGTTATGGTGGCATTTTTGTCCAAACTCACTGGAGCAAAAACGGCGCCAAACGGACCCTTGATATATTGTTTCTGCTTCTTCTGATGTAAAGTCCTTCCTGGTGTTTTCAAATATTTACATAAAGGGTAAAATATTTTTAACATTGAAATTATTGAAAAACATATGGCACCCTGACAATTTTCAAATCGACATTTGGAACACCCTGCTCCCCTAGCTTTTCAACTTTACTCAAATGAGGATAATTTTTATTTTACAAGATAAATCAATTTCAAATTCTTTCAATTTTTATTTTTACTCATAAAATAACATAAAATTTAGTTTTTTTTTTTCGCCGTGATTTAGGATTGAACCGATTTAAGAAGAGAATGTAATTAAGTTTTGAAATTCAAGCGATTTAGTGAGGGGTAAAATAACTTGAAATTGATTTTTTTTAACAACAGTATCCTCATTTGAAAAAAAGTTGTAAAAGTGGCGAGTTTCAAATGTTCATTTGAAAAGAATGCTGGAATTCCATGCCTTATGAATTTCAAGGATACGAAACATTCTTTACCTAACAAAAAAGAAGAATTCTCCCAGATGAAGCTGTGGGTTTATTCATGAAATGGAGCAACTATATATATATCTGTGTGTGTGGTTATTTATCGGAATCTCCTCTCGAAGTTTGCATAATTACAGCTTGCATTTCTCTAACTTTCGAAATTACAATTAACCCACTCAATGTTTATAGAACAAATTGTCAATAACCCCCCTTAAGTTTTCTCCTTTGTCCATAACCCCCCCCCCCCAAGTTTCAATAATAGGATGATAACCTCCCTTAGTTTTATTAAATTGTGGGAGGGAGAATTTTTTACCAATTTGAGTTAACACCGTTAACTCCATTCTTCACAGCGCTAATCGCACACCGTTAAATCCATGAAATGAATCCAATTGAACTTGCTCCAATGAGTATGTAGTAAAATTAGTGAACATTAATATTTCAAGTCCAGCGATCAAGGTAAGAAATTCCGCATTTTAATGGTTGTAACAAAATCTATGTAGACCTGAAACATTCATGACATAAAAAAGGAGAGGGTCGCGGACCTTGAACGCAGGAATCGAAAATGGGGCGCCGATCGGCTAGGGCTGGAGGATTTTCGAAAAGAACTTGGCAGTCCACGCCGGCGACGATCTAGGCCGACAAACTAGAGAAGAACAGAGCAGTTCCTACGCCGACGAACTCACCGGAAAGGGGGAGCGCCGCACGCGATCGGCTAGGGCTGGAAATCGGGAAAAAATGCGGAACGAGGGTGGAGTGCGGGCCAAGGAAAAGAAACGCCGTTACTAATGAAACCTAAGGGGTGTTATCATCCTATTATTGAAACTTGGGGGAGTTATTGACAAAGGGGATAAAACTAAGGGAGGTTATTGACAATTTGTTCATGTTTATATTTCATAACATCCATGCACAAAAAGACCCTCCTGAAGATTTACTCCAAGGGGTTATTTTTGTGAACGGATGTTATGAAGTGTAAATATCGAGGGGTGGTTTTTGTAATTTCGGAAGTTAGAGGGGTGCATGCTGTAATTATGCAAACTTCGAGGGAAAGTCCCAGTAAATAACCCTATATATATATATTCTTTATTAATTGAGGGCATGTAACATGGGGAAATAATTATCATGTTCTTTACGACATACCCTTGCAGACTTTAGTTATTCAGTTGAACTGTTTTTTGTTTTAAAACCAGGGTGCTGCAACAATGGCGGGTAGAAGGATAACTGTACTTCGCCATGCTGGAGCAGCTTGCGATCACCCAATCGAACCGTCGTACCCGGAAGGGGCATACCTCACCAATTACCTTCTCAGAATACTATGATGGATGCGCCAATCCCTTCAGCGTTTATGAAAATGCGAAAAAAGTTCTCGGGGCAATTATTTTAAATTTTTGTGTTTGATATCTGATTATTTGTATGTATATTGAATATGTCTGATCATGTCTTTATTTAAATTAAATAGAGGCTTTATTATTCTTATTTGGGTAGGTCGCGAGTTGACGAGTCACATGTGTCTTTGTCTCCTCAGTCGTCCCTCCTATTTCGTCGTTTTTTTTTTGTTATGGGTGAAAGTGGGAGCGGTGGGAATGGAGGAAGGTATGCGGTCTATAAGAAAAGGCCCAAAATGATGTATTTAAACGGTGGCGGTGGGAACGGGAGATTACATAACAGTTTAGAGGAGCGGTGGTATTTTTTTCTAGATAGAGCAAAAATGCCCGAACAAACATGCCACATGCTCGTAGTCGTTGCTACCGACTGGTTGTCAGGATCGCGATCCGGATTGTAGGATCGCACGATCCTACGATCCAGATTATACAATTCGATCCGGATCTTAAGCCGGATCGAAATCTGGGCGCGTCCACGTGGGATCGCAATCCGGATCGTGGAATCGTTAGGATCGCGATTCCTATACGATTCCACGATCCCGTGCGTTTTAGTTTAAAACTCGCCGCAACTCTCCCGATGCCCTATTTCGATCCCTCTGCCCTCGATCCCGTCTCGGTCGCTCCTCTCTCCCGCTGCTCTCTCCCGATCGTGGCTGTCGTTCTCTCTCGCTCCCACTGTAAGCTGCCGCTTCTTCTTCAGTTTTTGCTTTAGCATCAGAAAATGTTGCCTATTTCCGGCATCTTACACTCTTACAGTTCAGCTTTGCCTATTTCTTACATTTCAGAAAATGTATCCATCAGATATTTCAGAAATTGTTGTGTAATTTTTTGTTTGTTTAGAAATTGTCTGATACAAAAAATGTTTGAATATGAATCGTTTTTTCATATGGATACAAAAATGTTTGCCTATTTCTTTGTTTTATATTTTTGTGTGCATGTTTATTTGTCTTGTAGATGTCTGCTTCGGGGTCGGGTTTAATTCCCGTTGGTAAAAAAGTTCGAAAAAATGCTTCCGGTTCTAGAAGTGATCTAGGTTGGGAGCATGAGATTGAAATAGATAGTACGACCAAAAAAGTGCAATGTAAATATTGTCTAGTGATTCGATCTGGTGGGATATACAGGTTGAAACATAATTTAGACGGGACCAAATTTAATGTAGAAGCTTGCACTAAAGTACCCGAAAATGTGAGAAATCAATTTTTGGGTATTCTTCATGCTCACGGAGAGGATGCTATAAAAAAGAGAAGAAATGTTGAGGAATCAAGTGCTAATTATAAGTTATAACTATGCTATTTTTTATTAGTTTTATAATTTTTTTTGTTCGATACCAAATTCAATTCAATTGTTTAAGTCTTACTTTATGAACGTAGTAGGATCTTACGATCCTCGATCCGATCCTACGCTCCGATCCGATCCAACCAGCAAAACGATCCCACCTAGGATCTCGATCCTGACAACCTTTACCGAGACTTCTTCCTTTCATCCTTCTCCGCTCTCTCCTTTGTCTAATGCTTCTTGCACATTCTTTTCGATGTTTTTTTTTCACTGCCACCCATATTATTCTTTCGACCTCAAATGCTTCCTCCTTGTTGGCACAGTTTGTTTCTCTAGGCTGAGTGGGGTTTTGTTATGGCTGGATGAAATTGGTGCTTCCGAATTGGACTTGGAGATTGGTTCTAACAAAAGTGAACCTCTGATTCTAATTACAAGGTCTCAATTCCGTCCAAATGAACGGACCTTTGCTATTATCTGTAGATCTATAACTGCTTCCTATTGCTGAAAAAAGAATTGGATATAGGATTCTCCATAAATAGATGGAATTGTGGAAATTGGATTAATAGTGATTTCATGGAGGTGAATTGGCTGTCAGCTATGCTGCCTGTAGATCTATAACGGCTATTTCATGGCACAAGATTTCTTGTTCAAGGGGTGTGTAATTAGGTTTGATTGTCAACGTTGTTGGGAAACCTGTGGAAAATCTTATGGGTGATGTCGCATGTTAAAGTTTTGTTTGGGACGGTTGTGACTGCATGAGAAAGTAGCGATAAAAAATCATTGGTGAGATTGGAGCTATCAGAAAAAAAAAAAAGCAGTGATAGAAAAAGCGGCTTGAGGTGAATGAAGATGAAAAAAACATGAATATGCGTAACAATTTCTTTGTTAGTGACTGTGGAACTCTCCTTATGTAAGCTTGAATCAATGGAGAAAGCAATGTGATATTGTCTTGAGTGCTATAGTAGTGTCTCTTAAATTATTTTTGAATGTCATACTATAGTATTGTGGTCTGGTCTTGTCTTGAAAATTTTGATTTCTCTGAAATGTTTCTTCCCAAATTATGCTAGAGTGAGTGTCACTGAATGTTATGGTAAGAGTATTGATGCAACTGTTTTTATTTTTATTTATTTATTTTGGTACTTCTTGTAATTAAATTGTGCAGCTCATGCCTTCACGCTTATTTGGACCATTGTGTTGTATCGCGCAAGTTATTAGCGTCTCTGTGTTATTTTGTATCGTGCTTGTTATTCATGTATGTTTATTTGGCTTGTTAGCATGACCGACCAACGAGACCCGAATGCAAAGATCCGTTAATTTAGAAAATAAGTTAATTAGGACAAGTTGTGATAATTAGCTAATTTAAAATTAAAATTAGATAAGCGTTAATGAGAGATATCCAAAGCCATGCATCAATATATATGTTTACATCAAATTGATTTCTATAGAGATTATTTATAGCAATCAAACTTATTTCTATGAATATTTAAGAAGATCGTCCCTGACCTTGCTACTTTTTAAAATACCACAAAAGAGTTTTTGCATGTAGACAAATATCATCATAAAAATAAAACCATGCATGATCCTCCATCGACTCCATTGAATAGTTTCTCATGAACGAATGTTACGAACTAAAAAATGGAGTTCTTGAGCACCTAAAGACTCAAGAAACGACAGGCAGCAGAACGCTGGAGAAAATGGCAATGGCGAAGGAGAAATACTTTTCCGCAGAAGAACTTTAGTTTTAGTAAAATAATAGAACGCACGATTTTCTTGATTTTTTTGCACGGGAAATTTTCAACGTATGTGATTATTCCACGTGTCAACGTATTCGTTCTCCTGAATAGTGATTTTGAAACTAGCATCAAATTGCATTTAGGCAAAAATAGGATTTTAGTCCCTAAACTTTGTCTACTTTAAGAAATTAGTCCCTCAAGTTTGTATTGTGAGAATTTAGTCCCTCAACTTTCTAATAGGTAAGAAATCAGTCCTTTATATTATTATTACGGTTATTAATAATAATTAGGCCTTAAAACGCCATCAACTCCAACACGGTTGTCGCCGTGTTCACGTCACCGTGGATTTCGCCGCCTCTTCAGCTCCATCTCCTCCATTATTACAGCATGGACCGTGATCGGACTGCCACTCTTCCTGCACCTTAATACCTCTCCATCCACCTTGTTTCCACTGCCTAGACATATCGCAGAGTTGCAAACTTCTGTTTTCCTCACCGAAGAGAGTGGAGAGGAAGGGGAGGAAGAGGGAAGATGTTTCTGAGGCGGATCATGACGCGCAGAATGGGGTCGATGCCATACCGGAGGAAGAAGGATACCACTAGGCCGTGCCGGAGGAAGAAGGTCCATTATCCGACTAGCCAACAATTACTGCTTAATTGTTTTATGAAGGAGATTAAGATGAAGAGGCGTCGAAATTCATGGTGGCGTGAGCACGGCGACGATCATGTGAAGTTGATGGAGTTTTAAGGCCTAATTATTATTAATAACTGTAATAATAATATAAAGGACTAATTTCATATGAATTAGAAAGTTGAGAGACTAAATTCTTGCAATACAAATTTGAGGGACTAATTTCTTAAAGTAAACAAAGCTTAGGGACTAAAATCTTATTTTTGCCTTGCATTTAATACCTGCCCTTCTTAATTCCTAAATTAAAACCCTAAAAAACTCTATGCAACATCCAGCCGCCAGTGCTCCTCGATCTGTTATCCTACTTCCCTCCCCGTGCCTCTGTTTCGCCCGTGAAGCCTCGTCTGCCCGCCGACGCTGACGTAGGAACCTCTCTAGGGTTCCAGCGACCACTCCTGCAACTTCCTCCGAGGACTCCGTCGGAAAACCCAACCCTTCCTCTCCTTCCAGCCGACGACCCCATCTCTCCCGACCTTGCCACTGCCGCCAGTGCCGTTTTCAGTCCACGACAACCTTGCCTCTACCAGCCTCCAACCCTTCCGGCGACCTCCGGGCTGGCCCGATCCCAGGCAGACCTATCCTTGGAGTTTCGAGTACTTCAGAGATCTGTAACCTTCTCCGTCTCCTGCCAGAGGACCTTGCTGTCGCTGCCACTTCTACCCACGGTATACCTCTTGATTTTCCCGCTCTCAAACATAGGTCGTTTTATGCTCAAATTATACAAATAATAGTTAATTATTAAGAGCTTGCCTAAATTAATTTCATCTTCTGATTATCGTCAATTTCATACACGTGAATGCCGGCCATCTTATTTCTTTGCTTCTGGAATTGTGATTCATGACGTCTTGTGTTCGAGCGGTAGCCTTATGTTCGTTTGCAACGCCTAGGTCAGTTATCGTTTAAAACAACCCGTGAAGTTTCTTTCTTCATGCCACAATTACTTAGAGAGATTGTAGAAATTATTATTTAATATCTACATCCCTAGCTTTAGTCTACATCAGTTTGATGTGGCTGCTAGAATATCGCACTCCTATTGTGGGATAGCCGAGCGACAATCGCTTCCAAAATTTTAAGTTTAAGGGTTTAAAAAAAATTAATTCATGGAGTCGAGAGTCGAACACCTATAAGCCCAATTTCGTGGAGTTTAAGGGTTTTGATGGAGTTTAAGGGTTTTGATGACATGAGTAGGCGTATGGAAGAACTTTTGATCGTTGTCACCACACTCACTGTCTCCATGAGGGGTACGAACCGAGTCATGTTCGGGATACACACTTCTGTCAATAACCTATAAGCCCAATTTCACTTAGGGTATCTTCCTACACAAAAACCTACACCTCCAAAACAAGAACCCCGACCAGTGAATCAAGATAATAGGAATACACCTAGGTGGGATGCGGGTATAAAATTAGATGTTGGGGATTTTGAGTGCACACTTGAGCCCGAGGTATCTCTAGATTGGTGTGACCGATTAGAGCGGTTCCTCAGCTGGAAGCGCACCCCTGCCCACCAGCAGGTGGAGTATGCTACCTTAAAGCTGAAGGGACCCGCACTTACATGGTGGGGACAGGTTGAGCAGATGCATTACACTATGGGACAACCACCTATCACTACACAATGGGACCTTATATCGTAGGTATTACAACCGACGACACTACACGACACTACACCTATCACTACACTATGGGGACAGGTTGAGCAGATGCATTACACTATGGGACAGGTTGA
Organism: Dactylorhiza incarnata; assembly: GCA_033032865.1. Taxonomy (NCBI): domain Eukaryota; kingdom Viridiplantae; phylum Streptophyta; class Magnoliopsida; order Asparagales; family Orchidaceae; genus Dactylorhiza; species Dactylorhiza incarnata. The sequence continues at coordinate 75,766 of JAWHQI010000358.1, read as the reverse complement.
GTTCAAAACTCAACTCAAGAGGAGGTATGTTCCAGCCGATTTTATGCAGACCTTATATCGTAGGTATTACAACCTACGACAGGAAAAACAGACCGTCGACGAGTACACAAACGAATTTCTTGTACTCCAGTCGCGTTTAGATCTGAGGGATGAAGACCACATGGTCGTGGCACGTTATCTTAATGGGCTACGATTTGCGATACGAGATCAGTTAGAGCTTCATGACTTTCGGGACCTGGGAGAGGTCTCCAGTCGGGCACGTCGAGTGGAAGCCCTCCAAAAGAGGACATCTCGCCAGAGGTCTACTGATACACCTACCTCGAGCACCACCACCACTGCACCCACCTCTAGTAGTTCTGATCCCCCTCCCCCTCATGTCACTACTAGGGTTCCGACTCCTCGCCCTGGCCCCTCCCAGGGTAAGGAGCCCATGCGATCTAGGCCCAACACTGGAGTATTCCGATGCTTCAAGTGTACGGAGCCTGGGCACAAATATTCTGAGTGTCCGCGACGCCACTTCGTCGCAAATATTGATTCTACCAATGAACATGAACCTGAGTATGGAGTCTTCCTTAGTGACTCTCAGCCTAGGTCCCATCCCGAGTCTGATATTGTTATCGAGGTCGAAGGAGAGCAGACAGAGCACTTAGTTTGTGTCCTTCGCTATAGCTTGGTTTCCCCTAGCGAGACCATTGAGCATGATTTTCAGAGAAACGAAATTTTCCACACTATTGCGCGCATTCAGGGTCATTTTTGTTCCGTTATTATTGATAGCGGTAGTATGGAGAACTTTGTTTCTCAGCGTATGGTAGAGACGTTCCGACTCGAGACACCCTTTGGAGCAGCCCTACCACTTATCTGGGGTTAGTAGTCCTTTGACTATGCCCATTACTCATCATTATCTAGTGGAGTTCTCTAACGGGAACATGTATCAGGATTTCGTGTTATGTAATGCCGCCCCCATCGATGTCTGCCACATTTTACTAGGACGACCATGGCAGTTTGACCGCCGTGTCATGCACGATGGTGTGAGAAACTCTCATTCCTTCGATCACCATGGGCGCATGATTGTTCTTCTTCCCTAGGAGAATGGTCTTGTTCCTAGGGAACCGGGGAGGACCTTGCCATCATCTGCTTCTCCTTCCTTAGTTACCCCTATACCACTCTGACTCAGTGCTACACTTCGTCCTGGACCCGCTCCAGGAAGAAGCATCTGACTCTGGAGAGTCATTCATCTTTGATGTTTTCGAAGTACCACCTCGTATTGATTTTATGTTTGACGATCAAGCGTTCAATTCACATCACTTTCCTTTGGTTGTCGGCGTGCACATTGAGCTTTTTTGTCATTATCGTTTGATTTCCGATTTTTTTGGTTTAGCCGTATTAGGAGAGTCGAGACGATCCTCAGACTTTTTACTCCTAATAGGGACACTCGTTTCCATGTTTTTTTGTGGAAAATTTTAAATGATAGAATTTGGATCTTTTTAAAATTTTGTGGCAAGAGTGGGACTTCAGCGGGTGAAATCTTGGCGATAGTCGATCCTGGTCTAGCAGACATTCGTAGGTGTCTAACGAACGAGCGTATGATGCATTATGAAATAATAATTCCACAGGCTGTTCCCATTTGCTTCCTGCTTTGCTTCCAACCTTATGTTTGCTCCCCACGCCGTCTCTGTCATCTTTTTGAATCTCCAATAATTAATGATCATTTGAATGTTTGGCATAAAATTTTGACTAATGGGTTGCGAGCTTATTTGGAACCTTATAATCTCATGGTTGATTTCATCAACAGAGATTATAATTTTCCAAAGGAGATTAGTTTTCTGTCTCTTTCAGGGATGAGAGGTTACCCCCAGGTTCTGAGTCGCAACAACAACAACCGCGGTACAGTTATACCACATTCCTCCAATCGACGTCTTGGACATTATAGTGACTGGTTGCACCGCATTCTCGACAGGGCCGAGTTCTTTCAACTCTGGGGGAATTGATGCAACCCGAGTCACATCTGTTTTTATTTTTATTTATTTATTTTGGTACTTCTTGTCCTTAAATTGTGCAGCGCATGCCTTCGCGCTTATTTGAACCATTATGTGTTGTATCACGCCAGTTATTATCGCATATGTGCTATTTTGTATCGCACTTGTTATTCACGCATGTTTATTTGGCTTATTGGCGTGACCGGGCAACGAGACCCTGAATGCGAATGTCTGTTAATTTAGGAGATAAGTTAATTAGGGCAAGCTGTGATAAGTAACTATTTTAAAATTAAAATTAGATAAGTATAAATGAGAAATACCCAAAGCCATGCCTCTATGCCTACCACCGACCTTCTTGAAAAGGCCACTCCAAATTGCATTTAAAACCCACCCTTCTTAATTCCTAAATTAAAACCGTAAAAACTATGCTATAAAGTGCCCCCCATATCTCTCCTATTAACAACAATTGGGAAAAAGAACGAATAGAGCCGCAACCCGCGTGCCTCTGTCTCGTTCCCCTCCAGCGCCGCATCCTTCCCGAATCCTGTCACCTGCTCCGGCTGCAACATCCAGCCGCCAGTCCTCCTCGATCTGTCATCCTACTTCCCTCCCCGTGCCTCTGTTTCGCCTGTGAAGCCTTGTTTGCCGCCGACGCTGACGTAGGAACCTCTCTAGGGTTCCAGCGACCACTCCTGCGACTTCCTCCGACAACTCCGACGGAAAACCCAACCCTTCCTCTCATTCCAGCCGCCGACCCCATCTCCCCCGACCTTGCCAATGTCGCCAGTGCCGTTTTCAGTCCATGACAACCTTGCCTCTGCCAGCCTCCAACCCTTCTGGTGACCCCCAGGCTGGCCCGATCCCAGGCAGACCTATCCTTGGAGTTTCGAGTACTTCAGAGATCTGTAACCTTCTCTGTCTCTTGCCAGAGGACCTTGCTGTCGCTGCCACTTCTACCCACGGTATACCTCTTGATTTTCTCGCTCTCAAACATAGGTCGTTTTATGCTCAAATTTTACAAATGATAGTTAATTATTAAGATCTTGGCTAAATTAATTTCATCTTCTGATTATCGTCAATTTCATATGCATGAATGTTGGTCTTCTTATTTCTTTGCCTGTGGAATTGTGATTCATGGCGTCTTGTGTTTGAGCGGTAGCCTTATGTTCGTTTGCAACACCTATGTCAGTTATCGTTTAAAACAACCCGTGGAGTTTCTTTCTTCGCGCCACAATTACTTAGAGAGATCGTAGGAATTATTATTTAAAATCTACAGCCCTAGCTTTAGTCTACATCAAGTATGCTAAGATTCCCTTTAATTTTTATTTCTTTGCAACGTGGTCTTGCCTTGAATGCTAGAATAGGTGTCTCTAAATTTTTGCATATTTGCATTTACAACATTTTATGTTGTTTTAAGTTAGGTCTTATTTTGTGTTAAATGGATTCAAGTTGCGGTGGGCACTAAAAATGATGAAAAACGATAGCTCTCTTTTATGGAAGAGAATTATTAAGTTGATCTTCTTGGATTGAAAGTTTAATTTTTACACTATTGTTGCAAGATTCTTGGATACTACTTGGAATGATGAAGTTGTTGAAGTAGAAAAGGTGATAGGATCTTAGCTATACAATTGGTCATATGAAAGAAAATTATTAATGTGATTAGTGTTTATGCGTCTCAAATAGGATTAAGTTAAGCTATGAAAGTGCAATTTTGAGAAGGCTTAGATGATTTAGTGAGAGAAATCTCACAAAGAGAGAAGATTTTCATAGGAGGAGACTTAAATGGACATATATGGAAGAAAAATACAGATTATACAGCCGTTCATGGAGGATTGGGGTATGGAGAAAGAAGTGAAGAAGGAAATACCATTTTAGACTTTGTCATATCACACGAGCTAATTGTAACAAATACGTTTTTTATGAAGAGGGAAGAACATTTAATTACGTTTAAAAGCAGACCAAATAAAAATGGATAAAATGATTTGTAAGGATTGCAAAGTCATACCAGGAGAAAGTTTGACACCACAACATAGGTTAGTGACGTTGGACGTGCAAATTAAATATAATAAATTTAAGACAAGGACAAAAGTGTTGCCAAAAATTCGGTAGTGGAACTTGAAGATGGAAAAACATGTTGTTTTCAAGACAGCAGTTATGGAACTAGTTGATGACCCTTATGTTAATCCTAGTGTCTCATAGGAAGTTTTGTCTTCACATTTAAGGATAAGTGGAAAAAATGTTCTTGGAGAATCAAAAGGTCGTGCGCCTACAAATAAAGAATCTTGGTGGTGGAAAGAGGAAGTGCAAGACAAAGTGAAGGCAAAGAGGGTCAACTATAAAACTCTCTACGCTTATAGGAATGATGAAAACTTAGTAATGTATAAAGTCGTCAAGAAAGAAGCTAAACATGCAATAAGTCAAGCAAGAAGTTAAGCTTATGAAGAATTTTATAAGCGACTAGATATCAAAGATGGAGAGCGTGACATATATAAAATTGCTTGAGCTAGAGAGATGAAGACAAGAGATTTTATACAAGTTAAATGCATAAAGGATGAAACAAATATAGTTTTGACGGATGATGTGACTATTAAAGAGCGATGAAAAAGATATTTTTATCAACTCTATAATGAAACAAAAGACAACGAGCTGAATTTGGATAAGTTAAGTAAATCGGAGGAGTATAGGAACTTATGAAGCACAAATGCTTTCCCGAGAGCCGCGTACCCACACCGGGTACGTTTCTGGTATCGGTGCGTACTCGATACTTGACTGATACATCTGCTATTCTAGTCTGAGGATAAACTTGGATTTGATAGATCGTTCTGCATTTTGTGATATGATGATGTTTTTCTAAAGTAAATAAAAAACTTCTCCATGTACTTTAGAAAAGAAAAAATGACCCATAAATGCAACTAACGGTGTTTGTTTACTGTAGTAACAAAATGCGATCCTGACTTAAGTTTCTTTTTATCGTTAGAACTACGAAAAATTTGATTTAAATTTGATTATTTTGTTAATTTACTATGTATTTGAGGATTAAATATTTTTTCTACTTGCTCAATATGATTTTTTCTATGTTTTATATTCTCCCTCTTTTAAAAAAGGTGGCATATATATACATGTACATTTATATATATGTATGTATATATATAAATCAAATTTATTAACATTGTGTCCCAAACGCACCCATATCCTCATTTTTTGATCTTCACGTACCACCGTACTGGATGTGTATCGTACTTGGTACTCGCACCCGTATCGGTGCTCCGTAGATAGGAACATAAAGTTTTATCGTAAAATTCAAGTATCAGAGGTAAATGATGTTCTAAAGAAGATGAAAAATGGAAAGACGGTTGGGCCAGACGATATACCCATCGAAGTATGAAAATGTCTAGGGAAAGAAGGAATTTTGTGGCTCTCATATTTCTTCAAAAAGATGTTAAAAGAGGATGTCGGACAAATGAAGAGAATGTATTTTGGTACCTTTGTATAAGAACAAAAGAGATATACAAAATTGTGTTAATTACAGAAGAATTTAATTAATGAGTCATACCACAAAACTATGAGAATGAGTAATAGAAAGAAGAGTAAGACGAGAGATTATCTTCTCGGAGAATCAATTTGGATTCATGCCAGGGCGGTTGCCCATGGAAGTTATACATCTCTTGAGGAGACTCATTGACAACTATCGAGAAAGAAAACAAGATTTGCATATGTTGTTTATCGATCTTGAGAAGGCTTATGATAGGGTTTCAAGAGTGATCTTATGGAGAGTCTTAGAAAAGAAAGGTGTAAATGTATCCTACATTGACATAATCAAAGATATGTATACAAATTTAGTGACGAGGGTGAGGACATCTGGAGGACATATCCCTATCGCTGTGGCTTACATCAAGTCTCAGCTTTAAGCTCTTATCTCTTTACCCTTAGTTTAGATGAGCTAACCGGACATATCCAACACGCATTACCTTGGTGTTTATTGTTTGTGGATGATATCGTTTTGGTCGATGAGACGCGCGAGGGTGTAAACGCTAAACTTGAATCTTGGTGAGACACTTTAGAAAAGAAGGGATTTAGGTTGAGCAGGGCAAAGATAGAGTATATGGAGCTTAAATTTAACAGCAAGTGATGTAGGTCGAGCGGGACAAATTGAGTTTTGCGCGCGAAAAACACTCGTCGTTATAAACTTTTTAAGAAAATCGTTAAATTTTGTTAGAGTAAGATCTCTCGAGCGTCTAACAAGTTGAACCGTGGCAAGATCCGTACATCTACAAGCAAGATCACAAGCAATAATATATGAATAAGCGGTAATAAAAATAACGAGAACGTAAAGGCAAGCTTAAAAATTAGTTAATGGAATTGCATAAACCTAAGTTGAGTAAATCGAGCAAGGATACGGTAAGGATACACAGAGAAGCGAAGGTCCAACCCAGAGTTCGCCTTGCAGTGGCATGGAGGCCGGCCGTTGGCAAGTGGACGGAACGATAACTCGCAGTCGACGTAAATTTGCAGACGGTAGGGCTCAGCATGGGATGTTGGAGTGGAAATTGAAGTCGACGACAACCGATCGGTCGGCGGAAGTTGGCGGCACCACAGAAGCAATGGTGGAGGGTTGAATTGTCGGCGACTCCCTACAACATAAGGATGGATCTCAGGCGGCGGCTTGGCAAGAATCAGAATGGCCCTTCTAAGCCGTCGACGGGCTGAACAAGGAAGAGAATGATGCAGCGCTGGAGCGGAGGTGGTGGCCGGTAATTGCAGAGAAATGCTGAATTCGTTTCTCTGCTTGTCCTGTTTCTGATTTTTTCCTTTGCAGTGCTTTGATTAAATAGATGAAAATTGCATCTTTCTCTTGTATCTTTCTCTTGTATCTTTCCAAATAATTCTTGTCAGAACAAATCCGATTTAATATTAGAAGTGATCCTTTATTTATTGCCAAATAATGTTTGTCCCAATTTGGTTTTATATCTTGCCTTCTTTTATGATGATTAACTTGTGCTTGCCTTTACAGTGCTTCTTTTGAATTTGATTTTCCCTAATTAGATTTATGCATCCTTAAATAACTTGTGTTTTCCTTTACCATCCTAACTACTAAAATTACCGGACCATTTATTTAAGGTCTCATCGGGTGGTCAAACCGACGAGCCGAAAAACTCCAAATAACAACGGTTGCATGAAAAAGAAATACAGGATATAAAATAAATAAATGTATAATAAAAGATCTATGACGCATGGTGTCACGCGTCTTTCGATGCGACAGCAAGAAGGACGGATGACTTCGTTATTAAGTTGGGTGATCAAGATATTTCCCGTAGTGAATGCTTTAAATATCTTGGATCGATAGTTCAAAAAGATGGAGGTATTGATAAAGATGTGATACATCCAAGCAGGTTGGTTGAAGTGGAGAGGCGCGTCAGGGATCTTATGTGATCGTAAAGTACCATTAAAACTTGAAGGCAAGTTTTACCGTACTGCAATTAGACCAGCAATGCTCTATGGTTCTGAGTGTTGGGCAGTGAATTGTGTACATGAGCAAAAAATGGTAGTTGTAAGACAGGAGTGGCACCAATTGCAGAGAAAATGTGAGAAGCGACTAAGATGTTTTAGACACGTACAAAGGAGACCATTAGAGGCACATGTTAAGCGTTGTGAGAGTTTAGTCACTAGGCATGTTAAACGGGGGAGGGGTAGACCAGTAAAGACTTGGAATGAGACTATAAGAAAAGACATGATGTTTAAAGGCTTGTGTGTTGTTGTTACAAGTATGTAATGATGTAATTGGTATTTAAAGTCTTTCTACATTTCTTTTAGTGTAATGTGATATGCAAATGATATATAAGTTTGACGGTCTAGTTTTTTATATTTATTTCTATGTTGTAGAATTCTCTTTCTTTATAATCAATGTATACTCTTTGTTAGTCGTGACCTCTCATTAGCATCATACCTTTTAAATCAAATGTTTTCTTATACTTATCAATTATTATGTCTTATTTTTATATTAATTGATACTTATATTTAAATAATTTTATAATTTTAAAAACGTATCCAGCATCCTTGTTTTTTTTTAAAACACGTTTCCTGTATTTGCTTCATATCTTGTATCCCGTCCCCCCCCCCCCCCCCCCCCCCCTATAGATTTCCCTCGGCCTCTATTTAAAATTTTCTGAATTTCAAGGTGGGTGAGCTTCTAGTTTTTAACCTAATATTTTTTTATTCTCTTATACTCATTTAGTGTAGCATTTGATACTTTTAACAAGAAGACTACCTGAATTTTGTTTCAGGTTATAAGATGTTGGAAATTAAGACGCCAAAGACTCATAAAGCGAAACGAGCACTAGAAAAACGGGCCCCTAAACTAGTAATATTCATTAAAAAAATTTGCATCATTGTTATTATTTGCTTACTCTGTTTCATGATTTTGGAATAAAAACTTGCCCCTTATTTTAGGTGCATGTTTCTTTCAGGTAGAAAATGCCAAGAAGACTCTCATACTCCATGGTACAAAGACAAGCAATGTTCTGAACGCCGTGTTAGCTCAGATTTATCACCTGAAAAAAGGCCTTGCTGTCAAGTTCAGCAGGAAAAATGATAAGATACAGCCCTTCGAAATCACTGGGCAGACATCTTTGGAATTCTTTTCACTTAAAACTGACTGTAGTCTTTTTGTGGTAATTAGTTCTACCTGGACTGAGGCACTTTTACCTACTAACATCTTTAAAAAAAAAGCAATGTCAAATAATTATTTTGTTCTGTCGTAGATTATTTGTTCTATATGTAATCTACTCCGCACTTTCATCATCAGACAATTTATTTTGTCAGCTGTTATTATCTATTTCTTTGTAGCTCTTCTCCTTCAGCTTCTCAAGGTGTTGTACCATTTCACAATATTTTGCAAAAAATTTACTTTTGTGCAAAAAATTTACTTTTTAACAAAATGCTTAAAAGCATTTGGGCATGTCTACGGTACTGTAAATGACATTGAGAATACTCTGATCAGGGGAAATCTCTGCTTATGTCATTAATATATAGAATTGAACTTTCAGCATGGAAGGTAGTTTGTTACTAGATGAGATGATGATCTGTTTGCTTTTACATCTATAATTAATTTTCATGGATTCAATTCCTAGATTTTTTACTCACAATGCTGAACAGAGACACGTTTTAGTTTTAACTTGTATTTTTCATCTTTGCATGTTTTATGACCTGCTTAATATAGAGAGATTTTGGATTTGTCTACCGTTTGTGACCTTATTGCCTTCACATTTGTTAAGAGACTATTTGATTGCCTAAGGGGTGAGGGGAAGTAACACTGTCCTGATTTTGGAGTTTAAAATTTGGGAAATATTTCTAAGAAAGCTATCTACTATGTAGCACGGGGACGGCATACGATACAAAACGGATACGAAAAACATGATTTTTTAAAATACCATGATACAGAAATGTTTAAAAAAAGTAATTGTTTAAATATAATTATTAATTAATGTGGAAACAAAACAACTAAGTGTATATATCTTGAATTGTAAAGAGAGAATTTTATAAGAGTACAACATGTATATTATATATCATTCTTACAATATATGTATTAATTATAGTGATACAAAATAAATGAACCTATTTACATATAAATGTATCTTATTTCGTTCAATATATGTATGCATTATAGTGATACATCTATTATTATTATTATAATCTAGAGTGTTAAAATTATACTGTGTGTCCATGCTCAAGTGCTTGGGATTCTGACTGGAAGGGGAGTGCTCCTTTTAATGACTTTCATAAATGATTTAGATGCTTATGAGCCTGGAGTCAAATTGTTATGAATCTTTCTTATCACTTTCTAAATAAGAAGTCAAATCCTACTAACCCTGCAACTAGACAACTTTATCATCCTTTTATCTATTGTTGAAGTAGTGTAATGGCTATCAGAAATTTGAAATTCAAATGCTTCCTTTAGCATAATATAATTTTTAACCAGTTTGCCTAAGGGCTCATTTGTCTGCTTGTAAAACATATTTAAAAACTGATTTATTTTACATTTTCATTCATTTTGAGTGAATAAAATCTCACCTTTGAAGCATTTTAAGTTGTTTTTTGAATTTAAATTCCGTATTGATTTCTTAAAATTTATTATCTAGCTTTTAACAATCCCTGAGTAGAATCTAGAATGTTTAACGAAAGTAGTTGTCTTAGCTCGGCTATGTGAGCTGCAGCAATATTCTTCTGTACTAAGTTGGTTTTAGTTTTCTAAGTCTGTTTAGTGTCTACTTGTAGTGCACTCACATGAGTGAACTGTTTTATTTTGATAGTTTGTATTTGATTATCATGAGTTTTACCTCAATGTTTTCTTCTTAAATGCCAGATGTACTTTTTATCATCTAAGCCAGCTGATTTTTGTTTTATAGTTTGGTTCACATTCGAAGAAAAGGCCAGACAATCTAATTCTTGGGAGGATGTATGATCATCACATTTATGATCTTGTTGAAGTGGGAGTGGAGAACTTCAAGCCTATTGAATCATTCAAATATGACAAGAAGATAGCGCCCCGCCAAGGCTCAAAACCTCTGTTTGCTTTTATAGGAGAGCTCTTTGAGACCGTCGACGAACTGAAGCATCTCAAGGAGGTCTTGCTTGATCATTTCAGGGGAGAGGTTTGATATTTCAAATATTATTTCATTTTTTGAAAAAAAATATGATTTTTTGCAAAATTTGCACATATTTGGACTTAATACAGTTGTTTTTTATGGCAGGTTGTTGAAAATCTAAACCTCACAGGAGTAGATAGGGTATATGTTTGCACAGCTATTTCCTCGAGTACAGTGCTTTTCAAACACTGTGCTATCCGGCTTAAAAAGTCGGGAACTTCCATTCCTAGAATAGAACTTGTAGAAGTTGGGCCCTCCATGGATTTGGTGATCCGGCGACATCGTCTTCCTTATGAAGACGTAAAGAAAGTAGCGATGAAGACGGCACAAACTCAACCAAAGAAGGTTAGTCTTAACTGTGATAGCTTAAAATACAATTTTGTTTTGTTTTGTATTGTATGGATGGATGAGTCTATTGCTTTCTATTGTTGACCAAGTCAATAAGCTTAATGCTAATGTCTCGCCCGAGCAACTTAGCATTAATTATCGTTTATTAAGTCTATTATGTCATCTCGATTCTTCTGATGAAAAAGAATGGAAGATATTTTCTCGGAGTTTAACATGCAAGACGCCGAACTCTTCCCTATTCGTATGGATGGATGGTAAGGTTACCTAAGCAGGGGTCGTCTTATAATGTTGTAAGCTCGGAGGGGTGTTTTTATAATTTCAAAAAATAGAGGGACGGACGGACCTTGTAATTATGCAAAATTTTAGGGGAGGTCTCTTCGATGATTACCACTTAATAAATTGAGACATTGAAAGTCATTTCTGTAAATTTGCAACATTCACATTCATCTCTTTTGTTTGGGGATGCCAGTTGGAAGGAGGCGAAATTTTTGCTTATGCTATAGAGATCATTTTCGCTCTCCCTAGAGATAGAAACCGGTTCACCATTCCTGTACAGTTTTTTTTTATTTTTGATCCATCTACCATTCCACGCGGCAGAAATATGGGGGTCCCGGATCCAAAAATCTCGTGCGAGGGGGAAATGGAGTGTGCAGGCTTTATTAGAAATTGCGATGACATGTTGATCCCCTTTTCTTTTTCTCCATCCTTATCATGCATACTATGAAGTCGAGGGCCTTTTTTGGTATTTCATTTATGCTCTTCTCCTTACTCTTCCCATACCATTTTAATACGGAAATTGTCCCCGATCAAATATTCTATCCGCTCTGCCACCGCATTCACCCGAGCCGCCAAAACCACGCGATTGCAAACCCGTCCTCACCATTTATTCTTGGATTCCTGCACCTTCCCAGACCAATAATCTGCCATTAAGACCCTCTGCTGACGGTCTTGATTGGTGGCTTGGCCTTCAATGAGTCGTCAGGGGGGCTTTTCATATGCGCAGGTAACCCTTTCCCGCCATCAGTTTGGATAAAACCTTTTTTCAAAAAGTCATTGCGATTGACTTCTTTATATTTAATATAGAAACGAGTGACAGACACGGGTCTCCGCCCCTACGGCCAACCGTGGCAGCACATCAACTGCAATAGTGCACGGGGGCTCCCGTGCCCTGCACGACATTATCCCGGACACGACATTGTCCCGTCATGACGACTCTCCCGCCACTCGCAAACCTCTGAGTGTTATACTCCACTCGTCACTCATTTTTGCGGTGTGACATAGATTTGTGAGCGGCGGGCAGAACACATGTTCTATTATGCGTAGTTGACTTTGTTTATATGAGAGCACATTTTAAAAATACAAGAAAAAAACATAAATTTTAAAAACTGAATTTTCTTTATTAATGAGGGGTAAAATCGGAAAGTGAATGTTTAACCAAAATGTATTTTTTACTTTTTAATATAGTATTAGATGTGCTGACCTAACGATTTAATTAAATAGTTTCCAAGGATTAATCTTTCTAGTATTGTTGTCACGCCATTATGCGGGCTTTATGATTGATTCCTATCTGCTTTCATCTTCTCACAGATCAAAAATGTCAGCCGCGATGAACTGCAGGGTAAAATCGGGAAGATCTACATGCCGGATCAACAGGTAGATTTAAGTCAACTCCTTCATTTGACTTTGTTCATCTCCATCCTTCTTTGATCATCCTGTTGCCGTCCCTAGGTTGGAGATCTCGCGTTGACCAGCAATATCAAGGGGCTGAAGAGGGAGCGACGGGAGTCTAAGATGAAGAAAGAAGATAGAGACGATTCGTCGAAGAAGAGGAGGACCGAATCCCAGTAATTCAACCTTTTCCGTACAGTTAAGTTGTTCTACGAGTGCTCAAATTTTGGCGGTAACTACATCCTTTAATTTCATTCTGAAAAAAAAAATTTGTTTTCAGAGCATTTGTTTTTTAATGCCAACCCCACTGTGGTGGGATAAAGGCTTGAGTGTTGTTGTAGCATTTGTTTTCTAATCGTTTTATTGATAATTAGAATGTTTATCAAAATGTTCTCTGTAAGTTTAATATTTAGCTTTATCTATATTTTGAACAAAGTAAAATATAAACTGATATATTTAACTTTTTTATCATCATTATTTTTTAATATATTATCCATTATTTTATTTATTTTATGTTAGTAATTGACAGTATATATATGTAAATCACATGTATTATAATATATATACTTAAATTGTTATTTTGTAAAATTATTTTACACTATTTTTTTTATTTCATATTAAAAAAATATTCAAAATATTTATTAGTAAATTATTTTTATTCTTTTATCATAAATTTATTAGGCTTTGAAAGTCTTATAATCATTCAATGATATTTAATATTTATTTTATTTGATATAAAGTTTAGTGTTACCAAAATAAAATTATTCTATAATATTTAATATATTTTAAAATTTATTTGTTTTTATTTATTAATAATATTTTATTTTGGATACTTTTAGAATTTATTTTGAGATATATAATACTCATTATTTGTATACTTATCTTTGTTTATTTATCTTGAGAATGCTTATGATAGGGTTCCAAGAGAGATCTTATGGATGATCTTAGAAAAGAAAGGTGTAAATGTATCATACATTGACATAATCAAAGATATGTATACAAAATCAGTGACGAGGGTGAGGAGATCTGAAGGATTAACATAGGAATTCTCTATCATTGTTGGCTTACATCAATGTTTAGCTTTAAGCCCTTATCTATTTACCCTTATCTTAGATGAGCTCACAGGACATCAAAAAAGCAATACCTTGTGTTTATTGCTTGCGGATGATATCGTTTTGGTCGATGAGACGCGCGAGGGTGTAAACGTGAAACTTGAATCTTGGCGAGAGACACTTTAGAGAAGAAGGGTTTTAGGTTGAGCAGGGCAAAGACAAAGTATATTGAGCTTAAAATTAACTGTGCAAGGACAGATGACTTCGTTATTAGGTTGGGTGATCAAGATATTTCCCGCACTAAGTGCTTTAAATATCTTGGATTGATAGATCAAAAAGATGGAGGTGTTGATAAAGATGTGATACGTAGAATCCAAGCAGGTTGGTTGAAGTGGAGAGGCGCGTCAGGGATCTTATGTGATCGTAAAATACCATTAAAACTTAAAGACAACTTTTATCGTACTGCAATTAGACCAGCGATGCTCTAGGGTTCTGAGTCTTGGGCAGTGAATTGTGTACATGGGCAAAAAATGAGAGTTGCGGAGATGAGAATGCTCAGGTGGATGTGTGGACACATGAGACTAGATAAAATTAGGAATGAATGTATCAGGGATAAGACATGAGTGACACCAATTGCAGAGAAGATGCGAAAAGCTCTACTAAGATGGTTTGGACACGTACAAAAGAGATCATTAGAGGCACATGTTTAGGCGTTGTGAGAGTTTCGTCACTAGACATGTTAAACCGGAAGGGGTAGACCAATAAAGACTTGAAATGAGACTATAAGGAAAGACATTATGTATTTAGGCATTAGTGAGATTATGACTAAAGATAGGGCACAATAGCAACAAAGGATCCATATAGCCGACCCCACTATAGTGGGATAAAAGCTTGAGTGTTGTTATATAATTATTTATTGTACATAAAAATAAATTTTTATTTATAATATATAAAAATCTAATGTTTTTAAATATCTGTGTCATATATTTAACATTTAAAAACTCAAATTGATATGTTACAATCTTATAAATTACAGGTTACAAAAGACCTTTTGAAATTGTATTGTTATTCATGCATGTTTTGGAATGCATACGTGTATGGGTGGTTTTTGTAATCATGGGAGATTTTTGTAATTTCAAACTATTTTGAGGTGATTGCTTCAGCTGAAGGTGCTACAGCCTTTGAATTCCGTGCAATGGTTGGGGAATTACAATCCTTTAGTACGATACTTTCACGTATTTTTGGCTTTCGATATTTAAAAACTCAATTTGACATGTCACGTAGATTTGATATTTACAACCTTAGAAATTATTGGTTGCACTCTTTCATTTTTTTGAAATTACAAAAACCTCCTCTGGAACATGTAAATTTACATGAGTTGTTTTTTTGTAATTTCAAAAGTTAGATATATCCAATATGTAATTATGCCAACTCCAGTCTAGCCATTTTGAGGAGATTGCTTCAGCTGAAGGCGCTATTGCCCCTTTATTTTGTGTAATGATTGGAGCACCACAATCGTCTCTTCTAACGCTTACACCGTCATTCTATGCACAAGAATTTAGTTATCGGGAGGTAGTATTATAATGTATAATGAGACCTGAAAACACCAATTTCTAGCATAAACCGCTAGTATCATCCCTATATTATAATGAACCCAAAAAAGGAGTCAACAATCCAAGGTTATCGGAGAGATCAAATAGAGATCTCATGCTTGAAGAATCGAAGCCGATTGTTTAGCATCAGTTCACAATTGATGCGAGAACTACGAACTACGGAACGCATATAGGCATGCTCGGGAGAGCGAGGTTGAGGATATGCTTCAACACACCATACATCCTTTGTCCTATTGCAGAACGGTGTATAATACTTCCTGCCAAATGCCGCCTGATCTGAAAATGCGTGTATACGATCTGCCAAATGGAATCCAGAAGATTGATGTGCAACTATACTGAATAGATATATGCTCCAAATTTTAAAACATAAAGAATAAAATAGCATAGAAATGGTCCATCAAATAATGTTGGCTAAAAACAATTATTTTCAACTAGGGTAAAACCCCTTTAGACAAAGGAAAAGAGAGGAAATCCCTTTCAAAAACTGAAAGGTAGAATTTGAAAATTATCAACAAGTTGGCAGCTAAGAAGTAAAAGCCCCTTTGAGCAGAAAGATGGTTTGGGGGTATCATTCTTTTTATTCTAATGACAGTGATTTTAATTAATTATAGGGAGAAAGTTATACTTCTTTTTCTTTAAAAAAATATAACAGTTTTAGAGCAATGTTATAAGCAAACCGAATTGCGCTATTCACAGTCCAATTTTTTGATCCATCATTCTTTCTTTTCAAAGGATAGTTAGTCGTTGGGGATGAGCGAAATATGTTGTGTAGCTCGAAGACATAGCCAAAGATGGGGCATAGTGGTAGCAGCATACGGTGTTCATCTCAGGCCATCGAGCCGCCTCTTCCAACAGTTTCCAGTGTGTTCGCTCGGGCCCTTCTTCCTACTCTAGCACAGCTTTTTTTTTTAAAGAAAAGCTCCAATCTTTTCTTATATTTTCTCATTGTTACATGTTTGCTCGTCTGTGTACATAATAGTCTCTCATGAAAAAGGCCGGGTCTTTCCCCATACCTAGCTGTAAAAAAGAGATGGAAGCGGTTGTGGAGGCTGGAGATAGGCCACGGGCACTGCTTATAGGGAGATGATAGTCATATTAGAGATTATTTCAATATTTGCAGTGCGAATAGTCATATTAGGACTGCGATTATATTTAGAGATTTTAGTGTTTTAATGGGGTACGAATAGTCATATTACAACTGCCTATAACTTCACTCTAGTTTTCGTGAGATTCTTTTGTACTTCAAAAATAGCCCTGCCTCTTCAATGCCTAGAATGAGAAGTTTTGTATTAATTTCCATTTTTTTTCGTTGTTTCTCTCTATTCCCGAATCCCACGTATTTTCCTTCTTCTTCTATGCCATTTGTCATTTTATTTATTTATTCATTTTATATTTATATTTATATTTACAAGTCGAACAACATGGGTCTCCAGCCCTATATTAGTGTAACGACAGACTTTGCCTGCACCAGCAAGCCTGTATATATTTTTAATAATAATTAAAATTATTTGTTCATATTTATATACGTATATATAAAAAAGAGTTAAATATTTCAAACAATAAGAAATGTCCTTCTCAAAGTAACTAATATATACATATAGACCAAAAACAATTAAAATTTAGTTAATATGGAATAAATTTTCCAAACTTTCCAAAGAAATGTCATCCAAACAGACCAACTTAGTTGAGGTCATATTGCTAGAAATTCGTCTCTAGAATGTAACATTATGTCCTTCTCAAAGTAACTA
The DNA here is from genome assembly GCA_033032865.1 of Dactylorhiza incarnata. Taxonomy (NCBI): domain Eukaryota; kingdom Viridiplantae; phylum Streptophyta; class Magnoliopsida; order Asparagales; family Orchidaceae; genus Dactylorhiza; species Dactylorhiza incarnata. The sequence continues at coordinate 58,719 of JAWHQI010000358.1, read as the reverse complement.
TCAATATCCGCTTTTACTTTTTGAGAGACTTCTTCATTTTCATTCGAAATTATGTCTCTCATAGAAAATAATAGATTAATAATTCTTCCTAGTGCCAGGTAGAATCGAAATTGCACCATGAACCAACATATACAAGTCTGGTATAAAACATACGAAGTTTCAACAGTTTGGCGTCTCTGTAAACTGAGGACGTCGTCGACTTAGGACTTCGGCGGCAACGGGCGAGCTGGACTTCACTAGTGTCGGGGGAGCATAAGGATGATGGTGGCGTCGGGCGTGCACGGATGACGACATCAGCGTGGGGGAATCGAGTGAGGATATTGGCAAAGGGGTTATTAGTGGGTTGGGTTGGGTTTGAGGAAAAATGATGGGTTGCGGTTAAAGAAATGGTGTGGTAAAAATAATTTTATTTTTATTTTTAATGTCTGAATAGCAGCAATATCTGATTTACCGTTATCAATCACATTTTTTTACGTTGTATAAGTTAGATCAATATATTTTCATATACAGTAGATTTGCTCAACTCTGCTACGTGTTAGAGAGATCCGTACGAATTATGATTTTCCAAATCATATTTTTAATTAAATTAACAAATCAACTTCTAAAGACTAAAAAGCTAATAACAGAGACTTGATAAATTACGGCATCAAAACTAACGCTATTTGAGCGTTCATGGAAGAGGGGGGAAATTAATGCGAAGTTTGATTTTTAGGTATCCGCAGCTGCGTTTGGCGTTGCGGTGGCGGGCGTAAACGCGTTGGTTAGGAATCATCGTTTGTGATCGCCTGATCTCATCCAAGGAACTTCACCACTTTTATGTTCATAACTAGTTTTCTTTTCTTTGTGGCGGTCATGACCGTTGTGTTGAGTTTTTATCCAAACTCCCAGGAGCAAAAAAGCCACTACAAACAAAGCCTTGATCTCGATTTTGAAAATAAATATCTGAACTTTTATTTTTTTTCCCGATTTTTAATGATTTTAAACGATGTAATGATACTGATGCGGTGATATACTAATTTTTCTTTGAGAGATTAGAATGGAGGCACCGCAATAGTACTATTGCGAACTTTAATTTTTGCTTGAAGTGGACAAGGCCGGCCTAACTCAACGAATGTTTCTTTTCTGGCAATAAAAAACCTCGCATCAACTTAGCATTGGGACAAATCTCATTTATTATATATGATGATTTGTCAATTTTGATAAAAGGGACAATTATAAAAATACAAGCTTACAAATCTCATTTATTACTGTTTAAATTACTAACGGACATTATTAAGCGAGCGATCTCTCGCGGTTGAAATGCGGTGATATTTGAGAGAGATTGTGAATCTTGTTGTTGCCTTGGTTTCAGTTTGTGCGCTGATACGCTAATCGGGTAGCTCATTGTGCGGCTTCTATCTCTTTTCTTAAATCTTGGACATTACCTAATATAGTACTTGATATTATTGATTGGGAATGTTCTACGAATGAATACGTTTTTTCAAAAAAAAAAAAAATTAAGTGAAGGACAGAAATTATTCCTTTCTAAATATAGTAATAAATAGAAGCAAGGAGTTGCACGATATTCCTGTGTATGTACTATGAAGACCAGCTGTATTTGCATCATCGTTTTGTAATTATATATATTTATATTTATATTTAAATGGATTTAATTTATGAATTTGGATTTTGAACTGGTGTTGATAATGATTAGTTTAATTTGATTAATACAAAAATCAATCATAAGAATAATAAACTTGGAAATGTCATCTTTAATTATTTATACAAACAGTAATTAATAGATATGTCACCGTTGAATGCACTGCGACACTGTAACAAGAGGAGCCGAACACGAAATTCTTTTTTTATATTAAATAGTAATAAATATAATCAATGGATGCACGATATTCCTTTATATCTCAAGACAAAATTTATTGGCATTATATATATAAATATATATACGATAATTGTATGATTGGAATCTAACCCAAAGGCTACGAATAATGCTGAATACAATCCGTGGTCAGGCCGTGGCCCGGACGAAATTTTTTCTGGCACACGGGCGTGTTCCCAGGTCCTGTGTGGTCGTAACCGTTCCGGAAGTCAGGAGACATATCCAGAAGGCGGAGACGCGACGTTTCGGGGCGCACGACCCGAGGCACGCGGGCGTGTGCGGTTGAAACTGTTCCGGAAGTCAGTGGATGCATCCAGAAGACGGAGACACAACTTTTCGGGGCACACGGACCGAGGCACACAGGTGTGTGCCCAGAGCGTGTGCGGTTCTGACAATTCCATGGCGGTTGTTACACGTCTGTTGATGAAAAGAAGGGTTGGTTGGGGTACACGCCAAAGGCACACGAGTGTGTGTCAAGGGCGTGTCAATCTATGCCGAGTGCTATATAAACTCCTGGTCATTCTGTATTATGTGCGATGATCGACGGTGATCTGCGGCAATCTGAAGCAGCAATTTGGCGGAAGTTCTCTATGAAGAATTCTGTAATGTATTGTATTCTCTATGAATCTATTAACGTAGACGGAGAAGCGGATCCGCAACGGAGGACAAGTTTTGGGTTCGTTCGGGCCCGATTAGCCACCTATAATATATTACGTCTCCGGATTGATGATCCGACTCTGTGGATGCGTCCGAAATTTTTCTTTACATATTAATTCGAGTTGTCTTGGCATTCTCTATGAATCTAGTGAATTGTATTTATTTTGTGGTTCTATTAATTGTTTGGGTTGTGTATTGTAGTTTTACTAAAATCTATAGTGCAGTGTAATTTTGATTGTGTAGTATAGCTTATTTCTTTTGATTCATTTGTAGCCAAATTTTGAGTGCTTAGCTTATGTATGGATGGAAATGTAGAAGCTAACTCCACGAAATTTTCATCTGACAATTAAAAATTTTTGAAAAAAAACAGTCATTAAATTTATGTTTTTAACAAGCAGTTTAATGTTACTATATTACGAACAATTCTGCAAAAAGAGTTTTATCCAAACAGTTTTACAATGCAAACTTTATTTTTGAGAGAAGTCATTTTTCAAATTTTATTTTTGTTTGCTTCCTTTTGATCATCATCAGCTCTCCTAAACAAAGTCTACAACTCCAAAAGACGTTCCAGCTAAGTAGTGTCTGGATCACGATTGTAGTCGGTCGAGCGGACGGTGCGTGGAGTTCAGTTAACACACAATTGAGAGAGTTTTGCGTTAAAAAGGTGAAATTTTGAATCATGTCAAAGCTATCTCGTGGAGGAATCAACGGATCTGCGTCATTGTATAGGCAAGGATGATGGGTGTGAATGACTCTCGAAAGGGACCCCAAGTTCTATCCGCCGGCGCGGATTCGGTGAAACGCTCCATTGACATTGGCTGCATAGTCGTTGGCCGTTAAAATGACTGGTAGAAAGGAAAGCAAACCGGTTGATTTCGACCATAGTCACGAGGCCACGGCTCGGACAAACCGCTACTACGTCGGAATGTCTCTCTACCTGAACCGTTGAGTCGCCATAATGACTCGTCGGAATGATAACGTTTAACAGGTCCGCCCTCAATCCAACGGCTGAGATTAAAGGCAAAGCATCCTACGCACCGGCTAGATAGAGAGAGGATGAAACTTAAAATTAAAGTCTAGTTCTTTTTTCCTTTTATTCGTCTCTTATCCTGCGGCCTCGTCTCTCCTAGCTCCGGCCACCGCCTCGCTATTCTTCTCAGTTTTTCTTCGTTCTCTCTTCATTCACTCTCCTTTGTTTCTTTCTATCCAGTCCCCGGCCTTCCTCCTACCCACGGTTGTTTTTCGGGCCGATCTTCGTTCCGAAATCTACATCAGGGAGAAGCGCTGCGTTGCGACGGGGACGATAAAAGGCGAGCGAAAACTAAAAACCTAAAGGATAGAGTGAAACCGTTTAATGCTCGTGCACGATATATAAATCCGGTATCGGGGTACCCGGATCGAAAAACTTCCGTCCTCTTACAGAGTTACAGGCGATTCATGAACGCGTCCAAAATCCAAATTGCTTTCGTCATGAACTATTCAAAACGCGAAAATGTCAAAATCTCCAATCAGCAGACCACCGTCGTGAAGAAGAACGGGTGAGAATAGAATAATTTTGCATTTAATGCTGTGCAATAGATTATTATTCACTTTGCAGTTAAGCCCTTCGGATCTTTTTTATTTCGAACTTCTCATCTTTGTTATTATCATCAAATTACAATATATGCAGGCCAATTTCAGCTATGTGCAGATGCGCAATTGCATAATGGTTATGTGCAGACCAAGCCTATATGAATTCATAGCTTCTTATAATTTTTTAGTTTGGTCTTCATTTATCCTTTGGCTGCACATAGCCGAAAATGACCTTCATTTATCCTTTTGCTAATATGAAAAAAAAGGATATAATTAATTAATTGACCAGTGGAACAAAATGAGAATCCTAATTTTTGTGGATGGGGCTTGATTTCGCACGACTGCATCTTTGTTATAATTTAAGGCTTTGTTTTGGGGCACATGCGGTTCTCCATTAACGTTCATGCCGACTACGCGATATATAAAAGCCGAATAAACTTTGCAGGCTGCGAGGCGGATTCTACATGGAAAACATAGCCTATATTTTGTGTGTTGATTCATAAAATTCATAATTATTTTGTGCTAGGTTAGGGTTGATATTACGACAACTTTAACATTTCTTGCATAGGAGGATCACGTAAACTTTGGGTTAATCGAGTCAAATTTATTGTGAGATCTTTAACCAATTTGATAAAAGATTTGGTTCGCAATGATTATACTGTGTGAGTCATTCATTTATAGGTAGAGCCTATATTTTAGCGTTTTGCTAATATTGTCACTCGTGCCCTTCATTTAATTTCTTCTTCAATTGGTGTCACGATCTTCTTCCAAATCATCTCCAGCGCAGTCTTATAAAATCAAATCACTTTTTGATAGCAATAGCATTAAGCAAACGTTAAAAAAATCTTTGTAACGGCATTATTATATATATAATGTATGTTTGGCCAGACAAAGGTTACGACAGCTGTAAAGAAAATAAATTACATGAAATACATGAATTTTTTTAGGTAAGGTCTGGGGTTCACGAATGACGGTTCAAAACCACGCCGTTCACGACCGCCGCCACCGCATCAAACGAAGCCAATCTCATCAGAAAACTATATATACTTTTAATATCTAAGGAAGAAGAATTTGATCCCGTCCATCCGATCAATTTCCCTGGAATTGTATCTTGTAAACATTGGTTCTCATAGTTCATTAACACTTGAGCTAGTGGAATGCTCGCGCACGCACAAATGCACACCCAATTTTTCTCACACATGCACGCGCACGCACAAATGCGCACCCAGTTTTTCTTACACACTCACTCCCATCTCCACTCATAATGGAATCACTCAGCCACTCCAGTGCTCAGTTTGGTCCCTAAGATCCAACCACCATCCACAAACACATAAGGATCTAACATGCACTTTTACAATTTCATAAACAAATTTTGTGAACTTGGTGGCCGTCATGAACGTGGCGCGGCGGTGGTGATCATAAATATGGTGGTTATGAACCGTCGTTCGTGAACATCCGTTGCAATACATGCATTCTATGATGATGTCATTTTTGTCCATACTCACTGGAGAAAAAACGCCGTGCCAGACCGAGCCTTTATCTGCTAAAGTTCCAAACAAGAATAAAAATTGATGCACCAGAGCAATGTTGATGAAACTACGAGCTTCAAGCCGGCGACAAATTATGGTTTTGAATAAGAAGAACCTGAGGTCATCAACCGTTGGCGACAAAGAAGGTCGGTTCGCAGTCAAAGAAATGGAAACGACACAGTTGCATATATCTACGGATCAAATAGCGTTCCCGGAGACACCCCGAGCGATTATCTATTTGTTTCTAGAGATAAATGTGATATTAAGAAAATTCCACATGTCAAAACTAGGTGAATTTAAATCATGGATCTATAGCCCGGCTGCGGACAGAAAACTGAGCCAAGATATATGATCTTTTGACTCAAAATGCCAAAATCAAAACAAAATTGATTTTATTTAGGCGTGGTTTTTTTTTTGCTCCGGTGAGTTTGGAAAAAAACTCCATCTGCATAAAGTATATGTTTGGCATGACAACTATTGTGACTGCCGTCCAAAGAAGAGCTAACTTTGAACATAAAAGTGGATGGAGTTCCTTTGGTGAAGTCAGGCATTCACGAACCACGGTTCATAACCACTGCATTCATGACTGTCAGAGCCGCGCGAAACAGAGCCTTAGTTTCATAATTCGATAGAAATCATTGCAAAAATTGAAAACACAAGCTTAGTCTATATTATGTAGTATTATCATTGATCTCCTCCTCATTTTTATAAAGCCGGCTACTCATGATGCTTTTATTAAGAATGCATGTGCTATTCATACAATGACTTAATCTTTTTTTTTTATAGAAAACTCTTATATAATTAAATATGAATTTATATTCTTTCGTTGAAGACTCAATTTCATCAATAATTGTACTATATATTTATAGTAAATATGTATTTATATTTACTTTATAAATAGCACTCAATTCATGAGTTTAGTGCCCCAAATTTTCCTTCAACTTCCTTATTAAAGCTCTCAAGTTTTGAGCATTATTTTCGTGCTACTTTGTGCTTATTTCTTTCACTTGAAAGTTTGGTTTTTTTGTGTGTATTTCAGAGTGTTGAAATCTAGCTGAATGTTGTATAACGGTAAAATAAGCGTCAATAGAAAATCTTGATAAGAGTGTTCTGCAACTTCTTTATGATAATGTTCACATCTTGACCCAAATTTGATTCTTAACTACATATTATTAGTGTGTTTTAATAAATTGTTAGTACTTCTGCATGCATAATTGTTCATAATGTTTATAACAATAATTTGTAGAAAATATTTATTTTTGTTTACTCAGATCAAAATAAAAGAGAAATTACAAGTATTAAAAAAAATATTTGTTGTTTTATATTAATTTTTCAACATGTGTGATTGGTGCGGTGACTCTTTTTTGTCTCTCTTAAACAGCGAGATGCCAACTTTCCGAGACAAGTGAAGACTTCCTAGTTGATTTTGAATCCTCTCGTGGCTTCATGCACTTCCACATGAGTTTCTGGCCATCGTTAACCGAGGTGAGATCAGAGACATTTTGAAGAGGATTTATGCTCGGCAAAATCAAATCCAAATGTTAAATTGGACTAATCTAGAAATCACACAAAATAAAGCACTCAATCAAATGATTTCATGGTGTTTGATCAAGTTCTATGATCTATCTAATGTAATTAACAAAATTCCAAACCTTAAAAAGCCCCACCTCCCATTCACACCTAAGAAATCCGGACTATGGACGTTCAAGCTCTAAAGCGGCATTCATAGTTCCTCCAAAAAAAGATGAAGCGCGCGAAGCACTACATCTAGCGCGCAAAAAGAGTGTTAGCTCAGTACGCAAAAAGAGCATTTCTTCGAGTACACTAACCAAGAGTTGCCTCCAACTCGCATAAAGGGCGCCCCCAAAAAACCACATTAAAAAGAGCATTCTAGCGAACACTCTTGAAATTTTCATTGGAAGAACGCTCAGTTTGAGTGACATCAACTACCGGGCCGTGGGGACACTATCTCTTATACACAATCATACAAGAATGCGCATTTTGCACCCTGTCAAGGAACAAGTCATGCACGCTATCAAAGAATGTGGCCGGGCACGCGGCCTACAAGTCATCTTGTAGCTGCAAAAGAAATCATTTTGTGCGTTGGCTTGTCAACAATGCACATGCACACTTGTAAAAATGCGGTGACCTGTCACCCTGAGTTTTATCAGCGGCCCAATCAACAAATCGAACGGTGCAGTTTTTGGGAGCGAATTTTCCGTAATCATAAAGTGAACTTTAATGTCTTCGCTTTGCAAATTCACGCCCATTTATTTACATCGATCTACATTTGGCTCAGCCAAGCTCAGATTCAAAGCTTACCTCCGGATCGGAAGGTCCCCACCGACTTCTCCGCCGCAGCACCCATATGGCGGTGAAGGGGCAGATGTGGTGACCGGTGATTACCGGTCAGAAAGCATACGGAAATTCATCTCCCGGTTACCAACGTTCCCTGTGGCCTTAAAATACCTTCCAACCCCGGAACCCCAAACCCCCGTCACCCCTTTACTCTCACTCTTCAAACTTCTCCCTCTGCCGGAGATCCGAATCGAACGTCTGGTAATCTTGAGATCTAACTATGGTGCTAGGATCCTAATCCGAATTCTCACTCCGAAATCATCGCCGGCCGGCAAGCGAATCGATCTCATCACCGGAATGGGGAAGGCCGGAGGGCGTGATTGGTTGCAGATTTACTCGATCTACGGCACCGACGAATGGCAAACTGTAGCGTTCCTCGCATTCAATGCCTTCCTCTTCGGCTTCCTTTCTTTACTCCTTTTCATCTACTTCGCCCCCATTCTCTCCTCCGCCCACTCCTTCCTCCCCGCGCTCCCCCTCCCTCTCCTCCGCTTCGCCGCAGGCTTCTCCGGCTCCGTCCTCTCCCTCTCCGCCCTCTGCCTGCTCTTCGCCGCCTCCAACGTCCTCTACTCCTCCCTCCCCCTCCGCTGGCTCATGGCCCAGCGCATGATCGCCGCCGTCCCGAACTGGTTCGCCGTCCGCACCGCCCTCGACGTCGGCTGCGGGCGCGGCATCCTCCTCAACGCCGTCGCCCTCCAGCTCAAGAAGGAGGGAAGCTGCGGCCGCGTCGTCGGCCTCGATCGCGACCGCGGGACCGCCGTCGCCGCCCTCCGCCGCGCCAGCGTTGAGGGGGTCCAGGAATACGTGACCTGCCGAGAAGGCAACGCCCACTGCCTTCCGTTCCCCGACGGCTACTTCGACGTCGTACTATCCGCCGTGTACCTCAAGCGCCAGGGTGATTCGGCGGCGGAGAGGTGGAGGGCGATCGGGGAAATAATTAGGGTTTTGAAGCCCGGCGGCATCGGCGTCCTGTGGGATTTGTCCTGCGTGCCGGAGTTCGCGAAGAGGTTGATGGAGATGAGGATGGAGGAGGTTAGGGTTTCCGGAAGGGTCACGGCGTACATGGTGGGCAGCCATATCGTCTCCTTCCGGAAGCCGATTGCAGTGTCCGCAGATGACTGGAGGGCTAACATTTGCTGAAGCGTTTCCAGCGGCGGAGCAGACCGTGATCTGTATGCCTCCGGCAAGTCGTTTTCTCCATTAATTTCTTACTTATTTTAATCCCCAAGTTGGTACGCTGCCACCCAGAACTGTGAATTCCTCGGATGAGGGTTGCTGGTGGGTTAGGCCTATAGACAGAATGTCGAGTCCCTCTCGAAGAGAGGCGGCTTTTTTTATATTAATTATTATTATTATTTCCCCTTTGTTTACTAATTACTATAATCAGGCATTGACATTTGCTTATGCTGTCGTTGAAATCACAGGCTCTTCTCATCCAAGAGCAAATTTATTTATTCTACAATTTTTAGTGTAAGTGACATTAGAAATGTAGGCTGTCATTGATTTGAGGGAGACATTTTTCCCTTCCGGTCCCATTCCGAAATCGCAGTCTGGAATTCCTGCCTGTCTACCGCGTGGAGGAAGGAAAGGATTAGAAATTTAGATCTAAACTAAAAAATAGAAAGTCCAAAAACCTATTTGATATCCAGGGTATTGATCTCGGTATCGGAGTTAGGGACGGGGACGCAAAAAGTTTGTGATCCGCAGCTAATAAGGAGTAAATTATTGCATGCGGGGCCGGGCTGACGGTTCAGCCGCTCCTTATTTGCCAGGTACCTTCTCGAGCAAACCGGACGCAATAAATAGTTTGAATTCATTCTATTTGCTATCACAAGACTTATCCGGCGAGTAACTTGAACTCGTTGGCCAGTAATAGCTCGTAGATGTGGGCGAATATCTCATCGAGCACGAATGTGAGTCTGATTCACCGCGCCAATTCCCCAGCATTCTTGGAGCAGCATTGTTCTTAAGATACTTGCAAATACATTTTGATGCGGATCGCTCGGGGCCTCCGGTAGATCAGACAATTTGATCGACTTAGCACGCTAGCGCCCGAACGTGCAAACAGATAAATGGGTCTCTTGAGAAGACCGAGTAAAAGAGCTGATGACGTGAAAAATCCGTAATCGGGATGAAAAACCACGCGGTCGGAGCTGTGCCGACCTAACATTCACTATGCCTTGAGTTCTTTTACATGTTTGTTCTTGAGAGAGCGAGGGCGACAAGCCGCGCCTCGTTACAATGACAAGGGTGAGAGGAAGAGTTCGTTTTCTTGCTCCGACGCGAGCGTGGACGAAGCTTGGATTTCATATAGTATTGGATTTCCTTAGTTGTCGACCTTCCATACGTGGTGATCTTGTAATTAGTGGGCTTTCCCGTCACATTTAATATCACATTTCTTTCTCTATCTCATTGTGTTGTATAACTATTGCTATTTTGAAAACTCTAAATTCATGTTGAAGAAAAATCAAGGATCTGCATGGCTTTTTGTGGCTGTCTATCGTATTAATTTAGAGCAATGTTAAATGCAGGCCGGTTTTGGCTATATGCAGGCCGCGGATATATGCAGGCCAAATTTCATATTTACATACTATATTTAAAAGTTAAATCAATATTTTTCTAAATAAATCACCAAGCAAAATAGCATTCATAAAATAAGTAAAATATCATGCGTGCGAGGAGAGAGAGATCGCCGCCATCGCTGACGTCGCCGCCATCGCCGACGTCGCCGCCATCGCCGACGTCGCCGCCATCGCCGACGTCGCCGCCATCGCCGACGTCGCCGCCATCGCCAACATTGCCGACAGCGTCGCGGACGCCGCCATCGCCGACGACGTCGCGATCATCGCCATCACCGTCATCGCCGCCATCGCCGTCATCGCCGCCATCGCCGCCATCGCCGCCATCGCCGCCATCGCCGACGAAGTCGCGATCGTCGCCATCGCCGTAGCAAATACCCATGAATAGCTTTAGGCCAGTTGTAATTTAAAAACACATCGGACTCGGACAAACGAGTAAACTCTTTGGGGACACGGTTACATGGAAGGAAAAAAACACATAAAATTAAACTACTCCAATCATTTTTCCTGAAGTTTTAAAAGGAAAAATGATATCTTTTTTTAAAAAACTGTGGCCTGCATATAGCTAAAATTGGCCTGCATTTAACATCGCTCTTTTTAAAAAATTGTGGCCTGCATATAGCCAAAACTGGCCTGCGTTTAACATCGCTCTTAATTTATGACACTTTTAAGGATTTGGACCTCTGTATTCAAGGTTTGTTGCACGCGGATGGTCTTTAAGAAGCTTTGGGACAACCGAGAAAAAGAAAAACTTTTGGGCAATTTGGTCACATGCAGACGAGAAATTGTTTGGTCCGGGAACCGGACCGTGAAAACGGTCCGGATATAAAAGCAAAAGTGTTTTCGCGGTTCTCGCGGAAACCTTTTTTCATCCCGCGCATTTCCCCTACTATTCGTTCCACCCGGTGTTCTTCCCCTTTCTCCTAGTTCCGGCCACCACCTTCGTTCCCATTCATCTGTCTTCCGGCGACCCGCGCAGCTTTCTTTTTATCGTTCTTCCGGCTACCTGCGCATCGCTCTCCTTATTCCGACGAAGAGCGACCTCGGCTCCAACTCTGTAATCTCTTCCGGCGAACAGTTAGCTTTCGTTCCTCCGGCCACCTGGAACCAAGCGATTTCGTCATCTACGAGCATGGATGCAAGCACAGAAACTGTAGAGAAGAATATTCCGGCAGATAATGTGAGTGAATATCGACCTAATAATTTCAGTTTCGTATGTATGATAGATCTGTAATGTTCACTTTGTAGTTCCCGTGATAATGTCGAAAAAATTTAAGCATACTGTTGACTAAGACGATTGTGTTATATCCAGTCGGATTTGTTTTAATTTAAGCATACTGTGTTGTTATCCGGTCGGATATTGTTGACTTAGGCGAATGTGTGTGTAAAATCCAGTCGGATTTTTTTAATGTAAGCTTACTGTATTGTATTCCGGTCGGATAATGTTGACCGGGATTTGACCTTACCAGAAATTAACTTGTCAATTAATTCTTAATTGTAGGTGAATGACGTTGTTGTTTTTTCGACCGTGCACTCTGATGAGGAAGCCTACAATATGTACAAGGAGTACGCTCGCAAAGTCGGATTCAGTGTGCGCAAAGAACATATCTACTACTGGACACACACTCGGATTGTGAAGGCGAGGGAGTTTACATGCGCGAAAGCTGGTCTTAAACGATTGAATCCGGAGAATGATGCGCAAAGAAAATTCCGCAAACTTGATACTCGTACAGGATGCTTGGCTTGCTTCCATTTCGCTGCCGATAAAGAAGGAAAGAATTGGGAGGTGGTTAAATTCGTAGAGGAACACAATCACGCCCTCGCTCCAGAAAATGATAGTCATATGCTGAGATCTCATCGGGACATTTCTGATATTCAAAGAGGTCTTTTGAAGAGTATGACCGGTGCTGGTATCAAAACGATTCAAGCATTCAACTACATGGCTGATGAGGTGGGTGGATACGAAAATATCGGTTTTTGTAAAACAGATGCATACAATTATGTACAACGAGAACGAAGAGCCTTAATAGAAAGTGGGGATGCCAATAGTTTGCTGAAAATTTTTAAGGAAAGACAAACAGAAGATAGCATGTTTTCCTATGATGTCCAAGCAGACGAGTTAGGACGTCTGACTAGTTTTTGCTGGATGGATGGTCAGAGCAAGGTTGATTATGATACCTTCGAGGATGTTATTATTTTTGATACCACTTATCGGTTGAATAAACATAACTTGGCTTGCGCTCCGTTTATTGGGATAAACCATCACTGGCAAAATGTCTTTGTTGGTGGAGCCTTTGTTGCGGAGGAAACCATTGAATCGTTCAGTTGGGTTTTTGAAACCTTCTTAAGATTTGTCGGTGGCAAGCAACCGCAAACTATTTTTACAGATCAAGATCAGGCGATGGCCGTTGCAATTGGGAGGGTTTTTACTAGCACGCGACACCGCCTTTGTCAGTGGCATATTTCCAAGAAAGCTCCTACAAAGGTTCCATCCTTTGACAGTGATAAGGGTGTCAGATCTTTATTCTACCATTGCATGAGCAAATGTGATGATGTGACCGAGTTTGACTCATGTTGGAGTGGGATGATTTCAAGAGGCAACTTGAAGGACAACAGATGGCTTTCGGATTTGCACAAAATCAGAAATAGATGGTCCACTGCATTTAATAAAGACGTTGTAGACCTTGGAATTCTGTCTACCCAAAGAAGTGAATCTGCAAACAATGTTTTACATGGATGCGCAAAACCAACAAGTTCTCTTGTTGAGTGTTATATGGGAATGGAGAAGATGATTTCATCTTGGCGCAAATCTGAACATGATGAAGATTTCAAGTGCAAACATGGGACAATCACTTTGAAATTCAAAAATTGTCCTTTATTAAGGCAAACATCCAAAGTATACACAAGAAAAATGTTTGTCGTATTCGAACAGATTTTTATGGATGGAGCTATTAGTGTGTGCATTAGTGAAGAAGTTCGATACGAGGATGATAATGTTTTATATGTCACTAGACATTGTGACGCGATTGTGGAGGACAAGCAATGGGTAGTTAAACTTAACTCTAACACATTTGATGCCATGTGCTCTTGCAAGGGTTTTGAGACAAGAGGAATGTTGTGCAAACACATCTTATGTGTCTACAAAGCTAAGAATGTGAAACAAATAAATTCTTGTTATCTACTAAAAAGATTCACTCTAGCGGCCAAAAAAGAATTGTACCTTCCCAAGAACACAATCATGAAAGATGTTCAACCCAGCATGGTGTTTAGAAACCATCTTCTACGGTTCACTTATGACTTAGCTCAAATAGTTGATACGTGTCATCCGGCTCAACAACATGTTTTGGCTGCCTTGACTGAATTGAGGAGAAGCACGGAAGATATTGTTGACATACATGCGGGGTTGAAGAAAGGAGTGAGTAAAGAAAAAGTTCAGAGTACTAGCATATTGAAGGATCCAAAAGGTGCACGTCCTAAAGGAGTGTCAAATGCTCGATTGAAGGGCTTTTTCGAAAAACCAGCAAAGAAGCAAAGTTAGTTACCATTTATACATTTGATTTGTAAGATTATTTTGCATATGCTTCCGACTATGTTTAATATAAACAATGTGCTAACTAATGCAGGAATAAAAAAGGAGCCTAAATCTAACGCAGGACCATTGGATGAAGAACCAATTGAGTTCGACTTTATGGGAATTGCCAAGATCAAGAGAAGCCCCGACCACGTGTCCCCCAATGTAATTAGTGATGGGATTGATGAAGTGTCATTGTCCGCGACATATAATTTCTGTGGGTTGCCCGATGTGCTTCTTAGTTGAACTTTTGGCGGTTTTATCTCGGATGACATATAATGTATTTTTTCATTGCTATGTTCAGCAAATTAAGGGAGTAGGGACTATTAAATTGCAGACCGAGAATATTCAAATAAGGTATACATATGATGTAGATATGTTCCCTCCTCAATTGCAGTCTCCAATTGCAGACTGAGAATATTCATATAATTACTACCAACTTGCTAAGTGTAGGACAGGTAATATTATAGACACTGATGGAAATCTTGTAGTCTCAGCCATTATGACAAAAACATACAAACTACAAAACCATAGAAATGGTAGAAGGCTTATCTAAAATTACTATGCATCAAAACCCAAACCCTTGAAACAAAAACTAAAAAACCTACAGATTAATAACACAGTCATCTATTGTGTTGCGGTAAAAACTTCGATCATTTCTACGGCAATTTCAGCTCTAAACTTTGGCATATTATTTTGCCAATCATCTAAATTCTCCCAGCTAATTGACTTCTTCCCCTTCGCCGCCACAGCCTCCATGTACTTCAGAACATATACTCCGCAGTCATCGCCTCCTGTTTGAGTGGGTGCTCCCTCCACAATGTGTATGTTCCATTCGTTAATCCCAGCAGGTAGTGCATCACTCCTATCTTCATACAGTCCCGTAATCTGTGAAAAAACATGAGTTAGATAAAATAATTACAAATTAGATGAAATGTCATTTGCAGGAACATATATAAGAAAATATACCAATGATTGCAGTGAAACTTGATGCATCTTGTTCGGCATCGAATCATAAAAAAACCATTCTTTTTCACGTAAATTGCAAATTAACAATGCCCAATGAGCCGGCAGGTGCACAGGCAAGAATATATACTCTGCTGCTGCGACATTTTGGGGTGTAATATGGGATAACAAAGGCTCATAGGGGACATTCCTGCACTTCCAATTCTGCAAGATTACAACGGTTAAAGTATTAAATAGGGAACATTCGACTTAAAAAAAATAAGATAAACAAACATTTCTATGTATGAATGTTACCGGATATGAGGGGGACACATAAATAAATTTCTGCCATGAATGAGGCGATTTGGTCCTTCGATGATGTAATACCACGACAAACGCATCGATGTGTATGTCCATAAGCCATCCGTTGCGTAGCAGGTCTTCCATCGCCGATCTAGTCAAAGTTGTATTCCCCCTTTCGAATACGTACTCACTAAAGAAGAGAACATAAGAGTAGTTTCAATGAAAATACCAAAGTATAGAAGAAGCAATTTCATGAAAATCATTTTGTTTGGTGCAGTTGGGAGCCTGAAGATTAAAATTGCAAGCAAATGAATATCAACACAATAAAACTATAGTAAAAAAGCAAGCAAATGAATACCTAGCACTGTAGCGGCTTAACGTAGAGTCTATGAGGTCTCTTGACACTATCGTCAAATGAGACCGTCCAGGGAATTTTATTTTTTCTTTCCGATTCCCCACCTCTTCATCGTTAGCACGTCTTCTTTTGCGGTGTTTAGAAATAGGGGTAGATTCACTAACAGTAATTGTTTCTTTGGATGACTTTTTTGGCGTGCAAACGGCTGACGTAACAATCGGTGCCGGTGGTGTGGGGGTAGTTGATTGATGATCATGATGTGATGACAACGATTTAATCAAGGCACGAAGGGCATCAAAATTCTCACGGACCTCAGCCATAATTCTTTCCTCAGATCTTTTTATCTCTGCACGAATAAAATTCTTTAATTTTTTTTCTTGTTCCTTCTTCTGCGTCTCTTTCTTCATCTTATCTTTCAACAATCTACTCCTCTCCCTATCTACCAACACCTCTTTCGATTTTCCAGCATCTTTTTTCATCGGCCTCATCTTCAACACCTCCTCAAAAGAGGAGTCCGACTCCTCTGGACCAAGCACATGTTGCTCCTCCGCACTTAAAAAAACAAACGACGGTCTCACCTACACATTAAATGGGTTGTTCACAACATCAGCTAATTAGTACTTAAGTCTACACAAAATAAATCAAAGAACAAAAAACTACCTTTTTCTTTAAAAATAACATGGTCGGTATATCTTCACAGAACTTAAACGAAAAACCGGCTTTGGCGGCCCATCGACACAACCGGGGCGTAGCCATCTCATCTACCGGTACTTGGATGTGTGTGTGTTCAAAAAACCAAACCTATACGATTGTAAACCATAAAAGTTATAATAATTATCAAACAACATAAAAGGTATTAAACATGTAAAGAACTTACCACAAGAATAATTGAGCATCCTTCTAGGTAGCCCAAACTGGCAGGTTCTTTTTGGGTACAGCTCTTTCTATACAAATCCTCAAATTATTTATGCAGAAAAGTATGTACAGCCTTCGGCCAATTATATTTTCTAAACTCAACTACCCCACCAAACTTTTCCAGGCAGACTGGAAGTCTAAGAGACTTCAACGGAAATAAAAATCGACAAAGTAAATAGTTGACCAGTGCATCAACTCTTTGCATTTCTATATCAGTACTAGGCTCCTCCATATTAGCTAATTCATGCAATTCTGTTTCTACTTCAGCTATAGACACATTAGAGAGTGGAGATCTATTGAAGTCATAGTCTTCTCCGCTATTGGGTAGGCCAAGTATAAGTGCCACCTCATTAACTGACATTTTGATATAATATTGGAGAAAAGCGCTTTTCTCCGGCCTATATAACCTAATGAGACGGTAAAGTAGAAGAATATTCTGGGGGATGTCTGGGAGGGTAAAGAAATGCATTACAGAGCAGTTAATTAATATATCCCTTGATTCCTCTGATAGAACATCCAACAAAGGTTGTGCTCTTTTCTTAAAAGTGGAAATGGCACACCTAGTGTTCAGATAGGTCCCTGTTGGTTGGTCTCCCATCTGCAAATGCAAACACATAAACAAAAACTGTGATCCAGGATATTTCCGGCCGGAAATACGAAAAAATGTAAATGCTAAAGGTTCTGATACAGGATTTATCCGACCGGATCTATAGAAACTGAGGCAAAAAAAAATTGCACAAACCGTATTATTATCTACTTTTACAAGCATGACAGCAGATCTTGAGAAATTATAACCGGTTCCAACAATATGGATTTCCAAAATAGCAAACAGTTCTAAGGGGAGTGGGCATTTACAATCAGTGCAACAAAATGGATACTCATAAATGCTATTGTTCACAACCAATATGGAAATAAAGAACCACGTAGGTGCCGTAGAAGATCAGCAAAAACCCTAGCCTTCACGGATGTCAGTCGCCGTCGAAGAAACCCTAGCCTTCACGGATGTCAGTCGCCGTCGAAGCAACCCTAGCCCGCGAATGCCCCGTCACTGATTTGCGTCCGTCGCCGATCTACGTCGCCGTCGAAGCCGTCACTGATCGTTGTCGCTGCGCCCAACGAGAGGAAGGAGCAGTTTTCCCCACCCGGAACGTTCGTTGCGCCCGACGAGAGGAAGGAGGAGCAATTTTCGTTACCCGGAGCGTTTTTGAAATGAGGGTTTCGAATTAATAACGACGGGAGGGGTTTTCGAAATAAAGAGAAAAAGCCAAGCTTTTATATCCGGACCGTTTTCACGGTCCGGTTCCCGGACCAAAATCTGGTTGCGGGGCAACAATTGAGCGTTAAGGTTAAGGTTATTGTGGTGAGAGGAGGCTAGACTGACACGACAATCGGCACACAGTTCAGTGGAGGTCTTTGTGTCCGTTTGTTTTGGCGGTGGTGTTTTGGAGTGTTGTGAATATGAGCGGTGGGAATGAAGGGAGGAGACAGCTTTGAAAATGAAAAATGAGTTTTTCCAAACATTTATTTCAGCGTTGATGTTTTTTTCCCACCGCCAATGGAAAAAAGAATATCATGGTGGTGGTTGGTTGGTTGGTTCCTGGTTCGACGACGCTATGTGAATAAGGGTCCATTTTTCATGGTGGTGGAGGTCGTGAGCACCGCGGTTACGAACCGTCGTTCATGAACGCTCGATCTCACCTAAGAAACGTCATCAATTTTATGTTCAAAATTAGTTTTTTTTTTCTTTGCGGCGGTCATAATCGTTGTTATGTTAAACACATATTTCATGACGTTGATGTTTTGGTTCAAACACACCGGAGCCAAAATGCCGTCAAATGAATAAAAGTTCGTGATTTGGCATTCTCTGATGTTAACTAATTTTTAAATCATATGAAAATTGCCACCAACGGGTTAATTAAGCGTGCTGACTAAAATTTAGAGCTACAATGTGGTTGGCTTAGTAGTTAGTTCCGAATATAATGACGATAATATTTAAAGAGATGCATTGTGTTATATGCGAGAGAACCCAACTGAAGTTGAAAGCGTGATTCCTACCCGATGACTGAGTACAACGTTTATTTCACAGCACAATTTAGGCTCTGTTTGGCGCGGGGGTTGGGAGCACCATCCGCGGCGGTTGGGAGCGCCATCCGCAACCGCGGTACCTCCCCCGCGGTTGGGGGAGCTGGTTTTTTGGCGTTTTCAGCGGCGGGAGCTGCGATCCGCACCCGCCAACCACCGCCCCAAACGGCGATTTCCTGCGGCTGCGGATCGGAGCGTGGATTCCTGATCCGCAGCCGCCGTGCCAAACAGAGCCTTAATGGTAGCGCCGAGCCTACGGCACCGCTTGGCAGTGTTGTGGTGTTGCGACGTTTTAGGGAGTTTTATAACCCTAATTTCGACGATTATGGTGGGGTTGCGAATGCATTGTAAATATGGATACATTGGAGTATTTGCATCACTTCAAATTATTTTTAATTTCTCTGAAATCAAAGAAAACGAAGATGATAGAGAAAGTGTCGGAATTCAGCCGAATTCTTAGCAAAGCTTAAATGAATTTTTTAGAAAAGCATTATGGGTCTGTTTGGGACAGCTCTGACGGATGGAAAAGCTCTATTCCAACCGTCAGAGCTGTTTTTTACCTGTTTGAAGGATCAGCGTTTTCAAAATAGCTTTTCTAAATACGACGTTTTAGGGCATTTTCAGGAATCCGCTGGCTGTTCGCGTATCGCTCTCGCAAAAGCACTCCCGAAAATCGCGCCTCGTTCTCTTCTCCCCCTCCCGACTGTGCAGCGATCCCGCGCGTCCCTCTTCTAGCTTTCTCGACGGCTTTCGAATTCGGTGGCCACCGCGCGACCCTCTTCGCGACCGGGCTCTCCGACCACCGCGAGGCCCTCTTCGAGCTAACCGACGGCCAGCCTCTGCTTCTTCCGGCGATTCTGTTCGACTGCGCAACCCTTGCTTCCTCCGGCGATTCTGTTCAGATTTGGAGCCCCTGGGTTCTCCATTTTCAACTCTTCCTCCAGCGATTCGGAGGCCAGCTCTGCACCTCCGGCGATTCAGAAACAGCTTCTCCTCTTCCACGGTCAGATCTGCTTCTAGATTCGCCCTATTTCCTTGATTTTAGATCTTCACTTCCAGCGATTTCTCATTCTCCTTGATTTAAGGTATATACCACTATTTTCTGAACTTGATTTCAGATCGCAACATTTTTTTCTGAACTTGAACATTTTTTCTGAACTTGAACATTTTTTCTGAACTTGAACTTGAAAATGTTTTTTTTTCTGAACGTGATTGTTGTGTGGATGTGCATGTGTGTGAGAGTGTTTTTTGGATGTGTGTGTGTTTGGATGAGTGTGTGTGATTGTTGTGTGGATGTGTATGTGTGAGAGTGTTTTTGGATGTGTGTGTGTGTGTTTGGATGAGTGTGTGTATGCGTATGTGTTGATTTGTGTTTGCATGTGTATGAATGAGTGTGTATGTGGTGGATGTTTTTTTATGTGTGTATATGTGTATGGTTGGATGTGTGTGTGTGTGTGTGTGTTTTGGATGAGTGTATGGTGTATGTGTGGATGTGTGTGTGTGTGTTTGGAATAAGTGTGTGTGTTGATGTATTTTTTTGTTTGTGTTGAAGTGTGTTTGTATGTGTATGGATGAGTGTGTATGTGGTGGATGGTTTTCTTATGAGTGTGTATATGTGTATGGTTGGATGTGTGTGTGTGTGTGTGTGTGTGTTTTGGATGAGTGTGTGTGTGTGTGTATTTCTTGGAATAAGTGTGTGTGTGTTGATGTATTTTTTTGTTTGTGTTGATGTGTTGTATGTGTATGTATGAGTGTGTATGTGGTGGATGGTTTTTTTTATGAGTGTGTATATGTGTATGGTTGGATGTGTGTGTGTGTGTGTTTTGGATGAGTGTGTGGTTGGATGTGTGTGTGTGTGTGTGTGTTTTGGATGAGTGTATGGTGTATGTGTGGATGAGTGTGTGTGTGTGTGTTTCTTGGAATAAGTGTGTGTGTGTGTATGTATTTTTTTTGTGTTGATGTGTTGTATGTGTAAGGATGAGTGTGTATGTGGTGGATGGTTTTTTGTATGAGTGTGCACATGTGTATGGTTGAATGTGTGTGTGTGTGTGTGTGTGTGTGTGTGTGTGTGTGTGTGTTTTGGATGAGTGTATGGTGTATGTGTGGATTGTGAGTGGTTTGCTCGAAGCATTTGGAGGAGGATCAAAATCACTCTCCCCGTTGCCCCCAGGTGGTATTTATAAGAAAACCCTATGAGTGTCTACGGGGATGAGTATCCGAGTACCCAACTGACCCGTTAAGCCCACGAACACGATAATTGTCCGAATATACATTAACAATTTTCTCCTATATTTGTGACAAATATCGTATACGTTTCGAAGTGCAGAAAGTAGTGTAATTGCATAAAGAAAGTTTTCGACTTAACATAGTATCATAAGAGTTAGCACAATTAATAACAGCAGGATTAACATAAACATCCAGAATAAAAGGTGCTACTCAACAAACAGTCTGAAAACAATAATGACAAGGATAAAACATATGATAATTCTACTCGTCTAGTAGATCATCAACATCCATGTCAAACACCACTTTCTCTCCTCCATCTCCACCAGTGCCAAAGTGAGCTTAGAACCTGTAGCATTGGTAAAGTAACACTGTCAGCATCTCTATCTGGTCTAGCAGGAACCAGTCTAGTGTTGATTTTGTAAATCAACTATTATCTGATCCATTAGTGATCATTATGTGCCTCATCAACAAAAATTGAATGATATGACACAACAACGTTTGCAACATTATCAGATGTGAAATAATGTGCTATGATCATCAATGTTAGATAACCGACTACAACGACTTTCTATTCCCAGTTGAATAATTTTCGAATCAACTTACAATGAGAAAGATGCTTAGTTATCAAATGTGGAATAACAGGCATCTAGTCATCTTGGGTTTTCATCAAGAAATTATTTGGGGTTTTCAGTCTGTTATTAGATGCTTGAATGTTGCGACTATATAGGTTCTCACTATGAAAACATAAACAACAGAGGACGGTTTCATACATCTATGAACTTTAGTCTCATCTCCCCCGATGTTTTTATTGTGAGAGTTCTATTCAGGCCTTTGGTCAAGACGTCTGCAACATTATCTTTAGATCTCACATCAATCAGGGTCATAATCCAATGACTTGTGAGTGAGGTCAACCAGGATTATTTCAGCCTGAGGTGCCTTCTTTTGCCATTGAACAAAATGTTCGTAGCAATCGTTTTCGTAGCCTGATTGTCACAGTAAATTGCAACAGAACTCATTTTCAGGCTCGACAGAGGAATGTCCATCACCAAATCTCTTAACCACTCCGCTTCTTCTCCTGCTGCAGCAAGAGCGTAGAGTTTGGATTCCATAGAAGAGAGTGCAATACAGGATTGCCTCTTGGACTTCCAGGCTACAGCTGCTCCTCCTAGTGTGAATACGAATCCACTAGTGGACTTGCTGTCGTTTAATTCCGAGCACCATGATGCATCAGAATATCCTTCAAGAACTGAAGAATGTCCAGAGTAAAATAAAGCATACTTTTGGGTGTGCTTTAAGTACCTCATTAGCCTATCTAAGGCATTTCAGTGGTCTTGGCCAGGATTACTAGTGAATCTGCACAACATGTCGACCGTAAAGGCTATGTCAGGTCTAGTGCAGACCATGTCATGCATGAGGCTACCAAGCAGTTTAGAGTAATCTAACTGTCTAACCATAGCTCCTTCATTGGGCTTTAGGCAGTTAGTGTAGTCGTATGATGTCTCAAATGCTCTACTGTCACTGTATCCCCACGTGTCCAACATGGACTTTATATAGTGGCTTTGATTTAGGGAGATGTCAGTCTTCCTAAAGCTCACTTGCATGCATAGTATAGTGTTAGCTACACCTAGGTCTTTAATGCTAAATTCTTTTATTAGATCTGACTTAACGTCATCCACTTCGAATTGATCAGATCCTAGAATGAGCATATCATCTACATACAAGCATATTATGGCGAATTTATCTGATCTATTACGTATGTAAAGACATTTATTCGAGAGACTCGACATGAATCTCATGTTCTTTACATTATAGTCAAATTTCTCATGCCATAATTTCGGTGCTTGTTTTAGTCCGTAAAAAGACTTAAGTAATTTACAGACTTTCGTTTCGTGACCGTCTACAATGAAACCTTCAGGTTGATTCATGTAGATCTCTTCGGTCAGATCTCCGTTCAAGAACGCGGTCTTAACATTCATTTGATGAACAATAAAGTTCTCAATAGACGCAATAACAAGGAGGGCCCTAATGGTTGCTAAGTAACACACGGGTGAGTAGACATCAAAGTAATCTACTCCGCTTACTTGTGTGAAACCTTTAGCCACCAGGCGTGTTTTAAACTTAGCTACGCTACCATCAGGATTTAGTTTCTTTTTCAGAATCCACTTACACCCTACAGTTTTAGCCCCTTTTGGCTTATCAACCAATGTCCAGGTGTTATTCTGAAGTAGAAAATTCATCTCTTCATTAATAGCTTCTTTCCAGAGTAGGGAATCCCTGGATCTCATCGCGTCCTTATAGGTGGATGGATCAGCCTCAACGTGGCAAGTGACAAAGTCACTACCGAAGGTTCTGGGAATTCACTCTCTTAGAGAAGTTTTCCTAGACTCTAGGCCAGAGTTATCTACCGGAATGGAATAGGAGGTGCTCGGTACTGAAGTAGGATCTTCTTCAGTAATAGGTACTTGCATACTTGGGAGAGACATGTTCTTATCCTTGAGGAACTTATCTTCAAAGAACACTGCATCCCTAGATTCTATAACGATGTTATTAGAAATATCTAAGAATCTATCTGCAGCACTATCCTCAGCACAACCTAGGTAGACACATGTATTGGTCCTAGGTCCAATCTTAGACCGTCTAGGGTCAGGGACCCTGACATAGGCTATGCAGCCACATGTCTTAAGTCTAGTAAAAAATGGGGGTCTCTTAAACCAAAGCTCGTAGGGTGTAACTTCTAACTTAGCACGAGGAACTTTGTTTAGAATGTGGTTTGCAGTTAAAACTGCTTCTCCCCAATAAGCGGAAGGCATGCCTGCAGTCAAGAGCATAGAGTTTAACATTTCTGTTAACGTTCGATTTTTACGCTCAGCTATGTCGTTAGACTGGGGTGAGTAAGGAGCAGTGGTTTCTGCAATGATTCCATGCTGGGCAAGGAAATATTTAAACTCACTGTGTAACAGTCCTGGCCTAGCCTGACCCGGGCCCCTGGCACCAGAACTGCCGGCACCTGAAGGGTCTAGCCTGACCCGGGCCCCTAGCCCCCTTCAGGTTAAGCCTGACCCCAACAACTGGTCAACAACAAGCCTGCAGGCCGTACACCCCAACCCCTCTCTGGCCCACCACAGGGCCCAGCGGGTTGTTGGAGACATACAGTCTCCCTTCGATGAGAATTGAGCCAGTTAAGCGGCAGCGCGTGGACTTCCCAGGAGGTCACCCATCCCAGAATTGCTCCAGCCCGAGCACGCTTAACTATGGAGTACTTTCACTTCTCATCACCAATTGAGTGCAGCTCAATTGGTGATGAGAAGTGAAAGTACTCCATAGTTAAGCGTGCTCGGGCTGGAGCAATTCTGGGATGGGTGACCTCCTGGGAAGTCCACGCGCTGCCGCTTAACTGACTCAATTCTCATCGAAGGGAGACTGTATGTAACATCCCGACTTTTATTGGGCCACTAGACCCTAGTGAGCCCAATAAAAGTAGGCCCGAGCAGTAGAAAACGACCATTTCGGGTATCGTAGCGCGCCACTACCTCATTATTATGAATAGTGGCCGTACGAACCCCGAATTGACTTCCGTCAGTTCCGTTGGACTCGTATGGACAATACGAGCGCAACGGAATTCGTTGCACTTCGATCCGAGGTCGTTTGGAGAAAACGACCATTTCGGGTATCGTAGCGCACCACTACCTCATTATTATGAATGGTGGCCGTACGAACCCCGAATTGACTTCCGTCAGTTCCGTTGGACTCGTATGGACAATACGAGCGCAACGGAATTCGTTGCACTTTGATCCGAGGTCGTTTGGAGAAAACGACCATTTCGGGTATCGTAGCGCACCACTACCTCATTATTATGAATAGTGGCCGTACGAACCCCGAGTTAACTTCCGTCAGTTCCGTTGGACTCGTATGGACAATACGAGCGCAACGGAATTCATTGCACTTCGATCCGAGGTCGTTTGGAGAAAACGACCATTTCGGGTATCGTAGCGCACCACTACCTCATTATTATGAATAGTGGCCGTACGAACCCCGAATTAACTTCCGTCAGTTCCGATAGACTCGTACGAACAATACGAGCGCAACGGAACTCGTTGCGTCTCGATACGAGGTCGTATGGAGGGTATGCCATTTTAGTCCTATGCAGATCGCCTCAGTGCAACACACGAAATATAAAGCACACGAACCCGGCATCGGCCCCGGCGACTCTTGTCATGTCCCGGGAGCCGAGGAGGACCCCGCCCTAAGTTGACTTGGTCAAACCCCCCCCCCCCCCCCCCCCCCCCCCAGTCTGAAATTACTTAGGAAAGAGACGAAAAGAAAAGGGGGGGGGGGGGAGAGAAGCCCCTCCCCCAAAAAGGAAGGGCTGCCTATTCATGGGCAGCCCCCCTATTTGGGCAGGAGAGAGAGGAGGGAGGGGAGGGGGAGAAATATCTCCCCCTCCCTTATCCCCACGTGGAGGAAAAGGAAGGGGGGGGGGAGGAGAGCTTCCCCCTCCCTATAAAAGGAGGGGCAGCCCTCTCCATTTCCCCCCCACACACACCACCTCTCCCTCTCTCTCAGTCCTCCCCTGACGGCAGCCCCCAGCCAGCCAGCCCTCCTCCACCACCTTGCCGGAGCAAGCCTAAACCCTAGGCCGACCACCTCCTCCTCCTCCTCCATGGCCGGCCACCACCACCAACCCCCAACCCCTCAGGTAGAGATCTCCCCCTCCCCTTTCCTACCTCCCGGAGGAGGCGTTCAGGCCGCCGGCAGTCACGGCCGGCGGCGGCCGCGTCTTCCCCCTCCTCCTCGCGCTCCCTGTAAGGGAGTTACTCCCTTCCCCGGCGGCGGCCGGCGGCGCCAGGCTGCCGGGCCACCGCCGGACGGCTGCCCCCTCCCCGGCGCCCCGACCAGGGGCGGCAGGGAGGGCTGCGCGCGAGGGGGCGGCGGTGCAGCAAGCCGGCACGGCTCGGGCTGGCTGCACCGCGCCTCCCCGCCCCTTCTGCCCCGTTGTCCGGTGGGGTCCGGCGGCGCCCGGCCGCCGGGCCACCACCGGAGTTGGCGCCGGCCCCCGGCGCACCGACCGGGGGCGGCGCCGGCGACCCTCCGACGGGAGGGGCGGCGGCACAGCGGCCTGCATGGCCCATGCAGGCCACGCCGCAGCCGCCCGCCCCTATTACTCCCTCCCCCGGCGGTGGCCGGCGGTGCCAGGCCGCCGGACCACCCCCGGAGGAGTCGCCGGCCCCCGGCGTACCGGCCGGGGGCTTCCCCCATCCCTTCCCTCCGGTGGGGGCGGTGGCGGCAAGCCTGCATGAGGCGTACAGGCCGCCACCGCCCCCGTGCCCTTACAGCACGAACCCCGGCGGTGGCCGGCGGCGCCAGGCCGCCGGACCACCACCGGAGTGGTCGCCTGCCCCCGGCGCACCGACCGGGGGCGGCGCCGGCCACATCCGGCCGCTGCCGGCGGCGGCAGCAGCCGCCTCCCGTCAGGATTGACGGGAGCCGCTCGATCTCCCCCGGGAGATCAAGCAGCTCCCGCAACCTTAATTCCCGCCCAACAGAAAAAAACAAAAACATCCCGACTTTTATTGGGCCACTAGACCCTAGTGAGCCCAATAAAAGTAGGCCCGAGCAGTAGAAAACGACCATTTCGGGTATCGTAGCGCGCCACTACCTCATTATTATGAATAGTGGCCGTACGAACCCCGAATTGACTTCCGTCAGTTCCGTTGGACTCGTATGGACAATACGAGCGCAACGGAATTCGTTGCACTTCGATCCGAGGTCGTTTGGAGAAAACGACCATTTCGGGTATCGTAGCGCACCACTACCTCATTATTATGAATGGTGGCCGTACGAACCCCGAATTGACTTCCGTCAGTTCCGTTGGACTCGTATGGACAATACGAGCGCAACGGAATTCGTTGCACTTTGATCCGAGGTCGTTTGGAGAAAACGACCATTTCGGGTATCGTAGCGCACCACTACCTCATTATTATGAATAGTGGCTGTACGAACCCCGAGTTAACTTCCGTCAGTTCCGTTGGACTCGTATGGACAATACGAGCGCAACGGAATTCATTGCACTTCGATCCGAGGTCGTTTGGAGAAAACGACCATTTCGGGTATCGTAGCGCACCACTACCTCATTATTATGAATAGTGGCCGTACGAACCCCGAATTAACTTCCGTCAGTTCCGATAGACTCGTACGAACAATACGAGCGCAACGGAACTCGTTGCGTCTCGATACGAGGTCGTATGGAGGGTATGCCATTTTAGTCCTATGCAGATCGCCTCAGTGCAACACACGAAATATAAAGCACACGAACCCGGCATCGGCCCCGGCGACTCTTGTCATGTCCCGGGAGCCGAGGAGGACCCCGCCCTAAGTTGACTTGGTCAAACCCCCCCCCCCCCCCCCCCAGTCTGAAATTACTTAGGAAAGAGACGAAAAGAAAAGGGGGGGGGGGGGGAGAGAAGCCCCTCCCCCAAAAAGGAAGGGCTGCCTATTCATGGGCAGCCCCCCTATTTGGGCAGGAGAGAGAGGAGGGAGGGGAGGGGGAGAAATATCTCCCCCTCCCTTATCCCCACGTGGAGGAAAAGGAAGGGGGGGGGGGAGGAGAGCTTCCCCCTCCCTATAAAAGGAGGGGCAGCCCTCTCCATTTCCCCCCCACACACACCACCTCTCCCTCTCTCTCAGTCCTCCCCTGACGGCAGCCCCCAGCCAGCCAGCCCTCCTCCACCACCTTGCCGGAGCAAGCCTAAACCCTAGGCCGACCACCTCCTCCTCCTCCTCCATGGCCGGCCACCACCACCAACCCCCAACCCCTCAGGTAGAGATCTCCCCCTCCCCTTTCCTACCTCCCGGAGGAGGCGTTCAGGCCGCCGGCAGTCACGGCCGGCGGCGGCCGCGTCTTCCCCCTCCTCCTCGCGCTCCCTGTAAGGGAGTTACTCCCTTCCCCGGCGGCGGCCGGCGGCGCCAGGCTGCCGGGCCACCGCCGGACGGCTGCCCCCTCCCCGGCGCCCCGACCAGGGGCGGCAGGGAGGGCTGCGCGCGAGGGGGCGGCGGTGCAGCAAGCCGGCACGGCTCGGGCTGGCTGCACCGCGCCTCCCCGCCCCTTCTGCCCCGTTGTCCGGTGGGGTCCGGCGGCGCCCGGCCGCCGGGCCACCACCGGAGTTGGCGCCGGCCCCCGGCGCACCGACCGGGGGCGGCGCCGGCGACCCTCCGACGGGAGGGGCGGCGGCACAGCGGCCTGCATGGCCCATGCAGGCCACGCCGCAGCCGCCCGCCCCTATTACTCCCTCCCCCGGCGGTGGCCGGCGGTGCCAGGCCGCCGGACCACCCCCGGAGGAGTCGCCGGCCCCCGGCGTACCGGCCGGGGGCTTCCCCCATCCCTTCCCTCCGGTGGGGGCGGTGGCGGCAAGCCTGCATGAGGCGTACAGGCCGCCACCGCCCCCGTGCCCTTACAGCACGAACCCCGGCGGTGGCCGGCGGCGCCAGGCCGCCGGACCACCACCGGAGTGGTCGCCTGCCCCCGGCGCACCGACCGGGGGCGGCGCCGGCCACATCCGGCCGCTGCCGGCGGCGGCAGCAGCCGCCTCCCGTCAGGATTGACGGGAGCCGCTCGATCTCCCCCGGGAGATCAAGCAGCTCCCGCAACCTTAATTCCCGCCCAACAGAAAAAACAAAAACATCCCGACTTTTATTGGGCCACTAGACCCTAGTGAGCCCAATAAAAGTAGGCCCGAGCAGTAGAAAACGACCATTTCGGGTATCGTAGCGCGCCACTACCTCATTATTATGAATAGTGGCCGTACGAACCCCGAATTGACTTCCGTCAGTTCCGTTGGACTCGTATGGACAATACGAGCGCAACGGAATTCGTTGCACTTCGATCCGAGGTCGTTTGGAGAAAACGACCATTTCGGGTATCGTAGCGCACCACTACCTCATTATTATGAATGGTGGCCGTACGAACCCCGAATTGACTTCCGTCAGTTCCGTTGGACTCGTATGGACAATACGAGCGCAACGGAATTCGTTGCACTTTGATCCGAGGTCGTTTGGAGAAAACGACCATTTCGGGTATCGTAGCGCACCACTACCTCATTATTATGAATAGTGGCCGTACGAACCCCGAGTTAACTTCCGTCAGTTCCGTTGGACTCGTATGGACAATACGAGCGCAACGGAATTCATTGCACTTCGATCCGAGGTCGTTTGGAGAAAACGACCATTTCGGGTATCGTAGCGCACCACTACCTCATTATTATGAATAGTGGCCGTACGAACCCCGAATTAACTTCCGTCAGTTCCGATAGACTCGTACGAACAATACGAGCGCAACGGAACTCGTTGCGTCTCGATACGAGGTCGTATGGAGGGTATGCCATTTTAGTCCTATGCAGATCGCCTCAGTGCAACACACGAAATATAAAGCACACGAACCCGGCATCGGCCCCGGCGACTCTTGTCATGTCCCGGGAGCCGAGGAGGACCCCGCCCTAAGTTGACTTGGTCAAACCCCCCCCCCCCCCCAGTCTGAAATTACTTAGGAAAGAGACGAAAAGAAAAGGGGGGGGGGGGGGGGGGGGGAGAGAAGCCCCTCCCCCAAAAAGGAAGGGCTGCCTATTCATGGGCAGCCCCCCTATTTGGGCAGGAGAGAGAGGAGGGAGGGGAGGGGGAGAAATATCTCCCCCTCCCTTATCCCCACGTGGAGGAAAAGGAAGGGGGGGGGGGGGGGAGGAGAGCTTCCCCCTCCCTATAAAAGGAGGGGCAGCCCTCTCCATTTCCCCCCCACACACACCACCTCTCCCTCTCTCTCAGTCCTCCCCTGACGGCAGCCCCCAGCCAGCCAGCCCTCCTCCACCACCTTGCCGGAGCAAGCCTAAACCCTAGGCCGACCACCTCCTCCTCCTCCTCCATGGCCGGCCACCACCACCAACCCCCAACCCCTCAGGTAGAGATCTCCCCCTCCCCTTTCCTACCTCCCGGAGGAGGCGTTCAGGCCGCCGGCAGTCACGGCCGGCGGCGGCCGCGTCTTCCCCCTCCTCCTCGCGCTCCCTGTAAGGGAGTTACTCCCTTCCCCGGCGGCGGCCGGCGGCGCCAGGCTGCCGGGCCACCGCCGGACGGCTGCCCCCTCCCCGGCGCCCCGACCAGGGGCGGCAGGGAGGGCTGCGCGCGAGGGGGCGGCGGTGCAGCAAGCCGGCACGGCTCGGGCTGGCTGCACCGCGCCTCCCCGCCCCTTCTGCCCCGTTGTCCGGTGGGGTCCGGCGGCGCCCGGCCGCCGGGCCACCACCGGAGTTGGCGCCGGCCCCCGGCGCACCGACCGGGGGCGGCGCCGGCGACCCTCCGACGGGAGGGGCGGCGGCACAGCGGCCTGCATGGCCCATGCAGGCCACGCCGCAGCCGCCCGCCCCTATTACTCCCTCCCCCGGCGGTGGCCGGCGGTGCCAGGCCGCCGGACCACCCCCGGAGGAGTCGCCGGCCCCCGGCGTACCGGCCGGGGGCTTCCCCCATCCCTTCCCTCCGGTGGGGGCGGTGGCGGCAAGCCTGCATGAGGCGTACAGGCCGCCACCGCCCCCGTGCCCTTACAGCACGAACCCCGGCGGTGGCCGGCGGCGCCAGGCCGCCGGACCACCACCGGAGTGGTCGCCTGCCCCCGGCGCACCGACCGGGGGCGGCGCCGGCCACATCCGGCCGCTGCCGGCGGCGGCAGCAGCCGCCTCCCGTCAGGATTGACGGGAGCCGCTCGATCTCCCCCGGGAGATCAAGCAGCTCCCGCAACCTTAATTCCCGCCCCCCCCCCCCCCCCCCCCCCCCCCCCCCCCCCCCCCCCCTGCATGAATATGAGTGCCCCCACAGCGGATCCGCTGTGGATCCGCTGTGGGAGCCAAGGACAGCGCCCGGTGTGGCGCCCCCAGGACCCTCCCTGCCTCTATTTGCACCCCAAAAACCCTTAAAACTTCCCCATTTTTCTGAGGAAAAATGGGGCCCTTTCAGGAAAACTTTTCTATATGAAAAATGTGCCTCACCCTCAGGGGCACCCCCAGTAATTTTTTGGGATTTTTAGGAGGGGTTTTACTATTTTTAAAACCCAATATAAAGTTTATTTTAGGTATTAAATTGCCCAAATGTGTTTCTAAAAATCCCCAAAAATTAGGGGCACTAAATATAGGTATTTTACAAATACTACCAAAGATAGGGGGTGTGGACTTGTGATTTAACCCCTCAAAAGCCTTTTCAAACAAAAATAGACGCCCGGAAAAGAGCGAAATTCATTAAAACGAATCGGCGTCTCCTCGACGCATATCTTAAATACTTATCCAAAATTATGCGTATTAAACTAAAAAGATCGACTAAGCTCGGAGAAGCAACGCAAAAATCGGAACGACATCGCGACGCAGCACCAAAACGTAACCCCGCCGCGACAATAATAAAAGAACGGAGTCGTCGATCGAAGCCTCCTCTTATGGAGTGATTGGACTACTAACCATTTCTTCTTATGCAATTACTTTCGTTTAAATCCAGTCTCGCACTGGTCCCCCGTACTTATTTTCTGTACTCTCAATTAAATCCAGTCTCGCACTGGTCCCCCGTACTTATTTTCTGTACTCTCAATTAAATCCAGTCTCGCACTGGTCCCCCGTACCTATTTTCATTCAGCACTTTCGTTTAAATCCAGTCTCGTACTGGTCCTTATTACATGGCCTTTGCTTTCGGCCTACCTTTCTGTTTATTACATGGCCTTTGCTTTCGGCCTACCTTTCTGTTTATTACATGGCCTTTGCTTTCGGCCTACCTTTCTGCTTATTACATGGCCTTTGCTTTCGGCCTACCTTTCTGTTTATTACATGGCCTTTGCTTTCGGCCTACCTTTCTGTTTATTACATGGCCTTTGCTTTCGGCCTACATTTCTGTTTAAATATTATGGCCCATGCTTCGGCCTAATTTATTTACTAGTGAAGAGCTGCCGTGGCAACAAATGCGGTGCTTATCCTCCCTTCGGCGGGGCCTTAGTTGGGGAAAACTCGGAGTCGAGTCTCTCCTCCCAAGTTAGCCCCAAGCAAGGAGCACTCATACCACTAAGCCTCCCGGTCCAAGGTCATGCGACCGGTCGAGTATGAATTGCCACGTGGCCTAAAGGTTCGTTTAAAAATAAGCGGGTGAAGATTGTTTGGAAGTGGCGGGTCGGTCACGCTCGCAGACCGTTCGTACCGGTGCGGGTGAGTTGACGACTCATGGCGACAGGGAGATGGGCACAGTGGGTTATTACCCTCTGAGCCTGCAGTATCGCCTCCGCTGGTCGGCCTAAAAATCGGTTCGCCGGATGTCGCTCACATCCATTCAGTACACCAAGTTGTACGGGAGGGCCTGAATGATACGGTACGACTACATTCAGAAGTGGCAGGACTGGCCACTGTCACCGACGGCCACATCGGTGAGGCCCGCGGGATTAGCTCCCCTGCTTGAACTAAAGCGGTCTAAAACTGTGTCGACACAGGGTCTTTGTGTGGGTACAGGTCTTGAGAACCTGGGGTGTGTGTATACGCGCGATAGTATTATAGATTTATTATGCCGCGCGATTGTGGTTATTCGGGCAGGAGCCCCGCTTTATATATATAGATGTGTATGTATATGATTACCTGCTGCTAACCCTTTCCTTGCTTCGGCTATTTCAATTCTGTCTTTAGCCGCCCCCTGGATACGGATCCGGGGAGGGGGATGTGTTTTCTGCTTAGCTCTGTGACTAACGGTTATTTCTTATAACCAATCACAGGAGACGGGACAGCGTGAAGCCCCCACATCACAGGTTGACCGGGAAGCCTTGGAGATGATCCGTTCGATTACCCCAGCCTCCCCTTCTATCTTCAGAGATGTGAGTACGAGTATATAGGGACGAGCCCAGGACTCCCTTTTGTCTTAGCATATGTAGTCTACGGACAATATTTTGTAAACGATAGGCTTCGGCCCCGTTAAGTTGTAAATATAAGCTGTATGTTTGGTTTGCCCATCTTTTGATTGCTTCCGCTATGTATTCTGATGTGAGGTTATGATTCTTGTGCCTGACAAGGAGACCGCTCAGCGCTCGAGGGGGGATGGGACGTCACCACCCGGGGAGCGTTAAGGGGTCATCCTTGGGAAGTAAGATCCCCCCTCCCTGAACCCGGTTCAGGATTGGGGAGGGGGGGGGGGGGGGGGTTCTACAAATGGATCAGAGCTACCACGATCCGACCACATGGGGCAGTCTTTCGATCCTCCTTTTCCCCGGTTCCGTTTCTTGGTTCGGGACGAACCATGCAGCGGAAGCCTGGTGGACCCTCTAGGTTAAGGTTAAGGACTCGAGACTGCACGATAGTACACCCACACGCTTTCCGCTTTCTTTCCTTTCAGTCCTGCAAAATGCCCTTAGTTTTGCAAGTTCTGACACCCGTTTGTTACTTCTCCAGATACCGGAGTCAAGTAATGGAAGGTCTTCCTCTCAAGACCAGTACCACCCTACCACTCCACCACCAGCTCGGACCGCTCCGGCCACAGTTCCATTCGGAGAGACAGAGCTCGGGCAGACCCTGGTAGCCCTGTTGGCCGCCTTCCAGACAGCCACTTTACGGCCACCCCAGCAGGCCACCGTACCCACTGATCTATTGACGACTTTCCGAGGGCTAAGGCCCCCCACCTTTCGGGGTACAGAGTCGGCCATCCAGGCCGAGGAGTGGGTGGAGAGGGTAGAGGAGCTTCTTGTAGGGATGATGTGCCCAGCAGTAGCCGCAGTATCCCTAGTAGTGACCATGTTGGAGGGCTATGCCCGGGACTGGTGGAGGGCAGCTAGCCGCTCCACTTTTAGAGGACGACCCCTTAGCACCATTCTCTGGGGGGAGTTCTCGGATGCTTTCTTAGAGCATTTCATTTCAGATGCAGACCGGATGGCACTCCAGGAGCGGTTCCTACAGATCAGACAGGGAGATAGGACGGTTCCAGACTACCAGAGAGAGTTTATCCACCTGGCCCGCTTCGCCGGGACCTTAGCAGGTACAGATAGGGACAGGGCGGCCAGATTTTATCGGGGATTACGAGACGACCTCCGTCAGGCCCTGATCATGATATCCCAGGCATCCTTCCACACGATCACCTCACATGCCACCGCTCTAGAGATGGATCAGCGGATGGTAGCCCAGCAGCGGAGGGGACACGTAGGTAATCCCCGGACTCAGGACCGAGAGAGAAGAGCAGGTCCTCGCAGGCAGGGCCGAGACGGGAGACAGCGGCAGCGTCACCAGCCATATAGGCAGGCACCCCAGCCCCGACCAGCACCCCAACCCCGACCAGCACCCCCAGCCCCAGCACCACAGGTCGTCCCGGCCGCACGACGAGATGTTCCCTTCGCAGGGAACTGCTACCTATGCCAGCAGCCTGGGCATATACGAGCCTTCTGCCCACAGGCTACCGGGAGACCCGGTTTAGGAGCAGTACAGAGAGCGGCGGAGAGAGGACGAGGTGGACGCAGAGGACGTCCCGCAGGCAGGAGGGAGCCGGCTAGGCAGGGCAGAGCAGCACCGCTCGAGGCATACGCGTTGGATCTCCAGCACGGTCCTGCTCCTGACGTAGTGATAGGTATCTACTTTCGATAGTACGATATCCTAGGAGATGTTTTAGCTTATATATTGGGACTTTTTGTATATGTCATCCCTACTCTTGTATATCTGTGAAAAGCTTATGATTATGATATATATACATATATGTCATCAGGTTTACTTTTGGTAGAAGGTCGTCCCGCTAAAACACTGTTCGATACCGGCGCCACACACTCTTTCGTTGCACAAAACTTCATCGCCGACAAAGAGAACACGGTGCGATCATCCGGGATGTCAATCCGAATACGACTCCCGGATGGATCAGATATGACTTCCACCGAGAAGTGTTCCTTCCAGGCAATGCTAGGAGGCATCGAGTTCGAAGTCAACGCCACCATCTTAGCAATAACCGGGTTCGACATCATTCTGGGAATGGATTGGTTGGCCGAACACAGCGCCCAAATCAATTGTTCGACTCGAGAAATCCGCCTCCAGAATCCAAATGGGCAATTTATCACGCTAGCAGGTATACCCTCCGTCACCCGCATTATCTTAACATCTGCACGAACCGTCAAGGCAGTTCGACGGAAGGACGAGATGTACCTAATCTACTTTGAGATGGAGAACACGACGCAAGTACTCGCTAAAGTACCGGTGATCAGGGACTTCCCAGATATCTTCCCAGAGTCACTCCCCGGGTTGCCCCCGCAACGGGAAGTAGACTTCCAAATCGAACTTACTCAAGGAGCCCGACCAGTGTCCCGAGCACCATACCGGATGGCCCCGAGGGAACTGGCTGAGCTCAAGATTCAGCTACAAGAGTTAGTCGACGCAGGATTCATACGTCCTAGTACCTCTCCCTGGGGAGCCCCAGTATTGTTCGTTAAAAAGAAGGACGGATCGCTGCGCCTCTGCATCGACTACAGAGGCTTGAATAAACTCACCATCCGGAATACCTATCCCCTACCCCGGATAGATGAACTGTTCGATCAACTACAAGGCGCGTCCGTCTTTTCCAAAATGGACTTAAGGTCCGGCTACTATCAACTTAGAGTACGAGAAGAGGACATTCCCAAGACCGCCTTTAGCTCTCGCTACGGACTATACGAGTTCATGGTAATGCCATTTGGGTTAACCAATGCCCCGTCCGCCTTCATGGCTTTGATGAATACGGTATTCAAACCCTTCCTGGATCATTTCGTAATAGTCTTCATAGATGATATTCTCATCTACTCAAAGAACAAAACCGATCACTCCAGGCACCTCCAAATGGTACTACTTAAGCTAAGAGAACACTCACTCTTCGCCAAGTTTAGCAAATGCGAATTCTGGATGGAAGAAGTCGGCTTTCTGGGACACACCGTCAACAAGAACGGAGTAGCAGTAGATCAAGCCAAGGTGCAAGCAGTACGAGATTGGCCGCCACTTAAGACAGCGGCAGACATCCGAAGTTTCCTTGGCCTCGCCGGCTACTACCGTAAGTTCGTCGAAGGCTTCTCCAAGATCGCATTACCACTTACCACCCTCACCAAGAAGGATGTGACATTCCAATGGTCTCCTGAATGCGAGGCGGCATTCATCGAACTAAAGAACCGGCTAATATCGGCCCCAATCCTAACCCTCCCCTCCGGTACCGAGGGTTTCCAAATCTATGCTGATGCCTCTCTGAAAGGATTGGGGGCCGTGCTTATGCAACATGGCAAGGTGATTGCCTACGCCTCACGTCAGCTCAAGCCGCATGAACTAAACTACGCCACGCACGATCTGGAGCTGGGAGCGGTAGTTTTCGCCTTAAAAATCTGGAGACATTACCTCTACGGGGTACGATGCGAGATCTTCTCCGATCATAAAAGCCTCAAATACGTCTTCACCCAGAAAGAGCTAAACCTCCGGCAACGCCGGTGGTTAGAATTTCTCTGTGATTATGACTTCGCCCTCCAGTACCACCCTGGCAAGGCTAATAAAGTTGCGGACGCCTTGAGTCGGCAGCCTCCGAGGACCGGGAGTTGGTTAGAAATGGTGCCAGTGGAGTTAGTCAAATCATTGGCAGAAATGGATATTATCCTCATCACCCGCAGAAATCCGATGGAATACCAAGCCCACCTCTATTGGATGGAGATACAGTGTGACATCAGGAATAGAATACGAGAAGCCCAGAAGACCGACGTTGAAGCAGCACCGATCATTCAGGCCTTGCAACACGGTGTACAAGAAGACTACAACCTGTATGATGGCATCCTGCAATACAGACACCGCATATTCATTCCCGCTGCAGGAGGGATCCGTGAGGAGATACTCCGTGAAGCTCACCAGACAAGGTACTCGATACACCCGGGAGTAGTAAAAATGTATACGGACCTGCGCAGGACCCTATACTGGCCAGGCATGAAGAAGGATGTCACCGATTATGTAGCGCACTGCCAAACCTGCCAAATGGTCAAGGCCGAATGTCGTAGCCCAGGAGGTCTACTACAACCCCTGCCAATTCCAGAATGGAAGTTCGAGGATATTTCCATGGATTTTGTCCATGGCTTACCCCGATCCCGTGCAGGTAACGACTCCATATGGGTAGTAGTGGACCGCCTCACCAAGGTAGCCCGATTCATCCCGAACCGGCAAGGCGATGGTGTCGACATTCTAGCCCGACTATTTATCGAGCAGGTAGTCCGATTTCATGGAATACCCAAATCAATCGTCTCGGACCGCGATGGGCGCTTTACATCGAAGGAATGGAGAAGAGTACAAGCTTATCTGGGAACCAGATTAGCTTTTAGCACCGCCTTCCACCCCCAGACCGATGGGCAGACGGAAAGGACGAATCGGACGATGGAAGACCTTCTCCGATTATGCATAGTGGAGCACAACGAGCCATGGGAGCAGTTACTACCTTTGGTAGAGTTCTCATATAACAACAGCTTCCAGGCAAGCATCAAGATGGCACCGTACGAAGCCCTCTACGGAAGACGCTGTCGGACCCCGCTATCTTGGGCACAGGATGAGGACCCCGAAGCCTTGGGAATCACCTACATCGACGATACCACCGCCGCAATAAGACTAATCCGGGAACGCATGCTGGAAGCGCAGAGCCGACAGGCCAAGTATTACGACGCACGTCATCGGCAAGTGGAATTCCAAGTGGGAGATATGGTTTTCTTAAAGATTAAGCCAATGCATGGGATATCACGAATCAAGAGGCAGAAAAAGCTGGACCCCCGCTATCTAGGCCCGTATCCAGTCGTCGAAAGAATTGGCCCGGTGGCTTACAGGTTAGCTTTGCCAGCCGAGCTGGGGAGCCTTCACGACGTATTTCATGTCTCCTCGCTAAGACGTGTTCTGCGCCAACCAGAGCAGCACCTCCCCACACCCCCAACATCAGTACAATCCGACCAATCTGTCCGACTCGAACCTGTGAAGATAGTGGACTCCAAGATCAAAGAACTGCGGAACAAGACAGTCACAATGGTCAAGATCTTATGGTCGAACGGTGGACGCGAAGAGTTCACTTGGGAACCCGAGACGCTCGTACGAGAAAAATACCCGACGCTCTTCCCCCAGGTACATCATTTAAACCCCTACTTTAGCCAATTTTCGGGGACGAAAATCACTTTATTTTTATTGGATTGTAACATCCCGACTTTTATTGGGCCACTAGACCCTAGTGAGCCCAATAAAAGTAGGCCCGAGCAGTAGAAAACGACCATTTCGGGTATCGTAGCGCGCCACTACCTCATTATTATGAATAGTGGCCGTACGAACCCCGAATTGACTTCCGTCAGTTCCGTTGGACTCGTATGGACAATACGAGCGCAACGGAATTCGTTGCACTTCGATCCGAGGTCGTTTGGAGAAAACGACCATTTCGGGTATCGTAGCGCACCACTACCTCATTATTATGAATGGTGGCCGTACGAACCCCGAATTGACTTCCGTCAGTTCCGTTGGACTCGTATGGACAATACGAGCGCAACGGAATTCGTTGCACTTCGATCCGAGGTCGTTTGGAGAAAACGACCATTTCGGGTATCGTAGCGCACCACTACCTCATTATTATGAATAGTGGCCGTACGAACCCCGAGTTAACTTCCGTCAGTTCCGTTGGACTCGTATGGACAATACGAGCGCAACGGAATTCGTTGCACTTCGATCCGAGGTCGTTTGGAGAAAACGACCATTTCGGGTATCGTAGCGCACCACTACCTCATTATTATGAATAGTGGCCGTACGAACCCCGAATTAACTTCCGTCAGTTCCGATAGACTCGTACGAACAATACGAGCGCAACGGAACTCGTTGCGTCTCGATACGAGGTCGTATGGAGGGTATGCCATTTTAGTCCTATGCAGATCGCCTCAGTGCAACACACGAAATATAAAGCACACGAACCCGGCATCGGCCCCGGCGACTCTTGTCATGTCCCGGGAGCCGAGGAGGACCCCGCCCTAAGTTGACTTGGTCAAACCCCCCCCCCCCCCAGTCTGAAATTACTTAGGAAAGAGACGAAAAGAAAAGGGGGGGGGGGGAGAGAAGCCCCTCCCCCAAAAAGGAAGGGCTGCCTATTCATGGGCAGCCCCCCTATTTGGGCAGGAGAGAGAGGAGGGAGGGGAGGGGGAGAAATATCTCCCCCTCCCTTATCCCCACGTGGAGGAAAAGGAAGGGGGGGGGGGGGGGGGGAGGAGAGCTTCCCCCTCCCTATAAAAGGAGGGGCAGCCCTCTCCATTTCCCCCCCACACACACCACCTCTCCCTCTCTCTCAGTCCTCCCCTGACGGCAGCCCCCAGCCAGCCAGCCCTCCTCCACCACCTTGCCGGAGCAAGCCTAAACCCTAGGCCGACCACCTCCTCCTCCTCCTCCATGGCCGGCCACCACCACCAACCCCCAACCCCTCAGGTAGAGATCTCCCCCTCCCCTTTCCTACCTCCCGGAGGAGGCGTTCAGGCCGCCGGCAGTCACGGCCGGCGGCGGCCGCGTCTTCCCCCTCCTCCTCGCGCTCCCTGTAAGGGAGTTACTCCCTTCCCCGGCGGCGGCCGGCGGCGCCAGGCTGCCGGGCCACCGCCGGACGGCTGCCCCCTCCCCGGCGCCCCGACCAGGGGCGGCAGGGAGGGCTGCGCGCGAGGGGGCGGCGGTGCAGCAAGCCGGCACGGCTCGGGCTGGCTGCACCGCGCCTCCCCGCCCCTTCTGCCCCGTTGTCCGGTGGGGTCCGGCGGCGCCCGGCCGCCGGGCCACCACCGAAGTTGGCGCCGGCCCCCGGCGCACCGACCGGGGGCGGCGCCGGCGACCCTCCGACGGGAGGGGCGGCGGCACAGCGGCCTGCATGGCCCATGCAGGCCACGCCGCAGCCGCCCGCCCCTATTACTCCCTCCCCCGGCGGTGGCCGGCGGTGCCAGGCCGCCGGACCACCCCCGGAGGAGTCGCCGGCCCCCGGCGTACCGGCCGGGGGCTTCCCCCATCCCTTCCCTCCGGTGGGGGCGGTGGCGGCAAGCCTGCATGAGGCGTACAGGCCGCCACCGCCCCCGTGCCCTTACAGCACGAACCCCGGCGGTGGCCGGCGGCGCCAGGCCGCCGGACCACCACCGGAGTGGTCGCCTGCCCCCGGCGCACCGACCGGGGGCGGCGCCGGCCACATCCGGCCGCTGCCGGCGGCGGCAGCAGCCGCCTCCCGTCAGGATTGACGGGAGCCGCTCGATCTCCCCCGGGAGATCAAGCAGCTCCCGCAACCTTAATTCCCGCCCCCCCCCCCCCCCCCCCCCCTGCATGAATATGAGTGCCCCCACAGCGGATCCGCTGTGGATCCGCTGTGGGAGCCAAGGACAGCGCCCGGTGTGGCGCCCCCAGGACCCTCCCTGCCTCTATTTGCACCCCAAAAACCCTTAAAACTTCCCCATTTTTCTGAGGAAAAATGGGGCCCTTTCAGGAAAACTTTTCTATATGAAAAATGTGCCTCACCCTCAGGGGCACCCCCAGTAATTTTTTGGGATTTTTAGGAGGGGTTTTACTATTTTTAAAACCCAATATAAAGTTTATTTTAGGTATTAAATTGCCCAAATGTGTTTCTAAAAATCCCCAAAAATTAGGGGCACTAAATATAGGTATTTTACAAATACTACCAAAGATAGGGGGTGTGGACTTGTGATTTAACCCCTCAAAAGCCTTTTCAAACAAAAATAGACGCCCGGAAAAGAGCGAAATTCATTAAAACGAATCGGCGTCTCCTCGACGCATATCTTAAATACTTATCCAAAATTATGCGTATTAAACTAAAAAGATCGACTAAGCTCGGAGAAGCAACGCAAAAATCGGAACGACATCGCGACGCAGCACCAAAACGTAACCCCGCCGCGACAATAATAAAAGAACGGAGTCGTCGATCGAAGCCTCCTCTTATGGAGTGATTGGACTACTAACCATTTCTTCTTATGCAATTACTTTCGTTTAAATCCAGTCTCGCACTGGTCCCCCGTACTTATTTTCTGTACTCTCAATTAAATCCAGTCTCGCACTGGTCCCCCGTACTTATTTTCTGTACTCTCAATTAAATCCAGTCTCGCACTGGTCCCCCGTACCTATTTTCATTCAGCACTTTCGTTTAAATCCAGTCTCGTACTGGTCCTTATTACATGGCCTTTGCTTTCGGCCTACCTTTCTGTTTATTACATGGCCTTTGCTTTCGGCCTACCTTTCTGTTTATTACATGGCCTTTGCTTTCGGCCTACCTTTCTGCTTATTACATGGCCTTTGCTTTCGGCCTACCTTTCTGTTTATTACATGGCCTTTGCTTTCGGCCTACCTTTCTGTTTATTACATGGCCTTTGCTTTCGACCTACATTTCTGTTTAAATATTATGGCCCATGCTTCGGCCTAATTTATTTACTAGTGAAGAGCTGCCGTGGCAACAAATGCGGTGCTTATCCTCCCTTCGGCGGGGCCTTAGTTGGGGAAAACTCGGAGTCGAGTCTCTCCTCCCAAGTTAGCCCCAAGCAAGGAGCACTCATACCACTAAGCCTCCCGGTCCAAGGTCATGCGACCGGTCGAGTATGAATTGCCACGTGGCCTAAAGGTTCGTTTAAAAATAAGCGGGTGAAGATTGTTTGGAAGTGGCGGGTCGGTCACGCTCGCAGACCGTTCGTACCGGTGCGGGTGAGTTGACGACTCATGGCGACAGGGAGATGGGCACAGTGGGTTATTACCCTCTGAGCCTGCAGTATCGCCTCCGCTGGTCGGCCTAAAAATCGGTTCGCCGGATGTCGCTCACATCCATTCAGTACACCAAGTTGTACGGGAGGGCCTGAATGATACGGTACGACTACATTCAGAAGT
This sequence comes from Dactylorhiza incarnata, assembly GCA_033032865.1. Taxonomy (NCBI): domain Eukaryota; kingdom Viridiplantae; phylum Streptophyta; class Magnoliopsida; order Asparagales; family Orchidaceae; genus Dactylorhiza; species Dactylorhiza incarnata. The sequence goes on along the minus strand of JAWHQI010000358.1, from coordinate 16,884 downwards.
GGCAGGACTGGCCACTGTCACCGACGGCCACATCGGTGAGGCCCGCGGGATTAGCTCCCCTGCTTGAACTAAAGCGGTCTAAAACTGTGTCGACACAGGGTCTTTGTGTGGGTACAGGTCTTGAGAACCTGGGGTGTGTGTATACGCGCGATAGTATTATAGATTTATTATGCCGCGCGATTGTGGTTATTCGGGCAGGAGCCCCGCTTTATATATATAGATGTGTATGTATATGATTACCTGCTGCTAACCCTTTCCTTGCTTCGGCTATTTCAATTCTGTCTTTAGCCGCCCCCTGGATACGGATCCGGGGAGGGGGATGTGTTTTCTGCTTAGCTCTGTGACTAACGGTTATTTCTTATAACCAATCACAGGAGACGGGACAGCGTGAAGCCCCCACATCACAGGTTGACCGGGAAGCCTTGGAGATGATCCGTTCGATTACCCCAGCCTCCCCTTCTATCTTCAGAGATGTGAGTACGAGTATATAGGGACGAGCCCAGGACTCCCTTTTGTCTTAGCATATGTAGTCTACGGACAATATTTTGTAAACGATAGGCTTCGGCCCCGTTAAGTTGTAAATATAAGCTGTATGTTTGGTTTGCCCATCTTTTGATTGCTTCCGCTATGTATTCTGATGTGAGGTTATGATTCTTGTGCCTGACAAGGAGACCGCTCAGCGCTCGAGGGGGGATGGGACGTCACCACCCGGGGAGCGTTAAGGGGTCATCCTTGGGAAGTAAGATCCCCCCTCCCTGAACCCGGTTCAGGATTGGGGAGGGGGGGGTTCTACACTGTATGTCTCCAACAACCCGCTGGGCCCTGTGGTGGGCCAGAGAGGGGTTGGGGTGTACGGCCTGCAGGCTTGTTGTTGACCAGTTGTTGGGGTCAGGCTTAACCTGAAGGGGGCTAGGGGCCCGGGTCAGGCTGGGCCAGGACTGTTACAAAAAGTGCACTTTTTGTAACAGTCCTGGCCCAGCCTGACCCGGGCCCCTGGCACCAGAACTGCCGGCACCTGAAGGGTCTAGCCTGACCACAACTGGTCAACAACAAGCCTGCAGGCCGTACACCCCAACCCCTCTCTGGCCTGCCACAGGGCACAGCGGGTTGTTGGAGGGGGGGGGGGCACGAACCCACGCCCTCCCTTTGATGAGAATTGAGCCAGTTAAGCGGCAGCGCGTGGACTTCCCAGGAGGTCACCCATCCCAGAACTACTCCAGCCCGAGCACGCTTAACTACAGAATACTTTCACTTCTCATCACCAACTGGTATGGGTGACCTCCTGGGAAGTCCACAGCGGGTTGTTGGAGGGGCGGGTTATTGCAGCTCAATTGGTGATGAGAAGTGAAAGTACTCCATAGTTAAGCGTGCTCGGGCTGGAGCAATTCTGGGATGGGTGACCTCCTGGGAAGTCCACGCGCTGCCGCTTAACTGGCTCAATTCTCATCGAAGGGAGACTGTATGTCTCCAACAACCCGCTGGGCCCTGTGGTGGGCCAGAGAGGGGTTGGGGTGTACGGCCTGCAGGCTTGTTGTTGACCAGTTGTTGGGGTCAGGCTTAACCTGAAGGGGGCTAGGGGCCCGGGTCAGGCTAGACCCTTCCGGTGCCGGCAGTTCTGGTGCCAGGGGCCCGGGTCAGGCTGGGCCAGGACTGTTACACACTGGACATATATTCTCCTCCTCTATCACTTCTAAATCGTTTGATTTTCATGTCAAGTTGGTTTTCTACCATGGTTTTGAAAATACAAAAAATTCAAATGCTTCATCTTTAATTTTAAGGAGATAAATGTGACAAAATCTAGAATAATCATCTATAAAGGCGATCAAATACTTCCTGCCTCCTCTAGTGACAAAAATTTTGAAGTCACATATGTCGGAATGTATTAGTTCTAAGGGTGTTGTGCTCCTAGTAACCGCACTAAAAGGTTTCCTAGTGATCTTAGTCTGAGCACACACTTCACATTTATTAGTTTTGACTGTAATGTCTAAAGCTATCTGGTGAGTTCTAGTAATTTGGAACATTTTCCTATAGTTTACGTGTCCTAGTCTCTCATGTAGAGTCTCAGGGCTAACTAAGTTTGTTTGAACTTGTTGAACTATTTCGTTTGCTAAACTTAGTCTGTACATCCTATTTTGGACGCAGGCACATCCAAAATAGTGTGAGTTAACTGACAGTGTTACTCTACCGCTACAGAAAGTAAAAGACATACCAGCATCACAAAGTAAGCTAATAGACACTAAGTTAGCAGCTAATGAAGGAATAAACTTAACATCCTGTAAAGTTAAAGTCTTACCTGAGGATAACAGCAAAGTTGCGTTCCCCACCTTCAGAACGTCAGCTGTCTCACCGTTGGCAACGGTCACCGATTCTCTCGCATCAGTGAGACCTGTCATCAGATTACAATTGTTGCACACATGGCACGTTGCTCTCAAGTCAAGGAACCACTTTATAATGGCCTTTCCGTTTCCGACCATGGCAACAAAGTCGGATGGCTCAGTGAGACTAACCATGTTAACATGGTTGCCTTCCTGTGGTGTCTTGCCCTTTTCCTTACGAGGAAGCCTGCAATCAGATGCGTCGTGTCCCCACTTGTTGCAGTTAAAGCACTTGCCCTTAAACTTTTGATTTGTTTACTTGGGCCTGCAACCTGGGAGCTACTAGGGTTGGTCTTTGGCTTCCTAGGGTTCGACGCGCGTCTAGAGTTCGTAATCATGTTAGCAGCAACCTTCTGCTTGCTAATGACTTCTGGAGCGTGTCGAATCCTATTTTCGTCCTCAATGCATATAAAACGCTTGAGTTCGTTCAAGCCCACCTGCATCTTCTTGCAGTACATTTCAGTTTTGAAATTGTACCACGTCGAAGGCAATTTGTACATAATTGTGCCAATAACAAATCTATCTGGCAACACAATATTCTCACTATGTAAAGAATTTACTAATACTTCAAAATTTGATACATGAGGGAGAATGACCTTCTCCTCGTCGAAGGTGAGCGAGTGGAACTTGTCCACCAAGTGCGCCTTGGACAGGTCCTCCTCCTGCCTGAAGTGTTCCTGCAACGCATCCCAGATCTCCTTTGTTGTGCTCATCTTCATGTATGTCTTGGCCAAACTGGAGGACAAACAGTTGAGCAGGTAGTCTCTGCATAAGTCTTCATCAGAGACCTACTGTGCCTCATCATCAGTCCCTACGACCCCAGCACGATCAGACTGAACGGTATAGAACACGTTCAGATACTTCATCCCGAACTGAGTGTTCAACTTCCAGTCGTTGAACTCAGTCGCCGTGAACTTCTCCAGCTTAATCATCGGAACGGGGGACGAAAAGTTGTTCCCCTTATCATTGTGCGCCCAACAGACAAAATCAGGTCACCAACCAGGAGAAGAGGGACTCTGGCGCTAGCGCCGGCGGTAGCCGAGGTGGTAGTCGGGGCGGTAGCCGGGGCGTTAGCGTTAGCAGCTGCTGGCGCCAGGCGCTAGCATTTAACGCTGGCGGTAGCGCTAGGGCTGCACTTTCGTGGGCTTGGAGACGGCGACAGCGGGAGAAGGTTGATGGCGGCGGCTGGGGGGGATCTGGAGGCGGAGGCTACAGAAACAGCTACAGCAGCAGTGGCGGATCTGGATCTGGTTACTCCGGCGACGACACATGGCAGAGGCGGCGGCAGATCCAGATCTTCTTTCTCTGACGTGCGACCGACGGAAGAAACGTTGCAGCGAACTCTTCCTCTTCCTCTGAACGTGCGACTGCGAAGGGTCGAGACTGCTATAATGCAGTTACGTGATCCTTCCTCTTTGCGCGAATGGCAACGGCGAAGGGGATGCGATCGTGCGAGCAGCGACAGAAGCGATCCACCAGTGGCGCTCGGGAACGATGGAGGAGCGGCGGACTGGTGCAAATCTACTTTCTTCCTCACGAGCGACGACAGCGGGAGGCTATCAGCGATCGGCGAGACGCGAACTTCTTCGAGAACGGCGACCGGCGATCCAGCGACGAAGGACCCGACGGCTTGGAGGCGCGGCTGCGGGGAAGATCGCGATCTCCTTTGCGAACGATGGCGGCGTTGGCTGATCGCGAAAGCTTCGCGAGAACAGGGACCGGACGGGAGCACATGGGCAAACCCTAATGGGGGCTGATTCGAGATTGTGAGTGGTTTGCTCGAAGCATCCGGAGGAGGATCAAAGTGGAATCACTCTCCACATTGCCCCCATGTGGTATTTATAAGAAAACCCTAGGAGTGTTACGGGGATGGGTATCCGAGTACCCAACTGACCCATTAAGCCCCCGAACACGATAATTGTCTGAATATACATTAACATTGATGAGTGTGCGCGTGTGTGTGTGTTTCTTGGAATAAGTGTGTGTGTGTGTGTGTGTGTGTGTGTGTGTACTTTTTTGTTTGTGTTGATGTGTTGTATGTGTATGGATGAGTGTGTATGTGGTGGATGTTTTTTTTATGAGTGTGTATATGTGTATGGTTGGATGTGTGTGTGTGTGTGTGTGTGTGTGTTTTGGATGAGTATATGGTGTATGTGTGGATGAGTGTGTGTGTGTGTGTGTTTCTTGGAATAAGTGTGTGTGTGTGTGTGTGTTGATGTATTTTTTTGTTTGTGTTGTTGTGTGTTTGTATGTGTATGGATGAATGTGTATGTGGTGGATGGTTTTTTTAGTGTGTATATGTGTATGATTGGATGTGTGTGTTTTGGATGAGTGTATGGTGTATGTGTGGATGAGTGTGTGTGTGTGTGTGTGTGTGTTTCTTGGAATAAGTGTGTGTGTTGATGTATTTTTTTTGTTTGTGTTGATGTGTTGTATGTGTATGGATGAGTGTGTATGTGGTGGATAAATTTTTTTTATGAGTGTGTATATGTGTATGGTTGGATGTGTGTGTGTGTGTGTGTGTGTGTGTTGGATGAGGGTATGGTGTATGTGTGGATGAGTGTGTGTGTGTGTGTGTTTGTGCGTGTGTGTGTGTGTTTTGTTTTGGAATACTATGTGTATGTGTATGCGTGTTTTTTCCATGATTCTTTTTATTATAGAACAGTTATTTAACTATTATGTTTGAGTTTATAGTACAATGAGTAAACCAAAGGAGGGAGGAATTTCAGCGAGTTTGGAGTCAAACGAAGTCCTGATCTTCTGTGATCTTTGCATCAAAAAAATCAGGTTGGGTAATCGACCTACCACCCACTTCAGCAAGGATGGTTGGAAAAACTTGATCTTGGCTTTTAAACAACGCACTGGAAAAAGCTACGATCGAATACAAATGAAGAATAAATGAGATCACCTCAAGAAAGACTGGAAGTTGTGGAAAGAATTAAAATATGAAGAGACGGGTTTGGGATGGGACCAAGAAAAGAGAACCATTGATGTATCTGATGAGTGGTGGGATGAAAAAATCAAGGTTATCTTAAAATAAATAATTTTAAACAATGTTCAACTTTTTTGAATTTCTTGTCATATTGTTAAAATTATTGTGTATAGGTTGTTCCAGCTGCAAAAAAATTTCAATATGGTGGTATTGCGCCCGAGTTAGAGGAGAAACTGAATAATATGTTCAGTCAAGTAGTTGCAATAGGTGAAGATTCTTAGGCACCATCAATTGGTAGTGCGCCACCTGATATGGAGCACATAGTTGCGGAAGAAAATAATGTAGAAGATGATTTTGATGTTCATAGATGTGGTCTTGAAGAGACAGGGTGAAATGGATCAACCAACACTGGCAATGCCTCCAACTCTTCGAGCAAGAGAAAAAAGATAGGAAAGAATAAAGGATTGACTATTTCCTACATGAGAGAGTTGCGCGAATCTGCACTTGTAGTGAAGCCGCCATCAATTATCACAATCAAAGAGACAGTGGAATTAATCTCTAGTATTCCAGAGATACGTGGTGACCTCGACTTGTACTATTTTGCTATGAACTACATTAGAGACAAAAACAGTAGAGAGATTTTCATGAGCATTCCAGAAGATATACGAGTTTGGTGGATCAAAAATGCTTATGAGAACAGGGCGCAGTGATATTTATTTATGCAGTTCTGTGTTGTTTCTATATTATGATATGTTCTGTGTTGAATCAAAAATGCTTATTTCTATTTTGAAACTTTAATGTTGTTTTGAAAACATTTAATGTTATTTTGGTAACTGTCATTTTGGTAATTATAAATGAAGCATTGTGTTATTTTCAAATACTGTCATTTTTAATGTTTTTTAAATAATGTTTTCATCATATATGTTATCTTCTTTGACAGCTTAGGTAATGGAAGCACATGACTCTTCCAGTGAAGATTCTGAAGAATCTACCTGTCTTTCTCCAGAACGTGTGCAATATATTGAGTACATATGCGAGACAAGACCATGCATGAAGTCTACTCAAACATGTGAGAAATGGTTGAAAGAGTTACTTGAAGGACACCCAGATAGGATTCATGACGCATTTCGAATGTCAAAGCGTATATTTATTGATTTACTTCAAAAACTAGAACATGAACATGAGTTACAAGGATCGCAGCGCACAACCTCATGAGAAGTCCTAGGAATTACATTGTATATCTTAGCACATGGAGGCTCTGTGAGATTAACAAAAGAGCGATTCCAACACTCGACTGAAACTATAAGTAGATATCTTTCGAAAGGTCTTAAATCACTATTGCTACTATCAGTTGACGTTATAAAATCAATTGATCGTCATTTTAGAGATATACCTGGGGAAATAAGGTATGACGCCCGTTACATGTCATTCTTTAAGGACTGCGTTGGTGCAATTGACGGTACACATGTAGATGCGAGGATACTCGTTGAAGATCAAGTTCGATATATTGGACGTCATGGTACAACAACACAAAATGTGATGGTTGTTTGCGACTTTAATATGTGCTTCACATTTGCACTCACTGGATGGGAAGGATCGGCTCATGATAGTCGTATCTTCGCGCGTTCATTGACAGACGATAGACTACATTTTCCTCATCCCCCTCAAGGTAAATTGTTGAATTAATGATCGTATATGCTATAATCATTCACTACCATGTTATTATGTTTAACATAACAAGTAATTACAGGTAAATATTATTTAGTGGATGCTGAATATCCTTTAAAGATGGGCTATTTAAAACCATATCCAGAAATTACAAGATATCATTTGGCAGATTTTGCACGCGGGAGTCGTCCCGTCCATGGTAGACATGAGCATTTTAATAAGGCGCATTCATCTCTTCAAAGTGTGATAGAGCGGACGTTTGGTGTTTGAAAGAAAAAGTGGCACATTCTTCAAAAAATGTCTCAATACAATTTCAAGAAACAACGTTCAATTGTGCTAGCAACCATGTCATTGCATAACTTCACTCGTAGACATCCGTCTCGATGGGACCCAGAATTCAATGTTTGCGATGCTGATGACTCATTCATACCCCCAGAGAATGATGACCCTACAACCGAGGATGATATTGTAACTGATTTGCTTGATGTCGGAGGATCTGATCATATGCCTGCAATACGAGATAGTATTGCCGAAGAATTGTACAGCGCCCGCAGGTAAAATTTTCCGACATCTTTTTAACAAACTTAGAATTCATCATATTCAAAAGTATGATTAATATCAAATTTTCTTGTCGCGCAGATGAACAAAAATGATTGAAAAATGTGGAAGGAACGCACCAGAAAAATTTACTTCTTTTCATGTTTGAGAACAATTTATATTTTTCTGTTATGTTTAAATATTTTGTAATATTTTTAATTGTTATGTTCAAATATTTAGTAATATTTTAATATTGACGTTTTGAAAAAAACAGCTCTAAAAAAGTTGTTCTACCAAACAATCCTTAATTAAAAAGCTATGTTACATCATCACTTATATATAGACACTCCAAACAGTCTGCAGCTTATTCAAAATAGCTTCTCAAAAAGCTCTATTTAAAAATCTCTATTCGATAAGCAAATTTTCAATCCGCTAGAGCTGTCCCAAACAGACCCTATAGCTCAAGTTAATGTTGCGGTGCTGCCAAAAAGTTGTTTTTGCAGTAAAATAATTTTAGAAACCCTTATAGACCCAAGAAGATCGAGGTAGCAGCATTTTCTTACATATAAATTATAGTATATTTCTGCGGTGACCATAATACTCACCAACCTACTTATTCTTGTAAGTACTATCGAAGAATAACGACAACGTGTTTGAGTGAGGTTGAAATTTGTACAATGTAAAGAAAAATGTAATCATATCTTGTACATAAGGGTGTGCACAGAAAACCGAAATCGACCTAACCGACCCAAACCGACCCAAACCGAACCGAATTTGGACCGAACCGATCGGTTCGGTTCGGTTTCGGTTTAGGGGGGCTGAAAATCGAGCCTATTCGGTTCGGTTTCGGTTTACAGGGTCGGTAAACCGAGAAAACCGAACTGATTATAAGTTTGGACTTAGAGTTTGTCCCGTCGGATTAAAACATGAGGTTGTGAGCATTGAGTTTGAAGTTGAATCCGAAATAACGAGACTATGTAATATCTCTTATCTTATCTTATCATAAGTTTGTAACAATTACTCGAGCATGAACGAGTAATTTAAATATGTTGTACTAATTAAATTTTATTTTAAACTAATACTTGAACTTATTGTATTAATTGTACTAGGTAATCTAATGTTAGTGTTTTTTGAATTTTCCTTCAATGTTGATAAACTGCTTTTTATATTTACTATTAGAAAAACACTTGAGCAAACATTAAAAAATTATTTTGGGGGATAATATGTTTTAGGTTTACCGAAAAAAAAACCGAACCGATGTTAAAAAACCGAACCGAACCGATCCATTTCGGTTCGGTTTCGGTTTTGGGTGTGTAAAAACCGAGCGTATTCGGTTCGGTTTCGATTTTACCTAAAACCGAACCAAACCGAACCGCTTGCAGGCCTACTTGTACATTTTAAAATATGAATAAAATATCTTTAGCTTCTTGTTCTCATTCAGTGATTTAAAAAATAATCACATTTATTATTTTCATACCATTAACTCAAGCTTACAGGGTCAGGGTGTGACAATAACCATTGACAAAGTCAACATGTTCTTTGTTTGAGACTGCTAACACGCGACTTTGGGTTGTTGATGGATGACTGTGCGCCTTCATTGGGGCTACTACTCTGGCATGGCCATTCAGGATCGTCTTCCCTTCATCACATTGTCACTGTGAATGCCATAATGAATAAAGCGGTTGAATCATAATTGTTGTTTTGTTGAAGGAGTTGCGAAGGTCAACATCGAGTAGAGAGCTCAATTCCTTCATCTTCTTTCTAAGGCAGAGGTTGCTAAAAGCATGATGGGAGGGGTAAAATGGAAAATTCGAAATATTGTATTGGTTTATATATATATAAAATATATATATATAAGTTTTTTCCACGAACAATCGGGCTAACCATACCGCGCCAGTTCTTTTGCAAGCAGGAAATCATGTCGCTGCTAAAATTGCACTGCAAAGATTAGGGATGATTTTCATGAAGAACAACTTTACTCTTCATATAGATCTTTGATCTTCGCGGAGATCAAATCAATTTCCATGGAAATCAAATTGATCTCCATTGAGATCCAATTTGATCTCCGTATAACCTAGAAGTCGATATGGAGAGTATATTTGATCTCCAATTTGATTGTATATACAAGAAAAAAAATGTTTGAAATGCTAAAGTTATTATGCATGCAACAGATTAGGATCCTTCTCAAAATGTTTGAAATTTTGATACTCTATCTCGGCCCTAAAACATGGCATCTTCTCTGACAGGTCTTTACAGGATTTCCAGTACACTGTGTCACTCCGTGCAATATGCTCCATATACTTGATTACAAATACTCCACAATCCATCGTGTTCTCCTGCGTGTGGATCCCCAATCGTAATATTCCATTTTGTAAAGATATACTATGTAATGGATGTGGTTGCTTTTTGGAGGCATTCCAATCTACAACACAATATGAAAAATCTCTTTCAATACATCAAAATAAAGCCTTTTGTATGCTAGTCCAACTTATAAATTCTGTAACTTACTAGATCTCTAGCCAAGTCTTTACGTTGTGGATTTGACAATGAGTCATGAATGATCAATTTGGACTGCCTTATAACGCCTAACAGTAAGAACCAATGATCACTTCGGCAGAACTGGCATCAAATGATGTCCGAACATTCAAATTTTGTTTTTGTTAGCTCTGAAGCATATAATTGCGATCCAAACATCTTACCATCATCATGTTCTTTTTGATTTAACAGCTACATGAATGATGGATGGAGTATTAATTACATCGAGTATTGAATAAATTGTAATTGGAAAATTGATTGTACCCAAAGTTTTGGAGACATGTAAATGAAATTCTGACAAGATTTTCCATTGGCTATATTCTCCATAACTCAAGTATTTTAGCAAACACGTCCACGCAGCCAATTATGCCTTGCAAACACAGAGGGTTCACACAATTGTACTTGTACAATTGTACTTGTATTTTTGGAATCCTAACTCCCACCAAATGGAAAGATGAATTTGCATAAGAGATGAAGAATCAAAGCTTTGACATCCACTTCAACCGACTTTTTAGCCATATGAACCAATTGGTTCTTCAACTCCGTTTTACGTAATTTTTGAGTATGCTTTGACAACAAAAAAATAGACATCTTCACCATGATTCGGCAATCAAAGTATCATTGCTATGTCATTGGTAGAGAAAGTTAAATCTTTGGAGCAAATAGAAAAAAACATTCCTAGAAGTGTCGTAACATGACATCAACACGTATATGAGAGTTGTATTTTGAGGGAAACGAGGAGCTTCAAAGATTTGTAGAGCTAACTTCTTCTAACAACTTCTTCTTTTCTTCACCCAACATGTCTATTATATTACAAAGCATGGACACACATTCAAAAAATAACATCTAGAACTTTGAGCATGCATGCGGTTTGAATGCATACTTTTTCTTCTCCATACCATACAAAAAACATTTGAAACAACAATGTTCAGTTTGAACCAACATACAAATTTGGTTTTATGTCCATCATAATCGATTTACATCTCCATAGAGATCAAATTCGATATCCATAAATAACAAAATATAGTTATCGATCTCCATGGAGATCGATGTAGATCTCCGCGGAGAACTGTTGGGGTTCAGCCCCTAAAGGAGAATTTTTTGTGAAAATTTGTGTTGCAGGAATTTAGGCTCTGTCCATGCATTTTGGGAGCAAAAATCTGGGCGATTTTTTCTTGTTTTGGTTCAACTGAACTGGGCCGGTTCAGTCTTAGGCGTGAACTGCTAGGACAGCATTTATACTATGAGGGTTTATTACTCCTGGAGAAAATCAGCCGCATAATCTCTCTTCTCCCCTCTCTCACTCACGATTCTGAACCGCCCGCCCCCTTTTCCTCTTTCTCTCGATCTTGGAGAGAGCCGTCGGTGTGCGTGGAGGAGTGGGCTTGCTGTCGCCCGGCCGCTTGGAGGAGTTTGTCGGCGCTGCTATCGCTGGAAGAAGGAGGTTCTCTCGCCGCCGCCATTTCTGTTGGAGAAGGAGTGGGGATGCTCTTGCTTTGGTGGAGCGTTGTCGCTGCCGCCGTCACTGATTTGGAGCGTGTTGCCGTTGCCGGTGCCGTTGCCGGAAAGAGGAGGTGTTTCCTCCGGTTTGCTTGGAGATTTCTCCACCGTTTTCAAAGGGCTTCTTCGTCTACGTCGTAAGGTGTTCTCTTTCTCGTTTTCGCTTGTTATTTTGCTTGAAAAGAGAGTAGGGGTTTTATCCTATTGTAGAGGAGTGGTGTGTTCATCTTTGTGGTGGAGAGAAGGTTGGATTTGTTGTCAAATCCGGTGGGCATTCTAGGTTTGGGCAAACCTAGATTATCGTTGTAATCCTTATTTATTATAGTGGATTTTGTTGTGCCGTGCCCCGTGGTTTTGACCTTCAAGTGGTGAAGGTTTTCCACGTATATCTCTGTGTTTGTGTGTTTGTTTTGTTGGTTTGATTTTCTCAGGTTTTGTTTGCTCTATTGATCGGTGGGAGACGTCGCTACGGGCGACCTTCATTCCCTTCAAGTGGTATCAGAGCTAGGTTCTTTGGCTTGTCGTTTTTATTTCTCGGTTTATAACTCGGTGCGGTAGGTGACGACCATTGGTCCGCTCCCTATCCTCTCTTGTTAATTCCTTGAAATAAATCGACTTGCGGATCGTGTTAGAGCAGTTGTTGTTTGAGAAAGCAATGGAACAGAACACAAGAATGGTCAGTATGAAATGACAAGAATTGGAGCATCTGGAAGCCTCGGATGGAGGATCTTTTATATTGTAAAGATCTCCATGCTCCGTTGACGGGGGAGACCGACTTCAGTTAAGGATGATGAAGAAGTGGAAGAAGATGGATCGGAAGGCAGTAGGGTTCGTTAGGCAGTGGCTTGATGACTCTGTTTTTCATCATGTTTCCACGGAGTCCTCGGCTCAAGCCTTATGGAAAAAGCTGGAAGCTTTGTATGAGCGGAAGACTGCAGGCAACAAGGCATTCCTGATTAGGAAGCTTGTTAATTTGAAGTACCGGGAAGGTTCGCAGATGACTGAGCACTTGAAACCTTGCTCAAAGTATTATTAATCAGTTGGAGTCCATGAAGATTACCTTGGGAGATGAACTCCAAGCTCTGATGGTTCTTAGTTCATTACCGGAGAGTTGGGTGACTCTTGTAGTGTCGTTGAGCAACTCAGCACCTGATGGGGTGGTAACCATGGAGATGGTGTCTAGTTGTCTCCTGAACGAAGAGTTGAGAAGGAAGGATTCTGGATCTTCCAGTTCGGGTGTTTTCCTCATGGAAGGAAGAGGTAGATCTGTGAAGAAGGATGTGAAGAACAGGGGCACTTCCAGGAGCAAGTCTAGGGGCAAATCCAAGAAGGACATTGAGTGCTACTATTGTAAGAAGAAGGGTCATTTCAAGAAGGATTGTTTCCAAATGAAAAGAGACCTGAAGGGAAAGACCAAGGAGGCAGGAGAATCCAGTGGTGATGCGACGACTTCGATTGTGGAGGCTGAGCCGTTATGCTTGCAGTGCAGTGGGTCGTCTTGCTAGGAATGTGTTGACACAGACTGGATCGTGGACGGAGGTGCATCTTATCATTGCACTCCTCACCGGGATTACTTCTACACCTATTCTGCGGAGACCTTTGTGTGATCCAGATGGCTAATTCCGGTGAATCATTGATTATTGGCAGTGGTGATGTCCATTTGGAGACTGAGCTTGGGAGATTGTTCTCAAGGGCGTCAGGCATATTCCTGACTTGAGAATGAATCTGATTTCTGTTGGTAGACTTGATGACGGTGGTTTCACTAGCATTGAAGGTGGTGGTACCTGGAGGTTGCTGAAGGACTCTTTGGTGGTAGCTAGAGGAAGGAAGTGCTGTGGCCTTTATCGCACTAAGGCCAAGATATGTGGTCCAAGTGTGAATGCTGCTGAGGGCGACTCTATGGAGTTATGGCATCGCATGCTTGGGCATATCAGTGAGAAGAGCTTGAAGATTTTGGTGAAGAACAAGGTTCTTCCAGAGCTATCAGGAGGGATTCCTAACACGTGTGTGCACTGCTTGGCCGATAAGCAGAAACGTGTTTCCTTTGCTGAATCTGAACCAAAGAGGAAGGCAGAGTTACTATATTTGATACACACTGATGTGTGTGGTCCTATTGAGCCAAGTCTGTGGGCGGAGCCGCTTATTTCGTCACGTTCATTGACGATCACTCCAGGAAAGTCTGGGCATATCCTGTGAAGCAGAAGAGTGATGTTCTAGCAAAATTTGTAGAGTTCAGAGCAAAGGTGGAGAAGATGACCGGTAAAGAAATAAAGCGAGTTCGATCTGACAACGGGGGAGAATACATCGGTGCCTTCGATGCTTATTGCAGAGAGCATGGCATAGTGCATGAAAGGACAGTCCCGAGGACGCCGCAACAGAATGGGTTAGCAGAGAGGATGAACAGGATGATTGTTGAGAAGATCAGATGCATGATTTCTCAAGCTGGTATTGGTAAGCAATTTTGGGCAGAGGCTGTGCAAACTACTGTTCATCTGATAAATTTGTCTCATTCGGCACCTCTGAATGGTGATATTCCAGAGCGTGTTTGGTCCGGGAAGGAAGTGTCGTACGGACATGTGCGGGTGTTTGGGTGCAAAGTTCATGTTCATGTCCCCAAGGAAGAGAGATCGAAGCTTGATGAGAAGTCTCGGAGTGTATCTTGTTGGGATTTCCCATGAGGAGTTTGGTTATAGACTCTGGGGATCCCGTGAACAAGAAAATGATCAGAAGCAGAGATGTGATTTTTGTTGAAGATCAAGTGGTTGATGAGCAGATTGCTGCGGAGTCACATGTTCCATAGTTGCCACCTGCGGAGGAGAGGCCCTATGTTGATGATGGGCCAGTAGAGACTATTGCTGATGATGGGCATGCTGAGGAGGAGGTTGGTGAGCTTATTCCTGATGAGGAGATGATCCCGGATGTAGGGGGAGCTCTGCCAGTTGATGTGCCACCTGTGGTGGAGGTTCCTCCTGTCAGATCTGAGAGAGTCAGAAGGCCCAATACCAGGTATTCTCCTTATGAGTATATCTTGCTTACAGATAGTGGAGAGCCTGAGTCCTATGAGGAGGCTCAGAGTGCTGAAGATCGTGAGGCTTGGACGGCTGCTATGGAAGAGGAGTTGTACTCCCTTCAGAAGAACGAGACGTATGACTTAGTCTCATTGCCTAAAGGAAGAGAGCTTTGAAGAACAAGTGGGTCTTCAAGCTGAAGTTGGATGAAAGTCTCTCTCAGCCGAGGTACAAGGCGAGACTTATTGGGAAGGTTTCAGTCAGAAACAGGGTATTGATTTCGATGAGATTTTTTTCCCCAGTTGTGAAGATGTCCTCTATCAGACTGGTGTTGGGTATGGCTGCTTCCATGGATCTTGAAGTCGAGCAGTTGGACGTCAAGACGGCATTTCTGCATGGTGATTTGGAGGAAGAGCTATACATGGAGCATCCCGAAGGCTTTGTGGCTAAGGGAAAACATCATCTGGTCTGCCGGCTCAAGAAGAGCCTTTATGGGTTGAAGCAGGCACCCAGGCAGTGGTATAGGAAATTTGACTCGTTCATGATGAAGAGCAAATTCCAACGGACCAGGGCTGATCACTGCGTGTACGTGAAGAGGACTGAGAAGAGTTTACTATTCTGCTGTTGTACGTAGATGATATGCTGATTGTTGGGGATGACAAGGCAAGCATAGCTGAGTTGAAGAAGGAGCTCGGTGAGTCCTTTGAAATGAAGGATTTGGGACCGGCAAGGAAGATTCTTGGAATGAAAATCACCAGGGACAGGAGTGCCGGTCAACTATGGCTATCTCAGTCTGAGTATGTGGAGAAAGTGCTGAAGAGGTTCATGATGGACAAGGTAAAACCCGTTGCTACTCCTTTAGCTGGGCACTTCAGACTTTCTGGTTCTCAAGTCCTTCATCTGAGGAGGAGGTGGAAGAGATGAGTCATATCCCTTACGCATCTGCAGTAGGGAGCTTGATGTATGATATGTCTGCACTAGGCCAGACATAGCTCATGCTGTGGGATCTGTGAGCCGTTATTTGGCAAACCCAGGGAAAGATCACTGGAGTGCTGTGAAATGGATATTTCGGTATCTCCGAGGTACCTCAGACCTTTGCTTGAAGTTTGGTGGAGGTCCACCAGAACTTATTGGTACTCGGACTCGGACATGTCAGGAGATGTTGACACGAGGAGATCCACTTCTGGATTCGTGGTCACATTTGCAGGGGGAGCAGTGTCATGGCAGTCAAGGCTTCAGAAGTGTGTGGCCTTGTCGACAACGGAGGCTGAATATATTGCGTTGACTGAGGCGTCAAAGGAGCTTATTTGGATGAAGAAGTTCATGCTTGAGCTTGGTCTCCGACAGGACGTGTACACAGTATTTTGTGACAGTCAGAGTGCTATATTCTTGGCCAAGAATCCCGCCTTTCACTCCAGGACAAAGCACATCGACGTGAAGTATCACTGGATTCAGGATGCAGTCGAGGAGAAGCTGTTGGTGGTGGAGAAGATCCACACGGATGAAAACCCTTCGGATATGTTGACGAAGGTTGTCCCAAGGGAGAAGCATGATTTTTGCCGACGGTCGATCGGCATGATGTCCACTTGATGGAGTCAAGGTGGAGAACTTCCCTTTATGGTCTGAAGGGGGAGTTTGTTGGGGTTCAGCCCCTAAAGGAGAATTTTTGTGAAAATTTGTGTTGCAGGAATTTAGGTTGCAACCTGGCAAAAAGGCACGTTACAACGCGCCAGGCTCTGTCCATGCATTTTGGGAGCAAAAGTCTGGGCGATTTTTTTTTGTTTTGGTTTAACTGAACCGGGCCGGTTCAGTCTTAGGCGTGAACTGCTAGGGCAGCATTTATACTATGAGGGTTTATTACTCCTGGAAAAAATCAGCCACATAATCTCTCTTCTCCCCCTCTCTCACTCACGATTCTGAACCGCCCGCCCCCTTTTCCTCTTTCTCTCGATCTTGGAGAAGAGCCGGTGTGCGTGGAGGAGTGGGCTGCTGTCGCCGCCGCTTGGAGGAGTTTGTCGGCGCTGCTATCGCTGTAAGAAGGAGGTTCTCGCCGCCGCCATTTCTGTTGGAGAAGGAGTGGGCTGCTCTTGCTTTGGTGGAGCGTTGTCGATGCCGCCGTCACTGATTTGGAGCGTGTTGCCGTTGCCGGTGCCGTTGCCGGAAAGAGGAGGTGTTTTCCTCCGGTTTGCTTGGAGATTTCTCCACCGTTTTTCAAAGGCTTCTTCGTCTACGTCGTAAGGTGTTCTCTTTCTCGTTTTCGCTTGCTATTTTGCTTGAAGAGAGTAGGGGTTTTATCCTATTGTAGAGGAGTGGTGTGTTCATCTTTGTG